>CM057453.1:676967500-678217500 GCA_016271365.2 Neoceratodus forsteri | reverse complement strand
ATTACCCCTTAATCGGTCTCCCTCTAATCTCATGCTGTGTCCTCTTGTCCTGCTATTTTTCTTATATTGAAACATGTTAGGCTCTTTCACCTTGTTAATTCCCTTAAGGTGTTTGAATGTTTTGATCATATCACCTCTCTCCCTCCTTTGCTCTAGGGTATACATATTGAGCTCCGTTAATCTGTCCTCATATGTCTTCTGATGCAGTCCCTGCACCATTTTGGTTTCCCTTCTCTGGATTGCCTCAATCTGGTTAATGTCCTTGTGAAGGTGTGGCCTCCAGTACTGTATGCAGTACTCTAGATAGGACCTAACCAGTGTCTTGTAGAGAGGGATTATTACCTCCCTCTTCTGACTTGTGATACCCCTACTAATACACCCTAACATCCCCCTAGCCTTACCTACTGCTTTACAGGTCTGCTTGGATGATTTCAGGTAATCAGTGATGATGATATCCAAGTCTCTTTCTTCCTTTGTGACTGCCAGCAACTACCTCCCAGCCTATAGGTGGCTTCAGGGTTTCTCTTCCCTATGTGCATGATCTTGCACTTTTTTGCACTAAATCCCAGTTGCCACTTTTCCGACCACTTTGCTAGTTTATCCATATCTCTTCTCATTCTGCCCACCCCATCTGGATCATCTACTCTGTTGCAGATCTTGGTGCCATCTGCAAACAGACAAGCCTTACCTTCTAGTCCATCTGCAATGTCACGAATTAAGATATTGAAAAGGACTGGCCCCAGGACTGATCCCTGAGGTACCCCACTTGTGACTTGCATCTCTTCTGACTGTATACCATTTAGCACCACTCTCTGTTTTCTGCTCATCAACCAGTTTGTCACCCAGTTGACAAACTTCTGACCCAACCCGAGCCTACTCAGCTTATTTATCAATCTTCTATTTGGAACAGTGTTGAAAGCTTTGTTGAAGTCAAGGTATGTGACATCAACTGCTCCCCTTTGGTCCACCACTCTGGTTACCTAGTCAAAGAAATCTATGAGATTAGTTTGACAGGACCTTCCTTCTGTAAACCCATGCTGTCTTGGATCCTGTGCACCTATGGATTCCAGGTGTTGCACTATCCTTTCCTTAAGGAGTGTCTCCATCATCTTGCCCACTACTGAGGTAAGACTGACTGGTCTGTAGTTCCCTGCCTCCTCCCTGCTACCACTCTTGTGGAGCGGGATCACATGAGCCCTTTTCCAGTCTTCTGGGACTTCTCCTGTGCTCAGAGACTCACTAAACAGTTCTGATAATGGTTCTGCTAGTTCCACCCTTAGCTCCTTCAGTACCCTGGGATGTATGCCATTAGGTCCCATTGCCTTGTCCACCCTGAGCTTGGCGAGCTCTTGTATGACCTTTCTTTTGTGAAGGGAGTAGTGCTCCCCCTCCTCCCTCCTGTGTCCATGGTGCTGAGCTGTGGGCTCTGCCCTGCCTTATCTTCAGTAAATACTGAGCAAAAGTATCTATTTAGGATAGATGCTTTTACAGGGTCTTCCTACCCACATGCCCCCTTTTCCTCCTTTGAGCTTAGTCACACCCCTTCTGGACTTTCTCCTTTCACTAATGTATCTATAGAAAGTCTTGTCACCTTCTTTTACTGTTCATGCTAGTGTTTCCTCAGTTTGGGACTTTGCCTGTCTTACTGCCTTCCCTGCTTCCCTTAGGGCAGTTTGGTATGCCTCCCTATCTTCATCCCGCTGTGTTCCCTTATATTTCCTGAAGGCCAGCCTTTTGACTCTGACCTTTTCTACTACTGTATTTGAAAACCAGAGTGGTTTCCTTCTTCTTTTGCACTTCCTTTTCTCTCTAACACATTGGGATGTTGCTTCAAGTATTGCATCCTTAATGCTTGCCAACTTTGCCTGTACCCCCTCACCTGTGTTTCTTTTTGCCAGGGCTAGCTTAACTCTGTTGGCCATCTTATCAAAGTCAGCCCCTCTGAAGTCCCATATTTTTGCCTTGGAATGGGATGATTTAGTTGTAGTGGCCAAATTGAACCATACCATGTGATGGTCACTGGCCCCAGGTGACCTTCTACCTGAGATCTGTGATCCCTTCCTGTTAGTCAGTACTAGATCTAGGATAGCCCTGTCTCGTGGGTTGTTGTACCAGTTGTTTGAGTCCCTCCCCTGCAGGGAATCCACCATGTGTCTAGTTCTGGCAGATGTTCCTGCTGGAATTGACCAATCTGTATCTGGCATGTTGAAGTCTTCCATTATCAGAACCTCCCCTTTTGCTGTCATGTTTTGTATATCTTCTAACACTAATGTGTCTATGTCCTCCCCCTGGTCTGGGGGCCTGTAGACAACCCCAGTTCTTATGGCTGTCCCATTTCCTGTTTTCAGGGTGACCCACAGTTCTTCTGGCTCCTTATGTGTATTCTGAATTTCTGTAGCTTTGATATTTTCACTGACATACAGGGCCATTCCAGTCCCCCTTTTTGCACCTCGGTCTCTTCTGAACAGTACATAGCCAGGCACTGAAGTCTCCCAAATGTGGTTACTGGTAAACCACGTCTCACTAATTGCTACTATGTCCAGTTTAGCCTCTGATATTATTGTCTGCAGGTCTGGGATCTTATTTCCCAGGCTGTGAGCATTTGTGTACATGATTTTCCATTGGCCAGATTTCAGTGTGTTAGTTGTTGGGTGAGGTCTGGCATTTTCCCTGTGTGTCGTATGGGGAGACGGACCTTTTTTCTTGCCTGGTGATGCAAATGAACTGCAAACATGCTGAATCCTTGTTTGACCACTAGCTGAGGGGAGGAGTGTTCTTCCCATTTGACGTATGGGTGCTGCACCCCTCTCCCCATTTGCTAGTTTAATTATTCTGCAAAGACGTCAAACTTCTGCCCCAATGCACTGACTTCCTCCTTAGTCAGATGCAGTCCATCAAATTTAAAGAACTTTCGCTCCCAAAACTGTTGCCAGTTCCCTACAAATCTGTGTCCTTTTTCCTGGCACCAGCCCTTGAGCCACATATTTAGCTCCCCTATCTCCTCTTCTCTGACCTTCCATCCATCTGCCCCCTCTCCGAGACTGGCAGGATCTCAGAGAAGGAGATGCCGAATGAAATGGATGATAGTTTGTCACCCAGCCTGGTCAGATGTTCCTTGGTCTCCACAACTGACCGGCTGGTGAGATCATTAGTCCCTATGTGTACCAGGACATCAATGTTTTCTCCTGCTTCCTGAACAATTTTAGCAATGCAGTCAGTGTCTCTCCATGCTGATGTACCTGGGAGACATCTGACTGTTACCCCTGGCTGGAGATAGGTATCAACTCCCCGAATCATGGAGTCTCCTATGATCAGAAGTTTTTTGGATTTCCTTTTTGCTTTTTTTGTTTTGGTTCCTGATTTGAATGAGTTTTTGTTGTACTAGCTCCTGTGCTGCAGTGTTCTGCTCTGCAGTGTCCTCTGCACCTTTGTTTGATTTTGGAGATATGTGTGCAGTGCAACATGTAGGGGCACAGAACTAACACAGATGCACAGATGTGAAACCACCCCAGTAGGACATAATGACGTATACCATACAACAAGCACAGACACAATGTAAGAAATGTAAGTTTAATTACTATAATAACATTAACAATGAGTGATGTATGAAAAACACTAAACAACAGTAACAACAGCATAAATAACAACAAGGCATGCAACAGGCGCCAACAAAGTCTGTGAGAACAGTATGGAAACATAATCACTGTGAATGGTACAGCCAACAAACACACATGTCTGGGAAATGGAGGTCTAGACTAATGTCCATGTGTGGCCTGAGTAGCCAGAACATCACTGAGTGCACGCAACTGTGCAGTAAGTGTCTTACAGGTGGACACCAGATCCTGCACATGCTGACACAACACTGCTGAACAGTGGCTGCAGTCACAGCTGCCACCCAGTGTCCCTTCCCTCTCCACCATGGCACTGGCCCCCACCACTGGCACGAGCGATGCACCATCCTGTGATACCACTGGGCATGGAACATCAGGGACAGGGTCCAGGTTGATGATGTCCTCCACAATGCCACCCACATCCTCACCAACTGTGGCAGTATCAGACCCACCCTGTACTGAGGACACATGCTGCCGGGTCCCCTGTGCTGCCTCCAGAGTGCCTGGCATGGTGCCTGCTGTATGGTGGACTGCAGGCACTTGGCGGTGATGGCGAGCCAGGATATTTCTCGCATGACTGGTAGAGAGCATCCTCCTAGCTGCAAGGACACACCTCAGCTTCTCCTGCTCCCACCTTCCAATCTGGTGACCTGCAATGTCAAACAAAATACAAGGTGAGCATGGCCAACACAACAATAGGCCAACACACACACACAGGCAAAGCACGGAATATTGAACAGCAATACACAGGCCTGTGATGTCAGGATCATCAACACAGTACATGCAGTGAGATACAAGTCCCCTCAGGAACATGGGTAACACTATACAGACACACCTGAGGAATCCCACTGACACATGCATCAGAATCCGGCGCATATGTCAGGCTGGCCCAGTGCAACCAACATGTGGCACCCATGAAGCACAGCACCAACAAAGTCTAGGACAGTATGTGGTCCTGCACAAACACAGGACATAGTGTGGCCTACAGGTCAAACAACAGCTGCATGCCACATGTGCACTCCCAGGCAACCAATATCCCATCCTGTGTACACGCAATGCTACCAGAGCAGAACGCATGACACAGCCAAACAACCAATACACCCCAAAAACACAGCTCACAAGATGGTGAGGTATGCCCCACGGTCACAGACCAGCAATGCCTAACATACAGCATGTGTCATGCAGGCCGTGATGGAGTGCACAGCATGCACAACAGATAAGATGCTGTACAAATACTGTTAACAGACCACCATGTGCAGAATATGCACAATCTGATGGATGGCAAGCACGCCAGCAGTGCACAAAGCACAGGTCATGTGTATGCCTACATGATACCCAGCACAGTGGGCCATCCCTGTGTATGTAACGAGTGCGGGGTGGAATGTAAGCCCACACAGATAGTGCCATGTGCACTGATGGCGTGACTGAAGGTGCGTGCTAATGCCATCGCACTGCATATGCTGGAACTGTAATGGTCTGGACAGTGCATGTACTAGCTGGCATGTGCTGTGTGTCCTCATCCCACCCTCAGTATGCAACATAGAGATGGAAGACGCCACTAGACATGTGCCACACCCTGTGTAGAACACATAATGCAGCACATGTTTGGCACATGCATTGCCCAATGAGAGACACAATGTGACAGGTGATGTGCGGCCACATCACGGGCAGGTGGATGACACCAAATCACAGGTCCAGACACAGGCGTCCACCCGCGGCAGGAGGATGGATGCAACACCATGCAGCACAATGGGGTTAATGCATGAACAGTGGGACCTGGCACAGCCACACTCACAGTGGACCAGACATGGACAGTTAGCCAACAGTGGCTATCCATTCAATGTACTACTGTGATGCCTAGCAGGGGAGGTACAGGTGACAGATGGAGGATGAAGTACTGCATGTGCAATATGACATGATGCACACACACAGTATGTATAGGGGTCTGAGATGGTGCACAGAAGGCGACATGCTCTGAGCAACATGCTGCAGAGGTTACACAGGAAGGCCATGTATACTACAGTGGTGCAGCAGGACAAGGTATGTGGGGATAGGCATCGTGAACACGACAACCACACCCTAGAACATGGTGGGGAGCATGGACATGGGTGTGGCCATGATGTACATGAAAGGGACATAAAGAGCAGATGTGGAGGTGTGCCATTGACTGAGTGCACACAATGTGGTGATTCAACACACCCATATGATGGATGGTGTGTCATCCAGTAGGTGGATGGCATGTATATCCCAGGGAGACAATGCTGGACACTGAGACTGTGCTACTGGAGGGTGCCATGTAGGTGCACACAGTGTCCACCGGTCAGAGGCTGGGATGACCATTGTGTATGGTAGGTGGGTGTCTGAGGAGCGTGGAGTGAGTGTTGCGGGATGATGCCAGACTGGTGGGCGTGTGATGGGCTGGGGTGGATGGGATAGTGGGACATGATACAGTTGTATGTGTACAGTGTTGCATCCACAACAGGTTGTGTACACACAATATGCAATGGCACTGCTCCTCCGTCCAACACCCTATAGGCTGGAATCCAACTGTAGAGGTGTGCATAGTGCTCTGCCTTCCAGGGGTGCCGCTCCCTGGCATGGATGTATGATGCCAAGGCCAGAGAACAGTATTGCATAGTGAGGGTGCGACATACACAGAATGTATATTGGCAATGGATACCCAGGATGAGGAAAAATGTATCCCTGGACCCAGCTGTGCACCACAAAGCCATGTGAGACAGTGGCGAGGCAAACCACCCCTCACCCACACTGCACACAACACCATCCTGTCATGCATACCACAGCAACATGTGACAGGTGTCCAGGAGGCAAGGGCAATGCCAGACAACCATGTGTGTGATCGCTGCTGCTGCCATGGTGCAACAGCACTATGTACACATATCAGTGTATGAGTGGAGCCTAGGCTATACACAGCCATGGACTGTGTCCCCATCAGGGTGACATGGACACATGCACAGCCCTGCACACACATGAACGGTCCCCACACAATGCCCAGTGTATGTCTAGTACAACATCCCGGCGGTGGCAAACAATGCACAACAGTGCAAAACATGTATGTGATGGCGTGAGCCTTACACAGGCACAGGCCATGGCCAATGCTGGACAGTGGTGAGGGCCATTGTGCCCTGTGAAGTGGCCAATGTGCACACATAGCACCCCTGCAGGTGTGTCACATGACATGTATGGGATGTGGTAGCTGCACTGGTATAATCAACACTGGTGTTACCCATGGCCATGCAGAGTACATGTGGGAGGACATCAATGCCACATATACTGCCCTGTAATGGGAGGATGGGTATGGGAAACATGGCATGCCATGTCACATGCATAGGCTGTGCACATGGCAGTGCTGCAGTGCAATGGGGCACTGTGGAACATGGGTACAGGATGATGTGCCATGCCACAGTGGACACAAGGTACAGGTCGGTATAGCACACACACACCAATGTCACCTGTAACACAACACAGATGCTCAGGATAAACACTACAGCCACAGCAGCTGACACAGCTCACAGAACAGGGCCAAGGCCATCCACATGCAATCACAATGATGGTGCATGGCCCAGCCCTGTCAGCAAAGGTGTGGCATGTACAGTGCCTGTGGCCATGCCAGGGCAGTGCAGCTATGGAACATGGATCATAGCAGGGCCTTGTGCCCCAGTCCTGGGCCTCATAGAGGGAGCAATCCCCATGGTGATGTGTGCTACGGAGTGTGGGCAGCTATGCCTGTGTGATGGACACACTGACAGAGGGTGACACAGTGAAGGGACAGGATGAAGGTGCCACCAGATACAGCGGTTATGGGCCAAGGGCAGAGACTGTGTGTAAAGCTATCCCACAACATGCATCGGACCCGCCTTCTAGTACCCATGGGAGTCCCCCCCACTATACCTCAGCACCTGTAATAAGTGCTGTGTTGCACAATCCACCGGCCTGTAGGGGAGAGGCATCCAGTCCAGCACTGTACGTGTAGTGAGGAACCACAACAGCCGTATACCCTGGACAAGACTGTATGACCACCTGTGAGACACACAGTTATCCTACCCCTGTGATACCTAGCCATGTGAACACACTGCACAACCCCACATGATACTGACAGCGCAAACCACAGCACCCATATTCAGCCAGTGACACATGGCACACATGGCAGGGGCCGGAGGTGTATGATGCCTGTGTTCCAAGCAGTGGAGGGTGGATGTAGCAGTGAACATCAACCCGGCCACAGCTGGGCATGATGGGACGCTTACATCTGGAGTAGGCCTCGACACTGCAGCATCAGATGGATGGAGGAGGAGACAGTGGAGGAGGTGTGCACTGCACAGCTGGCATAACAGTGAGGTGCCAGGGCACAGGCAGCAGAGGGCAGCGTGTGGGCCCTGTGGTCCACTGTGGAGCACATGCAGGAGAGAGGATACTGTCAGGGGTGGTGCATAGCACACCAGGGCATGGCACAGGACCAACAGGACTGTGTGCTGGCTACCTGTGGGGGCAATATGGATGTGAGGGGTTGTAGTGGTGTTGATGAGGTACCACAATATGCCGAGACGACACTGTGGAACCACTGAGTGTCTAGGAACCTGCCAGCAGAGGCTGCCTGTCCGGCTGTCCGGCTGTGTTCACAAGCAGCTAGTGACATACCCTAAGGGCACACCATATCCTGTGTGGGCCCTAGCAGATGGGGTCTATAGCAGAACAGCAGTGTCAGAGGCCCTGGCTACATGGGACTGTGACACAAGTGTGGGATGGCATGATGGGGGAGGTGATTGTGCAGGGATAGTGTGACAAGGCAGTAGGGGGGCGACTTGGGAAATCATGTGGGACACACCTAAGGGTCACCTGAGGAGGAGGCCAGGTCCGGATCATAGCAGCAAATGGGACATCACATAGCAGAGGAATAGAGGTAGCCACAAGGCCCTGTGCTGAGCACATGGCACAAGGAAGGACACGCAAAGCATTTGAGGAGGCATGCTCAGGGCCAAGAGGCACTGAGGGAGCAGTAGGCTGCCAACAGATGTGACACAGATACAAGGGGTGAGAGGGATAGGGTAATCCAATACTGTGCAACTAGGCTGCCCACAAGGCCACTTTTAAGGGAGGAGGCATGGATGGTGATGAAGAGGGTGCAGGGGATATGGTGCATGGCTCCAGGCTACATGAGGTATATTGGGGTTTGGATGAAGGTGCAACGCTAGCTTGGTAGGTGCAGGTCAGCTGGGGTGTGGGTGGAAGGGGCTGGGGTGCAGCCAGAGACACTGAATGGGTACGACACTATGGCACTCACTAGGGAGGAGGCTGGCGGTGTAATAGTGATGGTGGTACAGGATATGACCAGGGAAGCTGAGCTGCCCAGTGGGCTCCAAGTGGTGTGCACAGTGCTGTGGATGTGATCACCAATGGGGGCATACGGCCTATACATCAGGGGGGGATGCCCCAGGGAGCACCACTGGATGTGAGGGAAGGTCCCCAGGTACATCAACAGGGACCACACTCAGGTGACTGCCGCTATGCATGCCATGGTGCTGTGAGGGATGGCGGAAGTCATGGCTGCACCACAGATGGCTAACTGTCACAGGTCGGTACAGATGGGGATAGTGCCAATGAATGGAAGCAGGTGCATGTTGTGCCACTGCAGTGTGGGGGAGTGAGGGGTGTGACAGACAACTATGTACCCAACAGGTTGACAGAGATGGTGGGGAGGACGATGGAGGGCACACTAAGGGTGAGGATGTGGTTGACATGGAGGGCAAGTGGTACCTGGATGCCTGCCAGCAGGTGCGTATGCAGTGTGGAGTGTGTCAGACCAGCCATGCACAATGCCATGGGTGGGTGCAGTCAGCATTTGGGGGGGCACCCATGGGTGCCCTGTACAAGGTATGCAGACAGGCGTCTGCACCCGGCCCTCACAATGGCATGCTGAGGGATCCGAGGTGGATGGGGCCAGGCCTGCTGACGGTGATGTATAATGGACATGGGTGGCCTGGGTGCACATAGTACTGGGGGAGGAGGCCACAATTCACAGACAGCCCATATGTATGTTGGATGCCCCTGTACAATGCCTACAAGTGTGTGAGCAGTGTAGGATTCGGGGGCACACACAGTCACAATGCAGATGACCCACAGCTGGCAGCAGTGACAGAGGGGGAGGGGGGAAAGACTTGCCCTGCAACAGAAGCTGAATGCCCAGAACAGGTTAACCTACATGTGTAGTGGCATGCAACCTCCAGGTGTGGTGCAACACCTGAGCATGGATGCAACCATGTATACACCCTGGTGCTGAAAGGGCTGCAGGTCACTAGGGAAAAGCACCCAGGGGACCTGGTGGACACTAACAGGAATGGGTTGGGGCTGCAATGAGGAGTGCACAGATGGCAGCCTGCCTCACTAGGGGTAGTTCTCTTAGAAGCAGGAGGGGTATCCGTTGCCATACACCAGCCCGATTAGACCGTGCACAGAGGGTACAGTGTGCAGTGGCGGATGCCTTACCTTTTTAGGGGCATCCTGCCCCCTGCATGGGTCCAGGGGAGTGCACACCACATGGCCCAGGGCAGGGGTGTCCTGACATGTGTCGAGCACCTAGGGGAGCACATCCTGCCCACACCTAAGGGGAGCAGGGCCAGGGGGGACATGATGGAGATATATGTCTACCCACAATGGAGTGATTACTGTAGGCCAGGATGTGGACCAGGGGTGCATGGAGAGAGCTACACCACAGACACAGCTGGATGTGGCAGGATAGGGGATTACAAGGGAAGGGGGTGGGGGTACAGCACAGAGGGAGTGGTGGATCCATGGAATGCACTGCCCAGGATGCTGGTGTAGGATGCTACTGTGGCTGTGCTTGAATGGGGCCGGGATGGGACTAGGCAAGGGGTTACCATGTGGAAGGCCACCTGGAGGCTAGGAGAAGGGGACCGTGGAACAGTGGCGAGTGGCAGCCAGATAGCCATGGTATACATTCAGAGTGGGGAGGCACAAGCAGACATGGTAGACCAAGGGGCCTACACCGCTACCGTGTGGGTTGGTACTAGGTGGGGTATGTGGACACCACTGTGTCATGTACTGCCTGTAGTACTCACAACTGTACAACACCAAACAGCCACTAGATACACTAGGTACATACTATGAGCCATAGCAGTATGCATCTGCGAAACAATGGCCCAAATAGGGACGACTGACACATATCAGTGGCCTTTGTCAGCCACACTGAGACACCTGCATCACTCCATGACAACCACCACAGCCCACATGCAGTAAATGAGTGCAGCGTGAATGCACTCTCGTCCCATGTGAAGGCTGCCACAGTCAACAGCACTAGCGACACACACGCCATCCACATACTGTGTGGCGCCACACATGTATATGCCATGGGGATGTGCCACTTCTCACATCGGCAGCCTGTGCTGCATGCCCTGCAGCACATCACTGTAACAAGGGACCATCCTAGCATCCAACTATACACATACCAGCAATGTACTGGAAACACATGGAGCACAGGCCCACTGTGCCCCCCATACAGTACGTATTGGATGTGCACTGCACGGTCATAACACATGTGCCTGCCCGCAGCACAGCATAATACACCTGTCTGATGATGCACAACTGTCAAGGACTGACCTATGTTGCTACCTGTCCTGGGGTCCACTGACACATACACAACTCAGCTGCATCACTGTACAGGGTGCTATCTATGTGCCGCCACTGGGATCATGTGTGGAGAAGTTGTCTGGATGCACATGCAATAACAGTTGAGCCACATGTGAATAGTCACCAATGGTGCAACAACACATACCAGGACACACACCGTGTGCGGGGTCGTGCTGTACATGACAGACACTGGTCCTGAGAGGCATACTGACAGTGGCCCTGCCAACCGCAGGGGACCACAAATGTCACCCGGACATGTGTTCACACACAGCACCCATTGCATGTCTCTGCCCTGTCCCCTATAGGCCACCCCACCATCATGCAATCACCCACCCAGGGCACCTCTTGTGACACATGTGACATGTGTGAGGATCACACAACCCTGGGTAAAGGACATCCATACACACACCCCTATATATGACCGCACACCTGTGTTCATGTGCATACATCCCACCCTGTCAATCACTTAGCTGTCCCATAATCCCCACCCCCCAATGGCTGGTCCATGACACAGCTATCCGGATGCCAGTGTGCCAGTCACATACCCGGTACCACCATGGCCACCGTCATGGCCACCCTATGGCATCACCAATGTACTACATCCCTAGATGCACCATACACCCCACCAGCTGCCCACATTCCCCATTCACCCCTAGCACAGCTGAATGGCCAACTGTGGCTATCACGACATACAACAATCCCAGGTACATGTCCAAGTGGCACATGCCTGCATGGGTGTACTGTTCAGCCACATATGCAGCCACCCCTGGGAAGTCGGCCCTACAGCATCATCACCCATCATGGTTATTCATGGCCCCCAGTTGGTGTATGGGGACATGGGCCAGTAGTGGGCAGTACCGTTGGCAATGTGACACACACAGGAGGAGGTGATGTGCACTCCCAGCAGGTGGCCAGGACACAGGCATGTCCCTCACACCATCACGCATCCAGGGTATGTGTACTGGTACGTCCATACCTAGTTGCTGAACAACACAGTGGCACCAGGTACCATACCACCATGTCCCCAACATAGCCTGCAGACATGCCCATGTGTTGCATGCCATGACACAATCCAACACCGCTAGTCCCACCCCAGCCACAGTCACTGTAGCCACTGTTCTGCAACACCTACCACTATGACCTGTCACATGTCACCAGGCCTGTCCCACTGTGTCTGTGCCAAAGGGTGGGCCACAGGCACTGTACCCAACACCCAGATTCATGGTAATGGTCCCATATGGCTAACATCCCTGCATCCCACATGCCACTGATGAACATGTACAGCCATTCAGCACCTAGGTTGCACTCCCACCCTCAGCACCTGCTCACCATGTACCAGGTGCCAGGCCACAATAGACGGCACATCACAAATCCGGTGTTGTGCATGCATAGTATGTGCTATGTCCACAATATCCTGCTGCACACCTGCACAGAATGGCAGTGGCTTGGCTGTGGATATGCATGCACCCCCCCGGCAGTTGTGGCAACAATGAGCAATAACTATTCCCGTCCACCCCACACACATGCCACACCAGTGGTCCCACCCTGGGGCATTCACCTGTTGGGGGAAGGAGGGCACGTGTAGCTACTGACTGTGAAACTCCTGCCCACCAGCCAGACCTGTACCCTACCACCCTAGGTGTACAGCCATTTGTCTCCCTGGAGCACACTACCCATACAGGAACAACCCTCCCCATTCCTACCCCAACATAGCATGGCCCCTGTGAATGGCACAGTACCGGACTACTGTGGACCCCTGCACATGCATATCACATGCCTGGTGTAATGGCCAGTCCCACTGCCAGCGGTCGGTCTCCCCTTCACAGGCCACCCAACCGCACAGTACGATGTGCACCTACACACATGCACATGGAGTGACCGTGCCCCAGGGTGCCGCCCCAACAGCCATACATGACTGGTAGTGCCTGCAAATGCCCCTCCCAAAGATAATAATGCAAGGTAAATGTTACTCATAGCATTGATGTGCAGCGGTCACTGGCTGTGGTCTCTGTGCAGCACCTGCAGCTGCCACCTGCCTCTGGCTGGAGCGTGTCACCCTGACACTGGACACACCTGTGTGGGGAAAGCATAACATTTGTCACAATATGTCCATGAACATTGACTGATGCTGGTGTGGTACAATTAACAACATGATACATAGCTGTCACTGTTGGGTGCTGACTATTGCCAACAAAACACACAGGAATGTGCACAGGACATGGGCTGGTGACACGCCATTGTAGCTACACAACCCATGTGGTGGCAGCACAGGCTACCCATGGGTGATAGGTGACCGCCACCATGACCCTTGTGTTCCCTGGATGTGGGACTGCATGTTAACCGCATAGCAGGAACAGTATGTAGGTATATGCACATGAACCATATGGCTACACACGACTGCACTGATGACGGCTGACAGCTGTGGCCTTGCAGTTGCAGCATGTGTACTGTACCATAGGCCCACTGTTGTCCATTGCACCACACTGTACCGCATCAAGGCATGTGGTGTTGTGACACCACACACCACCAGAACATGCACATATTGACAGGCCAGTGCCATGACACAGCTGTATGGTGCCAGCTAACCATGTGTCTGACTGTGATAATGATGGGCAATACACTATGTAGTCATGCTATCCTATCCATCACCCGTCATGTGTGACCTTGTTACATGCACTGTGGGGTGAGCTGTAACACACTGACAGGCCTGTGCCAGCTGTTCTGCTTGTACAGAGTACTACAGTGTCTGTGAGCAATGTAGATGACACGGGCTCAGTGTCATGCATGGACTGTCCATGGGCGGCATGGTGGGTGCATGTCTGATCATCATCCATACCATGGCACGTTCCGGAGTGTGGAGGTGGACCATGTAATGTATCACCAACATGGTCTGTCTGTGCCAGATGCATGATGCACCCAGTACTATCCAGAACATACAATGACACAGCCTAGCACCACTGCATGTAGCACACACCACAGTACTGGCATGCACCTCCCCTGACCATGGCACTGGTGACATGCTACACCACACATGCAGTCCTGTGACTGTCAGTAGGGGGTGTCATGGCCCCATGTGCATGACCTGGATGTAACAGTACAGTATCACACAGTGGGTGTGGTGCACTGTACACTGAACAGGGGGGTCATGCAGACATGTGGTGCTGTGCCATCCAGGGCATGGCCACACACACCATGCACAACATCCAGGGACACTGATACCAACCGTGCATGACTATAGTCTGCAGTCTGTGATACACTGTAATGATGACAGTCACCATAATACGTGGACATGACACATGCTAGCACCATGCAGATATGACATCACACATAACACAGCCATGTACTCAGCTTCAGCTGTTCCTGTGCCTCCTGACATTCTGGTGCCGGCACAAATGGCTCCCTCCGCTCCACATCATTCCACTTGTGCTTTAACAGGGTCACAGTCCTGTGCACACCACTTGACAGGTATAGGTTTCTGGCAATTGCTTGCCAGACTTTGTTCTCTTCTTGGGCTGAATGCAATGCCCTCCCTGTGTTACCTGTCCTGGGGTCCACTGACACATACACAACTCAGCTGCATCACTGTACAGGGTGCTATCTATGTGCCGCCACTGGCATCATGTGTGGAGAAGTGGTCTGGATGCACATGCAATAACAGTTGAGCCACATGTGAATAGTCACCACATGGTGCAACAACACATACCAGGACACACACCGTGTGCGGGGTCGTGCTGTACATGACAGACACTGGTCCTGAGAGGCATACTGACAGTGGCCCTGCCAACCGCAGGGGACCACAAATGTCACCCGGACATGTGTTCACACACAGCACCCATTGCATGTCTCTGCCCTGTCCCCTGTAGGCCACCCCACCATCATGCAATCACCCACCAGGCACTTCTTGTGACATATGTGATATGTGAGGACTCACAACCCTGGGTAAAGACATCATACACACACCCCTATATATGACCGCACACCTGTGTTCATGTGCATATCCCACCCTGTCAATCACTTAGGTCCCATAATCCCCACCCCCAATGGCTGGTCCATGACACAGTTATCCGGATGCCAGTGTGCCAGTCACATACCCGTACTACCATGCACCATGGCTACCCTATGGCATCACTAATGTACTACATCCCTAGATGACCATACACCCCACCAGCTGCCCACATCCCCCATTCACCCCTAGCACAGCTGAATGGCCAACTGTGGCTATCATGACATACAACAATCCCAGGTACATGTCCATGGCATGCCTACGGGTGTACTGTTCAGCCACATATGCAGCCACCCTGGTCGGCCCAGTGCATCATCACCATCATGGTATTCATGGCCCCTGTTGTGTATAGGGAATGGCCATAGTGGCAGTACTGTGGCAATGTGACACATAGGAGGTGGTGATGTGCACTTAGCAGGTGAGGACACAGGCATGTCCTCCACCATCACGATCCAGGGTATGTGTACTGGCACGCCCATACTGGTTGTTGAACAACACAGTGGCACAGTACCATACCACCATGTCCCCAACATAGCCTGCAGATGCCCATGTGTTGCATGCCATGACAATCCAACACCGTTGTCCCACCTCAGCTACGGTCACTGTAGCCACTGTTCTGCAACACCTACCACTATGACCTGTCCATGTCACCAGGCCTGTCCCACTGTGTTGTGCTAAAGGGTGGCACTGTACCCAACACTCAGATTCAGGTAATGGTCCCATGGCTAACATCCCTGCATCCCACATGCCACTGATGAACATGTATGTTATTCACACCTAGGTTGCACTCCCACTTCAGCACTGCTCACTATGTACCAGGTGCCAGGCCGCAATAGACGGTACATCACAACTGTGTTGTGCATGCATTAGTATGGCTACCACACATCCGCTGCACACCTGCACAGAATGGCAGTGGTTGCTGTGGATATGTATGCACTTCGCAGTTGTGGCACAATGACACACCATTCCGTCCACCACACATGCCACATTAGTGGTCCCACCTGGGCATTCACCTGTTGGGGAAGGAGGGCTGTGTAGCTACTGATGTGAACTCCTGCCCACCACTGATCTGTACTCACCACCTTAGGTGTACAGCCATTTGTCTCCTGGAGCACACTACCCATACAGGAACAACCCTCCCTATTCCTACTTCCAACATAGCATGGTCTCTGTGAATGGCACAGTACCGACTATCAGGACCCTGCACATGCATATCACATGCCTGGTGTAATGGCCAGTCCCACTGCCAGCGGTTTGTCTCTTCACAGGCCACCTAATCACAGAGTACGATGTGCACCCACACATTGCTACTTACGGAGGATCAGTGTTCCAGGGTGCCGCCCCCAACAGCCATATATATGACTGGTAGTGCCTGCAAATGCCCTTCCAAAGATAATAATGTGCAAATGTTACTCATAGCATTGATGTGCAGCGGCCACTGGCTGTGGTCTTGCAGCACCCAGCTGCCACCTGCCTCTGGCTGGAGCGTGTCACCCTGACACTGGACACACCTGTGTGGGGAAAGCATAACATTTGTCACAATATGTCCATGAACATTGACTGATGCTGGTGTGGTACAATTAACAACATGATACATAGCTGTCACTGTTGGGTGCTGACTATTGCCAACAAAACACACAGGAATGTGCACAGGACATGGGCTGGTGACACGCCATTGTAGCTACACAACCCATGTGGTGGCAGCACAGGCTACCCATGGGTGATAGGTGACCGCCACCATGACCCTTGTGTTCCCTGGATGTGGGACTGCATGTTAACCGCATAGCAGGAACAGTATGTAGGTATATGCACATGAACCATATGGCTACACACGACTGCACTGATGACGGCTGACAGCTGTGGCCTTGCAGTTGCAGCATGTGTACTGTACCATAGGCCCACTGTTGTCCATTGCACCACACTGTACCGCATCAAGGCATGTGGTGTTGTGACACCACACACCACCAGAACATGCACATATTGACAGGCCAGTGCCATGACACAGCTGTATGGTGCCAGCTAACCATGTGTCTGACTGTGATAATGATGGGCAATACACTATGTAGTCATGCTATCCTATCCATCACCCGTCATGTGTGACCTTGTTACATGCACTGTGGGGTGAGCTGTAACACACTGACAGGCCTGTGCCAGCTGTTCTGCTTGTACAGAGTACTACAGTGTCTGTGAGCAATGTAGATGACACGGGCTCAGTGTCATGCATGGACTGTCCATGGGCGGCATGGTGGGTGCATGTCTGATCATCATCCATACCATGGCACGTTCCGGGGTGTGGAGGTGGACCATGTAATGTATCACCAACATGGTCTGTCTGTGCCAGATGCATGATGCACCCAGTACTATCCAGAACATACAATGACGCCAGCCTAGCACCACTGCATGTAGCACACACTACAGTACTGGTATGCACTCTCCCTCGACCTATGGCACTGGTGACATGCTACACCACATGCAGTCCTGTGACTGTCAGTAGGGGTGTCATGGCCCATGTCATGACCTGATGTAACAGTACAGTATCACACAGTGGGTGTGGTGCACTGTACACTGAACAGGGGGTTCATGCAGACATGTGGTGTTGTGCCATCCAGGGTATGGCTACACACACCATGTGCACAACATCCAGGGACACTGATACCAACCGTGCATGACTATAGTCTGCAGTCTGTGATACACTGTAATGATGATAGTCACCATAATATGTGGACATGACACATGCTAGCTATGCAGATATGACATCACACTAACACATGCCATGTACTCAGCTTCAGCTGTTCCTGTGCCTCCTGACATTCTGGTGCCGGCACAAATGGCTCCCTCCGCTCCACATCATTCCACTTGTGCTTTAACAGGGTCACAGTCCTGTGCACACCACTTGACAGGTATAGGTTTCTGGCAATTGCTTGCCAGACTTTGTTCCTCTTCTTGGGCGAATGCAATGCCCTCCCAGGTGCCAGCAGTATGGCTGCATGCTCCTTGATGAGGTCCAGCAATGCTGCTGTCTCTGCATCACTGAAGTTGGTGGCCCTGACCTTCCCTGCCAAAGTCTGCTGCCTGTTACAGTGACTGTACAAAGCTAGTTATGGCACAGACTGACACACCCCTCCAGCAGGCTTCACACAACTCAGTGGAACATGCATGACATGTGACTGTACATTCCATGCACATGCACTATTTCCATGGCAAAATCATACACATGGGTGAATTCCACAGCTAATTCATGCATGTGCATGAACATGGCTGTCATTGTCATGCACAAGTGGTAACTTCATGGTATTGTCCCACATGGGCTGTAGGTCCTTGTTTGCCCATCATCTGCAGCAGCAATGGCCTGTACTGGTGCATTGTCCTGCAGGCATACCCATGACAGAAACCCCCATCCCCATCCTTTTGCCACCTGTGTATGGTGTCAGCATTACCGACATGTGCATGCAGTGGTGCACATGTCCATGCTATACCCAGGGTGTAACAACAGTCACAGCTACTGTGTGGCCATTGTGCATGTCTGGCACACTCACACCATGCCAGGCTAGGGCACGTTCTGCTGGGTCCGCAGCACCCAGCTTGGTGTGCCAACATGCAGGTGTAACAATGGCATTTGACAGTACTCCATCACGCCACTGTACATGTGTGGTACATGTGGACATGCGCTGCAGTGGGATGGCAACAGGCATTGATATGTCTATGACCCATCATGCTGCTGCAACACATGGCACAGGGTATGTTGCATCACACATTGTAATGCTTGTGGTCTGGTATGTGATTGGGGGGGCCATCACAGTTCTCAGCCGGGGGGGCAACAACTGGTCGGGAGGCTGTGGGGCTGGGGCCAGGGGCTGGAACACAATATGTACAACACTGCCCTGCAATGCAGGGGGGGCATTGCCCCCCTACCTGGTGCCTCTGCATACATGTCAGCGGTTGGGCGTCTCCAGCAGGGTCACCATCATGGCATTGCACCCACCCTGGGGCGCATCAGTCAACCAGTATAGCATGATGGACTGGTGTGTAATGTGTTCTAGCCATACCTGGGCTATGTCAAATGATGGGTCATGCAGTGTAATATGGCACCAGGGACAAGTGTGCCGCTGCCCTGGCATGTGCACACCTGTCCACGTAGTGTTGCGTTGCATGTGTATGACCATCCCATTGTTGTCACGGTGGGGTGTGGATGTACAGACATCACACTATTGGTATTGTGCAGGTGTATACAGCCCATTACATGTCTCATGTGATTTGTATCCATCTCCTTTGCAGGTGACAGTGGATATCCACTCAGGCCATGGCTCATGACACCAGTGATAGCACCACAGATGCAGCAGGAGGAGAGGTACAATGCTACACATACACGGACACATTCTGTGATTGAACGTACATTTGGTCTACTGAAGATGTGGTTCTGGTGTCTGTCAACCTTGGGGGGGGCGCTGCAGTATACACCAGAGAAGGCATGCAGGATAATTGTAGCATGTTGCATACTGCGCAACGTTGCCCTGTCCCACCAGATTCCAGCACCTGAGGCACTGCAACAGGATGATGATGATGATGTTACCCAAGGAAAGCCAGCGCCTCCATCGCCACCATCACCAGCATGGGGCTGGTCTAGTCAGGCAGCATTGGCATGCCAGGCATGGGATAGGCTCTACAGACACTGCTTCAAGCGACGTTACCAGTGATGCAGGCAACAGTGCCTCACCCACTTGTGTCAGCACTGTATACCCCTCGTATGCTGAGGTGTGCTATGTACATGACTGGCTTGTTCTGAGTATGTGTATTGTTGGTCAGCACCCGTGATGGGTCAACTGTGTAGTTGCTGGGGGGGCCCTGTCTGTGGAAGTCTATTGTGATCCCTAGGACTAACTGTTGCAGAAGTACATCACCTGGGGTGTGAATTCCCCATGGACCACGTATCACCTGGCATGTGAATGGTTACTGGGTTCTACACAAGTATAACAAGACAGCTATCTCACATGGTATAGCACATCACAGTATAGCATGACTGCTCCCACACATGTATCAGACAGTTACAGTGCAACAGTCAGTAAACACACTTCCACGACATTGTCATTGAACTGTCATTCATTTGTGCAACATGTAGCTATACCTGTCAGGATCAGTGGTCACAGTTAATCCAGTTTGTCAGTCCTGCCAACCACTAGCCAGTCCATTCAGGACTGCCGTGACATGCAGTTGCACATGTCAGCCACAACGGCCCTGCACTGTATGATGGACGTGGCATGTAGACTGGGCCCTATCAGGCTGTATGGGGCCCATGTATGTGTTCTGTACAGGATCACCACTGTGCCTTGGTTAGTGTTGCTGTTAGGGCAATGTATGTCCTGTCTGTGCCCCTGACATACTGTATGGCCTGTGGACAGGTGCACCCCATGGGGCAATATATCGTATCTGGTTCCCATAATGGGTGTGGTACATATCCACACATGTCCATCACCATGAGTACGCATGACTACCTATGCATGTCTGAAAGTCCTCCCAATGTGCTGTATAAGGTGGGTTGGCCAACATGTGCCATGGGGCATGATATCACTGGGGAGGCAGTTCTGCAGGGATGGTGGCACCCTGACCACCGCCATATGACAATGATGTTGGGCCCAGGTGCATTGCATCCACGCTGCCCCTCGGATTGGCATGGTGACATCAGTGACGTACATGTCCAGACACTTGTCATGTGGTAACATACCTCATGGGCCTACATGAACACCCCTCCACATGTACAAATTAGAGTTTTTGGACTGCCACACTCAGCGTGCACATCCCCACAATGCTGTGTGACAAGAGACAGCATCAACAGGTACATTAGCAGGCACCAGTCCCACTGTCTGTGCCACCGCCTACACAGAGGCACTGTCAGTGACCGCAGCAACAGGACTGTTAGGGTCCACGGGCATGTGCACATGCAGCATATGCATGCCACATACACCCATGCATCCAGGACTATGTCCTCCCGGGGGGGCCCACCCCCCCAGGTGCTTGCCTGTGTGTGTACAGTACATGGGACACCTGCTCAGTGCAGTATGGTGCACATGGCTGCATTGGATGGCACTGCATGGCCCTGCCTTTAGGGTACACATGCACTGTATGTGTGTTGCATACATCTGGGGCATTCCTTTGTCCAGCCCAGGGGACAGCATGCAGTCAGCCACACTGTACCCCATGTGGTGTTTCACAGAGTGGTCACAATGATCATGGTGTATGTCCATCATGTACAACATGGGCTACATGCTGCCACATACAGATGGCTGTGTGGGATGTGGCACATGCTACCAACACACTGGACAATCCAGGGCCACATACGCCTGCCCGTTAGTTTATCACATGGTTCACACATGTCATGGCCTGCAGCTAGTGCAATGCCACACATGTACTTCGGTGGGTAGGGAATGTGTACAGGCTATCTAGTGCTATCAGGCAACAGACACACACAGCACTGTGGTCACTGTACTACAGCCAACAACATCACAGGCAGATCCTGTGCCACATGCCACCATTATGTTGCTACACATCCATGGCATGGCACGTGCACATCTAAGGCCATGCTACAGATGTCTGCGTGGATGGGACACATACAGTGGTGAATGGCTACAGGTACAATGCCACTGGACATCCCACAGAATATGGTCCTGGTGTCCCTTACACCTGTGCACCATCATGTTGCTGCATTCTGGTCTACCACATGTGCAACATGTGTCTGTTGTGCTACGGTCAGCATGCATGGCATGCACAACTCCTGTGGGCCATGTCATACTGGTGCAACATACACATTATGCAGGATGCTGTGGTAGTGGCATGTTTGGCCACCCCCATGATGTTGCAGTACTGTGGCACATCGGGCACATGTGACACAGCCCTGTGCTGTCAGGTCAGATGTCCTGTCCTGTGCTGTGCTGAATGCAGTCCCTGTAGTGTTATCAGAGGTCAGATGCCCTTGCATATCTGTGTGCATTACTATGTGGCCTGTGTGGCTACATGACTGCCATATGCCTCTCGGCACACTCCCAGTCACACACCCTCCTGGGGCACCTTGGCTATGGGCCATGTCCACATGTGTCATGGCCATTGCACATGTTGGGCATACACCAATGGTGCGACTGCAACATGAGTTCCATGCCAGGACACTGTGGAACCCTTGCCATACTAGTCAGGGCTGTGCTACACATTCCTGATAGCTATCACCTCCCTCGGACACACACCTATGGGCTGGCATATAGCACTGCCTGGTGGATGTCTGTTACCCCTGTATGGTATTGCACATGTGTTTCAACACATACTACAGGGCAGACACATGTCTGGAATGTGCACAGTGGCACTGGTGCTGTGTATGCCGTACACATATGAGCCATCACACAGTATTAAGGCCTGCCACACGACACATGGCTGTTCATCGGCAGAGTGCAAGGGAATGACACAGCCTGTGCAACAACACACAGCCATGCCACCCTTTGGGGATATCAGAGAGTCTCACACACACACACACACACACACACACACACACACACACACACACACACACACACACAGAGTAATGGTTGTCACAGATTTATTGTATGTACCGGTGAACAACACTGTCCACCAATCAATCACTACACATTGACATTCCATATTGTACATACATATATTAACTGGATGACCCCTCTATCAGGCTACTTGCCATCTGCAACATCATTAATGCATGATGCCATCAGTGGCCTTGTCATATTGTATGACATACCCAATATATCCAATGTCATACCAGAACACTGCAATGCTCATGGTGCCATGCACTACTGGACTGTCCATGTTTACATCACTATATACATCCCACATGTAATTGTGACAGCATGTGGAGGACATTCAGGGCTTCAGACTGGGGCTGCATTAACTCCAGCATGTTACAGGTGCTCCACCATGCTTGTCCATGCAGGTTCATGGGATCCTGCGAAGGGTCACATCTGAGTAACCCATGTCGTGTTACATATGCCTGGTCCCTGGCTGTGCAGCTCAGCACTCAGGGGCCTGGTGTGTCACATCACATCCCAGTGTCTACCGCTTCTTAGGTGGATGTCCCCTACCAACATGTTTCACTGTGTCTTGCCCTTCCTTCCTCCCAGGCACTGTCTGTGTCTGTGTAGTCTCAGCTATGGATTCTGTAAGTGTTGCTGTTGCTGTTGGTGCCTGTTCAGCTGTGGGAACACCCTGTGTGTCCTGGGTGCCATGTCTGTTGTCTGTCTGTGCTGCCCTCTGTGACTAATGGGCACTTGTCTGTCTCTAATGTCCCTGCTGTTGTGTAGCCTGTGTCCCATCACTACCTACATGCACCTTGCCAGTGTTGTGCTTCTTTCTCTTTTGTTTGGATTGTGCACTGTCAGTTGCTGACATGTCTGTCACCCGTGCAGTACATACCTCCCCTGTGTTTGCATCTCCCTGTGTGCTGCCACTGTGACCGGTATGTTGGTTCTCTGATATGGCCTCAGATTGTGTGCTGCCGCTGTCCCCTACCTGCAGTGTCTGTGGTGTGGCTACCATGGGTGCCATGACACGTGTGTGGTGTGCACCTTGGCACTGGCAGTGGCCTCTTGGGCCTCCCCATGTTGCAAGCTCAGTGTGTGTACACTGTGTTCCTCATCCCTGTCCATATCCCCACCTGCAGCTGTTTCA
The DNA here is from genome assembly GCA_016271365.2 of Neoceratodus forsteri. Lineage (NCBI taxonomy): Eukaryota > Metazoa > Chordata > Ceratodontiformes > Ceratodontidae > Neoceratodus > Neoceratodus forsteri. The sequence continues at coordinate 678,193,548 of CM057453.1, read as the reverse complement.
CGGTGTGCTATCACATCATGTGACTGCATAGGGCACCCTGCTGTGTGTGTATGTACGTGCGTAGGACCACATGCATGTAGTGGGCTATGTGTGATGACACCAGTGGCCACTTGGCCCCTGGTGGTGGATGTGTCAGCCATGCCTACATGGGGTTAGCCTATTGCTGTCAATGTATCGGTTAACCATTGCATTGCACTGGTCTGTCTGTTGAGTGCCGCCACATGATCCCCCTGTGTTGCATGCTGCCCTGCCAGCATCTGACATACCTCCCTCATGACGGACATATGTGTGTCACGTATGGCACAAAACAGATCAGTGTGCTGCTGCATTATGGTATTTTGCCTGGCAGTGGCACATGAGATGGCATGTAGTGCACCCACTATGTCTGCGCTCAATTGGCACTGTGTCTGGTTAGTTTGCTGCACTGTTGCTGCTACTGACTGCACAGCATCTATCAGCTGATAGGTGTGCTCTGAGCTACTCTCATGTTGTTGTGAGAGGGTGTCCTGCTGGTTTCATATGGCCACACTGATCTACCACTCCACATTGGGTATGGCATCGCCATAGTGACTACGGTCACTCTGTACATCATCAGCATCACCCTCAGACCATTGCTGACTCTGCAGTGATGTGGGTGTCCCCAAACCAAGGTCACCTAATGACAGTCCTGAGATGCGACCACTCTCAGGGGACCTGTCTGGGGTGGACAGTGGAATGTCCTCTGCAATGTTCTCAATGAGGACACTGTCCTCATGCTCCTCTACATGCAGCTGTCTGTCTCGTTCCACCACACCATTGCCATCTGTTGTCTGCGCCTCTGTTGAATGCCGTGCTGCAGTCTCTTGGTCGGATGCTATGGTGTGTTGGGTGTCCACATGTTGCTGGGACTGCATTTCACCTGGTGGTGGTGGCGTTGTTGCACTGGTCTCCTAATGTCACCTGTAGATGTACAACAACATACACATTATGACCTGACCTGTGGTTGTGTCCATCCCTTACTGGGGCATACATTCCATGCATTGTGACATTATACAGTTTCATGGGTTACACAACAGGGTCCCCATGGCACACTACTGTGGCACATGACACAGTGTACATCATGCCACAGTACGGTGCAGTCACCTCCACTGTCACTCATGCCCAGCTGTACCTGTGCTCTGTCTGCAACTCCATTATCATTTACAACTGTCATCCCATCTTCACATGTGACGTGATGTGTATGTGGATACTGCTGACATGCACATTGCACGTGCCGTTGCCCTCATGCGAGCACACACACATGCAGCACTGCCCATGCACATCCATCTGTTAGTACTGGGTCCACGCATTGCATGTGTGGTTCTGTGTATGGCTCAGTGGCATCTAGTCACAGTGGTGTACCCCAGTGCACATTCAATACATAACAACACTGAGGTTTGTACAGTGTTGTTGCACTGCACATGTACAGAGGGACATGTATCCAATACACATCACGCCCACTGTGCATCACAGTTCCAGCCCTGTTCCACTGGAATGACATGTCTGAGGGTGTACATCATGCATACACATGACACCTCACACACCCCTCAGGCCAGCTTGGTCATGCCTATCCCGTGCACTATCCCTGTATCCCTCACATCTGGACAGTGTGCATGTGTGTCATGGCTACACATCTACTGTTATGTGTCCATAGGTTTGTTACCCTACAGACACATGCTTAATTTGATTGTGCCACCCTCCTGGCATCACCATGGCACATCACAGACATGTGCCCACCAGTCAGTGGGTGCCACACATGTTTAGTCATGGCGGTCTGTGTGGCCAGCTACACTACACCCATGTGTATGATCCCATTGTCAGCATCCATCCATCTTGCTATGTGGCATTGTGACACATGTCCATGTTACACAGCGCAACACGGCTAGTCACTGTTCCATGGTCACCAGTGCTTGCCATGGTGCTGTCTACATGGTGCACTGTACATAAATCACCATTGCCCTACAGTATGCGTAACCTACGAGATGTATGGTGTTCCATATCTGCATGTGCTGTGTGTTTGACATACTGACACTGACGTCAATTGAGGACTGCACAGTCCATCGCATTCCTACCTCATGTACGTGCCATGGTCCTGTTGTCTGCCAATGGCCTTTCTATTCATACACATCTGTATCACTCCCTTATGCCTATCCCATGCCTGATTGTTGCCCTGCACTACTGACATATCCACCACATCCTGGGGAGAGCTAGTCCCATGCCTCCACCACCCTTAATGTGTCATGTCCCTCTATCACATTCCCCTGTACACAGCCTCCCTCTTGTCCCATGCTGTGGACTCTGGGCCTGCTATTATACTCCTGTTGTGACATGCTGAGAATATTCACCATGTCAATTCTCTTATGATGTCTGACTGATATCAACCATGCCTCCCTGTGGCCTACCCTACAACACACATGGCTATTGTCTGGCACTGCGCTACTGCAGGCAGTACTGTTGCATGGGCACAGGGCTGGTGACACAATGCTGGTGTACCCCAGCCATATTGTGTGTGTGCACTGGTTGCTCCAGGCTGTCTGTACTGCTATGCAGGGATTTATTTAACTCTAAAAATTGATTAGCGTTTTGCTCATAAAAGTGCTAAATCTTTGTGAAAATGCATAGCCCTTGCCTCACTGTGTTTAACAAACACAGCACTTCTAGAAAATACATATAAATACTTTCTGTACAGTTAGTATAGTCCCAAGAAAAAAACTGTTAATCAATTATTTAAAACCCTGCTATGGCTGCATATTCCATCGGTTGATGGTGTCTACAGGTGGCACCCATGCTTTAAATTGTGCCACCTGTGCTCCATGGGACAGGTCAGCATCCTTTAGGTGCTTCAAGGGCCTAGTGACTGGGAGGGGTCAGGAGGAGTCTGGGCAGAGAGCCTACATGGTTACCAGGGTGGTGCCTGCAGCAATGGTGGAAATGGGGCTAACCATGGCCAGGGGAATCCAGTCGAGGGACATAGGGTTCCTTAGTTGCCTAGGGAGGATGAGGGAGGTAAGGGTATGGTTCAACAGGATGTGGCTATGGGTGCATTGGGCACAGGAGGTGGGGGAACAGGCAGTGGTCCTGCAATGGGACCTAGCTGTGGTGTGTACCAGGTGGGATGGAGGGGCTCTGTCTTGTATGGTGTGTGGAGGCACAGGGGGGACAGAATGGGACCGGTACAGCTCAGGGGCCCCACCAGATGTGGGGACAGGGAGTGGCCACCATGGACAGATGTGGACCCAGTGGTACAGGGTGCTCTAGGGAAGAGGTGGGGCTGAGATCCCAAGTGAGGGAGGGTACGGGGGACCTCAGGTCCCTTTGGCTACAGGCCACATGTAGGCCATGTGGGATTCATCCCAGGGTGCAGGGGAGCCTGGCGGAAGTCCTGGCAGTCCCCTGGTGGTGCACTGCAACATCTCCCTGAGGACTGGATGGGTGCCCCATGACTGGAGGATGGCCCATGTTGTGCTGTTCCACATGGCAGGGTCAGAGGATGAGGCAGGGATGTATTGGCCTGGTGGTCTGCCATTGGTGGTATGCTTGATGGTGGCGGGTATCAGCACGGATGGGCTAGGGGGTGTCCTTCAGCGGTTTGGGTAGTTGAATGATTGGCAGCATGGTTGTGGCATGGGATGAATGTGTTGAACAACCCTTGTGTATGTCTATGCCTGGGTGCCAAGGGCCCAGGACTGGGGTGGTGGGGGAACACCCCTTTCTGTACATCAGCATGCAGTTGAGTCTGTACACCACAATGGACTGCTGGCTACACTGACAGATATGGAGGTGGGGAGACTGTTGGTCAGTGGAGTGGTTTAGGCACTCTGAGTATACTCACAGTGTGGTGTTGGGGGGCTAACCTCATCCCCAGAGTGGGTTATTACTGTATTGGTACAGGGGCCAGTGCTGGGACAACCCCAGTCACACCTATGTCTCAGTCATGGGACGGGTGCATAGGTGTGGACGGTGTCCATTTGCAGAGGACTCAGGGCTGAGTGCAGTGGTGGCTGTGGGGGTGGGGTGGGGTGGGTAGCCTTGCAGGTGGATCTGGTGGCTCTGACAGAGTTGTCCAGTATCAGGGCACTGGGGGTTCATGCAGGGAGCTGCACATATCTGCACCTGGCAGATGGTTTACCGGCCATAGGTATACGCTGGGTGGGGATGTTATTCTAGCGCTGGTGTGTGAGAGGGCCATGGGGGTAGTGGTAGTTGTCATGCTACACTGCCCAGACATGTACATGGGCAAAGACAAGGACACCTAGGATGCAGGTCTGCATCACCATTGGAACCACTCCCAGAGGGGTGGTAGTGTTCCTACCATTGTACTATGGGTTGGTACTGCAACACCTCAAGTAGAGATGCAGTGAATTTAAATTCTGCCAGTGAAGTGAATATGAAGTGGGCACTTCGCATTGCCACTCCACATAGCAGAGTGGGCAATGCAAAGTGCTCACTCCGACTTGTCATTACCACTTCACGTTAAGGCAGAATGGAAATGCGAAGTAAGGCAAAGTCATTGTTTTTAATGGGCTTCGCATTCCTCATTATGATTCTAAGTGATCCACTTGGTGTTTCAGATTTGACAGACCCCCCCCCCCCCAAGTACTGTAAGTCACATGCTATTTAGCTAGGCAGGAAGGAAGTGAGTCATACAAGCAGACACTTTTACTTTCTCCTGTGCAGCCGGAGAGAGAGAGAAGCAGTGTGTTTTGTGACTGCTGATACTTTGAGATCAGAACGAGGAAGAGATTTAAACTTTGATTTATACCCAACAGCTTTTTTAAAAGCTACATTTTTTTGTCTTTTCTGTCTGTACTTCTCTTTTACTTAATTTGTTCCTTCTGTAAATTATCTTTTTCTTACATAGAGGGACATCAGTTGCAAATTATGTCCATGCTGGAACTGCTGCTGGATCACCGTGGGATTCCACATTAGTTTTTTTTTTCCCTCACATGATGTGTCCCCCCCACACCTTCCTTGCTGTGTTATAAAATGTATTCCTCCACCATCCCTGACTCTTGTATGTAATTATGCCCTTTTTTTGTTGTCTTACGTATGTATTCTGAGCAGCGGAAGTATACTGTGCTAAACTGCATGGGTGCAGTTTTCTTTCCAGTCTGTGTATGTACTGCAGACACTGTCCAACTCTCTGACTTAAAAACACTTATTAATGAGTACAATGGTGGGGTGGTGAAGCCTGGAGAGATACTACAAAACAGGCTTACAACATCCAAGTAACTAGTAAAAGTATTAATGTTGTGATTCGTGATGTAATCGTAAATCGTGATTTGTGACTACATTTGTGACCGTGATGATAAAGAAACTCAAATGCCTACAGCTATACTTCCCTGGACCCCGATGAGGTGTGGCACAAAACTCCCTGACTTAAAAACACTCATTAATGAGTACAATGGTGGGGTGGTGAAGCATGGAAAGATACTACAAAACAGGATTACAATACATCCAAGTAACTAGTAAAAAAAAAAATTACTGTTGTGATTTGTGACGTAATTGTAAATCATAATTTGTGACTGCATTTGTGACCGTGATGATGAAGAACGTGATTTGTATCAAGAGTGACTCCTGATGATGGTCCTGACTTAAAAACACATATTAATGAGTACAATGTTCATGCAGAATTATGCACCACACCTGTCCAGTACTCTGAAGGGAAGTCAAAGAAACGACTGTGACTTAAGTTAGAGATGGAGATTGGGCCCTAAAGAGATGCAAATGTACAGACAGATTAAGATTGTGCTGTGCACTGAAGAGATGCAGATGCAAAGGCACAACACCTAATCAGTGCTCACCATCAGAAATTCAGATCTGGAAAAGAATATCTTTTGCCGGTTAGGTGCAGGCTGCTGTGGGGTGGGGGCAGTGTCTGCACTGCTGCAGTAAAGTCACTAAATGCAGTACCAGTAAAGATACCACAAAAAGTACACAAAATTATACAGCTGCAGTGGATAGCAGGTTCACATTGCTGAAATTATGTGGCACAATAAAAGGTGTCTGATTTGCTGACACGCGTCACACACATACACACACAAAGTAATGCGTAGCAAATTGAAAACTTCAGTAATATAACCACATATTTTAAACAAACTAAAATTATGCACTGCTGCACCACAACAGTCAGCAAAAAAATGGCAAGAATTATTGAAAATATTACTGTGTGTACGTTAACACAGTTATACAAGAAATAGCACCAAAACAGAAAGCACCGTCTTTTTCTCCGAGTTAATCTACCTACACCACAGATACGCCCCTCCCCCAAAGCACACTTCCACTGTCTCTCAGTACACAGACTGAATGTTGTACATTAACATTCAAAATACGCACACAAACAATAAACGCTCGATGATATGAGCACAGGATGGTTTCCTATAATCGATGAACTAAAGTTTCAGCAAAAAAAATTACTCAAAAAGGCTTTTTAACAGCTTTTAGAAGTTTTGAATCACAGAGAGCTCTCACAGCAGATTGTCTCCTACAGCTTCCTACACACACCCCCATACTGAGGCTATGCAGAACAATCTAGAGCCCATGTGACCTGAAACCCATGAATCACTGCAAAATTTGCCTTTGGAGCTTAAAAACAAAGAGTAAGTAAGTGCATTGTTTTCAATGCACTTTGCCTTAGAATTAGTGATGAGTGGTTTGGGAAGGCAGAGTAGCGTGAAGTATTGTTTTCAATGGACTTAGCGTTACTCGATGTCTTATAAAGTACTCCGCTTCACGTTGTGGAGCACTCCATGAAACCCGCTTTCACTCTGCGTTCACTTGAGCGAATGTGAGCCATTTCACCTATCTCTAACCTCGAGGTATGTGTGCAGTTATGGTGACATTTGTAGAGGGATGTTACATTTCTAGGGAGGGTCCAGTGGAGGGCAACATACATGGTCCAGGGACCAGGGTGTGGATCCATGTGGTGGGGCCCAGGAGGCTCGGATGTACACCCTGAGGGGGGGATGGTCAGGGGTGACAAGCCAGAGGGTCTCCGGGATGTGACAGGGATCATTACAGGGGCACAGTCTGGGTGCCCCAAGGGGGGGTGGGGTGGCAGCTGCACACGTGTGTCAGTTGGCTGGGGGCAGGTACAGAGGGGCGTGGTGGGGTGTTCTGTCACTGGAAGGGTGTTTGCACCATGGAATGTGCTGTTGGGGGTGCTGGTATGAGTGAGGACTGTGGCTCAGTTGAGTGGAGTCGGGACAGGTGGGGGGGCATCTGACATGGTCCACTGCAGCTGCTGAATCTGCAACTAGGGACATCATTCCACTTGTGGGGGGTGTGCAGACATATACGCCCTCTGTGCAGCTGCTGGCATTCACACGGACTAGTCTGACCATTATGCCTCTACTGCAGGCATTGCTGTCAGTTAGTCTGTATGTTAGTGCATGTACACAGTGCATTGTGCAGTATGTGCATGGCAGATCATGGCCAATCACTGTCTGTGTTGCCCTACGAACATACACCCTCCCCCCACGGTGTGTTTGTTGCTCCTGTATTAGCAGTCCCCTTGCAGCTGTACACATCTGGGGGCAGGGTGCCAGGCACATTTGTAGCTGCAGTGCTCACCATGCTGTTGTGTCTTGACATGTGTTGCTGTGTGTTGTGTATTGTTGTGGTTATCCATGTGTTCCCACACCCATTCTGTTTCTCCACATTCCACATGCCATACATACACCGTCTATGACATTGCCATATTCACTCCATTGTGTCTGGATATCTACTGTTATCCTATTGCTGGGTCTGCACAGTGGGGCAGCGGATCATGGCACATGTGTCACTATATGCCCCACCCTGTGTGGATGCTTGCCATATCTATACACAGTATTGTCCACACAGCACTGTGCACACATGGACACTATGGCAGGGCCCCATGGCACATCCTCTGCTATGCACATTGTGACCCTGTTGTTATCATTCCAGTATCTGCTGTCCCTATGGACATGTTGTGGCCATTACTGTGTGTGTGTGTTTAGTTGCCTTCCATGTCACCTGCCACTGCTGGGCATACACCAGTGGCAGGCATGTACTGCTGGGTCCAGGTGTCCATCACGTCAGACCAGTACCCATATTCCCAGTCTACCCTCATTTGGACGCTCATTTTTGTACACCTGAGTGATTCCACCTCAGCCAGTATCATGCATGTGTACAGTGATGCCATGTGTGTTGTGGTACATTGCTGTACAGTTCTGCAGTGATGTTTGTCCAGCACATACTGCATTGCACATGCCGCCACCTCCTTTGGTGTTGTTCCAGTCACATGTGACAGTGCAACTCAAGCTGCCACACTGCACTGTACTGTGCATCACAGTGCATTCACAGTACAGATCCGTGTGTGGCGGTGACACATACATCCACAGTATGTGCTTGCACAATTGCCCACATCCCCACATCACATTGTTGTGCGCTGATCACTTGTGCATGCACCATGTGTGCCATTCATTATCTGTGCTTTGACACTTCATCATTGTAAAATTACAGTATTCACCACTCTGCATACACACCTCCCGCATGAACAGTGCACAATGCCATTCCCTGTTCTGCATTGCGGCATTCGCCTTGCAGCAGGGGTGGACCACTTTTACCACCTGGCCCTCCCATACCCCTGGTTCATGGTTGTACTGCAGACGCTATTGACACATCAGCCTGGTTCCTCCTACCACCCATTATCATTGCCTACAGTCTCACACATAGATTCTTGGCTTCACCCAGTGTCTTTGACTCAACACCCACCCCAGCACAGCCATTACATGTATCTACCACCATGACGTTGTACCTGCTAATTACACCTCTGTTCGGTCCCCCCTATCTACCACTTCTGCCTTCTTGTTTGTGCACATCCCATAGTCAGGCAACTGCTTCGCTACTGGACATTGTTGTATCCCTTGCAGTATGTGAGGGTCATTATCATGTCCAGCTGCATTGTGTGTGTCTGTGCCCCTGTACTGTTCCAGTATCTGTACTGGGGCCCACATGTATCACATTGCTGCAGTCTCTTACATGTGCAGCCATGGAGTGTTACACAGAGCTCCATGTATTGCCATGCCTTGTGTTGGTATGGGCACATGCCTAATGTGCACCTTGTGCCTGTTGTGTGTTTGTGGTGGTTGTGGTGTTAGTGGTGGTATACACTAGGATCCACATACCATTGGGATGCATAGTGGGTAACATGGTGATAGTACTAGCCCATTCACAGTGCCATGTTATTGATGATTCGCCTCTCTGTCTGCTCCCTGTTATCCATATCCTGTGTGTGTGGTCATGCCAGCATCTACATACGTTCATGTCCACAGGCATTAGATGGTTCCTGTTTGTTGCCAGCATTACATGCCTCCTGTGTTCTGTCTCTGTTGCCAGCCCTTGGCCTGTGTGTCCCACCTCCAATGTATATCCCTCCTGGTATACCCTACCTTGTCGGTATCCACAACCCGGGGACAGCATGTTGTCAGCTGTTGCTTGCCCTACGTTACTGTACCTCACAGCTGCAGCGTAGCTATTGGTGGCAATGCAGGGCACACACTGCTGGTCATCTCCCTATTGCAGCCAGTTTTGCACCTCACATTGGTTGGGCTGTGGCACATTTGCACACACACCCTACCTCCTTCCCAGTTGCAGAACCCTACATGTGTGCTACCATTGCTCTCCTGGGGCAGGCCAACTGGTCATGTTGCCTGGCCTCCCATGTGGGACAGTATTGTAGGTCCTACGATACCCACCTATGTTGATCCTTGTGCCATTCCATACCTTTTGCATTGTGTACCCTCTCACCCTGTCCAGTCATGTGTTCCTCACACATCATGGACGGTGTGCCGTTGAGTGCCTAGTGTGTTTAATGTTCTGGTCTACCTGTGTCTCTGACATACATCCATGCCTCACCTCCTTGCTGCATCCAGGACAGGGGTTGGGCATGCATGTCACTGTTTCCCCCTCATCACCATGCTGACCTTTGTGTGTGTGCATGGCATATGTACCCATCACATTTGCACTGTTTCCATCCATGTGTATGTTGTTTCTGACAATGTATGATGATGTGTTTCTGACAGTACTGGTCATCTATTCTCTGTTCTCTGTTATGTGGTCATGTACCAGCAGACACCATCACAGCAGTGTTCTCATGCTGACCTGCCTGCTGTGTTGCTGCTGCCCACACCCACTGCTTCCTGTCACCTGCATGTGTACATTCCCCCTCCCAGTTATGTGTGTTACATGTTGCTTACAGATCATTGACATCCACCAGTCACCATACTACATGTCCCACCAAGCACCAAGTATGTGTTGTGCTGCTGTTGCTTTACTACATCATTCCCTGTTCATTGGCTCTTTGTCCCAGTCCTTCTCCGGTCCATGATCATGCCCACAATACTGCTGTCTGCCATCATTGTTGGACATGGATTGCAGCATCATTGTGACTCACATTCATGTCTCTCTGTCCATTGCTATTACCCCTCATCATGCATTCACACTTAGTTATTCACATATGGCATGTGTCATGCTCATGTCAGTGTTCTGTAGCCATATCTCCATGTACATTCCATGTCTGCATCCCATTGCATATGTGCAGTTTGTGTGGTTTGTACAGCTTCCCTCACACACAGAACACCACACAGCATGACATATCCCAACCACATGCATGTGGCACCAACCATAGTACACTATGCATGTCATGTATATGTTGCATATATGTGTACATACCTCCCACCTGTAGATGCATGCTTAGAGTGTCCATCTAGCTGACTCCACTGATGTTCACCTCCTGCAGGTGTGGCACTACCCTCTCTTCAGCGTCGGTGAGTGTGGGGACATCCTGGGCTCCTCCACCTGTGGGGATTGAGACATGTTTACTAGACTGACACATGATTGTCCAGTGCTTGTTCACTGTATCCAGCCAGCACCCATACATATGTGGACACCCAATACCACAATGTGGCAGGACACATCTCCAAGTACATTCATGTTATGGTAGGTTTTGTGGTCATACAGTGTACAGATTGCCTCACTGTTCATTGGTACGTATTGGTGAACACTGTTCTCAGCTGGGGCACCATGCATCCTACCTTTATCTGTGTTGTACACATCACACAGTTGCTTTGTATAGGTGTCACCAGCCTGTGTTTCTGTGGTGTCTGGGACAGTGCCATGTTTCTGTACTGCCTTGGCTGTACCCTTGTTGGCAGACATTATCACTGTTGTGTGTGTCACACTTTGTTTGGTGTCACTGGTCTCACTGCAACTAATGTCTATTACAGTGTGCATTAGTTTGCTGCACACATGCACCTATGGCTGCCAGTTCTGCCTGTCTGTCGCCATGTCCAGCTCTCTCTACCTCTACCTGACCATGTGCTGTGCAGCTGCTGCTGGCTGCTGTTTGCTTGTGTTGTGCAGTGTGCATGCGTATGTGCGCCAGGCTCACACACTCTTCCTGCTGTTGTGCATCTGATACTGTGTTCTGCACTACATTCTATGACAGGGTTATTTGACATTTTGTCAGATGTCTGTTCCCAATTATTGGCACATTGTACTGAACAGGTCTTACTTGCCTTTCCTGTACAGGATCGTGTTGGAACCTGTTCTGGGTTGTGCTGCATTACTCCCATGTGCATATTTCTACACATGTGTTTGTGGCTGTTGCCACTGGGATGGGGCAGCATGTTGTGGACAGTCCATGTTCATGCAACCTGTGCATATGGTGCACTTTGATTGTGCTGCTGCATGTTTCCCTTCCGAACATACATGTAGTGTGGGTATAGTGTATGTGTCAGCCATTAACAGGCATACATTTGGGATGCCGTGCTGGGTGTGGCATTGTGTGTTGTTCACCTATGCTGTTTGCTCATAGTGATGCTCTGCCATGGTGGGTGTGCTATTCCAGATATCCCAGTGCTGTGCTGCAGCATGTGCCTTCTGATGGCTTGGTGAGGCACATGTACTGGGCATGCTATCTGCACTACCATTCATGTGGTATGCTGGTATGTGGGGCTGCCTGTGTACAAGGGAGGGCTGCATGGCCTGTGTTGTCCATTTCAACTGCCAGGGGTGTAGCCAGGGATTTCAGATCTGCACACTTTGTGGACTCACTGATTCCTCCCCCTTGTTAGGGTGGTCTCCCCCATCCCCCACTGTAGCCAGACTATTCATAACCGTACACCAGGACCATGTTTGTTGCCTCATTGGTGCAATACATACAACCTATGTATCCCATGACAGCGGTTGTTGCCATGCATGGGTGACTACAACTGTCATGCATTGTTCCCTGTAACACCCACATACCAGCCCAGAGCCTGTCAGGTTGTATTGTCCTTGGGATGCAAGGGGAGTATTAGTGACCAGTCCTTCTACATTTGAATCCTATGACTGACATCACAGATGGGTACAGTATCTTCTTTGTTAGGTTTCATGGGACACAGTAACAGTTCATAGACTATGTGCTACCCCCTTTATATCAGAATGCACACCCTGGTGTGTGTGGAGTATGCCTGCCTATAACCATGTCTGCTGCCTGTGTCCTGCTGTTGTGTATGTGACACATGTTCTGATGGGTCACCTCTGTATCCATGTCAGTCAGACTGACACCTGTCCTTCTTGCACAGGGGTTGCCTGCCATGGCCAGCTGCATCCTGATGTATACCATGTTGTATGCTTCTTGTCCTGCATTTATTTCTATATCCGTACATCCTACCTGTCCTCTGCATGTTGCATGCAACTAGATCACCTTCCCTACATTAACATATTGACATAGTGACATAGTGACATGTTGCTATACTGCCAGCAGGCAGAATGGCCCTCCTGGTCTGTTGTGTCTGCGTTGTAGGCAGTCCCTGTTGGGTGCTCGCTCCCCCCCAGCCCCAGTGTGGGTCAACTTCAGCCTAGGTTTACCCTTGTCACTGTCCCACCCCCTCTTGACACCCTCCACCATGCCCTCCTCTACCAGACTCACGGGCACTGCTTTCCATGGCCCCACCACCCTGTCAGTGACATACTGTGTCCTGTGCTCTACCCTGTAATATCCCACCTCCAGCTTCCACTCATGCCACCTGGTTGTGCCCCCTTCTGTGGTCTGTACATCTGTTTGGCTCCACTGCTATGTATTCCTGTCATATCATTTGTTACCCCTATCATGTCCACCCTGTCCCTTCTCTCCTCCAGCGTATACAGCCCACACTCTTCCAGCCTACCCTCATAGGTCCTCCCTACCATGCCCTGCATCATTCTGGTTGCCCTTCTCTGGACCCTCTCCAGCAGTGCTACTTCCCTCTTGTGGTGTGCTCTCCTGCACTGCACACAGTACTCAGGATGCAGCCTGCCCAAGGCATTCTACAGAGGGTGGTTCACTTCCCTCCTCCTGGACATACTCCCCCTAGCCATGTGACCCAGATTCCTGTATGCTTTTGCCACAGTTCCTCTGCGCATTTCCATGTTGTCCATTGTGGCATCTACCACCACCCCCAGTTCCCTTTCACTCGCTGTGGCTTGCAGTGTGCCCCCCAGGTGTAGACATGGCCTGGGTCTCTGACCCCACATGCTGCACCCTACACATCCCTGGTTTACACCTCAGTTCCCACCTCCTTGTCCACTACTCCAGGGTCTCCAGGTCCCTCTGGATGGTTTCTCTCACTATGTCTCCATCAGCCAGGGCTCCCAGTTTGGGGTCATCCAGATATGGGCTAATCTTACTCCTGACCCCCTCCCGCGACCATGCATTGTTCAGACACGAATGGCAGGGAATGTGCAACTATGGTACTGAACATTATATCTGCTTTTCTAGGGGACAAATGTCTGTTGCATTGGTCCAGCTTCTATGCTATCCTGGAACACATCTTGTTTCAGTTGGGACTGTATCAAATTTCACTTCTTAAACAGTGGTCACCCTCCTCAACAGTGATTGCCCTGTGGCTACAACTACATGGACATTGCTGTATAATTGGTGTGTAGCTGCTTAACTTACCAGTCTGTTGGCTTGACCGTCTTATTTGTGCCAGCTTCTCCTTGGCCCTTTGTCTGATGTTGTCATGCTTCTTTTTTAGGGCTTTTACATCCCTGTTTGCTGTACCCACTGCATTCACCTTCTGGCAGATTTTGTCCCATATTTCGGCCTTGGCAGCCTTTGGTGTTGACCTACTATGGAGCACATCATAGTTGGCATCGACCTCATGCACCAGCACCTCCTTCTCTCGTGATGTCCAGTTTGTTGACCGTATGCCTCTGCTTCCTGTGCCACTTGCTGTTTGGTCTTCCTGGCTGCTGGTTGGCCCTGGCTGCTAGCCCTGCTGCTGTGGTACCACTGGCCGTAGCAGTGTACTGTGTTGCTGCTGTGTCTGCTGGGGCTATTGTTGCATCTGGGGCAGGTTCTGCTGTTGTTGCCCCTGCTGTGCATACAATGCTGCCTGTTGTGCTATAATGGGTGTCCACCCATATGCTTTTCTAATGAGCTTTTCCTAACTAGGCCCCTTCTTTCCCCATGCTCCTGTCACATCTTTATGAAGTTTCCCTCCTCTGTTAAATGTCCAAATCCGTGCTCTTATTTTGTCATGTACTTTATACCTATACCTCTCATATACATCCTGTGATTGTCACCACCTTCACAGCACCCCACACTTGGGAGCCCACCTGATGCCCACATTTGACCCTCTGGGATGTACACCCACCCAGAATCTAACCTACGAAGTGCACACCCAGCCTATGTCCTAGCTTCCCACCCATTACCCCTTGTCCACCCCCAACTCTCTCCTGTGTCGTGTATGCCCCCCTTTTTATATATTTTTCTTTTATCCAAATCCCAACATATCAATAACCAGATTTACCACCTACCACCTTCTGTAGCCACTTTCTTTACTCCCCCTCCTTCCTCATAACCCCATATATTTATCACATGATTATTTACCTAATCCACCACATTCAACTTAAACTGGTTCTGTGCTCAGTTGCATATGCGGCACCCCCTTTCAGCCTTCTGGGTGTCTGACACAGCTGGATGCCCACCCAGCCCATGCCTTGGTTCTCTAGCCCCGTAAACCCTGATACTCCCTACATCCCATATCTCCAACTTGTCCCCCTAGTCCCTTCTTTCCTTCCAGCTATGCACTTCTGGCAACCTTACCACACTCCCTTCCCTACACAAAACTCATTGCCTCACTTGGAAACCTTCTGCCTCCCAAACCTGCTTGCCAAACTTGTTGCTTTCTTTTGGCAACCCTTCACATACTCAAGTACTGTCCCTTTTCTTGTTGCCCTCTTGGCAACCCTCCACATGCCTGTATACGGTTCCCTTTTTCTGTTGCCCTCTTTTAGCAACACTCCACATCCTTCACACTGGTTGCACTCTTTCAGCAACCCAGGCAGAAATGCCTAATGTAGAAAAGCCACCAATAATGTCCAACTCAACCACTTAGTGGAGTAATTCTACCCAACACAAAGCAATATCCACCACCAACTTCCATATGATTCCCCCTCTATTTACATTTTTGCATCATTGAAATAGCTCAGGACACAAATGCGGGACCCAGTCCCAATAACTGAGGTGCCCCTTTTCACCCCAGTCTTGTAACCTGCTTGTAGCTTCTCCAAACCTGGCTTCCATGCTGTTCTCTTCCATTTCCAGCAGCCATACCTTGTCTCTCTTCCCCTTAGTGCACCTTTCCTCTCTTGGCCCCTTTTCTTTGTTCCCCTCTTGCATTTAGCCACTTCTATCATTCCCTGGGCATCATCCTCCAGGCCTCCTCCATCGTGGCACTTGAATGCTCTCTTCCTTTGCCTCGATGTCATGCCTGCCAAGCTCCAAACAAAGAACAGTCATCAGTATGAGCCCTTCCTCTTCCCCCTTCATCTTGCTGCTCCCCTTTATGGGTTTGTGTTTTTTTTCTTTTTTTTCACCTTGAGACCTGCACCCTGGTCTCCCTATGCAATAATCCATTAATTCCTTGATTGCTAGAAAACTGTTTCCAAACAAAAACTAACTTAAAAACCATACCATATATATCTATATATATATATATAGAGAGAGAGAGAGAGTTGCTCCCACTCCCCAATATTTCATATTGATTTAGATATGCACCTCCCAACCTCCTTTTAATATAGCCTGATACTTCTAAGCCACTACCCTGAACAAGTAAACATAAAATATGGTTACCCCAATTAAAACATTTCCTTCTTTTTCTTTTGAAAATAACAATTACCCCAGTACTGCCACTGAGTAAGCATCCAGTGTCTAGATATACTTCGGGGGCTGATCCCTCTGCTGCCCATCCAAATGGAACCGTCTCCCCAGCTCTCAAGAAAACCTCTTACATCTCCACCTTCCATCCTTCCCCAGAAACCACCCCTCTTATCTATCCCCCCAGTATTTGCTAATATTTTTGTTTGTTTTTTCATTTCCTCAATTAGAAACCCAGAAACTTAGAAGCTGTAAATGGAAAGAGACCTCTTGGTCCACCTAGTCTGCCCCAAAGTCCCTACCTACTGTGTTACTGTAAACCCAAATTGATCTCTGCCCTTGTTTCCCCCCAGCCCTGTTACTAAGGTCCTCCTGTGTCTATCCCATGCATGTTTGAAACCTGTTACCATTTCTGCCCCACCACAACTGCTGGGGAGTTGTTTCAGGCATCCGCCACCCTTTCTGTGAAGAAATATTACCTCACATGTTCTCTAGTTCTCTCCTCCACCAGGTTCATATCATGTCCTCTCCCTCATCCTTCAGTATCTCTTTCTGAGCCATATGCCACCCTCCTGTACCTTATCGACACCTGCAGTGAATACATATTTTAATTCCCCGAGTCTTTCCTCATAGGGCTTCTGATGCTGGTCATGCACCATTCTGTTTGTCCCTCTCTGTACTGCCTCCACCCAGTCTGTATCCTACCTGAAATGGGGCCTCCAGAACTTGATGCAGTGCTCCAGGTGTGGACTCAGCATTAATCTACAGTATATAGGGTAATACTACCTCCCTTTTCCTGCTGGAGATACCCCTCCCTATGCATCCCAGCATCCTACTAGCTGTTTCTACTGCTTTATCACATAGAAACATAGACTTTGATGGCAGATAAGGACCCCTTGGCCCACCCAGTTTGCCCATTTCCCTACCTATTGGATAAGCTGCAGATCCTAGTTTTACCAAGAGCCTACTTCCTCCTACCTCCCACTACAATTGCCTATTGTCTGTCCCATGCATTCTTAAATTTCCTCACTGTTTGGACCCCATGACCTCCTCAGGAAGGCCATTCCATGCATCCACCACCCTGTCCATGAAAAAATACTTCCTCACGTTGCCCCCTAGTTGTCCCCCATCTTCAAATTGTTCCCCCTTGTTCTTACACATCTGTTTTTCTGAATGATGCTACCTTCTTGGATTTTGTTGATTTTCTTGAGGTACTGTACTTAAAAGTTTCTATCATGCCTCCACTCTCCCTCCTTTCCTTGAGGGTATACATACTAAGCTCTTTTAGTTTATCTTCATATGGCTTCTGATGCAGACCCTGCACCATTTTAGTTGCCCTCCTTTGGACTGCCTCCATTCTGTCTATGTCCTTGTGGAGATGGGGTCTCCAGAACTGCATGCAGTACTCCAGATGGGGTCTCACCAACTGTCTGTTCAAAGGGATAACAACTTCCTGTTTTCTGCTGGTGATGCCTCTCCCTCTGCATCCCAGTATCCCCAGCCCTCCTTACTGCCTTCTCACATTGCTTGCTTACCTTTAGGTTGTCTGATATGACTACATGAGGTCCCTTTCCATTTTTGTGGTCGTTAATCCCCCCCCCCCCATTGTGTACTCTTCTCTTGGGTTTTTGTTTCCCAGGTGCATTACTTTGCACTTTTTTTACATTGAATCTAAGCTGTCATAATTTTGACCATTCCTCCAACCATGCCAAGTTCCATCTCATCCTTTCTACCCCCCCTTGTGTATCAACCCTGTTGCAGATCTTTGCATCACCTGCAAAGAGCCATATTTTTCCTTCCAGTCTCTCTGTAATGTCACTTATAAAGACATTAAAGAGAACCAGTCCCAGTACTGAACCCTGTGGTACCCTGCTAATAACCCCACTTTCTTTAGAGTGGATTCAATTTACTATTACCCTCTATGTCTTGTTGTCCAGACAATGTTTTTTGCAGGTTGCCACCCTGGGACCCACTCCCAGGCTGGCTAACTTGTTTATTAATCTTTAGTGTGGGACTGTGTCAAATACCTAGCTGAAGTCTAGGTAGGCCACGTCCACAGCCCCTCCCTGGTCTACTACTTTGGTCATCCAGTCAAAGAAATCTATTAGATTCATCTGACATGACCTTTCTGCTGTGAATCCATGCTGCCTTGGGTCCTGTGCCCCACTGGCCTCTAGGTACTCAACAATTCTTTCTTTCAGAAGTGATTCCATAATTTTCCATCATCACACTGCTTTGCTACCTTCAGATCATCCAATATGATGACCCACAGCTCCCTTTCCTAATTTTTTGTTGTTAACGCCTCATCCTCTAAATGGTATGTCACCCTTGGGTTTCTGTGCCCCATGTGCATAATTTTACTTTTTGGCATTGAAGTGCATTTGCCAAACCCTTGACCAGTCCTCCAATTTATTTTATCTACCTTCATATTTTCCACCCCCCGTGGTGTGCCCCCTCTGTTGCAGCCTTTTATGTCATCCATGAACTGGAATACCTTCGTTCCAGCCCCTCTGCGATATAGCTAATAAAGACATTGAAGAGGACTGGTCCCAATACTGACCCCTCTGGCACCCTGCTGGTTACTTTACCTTCTTGTAAGTGATCTCCATTTTTCCCCACCCTCTGAGTTCTCTTATATAGCCCACTTTGTGCCCATTTCTTATCTTTGGACCCACTACCAGTGCTGCCAAGGTTGTTTATCTGTCATCTGTGTGGAATGGTGTCTAAGGCCTTACTAAAATCCAGGTAGGCCACATCCATCACTCCTCCCTAAGCCACCATCCTGGTAACCAAGGCACAACTGCTATCAGTCATCTCCCCATATGGACATGACTGCATCTTTGACCCACTGCAATTTCTGCCTTTGTAGGCTATGTATGTGCTTTCTCTCCTATCTGCTACACACCCAATGTGGCTCTGGCCCTTCTCAGCCCTTTCTCAATGTTACTGTGCCTCTAACGCTTCCCCTTGCCTATATCTTATGGCTTTATATATACATTCCACTCACTAAGCAATAATTACCAAAACCGGTTGGTACCAAAGAAAATTTGCAATAAATGTGTTGTCCTTTGTTGTTTTCCCATAGGTTTCATTGTTTTTTTTGTTTTTTTGTTGTTGTTGTTGTTTTTCTTGTTATTTATAGACGTAACTTACCTCAAATGTCACCACTTACCCATGGAGGCAGCCCTTTTAAATGGTGCAGATATTTGGGTTAGTACTAGTTTATATCTTAGAAATTGTGCTGAATTAATCATTATGGTGCATTTTCTCTGATCCATTTTCCTTTTTTTTTTTTTTTGACCTGCCACACCACATGCCCTGTATGCCCCTGCCACACCATGTGTCCTGTATGCCCCAAGCTGATACAACTACTGCTGCTGATGAAAAAGTATCTCCATTCTCCTCCTTGGTATCATCACTGGGGAGCCTCCGCTCACTCTCTGAGAGATCCCACTCCATCCCTAGTTTACTGATACAGTGGAAGCCCTAATGTGGTCTGCACCCCCAACTAATTCTTTCTCTTTCTCTTTCTCTTTGTTTTTTTTTTTTTGTTTTTTTGTTTGCTCTGCTGGATTTTATATGTCACCACACTTCCCCAATTGATATCACCCTGATGGGTGGTCTCTTTTAAAACTATACCCTCTTACCCACAGCTGCTGAAAAATCTTTAAGTAATAAATCCCCCCCTCCATCTTGCCAGACAAGGGATTACTACCCTTCCACCTGGCTCCTCAAACATCCCCAAAACCTATGTCCCTCACAATATTCTGTCAACACTGCCCAAGTTTTGTCAGTGCCTGTAGCTCAGATGCTCCTTAAAATGGCATCTAAGCCTGTCCTTATGTCTGTGTACTTGCTGGCAGCTGTGACCAAGATGGCAGCCACCTTTTGCACACGTGCATTGTGCTGGCCCATCCCCTCCATTGTTGCGTGCAAAGAACAAACCAAAGACTCCCAGCTTCTTTGTGTTGCTGAGAAGAAGGACTCACCCTTTGTGGTCCCCATGCCATGTTTGCTCCTACTAACCTTTTCACCACTGTGGCCTGCTAGTTAATTCCCATCACCAAAACCCCGGCACCCTGCCTCTCTTCCTCCCCCACCCCAAGCTTGCTGCCTCCTTTTAAAAAATGCACCTCTCCTAATCTCTTCCTCCCCTTGAACTGCTTATGGCAGCTTTTAGTAATTTTGTTATTACTATTTCTTTTTCTTTAGAAAGAAAACTGGAAGGTTAGCTGTGTAAAACACCTACGGCATCAACTCCACCACTAAGTAAAGCTTTTTAATTGGGAAATTGAAAATGCAAACCCTGAAGCTGTCAGTGGGAAAACGTTCACTAAAAGTAAAATTAACTGCTCCAAATATGCAGCCTACAGTGACGCACACTGGTTGCCTCCAGTTTTGCAGCATAGATTTGATTGCGCTATTTTTGAAGCACAACATATATTACTGTATATAGCCAAAGTGTATTAAATGCTTCCCTGTTCCCATACCATTTACAGTCATTATATATTTTCTATCTTTGGTCAGCAAAACAAAATATTTTCCAGTATATAAAACATTGATACCCATAAATGTGCAAAAGTAATTGATAGCCGGCACCTGCACTCTGCCACAACTCTTCTATTTTAGCACCGTGTCTTAGTGGATCAGTGACCAGTATTAGCATTCTACAATGATAAGAACTGCTTTAGGAAACCCAAAGAGAGCATACCTGAGGACTAAGTTCATTTTATTTAGCGTGAATATGCTGTGTCTATACAGACAAAAAGGCTTTAACATGGCAACTCCTGAATCCCTGGTGCTCAACTTCCAAATCCCCTTCCATTCACAGTGCAGCTATGTTTTCCTTGCCCTGACTTTCACTTTGTGCCCTCATTTTCCATCTTGTCTTGGAGGAGGCCCCACTACACCCATGTTTCTCTACAACCCCGTGGAGACAAACTAGCCCCGCCACACAGATGAATCAGCTATCTAATTTCTTTTTTCTTGTATTTTTTTTGTTTTGTTCTTAGTCGCTATCCAGTGCAGTCCACATACAAGCAACTGGTTAAACTTTTGGTACGCAAGCATTTTATCATGCCTACTCTAATCATATTAAGGCAACCAATCTGAGTCAGCACAGCTCCCATAGTTTCTCTTTTTTCTTTTTTTTTGAAACCCAAACCTACACATCCTGCATTTACAAAGACACATTATTTGCCTTATTAACCATGCTCTGCCCTAGCCATGTTACCTTGATCTCACCAGTCCCCACATCCTGTAGAATATTCCTGCCACAAGCGATGCTAACCGAAAAAGCTAGATGCTTCTCAAATCAGTCTAGCAAAAGCAGGGTGATCCCCAGTCTTACTTCCCCTTAAGAACTCTCTTTCTCAAGGGCCTCCCCTTGATCCCTACCACCAATCCCTATCTTCCTGTACCTGTCCCTTCCCCTTCTTATACCACCCTTCTTCCCATGCTCCTACCCTTCCACTTTACCCTTCTTCCCATGATTTCTCACTCTCTTCCCTCCCTCATTTTCCTCATCACCCCTCCTCTCCAGCCACCCCTCCACCTTCCTAATTCTCCCTGTCCTTTCTATCTCCACCTGGCATCACCCCTTTTATCTTGGTCAGGAAACCCCTGACAATAAGGGTTGCCTTTTAACAGGTAACCTGTCTTCTTTTGCTTAATAGCTCAGCCCAACTGATCACTTTCTGTCTGAGCTATTTTCTCCCTTACAAGCTGCTGACTTTCTCTCTTGCTCCTCTGGACTGAAACACATTAGGCAGACTACAAATTTTAAAGGGACAGTGTCTACTTTTATAAAGATTTTCAGTGTCCCTTAAATAATGGTACTTGGTATCAGTTTTCTGCTCACAACTTGCATGTGTGCTATATGATAGGCATGAATTATGGTTAAAGTCAGTTATTTTATCAAAAATGTATTCTAAGAGACCCAACCTTATATGCAGCCATATACTGCTTTCTGAATGTCCATTATAATAAAAAGTCATTGAATTGTCTCAAACATATACATGAACAAGTTCCTCAGATTTTGGGGCATGTGAGATAAATACATTTCCACATATTTTGCAATCTACTGATTTTGGCCCGGTAATTCTTTTTACAAAAGGAGAATTATAAATATTGTCACCATCACCATGTTTGAAAAGTGAAAGTGTGAATCCGGGAAAATATGTCAGTATCTTATTAGTATTATGGAAGTGCAGGAAGGGGGGAGGGTGGTACAGATGTGGTCACTTAGAAATGTTTTTTGTTTTAAAAAAAATACTAACTTTATAATTTATGGTTCAATGTCTGGTGCATAGCATAGTGCTTGTGTATACTTATGAACCTGAAGTTATGAACTTGGAGTTTCTTCTTTCTCTGTTCCCACCATTGGTAGGAATGCTGGGTAGGTGTAGGGAATAGAAGGCCTAGCATCAAGGGTGAGAAGAGTGCCAGAGGAGGAGGAGGAGGAGACAGGGGAGGATGGTGGGTGATCTTGAAATGCTCCAAGCAGAGCTAACAGAAGTTGGCTAGCTTAAATGGGGATGTGGGAGGAGCTATTTTCCCCTCACATTGAACCATGGGCTTTTAGCCCTCCAATTCAATGTTTTTTGCATAGTGTAGTTCTTGTGTATACTTATGAACTTGAAGTTAGGAACTTGGAGTTTGGCCTTTCTCTGTTCCCACCCTTGGTAGGAATTCTGGATATGTGTAGGGAATAGACCACTAGCATGCAGGAGAGGGGAAAAAGACCCAGGTGAAGGAAACCTCTGAGGACCCATGGCTACTGACCTGCCTGTCCTCCAGGCAGTCAACAAGGAAATAATCCTAAATGATTTGGACTGAGTTCTTGGTTCTGGTTAAGTCAAAGAGTCTTATCTGCTGAATCTTTGCTGGTTGATGAGTCATATCCTCTTAATCTCTGAGGTGTGAGTAGGAAGGTCAGTTCTGGAAGATGAAGGAGAATCTGAGTCAGATGGATGTCCAGATGAAGGAAAATGGGTGGTTAAATGAGGTCCAGGATTTCTGTTCTGGTATTCAAGTACTGGAAGCCTGAAGTGAGGATGGAGCCAGTTAATGAAATCAATGGATGGTTGAGCAGTAGACGGTGGCGCACTTGAAGGCCCCAAAAAGAATACAGAAGGAGGAAGTCCAGGAGGCAATCCAGAGCTAGTCCAAAGGTGAGGAAGGAGATGGGTCAAGATAAAAATGGCACTGTGAATCACTGAGAGGGTTCTGACAATACTCTGATCAAAGGGGCAGGAAGGAGCCACTGAAGAAAGTACAGAATGGAATGGGCAAAATGGTGAGGTGCTGACATCAGAATCTGTGATGATGTGGAGGGCAATCCCTGAATCAGGCAGAGAAATACAAGTCAAGGGGATATTCAATTGATAGAAGATATGTAGGAGGTGAATGATGGCCAGAGCATGTGATGATGGTGGGTGGAAAATGACGACTTTCATTCTATGCCCCCTAGGCAGTGCTAGAGACATAGCTGAGAATGACAGTGGACAAACTGGGATGGGAAGGAATGACAGAAAATGGAAGAGTAGGACTCCTAACCTTGGCAGGCAGGACAATCCCACCTTCACTTGATACCACCAGATAGAACTAGGGATGGAGTTGCAGGTTGATGGCAGACATATCATCATGGGAAGCAAGGAGCAGGAAACTGGAGCAGGGGCTGGAAATGCCAGAAACTGAGGCATGGAGATCACACAGCTATGAGGTACGGTGGTTGTAAAATCAGATAATAGATGGGTGAAATGGTATCCTTTGGAATAGGGGAGGCATTCATAGTCCAGGAAATAGATGCAGCACTGTGCAAAGTAGCAGTTAGTAGGAGCCTGTGTATGGATCTAGGAGTGAGGATCACTAAGTAGGTTGCAACAGAAGGTAGAGGAGAGATGCGAAGTGCTAATAGAGGTCTGTGGAGTCCAAACCAGTAGAATTGCACCGAGAGGGCAAGCTGCACTGAATCAGGACTGGTAATAGGAAGCATGTAAACCATGACATGGAAAGTAAGAATGGATACTGACTAGGGCACAACAAAATGGCATTCACTTCCAAGAGGTACACAGATCCAATAAAGTAGAAACCTGCATGGAAGGCTCCCTGGATCAAGGATTGCAATAGGCAGGCAAAATGTACTGTATGAGCATGTCATGGTACTGTAACTATGGCACAGGAGTAACAACTTCTAGAAACTCAGAAATCCTAAATGAACAGTCTAGATTTAGTAGGGAAGTGGCTTCAATCTCCAGGCACTGCAGTTAAATTAGGAGGTTCCGACATGCTGAACGAGGGTAAGATGTAGAAAGACATCCAGTTAACAAGGTTTGCTGATGGTACTGGAAAACATAGAGTGGGAAATGCCAGCCATTATAGGACAAATTGGCTTATTTTGGTTCAGGCAGCAATAGAGTCAAGGGTATCAACAAGGCAGGGAAAGGTGAGGAATGGGAGTTGAATGATTCAGTGGATGGCACAGGTCTAGGAGATATGAGGAGCCAGGAGCAGTTGGCTTTATGAGCAAAAACACTGAAGCACTATGCTACAGTTTCGATGTCTGATTAGGCTACATGGGGTTCCAGAGTTTTCTGACACAGAACTTAAGCACAAAGCAGGCATGCAACAAGCAGGATGCACACATCAGATTGAGTTCTACAGCACTAATATCGGTTCTGTGCAGAAACTGAGCTTCAGGCAGAGTCAGGAACTGGAAGCCGAGTGTAGTGGGTGATGTCACACCTCAGAAGTGCTGGCATAGAACGGAGCAGCAGCTGGTAAGGTAGAAATGCCCAAAAAACAAAAGAAAATGAGAGGAGACAAGGGAGGAAAGGAAAGGAAATGGACAAAGGAGGCACTGGGGAACACTGGCAGGACTGAAGGAGAGGAGAAGGGAATGGACAGGGTAGAAAACAACAATGGGGTGGGCAAGGTGGGGGAAGACAAACAACAGGAGAGACAAAGGCAGAGGGGGGGAAACAACAAAAGTGGGAGAGACACCAAAAAACAAAACACAAGGAACAGGAATGGAGGGGGAAACAACAGGAAAGAGCCATGGCACACACAGCCACACAGCCGCAGCAGTCTGCAGCAATTTTGAAATGCTCCAAACAGAGCTAACAGAAGTTGGCTAGCTTAAATGGGGTGTGTGGGAGAAGCTATTTCCCTCACATTGAACCTTGGACTTTTAGCCCTCCCAGTATCATACAGCATATCGGTAATTAGTGAGTAGAAAGTTGATACCAAAAGCCATTATTAATTGGACATTCAACATCTCTGCAAAAGCTGACAATATCTATGACACATTTGTTACTTTATTCTATGTAGTCCCATTGTCAGGTAATGAATAAGTATGCACGCATAAAGAGGATTATTCACTGTTGGTGGTGGTTGGGGTGTGGATGCAGATTTTTTTATAAATATATATTATTCTAATCTGCTCTCTGTAAGATAGTTTTTTGGGGGGTTGGGGTGAGGTGTGGAGAAGCAGAGACATGAAGAGATACAGCTCAGTAGAGAAAAGAGCTGATGCAGTGAACGTTTAATTATTCAGTGACTAAATCAGCCAAGCAGGTCAGTTTCACACATAGCCTTCTGTACCAGAACATTAGCAAGGCAGATCTCATTACTTGCTTCTATGTTGTGAAAATGGAGGTGTGCCTTGATGTACGTGGGGACGGGGAGAGTGAGAAGGGGACTAATTACCATCATGTAAAGAGTGTGCAATGGTCAGTGTCAGCTCCGACAGCCTATATGGGAGCGTGTGTTCAATCTAATGACAGGAAAACTTTTTTTTTCAAATATGAGACAAGCAATGTCGTTTCAAAACCCTAAAGCTCACCCCATTGTGATTCAGTCCTCACACATACAGAACTGTGTTTCCTACATGGTGCCAACAACCTGTAGGCCCTGCTGGAAGAAAACAAAATCTCTCCTTATTTTGTCATGAAATTGAGTGAGTGTTGGGGTTCAAAACCCCAAGAAGACCCCACAGTTGATTTGTCAACAGTCAGGAGAGTGAAAATCATAATTTTTTTTGTTTTTCCTGCTTGGGAGGGGGGGGGTTAGGGTTGGAAATCCTAATGCCACATTTTCCTACTTTTGTCACTTTAATCTGAACCCTAACTGGTGCATTAACACAGTTTTTTTGCAAAGAATGTCCTTACTTTTTGAGATAATAGAATCATATCCTCATTCAGGGACCTGTGTGAACACATTCATCTGGCTAGGGGGGACCTGTACTTCAATCCCTCCATAAATGCACATATCCATTTGCTGGGAAAGGACAGGGCCATCTGGGCCCTGTGTATTCATGGCTCCAGAAAAGCAATATATGTGTTCGGTTGTAAATTTTGTTTTGTGTGTGTGGGGCTTTCATGAAAGGAAAACATGTATTAAATGCCTCTCTCAACTGCCAGCAACTGATTATATATGAGCAAAATTGTGTTTTTCAGATTTTTACCCATACATCAGTAAATTATAGTCAGTTTGCTCTGAAATTTGCTTTGGCTGTAATGGAAAATGAGATACACTTTTAGTGCATTTTTGATGATGATCAGATTTTCATTGTGGATTTGAAACCATGGTGAAAATTGGAGGTAATTTTAAGGTGCAGTGCATACCCCATTAATTTTTAGGTGGAATTACAGTATGTATTAGCATTGTAGTAATCAGTTATACCTTTTTTTATATGTACAGTACATTGTCCCTTAACTCCACTTATTGAAGGACTTATGGCTTGTTAAAGTTGCAATGCTATCCTATGGGAATTTTCATTTTTTAATTGTAGTGTTTTCTTATATGACTGTTTTCAATTTATATTTTGTAGGGACTTAGTGTGCTAATACTTATTGCCACCTTTCTTTTGACACAGAGTGTCCCTTAGCTCCAAAGAGTGACCAAGTTACAGCTTATTAAAATTACAATGTTATCTTATGGGAATTCAAATTGTTATGTTTTTATGTGGCCCCTGAATTTTTTGGGCGGTATCATGTGTTAGTGTTGTGCTACTCATTGAGACCTTTTTTTGATAAAATACATACATTGGCCCACATTTTCAAAGGAGATGCATGGCACAAAGTGGAGATGCACCGCTTATCCCAGAAAAGGAGCAGAACCGCAATAATCAAAAGGGAGCGATACATTACATATCTCCGGATGCACCAGCACACATCTATAATGTATGCAGAGCATGTAGAGGGGGCATTCCCATGAATGTGCCGTACACCCCTATATTCAGTGAAAATGTGCTCAGAGATGAGCTGCTCAAAGTTAGGCAGGGAAAAAGCATGCCTAAATGACTAGCCACCCACAGGCAGGCTGCAGAACTACAGGGAAGCCATCCGAAGACAGCCCTTGGAGGTGCACCAGGACGTGCTGCAGGCATCCACACACAGCAGTCATGCCAGGATGGATGAACCCTGAGCCACAGGAGCCATGTCACAACCAGCACTGTCCAGGGAACAACACCCCACATGGCACCCTGGACATAGACACCCAACAGCCACACACCAGTGCTGTAGTGTGACCCTCAGGTGCACCAGTGGGGTAGACAGCCACACTGCAGCACATGTACCAGGGGCCATGACCACCACCCATGTGGCCTGCAGGGTGTCACCCAGAGATGGCATGCAACAAGGGTGGCATCTGTGGCAACATTGCCAATGTTGTCCAGTGGTACTAGTGGCCACATTGCATGGGCCAGGGACTGTCCAGTGGCACATACCTATAGTGGTTCCCCATGGGTGTACACAGGTAGGACCCACCAACCCAGGTACCCAGTCACTGTCTGCAGACTGCCATCCCTTGCAGTGCCCACCAGGTACCTCCCTTACTGGGGTGTGTGGGACACTGCAGGTGACTGTATGCAGCATATGGCACTGGTGTATCACATGCACATGGTAGCCCAAGCAGCCTGTGTCATCTGTGCCTGCCTCTGTTATATGTCCATGTGGCCCCTATGACCACTGTCCAGGTGGGCCCCCTGTACAACCCTGTGCATAGATATGGGGTGTAGCACTGTACCCTGGCCAATGCCGTCCACCCTCCCACACACAAACATTCCATCACACCTGCCTGCTAGGCTGCAGTTTGTCATGTTCACCTCTGTGGAATGGTGGGGCAGCCATGCAAAGCTGGAACTGAGCATGCACAGGGTATGCTAATGGTCTGAATACATTCCAGTAATTAGATGCAAATGCGGGAGATGGGCTTGGAATGTTCAATGAGGTCATTTACATATCCTGTCTAAATATTGCAGCTTTTCCACTGCACAAGTGACTTTGCATTGTGCATTTTCCCATGCTCTGCATAGGGCTCAGGTCACCTGTTGCACCATGCATTACCCACTGTGTGATCACGCATCTTCTGGATATTCAACCAGACATGCGAGAGTGCATCTTATGGTGCATCTTCTGAATATCTCATTTGTTTGGGCTAGCGCATCTCAGATGCACGGTGCAGGCACTTGTGCAATATTGCAGGGGTCTTTTCAATATGGGGGCCATTGTCTCTTAACTCCAAATATTAATGGAGGTATAGCTTGTTAAGGTAGCAATATTATCCTATGGAAATTTCCATTTTTTTAATTTGTTTTTTATATGTGCATTTTCAGTTGGTATTCCTTAGGAGCTTAGTCTTGCAGTACTCATTGAGACCTATCTTTTGTTATATAGATTCTCCCTCAACTCAAAGGATTGACAGTGTTGCAGCTTGTTAAAGGTACAGTGTTATCCTATCAGAATTTTCATGTTTTCATTTTTATGTTTTGTTATATGGCCCCTAAATATTTTGTGAGGTATTATGTATTAGTGTTGTAGTACTCACTGAGACCTCTTTTGTGATTCATAGATTGTCCTTTAACTCCAAAGAGTGATGGAGTTACAGCTTGTTAAACTTGCAATCTCATCCTAAGTGAATTTTAATTTTTAAATGGTTATGTTTTTTATACGACCCCTGCATTTTTGGAGGGTATTATTTGTTAGTGCTGTAATACTCAGAGACCTTTCTTTTGATATACAGATAGTCCCTTAATTCCAAATATTAACAGAGTTGTGGCTTGTTAAAGTCCAAATGCATAAACAAAACCAAGTCCAAACTCTTGTTTCATTTGAACCAATCCTGCTTCGTGAGATTGTATAATTCTCATGAAACAGGATTGGTTCATACAAAACAAGAATATGAAAAAAAACTAAATCAAAACTCTTGTTTCATATGAACCTAATCTTGCTTTGTATGGACCTATTCTTGTTTTGTGAGGCCATACGAAGCAAGCAAATCATCTCACAAAATACGATTATTAAAATGTTTGAAAAACACATTTCTGGGTAGTTTTCCAAAAACTAACTGCAGAATTCAGCTAATGGGGTCCCATTTAGCAAGATACACCTGTTGGTGTCTCTGTAAAATATGATTTTTATGAGGTTTGAAAAAAGTGTTTTTGAAACAAAAATGGAAACAAGATGGTCACCATACAAAACAAGAACTTTTTCTCATGAAACAAGATTACCCCCTCCCCCATACAAAACAGAATCTTGGTTTGTATGACCAAATTATTGTATTGTATGAAACAGCTATCCAAAGACCATATTGAGCATGCTCAGGACTGAAACATCACATATTTATAATTCTGGAATGGATTAATATTTTCTCACCAAACCAACAAAATGCACCATTCTGGGGTAAGCCATTTCTACCCTAAAAATTCAGACCAAAATTCCAAACTGTCTGGGTGCTAGTCAATACCTGCCCTAGGTACTGCGACATTCCCCTGGTACACAGGCAGTATAGTGCTGTGGTTTAGGGCACTGAGCTGCAAACCTGGAGATCTGGGTTTGAATCCCACAGCACTCTCTTGCATATTGTGTGAGCCTGAGCAAGTAACTTAACTTCCTTGTGCTCCCAGGTCACATCTGGAAACAAGCTTTGGCTTAGTGTGCCTTTCTTAGTTAAACAATTTCCCCTTCTCTAGGCAATGACAAAAAGCGGCATAAATAAAATCAGATTTTTGTTTCACTTTTTTCGCTATCTGGATCTTGGAATCCACACATCTGACCAGAATGAAACTTGGCACATCAAGAGACCTTACCCCTGAGACCACACAGTCAAAATTACATTCAAATCCATGGAAATGGGTAAAGGAATTAAAGGGCAAAGTTAGGGGTTTAGTATTAAACAGCTTACTTAACCCTAACTATAGTGACACTACCATACCACTATAATGCACACACAGGGGATTTGCCATGGGATTATTTAAGATAAGTACAGAAATGAATGCCAGCACAGGCTACTCACAGTCCACGGTTCACACTCATTTAGTCTCACAGTGCACCAAAGAATACAGAGCCAGTCCTTAAGAAAGGTGCAAAAACAGTGCTCCAATTTTATTTCAAGTTCACAAAGCTCCATAAATGCCTGCTGCCCCTCATACAGCAATGCATAAGCATCCTAATGCATTTCACGCCCCTTGGGGCTTAATCACAGGATTGCATTCTGATACTATAAATACAATTAAATACATAGAGCAGGATTTACAAAGCATTCCATTTCAAAGTCCCACTCCACAACTGCTGATGCAGACTGTAATCGCCTGCAGCTGCGGTGGTTGCGATTCACAGCCACAGCAGTTGCAGAGGGTGTTATGGCTGCTTCCACCAGCCGTAGCACATTCCAGCAGCTGCGGCCATCACTCTGGTGACACCAACTGCAAGCGGCAGTAACCCGTGGAGCCTGTTGCAATCTGGCTCCACCTTTGTGAATACCCACCACTGCGGGTAACTTGCGGCTCTGCGAGTGGCAACCCACTTGTGCAGCTGTTTACCCACAGCTGCGGGTCTTTCAAATGCTTCAAGAATCCTGCCCATAGCATTTTAAAGTGACAGTGCAAGTGAACGCATTTAAAATCAATTAAAAACAATCATTTAACTTTTTGTCAGATACATACCAGTTATCACAAGACTTTAAACTTGACCAATGCTTAATAACATAGAAACATAATAGCTTGGCAGAAGACACCGGGAGAAAGGACTGCTGTGTGACTGAACTTCTCTGCCTGGACTAAAGTAGAAGAACTTTTGTATTTGACCTTTAATTTAGGGTAAAAAAATTAACATACAAAAAAAAAGTGTGTGTTTGGGTTAACTGAACTGAATGGGTGTCTGAAGAGTTATCTAGGTGGAAATCTCAGGAGACTGAAAGGACTTTACTGCTGTAAGGTTTAAATTACTTGTAGAAAGATCTGGTAAGTAGGGGAAGTGGCTTAGCTAAAAGGAAGCTACATTTAAAGACTGCCTTAGAAAGTTTCTGCTAATAGCTTGGCAGAAGACACCAGGAGAAAGGACTGCTGTGTGACTGAACTTCTCTGCTGAGACTATATTGCGCTCCTTCCTTCCCCTCCACCCCCCCACCCAAAGCTAGTTCTATTTTTATAGGCACAGAATTTGACTGACAACAGGAACTTCCTGTTTAGGGGCAGGAAATGAGTGATCACAGAACCACCAAGGACCCACCATCCTAGAAGGGCAAGAGTAGCTCTCCAGCCCCTCTAGCTGCTGGAGTCTGCCTCTGAGCAAGTGAAGTGGTCTACTGTGAAATATAGGATATTCTTGTCTCAGAACAGGACAATCAGGAGCTTAAATGGCACACAGGCAGAAAGTAAGGAGAGAGAAAAAAACAGGAAAGAGTAAGGATTGCAAACAATTAAGGGGCCAGAAATAAGACATGATTGGAGTGGTGCAGTGCAGTGGCTGTGGAGCAGCAGTCTTCCGGGAGATGTTCTGGAGGATGCGGTGTTGTCCCATCTGCAGGCACCTCTCTGGGCTGAGGGAGGAGGTTGCTCATCTCCAGGCTGAGTTGGCCAGGATTTGTGGGACCTCCTCTTCCATCCAGGGACCACCAGTGCCACTGCTGTTGCCTCAGAGGTTGCCAAGAAAGAGGAACGGTTGGACCACATTGGGCTCAGGGAGGGTGAGGGTGGTGTAACAGAGGTGCATCCCTCCCATTGTACCTCTCCACAATTCCTATGCCATTCTGGCAAAGTGTGGTTCCTCTATGGAGGCACCCACAATGGAGACCAAGGAGGATGCTGGGAACCTCCACAAAGGAGACCCACAGGAGGGTGGCAGGGGACCCTGCAGGGTAAGGAAACAACTCCTGGTGGGGGACTCCACTGTTAGGAAGGCAGAACTGGGGGAGGAAGGGGAGAGGGAGATAAGGTGCCTGCCGGGCGCCATGGCTTGCAGGGACAGGAAGCGAATCCTCAGGATTGCCAGAGCAGCTGCACAGGGAAGGGAGCTGGATGTCATTGTCCACCTAGGGACAAATGACCTGGCTAAGAAAGGGATTAGAGAAGTGCAGGAAGAGTCTGTGGAATTGGGGAGGGGCCTTAGTCAAGTAGCACGCACGGTAACCATCTCGGAGGTGCTACCCATCTATGGCATAGGAGAGGCTAGGGTGTTTCACACCATGGGATTCAATCAATGGTTGAAAAACTGGTGTAGAGCTCAGGGATTTGGCTTCATTGGGGACTGGGGATCCACCTGGAGTGATGCAAGCCTATACTGGCATGATGGGCTGCATCTGTCCGGGAGGGGAACCAGGATCCTAGGTGATAGGTTTAAATGCTTCATTGGCAAGCTTTTAAACTAGCCAAGGGAGGAGGCACTGGAAAGGAGCAGGAAAATTCTAGCCCCCAAAATAATCATGGTAGTAAGTGCAGCAAACACCAACATAGAGGTGTCAATAGGGAGAAGGGCAGGGGTAAATGGAGAAAGTGACAAAGGCAAGAAGGACAGGGATGGGGAAAAAGGAGTAAGGCCATGAGGAAATGGAGGGTAATGAGTACCAATGCCTGTAGTCTGGGCAACAAGCTCCCTGAGCTGATGGCCTTAATGGAAGAGGGATGCCTGGATATCGTAGCAGTCACAGAAACATGGTACACAGAGAACCATGACTGGGATGTTAACATACCAGGGTACATAACCTACAGGAGAGACAGGCAGGGGAGAAGAGGGGGAGGAGTAGCTCTCTATGTAAAGGAAGGAATAAAAGCAACTGAACAAAAGAGTAAACAGGGAGGAGAGGAGGCACTGTGGGTCACCTTGGAGACTGGAAAGGGCACCACAATCTGCACAGGGGTTGTGTACAGACCCCCATGTCAGAGGGAAGGAATGGACAAGGATATGATAGAAGGGATTCTTGGAATGGCAGAGAAAGGGGAGATACTGTTGATGGGAGACTCAAATATGCCAGATGTTAACTGGAGCACATTTGCTGCAGCTACATCCAAGAGAAGGGCTATTCTTGATGCCCTACAGGTGGCAGGCATTAGACAGCTAGTTTCGGAACTCACTCATGAGGGAACAATCTTAGACCTCATACTCTCAAATGGGGGCAGTGAGAGGATCTCAGATCTAGAAGTGGGTTGCCATCTGGGGACAAGCGACCATCAAACAGTATGGTTCACATTAAACGCAGCTACAGAGTCAAGCCATACAAAAGTGAGGGTACTGGACTTTAGGAGGGCTGACTTTGGCAAGATGGGAGAGTGCCTCAGAAAAGCACTAGCAAACAGGCTAGAAGGAGGTGTGGAGTAACAATGGGGAATTATCAAAACTGCCATCACAGAGGCAACAAGCCTTTGTGTGAAGCAAATGAACAAATCATAACAAAAGAAAAAGCCACTATGGTTCTCAAAAGAGGTGGCTGTGAAAGTCAGGAAGAAAAAAATAGCATTCCAGAAGTATAAGGAAACACAGAAGGAGCAGGACAGAGAGCTGTACCAGTTAAGGCAGAAGGAAGCAGGGAGGGAAGTCAGAATAGCAAAGGCATTAAGGCAGAAGGAAGCAGGAAGGGAAGTCAGAATAGCAAAGGCCCAAACTGAGGAAAAGATAGCCAACTCAGTTAAGAAGGGGGATAAAACGTTTTATAGGTACATCAGCGAGTGTAGAAAGACAAAGGGAGGGATAGTGAGGCTGAATAGAATGAACAGTGGGTGGGCAGAGGGAGACAGTGAAAAAGCAGGAATACTGAACAAATATTTCTACTCAGTATTCACAAAAGAGGAGGGGGAAGTGCCTAATCCACTAACAGAAGCACTCTTGACAGGGGTTGATCCCAGTCCTTTCACAGAAGAAAGAGTTCTAAGAACTCCTAAAACTGAAGGTGGACAAAGCAATGGGTCCTGATGGAATTCACCCCAGAATTCTAAAAGAATTAAGGGAGGAACTAGTGAAACCACTGGCTACTCTTTTCAATAAATCATGGGAGGATGGTGTGGTACCGAGGACTGGAGGAAGGTGGATGTGATTCCCTTCACAAAGTGGGTCCAAGACAGAGGCGGAAACTACAGACCTGTCAGTCTGACCTCTGTGGTAGGAAAAGTGATGGAGTCACTTCTGAAGGAAAGAATAGTCTAGTACCTAGAGGCCAGTGGAGCACAGGACCCAAGGCAGCATGGGTTCACAGCGGAAGGTCATGTCAGATGAATCTAATAGATTTCTTTGACTGGGTGACCAAAGTAGTAGACCAGAGAGGGCTGTGGACATGGCCTCACCCAGACTTTAGCAAGGCATTTGACGCAGTCCCACACAAGATTAATAGTCAAATTAACCAGCCTGGGAGTGGGACCCAGGGTGGTAGCCTAGGTAAAACATTGGCTGGACAACAGGACACAGAAGGTAATTGTAAATGGAGTCCATTCTGAAGAAAGGGGTTACTAGTGGGTACCGCAGGGTTCAGTATTGGGTCCAGTCCTTTTTAATGTCTTCATCAGTGACATTGCAGAGGGACTGGAAGGAAAAGTATGCCTTTTTGCAGATGACACAAAGATCTGCAACAGGGTTGATACACAAGGAGGCGTGGAAAGGATGAAAAGGGACTTGGCAAGGTTGGAGGAATAGTCAGAAGTATGGCAGCTAGGATTCAATGCAAAGAAGTGCAAAATAATGCACCTGGGAAACAAGAACCCAGGGGAAGAATACACAATGGGTGGGAGGTAGTAACAACAACAAAAAAGGAAAGGGACCTGGGGGTAATCATATCAGATGACCTTAAGGTTAGCAAGCAATGTGAGAAGGCAGGAGGGAGGGCTGGGGGTATACTGGGATGTATAGGGAGAGGCAACAGCAGTAGAAAGCAGGAAGTTGTTATCCCTCTGTACAGACAGTTGGTGAGACCCCATCTGGAGTACTGTGTCCAGTTCTGAGACCCCATCCGCAAGGACATGACAGGATAGAGGCAGTCCAGAGGAGGGCAACTAAAATGGTGCAGGGTCTGCAGAGAAGCCATATGAGGAGAGACTAAAGGAGCTTAATATGTATACCCTTGAGGAAAGAAGGAGAGGGGGGACATGATAGAAACTTTTAAGTACCTCAGTGGAATCAACAAAGTCCAAGAGGGTATCATTTTCAGAAAAAGAGACTTGCAAGACAAGGGACACAATTTAAAGATAGAAGGAGGGCAGTTCAGGGGCAATGTGAGGAAGTATTATTTCACAGAGAGGGTAGTGGATGCATGGAACAGCCTTCCTGAGGAGGTTGTGGGGTCTAAAACTGTGGGAGAATTCAAGAATGCATGGGACAGACATAAGGCAATTCTTGTGGTCGGTAGGAAGAAATAGGCTGTTGGTTAACTAGGATCTGCAGCCTATCCTGTAGGTAGGAAAATGGGCAGACTAGATGGGCCTAGCGGTCCTTATCTGCCATCAAAGTCTATGTTTCTATGTTTCTATGTTTCTCCTTTTTATCTTTTTATTCTCTTTGGGGGGGGCACTGCTACTTCTTTAAGAAGGGTTTCAATTCTATCCTTTCATTTAAACCTGTTTTTTCAGATCCTCCTGTTGCAAAAATCTAATATTGTTCTTTTTTCAACAGGACATTGTCATAATCTCTACCTCTGGGGCTCTTAATGGGTTTCTCAATACTCAGAAAATACCTGGTGTGATCTTTCTGATTTGTAATCATCCCTATATGTACAGTAAGTGCATTCTTTAAATCTTTACCACTTATGGCCCTTAGATATTCCCCCATTCTTTCTTTCAGTTTCCTTTTTGTCTTGCTTATGTAGAAGCTTCCACATAAGCAAGTGGCCATATATATCACCCCTTCAGTTGAGCATGTTATGAGTCCTCTTACTTTGGTTTCCCTTTTTTGTTTTTGGATTCATAAAACCAATACCAGTTTTATCTTCATGAGATGGCATTGGTCTGTTGATATCTCACAAGTGGCAAAGCAATAGACGAATACCTTCAAATGAAGATAAAAATGATGTGCTCTATTTTCAGAGAGCCCTTAGATCATCACAATTTGTGGCATTCTAGGGCTGCAGCAAACTTGGGATGAGTCAGGGACCCTGCACTCTATTTAAAAATAATAGGGGTCCCTGTGGCAAAGACCTGAGAGTTGCCACAGCTGCAGGGTTGCACCAAATATGTGGCACACC
This sequence comes from Neoceratodus forsteri, assembly GCA_016271365.2. Classification (NCBI taxonomy): domain Eukaryota; kingdom Metazoa; phylum Chordata; order Ceratodontiformes; family Ceratodontidae; genus Neoceratodus; species Neoceratodus forsteri. The sequence goes on along the minus strand of CM057453.1, from coordinate 678,156,941 downwards.
TGCAGGCTTTAATGGAGGGATCCATCAACCCCCCTGCCTGGTGGAAGCCTAGATGTGTCACAGAGGTGGGGGGGTTAATCTGTCTGGAAGATGGGGACCGGGAGCCACTGGAACTGTAGGGGGTGCCCTGGGGTATGACATGGGCATGGTAGTAGTGACAGGGAATGGAGGAGGCACCTAGTAGAGGTATCATACAGAGTAGCACACAGCCAAGAAGACTAGGTATGGGGGTTGGCATGGCAACACCATCATGACCCAGACCCCAGGTAGAAGCAGCCTTGTTGCCTGCCCCACAGGACCCACAGTCTCCTAAATGGGGTGGGTGGTTGGTGGTGGGATCAGGTTGCAGGGTGTATTCAGTGGACAGCTATTTACCCTGGGTACCACAACTTTCCCCAGCACATAGCCCTGCTGCATGGCAGCTGGCAGATGTCCAACTACACTGCTGGGGACTGTGAGTCCTGTGTGGCAGGTGACAAGACTGCTTCCATTTGGGATCTGGGTCATAATTGTGTTGTCATGACAAGCCCCCTACCTGATCCCCCATCATACCATATGGCACCTCCACTGCTCCAGTGCCCCCCCCAGTCCTCACTTTTCATGCCCTTAGACCATTTACTGGCTGGTCTAACCTGAGTCCCTTCTTGCAACCATGGTGGTGCTTCTGGAATTGCATAAAAGGGGATAGTGCAGCCCCTTTGTGGCGCAACCACCCTTGTCACCAGGGACATGGATACTTCTGCTACAAGTGTAGTGCAGAGTGGCTTTGGTGCATGGCATCCTGATTTCAACACAACCTGTATTTGAAATTTGGGATAACCATAAACTTTGACACAAGGTGTCACCGGCGTCATACCCATTTGGTGCAAACTCCTTGTGTCAAAGTTTTCATTTTGAAAATTGAGCTCTATATCTTAATACTTTGCTATTTATTCATCTCACTATTTGATTTATACAACAGGTGTTTAGATGCTTTGTGAAAGAATTAGTAAAAAAATTGTAAAAAGCTACAAAAGTAAAAAAGTAAAAAAAGTGAACTGAAAAGACTACTGTATATTCAGTCAAAAAATAAATGGCATCTCACATTTTATTTATTTATTGAAAGCGTTTTACCAGGAAAGTCCTATTAAGTCATGATAGCTTGTTTTCATAGGCATCTTGAGGGAAAATAAATTAAGCTTGGCACAGAGCATGCTAAGAAATGTAACATTACATTTAAGAATACATTATTACAGCAAGATCAGTGCAATCAAATTAAGTGAGATAAATTTCTGAGCATGCTTAGTTACCAACTTTATTCATCTTGCTCATGTTGGCCAAAATAACATGTTTATCTTGGCAAATTTATTTTCACACCTCTTTAATATATAGGGAATATCCCATGAATAGCTCAAAATATGATTTTTTTTGTGTGAAATGTTGGTGCTATTGTTTCCTTGCACAAGTGACTGAGCGAAGCAAAGTCATGAGTGTAAGGGAACAATATCATCACCATTTTACACTAAATAACAATCATATTTTGAGCTGCCTCATGGGATATCCTATGTATACCATGGGAGTTTGATTTTTTGGGGCATATAAATAGTAAAAATCTACCAAAGAATAAAGTATAAAATGTAAACTATACTCCTCTGTTCAATAGCTTATCATGAGCGATGCTAATCCTTAATGATGAGATGCCTGTCATATAGTTTTTGATCATTATACTGCTCTATAATGATCAAAAGCTATATGGCATCTCAACATGTGAAAATAAATTTCTGCTCATGCTCAGTTTGGCCAAAATGAACGAGATAAATTTCTGAGCATGCTCAGAGTGGCCAAAATAAATGAGATAAATTTCTGAGCATGCTCAGTGACCAACTTCATTTATTTTACTGTTGGGTCATGATAACTCTTTTTTATTGAAAAATATATTTGATGTATTTGCACTCCCATGGTGTATGTGTATAAAACACTATCTATATATTATAGGGGCACAGTAGCACTCCCATAGTTAGGGTTGTACTTAGACTTCTAAGTTAAATTCTAAAATTTGTTCCTTAATAACTTAGACATTTTGTGATGGGATTGTCCAATATTTGGTACCCACGGCCACTCTGCCAGTGTATCAAAATGTGGAAAGTTTTGTGATGGTAACTTCTATGATTTTTGAATATAAAGTGGTTAAAAAAACCTGAAAAAAACACCTTTTTCCCATTGGTTAACATGGAATTTTTTGCCTTCATGTACAGATCAGACAGAATAAAATTTTAACTTGAAATTTTCAGGGATGATGGGGTCTGTACCAATGGTGTGCCTTTGGATAGTTTGAAGAAAATAAATGTCACCATTTCTGAATTATAACAAATTTAATGATAGCCACCAGACAGGCAGGTTATTGAAAACCATTCAAACTGTTAATTGTTAAGGATTTACTGTTCATGCTCAAAAAAATACTGTTTGTGCTTCCACCATCTTGTTTTTTTTTCTCTTTCAAAATATGATTTCTAAAGAAATCCTACTTGGTTAGGAATGATCAATACCTGTATTTAGGTCTCAGTCACATGCTTAGCAACATAAATTTATTATTATTTAAAGATGTTTTGGTGAAGTATTCATTTTGGGGTGGGAATCACATCACCCATCACTTGTTTAGTTAGGATCAATCTATCAGAAAATAACCATTCAAAGTTCTTTATTGTTCAGACTTTACTGTTCGAACTGTAAAGACTTCAAACAGTAAAGGTCCATGACAGTTCAAACTGTTATACCTTACTGGTGCCGAGTTGCATCCCCTACCCATCTGACGATCTGGAGGAGCACAGGAACAGAGTTCAGTATGGTCCCAAGTGGGCAGCACTCCTGGGGGAATGGCCAGAGCAAATATCGTCCTCTGTAACAAACAAATGAAACAAGCACTCCACTGCATCAGAAAAAATAAATGAGAGTTTCAATGGATACAAATCTTTCAACTGAATGTGTTGGCAGGGAGATGTGCTTGAGTTCCAAAGGCTTGATGTAAGCACATTAATTGACCCTGATTTTGTTTACAGAGGTTAAAAGGGAGGTCAATTGGCCTACACTGCACTGCTGTCATTGAGGATAATGGGTAGTCTTAAGTACCTGTTGGCATATAATACATGGTCACTTGATGGGGTACAATGCTGTCAGGACTAGTTGTGTCCTGCAGATGACACAGGAAAGACAGCCATGTAAACCCCTGGCTGTCCGCACATCATCACTGAACAGCCACAGTGACACTGAGAAAAAGAGAGAGAGAAACAGACCATGACATGTCATGCAGCATTCCTGCAGTGTTCTTTCTGTCTCCCTCTCTCTTTGTCGCTCTGTCTGTCTGTCTCTGTGTCTATGAGTATTGTTGCAGATACAATCATGTGAGCTGTAGAAAGCCCTGCACCAAACTCATTAATTCCCAGGTGAGCAATCTCCCAAAACTGCCATCATTCATCACAGTGATGATGTGTAGCCCTGATATCAGTATCTACAGTACATGAATGTGGTGCAGTAAAATGTTACTTTGTCATGCAGCCAGCAACCCACACTACACACAATATTACAAAATGTGGTGAAGCATGGGGCAAACAAAGCACATATTCAAAATAAGGATTTTGTGTGTCAGTAGTTCTGGAGGCATTTGAAGTGGGGAGACCATGATCACAAGCACTGGGTTGTGATATTGAGCACACCCTGCTGCACAGATATGAGGTCAGGGTAAGAGTATGACTGGGAGTAGTGAGGGGAGTGGGGAGACACTGGGATTGCAGACACAGCCGCCCCCATACATTTCCCCTGGTTGCCTTTCTTTGGTGCTAGTCCCCATAACCTGCAGTGAGAGAGAAAGACAGAGACACAGTGACTGACACCAAGATCGGGACCAGAATTCTGGCAGTATCCTCTCTCTCTCTTTCTCTCTCTCTCTCTCTCTTTCTCTCTCTCACTCTTTCTCACTCTCCCTCTCCCTCTCTCACTCTCTCTCTTTCTCTCTGTGACTCTCTTTCTCTCTCTCTCGCTGCCTGAGGGACCAGGGAAACACCATGCAGAGAGACAGAGAGACACACACACACACACACACACACACACACACACACACACACACACACACACACACAGAGTGACAGTGACAACCAGACTTAAATATATAAATTGTGTAGAAGTTTAGAAGTGTTGTGAGTAAGCAGACACTCAGTGAGTCGAGAACCTGGAGCAGCAGGCAGAATACACATGTGGGTACAGCAGATGGTTAGATGAATTCTTGTGGTGCACACCACTCACCTGAACAGGTCCCAGGCTCGAGATCCACACTCCAATCAAAGACAAGTCTTGGCAATTGCAATATGAAAAACTAAGGTAAATGCAGTTCAATGTATTTAAATGGAGTGTTCAACTTTTATGCGTAACTCAACCATTTTTGGAATATTTGACACCAAATTTTCAATGGTGTCTTTTGGGGACCCCACCTTATGAACAATTTGACTGACATTATGCAACTTTTGACTGAAAGGTGATTTCATAGTTGGTTGGCAAAATCACCTTTCAGGCAGGATTTAAAAAATGTTGCTGACCTTTTTGATGAGGTGGGGGTCATAAGGAGGCTGTGATGAACATTTGGGATCAAAATATTAAAAAATGGCAAAGTTATGACTATTCATTGCAACTCACTATACACACTTGTAGCTTTGGAAAGTTTAAATATTTTGACCCCAGATTTTCAACATAGCCTTCTTATTACCCCACCTCATGTATGTCACAGCTGTAATTTTTCAAACCCTGGCCAAAATATTTTTTGCAACTGTGGCACAGAGTGGCATTATAGATGCATAGAGTTACATTTTGTCAGGGATTCGAAAATGTACTGTACTGGGTACATGAGGTGGATTAATAAGATGGCTATGCTGACAGTTTGTTCACTGTTGTCCTATAAATGGAAAGCGCAGGGCCCTTCCACAGCAACACGCATATATGCATCTATGGAGGCATGGGAGCCCTTCAGGCCCTGTGTTTCTACAGGCAAATAAGTATACGATTACTCTAGCTCAAAAAGTATAGGTGGGTGGGAGCGCTGGGCCCAGAGGGCACTGCACTCCCACAGGCAAATAAGGCTATGATTATACTACCTCAAAAAGTAAGGAAATACATTGCAAAAAAAGTTGCTAATGCTCTAGTTAGGGTTAAAGTGACAAAAGTAGGGAAATGTGACATTAGGGTTTCTATTGCTTACACCCCACCCTCACCCTGAAAATGCCAGTAGGCATCAGGGGTGAGCCTTGGAGTCATCAACCCATATGCTCACCCCATTCCACAAGTACATAAGCTGAGATGGGTACATCATAGGAGAATGAGGTGAGCATTAGGGCTGATGACCCCAAGGCAATCCCCTGATACCTGTTGGTGTTTGCAAGGTGGGGGTGGGGTGTTAGGGTTGGAAACCCTAAAACCACATTTCCCTGCTTTTGTCACTTTAACCCTCACTAGAGTATTAATGAAGTTTTTTTGCAATTTATTTATCTATATCTATATTTATATCTATATCTTTGTAGTCATCTATCTATCTATCTATCTATCATCTATCTGTCTAAGTCTTACTATCTGTAGTTCTGAATGAAATTTAGGTTTAGATTCATATGTCTCTTTAAGATTTCCATAATGTTATGACTTCTACAATGTGGCGATGTTGCTTCTAATCTAGGTCCTGAACATCTAGTTAATTCTTCCATTCCTGCTATTACAGATTTTGTTACTCTTAAAGGGATGACCTTTTTCATGCCATGCACAGAGCTTAGCTTGAAAGTTTGACTTAGTTAACACTTGAATCAATCACTCTTATCCTAGGTTCTTAATTTTAGCTGAGAGCTGTCTTCATTCAAGGATCCTGGACTCTTAAATTGTGTTATGTGATTATAGTCTTCATAGGCATGATTGTGTGTGTGTGTGAGGTAGATCTATCCATTGGATGAGGAAGACACTTCTTCTGTGAGCTCCCAATCCAGACTACACTTTTTTGAACAAAAATATTCAACTAAGCTAAACTACTTGTAACTTTATATTAAAAAAAAAACAACTTTAGTAAGGATTTAGAGGAGTTTTGGAGTTGTTTTCTGGACATCATGGGAAAGCTACGCAGTCAAGCTCCCAATGCAAATCTCTTTTTCAGGCCTAAACAGGATCTGTGAGATGCAATGACAGTCAATTTGTCATCAGGATAGCAGGCTCTACTGACTGATACTGTGGATATTAAAAACTCCCTTCAAGCTATGTGCTGCTCAATTCAAGCAATAAAGAAATGGTTTGACAAATTTGCCGCCTGAATGCAAATTGTTGAGAAGGGAATGGCTGGTCATATGGACAAAGTATCTAGCAAGTTCTCATACTGAGAGGGTTACAACTAATACTTCAGAATTAAAGTGATGGCTTGAAGTGACAGAACCCCCCCCCCCCCGCATGATTCTAACTTGCACTTCATGGAACTGCCCCAAAAATAGAAGACATAGACCTGGTGTGGTTTTTGTAAAGTTGACTCCATTATGTTTTAAACTAGAAAGGCTCTCTGCACCTAGAATTCATAGGCCAGGCTTACTGGGAGAATCCTTGTAGAGCTCATGCATAACCATATAAATCACTTATTATATCACCTGGATACTATACTGGATTATGGACAGGACAAGCCATATACTACATTAAATCCCTTCTCCACTTCTTAGTGGTGTTATCCCTTTATCTGTGATTCTGTCAAATTTCTCAAGTATTGCCTTAAAGGTATTCAAAAAACTGGATGTCACCACCTCAGCCAGCAAACTATTCCAAATTCCTACCACCCTCTGAGTGAAGAAAATAAACTTACTGTTTTTCTTAAAATGCTTAGGGGCCAGTTGTAGTCTTTGGCCTCTTAGATTGTGTGAATTGTTTTTATACTGAGATTCATCTTCTCCATTAATCCCTCATCAGATAAAAATCTTATATAATTGAAGTAAATCACCTCTCCTCCTCCTTCTATTCAGAGTACTTAGATGGTCCTCATATGATAAATGTTTTAGTTTAGGGATATTATTAGTGAATCTACTTTGAATCATTTCCAATAGTTCAGTGTCCTTTTTAAATTGTGGATTCCAGAAAGATGAGCAGTAATCCAATATAAGTTGCATACAAGATTTATACAATAACATGCTTATTTTTTCTGACTTATTGATAATGCTTTACTTATACTTTGCAGTACCCAATTTGCCTTTCCAGCGATGTTACTACATGCTTACTGCTCCTAAGGTCTTTACTTGTAATAATCCCAAAGTTTTTCTCAGAGTCAATAGCCCTCAGTTTTTTTCCCATTTAGGAAGTGTTGCTCACATGTATTAAAAGGTCCTAGATGCATCACCACACATTTGTCTTCCCTGAGGTCCATCTTATTGTAGGGCCCATATTTCAACTGTTTATTGTCTAAAAGTAGGGGGTGGCCTAGTTTTTGGAATATGATCACCATATTTAATTTGTGTATTTGTTTCTGCTATGTAAATATCCATGTTTGCCTGTTGAAAGAAACAAATGGATTATGCCCCTATTTAGAGATTGCTGCTATGATTCTAGCAGAGTGAGAATGGAAACAATTACTAGCTGCACAAGATAAACCTGCACTTTGTGCCACTGCTATGTTTGCACATAAAACTTAATTGAAATTTAGGTATTGCATATTTCCCTCGGCATTGCCTAGAAGGCCCCAGTTGTACTGTTTCATGCTGTTTTACTGAGACAGATCCTAGTAAAAATGTTATTTCTAATTTTGTTATTGCAAATGTGTTATTGACAGACAATCCTGTCATTTTAAGTATGTGTGATGTGTATAATCGGTATGATTTGAAACATTTTGCATATAAGATGAACTAAGCCAAATACTGCCACTCAGTTTAATATCATTACTGAATTTGATTAACCAGTTTTAATGCGGCCGTCCATATCAAATATGTATAGCTGAAGAGAGTTGGTACCAACATGAGGCCATGTGAGATCCCACTGGTAATCTTTCCCGTGCCAGACAGAAGCCCTGTCATTCACACTTACTGGGTCATTTTTGCTAATCATCTGTTAATTCATTTTAAGTAGACTTGAAACCTACATATGCTAGTTTCTTGATCAGCAGGCCTGCAGGACAGTGTGAGGTCTCTGTGATAATTCAGAAAAATAATATCCATCGGTTTATTATTATCCAAGTTAATACTTTCTCACAGAAGATTAACAAGTAAGTCATGCATGAATTATTGTTTTGTAAATTGGTGCTGACTATTGTCAGATGCTTTATCTTGGTTTATTTTGTCAATAGAGCTGTCCCTAAGCAACTTTTCCAGTATTCTTCCTACTACAGAAGTGAAAATTTTAGGTCTGTGGTTGCCTAATGTTTTCTTAGTCCAGAGGAGGGTGATTAAGATAGTTAAAAGTCAGCAGGGTAGGACATACGAGTAGTGGCCGGTGGAACTTGTGTTCCATGAAGGTGAGGCAGACACGAATGAGACCTTTAAGACCAAAGCCAATATGAAGGGCATTAACAAAGTAAGCAAATGGAGCCTCTTCTGTCTCAGAGGCAATAAGAATAAGAGGGGACATTGCCTTAAGCTGGAGGCGGGAGGTTTGTGAGATAGTTAAGAGGCTTTTCTTCACAGAGAGAGTGGTTGAAGGGTGTGACACACTGCTTGAAGAAGTGGGCTCACTCGAGACAATGGAGTGCTTTAAAAGGGGGTGAGACAGGGTAAAGTGTATGGTTAGGGCCAAAAAGTGAGTGAGTAGAAAGGGAGGTATAACAGTTGGGGGGGGGGGGCAGAACTTTTACAAAATGCTGGAACTCTGCAATATGAGCTATGCCTTCTTCTGCTGGCACTTTATCTGTATGTTCTTCTGGATAGGCACAACTACTACCTTCCTCCAGTCATTAAGTATCCCATAGATGGAAAGACATAGTGAAGATAAATGAAAGTGGCCCTGTTATAATATCTGCAGTTTCCTCAAGTAATTTCAGTGAAGACTATCTGGTCCAGGTGACTTGTTAATATCCAGGGCCAGTATCTTATCCTTTATGTGCAGTTCAGTGTAGAATAACCCTGTATTATTAACTGTATCTACTGCATATTGTATGATGGTCTCATCCTTAATTCCTTTTGTCTTGTCACACACAAAACAGAAGTATGCATTGAAGGCATTAGCCACGTTTGTTGGTTTGACAATTATCCTACTGTCTTTTGCTATGGAGCTCACCATATGGAACGCTGCAGAGATAAAGCTTGGAGACTTTTCAAAACATCCAATGCCCCAAACGACCTCCTATCGTACAAACAACTCAGAAATAAGTGCACTAAGGCTATTCATCAGGCTAAGGCCTCCTATTTTAAATCCCAGCTTGAACAAAGCCAAAACTCCCCCACTTCCTTCTGGAAGGTGATACACTCCCTTCTGGATCCCCTTCCCAACAAGGTTACCCAGTCCTCAAAATTCAATGGCTCCCCTGTCTCCAACCCCACAACTGTAGCCAATGCCTTCAACAAATTCTTTGTCTCTTCTGCCCTTTTCGACTCCTCCTCCCCTCTTGACTCTTCCCCCTACCCTCCAGATCCCCCCCACCAGCTTCCTCTTTTCTCCCCTCACTCCCCTTGATGTCTTTACTGCACTGCTATCTCTCAACCCCTCCAAATCAAGCCCTGATGGTCCCCACCCTAGATTACTCCACATCTCCATGCCCTCAAAAAACACCTCCTTGACTTATATACTAAATCTCTCTCTTACCACATCCACTGTTCCCAAAACTTGGAAATCTGCCAAAGTCCTTCCCTACACAAGGGTGGTGACCCTTCATCCCCTGGCAATTACTGGCCCATCTTGCTCCTCCCCTCCCTTGCTAAAGTCCAGGAATCCCTCATTCTGGCTAGTCTCTCTGACTTTCTCTCCTTAAACAACTCTCTATCACTTGCACAATCAGGTTTTTGCAAACAGCACTCCACTATCACTTCTCTGCTGTGCGTCACTGACTTCATCTTCACCACAATGGACCAAAGCCAAAGCACCGCTGCTGTCTTCATAGAGACCTGGCAAAAGCTTTTGATTCTGTCTCCCACCCACTCATTCTCCAAAAACTTCCTTCCTTTGGCTTTGCAAAACCTGCTGTCGACTGGTTCCATTCTTACCCCTATAATAGGCATCAGTCAGTGAAATAGGAAATGCACCCTTTACTCCTCTTCCTATCCTCTCCAGGGTCTCTCAAGCATCTATCCATGGCCCTATCCTCTTATTTCTATAAAGAAACGACCTTCCCTCTGTCTGTCTCTCCTCAAACATGCATATGTATGCAGATGACACTGTCATCTGTGCCTCCGGCCCAGCCTACAGCAGCGTTCTCCCCAATCTGCAAGGTGATTTCAGCAGTGTACAGTCCTGGTTCAACTCAAACCAGCTTAAGCTTAATGCCAAAAAGACAACTACCATGATTTTTGGATTCAGACAGAAGCTGGCCTCCATCCTTACCCCCCACCCAGCACTTACCACCCTTGACAGTTCATCCCTCGAAGTAGTCTCTGCCTTTAAATACCTGGGTGTCTGGCTGGATAATCACCTCAATTTTTCTGCACACATCAACACCATCTGTATTAAACTCTGGCCAAACTAGCAGTCCTCTACTACCACAAAACAGGCCTCCCTCTCCCCACTTGATGCAAATTAGTACTTAAAACTATTTTGCCAGTGTTGGATTATGCTGATGTTGTCTATGGTACCGCCTAATCCTCTTATCGCTCCATATTAGACACTCTTATCAACTCCTTCTGCTGCTTCGCCACTTCCTCCCCCAACCCATCACTATCACCTTTATGCTCCACTCTCCCTTGCCCCACTTTCTTAGGAGAATGGTCCACTGTGCCTCCCTAATAGCTAAATTTTGGTTCAGTTCCCTTCCCCCCATCTCTCCTCCTGACTAACTCCTGCTGAACCCACATCCTACTCTTTTCACTACCAAGACTCACGCTCTTTCTCTATCCCTCAACCTCACTCCACTGTAGATCAGTCTGCCTTCTCGTACCATATCCCTCTCCTCTGAAATAACCTACCCCCTGACCTTCATCTTGCCTCCTCTTTCTTGCACCTCAAAAGACTCCTCAGTCTCCTCTCCTAGTGCCCCTATGCTCCTAACCCCCTTCATCTGCCCCGACCCTGAGTACATGCCACCTCTAATCTCAACTGAACTTTCTCTTAAGGCTTTTGCTCTGCAACTACAGTGTCTATGTTGGCCTAGCTGCCTGCCTTCCTGTTTCAACCCAGCCCCTGTTTTGCTCTAGAGTCCTTACTATGCCTCAAAGTGTCCTAGTTTTAACCAACCAATATTCTAGTGCCTCAAATGTTATACCTGTCTTATTTGTTTGTGTGCCTTACCCTTGTATCTATTGTGCCTAACCATTTAATATCTTGAATAATATTATAATCTGTAAGTATCACTTATGTATTCTTTTTTGCCTTGCTCTGTCTGTGCCCATCTTTGTGTCCATTGTGCCTAAGCAATTTATATTCCTGTGTATTTCTATCATCCTCTGCATTTATTGTAACATGTTCAACCTCTGTGATTTTTCTCACCCAGGTCGCACAAGGAAATGAGCCTCAGCTCAGTGTGCTGTCCCCGGTCACCAATTTTAAATAAAAAATAAATAAGTAAATTTTGCTTGTTTGCTGATGATTACTATGTGATAGTCCTTACATAAGTGAGCATTGCGATTTGGGCACTTGCCTTGGCAAGAAGGCAGAAAGAACTTTTTGATGGCAAATCAGTCATTCTCCTCTTTCCAAGTTTGCCCTATTTGACCTGGCTGCATCAGACAGAGTTTGAGGAGGATAAAGACAGACTGAGCACCGAAAATTCTATTTGCCCTTTGGCTTCTAGCACAACTTCCACTCAAGGTGGGAGGTAAAACCTACTATATGTCTTCATAAACCTGCAGGAGGCCAACAATCTATTTACAAAACTGGGAACAGAGCAGCATCTTATAGATTATCAAGAACCGTTATATGGGTCAGGATGGCACCTTGTGTAGTAGCACTCTCCTGAAGATGTAGGGGTCTTACTCAGTGTTGAAAAGAGACCAGTCTAGCACTTAAGCTGAACAGTGAAGTAATGTTCCTGTTCCTTGTACTGATCTGGTTTGATTGTTGCTTGTTCTTGTAACAATGTACAGCTTGATGCTAACTTATACGTCCCCAAATTCTGGAGCTCTCTACCATGTGACTTCAAATATTCCAAATCCCACCCTGTCTTCAAGAAAGCCCTCTTCAATTACCTTGCCACAGCTTTATGCATGTAAATGTTCTTAGCTTCACGAATTGTGCCAATTGACCCTGCCCTGCATTTATATCTCTGTGTCTACTCTGACCTTCCCCCTGCCCCTCTCTCCCCTAATTATTGATAAGCACTTAGATTGCTCTGCTTCAGTCCAAGGTACTGCCTCCTACAAGACTTAGCTTATTATACCACCATGTTTGTATCTTTTTATCCCATACTGGACCAATGTGGTCTGTTTTGTTACCTCCTATTTCTTGGAATATATTCCATCCATTTATGTACTATGTAACTTGTACCTCTGTAAAGCTGTTAAATCTCTTATTGTATTTGGTACAGATGTATCAACCACGATGAAGCACAGTAACTTGCAGTAATAACAAGTCACAAAATCCTGCGTGACAAAAGGGCTTAATTGCCATTGACTAACAATGGCCCCTGCAGTAAACTGCAGAATTCTGTGATATTCTGCAGCATTTCTGTGCTTCATCCTGACTTGACACATCTGTATGTATATGTATTTGTTATTTCCTGGATTTTGACTTGTACTCTCCATGGTCGAGCCTGAAAATAAGCAATTTTGCCTGGTGCACTTACCCGGCTACCGAAAGAAAATAAATAAATAAAACAGAAATTACTGTATAGCTGGATTTGAGCTGTGTACAGGCTGGCTTGTAAAGTCACAGTGATGGTACTGTTGCTTCTTGACTATTAACTATTACAGTATTTTCCCTTAAAGAACCCTGTCCACCCATTGTAAAAGTAAAAAAAAAAAAACAATAACACATTGGCTAACTATCCAACTGCTACTGCAGGATAGCTGAACTTAGGGGGAAAACTACCGGAACAAAGAAAACCCCATCAGTTAAAAGTAAATGACTTGTTCACTAGTCATTTTTCTCCTCCTGCTTTCCAGCTTGAATCTTTGACAGCAAGTTCTCAAGAGCACCTGGTAAATCCACTGTGAACAGCTGGTGAACAACTCCCCTTCGAAAATCACGAGGACAGAGATGCTCAAGTGGGATCCATCAAGGCTGACACTGTAACAACACTAGTGGGAACCGTGGGAAAGACTGGTGCAGTGGTGCATACCAACAGCTTGGAAGACCCGAGCATTTGATTTAAAGAGATAAGGAAACCAATACAACAGGAAGGTGATACGCAAAACATTTCTTCTTTTCTAAATTTAGCAGGTTACACAGGAAATTTTGAAAAAGCAATGACAGGCCCAAAATCAAGATCTGCTCCTAAAAATGAGCTAAAATCTGAAAATAGGTTGTAGAAGCAATGGCAGCTAATTCTTAAAAGAAAATTGACAAGGATTTAATGAAATAGGGAACTCATTGGAAAAGTTACTGTAAAAGATTTAACCGAGAGATTTGTTGCAGTTCCCCTATCTAACAGAAATGCAGGAAAGAACTTCATCTTTAGAAGGCAAAGTGTCGCTTTTTGATATCAAACTTAGAAAAGCCCCAGAAAGAGCCTAAAGAACTTCAAACAAAAATAGAGGAACTAGAAGTAAGATCAAGTAGGGAGAATGAAACTTACATGAATACCAGAGGCAACAGAAGGATTACTAGAAGTTTTTTAAAAAATGTTTTGCCTGAGACCCTTAATAGACACTATCTAACTGAAAATGTAGAGCTTGACAGAGCTCACAGAGGTTCCATCGGTCCTAACAGCAGGGGAAGCCTACTACATTTTGTACTTCTAAAACCCCATCACTTTGAGGATAGAGAGGCCCTATTTAAAAATGCAAGACAGAACAGATGCCTAAAATGAGGGGAATTGGTATTCTAGTGTCCTCAGATTTACCTACCAAGTGCTTGCAAAATAAAAAAATAGACATGCTGAATTCAGAAGGAAAATGATTCTCATTCCTTCCACCATTCATAGTGACAGTAAGATTACACATAGATTAGGCACATGAATGGGACTCTTTAATTGCTCAACTGAAGCAGAAAGTACAATCTAAAAGTTTCAACACAAAGGATAAAACAAACCCTTCAACAATTAGTAGCAGCACAGGAATGGAAAAAGATGAGGCAAAAGTACTGCACACAGTAAAAAAGATGAAGAATCCATTAAAATAGGAAAATAAGGAAATAAATGAATATCCCCACTCGTCTGTAGAAGTTGCTGAGGGGGAATGGATAGAATCCTGATATCAACAACCTCTTTAAATCCATTATTATGTTTAATAGCAAAATCTGAAGAATGAAAAATTAATGTCTCCAAATCAGAAATGATCTCCCTTGATAACCTCCCCCAACACATGCACATACTATACTCCTTCGATTTGATAACTATAAAAGTCATATCAGATATCTGGGGATACAGATTTCAGTTAATATACAAGATTTATTTGAATTAAATTTTCTGCTATTATTGTCTAAGATCAAAACTGACTTATACAAAATAGATTATGTTGCCTCTGGCTCTGATGGGAAGGGCAACTATAGTTAGTATGAATATACTACCAACATTCTTATTTTTATTTCAGGCCCTTCCCATCAGAATCAACAAATCAACACACTATTCTTTAAGGAATGGGAAATAGTTCTAAGAAAGTTTTTATGGAGGCTCCCTCCTGAATTAGCCTAGAGAAATTATATGCCCCCAGGAAAAAGAAAGGTTTATAACTCCTGAGAATTTTCTACTATTATTTAGTTTGCCAATTAGAACTCAGTGACCTATGATGTAAGAAAAAGAATCCTGAAACCCCAAGCTGGAAACAGGTAGAGAAGGCATATTCAAAATGGGACCTAAGAAATATTTTAAGAATATTGCAGATAGAAAAAAGCAGGACATAAGGCATTACCGGTATCCACCTTCTCATTAACAACAACTAAAATGTTTAGAATTTCATAAGGGAATAAAATACAAACCCACCATCTCAAAATATACTTGATTTCAGAATAACAAAGATATGGTAAATCTATACTGGAACACAATACTAGAAAGCTGGAGGACAAAATGGGTAACAGAGGTAGGAGTCTTATTCTCACATAATGACTGGATGTCATTTGATAAATTCAATGAAAAATGCAATATACTGGTGGAACGCTACTTAAAAGTTAGATAAAAAATCATTTCTAGAAAAAATGAAATAAAGACAGCTACAGTAACTCCCTACATCAGCATTATAAACTCTGATAACAAAAGGGGAGAACTTGAAATAAAAACTGATAGGGAACATTTATAACTTAATATATAGTAAAATATACAACTGCTCCATACTTTTGGATAGATGGATGGAAGATATATAGAATGAATATACAGACAGTAACTAAAGACAATTTTGTTATCACCCATGCAATTAAAAAAAAATAGATTCTGACAAATTTGATATAATGTGATTAATAGATTGTATTTAACCCCAACAAAACTCTATAAATATAACCCGTTATTGAGAAAAAAAATGGTAAAGGTGCAGGAACCAGAAAGGCACACTATTTCACATGTTTGGAAAAATGCCCCAAATTAGACCTATTCTAGGGAAACAAATTATAGTTTAGTAACAAAAGTTCTTGGTCTACAATTTCAATTTAAACCAGGGATTTTAATATTGGGACTAATAAAAGAAGCTAATAATATTATTAATGAGAAACAGATGTAATAAATATAATTCTAATACTGTAATTGCCAGAAAATTTATATTACTATGATGGAAGGAGCAGACTCCAACCGCCAATCTTTGAGCATTGATTAAACTTAATCATAGATACCAGTAAAATAGAAAGGATGTACTTCATAATGGAAGACAAACATGTGGACTTTGATAAGATCTGAATAGCCTTTTTTAGATATGATAAAAATAAGACAAGATAACCACTATGCTACCTCCAACTTTGATTAAATGATAACTCTCAGTCACACTAGAAGATGATTCTGGGAGTCCACCAAAACAAAAACATAGCATCATATGATGATGGGTAGTTATAGAAACATAGAAACATAGAATTTGATGGCAGATAAGGACCGCTTGGCCCACCTAGACTGCCCTTTTTCCTACTTAACAGATAAGCTGCAGATCCTAGTTAGCCAACAGCTTACTTCCTCCTACCCCCCACTAGGACAGCCTTATGCCTGTCCCATGCATTCTTGAATTCCCCCACTGTTCTTGACTCCACGACCTCCTCAGGGAGGCTGTTCCATGTATCCACAACCCCCTCTGTGAAAAATACTTCCTCACATTACCTCTGAGCCGTCCCCCCTCTATCTTCAAATTGTGCCCCCTTGTTCTTGCACATCTCTTTTTCTGAAAGATGCTACCCTCTTGGACTTTGTTGATTCCCTTAAGGTACTTGAAAGTTTCTATCATGTCCCCTCTCTCCCTTCTTTCCTCAAGGGAATACATATTAAGCTCCTTTAGTCTTTCTTCGTATGTCTTCTGGTGCAGAACCTGCACCATTTTGGTTGCCCTCCTCTGGACAGGCTCCACTCTGTCTATGTCTTTGCGGAGATGGGGTCTCCAGAACTGCACACAGTACTCCAGATGGGGTCTCACCAACTGTATGTGCAGAGGGATAACAACTTCCTGTTTTCTACTATTGATGCCTCTTCCTATGTATCCCAGTATCCCCCCAGCCTTCCTTACTGCCTTCTCACATTGCTTTCCCACCTTTAGGTCATCTGAAATAATTACCCCCGGGTCCCTTTCTGTTTTTACTGTTGTCAGTATCTCACCCCCCATTGTGTACGCTTCTCCTGGGTTTTTGTTTCCCGTGTGCATTATCTTGCACTTCTTTGCATTGAATCTGAGCTGCCATACATTTGCCCATTCCTCCAACCTTGCCAAGTCCCTTCTCATCCTTTCCACTCCATCTTGTGTATCAACCCTGTTGCAGATCTTTGTGTCATCTGCAAAGAGACATACTTTTCCTTCCAGTTCCTCTGCAATTTCACTTATAAAGATATTAAAAAGGACCACTCCCAGTACTGAACCCTGCGGAACCCCGCTAGTAACCCTCCTTTCTTCACTGTGTACTCCATTTACTGCTACCCTTTGTGTCCTGTTGTCTAGCCAATTTTTTATCCAGGCTACCACCCTGGGACCCACTCCAAGGCTGGCTATCTTGTGTATTAATCTTTTGTGTGGTACTGTATCAAATGGCTTGCTAAAATCTAGGTAGGCCATGTCCACAGCCCCTCCCTGGTCTACTACTTTGGTCACCCAGTCAAAAAAATCTATTAGATTCATCTGACACTACCTTTCCATCATGAATCCATGCTGCCTTGGGTCCTGTGCCCCACTGGCCTCTAGGTACTCAACAATTCTTTCCTTCAGAAGTGATTCCATCATTTTCCCTACCACTGAGGTCAAACTAACTGGTCTGTAGTTTCCTGCCTCTGTCCTGCTCCACTTTTGTGAAGAGGAATCACATCTGCCCTCCTCCAGTTCTCGGGTACCACACCATCCTCCCATGATTTGTTAAAGAGAGTAGTCAGCGGTGTCACTAGTTCTACCTTAGTTCTTTTAGATTCATGGTGAATCCCATCAGGCCCCATTGCTTTGTCCACCTTCAATTTTATTAGTTCTTTCAGAACCTTTTCTTCTGTAAATGGACTGGTATCGACCCCTGTCTTCAGAGTGTTTCTCTTGTTTGGTTTAGGTAACTCCCCCTCCTCTTCCTTTGTGAATACTGAGCAGAAATATTCGTTCAGTATCCCTGCTTTTTCACTGTTACCCTCTACCCACATTCCCTCCCCTTTATTAAGCTTTAGTATCCCTCCTTTGGTCTTTCCTCACTCCCTAATGTACCTATAAAAGGTCTTATCCCCCTTCTTAACAGACTTAGCTATCCTTTCCTCAGTTTGGGCCTTTGCTATTCTGACTGCCTTCTCAGCCTCTTTCTGCTTTAACTGATAAAGTTCTCTGTCCTGCTCCTTCTGTGTTTCCTTATATTTCCTGAATGCTGCCCTTTTCTCCTTAACCTTCCCTGCCACCTCTTTTGAGAACCATAGTGTTTTTTTCCTTCGTTGTGTTTTATTGATTTGCTTTACACAAAGGCTTGTTGCCTCTGTGATGGCTGTTTTGATCAGTCCCCATTGTTCCTCCACCCCTCCTTCTTGCCTGTTTGCTAGTGCTTTTCTGAGGCACTCTCTCATTTTCCCAAAGTCAGCCCTCCTAAAGTCCAAGTACTCTTGCTTTTGTATGGCTTGATTGTATGGCTGTGTTTATCGTGAACACACACTGTTTGGTGGTAGCTTGTTCCCAGATGGCTACCCATTTCTAAATCTGAGATTCTTTCTCCGTCCCATTTGAGAGTACTAGGTCTAAGATTGCTCCCTCCGAGTCGGTTCCAATACTAGCTGTCTGAGGCATGCCCCCTGTAGGGCATCAAGGATGACCCTGCTCTTGGATGTGCCTGCAGCAAAGGTGCTCCAGTTAACATCTAGCATATTCAGGTCCCCCATCAACAATATCTCCCCTTTTTCTGCCATTCTAAGAAAGCCTTCTATCATTTCCTTGTCCATTCCCTCCCCCTGAGATGGGGGTCTGTATAAAACCCCATGTGGATTGTGGTGCCATTTCCTGTCTCCAGGGTGACCCAAAGTGCCTCATCTGCTCCCTGTTTACTCTTTAGTTCTGTTGCTTTGATCCTTCCTTTACATAGAGGCTACTCCTCCTTCTCTTTACCCTCCCTGTCCCTCTTGTAGATTGTGTATCCTGGTATGTTGACATCCCAGTCATGGTTCTCTGTGTACCATGTTTCTGTGACTGCCACAATATCCAGGCAACCCTCTGCCATCAAGGCCACTAGTTCAGGGAGCTTGTTACACAGACTATGGGCATTGGTACTCATCACCCTCCACTTTTTGAAAGCCTTACCCCTGTTAGCCACATTTCTGTCCTTACTGCCTTTGCCTTTTTTTACATTTAAATCTGTTCTGCTCCCTAATAACGTCTGTACCTTGGTGTTTACCTCACTAATCACCATGTTTTGTGGGGGGAGGCTTGGATTTCCCTGCTTCTTTTCAGTGCCTCCCCCTTGGCTGGTTAAATGCTTGCCAATGAAGCATTTAAACCTGTCACCTAGGATCCTGGTTCCCCCTCAGACAGATGCAGACCATCCACCAGTATAGGTCTGCATCCCTTCAGTGTCCCCAGTCCCAATGAAGCCAAAACCCTGAGCTCCACAGCAGTTTTCAACCACTCATTGAATTCCCTGGTGAGAGTGCCTAGCATCTCCTTGCCAAGACAGGCAGCACCTCCAGAAGGTTACCGTGTGTGCTACTTGTCTAGGCCCCTTCCCAACTCTACAAACTCCTCTTGCACTGCTCTGATCCCATTCCTAGCCAGGTCATTTGTCCCTAGGTGGACAATGACATCCAGCTCCCTCCCTCCCTCGTGCAGCTCCTCCCATGATCCTGAGGATTAGCTTCCTGTCCCTCCAAGCCGTGGCAACAGGAAGGCACCTTACCTCCCTTTCCCCTTCCTCCCCCATTTCTACCCCCCTAATGATTGAGTCCCCCACCAGGAGTTGTTTCCTTCCCCTGTGGGGTCCCATGCCACCCTCCTGTGGGTCTCATTTGTGAAGGTTCCCAGCACCTCCTTGGTCTCCACTGCAGGTGCCTCCATGGAGGAACCACTATCCACCAGAAGAGTGAATGAATTGTGGAGCGGTACAGCTGGAGGGATGCAACTCTGTTCCACCACCCTCTCCCTTCCTGAGCCCATCCTGGTCCAGCCTCTCCTCTTTCTTGGCAGCCTCTGAGGTAGTGGCATTGGCCCTGGTGGTCCCTGGGTGGGTGAGGAGGTTTCACAAATCCTAGCCAGGTCAGCCTGGAGACAGGCAACCTCCTCTCTCAGACCAGAGAGGTGTCTGCAAATAGGGCAGCATTGCAGCCTCCAGAATGTCTCCCGGAACACTGCCGCCCCATAGCCATTGCACTGCATCACTCCTATCATGTCTTATTTTGTGTCCCCTCTACTATTTCTCTGGATGTTTACTCTCTCCCTTCCCTACAACTCTCACCCTTCCTGTTCCGGGACAGCAACTTTCTATCTTATTCAGTAGTCTCCTTCTTCCTTGCTTAATATCAGACCACCAGCAGCTGGGGTTGGAGAGTGAGCTACTTTTTTCCCTTAGGGTTGACAAAACCATTGTTTCTCTATGATCCTTCCCTTCCTACTGCCAAACAGGAAGTTCCTGTTGACAGTCAAATCCAGTGGCTATAAAAGTAGAACTGGTTTTGGGTGGGTGGGTTGGAGGGCAATTACTAAGAAAAAAGGCTTTAAGACCCCTTCTACTACTAATAAAGTTATCTGTCTACTTAATCTCAACAGACACTGACTCCTGCTGAGATACAAGTTTTAAATTAATAAGAAAATGTAGCTTCTTTTAGTTAGCTGCTTTCTGCTCTACAAGCAAGGCTAGCAACAGTTATATTGCAAACCCAGTGCTTAATTACTCAAAACAGATATTAATATAAGATGCTATGTCATTTTTTAACTAAAAAAGGGAAGGATTGTCAGATGAGGACACTGAAACATGTGGTTAAACAGTTTTAGTGTGTCACTACACTGATTTGGATACTTCTCCTCTTCCCCGCTAGTGTCTAGGCATTGTGTGCAATGGCTGATTGACATTTTATTTGTTAAAATATTCATATATCTGCCTAGGTTTGCACAAAAGACTTTTGTAGTAACTTTTACACTACATTTTGTAACTGGTTGTTCTATTCTAGGCAGTTCAGACCATATTACTGGTTTCCTTTCATAATTAAGGAGACCCCACAGTATCTGGGCCTGTTTCTGTGGAGAAGAGTGGGGAGGCTGCACATTGTCAGAGGCTGCCTGGTGACTTTGCTTTTTTACTATGAACACTGTTGATGCTTTTGATTTGGGCAAGATTTGAATTAGTTCACAACAAAAATGTTTCAGGATTACTCAAATGGAAAAGTGTTTTATTTCATATGGAATAGACTTATTTTATTGGGTACACAAGTATATAGTGAACCCTTCTGTTAATGGAGGTTAGATTCCTGTTTAGTGTTAATCTGAAATGGAGTTTGTTGTGTCTGACCAACCTGTTATTACAGTCCCTTATGCATGACTTTTAAGCAGACTTTAGCTTTTTATAATAACTTACATTCTGCAGCTTAAAGTGCTAGTATGTTATGCTTCTTTGACAGTATAATGCCCATTCTACAGCAATATGATTAAAGAATGTAAGTGTATATTTTATATATCCCCTTCTAATGTAGTTACATATGTACTGTGATGATTTCTTTATTAATATGAACTGCTTTAGTATACTGTACAGTAATTATACTCTGCTGACTGTATGCACTTTTATTCTTTTATATGATTTGTGTTTCATACAAAATTAATGAAGTTAAAAAATAGAGCTGGGGGAATCGTTATTTATCATTGATCTAAATTTCAGTGTAATCGTCCTGCCATCTCTCTTTTGTTTGATTTTTGTGAGCCACTGGTGTTCAAGATCTACATTCCTAATTCTAAGCCTATTCTATTATTGGCTTGCTATAGGTCTCCTAGTCTTCCCCCTAATAATAGTTTGCATATTTCTTCCTTTATTGGGAGTTATAGTTAGCCTAATAAATTCATTCTTTTTGGGGATTTCAATGCTGACGTGTCAGTGTTCAATAAATCTAAATGGTTATGAAGCCTTGTGTTTTGGTCTCACACAATTAACACTTCCTGCACATGTGAATATGAATAATCCTGCCACCTCCTCTCTTATTGACTTGATTGTCTATGATCTCCTCTGGGCTCCTGCTGAATCATTTTAGTGATCATTGTGTCATTTATTGTATGTGGCAGACCAGAGAAATTCATGGACCTCCCAAGTTTTGGAAGAGTGCAGGTCATTCATGAAGTTTGACTAACATTTGTAAATGAGCTTGTACTTATTAACTGGAATAGATTTGAATTCATTCCTGATATTGATGATGTGTGGTCCTGTTTTCTTTCTGCATTATTTTCTGTTTATAATTGTCATCATCCTCTAAAAAGGTGTGACGTTTGACTGCTGCTCCTTGGTATTCTCCTACCACTATAGCTTCTTAAAAATGAAAAAAAAAGTGTGGACAGCTTCGCATAATATAAATGCATTAGTGGCTTGGCAACAGTATCATGCTACTATAAGAGGAATGTATGTGTTCACTTAGTAAGAGATACTAAAACTTCTTACTTTTATGTTTTGTTTTTATTATGCTTCTCATGAACCTAAAACATTTTTGGACCACTATTAAAAAAGTTATGGAGTTCTAATTTTTCTAAGATCTCATTTCAGGACAGGGATTCTCATGACAGTTTAAGAGAAACAGCAAATTTATGTAACCAGCAATTTATGCCTTCTTTCAATATATTTGAAAATCAAGCACCAGTGCCTTTGATTGACTTCTTAAACCCTTTTGACACTGTCAAAGGGTTTGCATTTCCTCCACTATTCAAAACAATGGGTTTAAGAGTAATTATTATTCTTTCATTGATGGGTGTCAGTCTGATTTTAGACAGTTTCATTCTACTGCTAACACAATGTCAAAGGTCTTGGACAATATTAATTTAGGTATGTATGGTGGTCAACTTACTGGGGCAATCCTTGAGACTAGTCCAAGGCCTTTAGCACTTTTCATCATCGTCTGTTATTGAACTGACTGAGTGCCCTTGATTTTAATTCCAGAACATAAGATTAATTTTATAGCTATTTGCAGGGTCTAGTTCACTCTTTTTGTTTAAGAATTTTCTCCAGGGCTTGGTTCCTGGCCTGTTCTGTTCTCCATTTATAGCAATTAATGTAGTACACATCTGAGCAGTGTTCAATACCTTTTGCATGCTGATGACACCATAATTAATTGTTCTTCTTCTTCTTCATTACATTCTATTAATACTGTTCCCTAGAACTGTTTCCTTCAGCCCAAGTCTTTTTTGGCACTCAAAACTGATTTTGAATGCCAATAAAAAAACAATATTCTTTTGGATCCCCCGCCAGACTATTCTGTCTTACAGATGAGCCAGGACTGTACCTAACAACTGACAGTGTTGAATAAGAAATTGTCGACTTGGACTTCCAGTATGGCTAGAATCATGATGGCTGCTTAGTGCTGGAGCTCCACATTGTCCCAGCAGTAATTGCTTCAATCTTGCTCCAAGCGCTCATCTGATCAGTGGATTTGGCTTGGGAAACACGACTGAAGAATGTGAATACCTTATTGGACTCCTGCTTTCTATCAGCATGGGATTTTTCTGATGAATTCTGTGCCATGCATCACTATGTCGGCAGCAAACAAGGCTGAGTCAGTAGACATTCACAGATCAATGGCTGTTTTGTCTAAGGAGGACCTTACAGATATTAGGAATATTTTAAAAGTCCTCACTCAGCATATTCCTGGCATAAAGGCTTCCATCTCCCTACTTGAAGATCGGGTGGAAGAATCTGAGCAGCATATTGCTGACTCCAAACACTACATAATGCAGATGGAGTCAGATTCTGCCTGCCACAAAGATCGCAAAGCACAGCTGGAAAAAAAGGTTTTAGCAATGTCCCTCAAGATTGATGACCTTGGAAATCAGGTTCACCATAATAACATTCAGATTATTGGTCTACCAGAGGGTTCTAAAGGGGACAATCTTAGTAATTTTCTGCAATCCTTTTATCCCCAAATCCTGATGTTCTTCTGGGGCAAACCCCTTGAAATAGGGTGGGCTCACCACTCCTTGGGCCCCCAACCTCAGAGGGTCTCCTCACCTCACCCTATTTTGGTTTACTTTCTGTGATACTCTGTCAAGGAGTATATTTTGCAGTTGGCAAGACAGAGGGGTCCCCTGTGGTGGAATGGTCATTCTGTCTTTTTGTTTCAGGATTTCTCTAAAGAGTTAGTGGATCACCAGAAACTCTTTGCTAATGTTAAGAAATAATTTGCTGCCCATAAAATCAAATTCTAGATGAGGTATCCAGTTGTTCTTTGTGCTTGGTGGGGTTGGGCATGGCAATGATTCGAGTCTCCTATTGCAGAGCAGAATTTTCTTTCTTCAATCAAAGCCCAGGCTGCTTCAAACTCTACTGCTGTCAATTCAATTCAGGATGGTCCAACCGCATAGCATGGTGCTACAGTTCGGGCGACTACTTCTGTGGTCCCAACTGACCCTACTCCTGACTGTGGCTCTGGTCAGGATTCTCAATGTGTGGCCTTGGGGATTGGCTGAACCCCAAATGGCATAGGGACTCCAGTAGGGGACTTTTTCCATTGGTACCCCTGTTAAAGACTATGTGGTCCATTCAAGTTGGGGGAGCAGTGGAGGAAGATCAAGCTCCTCTTCACAGGCTGCATTGAAGAAGGGCAACCAAAAAGCATGCTCAAAACCTTTGCATTGCTCACAAAATGTAATTCACATTTCTGCTGAAGAGTGCTACTGGTGTGTGGCATCCAGTGCACAACCCCCCCCCCAAAAAAAAAAACATGGCACATACTGTATTCAGAATTAAACAATTTAACTGCCTATTGGCTTTTTGTACTTTAAACTCCATGAAAAAAGGGGTCCTCTTAGTTTTCAGATTGGAATTCCAATATGAGCAAGCCAAATCACCATACCATGGTGGGACCCATTACATTTGGTCCCTACACTAGCTTATCAGCTCTGAAATGCTTGCAGTGGCTACTCATAAATACAGAGTGCATTGCCTGAATTGGCTTAAAGTGCAATTGAAAGAAGATCCTTCTACTCCAGACCCTAAATGCCCTTGCTTGGAAGCAGTGCCGTTACCTCTCTCTCCTGAGAAGCTCACTATAGACTGGGCTGAGTATCCTGAGGAAGAACTGGTTGTGGCTTCTCAGGTGTCTTCAGGTCAGCAGAGTGAGTTACTGTCATCTGGACCAGCTGAAATTGTTGCTCACTCTGCCTCCATGGCTGCAGTTAACATGTTGAGTCCTGGTCAGTCAGATCCAGTATGAGGAGTGGCTATGGGAATTTTTACTGGTTTATCAAGAGAACTGCAGCTGCCTTTGGACTTTTTTGGTCTGCGGCATTTCTTTTTGTTGGACTTCTTGATAATTTTTGCTGACACACGCTGGTAACAATATATATAATAAACATAAATTATTCTCTGATGGGTATTCTATTTGGTTATGGGAGTATGTTGGACTTGGGAGATGTGAGTTTTAGGGCAGACTGGGACCATGTCTGGTTCTTTGTTTTGTTTTTTTGTTATACTGCCCTCTCTTCATGGTTGGGTTCCATGTTCCTGTGAGATGATTTGTATCATGGGCACTTGAAGAGGGGATTTTGGTCTTCTCTATTTAAGATGAGGGGCGATGGGGCATCCACTTAGCTCTTGTTGGTGGGTAGAGTTTTTTATTTCCACACTAGTGGAGGAGCTAAGGGGCATTGGCAATGGGGACTTCACTAGCTCATAATCATTTGCTCCTCTTGCTTATGGTAGGAGATTTGGGGAGAAGTTGTCATTTTTCTATTTCTTGCTGGGCCTGATCATTTTCTTTGATTTTGGGGGGCTTTGGAGAGGGTAAAGTTGTGTATCTTTATTGGAATCTTACTGTTATATTGGTCTGGGGTTGGAGGTGGGCTATAACTATTTTTGCTGTTTTTGCTGGGGCTTTCGGGAAGGTGGGAGGGTTTGTTCAACTCCTTGCTGTGTTGAGGTTTTATATTCAGAAGTGTTATGGACAGCTGGCTCTGGAGGGTGGTGTTTGCTGGTGGGGGCTTTAACCATTTCAGGTGTTTGTATTTTTTATGGGTCATTGCCTATATGGTTCAATTGTCAGTTTTAACATGGAGTGTTCAGGGTATCGGCATCCCCATTAAGCATCGTTAAGTCTTTAATTATTTAATATCTAGTACTGCTGACATCATATTTCTACAAGAAACTCATTTGTTGAAAAGGGACGCTGTTGTATTAGAGTGTGGTTGGATTGTGAAAGTTTACTCAAACTTCTATACCTTCAAACAGCGAGGGGTTTCGATTTTATTTAGGTGGGGTTGTGCCTTTATTGTTGATAGATGGGAATCTGACAGTGAGGGGCTCTGGGTGATAGTTTCTGGCAAAGTAGGCAACATGTTTACCTTGTTAGTGAACCTTTATGCCCCTGATCATGACTCCCTAGATTTTTTTCCCTCCTTTTTCATAATGTACTAGACTGGTATCTCCCATATATGGTGCATCTGGTAGGGGGATTTTAATTTTGTTTATGATCCACTCGTTGATAGGACCCCCTTAGAAAAGGGATCCCTATCTCATCATAGGGCTAGGGAGGTTCTTTTACATTTTTGTGAAGATCTTATGTTGGCTAATTGTTTGCATCTACTTAATACCCACACCAAAGACTACACGTTCTGATCCCCATGTTCTAAATCTCACAGCCGCTTGGACTACTTCTTAGGTAGTGCCCCGGTGTTACCAGACCTTTTGTCAGTCTCCCTTCAGCTAATAATTTTGTCTGATCATGCTCCAGTATCATTAGGTTGAGAACCCCGGCTGTCCCCTGCAAGGACCCCATGTTGGAGATTTAACCCTGTTTTGCTCTCCTCAGACCACTTTTGTCAATGGTTGGCTAGTGAAATAGATTTTTATTTCCTAACTAATGTTACTTTGGACATTGCTTACCCAGTAGTTTGAGATGCTTTTAAAGCTTTTGTTTGGGGAGAGTAATCTCCTTTGCCTCTTTTGTAAATAAATAATGTAAGGAGGAGGTGAGGACCCTTATTGCCTGGGTGAGACATTTAGAGAGGGATATTATTACTTCCTCGGCAGAGCAGGCAGCTAATGTTCAGGAATTGCAGCAGGCCAAAGAGCATCTACAAGAAATTTTTCATCACAAAGCTTTAAGAGACAAGTTCTTCCTTCAACAAACATATTGGGAGTTGAGGAAGAGAGCTGGCAAGCTCTTGGCTTACCAATTGAAGAAAATAGCCATGGAAACCCAGCTCTCCTATTTAGTAGGGGGCATGGAGAGTTGATCTTGGAGGTGGGCTCCATTGCTGAGCTGTTCTGAGATTACTACTCTACCCTATACCTATCCACTGTGGATCCTTCCCTACCAGATTTTGAGGTGTTTTTTTTTTATCAAATGTCACTTTCCAGATTGTTGGCTTCTTTAGCCGATCATATGGAAGAAAATATTTCCCTATTGGAGGTTCAACAAGCTATCTGATCTTTATCCCTAGGATGGGCACCTGGTCCCAATGGCTTAAGTGCAGACTTTTATGCTGCTTTCAAACCTCATCTGTCCCCTAGACTATTGGAGCTATTCAAGGCAGTGGAAGCATTTCATGCTTTACCTCCCTCAATGAGGGAAGCAACTATCACTGTCCTGCCTAAATCTGGGAGAAACCCTACTTCCTGTACTAATTATAGGCCTATCTTACTCTTGAATGCAGCTTGCAAAATTCTGGCTAAGATTCTGGCCATGCACCTTGAGAAGGTCCTGGATCAGCTGGTGAGTGGGTCTCAATCAGGCTTTATGAAGGGTGTGCAGTGCAGTGATAATTTGCAGGCAGTAGTGAACCTTATCCAGATTGCAAAGTGGGGACCAGACTCAACATCCTTGGTGAGCCTAGTTGCAGAAAAGACTTTAGAGTCTGTTGAGTGGAAATATCTTCATTTTGTGCTAACAAGGATGGTTCTTGGTCCCAGGTTTCATTGTTGGATTTCTTGTCTCTATTTGGACCCCTGTGTCAGAGTCCGTGTTAATGGGGTGCTATCCTCCCATTTCTCTTTGTCAAGGGGTACCAGACTAGGGTGCCTACTGAGCCTGCTGTTATTTTTATTAGTGATAGAGCCCTTAAATCAAGTGCTTTCCCAACATCCAGAAGTTATGAAAATAAAGGGAGGGGGGTAAGTCTTTCTCTATGTTACTTTATGCAGACGACTTACTGTTGCTGTTGTCAAGGCTTGAGATGTCTCTACCTAAAGCCTGGGAGGTTATTGACATTTTTAGTTCCCTTTAGGGTCTCCGTATTAATTGGGATAAGATGGAAAATCTACCACTATTTAATGGGGACCAGAAATGGGCCTCACTGGGTTCTCATACTCTTAAATGGTCTCCCAGGGTGATAAAGTATTTGGGGATGCATGTGTCATCTCAGTTAAGTGAAATGTGCCCCAAAACCCTTCTTGAGCTTTTGGAGGCGGTCATGGTGGATTTACTTCAGTGAAAGAAACTTAAATGATCTATGCCAGCTAAGATTGCTACTATCAAAATTATAATTTTTCCACACTTTTTTATAGGTTATATAATCTCCCCATGGTTATTCCTAAAGGGTATTGGGTCAAGGTGGATAGAATTTTGGTGGATTTCCTTTGGGAAGGATTCCCACCTAGGTTTAGCAGGTGAACACTATGTGCCCCAGGGGTGGCAGGGGGTGGGATTTGCGCTGGCTTTGGACCTACCTCCTGTGTCAGGGGGTTAAGTAAACTCTGACTTGGGTTTCAGGTTCCAGTCTGAGTCCCCCATTGTGGGTAGATGTGAAGCAGTGTCTCATGGGAGATACTCCTCTGGTGGCCCTTTTGAAAGGCAGGGGAACTGTTGGGTGTACTCTCACATCTCCTATGTAATTTTCAAGATCAATGTGGGGGTAGGTTTTTTAGGATCATAAAACTGGACACCTCTTTTTAAGCAAGTGGGAACCTCTTTGGAACAACCCATACCTTCAGATTGTGTGGTCAACTTTCCTGTGGGGCGCTGGCCCTCAAAAGGAATTTGTTTGCTGGGAAGACATAGTAGATATTGATTATGGGGTGCTTTGTTCCTTTCAGGAGCTGCAAATTACTTATAATTTGTTGAATACTGATCTTTAGTGATATTTGCAGCTTTGACATGCTCTCAGGGGAAAATGTTTGAAAGACCATCAGGTTTTGCAGACCAGTTTTATGGGTTGCCTTTGAAAATGGTTTTGTCTTTCTAGAGGACATATTAGTTATTTGTATAGGGAGTTTCAGAAGCATTTCCTACCAAGCTGGGCTTCCTACAGGATAAAATTGGTAACAGATATGTAAATAGCTATAGATGAGGACACCTGGGATTGGTGTTTGAATGCTGCCCACACAGCCTCACCTGATCCCAAATTGCAGCTTATACAAACAAGATATTAACCTATTGGCATTGTACTTCACTGCTCCTAGTTAAATTGGGTCTTTTACAGTCAGACTTATGTTGGTGGTGCCACTCTACATCAGGTACCATCTTTCATTTATTGTGGGGCTGTAATTTAGTACAGTCTTGGTGGAACAAAATCCATGAATGTGTAGAAGCACTTTGTCTATCACTGTCACCACCTCTCTGGTATTTTGGATATTAGGGGATCCAGGTTCCATAAAACTGCCTTCTGATATAAGGGCTTTCTGTATGCTGTGACTTTAGAAGCCAAGAGCTTGCTATTATTGAATGGAAGTAGCAAACTTGTCCCTCTTTTCCTAAATGGAAACAAGCCCTAACACGAGCTGCTGTTTATTATCACATGCTTTATCAAAAATGTGCTGTTCTATTACAGTTTCATAATGGTTATCCAATTGTGGCATCACATATTGGGTACTGGTTGCTGTTGCTTCCAGACATTAGTGGATCTTTATTGGTTTGTAATACCGGCAAGGGCTGTGTGGTGGAGGGTGGTTGTTGCCAGAGTCCAGGATTTTGTTACTTTCTGTTTTGTCCGTGGTACATTTTTGGGGGTGTGGTTTCTTTCTTCTATTATTGTTATGGATCTACTGCTTGATGTCACATTGATGGTTGTTATTGATGTTGTTTGACTTGTATCTCTGATTGTCATTTTTGCTGTATTGTACTTTTGGTGGATGCTACAATAAAAACGTTTATAAAAAAAAGAAAGAAATTGTTAACTTATACAGATATCTAGCATATTGTTTGGATTATTTGACCTCTGGTGGCCTGAATATTGACTACTAATTAAAGTCCATTGCTCTTAAGATTGGCTTCCTGGCAGATCCTCTGTATTGTACACTTCATGCCAAACTACATTGTTCTTCTGGACCTGTTCTCTTTTTTGTTAAAACTTAATAAACTTTAAATTGAAAAAAAAAGAGATTGTCTTTCCTTTTAGAAAGAAACCTTTTATTCTATTGGACTTGTGCACTAGACTTGCGAGTTTTTGATATTTCCCTAACTGGTCTGTTAACTGTAGATATTTGTTATGATTTTTCTCCCAAATCTTAACAAAATTGATGCCCTTCATCATCATCTTGCTCATTTTGCTATATATACTACATATTCCATGCATCAGTGAGTGCCTCTTAAACAGTTGGGTTGGTTGTCATTGACTAACAGGTAGCTGTTTTATAAGCATTTGTTTCCTCTGTGAGCTATTCAGGGTAAACTTCCTGGTTACCTTTCTTCTTTAATCTCTGTTAGGTGACACTGTGCTAGGATTTGTGGTGTGGTGATGGTTCTCTTGAGCTTGATGTCTCATGCATAAAAAACAAGGAAGGATGTAAAAGCTTTTAGTTATTCTTTGCCCTGTAATATGCAATTCATTACTGGTTCATCTGCATACTTGCTCATCTGTCACTTTAACCTCCTTGATGTTGCAGAGCTGATTTTTAAGAGCTTTATCCTAGGGTAGACCCTGTTACGACTGCATTACTTACATGTGCTGTAAGTTATTGGTTTTACATTTACTGGATGTATTTATTTTATGTAATATGATTGTTTTACTTTAATAAATTCTGTAACCATTTTTATGCTTCTCTGGGCACCATTGTAAAGGAGTTTCAGCCCAATGATCTTACCATAAATTAAAAAAAAAATTAAATATGGATTCTCACTTTAAAAGCTAGAGAGCCAAGACAAGTGAAGGTTTCTGATAGTCACTTAGTCAGGACCCCTAGGTCCTATAGTTTGAAAAGAACAGCCAATAAATCACATCAGGTCTCACCTAGCACAGTGTAGCCAGCATGGTCAACTTAATGTCATGTGCCTTGACAGTCTGCACTGTAGCTGCTTCTAGTTTTATCCTGAGCATTTAGCACCAGCAGTCAGTAAGAAAGGCCCTAGGGTTGGCGAATTGACACTAAAGCTTAAAGCTGAGACAGGTCAAATGGCAGAGATAAGGAAAAATGGGAGTAACAACAGGAGGGGAGGGGAAGGGAGGTAAGACATGGGGATAGGAGGGTGGCTACTAGAAAAGCGAGGTTGCAAAACTTGGAAGACCATGTGCATGAAAACTCACAGCCTGGGAATTAAAATCCGGGACTTATTGGCCTTGATGGCAAAGGCAGACCTGGTTATTGTCGCTGTTACCAAGACATGGTACATAGGGAACCATGAGTGGGATATAGCCATACCAGGTTACACTCTATTTAGAAAAGACAGGGTGGGAAAAGAGAGGAGGGGTAGCTATCTACATCAGGGAGGGAGTTAAAGCAACTGAAGTTCAGGGAATGGGAAGGGAGTAGAAGCACTGTGGGTCACCCTGGAAACAGAAAAAGGCACCGCCTTTTGCACTGGCATGATCTACAGACCTCCAGCACAAGGAGAGGAGATGGATTGTGTAGTAGTAGAAGCCATCCACAAAATGACAGCCTAAGATGAAGTGGTGCTGGTGGGAGACTTCAATTTGCCTGATGCGGATTGGAGCACCCAGGATGCAGCCACAGCCAGAAGCAGAAGCTTCCTGGATGCCCTGCAGGGGGAGTGCCTCAAGCAGCTTGTGGTGGAACCTACCAGAGAAGGAGAAATATTGGACCTGGTACTCACCAATGGAGACAGAGTCACTGATGTAAGGGTGGGTAGCCACCTGGGGTCCAGTGATCATCATATGGTGTGGTTCAGTGTGAGAACTCTGGAGGAGTCAAACCACATGAAAGTAAGGGTACTGGATTTCAGCCGGGTCGACTTTGCAAAAATGTGGGAGTGTCTCAAGGAAGACCTGGCAGGGGAAGAAAAAGGGGAATGCAGAGAAACAATGGCCTATCCTTAGGGGAACCATAGCAGAGGCAACAAGCCTTTCTGCTAGGCAAACTAAGCACAATAAAGAGAAAGAAAAAAACACTATGGTTCTCAAAGGAGGTGTCCGGGAAGGTAAGAGAAAAAAGGCTAGCTTTCAGGAGGTACAAGGATACATGGGGGAAGACACGGAACTGTATCTGGAAAAGCAGAGGGATGCGGGGAAAGCAGTCAGGAGTGCAAAGGCACAAATGGAGGAAAAAATAGTCCAGGCAATTAGGAAAGGAGACAAGAATTTTTTCAGATACATTAGTGAAAGAAAGAAGACCAGGGGTGGGATTGTGAGGTTTAAAAGTGACAGAGGGGAGTGTGCAGAGGGGAACCTAGAAAAGGCAACAGTCCTGAACAAATATTTTTGTTCAGTAGTCACAGAAGAAGAGGAAGGAGAAGGACCACTGTTGGTTGATAGGAGCACCAATGGGAGAGAGGTGGACACCAGCCTGTTTACAGAGGAAAGAGTCCTAAAGGAACTCTAGAATCTGAAAGGGGACAAAGCTATGGGGCCCAATGAGATAAATCTCAGAATATTAAAAGAACTTAGAGTGGTGCTGGCAGCACCACTAACAGCCCCATTCAACAAACTGATACAGACAGGGATGGTTCCAGGGGACTGGAGGAGGCAAATGTAGTCCCACTCCACAAAGGTAGGAACAGGGAGGAGGTTGGCAACCACAGGCCCGTCAGCCTGACCTCAGTGGTAGGGAAATTAATCAAGTCACTGCGAAAGGAAAGGACTGCATTATTTCTTGAATCCAGCAGAGCATAGGATCCATGGCAGCATGGATTCACAGCAGGAAGGTCTCGTCAAACAAATCTGATAGATTTCTTTGACTTGGTGAAGAGGGAAGTTGATCAGGGAGGGGTCGTGGATGTGGCCTATCTAGATTTCAGCAAGGTCTTCAACACCATCCCACACAGGAGGTTAGTAAATAAGTTGGACAGCCTGGGAGTTGGCCCCAAGGTAGTAACCTGGGTCAGAAACTGACTGATTGACAGGACACAGGGGGTGGTGGTAAATGGCATTCAATACAAGGAGATCGGGGTGACCACCAGGGTGCCACAAGGATCCGTGCTGTTGCCAGTCCTTTTTAATGTTCTCATAAGTGATGTTGTAGAGGAGCTGGAGTGGAAGTCATGCCTCTTTGCAAATGACACTAAGATCTGCACAGGGTTGACACTCTTGAGGTGTATGGAAAAAATGAGAAAGGACCTAAACATTCTTGAGGAGTGCTCAAGAATGTGGCAGCTAAGATACAATGCAAAGAAGTGCAAAATCATGCATTTGGGGCACAGAAATTCAAGGGAGGAGTACAAGATGGTGAAGAGGTACTGATGACCAGCAATCAAGAAAGGGACCTGAGGTAATCATATCTGATGACCGAAAGGTAACCAAACAATGTGAAAAGGCTGTGGGGAGAGCCAGTGGGATGCAGGGGTACATAGGGAGAGGTATCACCAGCAGAAAAAGGATATGGTTATGCTATTGTACAGATCAATAGTGAGACCTCATCTGGAGTACTGTGTCCAGTTCTGGAGGTCACATCTCCAGAAGGACATAGACAAAATAGAGGCATTCCAGAGAAGGGCAACAAAAATGGTGCAAGGACAGCATCAAAAGTCATATGAGGAAAGACTAGAGAACCTCAATATGTACTCCCTGGAGGAGAGGAGAGAAAAGGGGGATATGATAGAGATATTCAAGTACATCAGGGTATAAACAAGGTACAGGAGGGTAGCATCTTTCAGAAAAGATGGTGTAAAAGAACAATGGGACATGATATGAGGATGGGGGTAGGCTCAGGGGCAATACGAGAAAGTACTTTTTCACAGGAAGAGTACTGGATGCTTGGAACCGCATTCCTGCAGAGGTGGTGGGGGCAAAAATGGTAGGGGGATTCAAGAATGCATGGGATATACATAGGAGTACTCTTGCAACAGGGAAGATAGGCTAAGCCACAGATCAACTTGGGTCTGTGGTATTACATTAGGTAGGGAAAAGGGGCAGACTAGGTGGGTCACACAGTACTTATCTGCTGTCACCTTCTATGTTTCTGTGTTAAGAGGGACTCCATCTTTGTTGGAAATAAATATCATGTTAAGGTAAGGGACCATCTCCATGAATTGTTATAGGTGACAGGAAACAGTTTGTAGACCTCTAGACTCCCTCCAGTTGTTCTTTTATTGGCTGCCCACTATTCTAACATGTTTTTGACCTTTTTTTATTAAATTCATATTCTAATTTTGTTGCCTTTGTAACTACCCTAAATCCCCCTGTGCTCAGCAGTTGCTGCTTTCTATTTTCATACTGCCTGAACATTCTATGACATCAGAAACACCCATCTCAGGCCATTCAGATGAATAGCATGGAATGGGAGTTATTGATGTCATAGAATGTCTTAGAAATATGAAAATCAAGAGCAGTAGCTGGTGAGGAGAGTGGAACTCAATGTAGATCTGAAGACATCCCAAAGCTAAATTATTTATTTATCAAAAAAATCATCCAATCACATCAGAATACATAACTGGCATGGAAAGGAAAATGGAAAGGCACTTAACTGTAAAAATAATTTCCTATCTCCTTTAAGGGCTTCCAGTTTGTGCTGATGAATCAGTTAGTTATGCCAATCTGCTGCTTCTAGTTTTGCCATGAATATTTGGCACCAGCACTGTCAACAATTATTTTGTTCTGAGCAGATAACTTCTCTTTAGACTTCTAATCTCGAAAAAATTATTAAGCGTATTTTAAAGGGGGTTGCAAAAAATGGTCCAAACAAGAATCCACTCTCCACATACAGTAAATGTACTTGAGTTTAAGGCCATCCGACTTGCCCTCTTTGCATTGAGTCTACTAATAGATCATATAGTTAATGTGAACACAGGCAATGCCACTTCCGTTTTCTACTAGGTGCTAATAGTCTCCATGGAACTAGCCACTAGCAAGGCACATGTGTCCAAATGGAAATAATTGCCATTTAGTGCCGTAAGAAGAACATTTCCTTTGCCTCCTGTCCAGTGGCTTGGGTCATTTGATTATCTGTAATCCCTGGTATCGTCCATGTTAAAAACAATTTTTTTGAAGGCACTCCACACTTAGCAGCTATTTTGGTATACAGATCTAATAAACATTTTCCTTTCTTTTCATCAGATTTAGGTTTTTATAACTCTTTAAAGGGTATGAATAATATGTACCCAGCACAGTACAACCCAACTCATCAATTTTTTTTTTGTTAACCAGGTGGGTCCACTGAGCACACAGTGCCCATTTTCAAGGATGATCTGGGTGCAAAGCACAATGCAAAGTTACCCACATACGAGATAAAATACAGCATGTACAAATACATTTGCCATACATTAAAACTGCAATTCAGTTTTACAGCATCTGGTTATAAAGCAAGTGCATTTGTTAGCTTCTAGCAGATATTGTGTTGAACAATTTTTGAAACCATGTACAGAATGTATTTTGTCCTTATGTTTTTTTCCCCCCAAGAGCTAAGGCAAGGTTATAGCTAATATTAGCCCTAGTTTTACCAGTGTCTTAAAGTAGAGTATCTGTTTTGGTCACAGACAGGAACTGAAGAGGCTTTTATTTCTGATACAACATAGGAGGGGTAAGTTGTGGTGAAACTTGTTGAAGTGTCTTCATTATTGTCAGAAGGGTAAACTGAGAACATCAAAAGTAGCCAGATTTAAAGTCCACATTAAAAAGTTGTGTCTTGCCCTGTTTGTGGCTGGATGAGAATTGACTGGCTTGTGACCTCTGAGCTATTTGATAATTAGAGGAGAGAGGGGGTCACATTTCTGATTAGAGGTTAGTTTGTTCTTGCTACAGTATATAAGGACTCACTCCTGCAGTCTGCTGCCTTAAAGCAGTTTGTCTGTTTTGGTCACAGACAGGAACTGAAGATGCTTTTGTTTCTGAGAGTACATAGGAGGGGTAAGTTGTTGAAGTGTCTTAATTATTGTCAGTAGGGTAAACCGAGAACAGCAAAAGTAGCCAGATTTAAAGTCCACATTAAAAAGTTGTGTCTTGCCCTGTTGTTTGGGGTTAGATGAGAATTGACTGGCCTGGGACCTCTGAGCTGTGTGAAAATTGGAGGAGAGAGGGGGGTCACATTTCTGATTAGAGTTTTTTCTTGCTACAGTATATAAGGACTCACTCCTGCAGTCTGCTGCCTTAAAGCATAGTCTGTCTGTTTTGGTCACAGACAGGAATAGAAGAGGCTTTTGTTTCTGAGACTACATAGAAGGGGTAAATTGTGGGGAAACTTGTTGAAGTAATGTCTTAATTGTTTTCTGTAGGGTAAATTGAGAGCAGTCATAGTAGCACGCATTTCATGGCTTTATTAATGAGCTTGGTCTTGCTCTGTAGTTTGGTAGTTGGGTCACAATTGTCTGGCCTAGGGTCTCTGAGCTTGTTGATAATTGAAGGAGGGTCTGCAGAAAGTAAAGGCTGAGGCCTTATATTCAAACCTACACAAGTGTCCCATCATGTTCACATCTCATTGGGTGAGTGGCACAAAGCAGGAATTTGATGGCTGATTTGGGAGGAATCTACAGGCCACCAGTAGGAAGACTGCAGGTCCACAGAGGACTCTGCCACTGAAGGTATCAGGTAAGCCTTAGGTGTCATAACATGCAGACCTGTAGGTAGAGGGAACACCTGCAACTCCCTATTTAGGTAGCAACTGTTACTTAGCAACTGTGTGAGTTACCTCATATAAGCACTTTTGTACTGTACTGAATGCTGTAAGTTTGTGCAGTTTTAACTACCAAATAATATTAGCTTTCTTAACCAACTAATGTATCTAACAAAAGGAGGCATACACAGTATAGTACAGAGGATATTGTACTGAATGCTTTTAAGTTTGTGCTAAGTTTGCATCATTGCTTAC
The DNA here is from genome assembly GCA_016271365.2 of Neoceratodus forsteri. Lineage (NCBI taxonomy): Eukaryota > Metazoa > Chordata > Ceratodontiformes > Ceratodontidae > Neoceratodus > Neoceratodus forsteri. The sequence continues at coordinate 678,119,816 of CM057453.1, read as the reverse complement.
ATCTCTAGGGTAGTGGTACAAGGTAGCAGTCTAGAAAGGGCAGCTAGGGAGTCAGGTGACACAGGAACTTTATCAGAACTCCATATGCAGGGTAGGCCAATTTTGTTCTAGTCTAAGGGTGCTAGGCAGTTTGAGGAAAGCAGGTTATTATCTGAGGTGTAGGGGTTATCATAGCATTGTTATGGAGAAATGGTTCAGCACGGAGATAGTTGTGGGGACCTTGGAGCACTCTTCTCCAGGGTTATTCTCTGGAGAAGGGGACATTGCCACATCTGCAGGACCTTTGTGGAGCTCCATGCTCTGCTGGCAGTAGCAAGGGTTGAGATATCTCAGCTGTGTCACTAGCTCAACTGAGACCATGCCCCAAACCCCCACTCCCTCAGAAGCCCACTGTTCCAGGAGGATGAAGAGTGATTGGCAGAGGAAAGAGTGCCCAGGGCAGCCCCAGGAAGGTTGACCAGCCTTATACAATCCCAACCACAAATTGTTATGCACCCCTGGAGGTGACACAGGTACCTGACTCCATTGCAGGGGCAATCTGTGAGTCGGGTGAAGTGGCCAGGAGGACTTGGTGGCCACCCTGGGGGGAGGGGGTGAGTAGGAGGAAGTTAGCAAGGAGAGTCTTAGTGATCGGGGACTCAGTGCATTAGTGGATTGCTAGGTGGCTTAATGAATAATTGTGCAGTTACTTCAAGATGATTTATTTTCCTACCACTGGGATATGATGTGGCTAGGGATGGCTAGGAAGGGCAGCAGCAGGTGGTACATTAGAATAGGCTGATCATATGAGGGGTTGGGTGTGGGACTAGTTTTTAGATTTCCCTGTGTGAGAAACTTGCGTTCTTGCATTTCTCTTTTTTTTACTATCTTTTCATTTTGCAATCTCCTCCCATGATGGATTCCACTCCTCAGTTTCACACCCATCATTACCATCAGTTAATGATGTAACTGACAGAAGACTTTAATCTGCATCTGTTTTATCATACCCTTCCTCCTTACCTGCTTCTTCCTCCAGCTCCTCCTCCTCTTCTTGTACTTCTTCCCTTGCCCCTCTTTCTCCTTGCATGAATCATGGGCTTTCCCTGCCCTTTCTCCTGCTCCTAATGTAATTCCCCTTCTGCTGCCTCCTAACTCTCATGCCCCTGCTCTGACAACTCCACTTCCATATTTTTCTAATTGATATTCTTCATGAACTACTTCGGTAGCAGTGCTAAAGTGTTCATTTTGTATAATAGCTGCATTGGTATGCTTGCTCCGCCCCTGCCCTCCCATGAACAACTGTACTTTTTCCTCTGGTGGCAATGTAACTGTAGTGTCTGTGCTAGACCCAGACTCACTGTAACCCTTCTCATGTGATGACTTAGCAGCAGCACTGGGTTGGCTGGATCTGCAGCTGATGCTTGATTTGGGCATGGAGTGAGCTTCATAAATTGCTTCAAGACAGACAAGAACATGTCCACACACACACACACACACACACACACACACACATATGCACGCATGCATACATGCACACACACACACGCACACACACGAACATACATTCATGCTGCTGTGTTGGCAGCTGTTGTGTAATACAAGATGGACAAGGGGCGGGCTTGTCTTTGCAAAACTGCATGGATCTTTTCTAATCCAGATAGAAGAATCGGAAGTACTGGAATGAGGGAGTGGAGGGAACTTCTGTGCTTCTGGATAACTCAGTGAGGTTTCTTCACCAGATGCACTGGATGGGTGACTAGAAAGCTGCTTGTCAGGGGAGTGGAACTGGTGGCCTTTGTGGACTAGTGAATCATTAGGTTTTTTTTTGGCTGTACTATCATGCATCCAGCCCTAATCCTCCTGTCAGCCATAACGTATGCCTTACCACTTTGACTGCCAGTCACTGTCCTGATTCCATATCTATTACCAACATTTGCAAAACTTGGAACTTGGTAGAACTGACATGGTGGAAGCCTTTCCTGCTCCTTTCTTCCCACCTGCATTCCTTTCTCCTCCAGTTCCTTTCCTCATTGTTTCTACATGATATAATATGATATGACATGACAGCAGACATCCACACCCACGTATCCATCAGCAGCTCTAGCACACCTTCTCATTCCTCATCCCCTCATAGAGAGACATAGTGTGTCTCACTGCAGCAGCCTAGTTCACTTAGTTTTCACTCAACAGGCAAAATAAATATGGATTGATGTGCCTCAGCTCACATCACCAGCAGTCAAATTATTTGCCAAATACATCCTTCAAACTTAGCCCCCATACCTTTTCCAGTCTACAAAATTCACTGGCCCACTTCTGCTGTAGGGCCTACAGCTGCCAGTGCAGGTTCACACTGTGATCTCTTCTCTCTCCTCTCTTCTGCAGTACAATTTCACTAGCCTGACTGCCTGAAACTACACTTAAATATAGGGAGAAATAGCTAACAGGAATGATAATGCACAGTACTCTGATTTTGAATTGTTCTGTTCAAAAGTCACTCTTTTTCACATAAAAAGAGCTCCTTCAGTACCAAAGTCCTTCGTGTGTGTATGTGTGTGTGTGTGTGTGTGTGTGTGAGAGAGAGAGAGAGAGAGAGAGAGAGAGGAGAGAGAGAGAGAGATGTAACTGGCACCGAAATGTGTGCAACACAAGGGGTTCTCAATTTCCAGCATTGATGATTAGCTCCTACAGGTCTTGTGGCTTGTCAGCTACTTGGACATGTGCAGTGTGTGCTCCTTGTAAGAAGTGCTGGGTCATGACATCAAAGTGCTGAGTTGAAAATAGGTTCCTTTGGAACCTACTCAGCCGGTACTGGAAACTCATGTTTACTGAATGCAAATTTAAGGTCAGCTCATCCTTACTCCCAGGTCTGTGCTATTGAAAAGGGAGGGGAGGCTGACCCACTGGTACTTTGGTAGTTCTGCTGCTTGTGGCTCCAATGACCTGAGTTCAGGAGCAAACTCAGGGCATCAGAGGGTAGGCTAGGGAGAGGAGGATTGAGGATAAGATTGCTCTCCTTCTCTGAGGAGGGAGGGTTGTTGTGCCTGGCATCAGCCTGAGGAGGATAGAAGCAAGGCAGCCATAGACTGCACATAAGGTAGTGAAGGAGTGGCAGCCAATGATGTCCTATGCATGGGGTCCTATGGAAGACATTGCATGTCCACATCTCCCTGGGAGAAAAATAAAGGTGGAAAATTAGTTGGATGCAGAGCAGGATGATAGGCCAACCCCCTGCAAGCTCTGCACTGGCCACAGGGTCCTCTCTCAGAACCATATACATTGCCAGGGACATGGGGAGTAGCTGATCCTGCAATGGTGGGTAAGCCATGGAAGAAGACCTAGACTTGATTGACATGGAGGGTAGTCTGCATCAGTCTCAGGAGGAGAAAGAAAGTGATTACAAAAAGGGGAGGGGAGTTATTTGAGAAGAGTTCCCTTTTGCAGGATCTGATGGGAGCTGATCATGAGGTATTGGGTCTTGCATATGCCATAGTTACATACATATGTACATATGAAAATACAAATATGCCAGCAGAAGAAGGTTATATGGTCTATCAAGTCAGCCCAATGCAGGCCCCCTGTATAATTGTTTACTGTGGGTCATAGCTGCCTCCCCTTTAGTGCAAACCCTCTCCTTTACTTTGTCCCACCCCTCTTGAATCCATTGACTTTCTTTTGGTTGACAACCTCTGCTGTCAGTTCATTCTACCTTGACACCACTCTCTCCATAAAGAAGTGTCTCCTAACCTCCTTCTTGAACCTCACCCCTGCCAGTTTGTATCTGTGCCCCTTTGTGTTCCTATTCTCTCTTCAGGGCCTTCTCATCCCTCATTCCTCCCTTATGGGACACCCTTCCACTTAAACTCCAAGAATGTGAATCACTCGTGGGCTTCAAAAAGGGACTTAAAACACACTTGCTGGAATTAAACCAATGCATTTGTACTCATTGAATTTCACCCTAGATTCTGATCTCTGAGTATGATTGTTGACCTTACCTAATGTGTACGACAGGAATTAATAATAGTCCCCTTTATATAATCTGTCCGTCTAAATGATTGTCTCCTCTCATGAACTATAATTAACTATATGTTGTTGAATCTAATGTAAAAGTTATACCCTGTTGTACTATTGTGAAATTAATCCCGGGTCGCCCCTGAAAAAGGGACTATTACTGGTCTCAGCGGGCCTACCCGGTTACCAAAATTTAAATAAATAAATAAAGAGGTTCTCAAGAACCACCTTTATCTATACCTCAAAGGTACTTGCTGGTTTCAGTCATGTCCTCCTCTCCATCCTATTGTCTAGACTCCTCAGCCTGTCTTTGTATGGGCTGTCCTACTGCCCCTGAATATTTTTCATGGCCCTTCTCTTTATTGCCTCAAGCTGATTTATGTCCTTCCTCAGATAGGGACTCCAATACTGCGCAAAGTACTCCAGGTATGGCAGCAGGTATGGATCTGTATGGTGGCAGGATCACTACCTTCCTTCTGCTTGTGAGCCCCAGAGTTATGCACCCCAGAATCCTGTTTGCGTTGGCTGCTGCCTTTTTGCATTGTGTAGCCTGCTTATAGCAAATTCTGGGTGCTGTCTTCTGAAGCTGGGATTTTTCTAGTGTGCAGGTAGTGGCTGAATACCACTGAAGTAAACTCAGCCACAAACATAGGAACAGTGGATGCAAGTAAGCCAATCTGACCCATCAAGAATGTTTCCTGCTGTTTCAATGGTCCTGTCTCTGTAGGTTTACCCCCTTCATGTGTCTATCAAGATTCCTTTAAAATGATCATACTGTTGATATGTTCACCAGCACACATAGAAGCCCATACTACACAGTGACAGCCCTCTGTATGAAAAAATATGTTTCTGATCACCCCTGAACTGTTCCCTCACCAGCTGCTTTCTGTGACCCCTTGCCACATGGATAAAGGATTTTATGTTCAAATTTAAACATTTTGCAAGTGCTGAATACTTTGTGGCCTTGAATACCAACATCGGATCTCCTCTTACCCTTCTATTATCCTCTCCAGTGAGAAAAGGTCAATCCCAAGCAATATTTAAACATAACTAGAATCCTTCAGTCTCCTCAACTTGCTAATGGCACTCCAGTGTATCTGCCCCAATATCCTGTATGTAGTATGGGTCCCAAAGTGGCCACAATACTCCAGCTGCAGCCTTCCTAGAGACATGTACAGGGGTATGATGACCTGTCTCTCTGCTAACTAAATTTATATTTATAGAACTCAGTTTTTGGTTGCACGTTTGCAATCCTTTTGCATTGTTCACCTGGTTTGACAATATTTGTTATTGTTATCCTTAGTTCCCATTTATTGTCTGATGTATTTATGGCCTTTCCATTTAGGCTTTATGTCCCATTCACATTTTTCTTACAATGGTGCTGAACTGCTAAAAGTACAGTATTTTTTTTTGTTTGTTTCTCATCAAAATTTTTAAATTAATTACTCACTGAAGCTGTGCCATTGTTCTAGCTGATGATGGACTGTTTAACACAAACATTCTGATATTTTGCTAAAACGTATTTGTGCACTTACTGAACTGTGTTTATGCCCCAGGAATTTTGACTTATTTTGTGCACTGCCATTTCTAACTTTTTGCCTGGATGATGCTGTATGTGCTTCTGGTTTCCATTTTTTCAAGATGCATACATTTCCTCCAGTGTACCAGTAGTCTTCATGCTTGCCTCTATGGCCAGAAGATTTGAAGGTTCTAGGCTGCAGCCCCACTGCAGGAATTTGGACTTATTCCCAGTACTGACACTATAGTGCAGCACCAGGAGGTGTTGTACTGTTTAGGTGCCACAGTTCGAATGAGATGATAAACCAAGATTCCTTCTGTCTATCTTTGGATCTTCCTAGGTGTCCTGACCAACACTGTCCCTGTCAATGAAATAGTTCCATGTTACCTATCCCCTAGATGCTCATGAAAACAGGCTCTCACTGCTCAGTATGCTTACCCTGCTCAGAAATTACAAATGACAGTCGACTTGTGACATCATGGCTAGGTTTTTGATGGCATGGCAAATGTATTGCAATGATTTTGGAGCAGAAGTGTGCAATGTTCCTATCATTATGATAAATATTTGGTAGGCCAGTGTTATAATAATAACTGCAATGTAGAACACATATTTTAAGGCTGCTTGGTGAAGCTAGTAGCAAAATTCTTGTTAGTGGTCTGCTGGGTATGGCTAAAACTGTGAAAGATAAACTTCACTATTTTAACTACTACAAGGGGAAAAGGTTGGCAGGGTGAGCATTGCAGCATAGATGTAATGCAGTACTGTGGATCATGCAGGGATGTATTGAATTGCATTAAATGAAACACTGTTTTCCTTGACACTTGCTGTCCTACAGTTCACCCATATCGTTATGACAGTCATTTTGTCGACATCGATATGGGTGCAGGCAATATACCACCCAGCATTTCTGCACCAGGCATTGTGGGTCCCAGGACAGAGAGCGCCAAAGCCCCGCCATGTTTTGCAGGGGCGTCACCCCCCCATACCACCTAATGCATGGGGCTTTACCCCCACACCCCCCACAACTAAATATAACCTCCTCCAGGGGTGGGCATGTCCAGAGGGGGTAGAAATTGTGTGGGCGCAAAGGGTGGCATGGCTGAGGGGCAATCTATAATCAAGATCGCCCCTGTCATCGTCGCTCTTATTGTGGTGCCCTAATTGCAGTGACAAAGTTCAGTCACCGTTCTAATGATATACCCTCTCCTACTTCCACCATAGGAAACAGCATGGCCACCAACAAAGCAGCCACTCTGTGACACTTTCTATGCTGCCCACCCATAGAGAACACTGGTACCACCATTAATGCTATTCATTTTGCACCTTTTGTATATTAAAGGATAATGTCAGGAGGCACTTCTTCCCAAAGAGGGTGTTGAACTTATGAAACAGCCTACCAGTGGAGACAATGGTCAAAGAAACAGTCCTGTCTTTCAGGGCAAGCCTGGACAAATTTCTGCTTACAGAATTAAGGGAATCATGGGTACCCTTGGTTCTAGGGGGTGCAGGGTAGTCCCTATAAATTAGGTAATGTTTGCACAGCAAAGCTATTTATCCCTGCTCATAAAGCAGGTTAGTGGATGTGATGGACTTAAGAGTCCCTTCTGAGCTTGAATTACTAAGTCTGTCTTCATGAACAGCACTGCCAGCGTTAATATTTTATTTTTATTTATTTAATGAATTGGAAAGACCTTTGAGCCAAGGGTTCTTTTACAGAGGTTCCACGTCAAGTCACAAGAATAACAAATTACAATGATTTCAGTAAGTAGTACAGCATGAGGAAAGTAATTACAAACACAAAAGAATAATATGGCAAGATAAATATTGTGTCAAGTGCAGCCAGTGGCCTTCTCTGAAGAGAGGTGAAAAGGATTACAAGCAGTGAAGGACAGGGGGTGAATTGAGGGGTGGAAGGAGCAAAATAAGAGCAAGCAGGGAGATGCCACAATGAAGCTTATGCAGGAAAAGACCCATGGGGTGGGGAGAGGAGAGGAGAGAACAAGGTGAGAAAACAGAGAGGAGGGAGGGAGGGAGGAGGGAGGAAGTGGGATTGGAGGGGTAAAGGAAGGGGGATGAGGTAGGATGAAAAGAGGGCCAGAATGGGAATGGGAAAGGGATGAAGGAAGAAAGTGCTGTAAGTGGAATAACGCAGCAACAGGATAGGGCTATACAGTGGTGAATGGTAATACCACTTTACTTTTACCTTAACTAAACTGATTCAGGAATTTGCCATTGAACAAAATGGGAGATTACCAAACTAGATTAGTAAGGGCAAAATAAAGTGGTGTTAACACTGAAGCTAATGTTCGTGAACATAGACCATTGTATATGACTATGTTGCTGTGTACCACACTATCAGCTTGGTTGTGCTACACCAGTACTTCCTCAGTCACTGCATTTGTCCTCCTTGTATGATAAATTCTAGGCTAACAAACTCCCCAAGTACCTAAAAGGAATCCTCATCCTGCTTCCAACACTTCCTACCCCCTTAGATCTGAGAAGGGAAACCAATTCCAAAAACCTCTTTTTAAAGAGCTACTGATGCCTCAAGGAAAACCTCAATAATTAGATACAATTCTGCCTGCATTCCATATATATTCTATATATGTTCCTACCCTTTATTTATTGCCAAGACAGTTTACATGAATACATGATCTTTATCTCTCAGAGTCCCCTTAGAGTTCATCTGTTTTTATAGCTTACTCCCTACCTCAAGTCATAATCCTCAGTTGTGACATCACAATATGGTGCCATGGGAGTAACTGTGATGTCACAGGCAATGCATTATGACTTCAGGTAGGGAGAAAGCATCAGGAATAGATTAATTCAACCTGATAAAACCTTTAAATTAATAAAAAACTGTTCAGGAGCAAAGATCCTGTTTTCATGCAGCTGACCACAGTAATAAACAAGCATTTGTCAATGCCGAATGTTGCTTGCTTCTATGTGCTGTTTAGGTATTTGGAAGTCATTGGAGTGCAAATATTGAAACTTTGCAAACTTACGAGCGTGCGTAGGAACTGCGCAACGCGCGCTCGTCAAACAGTCATTGTTAGGAAATTTTTCACGAAATGTTCAACATAGCCATTTTAAGACCTCTGCTCATGAACAGTGTCAGTGTGATTTGTTAATGTCCCATACATTGAGTTTGCATTAATCGACTGTTTAATAGAGCTACATGGGCGAAACACATTTGGGCAGGATATGAAAATGACAGCTGTACTGCTAATAAGAAGGTGTGGTAAAATGGCAATGTTGAAAATCTGGAGTGGAAATATTGAAAATTCGCAAACCTACGAGCGTGCGTGGGAACTGTGCAACGCACACTCGTAAAACAGTCATTTTTAGGAATTCTTTCACCAAATTTTCAACATTGCCATTTTAAGACCTCTGCTCATGAACAGTGTCACTGTGATTTTCTTAAATTGTCCCATACATTGAGTTTGCACACCGACTGCGCCATTGTGCGCTACATGGGCGGAAACATGTTTTGGGCAGGATGTGAAAAATGACAGCTGTACTGCTCATGAGGAGGTGTGGTAAAATGGCAATGCTGAAAATCTGGAGTGAAAATATTGAAAATTTGTGAACTTACTAGCCTGCGTAGGAACTGCGCAACGCATGCTCATAAAACAGTCATTTTTAGGAATTTTTTCACCAAATTTTCAACATAGCCATTTTAAGACCTCTGCTCATGAACAGTGTCACTGTGATTTTCTTAATTTGTCCCATACATTGATTTCGCACACCAACTGCGCCATTCTGCGCTACATGGGCGGAAACACATTTTGGGTGAGATGTGAAAAATGACAGCTGTACTGCTCATAAGAAGGTGTGGTAAAATGGCAATGTTGAAAATCTGGAGTGAAAATATTGAAATTTCACGAACTTACGAGCCTACGTCTGATTTACTGCGCAATGCAATGGTAAAACAGTCATTTTTTGAATTTTGGACCAAATTTTCAACATGGGGATTTTGGGACTTCTCATGAATGATGTCACTGTCATGGTGGTATTCTGGCCCAAAGGGTGATTTCGCAGACACTGCGCCAAATCACCCTCCGGCCCTGAATAACGCCATGACAGTGACATCATTCATGGGAAGGGGTCCTAAAAACCCCATGTTGAAAATTTGCAAAAATTTCCAAAATGCCTTAGATGTGCAATAGTTAACACCCCCAATCTAGCCCATTATACAGCTTACCGGCATTTCCTCAGTTCGTGGTCGGCTTTGAAGAGTGCAGACGTGTTCCCGGTCCACTCAAGATCATCGCTACCGAGTCCGGAGGTATGGGGTGGGGGGTGGGGAGGCTGGATGCACAGTGGGTGGAGTGCGCGGTTGTGGAGGGGGTTGGGAGGCGCGACCGCGGGACTGTTTTGTTTATAGGTTAAAAAAAAAGACATCGTGGGACATTTGCCACGCTGGGGTGGGCTTCCCAGCGTGGCACAAGGACATTGGGGGGCATTCAGCCGATGGGGATTAGGCACCCCTCGGCCAAGGACTGGATTGCCACGCTGGGGTGGGCTCCCAGCGTGGCACCAACTACTAGGGCGATGCAGCTCAGCGGCGGGGATTGGGCACCTCGCCGGCTACACAATGACGTGCAGAGAGTGCGCTCGCCTGCTTGTGGGGGATCTCGCTTCTTATCGGTGCTCACTGGAAGCGTGAGCTCCCCCTTTCAACTGTATGCCACTGCATTTTGGAGCGTGTCATAGACTGCTCCAAAATGCATTGGCTTACAGGGGCCGTGCCTGCCAGCTCACTGACTGAATTGGAGGAGGAGGTGACAACCTCCGAAATCTCTGATGATGGCACTATGTTTCTTGCACATGCGTGCAAGCAACATAAAAATGGGGAGGAGGACTGCAGAATTAATGTGAAATACAAGCTGAACTGTGGCTAAATATCATGTTTTGTTAAAATTCTCCTGAAGGTGCCAGTTGTTCTTTAAGGAGAGCATTGGCCAAGCATCATAGCATTGGCCAAGCATTATTCAGATACAGACTCTCACAACTGTGGAATGGTCTGCCCAACAACTTGATTTCAATACCCTGTCCCTAGTCCACTATGTCTAAGCTTACAGAGTTCTACAGGGCCAGTTTGTCTTGTTACAACTTCCCCTCCCCTTTGCTAACACTTACCATCCTAACACTCAGTCTATCAGGTTGTTAAATTGTCTGTGTTTACATTGTTGTACTTTAGCTGCGTATGCTGATGCCACAGCGACAACTTTACAGTGATGTCATCAACAGCTACAATATTGATGGATCTCTGTAAAGTCAGCTCAGGACCCCAACATGGCTTCCCAGGGTCTTGCACCCCCCTCCCTGAATCAGCTCTGACTCTGAGTTCATTATTATAATAAAATACAGGTGGTGCAGGGGATGCAGCCCCCCTCAAAAAACACTTTATTCTTTTGATGGCATAATGCTGACTGCAATTGCGGTCAACATGCAACTTTAGGTAGATATATTTTTGTCGAGCTGGCTTCGTTGATCCCTTCAGCTATATTTCTTATGACTGCAGACTTTAAAAATGACCTATATTTGTATGATCTTGTAACTTTAACTGATGTACTACAGCTCACTTTTATTTGTACTCACCTCAAATGGTACCTGTAATCTCGTCTGTCTTCCGCACTTCTTCTGGGTCACAAATGGAAATGAAACTCTTTGGCTCTGCTTGCTTACTTAGTAAAATATGTTTCAAAATAAAATAAATGCACCACTGCTGCCATTCCAGGACACCAGTGGAAACGAGATGTTACAGCATTTCATAGGGCTTTAATGGCTAATCGTTAAATGAGTAAGTGATTTATGAGGGGGGGGGGAGGCACCTCCCCAGATGTGTATAGCAGGTTTTCATATACAGTATACCTTTATACATGTAGCTATACCCTTATCATCTGGTTTATTAAGACCTACTTCCCCCAAATATTGTTTACACTCTTGCATGTCGAACAATAGGTTCGTATAGAATGCCAGCAATTAACTTGCAGAGCTCTCTAGAGCTGTAGTACTAGATCCATTGTATTGTAAACATATGCCAACCTTGTAAAAAACTCATAATGGATGGAAACATCAGCTATGATGTGTATCTAGTTTGTTTGTTCAATAAACATTTACTTCATTAGGGTCTCAGGACATTAGCTTTGAATGTGTGCTCAGTCCATCTATCTTTGCATACTGTGTTTATTTTAACTTATGTTTATTGCAAATGTTTTTCTTCTAGCTTCAGAGCACAGTGCTTCTCTGTGCTATTTTCTACAGTACAGTACAGCTAAAAAACTCTTTCCACCGGTAGTGTATAGTGCAGAAAATATGTCTGAAAACAATCGAGAGGGATTGCTCTGTTTTATCTTCAAAAACTCTTTTACACGTTCTTATCTGTTGTTTTGTTCATAATTTCTTTGGGTCCATTACATCTGAGGAATATATTTTCAGTCAACAAATATTGTTAACATTTAGCACACCCACATATTGGCAGGTGGTTCCAAAGCCGTGGAAATACCCTTGGGGTTTCCATTCTTGCAGTAATCCTAATGTTTGAAGTAGCAGCAGTGACATTAGAAAGCACAAAGTCATGCTCTGTCACTAAGAAAACAAAAAAATCAAATAATCCTGCATGAATTATGAGAGGAGTATTTAAAACACGGATGTTCTATTTTCAGCTTCATTTTCTTCATCTAGTTAAGCACCTGCAGTTATTTTTAGATCAGAGCTGCTCAGGATCCAAGCTGTTTATTCAGAATGTACAAGGTTCATAACAACTGACCGTGATGAAGTGTTCTGTGAAAGATATCCAGTTTGCCAGAGCATTGCAAGGAACAATGTCTTTTGATGGGACTATTGGGGTGAGATGCACAGCCCGATTAATCCCTGTTTGACTTTGATCCATGCCAAAAACACAGGGATGATGAACCAATAGCTTTTTTCTGTTGTTGTTACAAGAGGTCAGTTGGAACTCTAGGCTATGAGCTGGTGCTCTTCCAACCCATCTAGGTTTGTGTATTATTCTACTGCTCAGCAATTCTTCACATGTCCAGACTCCAACTGAATTGAAACGAATTACAAATAAATAAATAGGAAGTAGCAGTATATTTATTTATAGGGAATCTTTCCCTGGGGATCACAGAGCCTTACGAGACAAGCAATAAAACAGTTTGGAATTATAGGACTAGTTAAAAAAATATATAAAATAAGTAATCTACACTCAAAATGTAAAACAGACTTTAATACATATTTAAATTATATAATATAGCAGCATCAGATGGAGATATATCACAAGGCCATCACTGGTCTCCAAAGGCATGTCTGAAAAGGTATGCTTTTAACTCCCTTATAAAGGCCTCCACCGAGGGAGCTTCCCCCAGTGCTCCGAGTTGAGTGTTCCATAACATAGGGCCAGCAACTTCGAAGACTTGACCTCAACAGGGTTTCAACCTGGCCCTAAGGAATGAAATGAGACCCACCTTGGCGGAGCAGAGTAGGTATTAAGATTGGTGCAGATTCAGGATTTCCATCATGTAGGTGGAGCCCAACCAGTATTGGGCCTTTAAGGTTAGCGGATCAGCCTTAATGGTAATGTGCCACTTCACCAGTAGTTTGTGCAGGACTGGAGTCATGTGACATGGCTTGAGAAGGCCTTAATGCAACCAGGTCGCTATATTCTGCAGCAGCTGTAAGTATCGTGGATGCCTTCATTGACCCCAAGGTAGAGCACTTTACAGTAATCGAGCCTAGACCTCACGAATACATGTACCAGTGTTGGCAGGTCCTTGGAGGGGATAACTGACTTAATCCGACTGATGTTTCTAAGATGGTAGAAGCTACTCCAGACTATGACTGAGACATGAGTCTGAATTGCCAACCTCTCATACAGAATAACTCCCAGATTTTTCACATTATCGGAGGGCAACAGCCTAAAGGACCCCTGCTGATGCCCCTCACTTTTTCGGCTACTGCCATCCCACCCCCCCATGACCCAGCTCGATGACTGGTACCACAGTCTTGTCTGGTTAAGACTCAGACAGTTAGAAGCCGTACAGTTCAGAATCATAGCTAGGCATAAATTAAACACCTCAAAAGCATCAGGCAACTGTTGATATAGTTTGGTATCATCTGCATAGCAGTGAAAACACATACTTTACTGTCTGATGAACTTTCCTATTGACAGCATGTTCACTGCAAACAGTGTAGGTGAGAGGACCAACCCTTGGGGCATGCTACAAATAAGGGGTGTGGGGGTGATAAGAAAATTCCCATCACAACCCTCTGCATTCTATCCCTGAGCTAGGACACAACCCAGTAGATGACGGTGCTGGTAAGTCTTCCATACTCTCTTAGACAGTCCAACAACAACCCACTGTCCACCATGTCAAACACTGAGGAGAGATTGAGGAAAAATGAGAATTGACCATTCCCCACTACCCTTTGCCCTGAGGAGGTCACTGTGCACCCTAAGCAGTGTGGTCTCAGTGATGTGCCTAGATCTGAAAACAGACTAGATGGCCTCACAGATATCATATGTTGTCAGGTGTGCCTCAAGATGCAGGCCCACAATCTTCTCAGTAACGTTTCATAAAAAGGGCAGGTTATAACAAACTGTTTACATACAAACTGCTGACATACAATACCTGTAGCATGGTCATCTGAATGTATGTGTATGTGTATATGTTTGAATCTTTTAATAAAAACATTAACAACAAAAAAGTGCAATTCTCAATGCCAACAAGATGACCCCCCTCTGATAAGGAGAATTAAACAATCCCCTTGAACACCAGACCCAGTAACCACACACAACTCACTAGTAACAAATGTTGGGCCTCGATCTACTTCCTGAAATGTTGGCTGCACCACACACACCTCATCCATAACGACCAACTTGAACTCTTCCCAAGACAGATGAGCAAGTCTTTGAGGTGCAGGCTGGACATTGCTGAGTTGTAACGGTCCATTCAGTGAGATCCCAGGCCCAAATAGAGAACATCTGTCTGAGGAAAAAAAAGCCTTGCACTTTGCAGATGAACCTGCTTTAACTGGCTGCAGATAGGTCTGATTTAGTAACCTGTCTATAGTTTGGAAGAGCTGAGCCAGTCAATTTTTTCCAGCCGCAGCCTCCCTGAACAGAAATGCTGCCATCTTATGGGCAATTGCCCATTGATATCATAATGAATACAGAAAGCCAATGAGTCATCATGGGCCCTGGATCTACTCCAACAGCACTCTAACCTCTGACCCTTATTTATCAGCTCCCTGGGCTCCCCATCAAACCACAGGGAACCCAAACATGAGACCAAGGATAATACATGAGTAAGTGTGACAGTATCGAGATCATCAGTGATGACCCCGTTATAAGTCACCACCGGCTCCTCCAATCCTGTCTCACAAGCTGCCAACACCTCTGAGATTTCCATTACTACCTGCAGTTCTTCTGGCCAAATCCTTCTTAAGGAGATGTCCTGAACCATCTCCATATGGGGTGAACCATAAGGGGGGCCCCAGAGAAAAATGTTACCTTGCATTGATCCGAGCAGCTGACTAGATCAACCTCAAAGTTACTAATGTCAAGTCTCAGGGAGAAAAAAATGTCCAGGGTGTGGCCCTGTTGGTGGGTCGCAGAAGTAACCATTTTTGTGAGGCCCCATGAATCTATCAACTATAAGAAATCCTACCCAAAGTGTGAGAATTCATCATGAATTCAGGCATTGATATCATCCAGAATAATCCACCTGGGTGACTCTAACTTGTCAGTGTTGAAGTCTGATTTCCTGCAGGAACTCCCCCTCATGTTCTGAAGGCCTGTACACAAGAAGGATCTAGCAATCTGCACTTGGATCCCAATGCACAGCCATGCATTCAAATGATAAGGTCCCCCCCAGTGCATGGTGAAGTTCAACTGGGATCTAAAGCATATGACCACAGCACCCCATGATCCCTCCACAGGCAGTGTACCGTAGGGATTCTGACTAGGAGCACCACCTCCAAGACTGGACCAGAATCATCACTCAGCCAGATCTCCATGATGCAAGCCAGGTTGATCTAGGAGTCAGAAATTAAATCTTCCATAATGGCAGTTTTGTTCCTCATTGAATTCACATGCAAAGCAGTGTCTGTAGGTGACAGAATGAGGCTGCTGGCCTTACAGCTACTTGTTCTCTTGATCTGGCGGGAGCCATGGATATGGGAACAAATCATGTCTGGCCTCAATCTATGTCCCATTTTGCAACTGGACCTCTCCTGGTCCTCACTGCCTAATAGTGTCCCCATTTGCTCCCCCCAATACATATAGACCCATAAATATTTTCAGGTGCTCCAGTAATTGATATTTCTTGTAATTAGCTTGAAATTTGTATGTGAGTAGTTTGCAAATGTATGCTTAACACACAGTTCTCATTTACATAGAAACATAGAAGTTGACAGCAGATAAGGACCGCAAGGCCCATCCAGTCTGCCCATTTCTTTTTCTACCTTATAAATGTACCATCGGCCTTTGCTCTGTCAATGGCATATCTATTCAAACTCATCTGTATTGTTCCCTTATGCCTATCCCATGCCTGTTTGAAGCCCTGCACTGTATTCATATCCACTACTTCCTGAGGTAGGCTGTTCCATGCATCCATCACCCTTTCTGTGAAAAATAACTTCCTCACATTACCCCTTAATCGGCCTCCCTCTAATCTCATGCTGCGTCCTCTTGTCCTGCTATTTTTCTTATATTGAAACATGTTTGACTCTTTCACCTTGTCAATGCCCTTAAGGTGTTTGAATGTTTCGATTATATCACCTCTCTCCCTCCATTGCTCTAGGGTATACACATTGAGCTCCGTTAATCTGTCCTCATATGTTTTCTGATGCAGTCCCTGCACCATTTTGGTTGCCCTTCTCTGGACTGCCTCAATTTGGTTAATGTCCTTATCAAGGTGTGGCCTCCACTACAGCACACAGTACTCCAGATGGGGCCTAACCAGTGTCTTGTAAAGAGGGATTATTACCTCCCTCTTCCGACTTGTGATACCCCTACTAATACACCCTAACATCCCCCTAGCCTTACCTACTGCTTTAGTGGTCTGCTTGGATGACTTCAGGTCATTGGTGATGATGATGCCCAAGTCTCTTTCTTCCCTTGTGACTGCCAGCAACTCCCCTCTCAGCCTATAGGTGGCTTCAGGGTTTCTCTTCCCTATGTGCATGATCTTGCACTTCTTTGCATTAAACCCCAGTTGCCACTTTTTTGACCATTTTGCTAGTTTATCCAGCTCTCTTCTCATTCTGCCCACCCCACCTGGATCATCTACTTTGTTGCAGATCTTGGTTTCATCTGCAAACAGACAAACCTTACCCTCCAGTCCATCTGCAATGTCACTGATGAAGATATTGAAGAGGACTGGCCCCAGAGCTGATCCCTGAGGTACCCCACTTGTGACTTGCATCTCTTCTGACTGTATACCGTTTATCACCACACTCTGTTTTCAGTTAGATTACACTTTCTATCAAGACTTTTCACTTCCATTTGGAAATTTAATTAGAAACCAATCTGATTTAGGCAGGTTGGATTTTTCCTGAACCCGTTAATCACTTCTTACAACATGTTATTCTTGTGATTCTTTTAAGGCAACGTCAACCCTATTGACTTGTTTACATTAAAATTGAAGCTTTCCATTTTAGTGCTTCCAATCAACTGTTGTTGCTGAGTTCTAGAAATGCCATATGTAGTATTTAAGAAATGAATATTTGAAAGGAAAGCTGAATAAAAAGGTTACCGGAATAAGGGGAAAAAGGCGTATTTCAAGGCACACAAGACAATATGCTGGGATAATTTAACAAACTTCAAATATGCCCACATTTACAATTATATAAAATACATGTAAACAACAGGGTTTGGGTTCCCATTAAATCAGCTCTTTGTTTTTTCCCTGTTATTAATGATCCAAGTCCAAATAATCAACATAGAAGATAACAGTAGTTACATTTCATAACTATAGAAGTTTCAAGAAAATTACAAGACAGTGGTTTTCAATAATTGGAAAAGATTTGGTTAGAAAACAGTGTAATCACAGCAAAAAAATGTCTTCCTGCCACATAAAGTAAGTCTTGATTTCAAGACTAGCTTTGTGCTTAGATTACACAATGGGAACCAACTATTCAAAAGGATCCTGATGGCCCTGTAGGTGCAACCCATAATTGCCCTCCCCCCCCCAAATATCAGCGGAAGAATCATAGTTAGCACCCATAAGGAGAATAAAGGCAGGTTCACAATTCAAAACTACACAAAGAGAGAGAGAGAGAGAGAGAGAGAGAGAGAGATGTGCAAGGCCCAAGCTTGGGGCTCCCACAATAACAAATTACAAATGCAAAACCACTCTAGGTTCATATCAGTAATGGGGGAGGGAGGGGGTGAAAAAAATACATAAGCTAGAAATGTGTCCGCTCAAAAACTCTAAGACAATACTGAACCAAACAAAACTCCATTTTGTTAATATTATTGGGCCCTATACATGAACGAGAGGAATTACGAGCCAGAGACGCGTATTCTGCCCATGTAGCTCCATGGCCCTGGACAGGTGCAGGGTGCATGGTATTCACAACTGCATGCACACATAGGGCACCTGTCCATGGCCTTGCCCCCTCCCAATGCATAGAACTCAAAAGAGCAGCCAGGGGGGACATAGCGGACCCAGGTGGGCATCCAATTGGATGCCGGTCCTGGGTCCCATAGTGGATCACTTGCAAGCAAAGGCACAGGTCCGGGTGTGTGAATACCCAATGCAGACACCCAGATCAGCACAGCCATGCCCTGTCCCCAATGTAGCAGAAGAACCCCCAACACATAACAGCCCCAACCCACTTGTGAAATATGCCCCCAACACAAGATAGCCCCAACCCTGTGTGAGAAATGCATACCCCCAACACATGACAGCCCTGACACCCTGTGAGCAATACATCCCCCCAACACATGTATGTCCCATTCCCTGTACCAGATAATGGTGCCAAACTTGTACGACATACATAACAAATCAAAACCCTCCCCCATACACAGCAGTGCCCGGTCCAGAAATTCCTGACCCGTTAACCCTGTATTAACAATGGGTCCACTCCCTACCCACCCATGGCACCGACAACCCCCCAATCCCCATACATGTCAGTCAGTGCCATGGAGCTGGACTGCCAGCAGCACAGCCATCTGCACAGCTCTTTGGCTGCCCACTGTCCAACTGATGCTGGGAGGGCACAGCCATAAATAGGCAGTGCACTCCCAGCATCAGCTGGATGGCTGGTGGCTGAGGAGGTGTGTGGAGGGTTGTGCTGCTGGCCATCTGGCTCAGTGGACGTGACTGACAGATATAGTGGTTGGGGGGTGTTGTTAGTGCTATGGGTGGGTGGTGGGTCCACTGCACACCATTGTTAATACAGTGATACTGGGTCAGGGACTTCTGAACTGGGGCACCACTATGCGTGGGGGAGGTGGGGTTCATTTGTTATGTATGTCATACAAGTTGGGAACCATGACCCAGTACGGGGATGGGACATACAGGTGATGTATTGCTCACAAGGGTTTGGGGCTATCATGTGTTGGGCTGTCATGTGTTGGGCGATGTATATTTCACACTGGGTCGGGACTATCTTGTGTTGGGGGATGTATGTCTCACATGGGGTCAGGGCTATCTTGTGTTCAGGGATGTATGTCTCACACAGGGTCAAGGCTGTCATTTATTGAGGGGGGATTCTGTGGAAAAAGCAGACTGGGCAGGCACTCATGTGGGTTGGGGATCCTTTACTTCAGGTGATTCGGGACTGTGGACATGAGTACGGGCCCTCGTCTGATTAGCTGCCCCAGCCCTCCCCATCAGCCTAGTGGGCTGGAGCTGATGGAGAGTCATGTCTTTGTCCTGCCATGACTGGTGGATGAAGTCTGTGGGGTGTACAGTGGGTTATGGCAGAGTCCTGAATGCCATAACCTGCACCCCCCTGTGCCTCGCACTACGAGCCTTTGTGCATGGTGCATAGTGCAGGGAAGCCCCCAACATGCCCCGCCCGCATCCAGCACATTGCTGCCCATGTGACCAGGGGATTGGGTTTGGAACCACCTTTCACATGGTTCATGAGTGCCACCAGGGCCAGCAGGAACCCTGCTGCGTGACATTCCATTTTAGGGTTGCCTACACACTTCAGTTATGCGGCACGTAGGCAGTCTTTTTTTTGTGCATAGCCCTCATTGTTTGTAGCTGTTAGGTCCTTATTATCTGCATATGTAGAATGACTAGCTCTCACTTGTGATTGCTAATTATTTCATGCATGCATAAAGGTGCACCATGTAATATCTGTGCAGCAAGAACTACAACTGGAAGTTTTAAAAACTGAATCTGGGAAACCACTGGAACTGGGCTTCAGCTCGATGGCTTTTGTTAACTCCTGTTTTAATAAATTGAAACTTAAGCCACACACTGGCACAGATCAATTAAAAATTCACAGTATGCAGATGTGCTTGCAAAAGTGGTACAACTTGTGCGTAAAGGCAAGCAGACTGAAAAAAATGAAATGTGCACAGGTAAAACACCCTGATATTTCGACGTTTCACTGAGCTCTTCCACTTTGATTAGGAGTGGTGTTTCATTAGAACTCATAGAAACAGAATCTGATGGCAGATAAGGACCGCTTGGCCCACCTAGTCTGCCCATTTCCCTACCTACATGATAAGCTGCAGATCCTAGTTAACCAACAGCCTACTTCCTCCTACCCACCACTAGAATTGCTTTATGTCCCTCCCATTTTTATCCAGATCTTTAGAAATACAAAACCTATATTTCAAATGGCTTATTATGTTTAATACTAAACACTGGAGAGAAAAAGGTGAATGACTTGGGGGTTGCATGCACAAGAAACCAGTGTCTGCTCAAAGACTGCAAGACACCATTCTAAGCCAAGGTGAAAAAAAGAAGATGAATAATAGATGTGCATACCAAGGCATATAAAAATTAAAAAGTTTGTGAAAAGAGGCAGGTGAGTACAGCATATAATAGTTATAAGCTCTACTGCAATTGAGACAGTCTATACAAAACGAATATGTGAAAAGAGGGCACTAGTAATATGACAGAGATAATTTAAGGAAGTATTTTTTCACAGAGAGGGTTGTGGATGCATGGAATGGCTTTCCGGAGGAGATTGTGGAGTCAAAATCAGTGGTGGAATTCAAGCATGCATGGGACAGTCATAAGCCAATTCTGGGGGTTGGGGGTAAGAAGAAGTAGGCTGCTGGTTAACTAGGATCTGCAGCTTATCCAGTAGGTAGGGAAATGGGCAGACTAGGTGGGCCAAGCGGTCCTTATCTGCCATCAAATTCTATGTCAAATTCTATGTAGTAGGAATGGGAAACAAGAATTCAGTTATAAATAAGTAATCTACTAGTAATACAACAGTGTGTCATTTTACGTCTTAGAAAAAGGCAGGATGCCAATCAAAACCTCACAGGAGAGAATCTGGCAAGAGGAAAATCTCAGAAACATATTTTTGCCAATATACTGTACTGGAAAATTATAAAAATGGTGTGAAATCAACAATGAGATCCATGGGAGAGAAATGTTGTAATGGAAAATAAATCCATTTGTATTCTTTTTTTCAACTGGGTATTGACCCTGGCAACACCCCTAGGGTGTGCAGGTACTTTCTCAGTCCCCATAACAGGTAAATCATGGGCATCAAACTGATGCAACAGAGCAAAGTAAGCCCTCAACGCATTGTCAAAATGTCTCTGCTAGCCAGTACCAAATTTATACATTTAAACACTGTATGATACAACCTACATTCAGGTTACCACATCGCAGCCAAGATGCTTGCACAGCAAAGTTTGTGAGACAAGTGATAAATTCTTCAGTTTTGAGTTGTTCGTCAAGGAGAGGGTTGCCAAAAGAAATAATAATATTTTTATTTTTTAAGGCACCTTTCAAATGCCAAGGCGCCGTAAAGATTAAAATCAGAAACAAATCAGAATAAAACAGTCTTAAAATCAAACTAACATCATAAACACCATTACACAAACTAATCATTCACCATAGGCCTGGTGCCACAGAAAAGTCTTTAGGGCTGATTTAAAGCCCTCCACAGTCCTGCACTCCCATAACCAACGAGGTAGAGAATTCCAAAGCGTGGGAGCCATGAACATAAATGATCTAGCCCCAGAAGATTTCAAATGTACCTTAGGAACCTCTAGCAACCCCCTCGCCGGCTGAGCGAAGCGATCACCCAGGGTGATTAGAAACCAGGAGCTCTTTCAGGTAGACCGGGCCCCGTCCAAGTAGGGCTTTAAAAGTCAGCAAGCCAACTTCAAAGGTGATCCACCACTGAACTGGCAGCCAGTGTGATTCGCGCAGCACCAGCGTAATATGACAGGATTGAAAAGATCCTGTTAAAAGCCAGGCCACTGCATTCTGCACCAGCTGCAGGTGATGGATTTCCACCCCCAGAAAGCCTTAGGTATAGGGAATTGCAGTAATCTAAGTGTGAGGACACAAAGGCATGGACCAAAGCAGGAAGGTCACTGGATGAAACCAGATGTTTAATCCTGGAGATATTCCTTAGATGATAAAAGGAAGATTTGATGACAGCCAACACCTGCGAATGCAGTGTCAACCCTTTGTCAAACATTACCCCCCAGGTTTCGCACCTGGTTAGAAGTCGGGAGGGGGACACAAATGAGAAGAAGTCCAGAGGATGACCCACCGTCCAAACATCCTGTCCA
Source organism: Neoceratodus forsteri (assembly GCA_016271365.2). Taxonomy (NCBI): domain Eukaryota; kingdom Metazoa; phylum Chordata; order Ceratodontiformes; family Ceratodontidae; genus Neoceratodus; species Neoceratodus forsteri. The sequence continues at coordinate 678,097,575 of CM057453.1, read as the reverse complement.
GTGACCAGGTTCCACAACAAAATGCCCTGTGCACCAAATTTATAAACACTTCAGTTGTTTCAGACATAAGATCCTTTCAGCACTTGTTGAAGCCAGGATATTGATTCTGTCTTTGGGGGTTTATATTGCTTATTGGTGAGTTCACAAGCCAAATGCTGGATTTTTAAGAAAAAGATCCAAGGGGAATCATGAATCCTTTGGGATAACGAGATATCCAATCTAAGGATGTGCTAATGCTCACAAATAATGGTGGCTATTTTTTGAGTGTTAGGATATTAAACTCTGTACTAAAGGAATACACTCCTACTGAGGAACTCCGGTCACTTGGGTTGAGTAAAGTATCTCTAGGCTCTCACTGGCTTTAATTATAGCATCTCTAATAGCCAACTTGAATATTTCTGTGGCCTGGATCTCAAATTGTTCCATGTCTGAACAATTTAAATGTACTCGTAGGAACTAATCCAGAAGAATATCATTTATCACACACTGGGGATATATGCTGCCCACACGTTATCCCAGAAGTGGACTTGCAGAAACAGCTAGTTGAAACAAAATCTTTGTCATCAACACCCAGCTTGAGATCCAGAAATTCCCATTGCCTATGGTTAAATGACACAGTGAAATGTAAATTCCACTGTTGTTATTCATCCACTGTAGAAACATAGACAATGTTGGCAGAAAAAGACCATTGATCCATCTGGTCTGCCCAGTTTTACTCTATCTTACTCTACCTTATCCTACCCTACCCCATGACCTATTTTCAAGACAAGGGTTTAGCCCTCACCCCCCTCTCACTCTCTACCTTACTGCTATCCCCAGAATAACTATCAAGCTAGTTACTTTGTCCATGCCGTGCTTAAACCAATTAATGTTTTTTGCCCTCACCACCTCTGTTAGTAGGCTGTTCCATCGGTCAGCTATATTCTCTTTAAAGTAATACATCCTTGCATCCCTACTGAATCTCTTCCTTGGCCAAGTTATATTCATGTCCCCTTGTTTTTGACCCTCCATTTCTGCTAAATAGTTCTTCACAGTTAACCTTCTTTACTCCTTTCAGGAACTTGAATGTCTCTATCATGTCACCCTGCTCCCTTCTGGCCTTCAGCATGTACATGTTCAATGCCATGAGGCAGTCCTGCTAGGATCTGCTCTGCTTTCTCTGAATAGTTTTGGTCACCTTATACTGCATTGCCAATGGCCTGCCTCTGTCTTTCCTCAGGTGAAGACTCAAGAAGTGGTCTCAGTATTCCAGATGGGGTCTCAAAAGTAATCGCTAGAAAAGGTGCATAGCTGTCCTATAAATAAGGGGCATGCTCCCTGCCTGGACATACGGCAGTCAGCAGAGGAGTTGTGAGGAGGGCTGTATCGGTCACCATATGCACCTGAGGTACTGAGAATACTGCTAAGGTGAATGGGGGAGGGGTGCTCAGTGCCACAGTGGGGGGGGCACTAGATGCCAGGGATTTAGAAATTGTGAGCAGTGGACCATGGATCAGTGCCAGGGATGAATCACTGACTACCAGGGAGGGTTGTAAGTGGTCCTAGAGGTGGGCAATCGGGGGGGATCATTAGCTCCAGGGACGTCTTCCCAACATTATGGGCTGGTGATCGGAGGGAGGTGGGACCACTAGCACTTGGGATGTCTTCCTAACATTATGGGCTGATGATCAGAGGGAGGGGGGACCACTAGCACCAGGGATATCTTCTGAACATTGCGGGCTGGCAGTGGGGGGGGAGGGGGACCACTAGCATGAGGGAGTGTGTTTTTTTTTGTACTAGGGGCTGGTGATGAGGGCATGCCATGGGCCACAGGGGTGGGTGTGCTGCACCGCCGGCTAACTGGCTAGTAGGCTGCACTTCCTCTGGCAGCCGCTAGGGTTGTACAGAGTAGGAGGGGTTTTTGTTCAGTGGCATTTGCTGTGCACAAAAGGACTGCATTAAATCCTTTTACACAGTGCAAATCTGCTGAATATTGGCTTGCAATGATATTCCTATCCTGGCCCAATCATTGCATACCCCCACCCCCCTTTTTGGTTTGCATGGGCTATAACCCTGTTTGCTGGTGCAACCAAGCCTTTTGAATATTGAGCTCCACCGCAAAACCCAATTTGTGCAGGCAAACACCAGTTAGTGCCCCTGCAAACTTTCGAATATTCTGATCCTGTTGCATTTATTCATTTAGAAGTACCTTATAGTAATGAAGACTGGACTCTGAAAAAGCAAACTTTCCAAGTTCACAAACAGCATTTTCAGTTTATAAGAGGGGGACTGTTGACTGCTATGTCTGTATTAACAGATACAGTATATCATCTGTCATCTCTCTCCAGTGGATGTACTTGTTCATGCTTTGCAATGCATTTGATTTTGCCTCTTTCTGGTCTGCTGTAGCAAACTGTGCTAGCATATCTGCACTGGTACAGATAAAATAATCTAGACTTTTCATCAACAATTTATTAAAAGTCTACTTGCCAAAAGTAATCAGTGCAGTCACCCATTAAATAAACAAAGAAGTACCTATGTACTGTATGTGCTGCGTTTCAGGAGGAAACTTGAATACAAAAGCACACACACAGAGATGCGCACAGTTAAATCAGGAGCTCCCACAGCAACATATTACAAACACAAGACCACTACAAATACAAAACCATTCCAAACAGGTCACACTGGGGTTGATCAACTAAAAGATCTCAGTAAGCAGATGGGCACTCTGACCCACCAAGGAACTGCACTGGAGGTGACTTTGTTCCGCCGCAGTCCCTACATCTTCAGTCTACCATCCAGCTCTGCAGGTATGGCTGTCCTGGTGGCTTTGCCCTGCTCTCTCCCCAGTGCTTACTCCAGCTCCTGATTGGTTGGTGCTGGCGAACTGGGCTCCTGATCGGTTCTCTTCCTATTCCACTGCTGATCTTTTGTTGTATGTCTTCCAGCCCAATTTTTATATGTTGGGCACAGCATTTTCAAATTATAACAGCTTCACTCCTCTGCCCAATTGTATTGTGTGTACCTTGCTGTAACTGTGTTGTTACCATTTGAGTCACTGTATATTGCAAGTGCTTGACTATATAATGCTAGGAAATTACAGCTCAGTTTAGAATAATTTTAAGTTAACCTGAAAAGAATATTTTGTTTTTCCCTCTATCTTAACTAACTCCTTTTCCTTACATCTCTCTCTCCCAGGCTAACTCTTAATAACTGGAAAGTGCCAGACTGGTTAAGCAAGAAATTACAGCTCAGTTTTTTTTTTTTTGTGTGTGTGTCCGGTTTCCCATTAGCAGATTATAAAGCTCTGCCACTAGAGGGACCTTAGTTCTTTCATTTGCAGCGTAACTGTGTCATGACAGTATAGTAGTCTCTTCCCCCTAACTTATAGTATAGTCTTCTCTTTGCCCTAACTTATAAGCATTTCACACAATGTTGTTTCATCTGGTATACTAAAGATTGACTGATTATTTTTATACTCTTCTGCTTAATCCACTACATATCTTTTCCTCATCATGTGTCTAGACTCACTCAGACTACTTCTCCCTGTCCTCTCTGTCCTCTGTCTCTCCCTTCTCACCCACACCCCTTCCCCTTCCTCATTATTACCGGCCCTTCTCTGCCACACTGCACTCCAATCTCCTGTCTTCAATTATGCTGTTACCCCATCTCCCTCTCTTCAGACCTGGGAACACTACCCCTTCCGCCCTAGTGCCTCACTCTTAGCAATTCCTATTTACTGCACACTACTGTATATTCTATGCTTCCAGCCTCCTCCTTCTCTCCACACTCCACTTATCTCCAGTCAAGCCTGCTCTGTACCTTGGTATAAGAGTGTAAAACTTCACTACATTATCATTGCACTCCTGCTCCTCTCTTCTGGAGACATAAATCCCAACCTTGGGCCTTGCCCTCCAAGTGCCTCAGTGCCCCCATCCACTGCTCCAGGAACTTCCCCATCAAGACTCACTGTCCTTCCCTGTGGACTAAAAATTCTCCACCTAAATATATGCAACCTTCTCCCTAAAGTTGATCTACTCCAGCTTCTGGTTGCTTCGCTTAGTCCTGACATTATCATCCTGTCTGAAACCTGGCTTAATAAAATAGGTGAATCTTCTCTCTCCATCTCGGGCTATACTATATTTCAACAAGACTGGTCAGGGAGGGGTGGAGGAGTGGCTATCTATGTCTCCTCATCTATCCAATTCACCACCATTCTTTTCTCCTCTTTCCCGAAAGCATATGAGGTGCTTATCTTACAACTATCCCTCCCTTTCTACATCCCTATGTTTGTGGCAGGTACCTATTGTTGCCCAGGCCTCCACTCCTCTGTTGTTACAGACCTCATCAGTTCCATAGTATTCCACACCTCCTAGGGTGAAATTTATATTATGTGCGACTTCAACTTAAACTGGTTATCCCGCACCATGAACAAAGTACGAAATTAAATTGATGCCCAAAATATATCCCAGCTCATTCGTGATCCAACTTTGATGAACCATAAAATGAGTAACCACTCCTTAATCGACTGTGCCCTCACCTCACACCCGCATAGGGTCATTAAATCTGGTGTATTATCAGATGACCTAAGTGACCACCTCATGACCTTTCTGGTACATAAAATTTACAGCATCAAGGCCCCTCATAAAACCTTAATGACTCACTCATATAAATCTCTGAACCTCTCTCCTCCATGACCTAGCTCATACAAACTGGGCCCCTGTAGCCTCAGTAAACTCGATAGACAAAGCTGTAGAATACTTTAAAGGTAAATTTCTCAACATTTGGAACCAGTACGCCCTACTTCGATGTGTCAGAGTCCATGGGAGCCACCTTTCATGGATCTTTCCTGATCTCGTAGCTTGTCAAAGAGTGTGGGACCAAGCTTGGAAACTACATAAAACCTCAAAGCTCCCTAAAGACTATGATGCATATCGTTCTCTTTGCAGCAAGTGCACAAAAGCCACTCATTTGGCTAAGGCAAACTACTTTAGCTCGACCTTTCAATACAACATAAACAATCTCTCTAAATTCTGGAAAGTCATCCAATCACTCTTCTCCCCCCTTCCAATCCTCCTTCCCCCCTCCTCAATATAAACAACATCCTTATTACTGATCACCCCAGTGTTGCTACTGAATTTAATTCTTACTTCACCTCTTGTGCCTCTGCTCTCCTATCTTCCTTGCTGTCTACTAGGCCAGGTGCCCCTGCCACCTCACCACGCTCACTGCCCCAGTCTACTTATTTCTCTTTCACTAAAATTGCTTCTTCTGACACCTTGGATACCTTGCATGCCTTAAACCCATCCAAAGGCAGTTCACCTGGTGGCTTAGACCCCAAACTGCTATATCTCTCAGTTATGGCTATCTCTGCCCCACTGTCTGACCTCTTCAACCTCTAGTTTGAAATGGCAGCCATCCCACTTGTTTGGAAGCATGGCATTATTCTTCCCCTACCTAAGGATGGTGATCCTTCCTCACCGGGGAACTACCATCCCATATCCCTACTTCCCACCCTTACCAAACTGCAAGAACACTTGCTTCTTGCCCAGCTCTCTTTTTATCTCTCTAACTCCAACTTTTTCAATCCCTTCCAATCTGGCTTTCAAAAAAAACACTCCACCACCACATCTCTGATTAGGCTTACCAACTCTATCCTCTCAGGGATGGATAGTGGTCAAGCCACATCTGCCATTTTGTCGACCTAGCAAAGGCTTTTGAAACAGTTTCCCACACCCTACTACTAAACTCCCCTTTCCTCAGCAGATCTGACTGACTCAGCCACTAACTGGTTCAGCGCCTAGCTTGTAGGTCCGACCCAGTCAGTCAGATTCACTGACTCCACATCCCCCCCAACACTGGTGTCCCTCAAGGGTCTGTGTTCAGATCTATACTTTCTCCATATTTCTTAATGATCTACCACCTGTCTGTACATCAGCTGCAATACATATGTACGCAGTTGACACAGTCCTCTGTACCGCCAGACAGTCCCCCACTGGTGCTGCAACAGACTTCAGCAGGACTTCAATAATGTTCAGCAGTGGTTTTGCTCTCATCAGCTTTTTCTAAATGCCAAGAAGACAGTTTCCATGACCTTCAGTACTAGACAGAGACTCTCCAGGCTCCCCCTCCCTGTTCTCCTTCCATATCCTTGATGGGACAATCCTTGAGGACATCTCAACATTCAGATATCTGGGTGTTTGGCTTGACCAACATCTCACCTTCTCTGGTGATATGGATGCCATCCTGAAAAAGCTGCACCCCAAGCTCGGCACTCTATACAGGAACCACAACTGCCTCTCTCTCCTGGCTAGGTGCAAACTTGTCCAGAAGATGATCCTTCCTATTTTCGACTACTGTGATGTAGTCTACAGTGTCGCTCCCAAAACCTCCTTAGCCAGATTGGATATCCTCTTCAAATCCTTCTGTCACTTCACTCTGGACTCTCCTCCTCTCAACCTCCACTATCAACTCTACCACTCCCTGGCATTTCCCTCACTAGAAAATAAATGCCTCTATCATTGTGCAAAATGTGCCTCTAAATTCTGTTTTGGATTGCTCCCTTCTGATCTCACTTCCTCTCTATCAGTCCTCCCTCCCTCTGCCCACTTACTTAGATCTTACAACTCCTGTTTCTTGGTTGTCCCTCACCGGTCAACCATTGTAGGTCAGGCTACTTTCTTGTATCACGTCCCAAAACTGTGGAATTCACTTCCTCACCAGATTTGCCACTCCTCCCCCCTCCTCTATAACTTCAGCCCTATATAATTTCCTCTCTGTGAATTGTGTCTGCAATTAACTTACCTGGCATTCCTGACCGGCTCCCCAACCTCTATCACTATATTAAGTAACTATTCTGAATTACAGCTCCCTTCCAGCCCCACTACTTTCTTTCCCTGCAGAGATCCCTACCTGGCTATTCCTTCAGGTTATCTATAACTACCAATATAACCATGACTTTAGATCCTATCAATCTACCATATCAATATATCTATAACCTTGATTCCTATTCTTCTGCTCCCCTCCTAGCCTCTCTACCTTTCCACCTCTGCTGTTACTCCCTATCCATCCCTTCCTTTCTGGCTAAATGGTACCATCATCTTGAATTTAAGGTGTTATCCTGATGTAATACACCTGACCCATCCATTATGACATCTGTAAACATTTGTATTCATATGCTGCACTTAGTATGTTATTTTTGCTATTTACTTTTCTCCACTGCCAATATTGTTGTAATAATGTTTGCTGTTGTACACATGTATGTATTTCCACTACCCTTTCCCCCAGGATGCACCGTGAGATGAACAACTTTTTCAGTGTGCCTTTCCTGGTGAAACGTTTCAATAAATAAATAAATAAATGTAAGATGTACTTGCAAAAAGGTACCACTAAGTTGTGGAAAAGCAAGCAGACTGAAAAAAATGAAAAGAACAAGGGCAAAACACTCCAAAGTTTGCAGAGCTCATCAGCTTTGACTAGGTGTAGCATCTCACTTCTAGTGCACCTCATTTATATTCATGTCCTTAAAGGCACAGAACCTAGATTTCGAATAGTTTAGAATGGTTGATACTAAACAACGAAGACAAAATGGTGACTGATCTGTGGCTGTGGCAGTGGATGGGGTAATAATGCTTGCACAAGAAACTACTGTTTGCGTAAAACTCAAAGGTACCATCCTGAACTAAAATGTAAAAAAATGAAACATAAAAATTAATATTCAAGTTCATGTTTTTTAACTGCCTGTGCAGACCATGGGTTCCACACATTTGAATGTACACAGGAACACAAGAAAATATCTAATGATACTTTGATGTGGACTATATTCATGGTGAGCAGTTTACCATGGGAGAGATGCCCCACATTATGGTCATAGTGTCAGTGACTCAGTAGGTAGCACACTCACCTCTGAGGCTGGTAGATCAGAGGGCTGTGGGTTCAGTTCCCACATCTGGCACTTGGGTTAATATATCCCAGTACTGACACTGTACTGCAGCATGAGAGGGGTGCTGCACTTCTGAGGTGCCGTCTTTTGGATGAGACATTAAACCAAGGTCCCATCTGCCTTTATTGGTGGTGGCTCAGGGGGATATTAATGATCCCATAGCACTTATCAAAAAGAGTAGGGGAATTTTATTATGCAAAGAAAACATATCATCAGGCAGAAATAAGCAAGATAAAACATAAACAAACCAAGAAATCATACAGCAGTCAAATATGCGTTATACATTAATCATAAAAGAAATAAAGATGAAAAGAAAATACAGTCGGTACAATGGAACAGCAAACAATGGCTACTAGTGCAAAAAATCCACATGTATCCACAATGATTGAAAGCACTGTAAAGGAAGCTGTCTATGCTCTAACTCCACAATATTCAATAAAGCAGTTTCCATTTGCAGTATAATAGTATGTGGGAAAGTTGGAAGTTGCTGTAAAACATATTGACAGCGGGCCTGCCACATATAATATTTACACATGGCAAAAATCACCTGTAAAGTACTATGATGGAATCTATTGCAGGGACCAGAGAAGTCACCTAGTATTAGTGTTTGATAGGTGATTCTATTGAGAAACAGCCATTTCCACTTGTTAGGTAATGTCTTCCAAAGTAAAAGAGCATCCATGCATTCAAAAGAGAAATGAGACATAGTTTCTTCAATTTGAACACAAGAAGGCTTAGGGCAGTATCGTTCCTGAGAGGATTTATGCTTCAAATTTCCTCGGACATGCAATCTACCATGGCAACAAAGCCAGGTGACATCCCACATATGCTGTGGGATTCGTTTATCATGAAGAACTAACAAAGCACAGTTCATACGAGAAGGAGGACATACTGGAAACTGTAACACTGGTTTCGTAATATTCACAAAAGTGGTATACAGCTGCTTTCTAGTGAGTGTTAAAACAGATGATTTACTGAGTTTCCAGAAACGTAGTTTAAGAAAACTATCTATGGCATAGGATGGAAAACGGGAAGTACGGGAATGTGTAGGTGGGAGAGTATCCCATTTTTCTACCACTAAGCGGAGAGCACTGCTTATCCAGGTATCAAAAATGTGGGATGTGTACCGTATGCTGTGAAAAAGGTGGAAAGGAAAAAAAGAAAAAAAAGGCCATAGGGTGAACCATTCCAAGCCCTCCTTGGTGTACCGGTAAGTAGGTGATGTCCCTTTTAACTGGGTTGAGGTGACTGCCCCATATCATATGGAAGAATAAACTAAGGAGTCTCATCTCTAAGTGCCGAGGGGGGCGTAGACATAACTGAGAAATAAAAAAATAGGAAGTAAAAATTTCTTGACTATCAATACTCGCTTTTTTCCCCCCAAATTCCAAGTTTTCCAGAGCCGTACCTTATACTCCCCAATAAGAAGGCACTTTTCCAGTTATATGTTACCACATCCATAGCATTAAACCATACCCCCAAAATTTGTTGTGGAGAGGTACAGGTCTGAATACCACCCACCTCTGAAACAACTGTAGAAACAGGATCTAAAGAGATGGAGACACTCTTCTGGAAATTAAGGATCCCTCCTGAAACCAAAGAAAACGTCTGAAGGATCTGGACTGCCTGATCTCTAGACTCTTTATCATGGGCAAATAAAACAACATCATCTGCATATGCAGTGATCTTTACTGGGAGCAAAGTAGGACCGGACACTAAACCTACAATTTGGGAATCCCACTTAATTTGCCTTACAATAGGGTCCAAACCAAAAGTATATTTTAAAGGGCTGAACTGACAGCCTTGACGTATCCCAACCATCTGGAGTAGAGTATCTCCCAAAAATCCATTGACCAAAGGAGTAAAGCGAGCTAGGGAAAATATTTGAGCAATCCAGTGGAGAAAGACGTCTGGGATACCATACATCTTCACGATCTGAAACATATAGGAGTGTTGTACCGAATCAAAGGCTTTCACCTGATCCAACGAGAGAACAAAACCCGAAATGGTATTAGTTTGTTTAGCTTCAAAAATCTCTCTAAGCAGGAACAGATTAGTATGGATTGAACATCCTGGAATAGCACAAGATTGTGAGAGGTCGATAAGATCAGGCGCCAGATGTTGCAATCGTGTACTAAGTAATCTAGTCAAAATTTTAAAGTCAGTATCAATAAGGTGGAAGGGTCGCCAATTCTGTACAGAGCATTTATCCCCTTTTTTCTAGATGAATTTTAATAAGGACAGTCCAAAGTCAGGAATCTCATCCCTGCCTTGTAGGACATAATTGTAGACTTGGGTCAGTAATTCTACTAAATCATCCCGTAATGTTTTATAAAATTCATGTGTAAGGCCATCTGGGCCCGGGCTACTCCCAACCTAAGTTGGAAAATGGCACAAGCCACTTCCTCCTGTGTAATGAGGGTTATTAGGTCTGTTGTATGATGTACAGAAAGCTGTGGGACCAGAGCCGAAAACACTGCAGACAGGTCAGGTGGACTACAGGGTGGGTTGCAGAACTGAGTCTTTAAATGGGAGGTAGCAATGGAGAGCATGCTGGAAATAGTATAATCAATATTGCCGCTGGGTCAGAAAGCCCTTGCATAACCGTAGCCTGTATCCTATACTTCTAGGCAAAAAACGGATTCGCAGAGGGGGAAACTGAAGTACCTACCCTCATTAAAAAGTCCAAAGTACGGGCGCTATCATACTGGTGTGCAAAGATGCAACGTTTGATATTGGTGATTTGGGAGGAATAATCAATAGGGGAGGAAACGGATTTGGACAATAGTTTATACAATTGATTCCTATAAATTAAGTATGTAAGATAATTATCTCTGGCCATATGTTTCCCCACAGTTTGGAAAAACAGCCGTAAGTCCAGTTTTGTATCTTTCCACCATGTCCATATACAGTCATAACAACAAAGAACTGAAATCCGTGCCCTAAAGAGGGTGCGGACTTGTGCTTGAACTGAAAGATGGGAGAACAGGGAATTGTTAAGCTTCCACTGGGTTGATGCCGAGGGAAAAACCGGAGGGTCTGATCTCAAAGAAAATGTACCAGTTAACAAGTGGTGGTCTGAAAGCTCTGTGGGGAGAAGTGAAACCTGATGTGGGACACAATAGCAGGAGGAAAAAAAATAATCAATAAGGGTATGATAAATGGATCTGTAATAAGTGTATCCAGCATCAGTTTTCAGAGAACGATATGCATCAGTTAAATTTGCATCCGTCACCAAAGTAGATAAGGCAAGAGAATCACAATATATCTTTTTTCCTGCTGTTGTTCTGCATGAGATCTCTATAGAGCAGTTGAAATCCCCACCCCAGATAATATGTTTCTGGGTACATAAATAGGGTTTAATGAGATCCAGTAAATTAATTCTAGCAGCTTTGGTTTTTGGGGGGGGGGCATAGAGATTGATAAGACGAAAGGAATGTCCCTGAAAGGTACAGTCAATAATCAAAGCTCTGCCAGGAAAAATATCTATAATGCATGAAATGGAAAAGGCTGTTGAGGAAAACAGGATAGCCACACCATCAGCCAGATCCTCCCCAAAAGTCCAATACGAGGGGCCCCTGACCCAACCCCTTTTAAGTTGCTGAACATCAAAAAGAGACGTCAGGCGGGTTTCTTGTAGCATGAGAACATCACTGGGAAGAGAGGCAGCAAGGTGAAAAAAAAAATATCCGTCTTTTGTAGTTTTTCAAACTACGAACTTTAAATGAGGCAAGCCGGACAGTAGTCAGAATGACATATTAATCAGCCACTCCCATCTGTGACAGTCAAGTTTTTACGCTTCTCACTCCCCTTCTTAGTTCTAGTAAATTTTTTTATGGGCAACATCTGGAGGTCTAGAAACAGTGAGTTCCATGTCTGATGGTAAGACAGAGGTGTCCGAATCGCCATCGGAGTCCCCCCTACCTCCCTTTAAACAATCAAAAGTATTGGAGAGGGGTACTTCACTAATTTTTAGGGATTTGCGAGTAGTTGCCCTGGTAACTCATCTACTTTGTGTGAAACCCTCCAAATCCACAAGGGGCGAGTCAGTAGTCTGAGGGGGAGTAGGGTGCAGGGTGGTGTCCACTACATCCTGAGTATGGGGAGTGGCATCCATGTCAATAGCTGGTTCCAACACCGCCTGGGGTGTTATGGTCACCACAGGAGGAGTTTGGGGGGGGCAAGGAAACTTCCATGGAGTCTAGCACAGTGACAGGGGTAGTAGTCTGTTCTTGGGCCTTATCCTGTGCTTTCTGAACTAATACATCAGGATTCCAACCCTCGCTACGGTTCTTGCTGGCCCAGGGACATTGACGGTATGCATGTCCCTTCTCATCATATAAACTGCACTGAAAAACATTGTCACAGGATACACTAGGGTGCCCATATCCCCCACATAAACCACATTTTAACATGTCACAAGTGCTATTGAGATGCGTGTGAGCACCACACTTGTAGCAGGCCCTAGGCTGGCCCCCATAAAAACAAACACCTCTATCCTTGCCCAAGAAAAAACTGTTAGGGAGGTGTATTACCTCCAAGTTAACTTGAAAAAGCTTGCCACGAAATTTCCATCCACCAGTCCAGAGCCCCTCCTCATCAATAATAGCTTCAGGGGGGGACAAGACTGTACACCTGTTTTGCAACCAATGGTATATATCACTGACACCCTCATTTCGAAACATAATAGTGACAGTGCAGATTGCTGGCTTAGTCAGAGGGATAACATAGAAGAGAGTCCATAAAGGAGTGTGTTTCAAAGTGGCATATTTATGACAAAATCTGTCTAAACCAATAGTAGTCTTGAAACTAATATCAAAGGTTTCCTCACCTGAGATATGAATCAAGGCACAGATGTCTGAGGCCTGGAAATGCATGGAACCTTTCAAGAGGGTTCTAGCTACATAATAATGGTCCGGGAAGTCAGAAAGCCCTCCCTTATATTGTAGACAAACAGTGTTACGTCTAGGAGCCTGATCTAATTTGTTTTTAAACAAATCTGAAAGGACAGGCCCTCTGCCAGAGGCTGGAGGATGAGCTAAGGGGGCAGGGTTGGAGGCAAAGCTGAGGGGCCTTCCCCAGGGTCATCCAATATAGGTGAGGTTGACTGAACGGATACCAGTAAGGGCATAGGTATAGTGGAGGTAGAAGCAGAAGTCTGCCTATGTGCAGTTGGGTGAATAGTAGTCTGTACAGGGGGAGTCATAGGGGAAAGGGATGAGACTGGACAGGAGACAGGCAATTCCAGAAGAGGCACAGATGGTAGAGGGGGTTGAAAAGGTGTGGAAACCACAGGTTCCCTAGGCAGTGGGCTAACAGCTGCCCCCCCATCAGAAATTACAATGCTTTCCATAGAGGAGACCTGTATAGCAGCATCTAAATCAGCATTATCAACAGCATCAACAATATCCCTCCAACTAGTCCCAGAAACAACAGATTTGGTGGCAATAACAGATTCTATAGTGGAGAAAGGATCCCTAGGATCAGGTACCTCGGTGGAGCTCTTGCTGGTTGGTGCAGGCCTGTTAGGTGAAAATAACACGCCGTGTTTGTCCGCATCCCAAAAGAGATCAGGAGTCCAGGAGCCCGATGCAGTCCTCATCCATCCTGCACAAGATAGCGCCTCTCCGTGGCAGTCCAGGAAGAGTCAGAAAAGTCCAGGGCATCTCGCAAGCCAAAACGCGAGCAAAGCACCGTAGCAGTAGTCATAGTAGCCATCGTAGTAGCCGGAGAACTCCTTGGGTTAGGTACTGTGTGAGAAAGCATGTCAGCATCTCCCGAATGTGACTCTGCAGCCGCGCTGACTATCCTGGTCCCCGCACCGGATGTAGCAGGGGGGAATACCAACTGATGCACTCGTTGATCCTGGCACACTCAGTTCTGCAGTGGTAACAGGAATCACCGGAGAAGGCACAAAAGAAGGCTCAGTAGTAGACACGGTAGGCGCACATAAGACAGCCTGTGAAAATGATTGATCCTTCATCACTGGTAAAGGGCAAGATGTCTCCAGTTTCGGCAGTGAAGCAGGAGCTGCTGCAGTCGGCAGCGCAGTAGCATAAGTCATAACCTCCATGGTGCAAGGCTGAACACCATCTGGGCTCTCCATGATCATGACCAGAGATCCCCCTACTGATGAGAGATGGGGAATTTCCCCGGTGTCCTGGTCAAATTTCCCTCATTCACTAAAAATACCACCAACAGCTTAATCTGGTTCCAGGTCAGTTGGCATTCATCTGTATCCCCCTCCCCTGGGTCGTGCCTGAAAATAGGCAGATTTGTCTAGTGCACTTACCCGGTCAACAAAAACTAAAATAAATAAAAAAAAAAAAAAGATCTCCCCAGTGGTTATAATTTTTCATCTGAATTTGGCTAGATTTAATCTTGGGAATGTTGCTTCATGGTAATTGTTTTCATTATGGGAGTGGATTTGCCCAGATGCAATAATTGTACATCAGGACTCAGTCTAACCTCTGAAGTACTGCTCCCCAGAAGCTGTTTTTCTATCATGGGAGAGGATCTTCCCATAGGCCATAATTTTAGCAGGAAGATTCTTGCTAATTTTAGAAAAAGAGTCCACATTTATTTATTTAGTTTTTGTTTATCTATGAACTCTGATAGACAATCCATACCTATTTTCTGGCATGACCACCGAGAGTAAAGTTACAGTATTAATGACTGTCAGCACAGTATGGACTGAGGCACAAATAGATAAATATTATGAAATCATATCACTTCACACTTATCAGGCACAAGTAATAGGAATGTAACAATCTAGAAGTACAGGGATATCAACCATTAGATATATGGGGTAGGATTTTCAAAAGTATACCTGCAGAACTTGCATCTGTATTCCAGACACATGCTGCATCCACACAGATACATCCAGATGTCTGCATCTTATTCACAGAGAGCTGACAGCATTTGCAAATATTTGCACAGTTTTATTGTAATTTCTGTTGCAACTGTGGGACTCATATCCATTTTTCCCAGTGCAAGTGCAGAATTCTGTCTAGAATATTTAACCAACTTTTGTGGTCTAACTTCTCTGGCAGATTTTTGTGCTTGGATAAGAAAAACAAACACAGCACACTGGAAATTTCACCCCCATCTTTGAAATAATAACACCCCATAACCAATAGCAGCAATACTTACTGTAATGTTGGGGAATGGGGATATATCACACAAAAATATGGCCTATAGCCTATGTACAAGAACAGGTGCAGTTGCAGCCATAGACTTGGTCGGATACTTCCTGAAATTTCTGTGATAACTCTGCAGAAATTCCTGGTCTGCCTGCAGTACCACTATGGGTCACCAGAGAGAATCTCTTTAGAAATATCATGAAATTTCTGGAAATACCTGAATGTACATATGGCTGCAACTGTATTTAAAGTCAGCAAATATTGTTTTAATTTTCTAACAAATAGTTGATAAAATAGGACATTGTGCAGCCCCAGTGAAAGAGAGCTGCTCCACGTAAGAGTGTCAGTGGCTCAGTATCAATCAATCAATCAATCAATCAAATCTTTATTTATTCAGGTGAACACCGTTGAGCAAGCTCATTTGCAAGATGGACCTGATAGTCATACAATTCAAAACAGTAAATTCTAACAATATAAAAAAATAACTACAGCTAAAGATGATACAAGTGACACATAAGCACAAACAATGATTAAATAAATAGGACATAAGTAAATAAGTGTATTCAGGCTGGATTGGCTGAGGTACCACCCCAGATACAGGGAGGATAAGTCCATTCTGAGGACTGCGGGGAGACGCATATTGTTGTCAAGCCTGCCCACTGGAGGGCCGGCGAGCAGGAGGTACAGGGAAGAAGAGGTGACAAGGCCACAAGGTGGGTGGTAGAGATTCCAACGAGAAAGAACAATCATGGGGGGAGGCCCAGGGCCGGGGATACAGGGAGCATAAAGCATAGCATAAATGGTGGCGAATACCACGGTCAACCAACATGTAGGTTATTTAGTGGAGGTGAAAACATTCGCAGAATTCTTTAACTAAAGAGCCGTAAAGGGTCTTGAAGGAGGATAAGCTAATCGGAGAGTTAAGCTTCAGAGTTTTTTGTACTGTATTCCAAAGGGATGGTAGCACAAAACTTATGGCCATTCTCTTCATACATGTTTTCAACCTGGGTACCTTCATGTAAATAAAAGATAAGCTTCTTGGTGCATAGGTTCCAGGTCGCAGAGTGGGAGACAATCGGAGATGTAAGGGGGAAGTTTCTTGATGATGGCTTTGAACGTCCAGATTAGGGCATTCTATTTCTCCTGAAATGGAGGGAGGGCCACCCCACGGCTGTATAGAGATCACAGTGATGGGTGGCATGAGGAAGGCCTGTGATAAATCTCAGTGCCCTGTGGTACAATGTATCCAGTTTAGTAAGGTGTGATGCTGGGCAGTTGCTATAGAGGAAGTCAGCATAGTTGACCAGGGAGAGAAAAACAGTTTGAACCAGCCATCGTTTGGCATTGTTGGTGAGGTAGTTGTTAATCCTATAAAAAAAGACCCAGTCTTTGTCTAGATTTCTTTAGGTCTTCAATGTGGACCATAAAGGAGAGTTTGGTATCGAGCCAGACCCCTAGGTTCTTGAACTGGCTAACGAATTGTAGGTTTTCACCCAGAATTGCGTTAATCTGTGGGACAGTGCCAGCAGTGGCTGGGTTTGTATCCGGTAGGAAGGGAGAGAACAGCATAGCCTTAGTCTTCTTAGTGTTTAATAAGAGTTTTTTCTTAAGGAGCTGGCTCTGGAAAATGTTGAACTCTGATTGTAAGTCTTTGTAGACTGTTTTGGTGGAAGAGCGACTAAGGTAGAGGACCGTATCATCTGTGAAAAGATGAATCCTGGCCTTGGTTATGTTCATGTCAATGTTGTTCACGTAGATCGCAAACAGTAATGGACCCAGGATCGAACCCTGGGGAACCCCTCTTAGTAAAGCTTTAAGGGAGGATAGTTCACCTTCTGACTTAACTTGCTGCCATTGGTCAGAGAGGTAATCAGCAAACCAGTGAAGGGACAGTGGGTCCAGTCCTAGGGCTTTGAGGGAGGAGAGGAGCAGGTCATGGTTGACAGTGTCGAAAGCTTTGCTCAGGTCTAGAAACACGGTACAGACAAAGTTCTTATTTTCCAGGTCACAGAGCCAATCATTGATGACTTTAGTTAGGGCCGTGATAGTGCTGTGCTGTGCTCTAAAGCCTGATTGCATAGGATGTAGAAGGTTCATGGATTCTACATGTGTTTTCAATTTCTTGTTTACAATGTTTTCCAATAATTTGGACAGGTAGGTAGTAATGAAATTGGTCTGTAATTGTTTAGGTCACAAGGATCCCCAGATTTGAACAAAGGAATGACATGGGCTGTTTTCCATAATGATGGGAGTGTACCATGGGAAAGAGAAAGATTGAAAAGGTGGGTAATAGGTGCGGACAGGACGTGGAAGGCAACTTTTAAAAAGTAAGGGTCCAGAGAGTCGGCGCCTGCACTTTTCCTATCGCCCAGCTTTAACGGGAGTTCTTTGACCTCCTTCATGGAAGTATGTTGGAGGGAGAAAACTGTGTTGGAAGAAGGGTGTTATGAGATGTGAGGAGCCAGTTGGGAGTGTAAGGAATTTGTGGGTGAATTGTCGAAAGCAAGGCCCGCAGTGGCAAAGTGGTTGTTGAAAGCATCTAGGATTTCCATTTTGTCACAGATAGTGACACTGCCAGCAATGATCTTAGTCAGCAAGGAGTTGACCGGGGTGTGACCAGACATGTCCTTAATGGTATTCCAAAATTTGGAGGAGTTCCTGGAAGGAGAATCCAGCTCTGTGCGGAAGTAGGAAGCCTTAGCATCTCTTATCAGTTTGGTACTCTCATTCCTAGCTTTTCTAAAGTTGCATCAGTCAACAGGATTTTTGGTCAATTGTGCTTTTTTCCATAACTTGTCCCTACTCAGTAAAATTGATTTGAGACCAGGTGTGAACCAGCGACAGGTTCTTCCCCATACCCTAGTTTTTATAAGTGGTGCATATATATTTAGGGCCACAGTCATGATTTCAGAAAAGATCTCATAGGCCAGCTGTACTGACTTGGCCAGGTAAAAATCCTGCCAACCCACAGAGCGTTTCAGTTCCTCAAGGCAGGCAGATCAAAGTGGTGCCTGTCCCTCTTGGAGGTGAACCTAGACATGGAGGGTGGGTTCTGAACTGACCTTATGCAAGCAGTGATACAATGATCACTAAAGTCCATGAAAAAAACTCCTGCATTGGAGAATAGGTAGCACACTCGCCTCTGAGGCCAGGAGATCAGAGGACTGTGGGTTCAGTTCCCACATCTGTCACTCAGGTAAATATCCCAGTACTGACACTGTTGTGCAGCATGAGAGGGGTGCTGCATTTCTGAGGTGCCATCTTTCGGATGAGAGGTTAAACCGAGGTCCCATCTGCCTGGATTGGTGGTAGTTCAGGTGGATGTTAAAGATCCCATGGCATTTATCAAAAAGCATAGGGGAATTTCCCCAGTTTCCTGGCCAAATTTCCCTCATTCACTAAGAATACCACCAATAGCTTAATCTGATTCAAGGTCAGTTGGCATTCATCTGTATCCCCCTCCCTCAGGTCGTGCCTGAAAATAGGCAGGATATGTCTAGTACACTTTTCTTGTCAACAAAAACTAAATAAATAAAGAGGACACCTAGGTCTCTACTTCTGAGTGGTAGTATCCGTTTATTTTGCCTCACATACACATATAGTATAGCCCATTATTTCCTAAATGTTTTCTTCTTTTCTGAGTTTACAATGTTATTTGGGAGTGAATTCCATATACCCACTACTCTCTCTCTGAGAAGCAATATTGCCTCCTGTCTCCTCTGAACACGTCCCAGTGTAGTTTCATATTATGGACCCTAGTGGTACTTGTGCAGCTTTTTTGAAGTTATTTCACACTGTCACTGTTACTTAAACTCTACTGGTTATTATAATACCTATTGATAAGCCCCTCTGTTTACTGAACTTTAACATCATCTTTTAAATAGATACTTGCCATACTTTTCTTCTTTCTTAGATACGACTGTGCACTTTTCAAATGTCTAGTCCCACCTTTTGCCCACATTGCTGTTAGATGCCTCTCTGTATGCTTCTAGTACTGTATCTTTTTCATTGCTTGCTGTACCTGCAAAGTTGATGTCATCAACAAATTTACTAACCCAATTTTCTGCTTCCTCATTTAGCTCCTTGATTTAAATGTTGCACAGCAGAGAACCCAGGAGAGATCCAAGTGCACTCCGCTTGTTACAATTCCCTCTTCAGATTTAGGACCATTTATTTATTCTCACTCTCTGTTTTCTCCCTGATAGCCAGCTGCCAAACCAGTTTACTATCTTCTTGTTAATCCCTATGCTATTATGCCTGTTAATCAACTTTTTATGTGATACATTAACACCTAGCTGCTGTCCAAGTAACCACCAACATGCCCTCATTCAGGTTTTAAATTACTGGCTCATAAAAAGTTAAGCATGATCACCCACTAGTACTACCATGCTGTGTTCATCACTGTACAACAAACCGTTCCATTTCTCCTTTATATTTTCCATCATGAAAGGCTCCATAATTTGCATAGAATTGCAGTCAGGCTTATTGATCTGTAGTTTGTTAGTTCACTTATGTCCTCTTTCTTGACCAGTGGTAACACTGTAGCTTCCCTCACATTTCCTGTGATTTCTTCCATCTCTGTTGAAGTTGTATATACAGTACATTGGTTAATGGATCTGCCAATTCTTTGGCTAGTTCTTTTAGTATCCTTACATGAATGTTGTCATGCCTGGCTGATTTATCAACAATGATACCCAACAGCTTATCAAACCCCTTTTTACTGGGAAACATCCTTCTGATTTCATGTCTTTCCTAATTACCTGGTGCTCTAATGGTTGCCTTGGGTACTTCCTTTGCTCCATATACAGAGGTGACATACCTGCAGGTATTTAACTCGTCTGGAAGTGCTGGAATTGCTGACAGAGGGGTGAGTAAGCACCCAGCTTTAATCTAGAGGTGTATGTGTGTGTGTGTGTATATATATATAATATATATATATATTGTATATTATATATATATATTTTTTTTTTTATAAAATGGGTAAGAAAAATGGAATCACCTAGTTGGTTGAAATGCATCAGATGACCATGCGTATATTAGAGCATGACAGCACACCTGCACCCCCTTCCAAATCAATTTTACCATTTTATAAGATAGATAACCCACTCATTTATTTTTTTTATTTAGTTGTTTAACCAGGAGTAGCGCACTAAGCTTAAAGCTTTTTTACAGGTGCGACCTGGGAACACAGGGAAGTTAAGTGACTTGCTCAGGGCCACACAGTATGCAAGTGGAAGCTGTGGGATTCAAACCCAGGTCTGGTCTGCTGGATGTCACCAGATTTGTAGCTTAGAGCCTTAAACCATTGCGCTATACTGTCTCCCTGCACCAGAGGACTCTAGGGTGTGCAGTCACGCTCTGATATATGCATGCCATTGGTGGTTGGCACACTCAGCCTGCAGCGTAACAATGCACACCAAGGTGTGTGTATATCAGAGTGCAACTACACACCCTAGAGTGGGTTATCTATTACATATCTATCTATATATCAACACACGTGAGCAGGATGCTACAGGAGGGCACAGGAGGTCACCAGGAGCTTTTAAAGGTAACCTTGCCTTCCTTCTTCAGCTGGATCTTGGTGAGGGGTGCTAGCCTATTGATGCTGCACCTTGACTGCCCCAGCCACCCTCCCACCAAAGCCGACTTTCCCTTTATTGATCTTAGGGGGTCACATGACTGCCCTAACTTTTAACTAAGTCCCCATTTTTCCATTAGCAGGTTATACTCCGTTGTCCTTTACTTTCTTGTCTTTCCCTGCTCTCCTATACACTCTAGCTCTACTCCCCACTCAGCTGTCCCTATTGTTTTTCCTGCTCTGCCACCTGGAATTTTCTCTATTAGCCTGTGCATCCCAGGTTTCCATCTCCCAGCCTCAAACCCTGTACCTTTGGCTCTGCAGTCCATATCTCTACCACTGTGCCATCAGGACTGTATAGTTTTCTCCCCTCGTTTTTTATCTTAGCTTTACCCCACCCCCACTGTGGCCACAAGGTTCCTGATTCCCTCCATGGCTAGCACTGACAGCTGCTCCTTTCTGATGTATATTCTGCTCCTTATATTGCTCATCACTGCATGGCCGACACATCGACTGTCCAACCTCCATATATGCCTGATGCCTCCACTCCTACCACTCCCAGTTGCAGTATGCCCCCCTCACTCTCATGTGGACACCCCCACCCCTCTTCCACCATTCATACCCCCCCGACATATGCATGCCTCCCACTTATGCCCCCTTTTTCTATTTGTGATATTTATCCTCTCTGACTCAGACCCACCCTCCTTTGTCATGTCATCCCATTCATTTGTGACCTACCCATTCCAGTTTTTGTTCCCCACTACACCAGTCTAGAATGGCTAAATAACAGGCCCTTCAAAGTACTCATGCTAGCATTCCATCGAGCCCTTCTGTTTCTCTTACTCCTTTCCAGTAATATTCATCCCAACCCTGGCCCCCTCTACTCCCCCTTAACCAAGCACTTTGCAGCCAGTGAGCTTCAGATTGCATCCCTCAACATCTGTAGCCTTCTTAAGAAATTTGACAACTTGCAGGGCTGGGTTGCCCAACAGTGACCTGACATCATCTCTGTAGTTGAGACCTGGTTTAATAATAGCACCCCTAACTCTGCAGTTTCACTTGCAGGATATACACACTATATTGTGCAGACAGACTGGATAAATGTAGGGGGTGGGGATGTGCCATATACCTCTGTGACTCACTGCAAAGACAAGTCTTTACTCCCCCAGCCCTGGAAAAATGTGCACAGGTTCTCTCACTGAAAGTTACCACCACCTCTGCAAAGGCCCCACTTTTCATCTCCTTGGTTTACATACCTCCCCGGAACCAAAAAGTTGCCTTCCAGTCGGTCATTACCTACCTCTCCCAACTTTCTGACAAAACCAAAATCATCACACTAGGTAATTTCAATACTAATTGGCTCTCTGACACTTCTGCTCCCCTAAAGGATGCCATAGCAGCCTCTGACCTTACCCAATTAGTTCCCACTGTCACTCACCACAATCCAAGAACGGGTACCTTGACCCTCCTTGATCTTGTACTCACAAATCGCCCACACAAATTCATGAAAGTTAATGTACTGGACCTATCAAGCTAAAAAATAAACACCCCAAACTATTCTGCAATGGCAGCTCAAACCTGGTAAACTGGGATGCCTCAAACAATACCTTTGCAACAGGGACCGAACCCCCATCACTGAAGCTCCAGACATTGACGCCACCCTAGAATACTTTATCCGTTCATTCAGTGCAGCCTGTGGCCTCTTTGCCCCTCTCAGCAAATGAATCATCAAGGGAGCTGACACCCCCTGGATCTCCCAATCTCTGCTATATCAAATGCAGGAAAGGGATGCCCTTTGGCACAGAGTCCTGGAGACCAGGTCACCAGCTGACAAGCAGCATTACCAGACGGCCAGGAACATCCGCAAGGCTAAGGCCAAATACTATCAGACCACTCTAACAGCTACATGGGGCTCAGGATGAAATATTTGGAAAAACCTAAAAGAACTTAATGGTAAATCTGTAACCCCCCCCAACTGTGTGTAAATGGGTGTGTCACAACTGACCCAGAACTCATAGGTAACTCACTTAATTCCTCGTTCTCTGATCTCAGCTCAGTGCTCCCCACCAATTTCTTTGCCCAGACTCTCCCATTGCTGCTGCCTCTAAAGTCCCCCTTTTCATTTCAGAGTAGTCTCCCAACATGAGGTGGCCCCATTCCTCCTAAAGGCAATTAACAACTTAAGATTTACAGTGACTCCCTGGACCTTAAATTGCTGAAACTGTCTTTTAATGAGGTACTCCACCCACTCACAGCTCTCCTAAACTGCTCCCTATCAGTAGGTCATTTCCCTGCAAAATGGAAACCTGCCCTTATCACACCTATCCATGAATGCGGTGACCATACATTGCTGGGTAACTACCTCCCCATATCAATATTCCCACCTCTCTCCAAAGCCTTAGAAAAAATCATTGCGACTCAACTCTCTGACCACCTAACCAAATACACCTCCTTTGCCATGAACAACATGGCTTCCGGAAGAGCCACAGCAGTACCATTGCTCTTCTGGAATTCACCAATGCCTTACACACATCTCTAAATGCCAGTCAACTAGCAGGCGCTGTATTCATGGATCTGCCAAAAGCTTTTGACACTATTCACCACTCACTGCTACTATCCTCCCATACCCACCTTGGCCTGGCACAAGATGCCCTCTCCTGGTTATGTGACTATCTTACTGGCAGAACGCAACAAGTAAGAATTACCAATACCCTGTCCTCTCCCCTCCCAGTTACATTGGGGGTCCCTCAAGAATCCATTCTCAGTCCCCTTTTATTCAGCCTATTTCTCAACATCCTCCCAACTGCGTGCTCTGGTAAACTCCTTCTATATGCTGCTGATGCGGTGCTGTTCCACACCCACTTTGATCCTACCACCCTCCAACTGTCACTTCAAAAATCCTTCACTGAGGCTGAGCCATGGTTCACTGACCATAGACTTGTACTCAACTACAAAAAAACCAAAAAACAATGTTATTTAGCTACCCCCAAAACAAGCACAGTTCACACCCCCTGCTTATAAAAAATGTTCATAATGAAACACTGGAGCAAGTCACTTCTTTTAAGTAACTGGGGGTTACACTCAACTCAGGGCTAACATATCATGAACATGTCCACCTCCTAACCTCAGCTATCTGCACACGCATTGGGCTCCCACTCCACTACAAACACTGCCTCCCCCCATGCCCTTAAGCTGGCAATCTCCTCATCCATCCTCTCACTCATCGACTATGGAATGTTGATCTATGGTGCAGCTGACAACATAGCCCTTAATAAAGTCAGGACTGCCCTGAATAAAGCCTACAGGCTGGCCACTGGCTGTGACCGCCTGACCCACACATGCACGCTTTATGCCCACTCCAACTGGCTCAATTTTGATGGGAGACTAAAGTACCAGACCTGTGTCTTTGCCCAAAAAAATTAGGACAGGCCTCACCCCCCCCCCGGTCTTACATCCCTACTGAAACCGGCTCATTTCACCAAAAACACGCGCCATTCTGAGAAATCCCCCATTCAAGTCCCCCTCTACAAAACCTGGTCCAATGCACTCCCCATGCTCATAGTCTCAGCCTCCAAACTTGGCCATTACAAATCCCTCCTTCAGATCCAAATCCAGCAGAAGGCTGCCTGTGACTGCTATTGTCCCCTTTAGAGTGGCTGATAGGCCATGTCCTTGGACAAAGGACCATTCGCTGTGCTGGTCCTTGTGAAAATGACACACTGTTAGTAAGAAGCTCTTGCCTAGGCTCCGCTGGTTGCCCCAGTGGCCTAAGAATTTGATGTCTCTGTGTTTCATTTTCCAGAACATTCATTGTAAACACTTGTTATTCTTTTTTCTACTCTGCGTAAATGGTCTTATGTAATTACACTGTAATCTCCTCACATGGAGCCTTTGTAAAGGAGTCTCTGACTCAAAGTTGTAAATTCCGATATGTATCAATAAATAAAAAAATTCTATATATAATCTCTTATGCTAGTGCTACAGTTACAGGGAGGCAGTATAGTGCAGTGGTTTAAGATGCAGATCTGGAGACCTGGGTTTGAATCCCACAGCCCCCACCTGCATACTGTGTGACCCTGTGCAACTCATTTAACTTCCCCATGCTCCCAGGTAACACCTGTAAACCTGCTTTCAGTTTAGTGTGTTACTCCTGGTTAAACAATTTGAAAAAAAAAAGTTGACCAACAGATTCTATATTAAACTCTTAACTTTGTACCTTAATAGCTTTGGTAGTATTCAACAAAATTGCCTGAAATTTGGCATGCATTGTTTAAGAGGCAAGGTCTTAATATGTGGAAAGTTTTTTGATGGCAGCTTGCGTGGTTTCTTAGATCCACGTATGTCATTTTCCTGTAGAGAGCTGATTTTTGTTCCTATACTTAACATGCATTTTATTTCTCTCACCTAAAGCCTAGATACAACAGAATTTGTTTCCAGTACTTTTAGGGTAGAAACAGCCTCTGAAATTTGGCATGCATTGTCTAAGAGGCAAGGTCTAAATATGTGGAAAGTTCTTCAATGGCAGCGTGTGTGATTTCTTAGATCCACGTATATGTCATTTTCCTGTAGACAGCTGATTTTTTCCCCTATACTTAATATGCGTTTTATTTCTCTGACCTAAAGCCTAGATACAACAGAATTTGTTTCCAATACTTTTAGGGTGGAAACAGCCTCTGCCAAGGTAGTGCCTTTAGAAGGTTTGGTAAAAATATTAAATGATTCTAGAGCTACTGTATATGGATGTAAAGATTTTTTTTTCATAACTCTCTGATACAACATGAAAAAATTCTGTGTCACAAGATCTTTTTAATTTAAAAAAAAAGTAATTCTCACAACACAAAAAAAAAAATGTTAAGTCGATATGGCTGACATCTTGTTTTTATTCCCTGAATTAAAAAGCATAGAAAATACATAAAATGGTGTATTTAAAAAAAAAAAACTGAATATTGCTTAATGAGACCCATTTAGCTAGATTCTTGTGTTATTCCTTTTCTGGGTGCCCCAAAATCCAGGTTGCCCAGCTTAGCAAGAGGAGCTGCTCATCTGTATGAGAACAGTGGGACAGTCTTTATTCCTGCTGCTATAGATAGAGGGCTGCAGCCAGCTTGAGTGCCAGCACTGAGCTGGCAATTGCTTGATCTCTGTCTCTGTCTGCCTGTCTGTCTGCCTGCCTGCTTGTCTGTCTGTCTGTCTGTCTGTCTATCTATCTATCTATCTATCTATCTATCTATCTATCTATCTACCTACTACCATCTGTCTGTCTGTCTATCTATCTGATTTTTTATTTCATAATTCTTTCACTCTCCCAGTACAGCCAGCTCTCCCTCCCTCATCATTCCCTGAAATTATAAATAATAAAGCAGACCAGGGTGGCCACCACTGGTACAGCTTCTTTCTCCCCATTCCCTTCCCTTCCAGGTCTCCCCCATAAGGTGGCTGCACAAGGGATGTCCACAACCCCAGTGTCACCACCCCACATTGATCTTTCTCTTTTTTTAAATTACAGGTAACCTGCAAAAAGGAAAATGATCCATTGCTGATCTGGGCCCCCAACGCCCCATACACCCTGCCTGACCCACATTCAGTACCCATTACCCAACCCCCCACATATCCTCACTCACCTCAAGATGTTGCATGACCTAGATCCACTCCCTGATTGAAAGCACATCTTGCGACTGGAACTGGTGACTGCAATATGAGAAAATAAGGTAGTCTAGATTTATGTATTTCAAAGGAGTTTGAACTTTTATTCATAACTTTGTTATTTGTTAATATTTTTTCACCACATTTTCAGCATGGCCTAGGACCCCACCTCATGAACAAAGTAGTGGAAGTTTTCTAATCCAGGCTGAAAGGTGATTTCACAGTCTTTGAATGAAATCACTTTTTTTGTGGGATTTGAACATTTTCTCCTACTGGGTTCATGAGGTGGGGTCATAAGAAGGCTATGTTGAAACGTTAGTGTTAAAATATGTTAAAATGACCAAGTTATCAGTGAACATTTAAATATTTCAATGTTCACTCATAACTTTGCTAATTTTTAACATTTTTACACCAAACTTTCAATATGGCCTTTTTGGGACTCACCTCAAGAACCAGGCAGGTGAAATGTTTCAAAACCATACCAAAAGATGATTTTACAGTCACTACACAAAATCATGTTTCAGGCATGATTTCAATATTTTCACCTACCAGGTTCATGAGGTGGGACCATAAGAAGACGATGTTGAGAATGTGGTATAAAAATAAGGCAATATAACCAAGTTATGTGTAAACATAGAAATATGTCAATGTTCATTCATAGCTTCACTAATTTTCAATATTTTGACTCAAAACTTTCAACATAGCTATTTTTCATACCACCTCGTAGATATGACAGGTTTTTCAAATCCTGGATAAGATGTGTTTTCACACATGTGGTACAAAATGATGTTTCAGCTGGTATTCTATAAATGCCAAATATCATGCTTATAATGGGGTGTAATAAAATGATTATCTTGAAAATTTGGTGTCAAATTAAAAAATTAAAATGCTAAGTAGCATTGTGTGTAGTACCAGCCATTACTACAGCAGGTAGGGCTTTATGATTTCATGCAGGTGAGCTGAGTTTGGGGGCAAGCTCAGTGACCAAGCTGGATGGGGTGAGGCTGGAGGGGAAGGTGTTTTCATGGGACACCACCCCCCAGCATGAGATGAGTAGGTGCAGGGTTTCCTGCATGGTGCAAGTATCATATAGTGAAGAGAACTCTCCTCTTGGCACAGGGTCCTGCACTTCTGCACTTGTGGATTGGCAGAGTGATGGACTCTTTGCCCTGTGAATCTGTATCTGCAGCCACATGGAAGTACATCTGTAGCCCACCAGACAACCCCATGAATTTTGACATCTGTCACCACACAGAAATGCAGGGCCCACAAGGCCCTGCACTTGTATACACAGATGATGTCTTCCCTTTGTGCAGGGTCCAGAAGGCCTTGCCCATCTGCATCTGTTCATGCATGTCCCAAAGGTAACTGCTTCAGTAAGGATACGATTCCCCCATCTCAAAAAGTAAGGGCATTCCTTGCAAAAAACTGCATTAATACACCAGTTAGGGTTTATTTTCACACAAAAGTAGAGAAATGTGGTGTTAGGATTTACAACCCTAACTCCCAACCCTCATTCTCCAAGTTGCAACAAAACAGAACCACACAAGCAACCACAGAAAGCCATCATCAGATAAGACAAACAACATACAACTGTTTTTAGATGACACAAATGCAATAGCATTGGTAGGCTACCTTTGTGGATTTGTATCTGTGGCTTCATAAGCATAGGCCCCACAGGGGCATGTGCTCATGCAGCCACACCTGTGTATTCCAGTATGTCATATATTATCATATATCATGCATGAGAACATGTTGCTATAGAAGCACAAGCCCCATGGGGACCTGCTCTTCTGCAGGGAGAAGGTTCCTATGAGGCCTGTGGATATGCAGTCAGAGGTACTCATGCGCACTGTGCAAATTACATAGAAACATAGAAATTTGACAGCAGAAAGGGACACTATGGCCCATCTAGTCTGCCCAAATACCACACCTTGACCTTTCAACTTACCCCCTCCGCTGCATGCCCTTTTTGCTTCTTTTTATCCCCATTATCTCATTAGATAGCCTGGTTTACTAGTGCATGGTTTTCTATATGCTGGTGTGAAACTGAAAAATTGCAAACCCAATAAATAATTTCCAGATCCACTGCTGAAACTATAATATCCACACTGCATTAGTACTTATGGCTAGATAGGTAGATATATTTATATAGCACCTCTTCCCAGAGGCTCAGAGTGCTTAGCAACATTTAAAACAATCCATAGAGATTCCAACACATAATACACAGTGCAGAGTTAAAATATAAGATAATACTATATCTATCTTTTGCTAAGCATTAAACAACAATAAAACAACAGTTAGTTCACTAGATGACATTCTATTCACAAGGGCCCCATGAACAAAGGGGCAGAGTGGCTACATGCCACATATCTGTGGTGTGGAGCCATCCTGCACCCCCTTGGCCCCCACATGGGATGCACTCTCGGGGGTGCATAGCTCCTACACACCCGATCTCCCGGCCACGCCAACAGCAATGCACCGAGGGTGGGTGGGGAGCATGGTGGCACTACTTGGCAGTCAATACCATGTGTAGTGCTGTCTGCAAGGGTGCAGAGGACATGGCAGGCTATGATAGGGGGGAGCCTGCCGGAATGGTCACACATGGCCATGGTCATGCACCCACAGGATCATCCCCCAGCACTACCAGTCCCTTCCTCCCTCTCTCCCTCAAGTGGTAGGAGTCCCCCCATGTCTCTGCAGCTTGGGACCCCTGGTACACATAAGCCCCAGTCTGGGTGCGGGCGGCGGGGAAGGTGTGTAGTGAGCATTGCTGCAGGCAGCCCTTGGCCACTAGGTCTGAGGGTCAGGAGTGGTATGGATGGTGTGGCAGGGGTGGTTGGAGTGTCTCATAATTGTGCCTTTGGTGGTATCACAGTCCCAGGGCCAGTGCCCCCTGTGTTCTGGGGGCAGGGGATTCCACTGACGGTGCAGGTTACAATTCATTAACCTGGTCCCACACCATCATGCATGGGGAATCCACTCAGGGTGTCAGGCAGGCCTCTGGATTGGCTGCCCACCAGGGACCACAACCCCACCTGTGTCCACACTGTGTGAACCTGCATGCCATGAAGGCGGGGCCATGGACAGGTGGGCGGTGGTCATGAATGCCGCTGGTGTGTACCTGTCCACAGTTGTGCTCTGAGGGCAGGATACTTGCCTCTGGCTCATAGTTCCTTCCCCTATGTGCATGGAGGCTAACAAATTGTGCAGGTCATATGCTTGATTAAATAAAAAAATGTTCAGCCCTTTTTTAAAGGTTTTCACTGAGAGTGCCTCCCTTAGATATCTTGGCAGTGAGTTCCACAGAGTTAGTGCAACAACTGAGAAAGCATGGTTCCCAGAATGACGTAACCTAGCCCTGGGAATCATAAGGAGGCAATTCACAGAGGAACGGAAAGCACAAGATGGGCAGGGAGGGACCAGAAGATCTTGCAGGTAGTCTGGTCCCCCCCCATGCAGGGCTTTATAGGTCAGTAATCCAAACTTGAAGGCAATCCTCCACCTTATTGACTGCCAGTGCAGTTCACAGAGGACAGGTGTAATATGGTCAGTTCTTAATGCACCAGGTAACAACCTAGCTGCCACATTCTGCACCAGCTGCAGATGGAGCAGGTTGCCTCCAGGTAGCCCCAGGTACAGGGCATTGCAGCTGTCCAACCTAGACATGATGAAGGCATGCACCAGGGTGGCCAGGTGCTTGGTTGGTATCAAGGCCCGGATCTGAGCAATGTTCCTCAGATGGTAAAAGCCATTTTTAATGATGACTGACACCTGTGCCTCAAGTGTCAGACCATTATGGAGGACTATGCCCAGATCCTTGACCTGAACAGAGAGGACCAAGGAGATGCCTCCCAGTACTAAACCTAGATCACCCCCCAATCCCCCCATCACATCAATGCCCTGGATCTAGCACCAGTACCTCCATCTTGTCTGAGTTGAGTCGCAGCCAGTTTTGAGTCATCCAGTTCTGGATCTCCTCTAGGCAGCTAATAAACACAGAGGCTGCCATCTGGTTTCCAGGTGCACAGGACAGGTACTGCTGGGTGTCACTGGCATAGCAGTAAAAACCCAGCCCATACTGCTACATACCTGCAGGGACCTTGGGGCCTGCCCTTTTGGAGCCAGAAGTTGGTGTGTATGTCTTACACCTGTGGCTGAATAGGCCTGCACTTCTACAAACAGAAGTACTGTTGTAATTTTGGTATCATGGATTTTGTGGCAACTGTGCTTCTGCAGCCAGATGTCAGTATATATGTCTTACACCTGTGGCTGCAGAGGTGCATGCCGGTCAAGTTTTTGTACTGTATGTCTCACAGTGTAAATGAGTACCTGAGGCTACAGATGTGTGATTTGTATCTGTGACTACAGGGGCTTTTGCTTCTGCACACAGAACCAGTGTTGTGACTTTAGTATTGTGGATTTCTGTCTGTAGCAAAACATAAGTGTGTATATGTTGCATGCCTTTAGATACAAATCCATAAAGGCAGCACATCAGTGGTACTGCATTTGTATCAACTGGAAACAGTTGTATGGTATGGGCAGGATTTTCCAGTCATGGTGCAGGATTTACATCCTGCCCTGTGCCACAGGACACAGGTTCCACTGGTGCGCTGAACAGCATTGCCACAACTTTGCCCAATTTTCCATTCCTGGGTGTACTTGCAACACTTTCCATGCTTTCCAGCAGCTGGCACCACGTGTATGGTGCAAATTCTGTGTTGGTGGCCCCAGGGAGTGTCGCAGGCTAGATCACAATTCTGTAGCATGAGAATGGGAGTGGTCAGAGCAAGGGATAGAAAATCCCAATTGCAGACAGGAGAATGCCGCAAGCTCCATGCACCATATGGTTGGTGCACCAGGGGCTTGCGGCAGATTTTGCAGCTTCAAAAATCCAGCCCTATGTTTTTGTGCTACTTGATGATGGCTGCCTGTGGTTACTTGTGTGGTCTTGTCCCTTTGCTGCTTTTGGGGGGGGGGAGTTATGGTTGTGAGGTTGTGTGGTCTAAATGTCACCCCATTCCATGTGTAATCAAATTGACAAGGGACAGCGAAAAAGAATGGGATGACACTTAGGCCTCACAATCCCAATGACACACCCTGTCATCTGTCAATCTTTGGATGATTGGTGGTCCGGGGGAGGGCAACCCTAAAGATTTTTCATTTCCTGATTTTTTGTGTTTTAACCCTAAATGATGCATTAACACAGCTTTTTGCATAGAGTTTCCTTACTGTTTGAGAAAGAATAGAAAAGCAGAAAGTCGCGCAAGTTCATGGGAGCATGGGATGATTCGGGCCCTATGCTCCCACTAACTTGCAAGTTTCTGGCTACTTTACACACCTAATGACTAAGAAGTACATTGACAGCAGCAAGGCCAGCTACCATACAAATTTCAAGCCAGTACCACAATGGAAAATGCTGTTTGCAGAACGTGAACTGCACCATGCAATATCTCCACAAAAACACATAAACACTGTAATTCACATCTACAGGACATACCATGAAGACCCTCCAAATTTCAAGTAAAAGACCAAACTGTTTCCAAGATATTTGAACTTAAACATTGTGAAAATTGGCCTGTGTATTCCTTTATAAAATCTGCTAATTTTGTCCCACCCTCGCAATCAAAGATGGCGATCAAAGAATCTCGCAATCAAAGAATTTGCAGGCTCACGATCAAAGAAACTGCACGCTCATGATCAAAGAATACAAAATGGTGAAACTCGAGTTTTTGGCAGAAATTCATGAAACCACTGCCATGCCTTGATAGAATGAAGCCCCTGAGCAAAACCCACCCTCATTTGTATTCCTAGGCCACCCCTGGGCTGAGAAATTTGAATTTTTCAAATGCTCATCTAGTCATGTCCTCGCGATGCAAGATCACAATCAAAGAATCTCGCGGTCAAAGAATTTGCAGGCTCGCGATCAAAGAAATTGCACGCTCGTGATCAAAGAATAAAAAATGGTGAAATGCGAGTTTTTGGCAGAATTAGATGAAACCACTGCCATGCCTCAATAGAACGAAGCCCTCTGAGCAAAACCCAACCTCATTTTTGTTCCTAGGCCACCCCGAGCTGAGAAAAAATGTGTTTTTATCTCATGATGCAAGATCACGGTCAAAGATTTCGCGATCAAAGAATTTGCTGGCTCGCGATCAAAGATCGTTAGCGAGTCACGATCAAAGAATTTAAAATGCAATAACTCTATTTTTTTACTATTTTACATGAAACCAAAGGTGTGGGTCAGTAGATCGAAGCCCCCTGAGTAAAACCTATGTAGATTTTACTTCAGGAGTGACCCCGAGCCGAGATATTTGAGTTTCTACGATCGTATTTGAAAAACAAGATGGCGGACCTCGCAATCAAGGAATTCTCGGGGACAAAGATTCTTTGACCACGAGGCTGCAAATTCTTTGACCGCCAGGCAGGATGAGATGGCCCAAACCCCATTCTTTGTTCGCAAAACAACCACATGAATTTTCCCTCTGACTTATAATGGGAGCTTAAAAGTGCTATAACTTTTGAATGCCTTAATAGTTTTTCACCAAACGAAAAGCCCATGTTCAGCCACCGAAGCTCTTTCAGATGAGCCATCTTGTAGAGTGGCACACCACATGATGACCATGCAGGGCCATGGGCAAAATCCCCAAAACTGCCTATATAACTGTTGAAAAGTGCCTTTTTGTAGCATTTTGTTGTGCAAAGACCGTAAGTCCGACCAAAACAAAATTTGGCAAATCAAGAGATCTACGATGCCCCACTGTGTGTACCACATTTTAGGCAAATCTGTTGAATGGGTCCAAAGTTATTAATGCGTAAAATGTTGACTTTAACATAGACGTGCCTTCATAACCCTAAATATAGGGACTCGACCGTGCCCCTATAATATACTGTGTATATATATTCTCTCACGTAGCAGTACAAATGGGTAGGAAGATTTTTGTCAGTGTTTTGCACTTTGAGACTTACATACAAAACATAGAAACACAGACTGTGATGGCAGATAAGGACCGCTTGTCCCACCCAGTCTGCCCATTTCCCTACCTATTGGATAAGCTACAGATCCTAGTTAACCAACAGCCTACTTCTTTCTACCCACCACCAGAATTGCCTTATGTCTGTCCCATGCATTCTTGAATTCCCCCACTGTTTTTGACCCCACAGCCTCCTCAGGAAGGCCATTCCATGCATCCACCACCCTCTCCATGAAAAAATACTTCCTCACGTTGCCCTTGAGCAGTGACCCTTTGTCTTCAAATTGTGCCCCTTGTTCTTGCACATCTCTTTTTCTGAAAGATGCTACCTTCCTGGACTTCGCTAATTCCCTTGAGGTACTTGAAAGTTTCTATCATGTCCCCCCTCTCCCTTTTTTCCTTGAGGGTATACATATCAATCTCCTTTAGTCTCTCTTCATATGGCTTCTGGTGCAGATACTGCACCATTTCAGTTGCCCTCCTCTTGACTGTCTTCCTGTCTATGTCCTTGCAGAGATGGGGTCTCCAGAACTGCACATAGTACTCCAGATGGGGTCTCACCAACTGTCTGTACAGATGGATAACAACTTCCTGTTTTCTACTGGTGATGCCGCTTCCTATACATCCCAGTATCCTCCCAGCGCTCCTTAGTGTCTTCTCACATTGCTTGCTTACCTTCAGATCATTTGATATGACTACCCCCAGATCCCTTTCTATTTTTGTTGTTGTTAGTACCCCCCATTCTGTACTCTTCCCCTGGGTTTTTGTTTCCCAGGAGCATTACTTTCCACCTCTTTGCATTGAATCTAAGCTGCCATACTTTTGACCATTCCTCCAACCTTGCCAAGCCCCTTCTCATCCTTTCCACTCCCTTGAGTATCCACCCTGTTGCAGATCTTTGTGTCATCTGTAAAGAGGCATACTTTTCCTTCCAGTCCCTCTGCAATGTCACTTATAAAGACATTAAAAAAGACTGGACCCAGTACTGAACCCCGTGTTACCCCACTAGTAACTGCCCTTTCTTCAAGGTGGACTCCATTTACTATTATCCTCTGTATCCTGTTGTCCAGCCAATTTTTTACCCAGGCTACCACCCAGGGACCCACTCCCAGGCTGACTAATTTGTTTATTAATCTTTTGTGTGGGACTGTGTCAAATGCATTGCTAAAGTCTAGGCAGGCCATGTCCACAGCCCCTCCCTAGTCTACTACTTTGGTCACCCAGTCAAAGAAATATGTTAGAGTCATCTGACATGACCTTCCTACTGTGAATCCATGCTGCCTTGGGTCTTGTGCCCTGCTGGCCTCTAGGTACTCAACAGTTCTTTCTTTCCGAAGTGATTCCATCATTTTCCCCGCCACTGAGGTCAAACTGACAGGTCTGAAGTTTCCTGCCTCTGCTTTGCTCCCACTTTTGTGAGGGGAATCACATCCACCCATCTCCAGTCCTTTGGTACAGTACCACACTATCCTTCCATGATTTGTTAAAAAGGGTAGTCAGTGATTTCACTAGTTCTCCCCTTAGTTCTTTTTGAATTATAGGGTGAATCCCATCAGGGCCCATTGCTTTGTCCACCTTCAGTTTTAGGAGTTCTTTCAGAACATACAAAAGGCCAGCAGAAGAAGGCCTACAGGTCTATTGAATCTGCTCGATGCAGAGCTCTTGCATGTCTGCTACATGTTGCCCCATTCTCACTCCGTCACCTTAAAAGTCCCCTCGAATCTATTGCACCCTCTTTTAAAACTCCCAACTGTACTGTAATTTACTACCCCCTTTGGCAGTGCATTCCATCCTAACACCACCCTTTTAGTGAAGAAGTGCCTTCAGGCATCCTTCCTGTACCTCCCCCCTGCTAGCTTGTATTTGTGCCAGCTGGTGTTTCTTTTCTCACTTTGCAACAAACAAAAAAGATCCCCTATGTCAGCCTTGTTAATGCCTTTAAGATATTTGAAGATCTCAATCTTGTTCCCTCTCTCTCTTCTCTCCTCCTGTAAGTAGATGTTCAGAGTCACCAGTCTCTGTTCATATGGGATGTCTTGTTGCCTCTGAACTACCTTGGTAGCCCTGCTCTGTACCACCGCCATCTGGTTTATGTCTTTCTTAAGGTAGGAGCCCAGTACTGTGCACAGTACTCCAGATGTTGATGCACCACGGACCTGTACAGGGGCACAATGACTACTTCCCTCCTGCTGGAGAACCCTCTTGATATGCAACTTAGTACCCTGTTCACCTTCCCTACTGCCTCTCTGCATTGTGTTGATAGTTTCAGGTTGCTTGTAATTGCTACAGTATCCCCAGGTCTTTCTCCTCCTCCTCCTCTGAGACTGTGACCTTCAGCCACCCCCAACCAAGATTGTACTCAGCCCTGGGATCCTTATGCCCCATGTGCATCACCTTACCTTTTAGCATTGAACCTCAATGCCAGAATCCAGACCACCATTCCAACCTTGCTAGATCCTTATTTAGATCCCTTACTCTCTCTCTTCAGTGTCCACCATCCTGCAGAACTAGATATCATCTGGGAAAAGACACATCTCACCTTTGATGCTGTCCCCAGTGTCATTGATGAACACACTGATCAGGACTGGACAGATGACTGACCCTCTGTGGGACTCTGCTAGTAACTTCCCTCATCCCACAGTGCTCTCTTACTGCCACATGCTGTCTTCCACACCATGGCCTGTTTGTCATTCACCTGGTTATTTTCTCCTTTACTCCATATCTGCCTCTTGTGGGGGACTGAGTTAAAGGCCTTGCTGAAGTCCAGTTATTCTATGTCCACTGCTTGACCCTTGTCCACTGCCCTAGAAGCTGGTCAAATTTGCTTGGCATGACCTTTCTAAAATGAACCTATACTGCCTGCTATCCTTAAGCCTGTTTACCTCAAGGGATGCAATCAACCTTTACTTTATGAGGGCTTCCATCAGCTTGCCAACAATTAATGTCAAGCTGACTCATCTAAAGTTCCCCATTTGGACCCCTTGGTCCACTTTTGTGTGGGGGCACCACATCGGCAGTCCACTACTTCTGTAGAACCACCCCTATGCCCAGTGAGCAGTTAAAAAATCCATCCTGGGTCTTTAAATGTGTAACAGGTAGTGTGGGGAGCCTAGTGCAGGAAATTAATGTTGGGGTGAGTAGATTAGGAAAGCCATATGAATCAGCTGTGTGGTTTAAAGGAGTGGAGTTGCCAGATGCTTAGTGCCTTCTTACAAGGGCACTATAAAACACTCCCTTTCCCAGTCAGTCCCATTATGCTTGTGTCTCAGCACATGAGTGGAAATGTGCAGGAGTAGAACATCGATCTTAAGGTGTCTACAGCCACCTGCAGATAGTCTAATGGAGACTCTGCAGGAGGAACACAAGGCCATAGTAGGAGATAGCACACTGCTGGATTTTGGTATAGCAGTCAGCTTCAGTGTAGGTAGCTACAGGTAATGGGTAAAAATATATTGGGTAAGGAGTAGTAGGAACTAGGATAAGGTAGGTACAGGTAAGGGGTTGATAAGCAAAAATGGGGACACCCTATCTTGAGTAGTGTAATAAATAAGTTCAGGCAAGTGAGTAAGCAGCTGCAGACATTGCAGACACCCAGAACAAGTTAGGTACAGGTAGGCGGGTTAAGAGAAGGAAAACAAGAGACACCCCCTTCTATGGTAGGGTACCAAATACATTTCAGACAAGCAAAGGGAGAGGTAGGAATTTAGTGAGCATAGAAAAAAGCCAGTAAGGTACAGGGTAGTTTTAACAGGCACTAAGGTAAAGGAAGGAAAGTGTGTGGGAGGGGTGCAGTGCAATGGGTGTGGAGCTGGAGTCTTTCAGGACACCTTCTGGAGACTGAGGTGCTGTCCCATTTGCACTCACCTCTCTGGGTTGAGTGCAGAGGTTGTTGGACGCTGGGCCAAACTGGCAGTAGTGTAGAGAACTTTCTGCCCCTCCCAGAGAGAGTTATCTCTGGCAGGAGGACGGAAGTGGTCTTGCCATTGTACTGTTTGCTTGTAAGACCCTGCCTGGAGTATTGTGTCCAGATCTGTAAGCTGTACCTCAGAAAGGACAAAGACAGAGTGCATGCAGTCCAGAGCCATGATGCAGGGTTTGCATCAAAAGCCCTACAAAGAGAAAATGTTCTCAGCATGTACGTCCGGGAACAGAGGACAGTGAGAGGGAACATAACAGACACCTGCAAGCAACTCATGGTGTGAACAGGGTGCAGAGGAGAGTCTTTCAAATAAGAAAGAGTACCAGGATCAGGCAGCATGCAGTGACGCTGTCGGGGGGGGGGACGGGACTTTGAGAGGGATGTGAGGAAGTACTACCTCACTGAATAAGTGGTGGACACCTGCAACAAACTGCCAGCAGAAGTGATGGAGCCAAAAACAGTAGGGGTTTTCAAGCATGCATAGGACAGACATAAGGGAATATTAGTAAATAGGCAGGGAGGAGGGAGGGTCACCAGAGACTATTTACAGTCTGCAGAGACAGACTAGGCAGGAACCATCTAGGTAGACTGGGTGGGCCAAGTGGTCCTTTCTGCTGACAAATTCTGTTTCTACATTTCCTCTGCTTCCTTTTTTGGTCTTGTTTCCCCTTCCATATGTAGTGGAACCACTGTATTGTTTGCTTTTTCATTTCTTGTTTACGTACTGTACCTAAAAATTATTTTAAAGCAGCAGTGCAAGTTAGTGGTGAACATTTCTAACCTGTAGTTTTTTATTCGGTTACAGCATGTGTTCCTTAAGTACTTAAAGTGTGTGACATTATAGAGCTGGGGCCCATCAATACAGGAAACAAAGCTGAGAAGTTTTGGAATGAAGTTTAGTACCAGTGCCAAAAACATAGATTGGTTTTGTGTTCAGGACCAGATTATTGTTCAGAAATCAGGAGCCAACTCTGAACCCCAGCAGAAATCAGAGTTTAAGTGACTATTTAGCTGAGTCAGTCTCTGGGAGATTTATTTTTTTATTTAGTTTGTTAGTTTTTGTTAACTGGGTAGGTGCACTAGACAATACATTGCCTATTTTCAGGCACAACCCAGGAGGTTACAGAATAGTAGATCAACATTGCAGTAGAAAACAAATACAGTATATAGGAAGGATGGTGTACAAAACATAACATTGAACATTGTCTGATCCTATGAGTACAAATAACAATGAAGAGAAAAACTTGCGAATACATTGTTCAGTGAGGAGATGAGGAGGTAGGGGAAAACAATTGCAGTGAAAATACCGAAGAAGTTTGAAGCAAGTACAGACAATTAGCAATGGAAACAAAATGAAACAAAGATCACTGGGAGTCAGGTGCAAGAGCAGATATCTGAGTTGCTTAAGAATTTGTAGAGTCATTTTTGAAACAGTAGTGGGACTGGGCAACTCAGATGTGAGGTGGTAGGGCATTTCAATCTCTAGAGGCAAAAATGGCAAAAGCTTGTTCACCCCTTTTAAAGGGGCATGTAGGTACAGCTAGGAGTGATTGACTGGAGGAATGCAAGGGGTTGGACTCGTACTGAGGAGTCTATATGGCTGCGACAGCAGCAGATTTGGAGGATCTGATGATGTTATCCAACATACAACTATGTGCAAATAGGAAATGAGAAGGAGGGGATAGCCAGCCTAGTTTAGCGTGCAGTGTACAGTGGTTTGTTAGCCTGGAAATGGAAAGGGCAAACAGGGATATGTTTTGTAGGAGACATTCCACTTGTCTAGACTGGAAGCACTGGTTAGGTAGTAAGAGTTGAGGATGCATGTAAGGCTGGGTAGCAAGATTCGTGGACAAGAAAGACAGTTGCAAAAATAGTATAAGTGCTAATGCAAGTTTATTTGGTGAACATCTCGAGCTGCTAGCCCTTGCCAAGAGGCCTAGCAGCTTGAGATATG
The DNA here is from genome assembly GCA_016271365.2 of Neoceratodus forsteri. Taxonomy (NCBI): domain Eukaryota; kingdom Metazoa; phylum Chordata; order Ceratodontiformes; family Ceratodontidae; genus Neoceratodus; species Neoceratodus forsteri. The sequence continues at coordinate 678,058,444 of CM057453.1, read as the reverse complement.
CACCAAATAAATTTGCATTAGCACTTATGTTATTTTTGTGAATGTCTTTCTTGCCACAAGTGCTGTTACTGTGGACTGTTTGTGGATTTGGCTAGCCACCCTCTTGATAGCACCAACCCTGCATTGCTTGTCTTGCAGCAGCTATCGGTGCTTGTGGATTTCTGTAGCAGGATTCCTTGGGCAATTTCAAGCCTGGCAGCGAGAGTTAGAGTACATTTTATTCTATAGGCCAGCCCGAGTGTGGTATTCACAGACTTATAGATGCTTGAGATGTGCTGGTTGAAATCAAAGGCAAGGTCCAGGCTAAGACATAGATATTTGAAAGAGCTTGCAGCAGAGAGGAGGAAGCCTTCAGAGCAGTGAATAGCTAAGCCACTGGGACAAGATTTTAGCTGAGGTGAGGACCCAAAGAGCATGGACTGGGTCCTGCTAGCGTTCAGAATAAGGTAGTTTTGAGTTAGCCAGGTCTGGATTTTCCCAAAGTCTGTATTCAGCTGAGAGTTGATCTTAGTTAGACTTTTGGATATGTTGTAGACTACCATGTTGTCAGTGTATAGGAGTGTACTACAGTAGGATGGAACTTTGGGTGCATTATTAAAGAAGATGGAGAAAAGTAATGGACCCAGAATGGAACCTTGAGGCACTTCTATTTTGATTGTGGTTAGGGCAGATTATCCTGATTAACAAATGTTGCCTATTACTTAAATTGCTGGAGAACCATCTGATTGCTGTGGGGCAAATGCCTAGGGCAGATAGTTTTGATTCAAGCAGTGAGTGGTTTACAAGATCGAAAGCCTTGGTTAAATCGATAAAGATAGAGCCAGTATACATATCCTTGTCCATGCCCAGCTTAATATCATTGGTGAATTGGGTGATCGCTGTGGAGGTGCTATTGTCCTGCCTGAATCCATGCTGGGAAGAGGATAGCAGGTTATATTTGTTGAAGTGATCCATGACCTGGAGGGCCACAAGATTTTTCTAGCAGTTTACCGAGGACAGGCAGGATTGCTATTGGTCGATAATTTTCAAGGCTTTTAGGATAACCCTTTTTTATAAACTGGAACTATTTTGGTAATTTTCCAGTTCTTGGGGACAGTAATTGTGGATATAGACATATTATATAGTCTGGTTAGTGGGGAGGCAAGGAGTGGGGCAGCGATCTTAAGTAATCTTGGCTCTATCCCATCAGAGCCAGTACTCCCTCAGGTTGTGATTGAGTTTAGGAGCCTTGGGACATCACCTCACACAACAGCGAAGAGGTATGTGGAGGAATAGTCTCATGGGAAGGCAAAATTTGATCTCCAAAACTGGGTAAATTAGTAAAATGGCTGTTTAAGGCATTGGTTATGGTGTCCATATTGTTACAATTGACACCATTAATCATCATATCAGATGGCGTTTGTTTGTTATCTTTAACAGTTTCCATGAGATCTTTGATATGGTTCCAGAAACTTTTGGAGTCCCTAGCAGAGGCCTGTGATAGTTCGCTAAAGTAGATACCTTTAGCTAAGCATATTTCTTTTTTGTAAGTGTTCCTCAGGGCCCAGTAGTCAAGCCAGGTGCTGTGCTAGGATGAAGCTTTAAATTTATTCCAGCACATGTTTCTTGTTTTTAGTAGGGCAAAGAGACTACTATGTAACCACATGGTGACTTTCCCCTTTACCCTGTGTTTGAATATAGGGATATGTTTATCTTGAAGGGATTGAAAAGTGGTGGTAAAATAGTCAAGGGCTACATCAACATCATTGGTGCAGTACATAGGGAATCAGTCAACTAGGTCTAGATCACTAAGGAAAGTGGAAGGATTGAGCCTACAGAAATCCCAAAAGACCAGCTCTTTGAGAGTGTAGGAGGGTGAGCAGGTGTTCCAAACACAGTAGACTAGTGCATTATCATTAAGTGGATCATCAAAGGTGCCAGCAGCTGCAATCCCATCCTTCCTGTTATACAGAACCCAGTCTACAAGGGAGTGTTTACCTCCTGAGGTAGGTAGCCTGGTTGGGTCACAGATCAGCTAGAAGAGTTGAAGCTTGTTTAAGAGTGATTCATATGAGTGATTACCATACCAATTTAGATTGAGATCCCTATTAATATGATTTTATTTTTCCCAGTGACAGAGTACAGGTATTCGACTGTCTCAGCTAGGCCAGTTATACCACTCTTGGGAGGATCATATAAACATACAGTATGGATTTTCTTAGAGCCACCCAAGGTCAGGAGTGTGTGTAGAACCTCACAGGAGGGAGGGGTGGCTCTTAGTATAGTTGTTAGTTGCATGTGATTCTTAGAGTAGGTGATGATCCTCCTTCCTCTTCTGGTGGAAAGGTGGTCTAGTCTGAGCATGTTATAGCCTGCCAGGCAACACATAGAGTCAGGAACAGATGGTTTAAGCCAGGTCTCAGTGATTTCAAGAATGTCTGGTCTGTAAAAGAGACCCAAGCTTCCAGCTCATTGAAATTGTCCAAGATGCTATGAATGTTGTGGTGGGCAATCCTGAGATCCTTGGTGTTGAACAATAGGGAGGCATTTGAAAGGTCAAATTGGGTGGTGGGCCAGGGTTCATTTCAATGTCTCTTCATAGGGTCAGTGATAGAGTGGTGCCACAGAGTAGTTAGATCAGGGACTAAAGTTCCTGGGGTAGGCCAGGAGGAAACAAATTTGGCTAGGTACCAAAGAAAATGAAAAAGGTACCTGGGCTTGAGACACCATGTAATGTCAGAGTGAGGGCTGACAGAACCAGAGCATTTGAGAACTGAAAGTTCTGATGCAGATTATTAGCCATCTGATTAGTATAATCAGGTACAGGGATAAGGAGTAGGGCTGTGCAAATACCTTTTTTCAAATATTCAGCTGAATATTCAGTATTCAGGGCCAGCATGACCGAATTTTCAGTCGAATATTAGTATTCGCCAAAAAAATATAAACCCATCCCCCCACCCTCAGATAGCACCCCAAACCCCCTCCCCTGAAGTTTCCCAACCACTATCACAATATAAAAAAAAAAAAAAAGAAAGGCAGCAAATTTTTTGGGGGGAAGGCCGGCACAACCCCACCCGCCTCCATGGCCGGCTGCCAGTTTTTGTTACTAAATTAAAATATAACAGTCCTATCCATGGTCCTCCTCCACACACCCCCAGTAGCCAGCAGCTGCCCCCACTTTCTCCCACACCCTGACCGCACCTAAACAAGATATATAAATGTAAGAAAAAGGCAGTCAATACAGTCCGCCCTCTGCCATGGCTGGCTGCCTTCTTGAGAATGAAACCACGCCTGCTTGCACTTATACAGAGAACAAGCTGATCACGTGTTTAGATGCAGGCAGGGTGCAGTGGGAGGTGAGGGCTGCTGCTGGTTACTGGGGGATGAGGTGGAGGAGGACCATGGAGAGGACTGTTAACTTTTAATTTAGTAATGAAAACTGGCAGCCAGCTGTGGAGGTGGGTGGGCTGTGCTGGCCACACCAAAAAGAATGTACTGCCTTTAAAAAAAAAAATATATATATATATAGTAATAATAATTAGGGAACTTGGGGAGGAGGGTTTTGGGTGCTATCTGAGGGTGGGGGAAAGGGGGGTTATATTATTCATGAATATGGATGAATAGTGAGCTATTCGTTATTCGGATTCCAAATGACAAATAGCTCATTATTCATGGTATTCGGGAAATAATATTCATTATTTGCACAGCTCTAATAAGGAGGTCAGTAGACTTATAATAGTAAAATCAGTTAAGATAATTGACCCTGGACTAGAGCTGTGCAGAATGGGAAAATTCAGAATCTGCAGAATTTCAATGAAATTTTGTACAATTTTGCAGAATTTCACTGGAATGTAATAGCATTTTTTTTAATTTAGTAATTTGATTATAATTCAGCCACCCATCAAAATAGAACTCTGAAATTTGGAATGAGTACTCTGTGGATCAATGGCCACTAATTTGCCAATTATCATGAACAGTGGATGGATAGTTTCAAAAGTATAGGTGCTCAAATATCATCTTATTGTTTGTGCAAACTTTCATGAACATTTTTATCTGCATATACCTTAACCATCTATTGGGTCAGGGATCTTAAATTTTGAATGATTTGTTGACTATAGATGTTCTAGCAATGTGCCAAATTTCATGACAATATGATGCATTGCCTCAAAACTATATGTGCTCAAAATCTGTCATTGTATTTTTTTCAGGAAATTTCATGAAACAAATTCATCTGCATATAACTCAAGCACCTTTGGAGCTAGGTATGTGTAAATTAGTACAGATAACCTTTTTGTAATGCTTATAGAATGATCAAAATATGGAGAGAATTAGATAAGAGATTTTTAAGTTACAGGGGTTCAAAATATTACTGTGTAAATATTTGCAAAATGCTGTGAAAACTATCAAAAATGCGGATGTTTGTAACTTTCCTGCTCTTGCATGCACAGTTAACATTTGACATGCATATTCGTAGTCAGTGTATCCTGGTGTCTAACACAACTGGATAAATTGGTTAAGCAGTTTAATTCTGCAGAAGAAAAAAAAATGATTAGTAACATTTTCTCACATATTTATGATAGCATACACTGTAGATGAAGCATCCAGATTGTGTGTGGAATTTAACATTAACAATGCACATATCACTACTTCATTTGATAAGCTGGGCTGAGCATTTTGCAGTCTTGCTGTTCTGCTCTGGGTGACTATCCCCCCCCACACCTTTTTTCTTTTGGCATAGGCAGACTGACTTGTAGAACTATTGATCCCACTGATATCCTCTGTTCTTTACAGTGACAAACTCCCTTAAAAAGTGAGTCACTGACTCCTTTTCCTATCGACCTACCCTGTTGGAATAGCCAGAATTCTTTCTTCCTGCTGCCCAATACATTGTCTTACCCCACTTCATCTTTTTGAGTACCTCTGTGTCCTAGACTTGCATGTACACCAGGCTCCCCAGATCATAAATTTACTGGTTGTGATCCTTAAATATCCTGCATTCAGGTTGGAATTGTTGACACTCTGTACTTTCTTGTTCCAATCTGGGGGTCTACCACTATTGTGCTACCCAGCTCAGCTGTCCATTTCTTGGTGAAACTGTGCGTCTAACTCCAGAACCTGGTAGCTCCCTGTGCTACCTGTCCCTAATACCCCTATCCTTTAATTAGAATCCCCCAGATAAGGCTAAGTGAAATCAGAAAATTCCAGTTTTATGGACTTTTTCATGAAATTCTGCAATTTTCATAAAGACTCATGGAATTTGAATTCAAGTACAGATGTTCTTTTGCAATTTCTTGCAGCAAGCAATTAATAAAATTGGCACACACAGTCTCCTTGTAAGGTCTAAGAACCTGCCAAATGTAATGGTATTGCATTCTCTAGTTTTAAAGTTTCACGAGTTTGCAAATTTTTAGTTTACATTCTTGCAAACTTAAGTTTTTAAATGTTGTGAAAGTTTGACTACTTTTAATTCAATCCTATTTAAAGCTGCAAATATTAACTTTTTTTTAGAAATGACCATGTGGTATAGTAGTTTAAATGTTTCTACTCTGGTTAAATTTGGATATGTAGTTTTATAACTTTTTTTTAACTTTATATTTATTCACCTTTCCCCATGCCGGAGTTCCACCTCATCGGGAGGCACACATGTAACTGCCCTGCTTCTCTGCCTTGCCTGGAAGCCCTGGTGAATCCCCCATGGGGCTGTGATTGTGTCCCTCAGGTGGGCATGAGGTGGAGGCCCATGCACCCCCATATTTTCTGGTTTTGTCGGGTCCTCCGGTGGTCAGACAGGCAGGATCTATCAGAGCCAATACTGGTGCTTCTTCCTCTTGGCACTCCGGTGTCATTTTCCTTGTTTCTTTCTGCATGGTCTACACCCTGATGCCAAGGCACTAGGCACTGATATCCACCATGCAGCTCCCCAGCCCCCCCTGCTACTAGTAGGACTTGCTGTGCCTCAGGCCTCTGCCCAGCATCAGGCATGCTACTAGCCTTGGTCTCCCCTCCCCTGGGGAAGGCAAGCTGTCCCTGGGATGCTCAAGCCTTCTTCCCGGCCAGCCCTCCAGTGACCAGGGTCCACTCCTGAACCTGGGTCACTGGTGTTGCAAGCAGAAATCCAACTGCTGTGCCAATGGGCTGGCCGGATATATAGTTTTAAAATTAGAGGGAACTAACTGAAATATTAATTTTGGCAACATATTTGGCAGGCTATAACTCATTTAAAGCTAGACATCTGAAACTATATGCAAATACAAATGTAGTGATAACCTGTATACCTGTTAATTTTTGTAACATTTCAATGAATACTATCAAAATCATACTAAAATTACAGAAATCCAAATGTTGGCAAAATATTTGGCTACCTATAACTCAGCTCTCATTGAAGCTTGAGACTTAAAACCTGATGCATATATGCATTCTAGGTGCTTCTCTAAATCCTGATATTGTGGAGAAATTTGGATAAGAAATTTTAAAATTATCTAAAAATATCTGTAAATAAAATTGTGATTAAATGTTTGGCCACCCATAACTCTACTCCCTTTCATTCTAAAACTCAGACAGTTCGTATACTGTTGTAAGCCATGGGGTACCATTTATGTTCCATGTTTGGTGTTATTCAGACACTTACTTGTAAAATTATAGTGAAATAACTAACATTTTAAATTTTGCTAAATTCTGTGGAAATTTCACAAAAATTCTGAAGAATTCTGCGGAATCAAAATGGACCTTCTGCATGCATTCTGCAGGCAGAAGTTTTATAATTCTGCAAAGCTCTACCCTGGGGACATTATTCTGGTGGATAGAGAATTGACTGTAAGCAAGGGAGTGAGAGTGGATGGTAGGCTGAAAGTGAGCTGCTACTAAAGTAAATAATAGGGGAAGATGTAGTACAATGCCAGGTTATCATCATATTTTATGGTTAAGCAGTGAGAGATAACTAGAGGAAGATTGTTTATTTATTTTTTTAATTTACAGTTTTTCCTCCAAATCATGGGTTACTGTGACTACTGCGCAACCGTAATAGTTAATGATAGTGCCGATAGTTCATTGCTTGTAAAAATCAGTGCTTGTAATAAATGCTTGTGTGCATAAACATCGCTTGGGTACTGTAATAAAAAGTTCATGCACAAAAACTTTCAATGCACCATCAAAACGTAAATTTTATTTTGCTGATGCTAGGTGTACAATAACAACTATGCACTTTATGATTAATGTGATGGATATATAATGGAACATAATGTATGCATTTTGTCTCTGCCAATGACATTCAAACAGCAATAAAAATAAACTGAACTGAAATGACTATTTGGATGTTGCTCGACTTCCTATTCCCGGATCCTTGATTGTGATGGGAAGGGGGCATATGTAGTAAGTTATCCAGGCTAGCATAATTGTTCCCTTCTTCTAACCTGAACCATGCCCACTCGCTCAATCAGTCAATCAGCAGACTGAAGAGGATGGAGATATGAGATTCCAAATGTGATGGGGCAAAGCACTGTGTGGCATTGATGGCACTGAGCAGACTGGCCACCAATCAGTCGTGTCCCTTGTGTTTTGTCACTTCTGTCACTTGTGGTGCATTTAGTTGGCATCCTGTATGATTTAATCTCTAGTTTTATGCCACGGACACCCGGGATCAATTCATTCCTGTACTGCTGTGAGACAAACATGTAAGGCGCTATAATGTAGTGGTCGCTATTAAATGCCGTGCTATTAAGAATGCATACTAAGTACTTGTGCTATTTTTGTTGCACTGTTTTCACTGGATACCCCAAATCATGAGGCCTGCCCCACCACAGCTTGCTCCCACAAAGCCTCAGTCTACTCTCTGGGCAGGAGTAGAGGGGGGCTTGCTGCACCTCCCATCACCTACGTCATCAGGCAGCTGAAAGGTAGCGGCAGGGCTCGCCCTGGATTGTACCACTTTCCCTGCCAGAAGCCAGTACCAGGGCTGAGAATTTTCTTTTCCTTGTGCCTCATTGTTCCCTGGCAATGTCAGCACTCACACACATAAAGGCCAGTGAGGCAGACGTGCGCTCCCGGCTGAGGTCACTCCATCCCAAGCTCTCTTTGTGTGGCACCAATGTTAGTGTTGGTAAGGTCAGAGAAAGAGAGTGCTCAATTCTTATAAACCGCATCCTGTTTCAAAGGTACTGTAGCTGTCAAATCAGGACATTGCAATGGGAAATAAACCTAGGGCTAGTAGCTTGGAGCTGAGAAGAGAGTGGGCGACAAGGTCAAAGGCCTTGGTCAAGTCGACTAACACTGCACCTGTCAATTGGCCCTTATCCACTGCAGCACTAATGTCATTGGTTAACTGAACATGGGCTGTAGTTGTACCATGGCCCTTCCTAAAACCATGCTGAGCAGCAGATAGTAGGTTATTCTTAGGAATAAAATCAGAATGCTGAGTAGGTACCAGTTATAGTATTTTGCTAAGGACTGATAAAATACCAAAGGGAAGCAGTAATCATTTGGTCTATGGTCACCATTTTATGTTTACAAATCAAACATATTGGTACAGCTTTGTGGAAAAAGCAGGTTGTGAAGGTGTGTGAGGCAATAAGGAGAGTAGGAATTCAGGATGCCCTAGATCTGACAACGAATCTATTTCCTATTTGGTTTTGGTGCACCCAATCAACTTCAATAACAAAGCAAACCAGAAATAAAGAGTGAAATTCCATTTTCTCTCCAGATGGAATGGAACTGCACCCTTTATTTCTGGTTTGCTGTGTAAAGCAAAAAATCAAGGAGATAGTCAGAAATCAGACTGCAGCCAATGGTGTTGATCAGGCCAATGATGCAGGTTTGCCAATGGAAAGCACACTTTTCAAAGGGGTTTCCATTTCCAACCAGTGTGCTCACTTTACCATTTTGATGATGCTGTGCAGTCAATGCCCCCCATCCCAATCCTTCTCCCCAGCTGGAATGCCACTTCCTGTGCCATGTTTTCTAAGACTGTGATCCTCCTGTCTCCCAGCTAAGGAAGAAAACTGCCCTGCTGATTTCCAGTATTTGGTACTGTTTTATTTTTAAAACATTAACCCTCACTGCCACCTTGAATCACCTACTTTGCACACTCTCTTTTAGCTGCTTATAGTGCTCCTGTATTGCCAGCTGAGTGGGTTCACTTTCAAACACTCATGGTGCCTTTTACATCACTGGCCACAACCCCCAACTCAGGCAGTAAAATAATTTGACTCCTGCCGTGAACCAGACAAGTTAAGTAACTCCCCCCTCAGTGCTCAGCTTGCCCTCCACACCCTGATGCTGAGCTTGCTGCACCCCTGTCCCCAAGCTGAGGTGAGACATTAGGGGGCCCAGGGACAGCAGCCACCCAATACTGAAGGAAGGACTAAACCCACAGCCTCACAATCAATGCCCCCTGTTCATTTAGGACTGGTGTGCGTATAGCTAACAAACCCTCTCACCTCACACCTGCTCACCCTTCCTGATCATTTAGGACTGCGGTGCCTTTGCTGCCCCAGTCATTTAGAATTGATGTACCCACTGCTACAAACCTTCCTGCCTCACAACCGATTGCCCCCCCCTGTCATTTAGGACTGGTGTGCTTGCTGCTACCAAACCCTAACATAAAACAACCGATCCCCATCCCCTGGCCATTTAGGACTGCTTTGCCTAATGCTATCAGATCCACCCACCTCACAACTGATCCCCCCATGTCACATAGCACTATGGTGTATCTTGTTTTTATGGCTGTGCTTGGTGGCGATACTGCCTGAGAGACAAATGTATCACTGGAAGAAGTGACGTCATCCTGAAAGAAGAGAGATCTACTGTTTGACTTTGTGGGTTAGTTATCTTGTGGAGCAAGAACAGTACCGCATGCTGTGAGATGGAACTTGTGTGGATTGACATAAGAAATACATCTACTAAATTTGTTGTGGTTTGTTAATGCTTATTATGTGTCTATGTTGTATTTATATTGTAATGTCCTCAGTGTGAACCAATGACATTGAAATGGGAATAACATCTATATTGAAGAAACCTAAGGTTGTCTTTTTTATTAAAAGAAAGTAAGAGAAAAGACCGCTGTGCTCACGCCTAGCAAACCCACCCAGCTCACAACTGATCTCCCTCAGTCATTTAGAACTGCGGTGCTGCTCTACCTGCTACCACCAAACTACCTGCTACACAACCGATCCCAACCCCCACACCCTGGTCGTATTGCAGTGCAGTGTATCTTGTTTTACAGCTGCATTTGGCGGCACTCATGCCTGAGAGACAAATGTAACAACTGGAAGATATGATGTTATCCTTAAAGAAGAGTGATCCATTGTGTGACATTGTGGGTTAGTTAGCTTGAGGAGCAAGAACAATACCCCATGCCATGGGATTTAACTGATGTGTGTGCAGATAAGAAATACATATTATAAATTTGTTTTGATGGGTTTAGCTTTTAATGAAATGGACTGTTAATGTTTGTTGTGTGATTATGTTGTAAGTATACTGTAATGACCTTATAGGGAGACAAATGCTGAAATGGGAATGGCATCCATGCTGAAAAAAATTTGCCTTTTTCATAACATAACTAATAGAAAGAATCATAACTAGGTTTCCTAACAGCAATAAGGCACTTTAGGGAGCTGGTTAGCTTATAATCACTGAGCCCCTTAAAGAATGGCATTCAATCTTGTGTCATTACAGCCCTTCACTTAATCAGAAATGACATCCCGTTAAGTCTGTTTCTGAATGGTTCTGGTCAAGCTGGAAATAATACAGTAGTTAACATAATTTCTAAATTTCCATTACAATTATTTACTTTCTTTTAAGCACTACACCACTTTCTTTTCCAACTAGCTTCAACACCAATTCGAAAGCACCAGAGGACAGCAGCACCAATCCGTCTGACATCCCTCACAGCAATAGCAGGGAAACAACGTAAATAAGCCCAACACCCTGAAACCCGACATCTGGATCACCGAAGCAGCTGCCACAAAAAGCATCCTGATGGTCAGACCCACGAACGGTCCCAGAATGATCCAGCACCGGCGGACAACACAGAGCAGGATATGACGGTGAGCCCACCCAGCCATGGATGCACCGATGAGCAGCTAGATGACAAGACAGGGGGTGGGTGGGAACAACCAGCTGGTACAGGGAAGGGGAACTGAGGCCAGAGACCCAGACAGCAGGGACAATATGGGGGTGGCCCCAATGGAGCCAATAAACGGTGAGGCGTTACGCACAGCAATGGTGGCCGCAGGACCGGTGGGGAGGGGTGCACCTGCAATCAACTGGAATAGGGCCCCAAGAGGGTGGATAACAGGGCAAGAAACATGGCTGCATGGGAAGCACAGGCAAGGCACCTATCCCCCCCCAACACGCACCCCGGAACTCATACCTGAAGGCTGATGTTAAGGGCCAGCCCCATCAGGTAGTCCCTGCTGCTATGGATGCCATAGTGGGTGACCAGGTCTGTAATCCACTGGGCACTCTCTCTCCACCGCTGACAGATGCACCCCATGACCTGGCCAGGCAATGCCTGCTGCAGCGTCACCTCTGTCAGACACTGTTCCCCATGCAGGACATCCAGGAACTGCCACAAGAGGGTTGTGCCATGCCCAACAAGGCATTGAATGCCCTCTGCCATCCCTCTATGGCATTGTTGGTGCACGGCATCCCATCCAGGACAGCAGCATGGCAGTTCCACACTGCAATGGGGAACAGCGACTTGCGGTGGTGTCCACTGCACACAGGCCTGCCCATCCAGGTATCCTCAAAATAGTCGAGGATGGGAACCAGTTCTTCCTCATGCTCCCTGAAATACTCCCACCTGTGGAACTCCTCATAGGCTGTGCAGACATCTCCTGGGGCATGAAGGTGAAGGCAGGCAGCATTCTGAGATGCATGGCACACACATCATCCATACTGTACGTATGCACTAGAGCCCCATACTGCTGTATCTGCAGCCACATGCACTGGCACAGGTGAAAGAAGCACCCTTGCACCTCCATCTGGGGCAGCACTGCCTGGACGGCCCTGTGTGTTGCCAGTTCAAAGTCAAGGAGCGTGTGGCTGTGACCTCCCACTGGGCACAGCTCGGCCACCTTCTCAAACACCACCGTGTATGCTGCCACCATCCTCTTTGACATGAGGACGTAGACAGCAGGCAACACTGTGGCCCCATCCACCCCATGCAGAGTGTACAGCTGGGTGAACAGTCTTGGGCAGCACTTGAAGGTGCAGTCCCCTAGCCAGGCTGGACAGCAGGCCAGGAATTCCAGGTTCCTATTGGTACTCAATAGTAGGAACCTGTACTCGGCGTGGCCCCCCTCCTCTGCCCTGATTCGTGGAGTAGGAAGAGCTCACCTCCATGGGTTCTGCAGTGCTCCTCTGGGATGGACAGGCCAGCTAGTGTTCTGGGATCCATGGGTGCCCTCTTGCTGCTCCTCCTCACCCGCTGTGCCAAGCGCTTTAGTAGAAGTACCAGCAGTAAGCTATCTCCCATGGCCTTGCTGACCCCTAAGCAGCATGCCACCACTATTTGCTGGCTGCTCTCGACTGTGTCCCTTGCCTGCTGCCACACTGCAGCTGACACCCAGTGTACACCAATGGCTGTGTTGTCTGGCACATGGTTGTGCATGACAGTCAGTGCCGGTGTGCCCCCTGCTACTGTGAGCGCACAGCCCTGGCATCCTATGACTGCATACTCGCAGCACTTCCAGTACGTTCGGTCCCCTCAGGTGCTCTCTCACTGATATGCGTTGCCTCCTGCCACCAGGAGCTTATGCCCTTTAGCACTGTTCATGAATTCTGCAGACATTTCTCCTTCAGTCCATGAACGGCGGGTGCAGGTGCGCTGGTGTGCTTTGTAAGCACTGGCAGCGCACCTGCTGATGCTGGGGGTGTGTGTTGGTTCTGTGCCTGTGCACTCTGCCTGCCTTCGGGATTGCTGCCTGTTCTGTGGTCATGTCGCTGTGGCAGTGGCAGGATTCTACAATGCATCCAACAATTTTGTGACTCTCTCACCTCTCACCCTCCTGATTGCCAGACTGAACAGCAATACCAGCTCTGGTACAGTCACTCCCATGAATCCACAAGTCCCCAGCAAGCAGGTTTTCCAGCATTCTGATGGTAGGCACAACACTCTACAATGCTGTACTGTATATTATAGTACTCTAGCACAGTTCCCACCTGAACCCCTGGGGGGACCTCCTTGTTAGAGCTGCACTCAGCAGTGATCATGCCCACCTCTCAGAAAATGGACCCTTCTTATTAGAACCAAACTCAAAGACATCATGCCAGTCCCCCTTGGAAGAGGGCAGCATCCTTTACAGAACCACATTGGGTGGTGATCATACATGTCCCCTTGGGTAAAGGGGGCATTGTTTACAGAGCCATGCTCAATGGCAATCATGTACACCTCACTTGGGAGATTGGGACATACTTTAAAGAGCTATGCTTGGCAGAGATAATGCACATCCCCTCAGGAGAGATTAGCATCCCTGTTAGAGCCACTCTCAGTAGTCATCATGGCCAATCCCACCTCTAGGAGAAGGTGCCTCCTTTTTAGAGACCCAATCGGCATCGATCATGCCCCCCCCACTTGGGAGAGGAGGCATCCTTTACTGAGCCTCTCTCAGCAGTGATCATGACCCTTCTCTGGTGAGGGTGGTCTCCTTGTTAAAGTCATGCTTAGCAGCAATAATGTCCACCTCCTTCGATAAGGGGAGACATACTTTACAGAGCCGCGCCCGACGGTAATTATACCTGGCCACCTCAGGAGATGAGATTTGACCTAACAAGATGGAACTGGTGACCGCAAAATAGCAGGACTGCACCATTCAAGCAGTAGGTGGTTGGCAGTCAACATGTTGTTATTTTCACTGCTCTAGAATAATGGCTGGCTTAATCTTATATGTCCAGTTATCTTTTAGTACTATTTCAAAATGACTTAATGCCCTTTTGAATCTTATTGTCAGGCCTATCTGATTACATTATAAGTGTCTGATTGCTCCATTGTTCTTTACCTGACTAGACTCTACTTGAGCTGGTACTGGTCATGTCTTTTAAAATGTATTATAATCCTATATTGATGTAGAACCATTGGAAAAGAGCACTCGTGCTCAAAGGTGTTATCTGAATCTTACATAAATAAATAAATAGCAGATGGACACATCCCTAATCTCCCCTGGAGTGCAAGTGTGTTAACTTCATCATGGTTTGTAAACTTGCCCAGCCAGACTCTAGGATTGAACACCTACATGTTAGTAAAAATGATGCTCTACTATTCATTACCATTTATTAATTTTAAATTTGTTACCAGGTGTCATAGGGTAGAACCCTATGTAACTGGAAGGACTATTTTCTATCTCCTTATTACTAAAAAAAAGACTGTTGCAACAGCATTAAACCTTCATCTGAAAATCTATCGTGCTTTTTCTTCTTGCCCCTTCAGGTTGGCCACTTGTGGAGGGTTCTATTGTGATTGCTGTTACGGCGGCTGTACATCACTGAAAAGCAAATTGGCCATGTACACTTACCGACAACATAAACCCACACAACAGAAACAACCATTAATTTGGGGGGCTGTGGTCCCATACCCCCTGATTTTAGATAACCAACTTCAGGGGGGTGCATGTTGGGAAGGGGGAGACAATCTGGAAAAAAAAATTATGACAGCAGCAACTAAATGTTTCCCCGGTCTCCAGCCCCAAACCCGGCACCTGCTGCACCAAAGTTAGCCACCCTCACCACATGGCTAGCTCAGCAGTAGCAGGCCACACTACCCCACACAAACCCTCCTCCCTATCCTTCCCCTTCTGGTCGCCACAGTAACCCTCCCTCACCTATCCCTGCTCTCGCTGTCCCATTCTGTCACTACCCTTACAGGGTGGCTCACATGTACAGCATGGCAAATGAGGTGCCTTTTTGATAGTCACTCATTTGCAGTTGCTATTATCATGGGATAACCCTGTGAACCCCCCCCCCCCATCTCTTTCTTACTAAATCCACTGTATTTTCTTTTTCCTGTTTCTCAGATCCTTCCTAGAGAATTTTGATAAAAACATATGAAATGTGCCAGAGTGGGCTACATTATTTTATAAAGTGCCTTGTGCAGAAATAAAATGCAGACATAAAAAGGCAAAACCCACAGTAAAAGTTAAAAACACAGAGTTCATGTTTTATTATGTTAAAATGATACTGCAGTTTTTGTCTGATGTAGACTAACAGTAGAATAATGCCAGAGTTGTTACAGTATGTTATTTATTCTCTACTAGGGGTTGTATTGGTGCCTAGTATGAAAAAATGGGGCCTTGCTTTTTGCTAAAATGTTATTTTTCTTTTGGTATATTGTTGAAAAGCCCTAGATAAACTGAAAAGAGGCTCATTGCAATACTAAGATATTGATAATTCATTAGCCCTATGCATGTGCTTTGTAATTAATTCAGTTCTTGTAGGAAAATAAAACAATGTAGCCTTTTTTTTCTTACCTGTTCCCTCTGAGGTTCCTTAGGGGACTTCCTGCCCCAATGACAATGCCTTTATACTAAAGGAGAGTGGTGACCTCAGCTCTGAGAGAGAGAGAGAGAGAGAGAGAGAGAGAGAGAGAGAGAGACACAGAGAGAGAGAGAGAGATCACTATCCAGCACCTCTGCAACTGAGCAATGCTCTATCAGAGCTCCCAAGAAGTGTGAGCCAGGACATGAATTTCTACTACTAGATTCAGCTATCTGGAGCTCCTAAGGAGTGAGAATCTCAGCCCCAACTTTGGTCACTTTGCACAGCTGTACAGGGGCTCCTGAGAAGTGAGATCCCTGATTCCAGCTTCTACCACTGGACACCGCTCTATGGTGCCACAGAAGAATGGGAACCACAATCCAAATGTCTGCCACCTAGTGCGGCTTTGGAGCCCTGACCAACCCTATTCCACTGGGAGTGGTCCAACTCCAACCTTAACTTCTGTCACTGGGCACAGTTCTACGGGGCTGACTCACAAGAAACAAGATCCCCAGCCAAACCTCTGTGACCATTCACAGCATACTTCTCAACCTTTTGTCCCCCAAATGTGGAACATTGCCTGTCAAAATGTGGAACAAATAGGCAAAATGTGGAACACTTAATCAAATCTTTAACTAAGAAGCTCAAAACACTGTTAAAATGCTGCATTTATGTTCAGAAAGTCTGTTATTAATTGAATAATTTATTTTTTCCATCATTTACTATGGATGTCTGCTTTAAAATGTTGACTTTGAATGTGGAACAAGTCCTCACAATGTGGAACAGGGCGCTTTTTGAAGTAAAATGAGGAACGTACCTCGTAATGTGGTACAGTTGAGAGGTATGATTCACAGCTCTGTCCCTGACCCCATCTGCCACAGAGTGCAGCTCATTGATTTAATGCTACTTAAACACCTGTCATTGCATCTATCTTGCTTTTGTTCACATCATCTATGTTATTACTAATAATATATAATAATATGTTAATAATACTATTGTGGGCACAAAAACCTTTAATAAATTCAAGCACAGCTGGTACAAGATGAAGAGCTTAATAGCAGTTATTCAGGGGAGTAGCAGTAAGACAAGTAGCAAGGGAGGAGAGGAGGGCAAAAACCCTGTCTTGGCAATAGGTCATGGAGTATAGTATGGTAAAACTGGGCAGACTAGATAGACCAGTGGTCTTTTTCTGACATCATCTATGTTTCTATAAAAATATGAAAACAAACATCATTGTCATTGACCAATGCTTGTTATAAACAGGAAAAACTATAGCAGTTTTCCAGATACCTGGGACAATGCCTGAAGTCAGCAAGATATTAAAGATGCAAGTTATGGAGTTATCCGGGAGGGGAGAGAGCAATCTGAAGAACTTAGACTTCAAAACATTAGAACTAGTGCTAGAGGATATTGATGACTATAACGGAAGGACCACATTGCGAGTAACAAGTCTCATATAGAACTGAGGATGGTCAGAGACATTATGGGCAGAGTAGGATGAAAATAGAACAATCATGCTGATAAACTAGAGGAGGTGCAAGTATAGAAAGACAGATCAGAAAAGTGGGCACTGAAGGCATTAGCAATGGCAGTCAGATCAGTGCAGTGAATCCAGTGTAAGAGTATGTCCTTTAGAGGCCTATGCCTGTTTAATCCCAATTGTCCTTTAAAGAGCAGCTGACATGATCATGGCAGGCAACCCATACAATGGAGTTGCCTGCCCTAGGATCTCTTCTAACTATATTGTGTCTTTTTAGTGCTGTATTAAAAAAGTTATATCCTCCGTAACACCCAGCTCATAACTTCCATATACGAGCTGAGTGGCCACTGAGTGCTGTAGCACCACCCCTAAAAACAGCATAACTATGGCGTGAAGTAGGGGAAGGGGCTGCGCACTCTATGGCACTAAAGAATGGAATCGGGGGAGGTGCTGCCTAAGGTACCTGAGCTTATCTTTGCTGGCAGGTATACATGTAGTGGGGCTATAATATAGCTATTTATAGCCCCATGCATACTACCTGCTAAAAATAACTTAAACCTAGCAACCACCTCCCCAATTCCTTACACTGTCATATAGATGCCTGCAGTCCTGTTCCCTACTTCATGTCATAATTATGCTGTTTTTAGTGGTGGGGCTACAACACTTGGTGGCCACGCAGCTCATATACAGAAGTTTCGAGCTGGGTGTTACTGAGGTAATAACTTTTTTTAATACAGCAACAATCAGATAAAATACGGCTAGGATAGCTTCTCGGCAGGCAACACCATGTTATGGGTTTTCTGCCCAGAGCAAAAGCTGGTGTCAGTTACTCTTTAAGGTGACATCAGAAACGGTGTGGGTCTCCAGCAGAGGTAGCAAGAAGAGTTCTTGCATTTAGCATTCTTGCTTCACTGGATAGCCTTTTTGCAGAAATTCTTTGGTTTTCTGTATTCATTCTGGTTACAGGTAAGGGATGATGCCTTGAACATTGACTAGCATTTGTCCCTTATTTCAATTAAGATTTGATTAGGGATGATAGTTCACTGTTAATACACTCATTTGAAGCCCCCTCATTTTTCCTTCTGATCATAGTGGCATTTCTGCCTTGGATTGCAGGTAATTCAGTCAAGAAGATGAAAGGGCAGAAGAGACATCTGTGGCTTTAAATAGTTGTGACTATTCCATTAGGGAAATCAGCTACAAGGTTTTCACAGCGTACTTTTAAGAAGACCCTTTTCAGAATTACTCCTATGGAAGACCTAGGTGAGCAAGCTTTCCAGACACAACTGGTCCATGAGTGGTCCCTGATAGAGTCAGTGAAGACTCCTACACAGCTGATCCTATCATTCCTGCTAATCAAGCTCCAATCAATTAGGGTATAATGACTTCCTATACAAGACAGCGTAGTGAGATTAGAGATTAACTGCGTCACATTTCACATTTTGTTTACTAATCAAGGAACCGAAAGTTTTTATTTTGCACCCAAGCCACTCCATATTAAGGTCTCTCATAACAATTTCTTCTTTATTCTTAACTTACAGTGCAACATGATCAATTAGAGGAGTCAAACCAAAAATACAACTCATGGAAGGACTATAAACAAAGATAAAATGCAGTTTTCTAGACCACCCCAGTAAGAGGGCAGAATAAAAATGTTTGCAGGGAGATTTAGTGAAAGGTTTATGAGGTAGGGTAGACAGGTTAAGATGATTCCTATAATACATCCAGGAGGACCCCTCCTTTTGGGGGAGGAACAGTGATCCAACCTACTGAAATTCAAGTTTGATGACAAACCAGTTGAATCAGTGATATAAGGCTTCATCAAGAATTCACTGACATGTTTGTGGTAGGAGACCCACATACCCACTTCACATTTGTTAGCTAGTAGCCAGTAGTATGGATAGTTAAATGGGCAGTCGTCAGGCATTTTCTGCAGTGCTATCGTGGTGTACAGAAATATTGGGCATTAGAGGTGAGCCTGGATTAATTTCAACATCTCCAAAAAGTCTAAAGCATAGTACATGGAGCTGTGGACATGGCAGCTTGAAAGTCAGAGCATTAACAGAAAGGATAAACCAAGGGCATCATCTAGTATATAATAAAAAAGGAATGAAAATCTCGAAGTTCAGAAGACAGCTGTTATTGAATATATTGACTTTGCTTGTGATCATATTAGACATAATGAAGTCATAGCGAGCACCACACACATTGATCTCCAGGAGGGCAAAGTCCTGAGGGAAAGAGTCAGATACAAGAATACATACCAGTTGAGCAAACCCATGAGTAATAGACTCTCAAATGAAGATGTGTTAGAGATTACATCCAGTAGCTAGTACAGTACCTACAACTGTGGAGAATTATTTCCAGTCATATGCAAAAGTCTCACTGTTCTTCCCGAAAGGAAATTAATTGGGCACACTCTCCCACTAACTGCTGCACCAAGCTGCTAACTATAGTGTGACAGTTTATTCTCCTGTCTTTGTACACCAGCCAACTGCAAGGAGGATCTTTGGAATTAGTACCTGTTTCAACTGAAGGAAAGACCCCTCTCCTTCAGCCTCTGCGATGTAATTGGTGGTAGCAGGTCACGTGGTCCCAGGTGGACTGCTTAGTCCTGGTACAGTGCTCCTGGTGTGATCAGTGGCTGGGGAGGAGGAGGATCAAGGAATACATTCCCACTCTTTATGATCCCTGAAGAACACAGTCAAAGCAGCTGGGAAATGCCACCACATTGTACCCTGGACCTTGGTCACTGTCCAAACCTGATACTCCCCTTCCTTTTTTTCAGCCTTCTTCACACCCAGCACAGGTTTTTGTCTCGTATAAGGGAAACTGATTAAGAACTTTGACTTGCGTAGTATAGTGTTTTAATATACATATATAATATAATAAAACTGGTATAGAGATTCACTCTTTAATTAGTCTTTGCATGGACTGGGTTTCAGTGCAAATGCTGAAGGAGAGAGAAACTGTTGATAAAAGTCTCTGAGCATAGGGACATTATAAAAAATGATTGTCCTGCTTTTTGATTTAAAACTCACGGCTATGCTCACACCGAATTTCATTACCATGCGCAAAGTGTCACAGAGAGCTGATGATGTCAGTACACCCAAAGAAGAAACAATTCTGCAGTCTGGTGCCCCATAATTTTATGTATTTTTTTTGCATCCAATGCAAAGAAAAATATTATAAAACAGGACAGTATTTTATACAGGATGGATCAAATTAGCAGGAGGACTTCAAAAACAGTTCAAAATATGCTAGTCCTTCTGACTTTTAAGCCCTGCAAGTTGAAATCGTCAACCAAGTGTAACATGGTAGTGAGAGGGCAAATAGAATTCTGGGATGCAAGGGAAAAGGATCAACAGTAGGAGGAGGAGGGAGGGAGGTGATTCTGCCCCTGTACAGATGCCTCATTTGACTATACGAGTACTGTGTGCAGTTCTGGAGCCTACACTTGAGAAACTACAGAGCCAGGGTACAGGCACTACAGAGAAGGGTAACCAAAATGACCCAGAGCCATGGGAAATCATGCATGGTGACACTGGAAGATCTCAACATGCACACCCTGCAAGAAGGGAGAGGTGGGATATGATAGAGAGATACAAGTACTGGCAGGAACTATTCACACTGAGTGGGAACACAGGCACAAGGGAGAATTCAATGAAGTTGGTGGAGGGGGGTTCAGGTTGGATGCCTGGAAATAGCATTCCATGGAGAGAGTGAGTGACCCGGTGCTAAGGGAGGTGATATGTGTTAAGTTAGTAGAAGGGTTCAAAAATGGGTAGGGCAAATATGTGGGATGTGTAAGGGTAGGGGGGAGGGGAAAAGGAGGATGAAGCAGTGAGTGGCGGCATGGCACATCACATCCAGTCTTAGGTGGGGCTGGGCAGACTGAATGAGTCAATGAGGCTTTTGCTGCAGTCAATGTCTATATTTCTATGAACACTTGGAAAAAGTGGTTCTTGAAACATAAAAAGAGAGCAACAGTAGTACCACTCCACAAGAGTGGAAGCAAGGCACAGCCAGGAAACTACCATCCGGTTAGTCTAACATCAGTCATGGGAAAACTGAAGGAGTCTCTGCAAAAGGAAAGAATTGTAGCTTTTTGGGAGCAAATTGGTCAGCATGACAAAAATCAACATGGTTTCATGGCAGGGAGATCCTGCTAAACACACCTAGTTGATTTTCTCAGTTAGGTCACCAAAACAGTGGATCAGGGTGGGGCAGTGGATCTGGTTTACCTGGATTTCAGCAAAGCTTTTGACTCTGTTCCATACAGGAGACTGGTCAAAAAACTGGAGTGTATGGGAGTCGTGCCTGAGGTAATGAACTGGGTCAGAAACTGGTTACGTGGAAGAACTCAGAGAGTATTAGTGAATGGTATTCTGTCAGAAGAAGGGAGGGTGACTAGTGTCGTCCCGCAGGGCTCGGTTATAGGGCCGATCCTCTTCAACATATTCATCAGCGATATTGCAGATGGACTAAAGGGAAAGGTGTGCCTGTTTTAGATGACACCAAAATCGGCAACAGGGTGGACACACCAGAGGGACAGCATAGCATGGAAGCTGATCTCTGAAAACTGGAGGAGTGGTCCAGGACCTGGCAATTGAAATTCAATGCCAAAAAATGCAAGGTCATGCACTTGGGGAAATGTAACCCAGGGAATCTGTGCTGAATGGGAGGAGAGCAGCTGGTGGCTACTAGGCAGGAGCAAGACCTGGGGGTGATCATATCAGATTACCTCAAGGTCAGTAAACAATGTGAAAAGGCAGCAGTAAAAGCTAGTGGCATCCTGGGATGCATAGGGAGGGGCATCAGAAGCAGAAGGCATAAAGTAATCATGCAAAATAGCAAGCCAGCACAACTCCAGGCTTGAACAATAAGGCTTCATTAATAAAATTAAAACAACATACCCATATGGGCAGGTTCCACAGCAAAAGACAGGACACAAATGGAACCCCGACCGGTTTCACACTACCATATGGGTATGTTGTTTTAACTTGATTAATAAAGCCTTATTGTCCGAGACTGGAGTTATGCTGGCTTGCTATTTGTATGTTTGTACTGTGAGGTGCCTTGCACACTCCGATTAGCAGCTTGAGCTGGTTTTGTTGTTTTCTTTATAAAGTAATCATGCCCTTGTATCAGTCCCTGGTAAGGCCTCACCTGGAGTACTGTGTCCACTTCTGGAGGCCACATCTCAGGAAGGACATAGATAGGCTAGAGATAGTACAGAGAAGATCAACAAAAATGGTGCAGGGCTTGCATCAGAAACTGTACAAGGCAAGACTAGATTACCTCAAAATTATACTCCCTAGAACAGTGCAGAAATCGTGGGGACATGATCAAAACATTTAAATACCTTAAAGGCTAAAACAGGGTGCACGTGCAGAACCTCTTTCAGTTAAAAGACTACAACAGGACTACAGGGCATGACCTTAAACTTAAGGGAGGAAAGTTCAGGAGCAATATGAGGAAATTCTTCTTCACGGAGTGCATTGTGGAACCATGGAACAGCCTGCTGGAGGGGGTGGTGGGAGCCAAGACAGTGGGGGAATTCAACCGGACATGGGACAGACAATGTGGGATACTTAAGCAGCAACTAAGTAAGGGAGGGTTGGAAACCAAGGGCAGACTAGATGGATCATACAGTCCCCATGTGCCGACAACTTCTATGTTTCTATGTTTATAGCTAAAGTAATAAAGTTGACATACATACAATTAAGATAATGCCATATGGATGGCAATGCTATTAGAAAAACAATCTAAATATGCATTTCACGTACTATATAGTCCCTTATAAAATACAATAAAGTAAAACACAAAGCTAATAAAATACTTTTAGACTGCATTTTCAAATTTGTCTGCTGTTGTGTTGCAATGTAATTCCCTCTCGTGGCATCACAAGGAAAAGTTAGCTAAATCTGCACACATGTGCACCTACTGTAGATGGCACTTAATGAGTTTTATTGCACAAAATGCTTCAAAATAATAATGTTAAGATAAAAATTGTGACTTTTTTAAGTAGGCAAATATATATATATATATATATATATGTATATATATATATATATCATTATGTTTTGAAATATTAAAAAATAAACTAATGTAATGGATATAGGAAAAAGACTTCAAAGACAAAATTTTGTTACTGCATTTTTTTTTTTTTTTGTTGACCGGGTAAGTGCACTAGACAAATCATGCCTATTTTAAAGCACGACCCGGGGGAGGGGGATACAGTTGAATGCCAACTGATTTTGAACCAGATTAAGCTGTTGGTGGTATTTTTAGTGAATGACATTGTTGCATGACATGTTTCTTTCCCAAAAAGAAAGAACACCTAAGATTTGAAGTTTTTTCACAACAAACATACAATCTAAACAATAAAATGTTGATGAGAGTTGCTATTGCTGTTTTATGACTTCTTTGATAAAATGAAGGCCCTTTCCTTGGGCTATTACCTTCAGTAAGGTCAGGGAACAATGATGCAGATGCTACAATGGCCATTTTGCTTCCTGAAACCATGATTACTAGGATACCACAGACAGTTCTTTGTTTAACTAGGGAGGTGGTTTCGCTTAATTGGCCCTTTTTCAGCCACACCTGGGGGAGAAGGGTTCAAAGGGAAAAAAATGACATGACTAACAGAAACAAATACAATATCATTATGGCCCTGCCCACACTACATCGCTCAGACCCCGTAACGGACAGAAACTGTTACAGCCAGGGAGCGGTACAGTGTGTCCACACTGCAGCAGTGACCGGTACGAGACTGGTACCACCAGTCCACACCTCGGGAACTGGGTGAGTTACCGCAGTGCCCAATCCCACAAACGCAGCTCGCACTGCGCTACGGGCCCTGCAGGGGACCGTTATTGCCAATCCACACTACCACCGGTAATGCTACCAAGGCGAGACCAGTTTCATAACTGTTGTTGAAACCACCTCATATGTGGTTTCAACAACAGTTATGAAAACGTCTTCTGTAACGTTAGAGGTGTAAACACAAACCGTTGCGGTAACGGTTTGGGCACTCTGTAACATTACAGAGGCATAGTGTGGACAGGGCCTCTATTATAACACTGCCAGTTACAGGTACATCTACATTTAGCCATTAAATGGCTAGACAGTGTTTTTATGTGGAAGAAAAGCCTGTTAGGCCATGGACACACTACAGAACTGTTTTTGAAACCCGTTTTTAAAACCAGTTTAGCTAAACCATTTCAGTGCAGCCACACTACTCAGTAATCATTTTTGATAATGGTTTAGTGTGGCCACACTGCTAGTGTTAAACTTATTCTCCTTGTAACTATGTTCTTCTATGTCCAACACACAGAACTGTGCTTACCTGGACACACTGCTGTTTTAATTAAACCATTACAGCTTAAAACATTTTTACTCCTAGACAGACCTGTGAGTAAAACCATGCTACCTCCAAAACGTTTTTTAAAAATGGTTTTAAGCCTAGGTATCTAGCAGGGTTTAAAAACACTTTTGCTAAAATGTTTTAAGGGGCTTGTAGTCTGTCTGCAAACAGTGCTGGGGGGATTTAAACCATTTTAAGGCACTTAAACCATGTTAAGTTCCCCAGTGTGTCCAGGGCCTTAAAGTTCGAGTTGATGTGTGGTGGTAAAGAACTCAATAGGTTAGCCCACAGATAGGAAACATAATTTTCACCTGCCTAATTTGCATCTGACAAATTTAATCTAAACTTTCTTTAATGAAGTAATGCAACAAAAATGTTTTTTCCCAAAAAAACTATATTCAGCTATAATTAATAAAAATATTACTATAGCATACCTGTCAAATCTACTTTTCTAGGTACTTGCTATTCTGCACACCATGATTTTTTTTTATTTCTTTGATCCTAACCTTTACCAGGTCTACAATGGCATTTCTCAGTTAAATGTGGCAGCCATCTTTTTTTCCTTGAGAAAGTAACTAAATTAAAACATTTAAAAAGTATTATACATGGCAAGAAAAATGCTGAACTCTCATTGGACTGGACCTGTGATGTTATCTTAGCATAACATCATGGATCTATTCCTAGTACACAAATGACCACATCAATTATTAATGGCATCACTCCATGCAGCCCATGTCATTGATCCCTGCTCAGCAGCCACTGCGCCGATTCCCACTTGGGGGCCGCCTTTAGTGCTCCCAGCTCCAAATAAAAGTAAAAACCTCCCTCCCAGCAAGTGACAGTGTTCTGCTCCAGCACAGAGAATCTACCCATTATTTTTCCTTGTTTTCTACCCCAGAAAAAAGAGTGAGCAAGCGGCCCACATGCTGTCCATGAAACTGGAAATTTGCCACCTACCTGCTCCATATTAATATTGCTTTTGTGTCTGACTGTCATTACCCGGTACAGTTGGCATGTCTTTTGTGCGAGGATAAGAAAAGTAACTGAAGAGAACATCCCCCACCAGAAAAAAGAGTCGAGTAACTGAAACAAAGTGTCCTTTCGAACACACGTGCTCAGTCTGTTCGGGTTGGGCAGGAGATCTGGTACAAAACCTAAGTCTGTGCTAAGGTTTTCACAGGAACAACACCACACTGGTTTCATCAGTTAAAACATGTTTATTGGGTTAACATGTGCTGCACTTTCCTGAAGTGCCTGCTTTACACCAGGGAAATCTGATGCAGAATGAAGTGGGGACAGCAGAAGGTGATTACACTGACGTCTTCATGGCAACATCCCAGTTACTTTTGAAAAATGTCAATTTAATGTGTTCTTCTATCAGGTTAGACAGACAGAAATACAGGGGGGGTTGCAGAGAACAGCAGGTGTACAGCAAGGAAGGTGGGGGAGGAAGGCAGAGCTACAGACTAACAGTAACACCACAGCAGCTCCACCTATTGGACAAAACTAATAACCTGCACTATTTTTTTAGCAAATATTCCTACTCTTTCAAAAAAGACAGAAAAATGTAGTTTATATAAACATTTTGTTATTTTTTCATTTGATTTTTTCAAACAGTCCTGAAATAATAGGAATAATGCACTCCAGGGTGTGTGCCATGCTGTGATAATGTCACTGTTCTGCTGTTGGACACACTTAGCCCGTGGTCTAGTGCACAACCACCCGAGGCGTGTTGTTATCCAAGTATGACACACACCCCCTGTTGTGCAATATTCTTTTAATAACATTTTGGTGGAACTAGAACTTTTGCCACCAAATAAAACTAGAAGATGTCTGGAATCTTTTATGGTGAAAAATAGTAGGGGTCAATTTATTTATTTATTAATTTTTTTTTTACAAATTTCATTGTACTGCTGCATTAAGGTAATATCTGTTAGGGAATGAGAGAACTGAGATGATATCAATTTATTGAAAAAGTCTGGGGTTGCTGTGACAAAATAATTTTATATAATACATTATATGACTTATACTGGATTCTAAAAAGAGATTTACAGTAGGTATATGATTGCATAGTTCATTGCCCAGCTGTGTTAGTTCACAGATTACTGCCTATAGATGATTGGTGATCAGTAGGGCCAGTGAACTACAGCACTTACTGAATTTGCTGTGATTGTTCCAAAAATGTTGGCCAGATTCAACATTGCTAGTAGTGAACCAGAAAGCTTTGATTTTGTGTCCTTCATGCAGGTGCACACCTGCATTTACATGAACGCTGTAGTTTTTCCTTTCTCCCCACTTTCTACTTGTAAGTAGTGATGGGGAGAACAACAGAAGCCAGCTAAGCAGTAAAATTGGCATAATTTTACACCCCTTCCCCTACCCTCAATCCTCTGTTGAGTCCCCTGTATATTATTTATTTATTTATTTATTGAAAATTAGAATTACAATCCTTTGAGTCATAGACTCCTTGGCAAAGGCTCCACATCAGTACAAAAGCACAAACATCACATTTAATCATATTATGCATAGGTCACCCAGTACAGTGTATTTACATTGGCGGGTTACTACCTCTAGGATCTTAGGAGGACCCTGGGTCATTGTAGTGGGACGTGTCAGGTTACAGATTCGGAATGTCATTAACAGAGCCCTGAGTCAAAGTTTATATACAGCTAGATTGTAGGACCTGATGATTTAGTCAAAGGATATGCTAATCATTTATCATATTCCGACAAGAGGGAGGAATGCTGGTTACAGCCACATGCCTCCGAGTCATGAAGAAGGCTCTTGATACCAGTTTTAAATACGTCAAGACTGGGGGCCAGGGAGATAGAGGGTGGTTGGTTGTTAATCCAGAAGGGGGCATGATAATGGAAAGACCTTTGCCCTAATGAGATTCTACAGTGGGGGACTAGGAGGGAGGTGCTTGCAGGACATCTAGGGGCCCTCCTGAGAGGGACTGGCTAGATGAGGGGGTGGAGGCCCTTGAGTGTAAGATTCATAAGTATTTTTTTGGCTTGGACGCAAGTGTGGTACTTAAGCCTCCCTTTGAATGTCAGCCAGTCTGCAAGCTTGTAGAGTTTACACGTGTGGGTTAATCTATCACAGCCTGTGACCAGTCGGCAAGCTTTGTTGAGAGCTAGGTTGATGCAACGTAGGGCTGTTTGGTCTGCGGTACCATAAATTACAATGTCGTAGTCCACCAATTAAAGGACTGAGCAGGTTACAGCAAGACGTAAGGCCCAGGGGTTAGGCAGTGTTAGTGTCTGTATAGAATCCCTAGCAGGGTGTTAACAGAGGAGGAAAGGTGTTGAATGTGTGTGTGGTAGGTGAGGGATGTATCCAGAGTGACACCCGGATATTTGATGTTTGAGACCTGTTCAATTCGAGCTGATTAAAGTTGAATGCCGGAAAGACTGAGGTAATGGTAGTAGACCAGAGTCGCCGGATAGAGGGGTTGTGGGCTGATCAGCCCTCTGGACTTTTCCTTGGGTGCTTTCAGATCCTATCCTTTGAATGGGTGTGAAATCTAGGGGTAGTGCTTGACAAAGGGCTGATTTTATGAGCTGAGGTGTTGGTCATCATCAAGACTTCCTTTTATCATTTTAGGAATATTTCCAGGATTAAACACCTGGTTCCATCTGGGGACTTGCCTACATTGGTCCATGCCTTTGTGACCTCACACCTTGATTATTGCAACTCCCTGTACTTAGGGCTTCCTGGGGTTGAAAGCTGCCATCTGCAGCTCGTGCAGAACGCAGCAGCACTATTGTTGATGGGGGCATCTCGAGCTTCCCATATTACTCCTGTGCTGCGCGATCTGCACTGGCTTTCAATTAGCTGGCGGATCACCTTTAAAGTTGGTTTACTGACTTATAAAGCCCTACATGCACTGGGCCCTGACTACTTGAAAGAGCTTCTTGTGCCTTACTGCCCGGTGCAACAGTTGCGTTCGGCTGACGAGGGGTTGCTAGAGATTCCTAGGGTGTCTTTGAAATCTTCAGGGGCCCGTGCATTTATGTACATGGCCCCTACCCTTTGGAATTCTCTACCCCATCAGCTACGTGAGTGCACGACCTGGGGGGGGGGTAAACAGGTGGTGAAAACCTTTTTATGGTGTCATGCTTTTGGTGTCACTGAATAATTTTTAATCCTCTGTTGGATTTTATTGTTATGTTTACAGTTTTATCATGATTGTTTTTATCTTTTGTATAGCGCCTTGATAGTTTGAAAGGCACTTGTGCAAAATAAAATAATAATTATTATTATTAATGTGAAGGTCCTGTGAGTTTGAAATGGTTAGAGGGGCATTACTGTATGGGCTTTGGCAGTGTTCAAAGATCATAGATTTCTTCTTATTGTAGTTGAGTATTAAGCGATGCTCTGTGAACCAGGATTCTAATTCTCTGAAAAAGCCTTGTAGGGCAGTTTGGAGGGAGTTAGGATTGAGGTGTTTCCAGAAAACTACGGTGTTGTCTGCATGGAGTAAGAGCTTTCCACTGCAGGACTATGGGAGGGAGTTTAGGAAGAGAGTGAAAAGTAGCGGCCCTAGAATAGACCCTTGAGAGATACCCGTTAGGACTGGTCACTTGGAGGAGATGGTGGAGTTAATTTTGACCTGTTGCGTCTGGTCAGAGAGACAGTCTTTGAACCAGGAGATAGCCTCAGGGGTGAAATGGTAAGAAGGGAGGGACTGGAGAAGTAGTGCATGACTGACAGTGTCGAACGCTTTGGTCAAATCAACATAGATTGCTCCTGCTATTGACCCCTGTTGCAGTGCCTCATGTATGTATGATGTAAATTCAAGTAGGGCCATGGTTGTGCTGTGTCCCTTCCTAAAGCCGTGTTGTTCATGGCAGAGCAGATTGTGTTTGGCCAGGTAATCGGTGTGCTGGTCCAACACTATTTTTTCAAGAGCTTTTGGGGGGGGGATAAAAATGTGTCGGTAGTTATAGGGGGAAGTGGGTTCACCACTTTTCTGGATCGGAGTTATAATTTCTCTTTTCCATAGAGAGGGGAAATGACCTAGGCGCAGCGGGCAGTTACGCATTTTGGTGAGGTGTGTCAGGGTCTCATCCAGTAGTAGTCAAAGAATTTTGAGGTCAAAGGAGTCACTGCTGTAGCGCGAGTTGTGCAAGGCTTTGGAGAGGTAGTGTTTAGCCTTCCTGCAGGAGATGATTCACAGCCAGAAGGGAAGGGAAGGGGGGATTGTTGAGGCAGAGGTGTCCGAGGGGTGGCTAGTGATTGGGTCAAAGAGGTTTTACAGGAGAATGTGACTGAGGTCTGAGAAGGTGATGTTTAGGGCATTGGATATGGTAGTGGGGTCCTGGGAGAGGGCTCCCTTAAGTTGAAGCTGCTCCGGGGCAGAGGAGATGGTTTTCCTTCATAGTTCCTTAATATTATTTCAAAAAATTTTTCCTGAGCCCCAGGTGGTGAGGGCTTGTTTATAGTAGGTTGTCTTTGCTTGCTGGATGGCCCAGGTGCATTTGTTTCTCACCTATCTGTAGAGTTGTCTGTCCTGGGGTAGCTGGGAGTTCAGGTCCCTGTGCCAGAGGATATCTCTGTGGTGCATCTAGTCAAGGAGGGATTCTGAGATCCATGGGGTATCCCTGTTTTTTATGACCTGTTTTGTGAAAGGGGTGAAGATGTCACAGGCAGTGTTGAAGGTGGCAATAAAGGAGATGAGGGCAGCATCTACAGTCTGGGCAGTGTGGATGGGTGACCAGTCACAGGAAGAGAGGTATAATTTAAGGAGTGAGAGGGCTCCTTTTTGATACACCTTTGGACAGCAACATGGCTAGGAGGGACTTTATTTGACCACCAGCAGGAGACAGGTGAGTGGTCACTTATCATGTCAGGGAGCACCTTAATCTCGGAGAGGTGATTGGGATGGTTAAGAAAGATGAGGTCAATAAGAGTGGAGGACCCAGTTCATAGGTCATGCCTGGTGGGGGACTGGACTGGACAACCTGGGCAAGGTCATAAGCTCAGATGGCATCTTTGTAGGTGGCAGATGTGGTGGATAGCCAATTCCTGTTAAAATCTCCCATTATAATCACTTTGCTCTTGGGAGGGAGATGGGTAATGCTGGCTAGTATAGAATCAAAGGTGGGTTTTTGATTCATGGAGGGGATGTAAACTGCCGTAATGTATAGTGGTTTACCAGGAATGCCAAGGATGACCTTGATGGCAATGGCTAGGGCACCATGGGCTGGCAGGGGAAGGGGGACCGTGAGGGCTTGCAGAGATGTTTTGACATAGATGGCACAACCACTTCCCCTCTTGCCTAACCTGTCTGCTCGGAAGATGGAGTAGTCACTGAGGGTGACAGAAGCATCTGGGATGTGTTTATAGAGCCAGGTCTCAGATAAGGCCAGGATGTTAGGGGTGTGTTGGTCAATCCAGTCCTGGAGAGGAATGAACTTCCTATTTAGGCTGCAGATGTTGAGGGTGGCCAGTAGTAGGCCACCATGACCACCCTCCTTGGCAAATCTAGGCAAAGGTGGTCCTGGATCAGGATGTACATTACCTGAGAGAAGAAGGAGGAGGAGGAGGAGGAGGAGAGCATGCCGGAGAAAAGCTTTCTGGTGCAGTTTGGGTATGGAGCAATGGAAGCATGAAGTAGTTGGGATTCTGGTGCGCCTGACTGGTATAGGAAGGATGTGGACAAGGTGGGCTAACAGGGCTGGAGACAAGGAGTGATGGGGGCTGCATAGGGGGTGACTGTGTGGTAAGAGAGGAAGTAATTCCAATGAGGTCCAGATGGCAGTGCAGCTTAACTTACGGGTATAATTGCTGCTGAGTAGAACTGGGGAGAAGGAATTTTGGTGGTACGAGGGGGGGGGTTATTCTGTGGTGGTGGTGATTAGGGAAGCAGACTTTGGGATCACATATGTGAGGCTTTTCTGCTGGGAGAGTGGGGAGGCAGCAGTGTGATGGTTAGGATAAGGACCCAAAAGTAGATATTCATGTTGTATCCTGATTGCATTTCAAAGGTAATTAAATGAGATGGTGGCCTCTAGTGGTGAGCTAGTATAGGCTGCTGATGGCAAAGTGGGCTGATTGGTTTCAAACAATCATGTGATCTCAGGTATATAACCCAATGTCTACCAAGGGTGGTAGTGGAGGCGGTGGGGACAACAGTACAGAGCTGCTAGGCAGCGAGCGAGCAGTAACTCTGGCAGGCTCCTCCAAGGCTTGTTTTCTGCATTGCATACCTGTACAGTTTTGGTGTGGTATGTCCTGTGATGCCAATATGGAAGTCAGTATTTTTTATTTTCATAATACAACCCTAAAAGGCTTTCTCTTTGTTACTATTTGTTAAAAAGCAATACTTTTGTATGTTGTGCTGCATGCACCCCTGTAGCTAGCTGAAATAATCCTGGCTGACCTTTTCAGTGCAGCATACAGGCATGTACTGTAGGAAATGGATACTGCTGACTAGATAATACACTGTCTCAGAAGTGACCAAAAAAAAACAAAAGAAGCAGCTACCATTGACGGGGGGGGGCTCAATTATACCCTTTGTAGCCAAAATAGAATTCTCACCTGAACTTGGAACAGCATGGGGAAGCAGCGACTTGTTGTCCCAGATGCCTGCTTACTGCAAGGAAGTCAGCAGTCAGCATACAAAGAAACTGGTAGCTGTGTGGATGGGGGAGTGGGTGTTAACAATACCCTTTGCTCCAGATTATTTCATACTCTTTCTCAGATGGCTGACGACCACAAGGAAGTCCCCAGTCGATGTACAAAGAAATGGAACAAGAAACGAGGTATGATTGGGAGGGGTTAAAGAAAATGCTTTGCCCCTGATTATTCAATATTCTGTCCCACAAGGAACTTGTCAGTTGGCATACAAAGAAACAGAAAAAGAAACAGGTATAATTGGGAGATGTGCATTGGAATATCCTGCAATACTGTACTGCAACTACCTTCAGCATTAAAACAACCCCTTTTTATGTTTGCTTGCACGCATGTGCAACAAACATAGTGCCATCATCTGAGTTTTTCAGGTGTGTCAACATCTTCCAATTCAGTCAGTGTGTTTACAGGTATGGTCGCAGTTCTCCAATCACTGCTGGAGCTGTCTATAACAGCAGTTGAAAATTCAGTGGCATACAGTTGAAAGAGGGAGCTACACTTCAGTGAGCAGTGATAAGATAACATACTGCTCATCGTGCTCCCCCCATACGATGCCTTGCTGCTGTGTGCTGCGCCCCCACACACACACTGTACAGCTGATGGGGTGCCCAACCTTTGTCGGCTGTGCTGTGCTTCCCCAGAGTTCCAGATGCCATGCTGAGGTGCCCACCCCAGAGTGGCAACACATCCCATATGGGCAGCGGGTGGCCCAATCCCCGTCGGCTCCAGATCCCCAAACAGCCTTATAGCTGCCACGCTGGGAGCCCACCCCAGCGTGGCTGGGAATCCATAATAGAAAAGGTGCCCCAATTCCCCATTAGCTCAGCGCCCCAAACAGCCTTCTAGCTGCCACGCTTGGAGCCCACCCCAGCGTGGCAAATGTCTCAAGGCCATCTTCCTGTTAAAAGAAAACAGCTGTAAACAAGAAAACGTTCCCTCAGCATTCACCCAGCCCACCGTGCCCACCCACTGCACACCCTACCTCCCCACCCATATTTACCTCTGACTCGTGGCGATGATCTTCGTGGACCGAACACGCTGCACTCTTCAAAGCCGACCGCGAACTGAGGAAATGCCGTAAGCTGTATAATGGGATAAATAGGGTTTTTCAACTTTGCTGCATATCTCAGGCATTTTGGAATTTTGCAAAATTTTCAACATGGGGAGTTTTGGGACCCCTGTCTCATGGGTACTCACTGTCATGGCGTTAATTGGGCCCAAGGGTGATTTCACAGTCACTGTGCAAATCACCTTTTGGGACCGAGTAACAAAACGACACTGACACTGTTCATAAGGTGGGCTCTCAAAAAGCCTATGTCAAAAATTTGGTGGACAAATTCCTAAAAATTACTGTTTTAAGGGCATACGTTACGCAGTTCCTACGCACACTCGTAAGTTCACGAATTTTCAATATTTTCACTCCAGATTTTCAACATTGCCATTTTACCACACCTCCTTATGAGCAGTACAGCTGACATTTTTCACATCTTGCCCAAAACATGTTTCCGCCCATGTAGCACACAATGGCACAGTCGGTGTGCAAAATCATTGTATGGGACACATTAAGAAAATCACAGCGACACTGTTCATGAGCAGAGGTCTTAAAATGGCTATGTTGAAAATTTGGTGAAAAAATTCCTAACAATGACTGTTTTACGAGTGTGCATTGCACAGTTCCTATGCACGCTCCTAAGTTCGCAAATTTTCAATATTTTCACTCCAGATTTTCAACATTGCCATTTTATTACACTTCTTTATGAACAGTATAGCTGCCATTTTTTACGTCGCCCAAAATGTGTTTCCTCACATGTAGTGCACAATGGTGCAGTCGGTGTGTGAAAGCAATGTTTGGGACAGATTAAGAAAATCACAGTGACACTGTTCATGAGCAGAGGTCTTAAAATGGCTATGTTGAAAATCTGGTGACAAAAGTCCATAAAATTACTGTGTTATGAGTGAGCATTGAGCAGTTTCCATGCACCCTCGTAAGTTCATGACTTTGTAATATTTTCAGCCCAGATTTTCACCAATGGCATTTTTCCACACTTCCTTATGAACAGTACAGCTGTCATTTTTCCCAACATGGCCAAAATGTATTTTCACACTTTCAGCACAGAGATGCGTGGTCACTGTGGGAAATCATTGTTCGGGACAGATAAAGAAAATCACAGTGACACTGTTCATGATCGGAGGTCCCAAAATGCTTGTGTTGACAATCTGCTGTAAAAAATCCCCAAATTAATTAAATTATGGGTGTGCATTGCACAGTTTCTATTCACGCTCGTGACTTCACCAGTTTTTTTAATATTTTTACAGCAGATTTGGTAACATTGCTATTTTACACCTCCCATGAACAGTACAGTTGTAATTTTTCACATCCTGTTCGGATGTGTTTTGCACCTGTGGTGCTAAATGCCATAGTCGCTGTGCATAAGCAGCTTTCAGCTAGCAAACTGATATTGCCACTGTTCATGAGGTGGGGTCGCAAAAACCATGTTGAAAATTTGGAGTGAAAATACCAATGAATGCCTGAGGTGTTAGGGTTTCCAACCATAATGCCCCACCCTGTGAAGAATGACAGGCATCAGGGTGTGACTTGAGATTCTTGCCTGTGATGCTCATACCATTCCACACCCTGCAACCAGTGAGAGGCATTGAGGTATGCCTTGACCTTTGGCCCCAAAGTTCACCCCATTCTCCTATACCACACCCATCTCACCATATTTCCTGATGGAATGGGGTGCACATAAAACCAAAGACTCCAAGGCACACCATGACACTTGTCAGTGTCTGCAGGGTAGGGTGTGGTGAAATGGCGTGGCTGTTATGCCTGATGACCCCAAGGCACACCCCAATGCCTGTCACTCTCTGCAGGGTGGTGGTGGTGGGGTTGGCTTCAGTTCAATACTTCACTACCATTCCTATTATGCAGCTCTGTGACTTCTACACTGCCAATGCCAATGCCAGCAAGCAAACATTCAGCATTGACAAATGCTTGTTTTAAACTAATTTGGTGTGTCTTTATTTGATGTATGTTGAATTTGAATTACATTTTGTTTATATGCAACCCATCAAATAGTATACAATTAATGGTCTCTGTAATTCTCCAAAATTGGCTCTTTTTCATCACCAAACTTGCTATAATTCCATATCTGAAAAGCATTGGCCCTAGTGATCAGCTTTCAAGTAACGAGAGGTGAAGAAAAAAGGTCAGGGATGTACTAAATGGCACATTCACTTGAAATTGCAAAAGTGATTTGTATGTACTGGGGGCGGTAGTGGATGGGGAGGAGGGGAGGGTGGCCCTACAGGGGGACCTGGAGGCTCTGGAAAGATGGTCTAGAAAGTGGAAGCTGAGGTTCAATGCAGGGAAATGCAAGATACTGCACCTGGGGGCCAGAAACCCGGGCCAAGTGTACACCCTGGGGGGGGGAATGCTACAAGTCTCGATGGCTGAGAGGGACCTGGTGGTGGTGGTGGATGTCAAGATGAACAACTCTGAGACTTGTAGGAGGGCAGCAGCCAAGGCCAACAGGATGCTGGGATGCATCGCTAGGGGGATCACCTCCAGAAGGAGGGAAGTGATACTCCCTCTGTATAACTAGCTTGGTGAGACCGCACCTTGAGTACTGTGTGCAGTTTTGGAGGCCACACTTAAAGAGGGACATTAACCTCCTGGAGAGGGTCCAGAGGAGGGCAACCAAAATGATTTGGGGCTTGGGGGACAGGACCTATGAGGAGAGGCTCGAAGAGCTAAATATGTACACATTGGAAGAGAGAAGGGACCGGGGGGACATGATAGAGGTCTTCAGGTACATGAAGAGGGTAAATAAGGGAGGAACAGTCAGGGTGCTTCGAAGGAAGGAGGAAGGGGCCACTAGAGGGCATGGGTGGAAGCTGGAGGGGGAAGATTCAGGGGAGAAAGGAGGAGGTGCTACTTCACTGAGAGGGTGGTGGAGCCATGGAATGCACTGCCTAGGGAGCTGGTGGAGGCAGAGACAGTGGAGGGGTTCAAGAGGGGGTGGGACAGGTACAGGGGAAGGGTTCTGGAAGCAAAATCCAATGCAGCAAGAATATCCAGAACTGGGAAGGGAGAAGCCAGAGAAGGCGAGGGGGACAGCAAGGTCAGCACCCAGGGTGGGGGCTGACCAAACGAGCAGACACGAAAGACCGTTAGGCCTATTCTGCTGGCATTTTAGTATGTTAGTATGTATATTATAGTTTATTGTAAAAAAATACATTAATGCATTAGCTAGGAGTTAAGCACAAAGCATCAAAAGCAGGGAAATGTGACATTATGGTAAAAAGTAGATATTGCAAGTGTAGACTTTGTTGGTAAAGTCTGCGTGAAATCAGGAACTTCACCCTACACATAACATGGCAAAGTTTCCAACATCACCCCTAACTTTCCAAAGCAAAGTTCTTTAAAATACTTTTTTTTTTAAAATGTATGCCACCCCACGTACTGTGCAACCATGTCCAACCCCTTTCCCAACACCTGCTGTAGACTTTTTAAAAATAAAATATACCCACCTTGACACCCAATATCACCCACCTCCCTCCTCACAGTCCCAAGAAGTTTCTTATACTAAAACTCTGGATAACAGTATAATGAGTCCATTCTTCCACCCACACCAAATCCCATAACCATCCACCTCTCCAACTACATCAGACACTCCAACTACTGAAATTAATGTTCAGCCCCCTACCCTACCCATTCTCTAGCACCCAATCTCCCTCAACCCCAGCCCCCAAAAGTTAAGGATATAGCAGTGTTAGAACCTAGAAATAAAAAACAATACCTTTGTGGAGTGATCATGCTCTCTAACACCTGATTGATTGATAAGTAGCCCACTTGTTACTATAGAAGATGACATGATTAATTTATATAGTACACAACACCTTTGTGTTTCCTAGGTGCTAGTGTCATATATCCTTAAACCTGTGGGTTTGGGGGAACATATGTAATGGGAATATAACTTGGGTGCAGTGCTAGCATACTGTAGGGGAGCAAAACACCATTTACCCGAATAATAATCATAGCCAACTCTCCACCTGTATAGAAAAACAAAATGTAAAATGAGGCCAGTACTCAGAATGCAATAAATTACTGTAGATATATATTTAAGGAGCAAAGGAAAGTATAAAGGAGCGCCTTACCAAGAGAGAAACACTTTAAAAGACAATGTATTTTATCACTCTTTGTAATATTACTGTTACTTAGCAAGCATAAAAATGGAATCATTGTTTCATGTAAGACAAATGGTAACACTATTACTTTCAGAGATGAGTACTTAAACTCTACAGGGTTAGACAGACTTCTACAATTTAATGGTGGTAGTCCTGTCACTCAAAACTGGAGGCAGTTGTATTTTGTTAAATCGGAGGACAATACCATTAGAGTAATCTGAGAGAGGAGAGATGTGAGGGAGAGATATTCTTTGAGGGATAGCTAATGACTTGTTTACTTGCTTACTATAGGGGGACAACCCATACCTAAACACCCTGACCATAGTCTAAACCAGGAAAGAGGATACTTATTTGTAGGTGGCCTGTGATGCTTCAAAGTCCCTCTGGAATGGCGTTTCTGGAGCTGGACACCTACAGAACTGCTGAGCTGGTCACCTTTAGATCTGCTAAAGCTGGACATCAATGAAACTGCTGATGCTGGAAACTACTGGGGCTGCTGGAACTGGACACCACTGGAACTGCTGAAGCTGAACACCTCTGGAACTGCTGAAACTGGGCACTTCTGGAGCTGTGGACACTGGAACCTGCAGAACTGCTCCTTCCAGAAGGCACAATCTGCTGGCAGGCTTTTACCTCTATCGTCATGCCCAAAGAAACCTCTGACTTCCCACATAAAAGGATTTCTGGAGTGACCAATGGGCTTTCCTTCTGGTAGAAGTTTCTTTCAAGCACCCCAGGTGACTGTCAGGCTTCCCAGACAGTCCTCTAACTCTGATCTTTGAGCAGACTTTGACTGCAACCTCTCTGACCACTGTGGAACTAACCACCACCAGCCTATACTAATAAGGATACTTTGTAATGGGGGTAGGATTGGGTGAAATTAGCAAATTCTGATTTTGCAGAATTTTTGTGAAATTCCATGAAATTTCGTGGAATTTTCCAAAATTCTTAAATTGGGCATAACTCAGTATTATGGCTAGAGATCTGCAATGTGACATGTATATTATTTGGTATAGGCCCAAAAGAGTGCCACATTTCATGATATTTGAATGAGGATCAGGGAAGTTTTTTTTTTTTTTTTTTAGTTGTTTAACCAGGTATAGCATACTAAGCTGATAGCTTTTTTACAGGAGCGACCTGGGAGCACAAGGAGGTTAAATGACTTGCTCAGGGTCACACAGTATGCAAGTGGAAGCTATGGGATTCAAACCCAGGTCAGGCCTACTGGATGTCACCAAATTTGCAGCTCAGAGCCTTAGACCACTGCACTATACTACCACCTAGTTATGGGCTGCGCAACGTCTGCTAATTTATTATTCATGTGAAAATTCCTGAAAATATTTCCATGCTTACAACTTAGCCACCTTTGGAGTTAGGGCATTGAAAACTGATATGCATACATTCTTGGAAGAATCTTGAGAACTGCTAAATAGAGAGGTAATTGGTTGCATACATTGTAAGTAACAGGTGTTCAAAACTTCACAATTTAATTATTTGTTAAATTGTGTGGAAATGTTCAAAATATTTGGATGTTTATAGTTAGACTGCTATTGCAGGTAAACACTCAAGATTTGGCATGCATACCAAAGTGAATATGTCCTGAAATCTAATTAAGTTTAGATACATGTGGTTTAGTAGGTTAACATTTAT
This sequence comes from Neoceratodus forsteri, assembly GCA_016271365.2. NCBI lineage: Eukaryota > Metazoa > Chordata > Ceratodontiformes > Ceratodontidae > Neoceratodus > Neoceratodus forsteri. Next base: position 678,019,673 of record CM057453.1, on the reverse strand, counting down.
TGTGGATACTTCAGAACTTTAGAAATCATTAATTGGAAAATCTGCTAAAAGATTCTTGGACACATAATAGCTAATGCCACAAGAATTCCCCTTGTGGAATTTAACTTTCACAAAGTGCTTTTCACCACTGAATCACCTTACCTTCACTAGCATCATGGCCATGAAATACCCTTCTGACACTCTTGTGACAGTGATGCCCAGCATCATGTTCCATCACGGCTAAAGATATCCAGGTACTTCAGTCACAGTGACTTAAGTCGCAACTAGTTGTAAGTCTCATTGTCACTTGGTGCTACTGTTTTCAGATAGTAACAATATACATTCTAATCTACAGGATTGTTAAAGAGTCAGCAATTGACATTGTACAGACACAATGCTGCACGTGCATGTACTTCCACAAGCCATTAAGTCATTGAGCTCTAGTGGTTACTGTAAGAGTGTGCTGCACCATGTAGTTTACAAATTCAGTATTTATAAAAACTAGATAGAGACAGAGGTTGGGGCAACAGTTGCTGGGGGGATTTTGGAACACAGTACTTGTGCAGCTGGTAGGGAACTAAGCATGGTGGGGGGGCAACCAAGTGTGCAGCTGAGGGGTGGGAAACAAAGAAGGGGTAGAAGTAAGAAAAAGGGCAATTGCCTTGTGCATTTGTGAGTGGCTATAAACATGAGCAGGTATATCCAAATTGTGTAGATGGGAGGGGCAGGAACTAGGTAGGGGTAATGTTTGAAAAAGAGTTACAGTCCTGTTAAGCTCAAAAGGGGAAACTGGCAACTTGGTATGGCAGCAAATGGGAAGGAGGGGGAACATTTTTATGTTCACTCTTGCACTTGTGCAAACTGAGCATATTGTATGAGAGTAGATTTTGAGAAGTGTGTCACTGCCAGTCCAATAGAAAACAGTCTGCAAGGGGCTCTTCAGTGTCAGACCAATCATCAGCCAGGATGATCATGATACTATTCTGGTCTTGTTGGCAGAAACTTCATGTATTTCAAAAGAAAGATCTAGCCCAATCACAGGGCAGCTCTTTCCATTGATCTGCATAATGCCACTCAGCAAGCAGAGCTGATCATGTTATGATCAGCCTGCTGTGCCCCCCAATGTAAAAACAATCCCTCCCTCCCTTTGCCAAGTATCCCTCCCACCTCCCATTGCTTACCCTTTCTTAAATTTCTGATGCCAGGATGTCCAATCCTGGTGCCACCTGTATGCCCCACCCTTCCCTTTTTCAGTGTGGGACACTGGTGAGCTCACCACTGGTGCCACCAAATGTAACACTGATACTGGGGTGCCCAATTCCCAGTGTCAGGACAGTGCTGAAATAAAGAAAACCATCCCTCATAGTTTTTTTTTGTTTTGGTATAGATCCTGTGAAAAAAAAAGAAAACTGTCCATTTGTGTCTGTTGCCACCACCGGCACACCAGCACTGCTTCTCTCCCCCACCCGACCCTTCCACTCAGCACCTACTACTCCATACCCATCATGTCTTTTAATATTCTGACATTGGGGTGCCCAATCCCCAGGGCTGGCTAGTACCCCCACCCACCTACCCATTTTCTGTGTGCAACACTGGGGAACCCACCTATGGTAGTGCCAAACATAACACCAACACTGGAGTTTCAAATCCCTGGTATCAGTACCTAAAATAAAGAAAACTGTCCCTTGTAGTCTTTTTTTATTTTTATATATCCTGCAAAAAAGAAAACTGTCCATCAACGTCAGTTGCTACCACTGGCCCACTGTTGCTGTTACGCTCCCACTCAGCACTCACCACCCCACACTCCTCACCTCTTACTTAACTACCAGGGGCCCAATGCAGTAATTCTCTGTGGACCAGAGACATGACTTCACTGTTCAATGCTGGGCCATGAACTGAGGAAATCAGGTATGTGGTTCAATGTATTTCCATGGGTTTTGGACTTCTACTCATAACTTGGTCATTTTTTAAAGATTTTCCCCAAATTTTCAACATGTCCTTTTTGGGACCACACCTCATGAGCAATGGCAGTGCAATTATGCAAATATATACCAAAAGGTGATTTTGTAGTTGCTGGGTGAAATCACCTTTCAAGAAGGATTAGAAAAAGTTTCTCTGCCCTTGTTCATGAGGTGGAGTCATAAGAAGGTTATTTTGAAAATGTGGGGTAAAAGTATTGAAAAACAACTATGCTATGGGTATACATTGAAAATTTAAACACTCATGCATAACTTTAGTAAATTTCAATATTTTGACCCACAATTTTCAACATAGCTATTTTGTCACACTTCCTCATGAATGTTATAGCTGTCAGTTTTCTAATCCTGGTCAAAATGTGTTTTCACACTTGTGGTGGGAAATCCCCTTTCAGGTAGGCTTTGAAGATTTCCTCTACCCCTGTTCAAGAGTTGGGGTCATGAGAATGCTATGTGGGTACATATGAAGACTACGCTGAAAATCTGGGGTAAAAATATTTAAAGAATAACACATTTATGAGAGTACATTGAAATTTTTCAACACATAGTTGTAACTTTTTTCATATCATCTCATGAATGTGGCAGGAGTCATTTTTTAAATCCTAGCCAAAATGTGTTTATTACACTTGTGGTGCAAAGTGACGTTTTGGCCATTATTTTATAAATGACACCTGTCGTGTTCAGGAGTGGTCATAAAAAGACCATGTTGAAAATTTGAGGTTAAAATGTAAAAAAACAACTAAGTTATGAGGAAACATTGAATTGTTCCACCCTTCACTCATAACTTTATTTTTGCAGATTTTGGTGCCTAATGTTCAACATATCCCTGGTGTTACTCCACTTCCTGAACATGTCATGTGTAATTTTTCAAATCCCCCTGAAACCTGTTTTCCCTGTCACACTGCAAAATCAGCTTTGGATGGGATCTTTTTGCTGTTTAATCGTTTATTGTCAATTTTCTTTTTTTTTTTTTTACATTAATAAAAGCAACTTAACCAAAAAAGACTGCAATGACTTGTTGGTTACATAGACAACTCATTATCAGAGCAGATGAAGGATGACTGTTATCTATTCCACATGTACTTACCCCAATACGTGCGATTACTAACTTAAGGTATTGGAGAGGCAAGGCTTCCATGCTCCATACTTTAACAACGTGGGTCTCTTTATGGATTTGGGTGTTGACTAGGCTTCTGACACCCTAGGCAGAAAACAAACACAGAGAACCACTATTCTATATACTTTCCAGTGCAACTATATACATTGGGGATGACAGTACGATATAACTTATACATACATTCATGAATAAGTGATTATTAATACTTCCATACATATATATCCGATACCTGGTAGGAGTCCTAAATGTAAAGCCTTTTAACCAACTCCCGTTTTGGGGGTGGCATATCTGTTAAAGGGGGTCCAGCATCTTACATAGATTCCTAAGGAATTATTTACCAGGTGGGAGAGTTTGTGCATATTGGCAATATGAGCCATAGATGTCAAAAGTTCTTGAGTACTGGGAATCTCTGTAGTCCTCCATCTGCAAACAAGGAGTCACTTTGCTTGCATAGCCAACAGGGCTAGCCAGCGATATTCTAATTCTTGAAGGTGGGGGGCTTCTGATTTCATACCCAGGAGAAGTAGGGGAAGGGACCTGGGAATGTGTTTCTGTAGGACTTTGGCCCCTATCTCACAGACATTATCCCATGTCTGTTGTATTAGGGGACAGGACCAGAGGATATGAAGCAAGTCTCCAGGTTGGGAATTACACCTCCAGCACAAATTGGAGTTTAGGACCCCTGCCTTATGCAGTACCACCAGTGTGCGGTACCATGAGTGAAGAATGTTATTTTGTATTAATCTGCTCCTTGCATCTGTAAAATATTTTTGGGCCCCTTTCCAACATTCTATCCACTGTAGATCCGTAAACTCGTGGTGTAAAGCCCCCTCCCACCTCTGCTTGGATTTCTCAGTTTGACTGGGCAGTATGTCCTGAAGGGCTGCATGAATGGAACTAGCTATCTCCTTTTCTTTTGTTAAGCAAGAGGGTACAGTCTGGACATCTCCCTTTGTTATGTGGGATATACCAGTATATTTCTGGGATGTACTACACAATTGCAGGTACTTACAGAAGTCAGAAGTGGGAAGTGACCATCTGGTCTGCAGGTTGGCAAAGGCATCTATTGCCATAGAAGATGGAGCTAATATATCTCCCAACTTGGTGATACCCCGTCTGCCCACCCCTTCCAATACACAGCTCGTTTTCCAATACACAGATTCTCATTCCCCACAGCGGAGTTAATTTGACTGGTATCAAGCACATTTTCAGTTTTCTCCTTATTTTTTCCCAGCATTGCAAGGAGGTTCCTATGGTGGGATGCACCTTGAGATTTGTTGGGGGGTGTTATAGACCAGAAGTGATAAGGACAGCTTCTGACTTACAGCCTGTTCTATCACCACCCATTGAGGTTGGGGATTAGTTCCTGTACCCAGCCACTATAAGGTTTGCTCCATATGAAAGGCCCACTTGTAACCATCAAACCAAGGAAGACACCACCCTCCTAGGCTCCAGTGCACACTAAGTTTGTTCCTACTATACCTGGGGGGTTTCCCTTCCCATAAAAATCTTCCAACTGCCTTATCTAAGTTCTAGGTCAAGGTTTGTGGTAGAGAAAGGGGACTATGTGCCAGGAGATAGAACATTTTAGGTGCCAGAATCATTTTAATAGCAGCTATCTTGCCTGCTAAAGTTAGATGGAGCTTAGTCCATCTGGCCATGTCCTCCTGCATGTCCAATAGGAAGGGGTAGAGATTATAATCCCATAATTTGGAGAGATTGGCAGTGAAACGAATACCTAAATATGTGATACTTTCCCCTGCCCATTTCAGACCGGTGTTCCCCAGTACTGTCGGCTGGCACCTAGAGTTAAGAGGAAGTACCTCAGTTTTGGTGGGATTAAGCTGGAGGCTCTGACAGCCCTTTAAAGTGGCAGAGAGTATTAAGTATGGAAGGTAGTCCCTCAGGCACATCTGCTGCAAGGACCAGGAGGTCATCCGCATAGAGAAGAGTAGTATATTCCTTGCCATCAGAGAGGATCCCTTTGATATTCTTGTTATCCCTAAGAGTGGCAGCCAGGGGTTTCACAGCTAGCACCAACAACAAGGGAGACAGGGAGCAGCCTTGTCTAGTGCCACAAGCTAATTCGAAAGAGGGGGACAAGGTTGAGTTAGTCAGCAAGTGGGCCGATGGGGAGTTATATAGAGCTGCTTCCCACGAGCGAAAACGAGGGCCAGTTCCCAATTTCTTCAAGACAGCATGGAGATAGTCCCACTGCAAAGAGTCAAACTCCTTTTTGAAGTCTATAGCTACCACAGCTGCCAGGGTCGGCAGTTGAGAGGCGAGTTGGGTTAGGTTAGTCAAGGTCCTGAGATGGTCTGCACTGTACCTACCAGGGACAAAACCAACTTAAGAAGGGTGTATAAGCTGTGGTAATAAGGGTCCTAGTCTTAATGCCATGGCTTTAGTAAATATTTTACTATCCACATTGAGGAGTGAGATTGGACGATAACTGCCCGGGGAGGTAGGGTCCTTCCCTTTCTTGGGCAGCACTGTAATCACCGCCTCTCTCAAGGTGGAAGGCAGAATCCCCTGCCTCTCACCCTTGACATAAATTTGTTGAAGAACTGGAGCAATAATGTCAGTGAGAGCTTGCCAAAGGTCCACTGAATAACCATCCCCACCTGGGGCCTTCCCCGGTTTAAGGGAAAGCTGGACTTTCTTCACTTCTTCTGTGGTTAGTGGGGTATCTAGTTGGAACGCCTGCTATGAAGTTATAGTGGGAAGGTGTGTTGAGTGGAGAAAGAAGTGGATTGCCTGGGGATCCACTTTTCTAGAAGAGGCATATAAGGATTTATAGTATTCTGCCATAACTGCATTCAGTTCTGTGTTTTTGCTATGTATTACCCCTGGGGCACCTCTCAGCCCTGCTATGTGGCGGTCCATTTGCTGCTTCTTCTAGCTGTAGGCTAATACTCCCCTCCCCCCCCAGTATTTATGTTTTAGTCTCAAGATGGAGAGTTCAGCTTTTCTCGCTAAGAGAGAGTTTATCTCCATCTGGAGACCTACTATCTTCCTGCAAAGGGGGTCCTGCCCTGCTTTCCCTCTGTGTTCTTTATGTTGTTGCTATGCTGCTTTAAGCTCATCTTCTAGATCTTTCAGTTTTTGCTCCCTACGTCACCTCCGGGCTCCTGCATAGGCAATAATCCTACCTCTCATGGTAGCTTTGAATGTCTCCCATCTAACCCTGGATGTTGTGGCCTGAGCTGGGTTATCTTGAAAAAGCAGCTGTGCCTCCACTTTGGCCCAGACCAGGAACTCCTTATTCTTTATTAGCAGGGGATCTAATCTCCAGGAGATAGAGGTAGGAGTGTTTGGGCCCCATAGAATAGTCAGTCGAACTGGGGCATGATCCGAAATTACTATGGGGAGTATACTGGACTCTATAGCTGTCTGTGTAATCTGGGGGGAAGTTAACAGAAAGTTGATATGGCTATGTGAGCCATGTACTGAGGACTAAAAAGAATAGTCCCTCCCCCTGGGATTCAGTACCCGCCACACATCTGTCAGTCCTTGGTCACTCATGCAATTTAACAAGGCTCTCCTTCCTTTCTCATGTACATTCCCTTTTTTTATCGTGGTTTTATCTAGCATGGGATTGAGCACTAGGTTAAAATCCCCTCCCAGTATGGTGGGTATGTTGTCTTTATTCATATTAGGGAGAGTTTGAGAGGTTTAATGAAAGAAAGCTGAGTCAATCTTGTTTGGCCCATAAATATTCCCTAGCAGAATAGGCCCTGTAGGCGTCTGAAAAATTCCAAATACCCACCTGCCCTGTGGGTCAGCCCTGGATGTGATGAGAGACCAGTGTAGTTGCTTATGTATTAAAATAGCTAAGCCACACTTTTTCATCGGGACTGAGGCATCAACCTCCACTCCCACCCAGTCACTTTTAAGGAGCTCATGTCCTTTTCCATTAAGTTTTGTCTCCTGCAAGAAGGCCACCTGGGCCTTAGCCTGTTTCAGGTAAGACAGTGCCTTCTTCCTCTTCACCAGTGTATTCAACCCCCTCACATTCCAAGTAAAACAGATTAAATCAGTCATAGTCATAGCCCTCGGGGAGATAGTGGAGAGTAAAATAAATGTACACCACTGGTACGGGGGAGTAGGCACTGTCCAGAGAAAGTTAAGTAAAAATGGCATATCCCAGGTTCTTGCTCCAAATGTAAAAGGCTTTCTAGGACCACCTTAATCTGTATAAGTGATCTACTTTTGCTTAGAACCAGCCCCCTATCACTTGTTTGCAACAGGGTCTCACTTGCTTGATCTTAAGACATATGCCACCCCTTAATCCAAAATACAAACAAATACAAAAGCCAACAGTCAAACATATTTACAAAATGTACTACTGTGCTCCGTTGGAGCTCACCTGCATATACGATCCCCTGCCACCCTTGGAAAGGCAGGATCTGCAGAATGGCTCCTGAGGGCATGGGAGTCCAGACAGGCTGGCATGTTTTCCTTCTGCATCCCAAACAGTATAGCAACCTGGGGAAGGGGGGAGGTGGCTAAACACAGAGATAATATACATCAACTTGCACCAACCTCAATTACTTTCTGGATTGTTTAATGACCATTAAGTAGATGCAGGGGACCTTCCTGGGTATATACGAGTGGTAGGGGCCGTGAGCCTTTACTGCTGGAGATCTTCCTGTACCCCTGTGATGCTAGGTACAAGTAAAGGAGAAAAGGGGGGGCTCTTAGTCCCACAATTGAGTGAACTCTGTTTGCTTGTCATAAAAGGAGTACTCCCAAGGCATCTACCCACTAACAGCATGGGTGACCCAGATCCGCTTCGACATTAAGGTGCATGCCTGGGCCTCTTTTCCAGGTCAGAAACTCCCATTCTCGGGGTTTAGTGGAGTCCGGCCTTGTGTAGAGCAAAAAGTGCATGACTACTCTCCTTGGACCCTGCCATATACAATGAAACATCTCTTTACCTCTATAGGAGTCCCCAAGGCCCGAGGTGTTTGTACTAGTTATTTTCTACCCTTATCGCCGCCCCTGCTCCAACATTTTCTCCTCAGTTGAGTACACAAGGGATATCATCTGTGGGTTAGAGATCAGTGTACCCTGAAGGGGTATATGTCCAAATGTCTCTTGATCTCTAAGCCAAATCAGCTAAAAAATGTTAAATTAGCCCAGACCAGAAGCAATGACAATAAAGTGATCCCCCTCAGGACTGCATAAAAGAGCATATATAGAGTACTTATCTAAAACACAGCTCAGGAGGTTGCTTTGGGGCTCTGAGTACTTGCTGGCATTTCTCCTATGACCTGGTGTCCTTCTCGGAATTCGGGTGCTGCACCTGGGGAATACTGCTCCTTCTGTAGGCCCGAGTCGTCCCTGTGATGAGGTTCATCATGATTAAGATCGTCTTCCAGTGGCCTATTCATGGTGGACTGGGGGGCTGCTACCATCAAGAGAGTTTCTTCAGATAGTGGATCTCTGGAGGGAGGCGAGGGGGACCTTAGCGCTTTGTAAGGGTTACGGGTCATATACCGCACTAAAGCCGTACTTGCATCTCGTTGCATTTCCTGATCTGTCATCTCTGAATAAAGGTTCGTTCTGATATGGGGATGCTCTCTCCGCCTATCGCTGTCTTTTGCTGTTCTTTTCCTACTGCGTCGAGGAAACCCTTCGAGGGCCTTGGGCTGAGTTTTGGAGTCTGTCAGCATTCCTTCAGATGCTGGGGGACCTGAATGGGTGGGAGGTTTGGTGGGATCTCCTTGGTAACTCATCAGAAAATCTTCCAGTGCTGCTGGTGTCTCAAAGGAAAGTGGGACCCCTTTGTGTATTATACGCATCGTGGATGGGTACCTCAGAATGTACTGAATACCCATTTTCTGCATCTTGTGGCACACTTGGGTATAGCCTCGTCTTTTATTTGAGAGATCTTTGGAAAAATCCTGATTTATAGTGATCAGGTGTCCCTGTCAACATAAGTGACCCACTTCTCTGGCCCTTTGCAGCAGTGCCTGCCGTGTATTGTAGGCTAGCAGTTTAATTAAAATACCCCTAGGTTTTCCCCCTTTGGCTGGCATTTCAGTGAGAGTCCAGTGTGCATGTTCTATCGCCAGCCGAAAGTCTGCTTGCAGGCCCAGGATTTCAGGAAGATCCTGTTGTCGGAAACAGATTGTATCACATTTTTCTACTCCCTCCGGAAATCCTAACAACTGCAAATTGTTCCTTCGACTGCAGTTCTCCAGATCTATCAACTTTAGCCAAAAGTAGATTAATTTTGTTTTGCTGGTCCCCCTGTGCTCCTCTAATCTCTTCTAATGCTGAATCATGCGTCAGCATCTTTTGTTCCACTTTATCTATGCGCCTGGTCAGGTTTTGTATAGCCGCCACTGTGTGGTCAGAAGCCTCGATCACCTTGTCCATACGGTGTAGGAGCTTCTCGAAGAGAGTGTTGAAGTAAGCGAGGTCGAGTGCTGGGTCAGGCGTCTCCTCCATGCTGCAGGTCATAAACGACTGAAGGGGCTTTTTGGTAGAATCTCAACCATTTACAGCCAGAAGGTAATTATAAATACCCAGAGCCCTAGTGGTATTTCTATTACTGTAATCCGTAGTCTGTTGTTGTTTGAGGCACAAGAAATATCGGAGTAATTCTTCTGCAGAAAGCAGCTCAAGGTTTAAGCTGCCTTTCAGTTTGCTGATTAAGCCACGCTCCCAGCTTTGGATGGGATTTAAAAATGTTCACCTGTCTTCATCACCATCATACCATCAGGTCATAAAAGGACTGTTGGAAATTTGGTGTCAAAATGTAGGAGCCCACTGAAAACTAGATATTGCCTCTCAGCTGCCCTCTGAGTAAATACAATCTAAAAACTTGAAAAAGCAGGACACCACTGAAAATAAGATATTACACATCGTCTGATCTATCCCTATATAATAAAAATGTGTACAAGCAAGACCCAGTAAAACAGCAGCGCAAGTGGTGAATTTTGGCATTGACAAATGCTTGTTTAAAAAAGCAGTTGCATTGTGTAGTTGGGAGTGATCTAAACTAAGTAACAAGCAAATGTGTGCAGCTGGGAGGGGGACATTAAAACTGGGGGAGAATTCAACAAAAAAATAACTTGGGATGTGTTGCCAGTAAGCCTGGGAATCTATTCTGGCCATATGGGTGTAGGGGAGGTGCAGTCAGATATTTGCCATATCTGGTTTCTAATCCCTCCATAACCCCTAGAAAATGTGTCCCTAAATGACTTTTTAATGTTAAGAGCTTTAGAACCCATCTGTAGTATTTAAATGGAGGGTAGTGGTGGTGGTGGTGGGGGGGGGTTGACAGCATTTCATTATCACACACACAAAAAAGAAGAATGCACACTCTCTCACTTGTGGTGTAGCCATTCATCTAAAAACTCAAACCCATGCACAGAAAAAAGAAGGAGCAGGCACACACAATGGCAGATGTGAGGAATACTGTTTTTTTTTTTTTACTGTGTATGCATGCACAATCCACCAAACGTCATCTCTGGACCTGAAGAAAGGGAACCATCTGCAGTGGAATGAAAGTATTCCTCACATTTGCTACTGTATGTTGTTGTTTAACCAGGTATAGCACACTAAACTGAAAACTTTTTTACAGGAGCGACCTAGGAGCACAAGAAGGTTAAGTGACTTGCTCAGGGTCACACAGTATGCATGTGGAAGCTGTGGGATTCAAACCCAAGTCTAGTCTGCTAGATGTCACCAGATTTGCAGCTCAGAGCCTTAGACCACTGTGCTATACTGCCTATACTCTATGTGCCAGTTCTTGTTTTTTCCATCCCCAGCCTAGCCATGTGAGGTTTAACAGTTGGTGGGGCATCCCTGCATGGCTTTGTTTACAAGCCCTTACATATCCTTAGCTACATTTTAGAGAAGATTAGTCTGAGTTGGGAGCAGCTGTGGGGGAGTACAGTGAAAGGAAATAGTGTGACAGCAGGGAGCAGCACACTACTCTCCAGGCATGTACTGTATAATAAGCTACAGGGCTAGTTTCCTTTTTAGAGAAGGAAACAACATCTCCTTTGGCAGTTCTGGCTGCTAGTGCACTCTTTTTCCATCCAGTTTACCCCCTACACTGAGCCGTGGTTGGATCAACTTGAGTTTCATATCAGACATGCTCTATGGGATCTTTGTTGCAGCTGTTTCATGCCTAACTCAATGTAAATGTGATAGCACTCCCATGTTCCTCCTTACTTTCACCAGCCCAAGTAGGTGGAGGAGTGAGGGTGTGCAATTAAGCAGTGCACCATGAAGAAAAGTTAATTTCCTGAGCCATATAGATACCAGGATTATCTTTAAATTAAAATAAATTGGCCCACTGGACCACCATGGAACATTAAATGCAGGTCACTAGGGCATCATGAATTGAAACCTAGACCAGAAAGGATAAATAATTAGGCAATAAACCATATTGGGGTGTGGTTTATGCTGGGTTAACCCACACCTGACATGGTTCAGTCACAGGGCAACAGGCTGACTGCCTAAACCTCACCAGGCGTGGATAAATCCCAGCATAACCCACAGCCTGGAGTAGTTTATTGCAATTATACAATGCCCCCTTTTTTGTGTCATAAACAAATCAAGAAAATGTTTTCTCTCATTTTATATGATTTGTAGTACCTTTATTGCTGCACCAGAACAAATAGTGCTTTGTTGTGAGGGTGATGCTAAGAGGCTAGCAGTATAGCCTAAAGGTTAGATTAACAAGCTGTATATGAGCTTCATACAACAGTCCTGGGTTTGATTCTTTGATTTCCAGAACCAAGTTCACTGTGTCTTAGCTCCATTTTTATTTTTAGGAGCCAGGACAGGTCTTGAAATATGTTCTTGACTCGTTTCAAACACGGAGCGCTGGCTCCATTTTTTGTCCACTCTGCGCGTACGCAGCATCCTGCCGAGTGACAAGTGAACTGTAGTGGGAGCTGTCTCTGTTTTATTTTTTTAAACTTTCATTTGTGCATAATGACTTACAAATTAAAGACAATGGGACTGGCATACTCAAACCGGGGAGATAATAGCAGAGCTATGGAGCTGAGATGGCTGTTACAGGATGAAAGAGTGTAGAGTGACCACTATGGAGGCTGGAGAGGGAGCGAGTGTCACAAGGGCAAGAGACAGGAAGGAGCAACCATTATTAAAGTATTGTGTTTGATACTTTTTTTCTGTGAGTTGTTTCGGGAGGCAGTTTACTTTTTGTTTGCCCTGGTGGCATGCACACAGTTTGGGGCTGTGACTGGATCGGGGTTTACCGGCACTTTCAAGATGGTAGTTTTCTGTTTCTGTTTAAGGGGGTCAGAGTAGTTTTAAAACATGTGGCTGGCTGGCACCTATTCCTCTACGTAATGTCAAAATGCACCATAGCTGGAAGGTGCCAGTTAGCCAATCAGATTGTGAGATTTTGAGAGCTCACTGTATAATAGGTGTTGAGTGGTCAGTTGACTGAACTACTCCTCCAAAGTCAGCATTTCTGTCTCTTTATTTTCTTACTTTACTTCACCTTTGCCTGCCTCCTCTATGCTCCTTTCACCTTCTTTAATATATATTTTTATGTTTTGCTATTAACCTAAATTACTAACATTTTTCCCTTTTCTAATTCAGGCCTGACCAGACATTATCCCAGTCTCCTCCAGCCTATCAGATAAGTAAGGTTGCTCAGAACCCACAGAACAGAATTTGATTAGTCGGATTCAAAAACAATTTTCAGAACTAGGTTTTTGGAATTTCATTCAGAAACCCTGATTTGTAAATTTAATCCTAAAACCTATTTTTGCATAGGAATTTAGGATCCCAAATCCAAATTGAATTCCAATTTAAAAATCCTTTTAGGAATTGGATAGGCATCGGATTAGGAAATGGAGATTCCTAAATTCCTGACCAGTTCAATCTGATCAGAACTGGCCAATTCCAAGCATCCCTAGAGCTAAGCATTGTTTTTCTACCACTCCTCTACATTTTATAGAACTAGAGGTCCTTTGTGAACCCTTTCATGTTTTTATTTTACCGATACCCCTTCTCTAGGATCAGGATTCTCACAGAAGATCCTCTCAATCAGGTAAGTATGTAAATATATTGGGTTTGTTAGGACAGAAAAGAAGTCTGGGTTAATAATGAGGGACACCTGTATCCATTATATTCAGGGCCATGTATTTTCTGTGATTCTGCGGTTGCAGCAACTGCCTCAGAAACATGGTCCTGTCACAGAAACAAGCCTGTCCTGCAGAAATAGCATTTTTTGGTGTAGTAAAAATGGACATCATCACTGAAAACCCCAAACTAAATAGCTAAAATGATTGTGAGTAAGCTTAAAATGGCATTAGTGTGAGTTGTTGACAGCTCTAGTATACATCCATTCACCCAGGGTTGTAGTAATTAGTGGGGACACACCTTTCCAATCCACTGGCACTTAGCCCTGAAGCTTATTACCATTATGGCCTTCTACAACCACTGAGGGAACGTCAGGAAGTCTATTTCATGAGAAAGAATGGTGGTTCTCTTTGCCAATTGCAGAACTGTGGAATGAAAAAGTATTAGTAATTATTGCACACAAAAATTTGGAGGCTTTCTGGACCTTTGTCTAATGTTAAATGGTTCAGCCACTCTATAGTCTTACAGTAAATCCTTACAGAGTGGAAAAGAAGAAGATATGGAAGCCAAGTGGCATTGACACAAATGACACCACTGGTGTTGAACTGTGTGAGCAGAAAGAAACAACTATAGCAGTGTTGCAGCACAAATCATCACCACCAGGCTTTAAGCAAGTGGGTTGGAGGGAGCTATCAGAGCAGCACTGTTTTGCAACCAGACAACACTGGTCTTCAAGCAACTCTGCAGGCAGGGGGAGAAATTCTCAGGAGCATAGCTGTGGTAAAACACCACTGGGCAGATGGGAGGGAGCCATGGGACAATAAAACAGACTCCAGGTAAAAAAAAAATAACCCTTTAATTCTCCCATGCCCTACATTGAATCCAAATCATGATGTCAGAATTGCTTAGCCTTGCCTGTGCATCTGTCAAACTGCCCCAGGCTGCCTTTTCCTAAGCATTCTTTCTAGGTAACTAGAGTTTATTTGGGGGCTCATTTGAGTTACCAGACAATGTAAAGCCCATTACAGAATTGCTGCAGAATTGCTCATTGCCCGACTGCAGCAAGCATGAAGTGCTGCCACAAAATGTAGGTCCAGTTTGCCACAGTGAACACGGGGCCCTGATTATATTAGAACCCCAGTGATTAAGCTGCCACTAGAAAAAAAGTGTTTTGCCATGTATTGTTATTTAGCTACAAAAAGTGTGTTCAAGTGTTCACATTGCAACTACAGTGTAGTTCCACATGATGCAGATCAACACTGAATGTTTTTTTAAGGTTTGACTAAATTTGTTTGATTCTCTATTCATCCTCCATACTGCATGCTCTACCTCATTCCTCTCCTAGCTTCAGCCAGACTGTCAGTTCCTGTCTGCCTCACAGGCTGGTCTCCACAATCTCCATACAAACTGACAAGTACCCCACAGAGAAAGGCCTTCCATGGGGACCCTCAGCTTACTTAAGTTTATTGTAGTGCCATAATCAATTTGTGAGAATTGGTATAATTTGGGAAGCAGGTGTTCCTCTTACATTTGTTTCCTTCCCACTCCCTGACTTACTAGGAACTGTTGCAGGATGTGTGATGGTTACCCACAACATTCAATGCCGTCTTGAGTTCCTGACAGGTTGTGTGACAAGAAGACTTCCTCCTTTTCCCAAAGTCTGAAGGTGCTTCCTCCTCAGCACTGCCTAGACTCTACTGGGACGAGAAGTCAAGCTTGTGTTGCAGATCTGGGTCTCTAGCCAAATACTTAGTTCCTCAGTGTTCTCAGCACTTTCTTATGTGACCCCTGAATTCAGTATCCCTGACGTTCACAGTGTGTCCCCATATCCTGCTGCAGGACATAGGTTCAACATAACTGATTTTTCTGTTTTGTCAATACTCTTGAGCAAGCAAAGAACAGAGACCATGCCCCTGCTCAGCTTCCTTTTCTCCTGGGCAAATATGTTAAAACACGCCAGCCCCTCGTCATTTGCCCCTCTTACAGCTGATCATTTCGGTACCTCAATACTGCACATTGACAGCTGCCTCAATGTCCTTTTGGTATTGAGGAGACCAAAACTACAAACAGTACTCCTGGTAAGGCAGGACCAGGTCCTTTTAACGTATCAGAATTACTTCCACTTCTCTACTCGTCATCCTCATTTTGATGCACCACAGCATTCTGCTAGTACTCTTGACAATGGCTGCACACTGCTTGTCATATGACCAAAGGCTCTTATATTCAGCAGCAGGAGGAGCCCCACACAGTGTCTGCATCCTACCTCTGCTTTCCTCCACAAGTGTAGCACCTTGCATTTGGATACAGTGAATCCAAGGCAACAGTAGTCAGATCGAGTCATCCAGTTTGCTTAGGTCCTTCTTAAAAGTTGTCCTATCCTCAATGGAGTTCACCACCCTTGCTAACTTAGTATCGTCCATGCCCCAGCTTCCAGATCATTGACAAAGATGTTAAAGAGCAGTGTCCCAGCACTGATCCTAGATGGATGCCTATGAGTGCTCTTCTCCACTCAGAGTGGTGCCCTTTTACTACTACCCTCTGCTTACTCCCCCAAGCCAGTTACAGTAGCAGTTGTTTATGTCTCATGTATACTACACTGATTTACTTTGGCCAGAAACTTGTCATGCACCACACTATCAAAGGCCTTTCAGAAGTCCCGATAAACTATGGACACAGCCCTGTCCATAACCACTTCCCTGGTCACCCCACCTCGAAGTAGGTAATCAGGTTGGTTGTGCATGATCTGCCTGTCATAAAGCCATGTTGGGGCTGAAACCTTGTCTTCAACCAACAACTGCATTATTCTGTACTTGATAGAGATGGGTGAATTTTTTCTTCCAGCCATGGAATTCTGGTGAAATGCTAATTCGCTTCCATGAAATTTCACGGAATTTCCATGAAAACTTCGCAAACTTTTGCCAAAATTGTGATTTCGGTTATTTCCATCTAATTTAAAATGTTTTTGTCCAAACTGCACACAATTTGGCACATAGCCTATCCCATTTCCCATATAGATATGTGCTCAGATCTCTCTTTAAAAATGACTGAGTTATAAGCCTCCAAACATTCTGAAATTTTAAAATTACAATAAACAACTATGTAAACTAAAAGCATTTGTGAAAATTGCACCAAATTTAGTATAGTAACATTACCCATGCCCATACACATATTTGCCAAAGTTTGTATCTCTAGCTTTAAAGGTGACTGAGTTATAAGCCTCCGAACATTCAAAAATGTTAAAATTACTTTTCGCAGTTACATAAACTGCTGAATTTTAGGCACCTATAAGTTTTAAGCTAGAGAACAGAAAGACTTTAAAGGGTACCTAAACAATCATTTTTTTAAAACTGGCTTCATAGTGAGGTAAAGTAAAGGCTGCTGTTTACATTCATGCTAAAATGGCATGTATTTAAATAACATAAATGCAGTTTCATAGCTTTTGAAAAATGTAAACATCAGCCTTTCACGTTCAAAAAACAGCCTTGCTTGCTCCCTAAAACGTCTGCCAAGTGTGTTAAGTGATGAGTCATGATCAAGGCCACTGATTTACGGTGATTAAAATAATGAAATTCTGTTTTCAAGACTTCAGATTCCGGAATTGCACCGGTGATTGTTACTCTAATTTCCAGATTTTACTGGGATTCGGCTATCATTCTTTTAGTATGTGCATAAGTAATCAGAATTAAAGAAAGCTTAATATACAGAGCATTAAATAGAGCAAATTGAAAGTAGTACAGGAAGGAATTAAAATAAAAACACAAGTTTTGTAGATCTACTGATCTGATATAAAATGCCAGATTCCATGAAATCTTTGTTTTTACCGGTCTTCAGGCAGCCCTAATTCCAGAATTTTACCGGATTTTCCGGTAAAAAATGAAAAACAGTGGCCTTGGTCATGATGACATCGTTGGAGCCAGAGGCAGAGACCCACATGGCTCTCTATAGTGCTAACTAGTTCTTCTTTCCCTCTTTGTTTTGAATTGTTTCACCAGAATGATCAACAACATGTGTTAACACGTGGATTATTTTGATCAGTACATATTAGACTATGGTTTTGTTCATTTTGGTTACTTTAACTTGCTGAAAATATTTTGTAATGTAGCTGACTTTCTCTTTGGCAGTACAGTACAATACTTCAAATGCCTGATGCTCTAGTGGTTATGTGATGCCCTGAAATTTGTAGTGAAGTTCTGGTCTGGTCCAATTCCAAAGCTCATGCTTTCTTGGTAATCCATAAGTAAGCTTCTCTTGTAATCTTTTTCCATGTGAATCCCCTGCACCTAGCCTGCCTTCTGTTGAAACCCCCACTATCCATACTCTGTCCTTAGTACTGCCTGGGGCTGCATATGAGCTTGTAGTCTCATGAAGAGAATTATCATACCTCAGATTGTAATATTGGTACCTCAGAGGGTTGTGTACACCTATACTGATATGCTTCATCAGTTGTCACTGTTGAAGAATGCCTCCCAAATCACTCTCCAGTCCACTTTCTCAATGTTTGACTTCTGCTCCCACAATAAACATTGAGTGTGTCACCACCCTTCTGCACAGTGAAGGCAGTATGTATAGTCCCCCTGTTGTGTTTTTTTACTGCCTCATTAACCAACAACTGGGTCTTCCTGGAGGGCCAAGCAATAAGCATCAGGACACAACAGAAAAAACACTGTTCCTACCCTTATAAGGGCTGACTTACCATGGATAGCAATATTATTAGCTAATATCAGGAGAGGCATACTAATGCCTTGAGCGAATCCACCTGACTTCCAGTGTCAGTCTACTCCTTTACCTGTGATCTGCAGAACCCCGCAGGACAGTTACCAGCAATTCTTCTCCAGTACTTTTCTGTGCCCTTCTCCACAATGTGAGTTGGCTGGCTACCACCCTTCTGAATCATGAATGAGCTTTGTACAGCTCCCTTGATACTGTCCTAACACACGTCAACATCCCCCCCACCTGAGGGTAATCTCCCTACACTGAATTCAAGTAACAGTTTAGGTGAAGCCCTGCCACTGTAAGTGTTTATCACTGGCTGCTGTCATCCTCAGTCAGGTAATGAGCACAGTGCTGGCAGCCCCACATCTCAGATCTTACAATGATCTGCTCAACTTCCCTCTTCCTATCTTCCCCTAACCTGAATATAACTGTACCCTGCTAGAATGGCTTCTCCTGTCCCTCTCTGGCATTCATTCTTCTCATCTGCTCCCCACACCAAAAACTAGTGAGCTCACTACCCTTCCGCATCATGAATGTGGTTAGCACAGTCTCCCATGTTATTTTTACATAGTAATAAATGTGATCTTCTGGTAAACCAAGCTTATAGCTGTGGGGCACAAGGAAAAATAGGCTTTCTTATTCATATAAGATCTGTTACCTGAGGATTGGTGGCACCATTAAATGACGCCTTGTAATGATGTGCACACCCGTCATTTAATAGCGCCTAATCGAAGGTAGCCTAGATCTTTTAAGGATAGGAAAGCCCATCTTTCCCCTTGTTCCCTGCTGCTATCATCCTGACTTACTGGAAAGATTTGTTTATTTTGGAAATGTCAAAAAAAAAACTGGGGACTGTACTACCTGCATTCATGATGCAGAAGGGCGATGAGCTCACCAGTTTTTGGTGTGGGGAGAAGGAGTGAAGAATGAATACCAGAGGGGGACTGAGAAGGCCACTCCTGCAAGGTACTGCTATATTCAGGGAAGGGGGAAGACAGAAGGGGAGAAACATGAATAGATCACTGTGAGATATAAGATGTGGGTCTGTCAGCACCATGATCACTTCCAGACCCCGTTGTCCTGGCCAACAATCCCCTTCCCATAAAACCAGCTCATGCAATTGTCCAAGGCTGTGTATGGGTATTAATGTGTGAAATAGCTGCCACTACATGTTCAGTCACTTCACTACCAGTCTAGCATTGCTTGCAAAGCACTTTGGGATACAATGTGTATGAAAAGCATCATATAAATGCTGATTCTTCTTCTTATTTTCCATGGAAAAAGAAGACAAGACAAGCATATTTTTGATTTCTGAGAAAGTATAAACCCTGGCATTGGACTACACAAGAACTTTGCTACAAACAAGTGGTGGATCTAGCGGTGGTGAAGGATACGGCTGCATTTCACTTTGTTGAAGAAGACTGATTTACTGATTGTACAAATGTTTATATTCAAGACCATGGATTACATGTGTAGGTTCTGTCAAAAACATTCTAAAAAAATAATAATAGCAGACAATATAAAGGTTTAATACAAATGTTAAAAAGTGCATATCAAGTATGCACACCACCCCATCACCCCCCATTGTAACATCCTGGATCGGCCAAAACTACTAGACCACCAGGTTATTTAAGACTTGTACTGCACTGTGGTTTGCCAAAGAGAAAGTTAGTTGGATTAAAACACAATTTCAGCATGTTAAAGTAAACAAAATGAACAGAACCATAGCATAACATGTGTATTGATCAAAATAATGCACATGGTTTTGACAAGTTTGGTGAAACAATTCTAAACAAAGGGAAAATAACTAATTTGCACTATAGACAGTGATATAGCTCTCTGACTCTGGCTCCAATTATGTCATTAGTTAACACATTTGGAAGCCATTTTAGGAAGCAGGCAGGTAAAACAGTTTTTTGAAATTGGAAGGCTGATTTTACATTGTTCAAATGCTTTGGAACAGCATTTACCTAAATTATATAAATGTAGTTGTAGCATTAATGTATCAAGCAGCCTTTCCTTTAGTCCCCTATGAAGTCCGATTTTTAAATAGTTTGCTGTCAAAATGTTTAGCTCTCCTTTAAGGGAACCACCAGGGTCTAGCATCAGAACGCCATGCTGATATGCTGACAACCTGAGTTTGGAAGCCAGTCACTGTAAGTCGTGTCAGGAGGCAGGTCATAGCTAAACCTTACTATCTCTATTTTGAAGTTTCTATGAATCTTCCAAGAAAGTATGCTTTCTAAGTTTTCAATTATCTAGCTCCATAGGTGGCTAAATTCTAAGAACAGCAATATTTTCAGAAATGTTCACATGAATGTTGAATGACTAGAATGTGAACCCCTGTAACTTGCACACCCTTCATTCAAATGCTGTGAAACTCATAATGTTTTAGGGACTGTCCCAGACAACATGCATGCCAAATGTCAGATGACTAGCTTTAACATGGACTGAGTTATGGCCAATTAAAGAATTTCAGAAAATTCCCAAATGTTTTGTGAAATTTCATGCAAATTCATGGAATTACATGAAATTCTGTGAATTCAGAATTTGATAATTTCACCCACCTCTAGCCCTCGATAATGGCCTCCAGTACCTTGCACAGCACTGACATCAGGCTGACCAGTCTTCATTTGCCCTGGTTCAGCTTTGCCCTTCTTCATGATTGGGACCACGTCAGCCATGTTCCAGTCCTTTCACACCAACCTTGTCCAGAAAAACTTCTGAGCAGGCCCAGTGGTGCTGAGGGTTGAGGCACTGGATGCCACACCTTGTTCCACACCAGTGTACCAGATTTGGGAGTGAACTCGGGTCGCTGGTGGGTCAGCTGGGGGGGAATAGGGCTTGAGCATCCCATAACTGCTCGCCATCTCCAGGGGAGGGTCAGGTGGGAGGGCCATTGCCCATCACACTTGTGTGACTCCAGGTGGAGGCTCGGGGGATTGCAAGCTCCCAATAGAAGGGAAATGGGTGGCCCAAGCATGCAGCAGATGTCGGCGACTAGCGCCATGACGTCAGGGGCTAACGCTGTGTGGGGGAGGAGCAAAAGTGGAAAAACACCTGTCAGCTCCAGGAAGATGGGCTTCCTTGGGCATGCCTCTGATCTACTCCTGCTCACTGACTACCTCCAGACACGACTAAAGATAGATTTACGGGGCTCCGCCCCACCTCATCCCCACTTGGGAAGTAGCCAAAGCTACGTGGGGGACTGGGAGGTAAGTATCGGTGAGTAGGTGGTAGGAGGATGACCCCATGGATGCCTTGAAGGGTTGGGGCTGACAGGTAGTAGGAGGGGTAAAAGTACAATTTAAAAAAAAAAAGAAAAGAAAAACTTCTGAAATTATTGCAAGTGGCACCACCAGATTCCTTCAACTCTCTTATGATCCTGTAATGTATACCAGCCACTCCATGGGACTTACTTGGCCTGGTCATTGCCAGATAATCAACTACCAGGGCAGGGGTTATATGCAATAGCTGCATCATAGCTACACATAAATTCTGGACTCTCCCAATGAGTTACCTCCCTCTGTAGGGTTCCTTTTGTGAATGCTGAACTAATGCATTCCTGATTAAGCATAACAGCCATTGCCTTTGGATGTCCCACATGTTCCTGCACCTCACCACTGTTTCCAAGATCCCAGCCCTCTCTTTCACTTTCCTCCTTTTATTTACATACCAAGAAACATAGAATGTGTCAGCAAAAAGGAACCGCTTGGCCCACCCAATCTGTCCTGATGTTCCCTGCCTAATCTGTCTCCACAGACCCTAACTAGTCTCTGGTGATCCTCCCTCCTCCCTGCCTATTTGCAAATGGTGGTACTATAGGCAGGCAGAGAATTTCTCTACAGATATCACAGAAATTTCAGGAAATATCTGGCCATGTCTTTGGCTGCAATTGTACCACTATGTCTATCCCACATATTCTTTAAGCCCCCATTGTTTTTGCCTCCACCACTTCCACTGGCAATCTGTTCCAAGTATCTACCATACTTTTAGTGAAGTAGTACTTCTTTACATTCCTCTTAAACATCTCCACTCTAGCTTCACTGCATGCCCTGTGGTCCTAATGCTCTTTCTCCTTTCAAAGGACTCCCCTTCTGCACCCTGTTCACCCCTGTGAGGTACTTGTAGGTCTTTAGAATATCCCCTCTCACTCTCCTCTCTGACAGGGTGTACATGTTGAGATTCCTTGGTTTTTCCCTCATAAAGCTTAACATAAAACCCCTGCATAATTTTTACTGCCCTCCTCTGGACTGTATTCAACCTGTGTATGTCCTTTCTGAGGTGTGACCTCCTAAACTGGAAACATTAATCCAGATAGGGGCTCTCCTGTGAGTGATACAATTGCAAGACCACCTCCCTCCTCCTGCTGGAGATACCCCACCCTATCCACCCCAGCATCCCACCAGTCCAATGCACTGTTTTGTATACACTGCCCTGCCACTTTGAGATCATCAGTTATAATAACCCCAAGGTCCCTTTCTTGCTACGTGACTGTCAGTACCCCCTGTCCTGTGCTCATCTCCTTAATTCCTAAACTCTAGGTGCATAGTTTTGAACTTTATGGCATTAAACCCCAACTGCTATATTCTTGACCACTCCTCAAGTTTCCCAAGATCCATATGCATTATTGCCACCTCCTTCAGAGTGTCTACACTATTTCTGATTTTGGTTTAATCTGGAAAAAGGCATATCTTTCCTTCCAGTTCTTCTGGAATGTCACTTATGAAGGCATTGAAGAGGACTGGTCACAGTACTGAGCCCTGCAGCATCCCTCTGGTTATTCTCCCATCATTAGAGTGAGTGCTATTAACCACCACCCTCTGTCACCTATCCACTAACCAGTTTCTAGCCCAGTTCATCACTTTGGATCCAACCCCTAGGATGCTCAATTTTTTTTTCTTAGTCTCCTGTGTGGCACAGTGTTGAAAGTCTTGCTAAAGCCCAGATAGACCATGCCGACTGTTCTCCCCTGATCTATTTCCCTGGTCATCTAGTCAAAGAAATCAATTAGATTCATCTGTCATGACCCCCCTTAAATGAATCCATACTGTGGTCTTGTAGCCCACTGAATTCACTATTCTTTGAAAAAGCCTTTCATAATGTGAGAGGTCAGAAGTTTGTGCTCCCTGCTGCTATGGTTATGTGTGCATGTCTTGCACTGCTAGAATAAAGAGGTAAGCTGGACAAACCATTCTGTGTGGACCCCCTTATTATCTGATGGTAAATGCCATAATTTTTGACTAACTAGACATTACATTTGTCATTGGTACCATGGACTCTGAGTGGTTCTTACTGTTTTCTATTGTCCCACATGCAGCTGATCATTTTGGTGTCCCAATACTGCACCCTCACAGATGCCTGAATGTCCTTTATGTAGTGAGGAGACCAAAACTACACACAAGTCAAAATCCTTGCTAAAGCCCAGATTAACCATGCCCACTACCCTCCCCTAGGGTTGCCACCTTTGGATGAGGCAAAAATGGATCCTAAGCCCCGCCCTTAGACCCACCCCTTTTCATGATTCATCATGCACTGTTCCCCCAATAAAAGGCAACACTTACAGCAGCAGTGAAATAAAAATGTTAAGATACTGTACTGTGCCTGTTAAAGTTACTTTCCTATGTTCTTCCTAATTATTTATTTGTGTATTTATTTATTGACATTGGTTGTTAACCAGATAAACATACAGAGATCCAATAAATCTCATTTACAGATATGATCTGGGGGAGACAAGGGAAATAATGTAAATAGCATACAACAGTACACATACTTAGTATCTTTTTCTGCCTCCATTTCCTGTTCTTGTCCACGGTACTATTTCAAAACCAAAGAAGTGACCATACTTTTTTCCTTGTGGGAAAAATAATTTAAAACATTTAAAAATGGCTAAATTCTGTTAGAGATGAAAATGTTTACCAGCAAATGAAAGTGGAAGACAACTGGCTCAGTTACAGTTACAAAAGGCGGAGGCAGCTTTGCTGCTTTGCCACTTTAAGATGCAGTGGAAAAGATTAGGTTAAGTAAGTGCTAATGGTGTTAATGGCTATACTTACAACTCCCAGGGTGTCTGCATTCACAAACAAAAGGCTACACTGACAACAGAACTTGTTTGTAACCTGGACATGTAGCTGAAACAATAAGTGATATGACAAAATTTTTTTCAAAAGTATGTCAGCACTCAAAATGGCTCAAAAACTGGACCAGCACAGAGCAAAACCAGATTACCTGATAGGGACCCTGAAAACCTGATCACCAGGTAAAAAAACTGAACTGACAGGTGGCAACCCTCCCCTCCCTTGATCTAGTTCCCTTGCCACCTAGAGAAATCAATCAGATTCATCGGTCATGGCCCCACCCATGAATTCATGCTGCCAGTGGCCTTGCAGTCTTCTGGATTCAAGATACTCTACAACACAGCAGACTGAAAAGCAGGGTGAGAAAACTGGAGTCCAATGTTTCACACATGCAGTACACTCCTCAATGCCTTGTTGAGGTGTGTGACTGCCCCTGAGTGATGACTTTATATAAGTCCTGCTTAAAAGGATATTAATTAATTTGTAGTCACCATTCAAAAAGTGCAACAGTGGTCATATTAAATGTGCATAATAGTAATGGTGTGTGAAGTTGGAAAAATTTGCTTAACAAATTAATTCATGAATTTCCCACACTTCATAAAGTTAATCTTCCTTATGACGAGTCAATTTGCATTATAGGGATAGCTTCACAAATTATGAATTTAGAAACTTTCACCAATGAAGTTGAGGCCATAGGTGAAGTTTGCAGTGTACTATGGACTGGAGGTCACATGGTACTGAAACGAGCTATATGCCAAGAAGAGGCTGTGTCCAGTGCTGTCTGCTGAATATAGAGTTGTAAAGTTTGTGCTTGTCTGAGCAAAATTACCTTTAAACTAGGGTTGCCACCTATCTGGTTTTTGACTGGATAATCCAGTTTTTAGGGTCCTTATCCAGTCATCCGGTTTTGGTTACATGCAGTCCAGTTTTTGGGCCATTTTAAGTGCTCATATACTCTTAAAACTGGTGTATCAAAAAATCATTCACTGTTTTGGCTGCATTACCTGTCCAGGTTACAAGGAAGTTATGCTGTCACAGCCATTCAGACCTGCCTTTGTTTGTAAAACCAGACTGTCTGAGAGGTGTGAAGCATGGCCATTAAAATCATTAGCAGTAAATTAACCTATTCTTTTCCACTCTGAATTTTAAGTATGGTCTTTTACTGCTATGACAGGAAACCGTTTTTACACCTTTATGTGCTCTCATGTGTTTCTTTTTGTTTGTTCTATATTATGGTAAGTTTTAAACCCATTTTTGTTAAATTAATAATCTAACTTTTATTGCTTTTATCACTACATTTGCTCTAATTTGTTGTATTACCTGAACATTCCATGATATTAGCTACACTTTGACAGGTCATTCAGATAAACAGCATGGAATGGTGTATCTGAAATTGTGGAATGTCTTAGAAATATGAAAAGAAACAGCAGTAGCTGCTGAGGTAAGGGGATCACAGTGCGGTGTTAAGAATTTTCCTGACACTGATAATTGAGATATCAAAAAATTGGTCAAAGAACCGGAATACATGGCTGACATGGAAAGGAAAATGGTAGGGTGTTTAACAGAGGGCTGAGCAATAAGCTGTGGCTGAGCTTGGCACATCCAGCAGACCTGAGTTTGATTCCATAACCTCCACTTAATACTATAGGACCCTGAGCAAGTCACTTAACCTTCCTGTGCTCCTGGGTCACTCCTGTAAAATGGGCTAGTGGCCTATGGGAGGTAACCTGGTTGCCAAAGAATAAAAATAAATAACAATAAATAAATCAAATAAATAACAGTATACAAATAATTTCCTATCACTAGTAATGTCTATTCCAACATTACAAATGGCTTTGGAGGAGGAGTGATATACTCGCCAGTCATAAAAAAGGGGTGGACCAAGAGGCGGAGTTTGGGGTGTGGTTTTGGATCCTGTTTTTACCTCATCGAAAGGTGGTAACTTTACTTTAAACCTATCTCAAAACCAATCTTTCTGAATCCAAATTGCTCACAACTTGTTCCAGAGTGTTTGTACTGATAGATTTGTGTTGTTTATTTCTATTTTCACTGATTATTTTGTTTAAAACAGTGATTTTTGTTTTGTCTATAGTGAAGCACTGTTGTGGGGGTGGGGAGGAGTCCGAATAGTGGTCTTTTGTCTTTACAGGTCACTTGCCTAATGCCCCCCCCATCAAGCAAGACTTCTCCTCCTCTGTCTGGAGCACTTTCGTGCCATGTCATGGCAAGACCATTACTAATGTGGTAAACAGTATCCTTTCCAAAAGTAAGTTTCCTTTTAAACGTTTCTTTTCTTTTCACAGGTGTGACACAATAGGGAGTGTACTAAAGTCTAAATAATGTCTCTTTTGTACTCACATGTCTCTTCTCATCCTGCCATGAATGCCTCTACATTCAGCAATCAAGTCACCATTACCTTCGCCACCAGAGTGTGGATGTGGTCAGTGTTGCAGCAGACATGTCCACAAAACAGTACTAACACAGTTAATACTCTACCTTCTCATCAGCTGCCTACCTCTGCCAATGAGATTATCATAACCTGCAACTGCATGCAACAACATACTCAACCTGCAACCTGACATATAATTTCTGTGATCTGAAAAAAATTTGGGGAGTACAGACTTTTTGTATATTGTGCTTTTTGCACACAGTTTGCACTAAAGTGTGTTACAAGAAATGCCATGGAGGGGGGCTGACACAGCACAGCACCATAGCACCATATAGCAACATAATATATTAATTCTGGAAGTTGAAAAAATTCTGGGAATATAGAGTTTCAGTATATTGTCCTTTTTGCACACAGTTTGCACTAAAATATATTACAGAAAGGGCTATGGGTGGGGACTGACACAACACAGCACTGTTGCACCATGTAGCAGCATGATACATTAATTTTGGAAGTTGGTAAAAATTCTTGGGGTTACACATGTTTGATACAGTGTGCTTTGTGCATACAATTTGCACAAAAGCATGCTACAAGAAGGGCTGTGAAGGGGGCTGACACAATGTAGCTCCATGTGGCAGCATGACATATTAGTTCTGGGAGCTGAGAAAAATTGTGGAGTACAGAAATTCAGTATAGTGAGCTTTCTGCACACAATCTGCACTAAAGAAGTTGCAGAGGGGAACTTCCACAGTGCAGCACAATGTAGCAGCATTATTTATGAATTTTCAGAGTTGAGAGAAATTCTGGGAGTACTGAAATGTACTATATTGTGCTTTACCATAGTGCTTTACAAGAAAAACAATAGTTAGAGAAGATAGTGCTAGCGTAAGGATAGCACAGTTGTACAAAAAAACAGAACAAAAGACAGGAACTTGGAACCCTGTTTTAATATTTTTTTCCCATTGAAATGGGGGAGGCTAGCTGACAGCAAAGTTTAAATAGACAGAAGCAGTAGCAGAAATCAGGATTGAGAGGAATTAAAATGTACATATTTTTTTCCTTTTAATTTTTATAATTTTTTGCAAAGTTTGAATTTTATTTTTAGAAATTGGTGAGGACTAGAGGAGACATGTAAACAGCATAGGACAGGAGTGGACTGGAAAGAGGAGAGGGATATGGCCTGAGGACAGGGGATGCACCACCACCATGGAGTTCTGCCAGTCCCTCCAGGATACTCTGCTGGTTCAGAAACAACACTTGCAGGATTTCCTTTATGGCCAAAACTTGGCAGGAGAGCTCCCCTATCTCCCTGTAGAGCTCCACCACTATGGCACCAGTGGTTGTGGGAGGAAGATCTGAGGACACTGTCTCAAGTAACTCCCACAGCACTCAAGTCTGGCTACAAGTCCAACTCCCAGTCTGCTTTGTGTCCTCCTCAGGCACGTGCACACTGCGTGACCCATGTTGCCTCTTCCTGTGCTGCCCACCCTGTGGCATGGAAGAAGTACTAGGGGTGGCACTGTCTTTACCCCTCTCAGCTGTTTTGGTCCTGAAATGATTCTCACACTCTTGGCGGTGCCTCACCTTAAAGTAAGTGTGCTGCCTACATTGTTGAAATGGTTGCCCTGTTTCCCACTCTGAACAATGTTGTAACATAAAGTGCATGCCACCACACTGTTGTTAGCAGGGTCTGCCTCAAAGAAAGTCCCAGACTGGGGACTTATGCTGCTGCCAAGGGGAGCAGCCAGATGGTCTTGGGAATTCTACTTCTCCTCCTCCTCCTCACAGGAAACAGATTGTGGCAGAACCGCATGGGGGCCACAGAGAGAAGTGTTACAGGGGATATACTAAGTTATCGCTAAACTTGATATGCCGACGCACAATGTAACGAGTCAATCATCCCGACAGCTACAGTCCTGAATCACTCTCATGCCTGAGAGACACAATTTGGGCATGTTACAGGGACTAAGTGTTACATGTGGAGGGGGTCCACCCCCCCACCCCATAACAAAAATATCTAACTCCTAGGGGGAGAGAAACCTGGAGTAAGTTAAAATTAGTTACAGGGGGTGCAGTGTGTGAAAGGACATGACCTGGACCAGAACCCAGGTCACACACAGCACACCGACTGAGCTACCAGTAGTATTCCCCTCCACACCACTGAGGTAGCTCGGCCAGTGACCCCATCCCAAACGTCCATTCCACAGCATTAGATGAGGTAGGGTAGCATTCTGTCACATCCGCTATCTTACCCCATAGGGAGCTATTGTGTCAGATGTAGTAGTGTCAGGTTACCACTTCTGTCAGGCAGAACTGACCGGGGTACTGCTTGTTGGGCAACCCAGCCTAGGGATAACATAAGTATACTGTCACAGGCAAAGGAGTAGGGTCAATGGGTGATGATGCCACCACCACTACATATTGCTGTTGGTGCTGTACTGTTTGTGTGGGGGTTCTGCTTGTTCCTGGTGCTCCTGGTACCAGTGGTGTCCTTTTATACTAAAGATCATACTAAGGATCACAAGCAGCCAGAAGGCAATTGCCCATGTTTGCTCCTAGTTGATCTTATTCAAAATACCTTATTTTCCCTCCACTTAATATATAGGAATCCAACTTTGTTTTAAATTCTTCTTTTGATTTATTAATTACCACTTCAGAAGGCAGCCCATTCCATGCATTCACTAACCTTGATGTAAATAAATGCTTCCTAACATTACTTCTAAATTTTACTACACTAATTTGAAGTTGGTGTCCTTGTGTTTCCATATTGCCTTCCTTAACTTTTATATTAAGTTCATAAAGCAGTATGAGTCCTGCATGATATCATACATAAACAATATATCGCCACATATTCATCTAGTATATACAGAGACATAAGTTTTAAGGATGAGAGCCTTTCCTCATATGTTTTCTCTTCCATTCCTTTTATTGATTTAGTAAATCTTCTCTGGATTTTTTTGATGTAATTAATTTCTTTTCTTAAATGGATTCCACAACTGAGATACGAACTCCAGGTGTGGATGGACATCTGACCTATACAGTGGCATAATTACCACATTGTCTCTAGATGTAATGTTCCTTTTAATAGCCCAATATATCTTATTGGCTTTTCTAATATCCTCTTGAGTTTGTTTAGAGGTATTAAAGTCATCCATAATTTGAATATCTAAATCCTTTTCGTTGCTTGATTCAAGTAATGGTTGACCATATAAGTAATATTTCTGTAGGGAATTGTCTTTCCCCAAGTACATCACCTTGCACTTGCTCATTTTCAACCTCATACCCCTTGATACTGTCCATGATGCTATTCTATCCAGATCTTCTTGTATAAGTTTTGTGTCTGATACAGTTTTAGATGGGCCTAGTATGTTAGTATTGTCAGCGTATTTATAGGCCCAGCTATTTAGATGTAATGTTAAATCTGATACGAAAATTTGAAATAATACAGGACCCAAAATGAACAACTTTGGAACTCCACTGGTCACGCTCTCCACTCCCGAGTGATGTCCACCAACAACCACCCTCTGGCGCCTACCTGAGAGACTTTTACTTTATCCAAAAGATATAACTTCCAGGGATTTCTATATCATGTAATGTTTTGATAATTGCTCATGGGAGGTGAGATCAAAATATTTAGTGAAGTCTAAATATAAAATGTCACAAGGCTTTTTTTTATCAAGTGTCACTCACTTTCTCTTAAAAACAAAGGAGGTTGGTAGTACAACGTCTGCCTTTTGTAAATCCGTGTTGGTTCAAATCACAACTATTTAGAAATAAAGTCAATCTATCCTTAATAATTGATTCCAATATTTTGCAAATTACACAGGTAAGGCTTATTGGTCTATAACTTTATAATAATGACTTGTCTCCATTTTTAAAAATAGGCACCACATGTGCTGTTTTTCAATCAGCTGGTATTGTGCCTGACCATAGTGACTGTTCAAATAATAGTTTTATTGGGAGTGTCAGATGTTTGCACATACTGTACTGTAGTATTCTAGCAGATATTTTGTCGGGACCTGGGGATGAGTTTGTTTTAAGTAGTTTTATTTTGGTTATGCTTTCTTCTTCTGTAATGTTTATATCAGTTTTATGTGAATTTTTCTTCATATTGAAAGGCTGTGTATCTTTTCTATATACCTCACAAAAGTAGGTGTTAAATAATTCTGCAAGCTTTGCATTGTTCTTGATTAAGCTTTCTTTGTGTGATATGGGTCCTACCTGTGACTGGAGTCTATTTAAGGAGTTTATATATGAAAACAAATTCTTAAGTTTATCTTATTTTACCTGTTATGCTAATTTCCTTTCCATTATTTTTCTGACTTTTCTAATGTCCCTTTTGCATTTCCTTTGTATTAATTTAAATGCTTCACTCAAAGTTTCTGTATTTAATTGTTTTTGTTGTTTGTATAGTTTGTTTTTCCCCTTGATAAGTCTCCTAATCTTTTTATTTAACCATTTCAGCCTTTTGGTATTATTTTAATTTTTCCTTCCAATCGGTATACATTCATTTGCAATCTGCAGCATCCTAGATTTAATTATCTGCCACATTTCTTCAGTTGTTTTATGTTGTAGCATGGTATCCCACATTGTATCTTCCAACATTGATTTTATTAGTTTTTTATCTGCTTTTTCAAACAGATAAATTTCAGTTTTACTTGTCTAGGGAACATATTCATAGAAAATGGTAAAAAATACCATACTGGGGTCACTGTTTCCTGATGGGGGACATGTTGCACCTTACAAGAGTCTACCTGTATGTGTTCAGAACATATAGCTACATCAAGTATATGATCTTCCCTAGTTGGTTCATCCACATATTGCAGTAAATGGTTCCTTTCACACACATCTAGGAACTGCTTCCCAATGCAACTAGCTGCTGTATCATTTGGCCATACAACAGCACTCATATTTAAATCTCCCATAAGTACCAGCTCCCCTATTTCTCCTGCTTTACCTATTTCACTCATGATGGATTTAGTTGTATTAGTAGTACAGTTTGGGGAGCGATATATAATTCCTGTGACAAATGACTTTAGACACCCTTCACTAATTTTAAGCCGTTATGTCTCAGTATTTACATAATCTTTTATGTGTTATATCTACAGATGTAATTTTGTTACTGACATATATTGCCACTCTGTCTCCCTTTTTCATGTTCTGTCCTTTCTATATAACTGGTATCCTTCTATTTCTAGTCCCCATATGTCATTTCCATTCCATCAGGTCTTGGTGATACCAATTATTTCTTCAGGTGAGCTTTCAATTAATACACAAAGCTCATTTATTTTGTTATTCATACTTTTAGCATTGACTAGTAGAATATTGATATTATTAACTGTTATGGTTGCGTGTCTTGTACTTGATATCTTTCTTTTATTGTCTTTTCCTGATAATGCCCATTTCTTTTGCCCTGCTGGCCAAGTTTAAATTCTTCTAGCCAAGTACTGTTTAAAATACTCTGCAAGTTTTTTGGTGTCCTTTTTGTTAAGATGAAGTTCATCTTTACTAAAATATTCGAATTTATCAAAAATGGCCCAATTATTAATAAACATGATATGTTTTCCTTTGCACCAATTAACAAGCCAACTGTTAATTCTGTATATCATTTGATTTTTTTCTTTATGTGTTCTAGGAATTGCTGATATTCTGTTGTAGTGACCCTTTCTTAGTAGTTCTTCCCTAAGTGATATTAAATTATGGCAGATGTCCTTTTCATGTTCCTTGCCAACGTCATTAGAACCAACATGTACAATAACAGATGATTTGTCTGATATTTTTACCTTTTTTGGTTGACTGCTACAGTATGTCACGTATTCATGTCCCATGATAACACAAAATAGTTGTATTTTCTTTATCCTCCCTACATACATGGGAATCACAATATTTAATTATTAAGTCACCCATAATCAGTTTTTTTGGGTTTATGCCATTCATGGGTAATCAAGTCTTCTGGTGTTATGCCCTGTAATAGTGAAAATCTATTAGATATTTCAATTGGGGCAGTTTCATTAGTAGTTTGATCCTTGAGTCTCTTTCTTCTAATTGTGACTAGTTGCCTTTCCTGTCGATTATTTACTGTATTGTCCCTAGTCTTTTTTTTTTTACTTGTCTTTCATCAACCTCACTTTTTGGACTTATTTTAACCTCTCTTGAACATTTCCCATTTGCTTTTATGGTTAAGGGGTTCTCATCATCTATTGTGTTAAGTGAATCTTGGATTTTAACAATGTCCTTTAATTCCTCTATCTCCTTTAATAGATTTTCCTTGTCATTCTTTAAATTATCATTATGGCTACATTTTGTGCAAACATATTGTGAACAGTGCTGTGAACAGTTCAGTTGTATGTACTTGTCACAATGTAAGCATTTATTAATGGATCCCATATCATATAATAATGCCAAAATATCTCCTGCAGAAACCTTGGTAGCCATTCTGTGAGATGCTACTACCTTACCCTTTAGATGATGACAGATAACAATATATTCCTCTTGAACATCTCTAGAGCCTGCTTACAGGTATGGTTTATGGCCTCCTTCCCCTTCTTCCCCTGCTGATGCCTGCAGATGCCGCTGGCCTCTGTCTGCATCTCTGCCACTCCGTGCTCAACTCCGATCACTAGAGCCAAGTAATATATGGTCGCACTCTCATGATGTCACCCGTTGCTATGGGGACACCTGTGTTAGCTCCCAGCATACGGCAGAAAATGCACATAACCTACCTTTAAAAAGGCAGGTTAGTCAGCACCTGGCACCTAAATGTTTCTCCAAACACTGAGAAGTTTCAGTGCTGTCAGCTTCGTCGGACCTCTGCTGGGATACAGGAAGCACTGTATGTCAGTACACTAAACCAAATATCCTCAGGCACAAAAAAACAGTGTTTCCCCTGATACAGCAGCTAACTACTTACACCAGCTGTCACTCAATTTAAAATGTAAAGACTGCAGGACATAAACGTCCTTGCCAAACTCCACACTCAGCCCTCTCTGTATTAAAATGCTCACTAGAGCTGAGTAACATATGGCCTCACTCCCATGACATCACCTGATGCTATGGGGATGCTCGTGTTACCTCCCAACACACGGCAGATAATGCACATAACCTGCCTTTAAAAAGGCAGGTTAGTCAGCACCCGGCAGCTAAATGCTTCTCCAAACATTGAGAAGTCTCAGTGCTCTCAGCTTTGTCAGACCTCTGTAGGGATCCAGGAAGCACTGTATATCAGTACACAAATACGAAATATCTTCAGGCTTAAAGAAACAGTGTTTCCTCCAATACAGCAGCTAACTGCTTACACCAGAAGTCACTCAATTTAAAATGTAAAGACTACAGGACTCAAACGTCCATGTCCAACACCACACTTAGCCCTCTCTTCAGATGGATGGGATGTCATGTCCATTCCATGGACCACATCCCCTCTCATCAGTGACTCCTCCCAGTCTGAGTCCTCCCAGACTGACTCCTCTCAGTCTGAGTCCTCCCATTCTCCTCCTCAGTCCCACTCATTCTAATTAGAAAAAAAGAAAAGATAGAAGAAGAATAAAATGAAGAACAATAAAACAAATAAAACTAGGGAATAAAAGGAAAATCAGACCTATGCCACAGCTAAATAAATCCAACTTCTAAGTAAAGGTAAGATGATTAAAAACAAAAAAGAACTGTAAATATGTGTTTTCTATAAGATTTTAGAATGTTCAAAAAGCAGCAGATGTGTCATCTTCCACTCACTCAGACTGTAAAACAAAAGTAAAGACCACTCTGCTGGTGTCCTGGCCACATTTTCCTCATTCAGTAAAAAAAATACCACCAACAGCATAATCTGGTTCAAGGTCAGCTGGCATTCATCTGTATCCCCCTCCCCCGGGTCATGCCTGAAAATAGGCAGGATTTGTCTAGTGTACTTACCAGGTCAACAAAAACTAAATAAATAAATACACGCTGTACATAGAGCAGTAGCATGTGTCCTGCAGAAGTTGTCTCCATGTACCCTAACAGGAACTTTTTTACCAGTAGCCTTGATCAGAGAAAACTTCAGCCAAATGTGCCCTAAAGGTGCAGTAGCAGGTAAAGTTACTGAAATGAATTTCCTAGAAAATGACAAAAATTTATTAACTGCTTCACAAAGGCGGTGCTGGTAACTTTGCTGGAACTCTGCAACATCTCTGCATAAATGCAATTTAAACAGTGCAATAAGTGCAAAATGTGCAAAAACAAAACTATGCGAATCATGATTTCTGATTCTTAAAGAAATACTGCTATATTTTGACATAATATAGATGCATAGATACTGTTGGCAGATAAGAACCTATGGCCCACACAGTCTGCCTATTTGAGCTCATAAGATCACATTAAGTTTTTCTAGATGTCTGTTGCCCCTTACCCCTGACCTCCAAGATTCCCTTATGTCTATCCCATGCATTCTTAAATCCCCTGATTGTTTCAGCCACCACCACTTCCTCAGCAGGGTATTCCACTTGTTCACCACCCTTTCTGTGAAGAAATTCTTCCTCACATTTCCTCTGAATTGTCCTCCCTCCAAATTCATCTCATGCCCTCTAGTCCTGGAACATCTTTTTCACTAGAAAATAGTGTTTTCCTGAAACCCTGTTCAACCCTGTAAGATACTTATATATCCCTATTATAGTCCCTCTCTCCCTTCTCTCCTTCTGGGAGTACATATTCAAGTCCTTCGGCCTGTCCTCCTAGGACTTGTAATGCAATCCCTGTACTGTCTTTGTTGCCCTCCTCTGAACCTTCTCCACCCTATGTCCTTATATAGATAAGGTCTCCAGAACTGGACACTGCAATCCACATGTCTTATAAGTGGAATTATCACCTCCCTTTTCCTACTGGTGATTCCCCTGCCTATGTATCCCAGCATCTTATTTGCTTTACCTACCATCTTATCTTACTGTTTCCCTACCTTAAGGTCATCGGACATGATAACCCCAAGGTCCCTCTCCTACTTGGTGTATGCTGTATCCTCACTCCCCCAACTGATATGTTGTTCTAGGGATTTTGTGCCCCATGTGCATTATTTTGCACTTTCTTGCATTAAATTTCAACTACCAAACCCTTAACCATTCTTCAAACTTCTGCAGGTCCCTCCTCATTCTGTCTACACCCTCTGGCATGTCCATTCTGTTACAGAGCTTCGTGTCATCAACAAACAGGGAAATTCTGCCTTCTAGGTCCTGCGCAATATCACCAATAAAGATGTTGAATAGGACTAGTCCCAGCACTGAGCCCTGTGACACCCCACTGGTCACTCTTCCTTCTGTGGAGTGACAGCCATTTACCACCACCCTCTGGGTTCTGCCACCCAACCAATTATCCATCCACTGCACGACTGTCCTGCCCACTCCCATATTCCCCAGTTTGTTTTAGAGCCTTCTATGCAGCACAGTGCCAAAGGCCTTGCTGAAGTCCAGATAGACCATGTCCACTGCCCTCCTCTGCTCCACCTCCCTTGTCACCCAGTCAAAAAATTCAATGAGGTTGGTCTAGCATGATGTCCCTGCAGTGAAACCATGCATTGGGTCCTGTGGTTCATTGGCAACTAGATGTTCCACCAATCTCTCCTTCAGTAGTGCTTCCATGATCTTCCCCACTACCAAGGTGAGACTGACTGGTCTGTAGTTCCCCACTTCCTCTTTGTTCTTGCTTTTGTATAAGGGGACTACATCTGCTATCCTCCAGTCTTTGGGTACCTCCCCTGTTTCCAGTGACTGGCTAATCAGGATTGCCTGAGGTTCAGCCACCACCTCTTTTAGTTTCTTTAGAATCCTGGGGTGCACCCCATCTGGCCCCATTGCTTTATCAACTCTTCATTCCTTCCAGTTCCTTTAGGACCCTTTCCCATGTAAAGGGACTTGTGTCCATTTCTGTGCCCTTCCACCCCTTGTACAACTTTCAGGCCCATTGTCCACCCCTTCCTCAATAAAGACTGAGTAGAAATACCTGTTCAGTATGTCAGCTTTACTGTTGTCATCCTCCACTCTGCCCCATCCTCCCCTTCAGTCAGACTATCCCTCCCTTTGCCCTTCTCTTTTCACTTATGTACCTGTAAAAGGTTTTGTCCCCTCTAACTACTGATTTCGTGATGCACTCTTCTGGCTGAGCTTTGACATCCCTTACTGACCTCCCTGTCTCCCTTTGCTTCACCTGGTACTTTTCCCTATCCCCTTCTGTCTGTGTCTTTTTGTATTGCCTGAAAGCAATCTGTTGGGCTTTCATTTTCTCTGCTACCTCCTTGGAAATCCATAGTGGCCTCCTCTTCCTTTTCCCCTTGCTAACCTGCTTAATGCATAATTGTGTTACTCTTGCAATCCCAGTTTTAAATATTGCCCACTGTTCCTCCACCCCTGATTCCCTTCCCATTCCTATTGGTGTCTCTTTCAAGCATGTCCCAATTTTCCCCAAATCTGCCTTCCTAAACTCCAGGATACATGTTTTTGTGTGGTTTGGTTCTGCTCCTTCTGTGATTTCAAACCACAGTGACTGCCCCAGGTGCTCCCCCACTGCTACCCCATCACACTGTCCCGTTTGTGAGCACAAGGTCCAGTATTGCCTTCTGCTGAGTTAGTTCTATGACTAGTTGCTTAAGGAAGGCATCGTAAAGGGAGTCCAGGATAAATCTGCTCCTAGTTGTTGCTGCTGCTGCTGGGAGGCTACAGTACACATCTGGAATATTGAAGTCTCCAACCAGCACCACCTCCCCCTTGTCTGCCATCCTTTGGATGGCTAGCATTAATTCCCTATACATCTTTTCCTCCAGGGCTGGTGGTCAGTAGACCACCCCTGTGTGGATGACTGACCCCGTTTTCCTTTCCAGCTTAACCCACAGTATCCCTCCCATTTTGTAGATCTTTTATCTCTGTAAATTTAGTCTGCAATGTGTCAACTGATTTTTTTATTAGATCTTCACTGAAAAGATTCCTAATTCAAAGTCTGTCAGCTCATCTGAAACAAAAGGGATCTACAGAACTTATATTTGCCCCATTTAGATTATGGGTTACAGTTATGGGACCCTTATAAGAAAGGCAGCATGTTAAGACTTTAAAAAAGGGTGCATGGCACAGACATTGATTATGTGCCACCTGGCATCGCACACCACCTGGCAGTTGATGCTTGCATAGCCCCTCTGATTGATATATGCAGCCCCCTCAGGGACAGGTGATGTGTGGATGACCACATGGGTACAGTCTATTGCCCATAGGATGCCAGGCATATGTGCTATCCTGTGGAACTCCTGTATGTTTGCTGTACACTCCACCAGTGTGCTGGGGAAATGGATGTACTCCACAGCATGTGGCAGCAGTGCACTGAGGAATTGGGTGAGGTGGTGTGATGGGACTGACTGGGTTATGCCTGTGGCATCCCCTGTTAGTCTTTGGAAGGTACCCGTGGTGAGCAAGCACATGCAAGCTGTCACTTTAGTCTTCACTGACAGAGCATGGCTCCGACGTGTGGGTGCCTGCATCACATCACTGCACAGCTCACAGAGCTGCCTCAGAATTGCCCGATTCAGGTGGTACCAGCCCACGATCTCGGTATCGCTGTACAGCTCAAAGCTGGTGTGGGCTCGGTATTGCCTGTTGGGGGCATACCACTGACAGGCCCTTCC
Organism: Neoceratodus forsteri; assembly: GCA_016271365.2. NCBI lineage: Eukaryota > Metazoa > Chordata > Ceratodontiformes > Ceratodontidae > Neoceratodus > Neoceratodus forsteri. The sequence goes on along the minus strand of CM057453.1, from coordinate 677,981,716 downwards.
ATGACTGTGCTCCCCTGCTGCCTGCCTTCTCACCCCTCTCATTACTGCCTCCATCTGGATGGTGGCACTGGCCATGTCACTGGCTTGTGTTTCCCCACCCCAGCAGCTGTTTCTGTGTTCCCCCCGCTGTCCTGGCTGCTACTTCCCCTGCACTGGGAACACCTTCCTGTGGTGGCCTCAGTGCTGTGTGGCACTTCCCCCTTCTGCACTGGCTGTGGCTGTGGCTCCCCATACCTTTCCTGTGCCTGTGGGATCAGGGTGCCCTTTCCCTGTCCTGCCCTGTGTGTCCCTCCTGCCCTGTTTGTCTGCCTATCAGTCAGCCACATGGGCCTTCCCTGTAGCGTTCTTGCACCTCTCCCTTGTTCCTTTTTATTTTGGCTTATTTCAGCTATTGTGCAACTTCCGCTTGCTCCCCTATTGCGCATGGCACATGTTGTTGAATATCGCACTGCACCATTTATGCATGGTTCCTCCCCCTTCAGTTGCACATGCATTCATTATCATTGCGCTTTTGCTCAGTGTGATTTGGGGGGTGCATCTGCCTCCAGCTGAATATCGCAGAATGGCAAATTTTCAGACTTGTGCTGGAGCAACCCTATTGCACATGGTGCAACCCTTTTGAATATCTGGGCCTCTGGGCTTATTTTATTTAAGGCCTGTTTAGATGCCTCTTGGTGGCAGGTCTGGGTTGTAGGTTACAGTTGCATATATCTGAGAAGTGGGCATGTAGGAGCGGTTTAAGGAGCCTTGGGGTGGGGGAGAGCCTAATATCTACCGGGAGATCATTCCAGAGTTTGGGCAGCTGATGTTTGAAGGTTGATTGGCCCTTCGATGTGTGTATGAAAGGGACTTGGAGTTGCTTTGAGTCTGAGCCTCTGAGGGAGTATGCCGGGGGGGTTGTGTTGACAGGACAGAGCTAAGATGAGGGGGAGGGAGTTGGTCCAGTATTTAGCTATGAGATTGGTGGAGTGTAGTTGGTGTCGAGACTCCAGCGAGGGGAGGGCAAGTGCGCTGTATAGGTCACAATGATGGGTGGTGGGGGGACATTCCAGGATGAACCGACAGAAAGAATGAGAGAGGGAGTCCAAGCTGGCCAGGGTGGATGAGGGGGCTGCACTGTAGACCACGTCGCTATAGTCAAATATGGGGAGAATCATTTTGTGCACTAATTCCCTCCTGACCGTGGTTGGTAGGCAGCCTTTATTATGGTATAGTGCACCTAGTTTGGGGTGTAGTTTTTTCTGTAATGAGTCAATGTGGATGGAGAAGTCTAGGTGATGATTGAGCCATACACCCAGGTACCTAAAGGAGGTGCAGGATTCCAGGGTGGATCTGTCTAGAGTTTGGAAAACAGGGGGAGCAGCTAGACAGAAGAGTCTAGGCTGCATGCTGAAGGTTAGGGAAATGGTTTTCTTTGCATTTAGGACAAGTTGGTTGGACCTGAGCCATTCTTGAATGGCATCAAAATCCTGTTGAAGGGTTTAGTTTGTGATACCGATGGAGGAGCCAGAGGCGTACAGTACAGTATCGTCTGAATACATTTGTATAGCTGAGTTGGAGCAGGCCAGAGGTAGATCATTTAAAAATATGGAGAAGAGTAGAGGGCCCAGGACAGAGCCCTGGGGGACCCCCATGGTGACTGGGAGTGAGGTGGATACATGAGGGCCATTTTTTTACTGCCTGCTTTCTACCTGTCAGGTAGGCTTGGAACCAGCTGGTGGCTAGATAAGAGAGGCCTGCGTCATGCAATTTTGTGATTAGCTTAGGGTGGGATACAGTATCAAATGCTTTGGCCAGGTCTATGAATATGGCCGAGGTGATATGCCCCTTGTCCATACCTGAGGGAATGTTGTTTGTGATTCTTAGTAGCACTGTGATGGTGGAATGCAATTTACGAAATCCCGACTGATACAGTGTGAAGAAGGAGGTAGATTTGAGGAAATGTGTGAGTTGGGAGAGGGCTAGGTGTTCTTGTAGCTTGGCCAGAACTGGTAGAAGGGAGATATGGTGGTAGTTTCCAGGCGCAGATGGATCACCACCCTTTGGTAGTGGGATGACTACTGCCTTCTTCCAAGCTGCTGGAATTTGTGCTGTGGTGAAAGAGAGGTTCAAGAGGTTGGCTAGGGGGCAGCAATGGCAGGGGCTGATAATAGGAGTTTGGCATCCAGTCCTAAAGGGCACTTGCCTTTGTTGGGGTTGAGGGAATGTAGGGTGAATAGAACTTCTGCTGTGGAGACTAGACAGAAAGAGAATGTGGTGGTGTGGGGGGTATGCAGGGGTATCACGAAAGGGCTTGGTGTGGGTGTGGTGAATTGTTGGCTTTTTAGGAGAAATGTAGCACAATTGGTAAAATAGGTGTTGAACGCTGAGGCAACTTCACTGGGGACTGATACATTGTTGCCCTGTATGTTTAGGGTAGGGGTGGGTGGCTGAACAGGGGGAGAGAACAGGGTTTTAATGGATTTTCAGAATTTGGAAGGGTGGCTAAGGTTAGAGGAGAGAGCCGCCCAGAAGTAATTCTTTTTGTCTGCCTTATGGCTTTAGTGCAGTTATTATGGAGGGTTCGGTAATGCTGCAGGTATTCATGGGAGCCTGTTTGCCTGTGTTTTTTCCAGGCCTGGTCCCTAGCACGACAACTGCAGATGATGTTGGCAGATACCCAGGGGAGATGGGTTTCCCTGACCCTTTTGTTTCTTAGGGGTGCGTGGTAGTCCCATACAGCAAGAACTTGGTTTTTGAACATATCGAAGGCATGGTCAATAGAGGGTGCCAGTTGAATGAATGACCAGTCCATGAGGGTAAGGTCATTTAGTAAGGAGTGGAGGCAGAGGGATTTGTAAGCTTGTGTAAGGATTGTCCTTGGGGGGTGGTGGTTTGTAGGTCTGTGCACCTTTCTGATCATATAAACCATATGGTGATCACTCAGGGAATCATGCAGGAGGCCAGCTTTAATTATCCTGTGAGGGTGTGATGTGAGAGCCCAGTCCAGGAGGGAGTGGTTTTGTGTTCTTGGGTTTATGCGTGTGGGTTGCTCTATTAGTTGGGAGAGGTTTAGGGATTGAATCTTACTATGTAGTTTGGAGCAGTCTTTTGCTAGCCAGTTGTAGTTTAAGTCTCCGAGGATGTAGAGCTCACTGGCTACAGACGTAGCTTTAAGAGTAGCTAGGTGGTCTATGATGATAGTCGCAGGAGTAGCAGGGGCGCAATATATCCCTGCCACGTATACTGGGGAGGTGTGCAGCAGAACTAGTTTAATCATCTTAGTTTCTATTTGGGCAGTATGTCCAGGGAGCTGGACAGGGGTGAAGTGAAAACCGTTTCATATATACATGGCTATACCACCGCCTTTCTTATTGCCATGTCGGTCCTGCCTAATTACTGTGTAGACAGGGATGGCTATTTCTGAGTCATCATGGTGAGGTTTCAGCCATGTTTCAGATATATTACAGATGTTAGGTCAAAGGGTTTGGTCAGTGACTTGCAGCTCTGGAACTTTATTCAATAGGCTGCGGATGTTAAGGTGAATTAGGTGAAGTCCCTTTGGTAGGGTTTGGGGGTGGGGTTGGATGGTGGGCCAGGGCTGGTTTCAACGTCACCTGCCAAGAGAAGCAGCAGGGTGAAGTAATGTACGGCGGTGTGCCATTTGTTTCTGGGCTTAAGCATGGAATGGGAGATTTGTGAGGTGTGGAGAGAGACCGATGCCACTAGGTTACATAGGGAAGATAGGCATGGAGGAAAGATGGGGGATGGCAGAGGAACTTAAAGGCCAGATTTGTGTGTGTGTGTGTGAAACAGGCTCACAGTGGGGGATGGTAGGGGGTGAGGGAAAGGTGAGACCAAGCAAAAGTAGAGGAGGTCAGGGTCATTTAGGGGCTTGTTTGATGGGGGTTGAGATACAATAGAGGAACAGTAATGGTTATCATTGCAATTTGGTATAGGATCATGTTTGTAGACTGAAGTTTGCAGTAGCAAGCAGGAAATTTGGTGTAATGGCCTCTGCTGGAGGGATCTGACAACCTGCAGATCTGAAAGTGGGCCGATAGGTTTTGGCGTGTCAACTGACCTCTCAGCTGCCTATAAATTTGAGTGCTGACCAAGGGTGGTGGTGGGAGAGGTGGGGAGCCGGCGCACAGTGCCGGCGGGGCCAGAATCACAGCAGCGTAATGTGCTGTAGTTCTGCTCAGCCTCTAGTTCAAATATTTGTATTGGCACCAAATTAAACAAAGGAGTCTGATCCTGCTGCCAAGCTAGCCCACCCACACTGCACCTGGTATATAGCTTGGGGGGTCTCAATGTGTGTCCTGGGAGAGCTGAGCACAAAGCCCCCATGACCTCATGGGTAAACAGAGAGGGCAGTCCCTCACCTCAGGACCCTTTGAATTCCCCAATTACTTATTTTGTAGTCCTGTATTTCCAAGCTAGCTAGATCAGTCACAATAGTGCTTGGAGCAACAGATTAAAATTTGCAATGTGCCTTGCAGTTTAAAATTGGCCTTTTTTGTATAAAGCTATACCCAGATTACTTTACAATGTCCTGAGCTCCTTTAACACAGTTGCATGCAATATCTGGCATAGGAAAACAACAACGCCTGAAATTTTAAATGCTTCCAGAAAACCAGACAGTGTGCTGTTACAACCCCTTAAAGTAAGCCTTTTACACTACTAACATATGCAGGGAACAGTTTTTGCTTGAGCTTAAAAAAACAGTCGGTAGCCCCTTAAAGTAAATGTCTTTTACACTACTAACATATGCAGGGAACAGTTTTTGTTGAAATTAAAAAACAGTCTGTAGATGTACACTGACTAAAATGGCCTTTAAGAATCACAGCAGCACAGTAGCAGCGCTATGTACTGTAACTCTACTCAGTCTCTAGTTCAAATATTTGTATTGGCACCAAATTAAAACAAAGGAGTCTGGTCCTGTCGCTGAGTGGCTCACTCATGACCTCGTACCTGGTATAGCTCCGGTGGGGGGGTCCAAGTGTGTCCTGGGAGAGCTCGTGCTGAAAGCCCTCATGACCTCATGGGGGTAAATGGGGGAGGGCAGCAGTCCCCTACCCTCACGACCCTCTGTGGATGCTGAATTCGGAAACATAAACTTCTCAAGTTATTTAGGAACTACAGGAAAATAAAAATAATTGATTTGGTTTAATAAAAAAGATAACAAGGATTACAGATCATTCCTAAAGAAAAACATACTTGTAATAAATATTAATGGGACTGTATGATTTCTGTTACACAAAATAAGGACTCAAACAATTCTGGGGCTTAGTAGCAAACAGTTGTAATTGACTTGCCAAGAAAATGAAAACTATATTGATATATATACTTAGGTTGAATACTTAAAAAATAATCTGTATGACCCAACAAAAGTGACCCAGAGTTCCTGGCTAGAACCGAACACAGTAAAAATAAATTTTTCTACCATAATGACAGAAGAAATGTTGTTGTCTATACAGAATTTAAGATCAAATAAGGCACCTGGTCCTGATGTGATACCAGGAGAGGCATATAAATGCATGGATGAACAATGGGTAATGTTTTTGGCAAACTTCTTTAATAAATGTGTGACAAGAAATTACATACCTAATTCATGGCAAGGGTCAGTGATTGTGCCCATTTTCAAAAAAGGGATAAAAGAATAACAAAGAACTATAGGCCCATCAGCCTTATGGACATTATAGGAAACATATTTTCTAAAATTATACTGAGTAGACTGTTACTAGAAATAAAGAGAGTGGGGGATTTTTCACCACTCCAAGCAAGATTTAGATCAAACTTTTCAACCACTGATAACTGTTTTGTACTCTAACTTCTCTGTGAGAAATATGTGAAGCTTAGGTGACAGAAAATCTATGCTGCTACCCTAGATTATTCATCAGCTTTCAATACTATAGTTTGGGACAAATTATGGTCTTGTATGGTATCCTGGGGTATTTGCCCAATTATCATTAATAAAATTGGATTATTATATACAGAAACATGGGCCCAAATCAGAGTTATTTTTTATATAAATAACTCTGAAAATTTCCCAACAAATGTTAGAGTAAGACAGGGGTGCATTCTTGCTCCCACCCTATTTTCAATACACATGAACAAGTTACTGTTAAATTTAAAAGAGAGTCATACAGACTCCCCAAAACATAGTTCTATAAAATGTCCAGCATTCGCCTACGTGGATGATGTAGTAATATTCTCCTTCACACCCTCTGGTTTACAAAAAAAAAAAAAAACTTAATATACTTGAAACATTTCCAAAGGATATGTCATTAAAAGTAAATATGGACAAAACAAAAATAATAGTTTTCGGTAGCAGAAAAAAAATTTAAATGGTTTATTGCTGCCACACCAGTTGAAGTGACAAAAAACTATCAATAGTCGGATCTGATGTTTTCTCAAACCCTTTTGTGGAAGTTACATTTTGATACACTGTTGAAAAAAACTAATAATACAATTAATGGTTTAAGAAGATTTAATGCAATGTATGGTGGAGCTATTATTTTTCCCCTTTTAAGAACTTAGAGGCAATGTATAATGCTTAGCTCTTGTATGGTGCAGACGTTTTGATCTTAAATATATGGAAAAAATGTAAAAATTGGCTTTGCTGATCATTAGATTTGCACTAGGTTTTTCACAATCCATCCCTGCATGTTTTGTACATGCAGAGGTGAGATTAGCCAATGTAAAAGCCTTGGAGGAAGTCTGTAGGATTAATTAATTGTTGAAGGTCAGTAAACACTCAAAAGGAAGACTGACAAGAGAATGTTGGGAAGAAAAAAGACATTGGGACCTTGAAGGATGTGAGAGATCTACTTGGCTGTTGGAATTGAAAACAATATTGAATTCAGTGAAACTTGTGGATCATTTGGATTTGGCTAAACACAGTATTATAATAGCTGATCAATACAAAGCTTATTTAAAAAAAGGCTTATTAAAAAATATAAATATCAAGATCAAGAAAAGATAATTAATTCAAAATGTGCAGTATGGTATACAAACAATGATTGTGTGCATTTATATAGATACTATTTAGATATCTTGGAAAATCCATTACAATGCAAATTATACACTGGATACAGAATATAATTCTTTGAGTCCAATAATTTAACAGCCAGATTTAACAGATCAATGGAATGCTATGCCCAAGGAGGTGGTATCCTGTAGAATGGTGGGTGGTTTTAAGAGGGGATAGAACAGATTGGGGGGAGTAAGGGTGAAGAGGGTGGGAGGTGTGGCAGCTGCAAGTTGAGAGGCTAACTGCACAATCGGGGAGACTTGCTAGACCATGAGGCCTGTTTCTGATGCTGTTTTCATATGTTTGTATCAATGGATCTCATACTGGTGGAATGTTACTGTGGAGGTAGAGAAAATATTTATAACATGTAATTGCTTACATGTCCTTGGTACAAAAAAGCTAGAAGAAAATGGTTAGGCTGTATTTTCTTGACAGACTTAGGACATGATGAAAATGAAATACTGCTGATGCTTTTTTAAGTAGAGGATGATTTCATAATCAGGATGACAGCAAATTACCTGATATCAATACAAAAAAAAAAAGAAAAAGGATTGTAAGAACAATTATAACATAATGGAGTTTTAGCATTAATGCACTCAAGGGGACACTAGAGTAATTTCTTTGAATGTTATGTAAGCAACAAGACACAACAGGGCATGTGTTAGACAGTTCTAACACATGGCTAGGTGGTGTAGTGAAGCACGAAGCCACAGGCTGAGAGTGTCCAGCTCCCTAGTTGTGCATTACAACTGTCTAATGCATGCGCTGGAGTGGCTTATTGCACCTTTAAAATGGGCCTGTGTATATTCCATGAATATATGAACCACAACTGTTATGCTTACATAGAAAAATATTAAAAGCGTTAATGTATTTAATGTAAACACATCTACTTGGTATTTACTATGGAGAAGGGGGGGTGTGATACCCAAGGGGGGAGGAGGGCAGGAATAGAAGGGGAGGGGGTGATGGGCGGGGAAATCATGGAGGGCAGGGTTCTGGAGGGTTTGAGGGCACTGAGGGTGGACAAGGTGCCAGGCCCAGATGGCATCCACCCCAGGGTACTGAAGGAGCTAGCAGAGGTCCTGTCGGGACCTTTGGCAGACCTATTCAATGCCTCTCTACACTCAGTGTGTGTACTTCAGGATTGGAGGATGGCTCATGTGGTGCCCCTGCACAACAGTGGCCCCAAGAATGAACCAGGGAACTATATAGTGGTGAGCCTCACATCCATTGTGAGTAAGCTGATGCAGACTATCCTGAAGAAGAGGCTGGTGACCCTCCTGGAGGCCAAAGGGCTACAGGACAGCAGCCAGCATGGCTTTGTATGGGCAGATCCTGCCAAACCAACCTGGTGGAGTTCTATGACTGGGTAACTAGGCAATTGGATAGGGACCATGCAGTGGATGTCCTGTACCTGGACTTCAGTAACGCATTCGATTTGGTGCTGCACTGGAGGCTGGGAAGTAAGATAGAAGGCATAGGGGTGGGTGCAAAGCTGGTGAGATCAGTAGCAAACTGGATTCAGGAAGGCAACAGAGGGTGGTGGTGGGTGGGGAGCTCTCATCCATAATGGTAGTGATTAGCGGTGTTCCACAGGGCTCGGTGTTGAGACCAGTGTTGTTTGGAATAGTCATTGCAGACATATCACTGGGCATCAAGAGCAAGACCAGTCTGTTTGTTGACAACACCAAGATGGGAGTGGTGGCGGATGACCTAGGGGGATGGCAGGGGTTTCAGGATGATCTGGCAAAACTGGAAACCTGGTCAGACAGCTGGCAACTGGGGTTCAATGCCAAAAAGTGAAGGTGCTGCATTTTGGGGTGAAAACCCCAAGGAGGAGTTACCAGCTGGGGGAGTGCAGCTAGCTGAGACAGAGGAGAAGAAGGATCTGGGGGTGCTCATTACAGGGTCAATGAACAACCAGCATAATGTAGGAAGACAGCTGTAAAGGCCAACAAAATGATGGGCTGCATTGCAAGGGGTATATCCTCAAGGAAGGGGGAGTGATTCTGCCACTGTATAGATCATTAGTTAGACCGCACCTGGAGTACTGCGTGCAGTACTGGTGCCTGTATCTGAAGAGGGACATTAAGTTACTGGAGGGGGTGCAGTGCAGGGTGACAAAGATGATCCAGGGGCCGGGGGACTTAATATACGAGAGGAGGCTGAGGGAGATGAACATGTACTCACTGGAGAAGAGGCGGGACAGGGAGTATATGTTTGAAATCTTCAAGTACATGAAAGAAATAAACAAGACAGGTATGGAAGGGTTGTTCAAAGTAAGAGAGCAGAGGGACACCTGGGGTCATGATATGAGACTGAAGGGAGGAAGGTTCAGGAGGGAGATGGGGAGACACTTTTTTATAGAGAGGGTGGTAGCTGTGTGGAATGCATTACCAGCGGAAGTGGTATCCAGCAGAAGAGTCGGCTGCTTCCAAAGGGGTTGGAACAGGCAAGGGGAGGTCAAAGGAGGGTGAGGGTGGTGGGAGGACAGCTGCAGAATAAGGAATGCTAGCTGTACATTCAAATAGACTTGATAGACCATTAGGCCTTTATCTGCTGGCAAATTTCATATGTTCGTAAAATAGTTCCTCTGCCTGCAATTGACTGATGCATTTTTTTTTTGCCTTTGAACTTTTGTCCATCTGTGGCCATTGTAGTTGAACATGGTTACTTTGGTTGCTATGCCTCCCCCTCACACACTGTTGACCCCCCCGTGCACATGCAGATCTTCAATCCCTGAAACAGAACATCTTTTATTTTATTTATGTATTTTTTTTTACACATTTCCCCTGTTGTACTGTGAGTTCTGATTAGGAGTCAGTACAGACTGAGTAAGCACGCGTACATGTTCAGGTGAAGGAAATGGCAGAAGTGAGGGCAGTGCAGCAGTGAGCGCTAGTAAGTCATTTCAGAAGAAAAAGAAAATAAACAGAAAAAAAACCTTAAACCAGCTTCCCATTGCTGCACTGTCATGCAGTTCTTCAAGTGTGTGTCACAGCTGGTGGGAGGGGGGTGTGAGCAGAAGACTAGCTGAGGCAGGGAGAGAGAGCTGGTACAGACTAAGTGAGCACATTCGGATGAAGGAAATGACAGAAGCAAGGGCAACGCAGCAATTAGCACTAGTAAGTGATTTCAGAAGAAAAAGAAAATAAACAGAAAAAAAAACTGAAACCAGCTTCCCATTGCTGCACTGTCATGCAGTCCTTCAAGTGTGTGTAATGGCAGGGTGGAGGGTGGTGCAAGTGGAACATTAGCTGAGGCAGGCAGAAACAGTGAGCGGTGAGCAATCACTCTGTTAGAAATGGGGGAAAAAAATTGGATTCCCAAAATAAAAGTGTTCTCCTGAAAGATTACGAAGAGTTACGTTACTTTTGAGATATAGTCACATTGTTTTGGTGTGGAATTATGTGTTTCCATACATCAATATAATGGTTTCTTTCTCGGTAATGAAAAAAATGGCGGTTACTTCATTTTTTGAAAATTCTAGGGCTCAAGAATTTTAACCAGACACTGCATCTTGGTTGTCTGGTCTAGTTTTTAGACGTGCATTAGACATTTCTAACGCATGGCTAACAGCCAATTAAACTGCTCAAAATCCTTAGTCAATTTGATAAAATATTGTATTGCATGTATCTAATTTTAATTGTTTTTATAATTGTTTGGATTATGGCTGCAGGTAGGTGGAACCTGCAGCCCTCTTGCATTAGCTCTTAAAATGGCTTACTGTAGAACTTTCTTTTTGGACTTTTGGAAGTATCTGTCCACAGCAATCCATCCAGGTCATGCATGAAAACAGGCCTTTGGCTCATTGTACCACCCAGTAAACCCCTGCTGGGGGAGGGCCTCAAACAACTGGCAAGACAACCCACAAGAGACAGGGCTATTCCAGATCTAGTACTGACTGACAGGGAAAGGATCACAGATCTCCAGGTAGAAGGTCACCTGGGGGCCAGTGACCATCACATGGTATGGTTCAATTTGGCCACTAGAACTAGATCATCCCATTCCAAGGCAAAAATATGGGACTTCAGAGGAGCTGACTTTGATAAGATGGCCAACAGAGTTAAGATAGCCCTGGCAAGAAGAATACACATGAGGGGGTACAGGCAAGTGGGCAAGCATAAAGGTTGCAATACTTCAAACAACATCCCATTGTGTTAGAGAGAAAAGGACGTGTAAAAGAAGGAAACCACCTTGGTTCTCAAAAACAGTAGCAGAAAAGGTCAGAGCCAAAAGGCTGGCCTTCAGGAAATATAAGGGAACATAGCGGGATGAAGATAGGAAGGCATATCAAACTTCCCTATGGGAAGAAGGGAAGGCAGTAAGCAGGCAAAGGCCCAAACTAAGTAAACACTAGCACAAACAGTAAAAAGAAGGGGACAAGACTTTCAGATACATTAGTGAAAAGAAAAGTCCAGCGGGGGTATTAAGATCAAAGGGGATAAGGGGGCATGTGAGGAGGAGGACCATGTAAAGCATCTATCCTAAATAGATACTTCTGCTCAGTATTTACTGAAGAGAAGGTAGGGCAGGGCCCACAGCTCAGCGCCATGGACACAGGAGGGAGGGAGGTGTGCACTAGTCCCTTCACACAAGAAAGGTTCCTACAAGAGCTCAATAAAATCAGGGTGGATAAGGCAATGGGACCTGATGGTGTACACCCCAGGGTACAAAAGGAGCTAAGGGTGGAACTAGCAGAGCCATTATCAGAACTGTTTAGTGAGTCTCTGAGCAGAGGAGAGGTCCCAGAAGACTGGAGAAGAGCTCATGTGATCCCGCTCCACAAGAGTGGTAGCAGGAAGGAGGCAGGGAACTACCAACAGTCAGTCTTACCTCAGTAGTGGGTAAGATTATGGAGGCACTCCTTAAGGAAAGAATAGTGCAACACCTAGAATCCATAGGAGCACAGGATCCAAGACAGCATGGGTTTACAACAGGAAGGTCCTGTCAAACTAATCTCATAGATTTCTTTGACTGGGAAACCTGAGTGGTGGACCAAGGAAGGGAAGCTGATGTCGCCTACCTTGGCTTCAGCAAAGCTTTTGATTCTGTTCCACATAGAAGATTGATTAATAAGCTGGGTAGACTCAGCATGGGTCAGAAGTTGGTCAACTGGGTGGTAAACTGGTTGACAGGCAGAAAACAGAGTGGTGGTAAATGGTATACAGCCAGAAAAGATGCAAGTCACAAGTGGGGTACCTCAGGGATCAGTCCTGGGACAAGTCTTCTTCAATATCTTCATCAGTGACATTGCAGATGGACTGGAAGGTAAGGTTTGTCTGTTTGCAGAAGACATCAAGATCTGCAACAGAGTAGATGATCCAGATGGGGTGGGAAGAATGAGAAAAGGTCTGGATAAACTGGCAAAATGGTCAGAAGAGTGGCAACTGTGGTTTAATTCAAAGAAGTACAAAATCATGCACATAGGGAAGAGAAACCCTGAAGCCACCTATAGACTGGGAAGGGAGTTACTGACAGTCACAAGGGAAGAAAGAGACTTGGGCATCATCATCACAGATGACCTGAAATCATCCAAGCAGACCTCTAAAGCAGTAGGTAAGGCTAGGAGGATGTTGGATTGTATTAGTAGGGGTATCACAAGTCGTAAGAGGGAGGTAATAATCCCTCTTTACAAGACAATGGTTAGGCCCCATCTGGAGTACTGCATGCAGTACTGGAGGCCACACCTTCACAAGGACATTAACCAAATTGAGGCAGTCAAGAGAAGGGCAACCAAAATGGTGCAGGGACTGCATCAGAAAACATATGAGGACAGATTAATGAAATTCAATATGTATACCCTACAGCAAAGGAGGGAGAGAGGTGATATGATCAAAACATTCAAAACCTTAAGGTCATTAACAAGGTGAAAGAGTCTAACATGTTTTAATATAAGAAAAATAACAGGACAAGAAGACATAGCTGATTAAGGGGTAATGTGAGGAAGTTCTTTTTCACAGAAAGGGTGGTGGATGCATTGAATGGCCTACCTCAGGAAGTGGTGGATATGAATACAGTGCAGGGCTTCAAACAGGCATGGGATATGCATAAGGGAGAAACACAGATGAGTATGAATAGATAGGTCATCGACAGAGCAAAGGCCGATGGCACATTCATAAGGTATAAAAAGAAATGGGCAGACTGAATGGGCCTTGCAGTCCTTATCTGCGTTCAACTTCTATGTTTCTGTGTTAAAAAAACAAACAAACTGCAACATAGTGCGCTGCACCTCTGATTTTTGCTATTTGCTTCTCTGTGTTAAAGGCATCTAAAGGGAGGGGGGATGCTATTGTGCCTCCCAACTTCTCAGGATATAAACAAAAAAACAAAAACTTTTGAATCTGCTGTTATGTAGCACCTCAAATTTAACCCTTGCAGGGCTGCAGACTGAGCATCTGTCCAACTCAGTCAAACAGATTCATTCTAGTTCTTTCAGCAGCCTAGGGGTTAACTCATTATCTTGAAGCATACTGGAATTTCCCTTACTAAAACACTGAAGCAATCAGGGTCTCAACAAACAGACTACAGTGTCAAATTACAGACAGTTCAGCAGGGATCTGAGACCATTTTTTTTCTGTTTTTTATATTGTTTGGATTTAGGATTTGTATATTTGCTAGCCAGTGCTAGTGAAAGGTAGGGGCTTACAACAACTCTATTTACCCACAGAATCAGGTTCACTGCTGACTTTTTTACTCTGATGTATTTAATGCTCATAAAAGGTACAGCTCAGACAGCACTGGACAGTAAAGTAAAGCTCTTTGTTTATCCACAGGGACAGGTACAGTGCAGGCTTCCTCCCATCCATTCACTAACTGTGGTTAATTTAGTGCTGGTAAAAAGTGGATAAAGCCCTCAGTTTATCTACAGGTACCATGTGGGACAGGCTCAGTGCAAACTTACCCACACTGTGATGGATATAGTGCTGGTAAGAGGTCAAGGACTTATTAATCCACAAAGACAGCTACAGTGTGGGGGAAGGGACAGTGCTTGGTTTCCACATTGTCTGCATTTAGTCCTGGTGAATGGTGAGGGACTGCCAGAACCGGGGACCAAAGTATTTTGTTTATCTGCAGTGACAGATACAGTGTGTGACTGGTGAACAGTAAGGGATTGGCACCACTGAAGACTGAAGCCCTCTATAAATCCTCAGGGGCAGATGCAGTATAGAACAGACAGTCCAGGGTTTCCACACTGTGAAAGACATAGTGCTGATGAAAGGTTGCAGACTGACAGCACTAGAGGCTGAAGCCCTCTGTTTATCCACATGGGTAGGTACAGTGTGGGCAGGGACAATGTAGGGTTCTCACACTGATGGTTTCAGTGCTGGCAAAAGCTAAGGGATGGGCAACACTGAGGAGTGCTCTACTGTCTTTATGTTCACAGTCTCTATTGGGAGGTCATTTTAGAAGTCCACCACCTTCTGGGACAAATTATACTTCCTAATGGTACCCCTAAACTTGTCATCTGTGATTGTCAGAGCATGTCCCTGTGTCCTGCTGGTGAACATATCTATATGTTCAATCTTGTCAATACCCCCTAAGAATGGGAAGACTGAGAACACATCCCATCTCAGCCTGCTGTTCTACAGGGAGAAGATGGTAACAACTTCTAGTAAACATAAATGTGGATATTATCTGTTAGATCCTTTCAGGTATTCCTGTTTTGAAAATGCAGCTTCTTCTTAGCAGTGATCTCTAAACAGAAAGCGCGCCAGAAAATGTGTTTTTATTTTTAGTACTGAACACATTCTCTTTATTGTTGCAGTAAATGTAAATACTGGAGGAAATACGAAGAAACTGATAGAGGGAAGCTTACAAAGGATGTCAGTAGGCATTTCTTGCGACTGCATAGATATGCAGAATTAAAAAATGGTACATAAATTCACTACCAATAAGCAAGTGGAAGATGAGAGGGATTTGACAACACAAAAAGGGGGCTTGGTCTGTACTCAGAGAGGAGTGAGAAGGTCAGTTTTCCTATGTGGGACAGTGACCCACAGGATGTAAAAAGTTGGGGTTATTGAAAATATGATGGATCATAATGGTCTACAGAGCCCATTTTCTTAAAGCAGCAGTTTTGTCATCAAGGTAGGAAAAAAAGGTGGGTCAGAATTGGCAACTATCTGACATTTTTCTCATTCCCCCACTCAAAAATTAATACCGACACCATTTATCTTGCTGCAGTACAAGACCGCACCAAAGAATTCAGCATCTATGCCAAGCTTGTATTTCTCTGCTTGACATATGTATTGCATTCTTTCATCAGGGTCTTTATAGAGTATAGTATCACAATACATTTTCTTGATCTTATCCTCACTTCCATCCAGGTGCATCCTAACCCCCTTTCTCCCCTGATTTCATGAAATTTAGGGCTTGATTAAGTAAAGCTGTATCCAAATTTCCTCCCCGTGTACCAAGTGAAACTTTTTCAATGCCAATCAAAGACTAGCAATGCATTCCCTAGCCTTGAATAAATTTAATGTGGGGTGGCATTATACTTTGCACATTCTTGTGTTCTATGATTCTAATATGTTAGCCTATTAAGTTATGAGGTTATGTTGAACTTTGCAAATGCAGGCTCAGAAGTTTGGTGATATTCAATATTTTTACCACAAATTTTCAACATAGCCATTTCAGTACAGCAACTTGTGAATGTGACAGTTGTAATTTTTTAACTGCTGCCCAAAATGTGCGTTTGCAGTCCAAAAGCTGATTTTGCTGTCCTTGCACAACATCACCTTTAGGCCAGGAGTTGAATATTATATCTGCCCTTATTTATGAGGCAGGGTCATCACAAGGCTGTTTTGAAAATTTGGTGTAAAAGTATATATAAAAAAATAATTTTCTATATTTTTAACCTAGATTCCTCTCCTGCAGCCCTATCGGCTCTGGCGTGATCTTGTATTTGTATGTATTGTGAAGATCTTTTTTTATGATCAAACAATAAAGAATACTACTACTACTACTACTACTACAGAATCTAGCACTCTTTCTGTGAAGAAGTACTCTCTCACATCTCTTCTGAACCTATACCTCTATACCCTCCAACTTCATAACATGTCCCCTTGTTCTTGAGCACCTTTTTCGCTGAAAAAAAATACTTCCCTCCTATATCTTATTTGCCCCATGAAGTATTTAAAGATCTCTGTAATAGTCTCCACCCTCTGTTGCAGGATGGACATAATGAGGTTCTTTAGTCTCTCCTTATAGGGCTTTTGATGCAGACTCTGCACCATTTTTGTTGTCCGACTTTGGACCGACTCTGCTCTGTCCTTCCTGAAATTGATCTCCAGAGCTATAAAAGGTTTTCTACAGTAGGTGGGGTTTTACTAACAATAGATCTTACCAGTAATCTGTATACAGAGGCAACACCACCACTCTTTTTCTGCCTGTGGTCACTTGGGGCAGTTACACACCTTGAAAAAAACACCAAGGAGTACAGGCATGATATATTGGGCTCCAGTTGACTCACCCTGCTATTTAGTCAGATGTGTTGTGAGCTTATTAATTATAATATTGACTTTATAATAAATTCATCTTAAGGCAATCTCCTTGTGCAGTTTTTATATTTCTGGAACTGGAGTGCTTGGTTCTTTCTGTTGGAGGTGGGAAACATGTTAGGGAGTAAGAAACTATTTCTAATTTCTACACAGGCTATGCAGATGACCTGTGAATGGTATGTAATATCCTTTTCCAGAAATTTTGATATTTTGTGAAGCATAGTAGCCATTCTACCATTGTGTGGTGTACTCCACAAATGATAAACTTTGCGCATCAACTATTTTGCAAAGCAACTTTTGAGTTTCATACAGGATATCCAACACATCAAACCTCCTGCAACACTGCCTGCTCCCTATCTGTCACATGCATTCTCTAGGCCATGTGCAAAATATTTACAGCTATAAGGAACCAAGCAGAACTTCTGCAATTCCCTGTCCTACATGTAGACATGCAGCCTCCTCATGCTGCAAGTGCACTGAAAAGCTAATTGCCAGACCTAAGTTGTCTCACCATAGTCTCTCGCATCGGGGGAGCTGGGTGGCTCAAATGTCTGCAGCAAACATTGCAAACACAAACATGAAAGTCCCCAAGAATGTGCTCTATCTTTGGTTCCTAGGGACCTTGTTCAGATGCCATTTTGTAACCTTAATCTCTATTATATGAGGGTAGCTGACCCAAGGGTTAATTTTATTGATACCATGAGGTGTGGACATGAGGGGAGGAATTAGGGGCCAGGGGGCATTTTGATGCCAACCATTACTTTCATGGGGTTCTATCTCGGTCCATTACCACTCCATTCCCTTTTGGGTGTATAAGTTACTTAACAGTTCTTACTCACCTATGCTCCCTACTCACTAAGAGCAGTGCTCCTTCACATAGAGGAGACCACACAAACAAAATAATTTCCTACAACAGTGGTGTACATTTATTGTAATGACTGGTATCTTCAGCCTCAACCTGGAATGGATGGGCATTAATAACGTGGACTTATGTGCTGGGATGAACATATGGTAATCAATGAAAAACAAAAACCACTATAGCATTCAGTTAATCTGTAGCTACAAGACTTAAACAATAAGCATACCAGTTCATTTCAACCAGACCTAATTAAAGTAGCCAAGATGCAAACAAGCAAAGGTCCAAACAGCAATCAATGCACTTCCAAAATAAAACTCTCTGTATCACAGGAGTAAAATCCTGGAAATCCCTATTTCTCTTTGTCAGCCATACAATGGGAGAAGGAGGTCCCACATTTTGAATCTAGCATGCTCAACCCTAGTTCAATTCACGAAGTTCAAATCATATTTCATAAAAGCAAACAAAGTCACACCCATGTCTCCCCATGGTAAATTGTTGACATGTTTACATTTCTTTCTGCTTAAATTGGTTATTTTATTATTTTATCTCTATGGGAAAGGGGCTCTCTTAGTCTTCATATCAGAGCTCTAATATAAATTAACCAAGCCACTAAATATCAAATTGGATCCCCACAGTTTGTTCCTGCCTATGAACTGCCTGTGGCAGCTTCTCTTATATACTGTAGAGTGGATTGTCTGAATTGGTGATATGGATTTAGACAATGCACTTTCTGTAAGAGAAACCACTGCAGTCAGTTCATAGTTAGGACCAAACCATAGGGTTCTACCTTGTGCACTGGATTCTGTTTTATTTTTGTTGTAACAGGGGGTCTTCACTGAACACATTTGGTGCTTTTCTGATGCATTGATTAGTTGGGAATGCAGACTGAATTCTAATCTGGGTTCCAGATGGGAGTCCTGATACAACCTTAAATTGCTTAAATGTAGCTAGCCTAGCTACATGGCAGTACATTGTCCCCTTGGGGACATCATTCAAGCATGGTGCCTTGGACAAGAACTGATAATGGTTGGTCTGGTGAGACCTGGTTATAGTGGGGCAAGCTGCCGATACAGCTACTTGGCATGAGCCTGACTCTGGGCTCATGGAGACTGGTGCACTGCAGCATGACTTCTGGCAAACATGGACCTTGGTGGACCAAAGGCTATGTTCCAGTCCTGACCCCCACCCATTCAGAGTCAGAGCTGAGGTGTCACTGGCTATCCATGCTTTATACCTCCTGTAGCACTCCATCATGTTACTAAAGTCCTCCATGACTTCTGTTTGTCCCCTATCTTAAATGCCCTTACTCTGCTCATACCACTCCTTTGCACCACTTCCTCAGTCAGGGAGCCCTGGGCATATCTAAGCTGACTGGCAATGTAACCTAGAGGTTAGAGCAGTGATCTGTCAATGAGCCTGATACATACAGCAGACCTGGGTTTGGCTGCACAACTTCCACTTACATACTGTATGATCCTAAACAAATTACATAAACTTCCTGTTCTCCTGGGACCCACCTGGAAATGAGCTTTAGGTCAGTGTAACTTTCCTAGCCCCCAGAATTGTAAATAACCTCAATATCTCAAAATGGATGCTGGATTACACAAACATTTTCAGATGCATGTCAGATGCACAGACAAAGAACATTACAGTAACATATACGGGCTATTAATCACAACAACATGTTGTAGGCATAAACCTCTGTTCTAAAGTAGATTGGTTGTAAGCTACTGTCCTAACAACAGCAGATGCATAACCCCTGCTAGTTTCTCAAATACACTCTCCTAGACTGCTCAGTACAGAACAATACTAAGGTTTATACTAAGGTATTGGGAGCTAAGAAGGACTGTCAGCCCATTACTTGCTTCCATCCATTTACCCATAATATGCCATTCTGTTTCCTTTTAAAATATACTGATCTAGGGTATATTTGAACTGATCTTTACTATTACAACTTATTACCTCTGATGGTAGCCCATTCCATGGGTTCACCACTCTCTGTGTGTAAATTGCCTTTCTTCTGTTTGTATTAAATTTATGTCCTCTGAGCTGTATGCTGTGTCCTCTAGCACTGATTTCTGTTTTTTTTATGGCTAGACTTAGCTATTTTAGTAAGTCTGGATGTTACATTAAATCACAGCATAAGAGTAGATCTCCTCTAATCCTTCTGGTCTCCAGAGACATTAGTGTCAAAGTCTCCAGTCTTCCCACATATGGCTCTTATTTCAGATTGTGCACCAACTTTGTCACTCTCCTTTGTACCCTCTCCAGGGATCCCACTCTTCCCAATGATATGGGATCCCACAACTGACTTCTGTAGTCCATTAGCAGTCTCACATATGCCCTATACAAAGGGATTACCACCTCCCTACTTCTACTCCTAAAGTTTCTTTTTATAGCCCATAGTACATTATTGGCTTTAGTTATCTGTTTTTTGTGGTGTGCCTCAAATGTTAATTTGTTGTCTATTATCTTCAGATTTTCTAAGATTTTGACCATTGAGTATGTAGTTATTCTTTTTATTCCTTTTACCTAAGTGTATCACACAACATTTCTATGGGCTAAAACTCATACCACTTTTTTGTACCCATTCATGGATTTTATTGAAATCTTTTTGTAGCTCATCAACAGTTTCCTGATTTGTCGCAAGGCCTGCCAGTTTTGTGTCATCAGCATATTTACTCATTCAGTTTCTTAAGTCATCCCTCATACTATCCATAAATGTTGTAAATAGTACTAGACCCAGCACTGACCCCTGTGGCACTCCACTATTCTCTGGCACAGCGTCGGACAGATATCCATTTATGCTCACCCTCTGCATCCTATGCCCCAGCCATGCCTCCACCTAACCTATGATTTGATCATTTATGCCCTTTTCCTCTAAACATTTACTAGTTTCATCATGAGGTGCTTTATCGAAAGCCTTGGAAAAATCCAGGTAAATGCAGTTCACCAGTTGCCCCCATCCAGTGTAGATGATATTTTTTCATAAAAGCATAGTAGATTCATTATACAGGATCTGCCCGCACAAAACCCATGCTGATTTTTGTCCACGTGGTCTGTATTTTCCAAGTGTATGTTTATTGAATCTTTAATTATATACTCCATTAATTTACCTTGGACAGATGTCAGGCTTATGAGTCTATAGTTTCTATAATCTGCCCTGTCTCCCTTTTTAAATATTGGCACCTTGCTCACCCTCAGCCAATCAGGTACTGTACATTCTGTTAATTACTTTATAAATATGATTTTTAATAGTTTTGCAATACTTGGGGAGAGCAGTTTAAGTATGGTGTTAGATATGTCATCTGGCCCTGCCGACTGCATATTTTTTAGCCTATTCATTTTTTCTATAATTATTTCTTCAGAAATATTTATACAGTGTTCTTGGATTCCTATGCTTCTTAGTCCCTTGCTAGGTTTTTGTGAGAAGACAGTCCCAAAATATTTGTTGAATACATCTGCCATTTCTTTTGGATCATTTATTGTTTTGTTCCCAGTTGTGCTTGAACATAAAATAGCATTTGATTTCTGCAAGGAGTTCACATAGCCATGGAATGCTCTCATGTTGTCCTTTTTTGCAGTCCTTGCTTTTCTTTTTTCCATTTTTTGTTTACTTTTCTTAATTGGGTTTTTACATTGTTTTTGCACCATCTTAACTCCCTCCCAAGTTCCTTGTGTTCCTTGTGCCTTATGTGCTGCATACAGTTTCTGTTTCTTCTCTATTAGTTTGTTTATAGCCTTATTAAACCATTTAGGCTTTATACCCCTGGCATTATATTTATTGCTTTTCTTTATGTCTTTTACATAGTTCTCTTACGTAGTGCTTAAAACATTCCCCCATCTCATTTACTGTTTTTTCTGCAAATATCTCTTCCCAGTTTATTTTCTCAAGGTCAGTATTTATAACAGGTTTATGTGGAGTGTCCCTCTGCTCTTGGATATAGCAGAGAAAATGATATGGGAACTGTCATCTAAGATGATGGGGTTGGTAGTGGGCTTGGTCTGCATGGTTCAGCTATTTGCCATCATAGAGACTGATACCTTAACAGAAAGATTATGTACCTACATAAACTGTTTTTTGAACAATTCAAAGTCACAAGTATCTACGCTGACCATGCGGTGAAATCCTTTCAACCTTATCAAAGAAGAACTACATGCTAAATATTTGGTAATACAAATTGGGTGTATTTATTCATGTCTCTGGCTCTTTGTGGGGATGTTGAATTGAACCCAGGTCCAAGGGGAGGATCCATTAAATTGGTCTTAGACAATGCATGAAGTATGATCAAAAAAATTGATTATTTTAGAACCTGTGTAGAACATGGAGAGCCAGACATAGTAATGTTGATGAAAACATGGTTAAAAAAGGGAATTGAATATAATGAGATAGAATTAACAGATTTCTACCATTTTAGGCAGGGTCAGGAACACGGGGGAGGGTTCTAATGTACATTAGTCACTCAATTGGTTATTCTAAAACTCTATTTTCAGGGTCAGTTGAGGGTATCGAATGTTTATTAATTGAGATACAGGCAATAGGAGAGGTTTATTCTCCACCTAAAATAAATACTATTCACTTTGATACATTTTCACATGTTTTAATGGGACATTTAGGTCAACTACAAGTAATTCTGGTTGGTGACTTTAATGCAGCTTGGGGTTGCTCTTGGGGCCAGAAGTTGGAAAATTCAATGAGTTGTTTAAATTTAATACACATTATAGATATTCCCATGAGGTAAGGCTCCCTAACTAGTAAAGGCAACATTTTAGATCTGATGTTTGTCTCACCAGAATTGACTATCTTGGAGAAAAGTGTATGTGCTCCTAGTTTAGGAGATCATAATGTAGTTAAGTGTGTTTTCTCTATGACCAAAAATATTACTTCCATAAAGTTGGTACCACAAATATCCAGAAGATGTTATTCAAAATGTAAT
Organism: Neoceratodus forsteri; assembly: GCA_016271365.2. Taxonomy (NCBI): domain Eukaryota; kingdom Metazoa; phylum Chordata; order Ceratodontiformes; family Ceratodontidae; genus Neoceratodus; species Neoceratodus forsteri. Next base: position 677,959,402 of record CM057453.1, on the reverse strand, counting down.
AGTTTGTCATTTAGAAAATACCTTCAGGGACTTCCATGGTATAGGATTTTTCTTATACCAGATTTAAACTTGGCTGTACAAGAATTCACAACATTTGGGAATGCCTGTGATAAATTTGCCCCATATAAAAAAGTAAATCAAAGATTAAAATATTTGCCATGATTAACCATAAAAAATAATAAAAAAAAAAATGATCAGCACAAGAAACCAACTTTGGAAAAAGGCAAATAAAACACTAAAAAGTGAAGTTTGGGAAAAATATAAAAGGATACGAAAAAAGTAATACAGGAAATTAGGAAATTAAAAGCTTTTTATTATAAACAGTGGATTAAAGAATCAACCAACCCAGGTGCCTATTGGTTTGTAATAAAAAAATCTCATGAATCCAATTTGTAACCAGAGTGAGATAAAATTGAGTCACGATGGGAAAGTGCTTGAAACAAATAAAGCTGCTGATTTTCTGAACAATTATTTTATAAACCTCCCCGACCTGAAATTAAAACCTACATCTAAAATTAATGTAGTGAATGAAGTAAAGGATGGGAATTTCCTAGATGAAAAAACACCTACATTTAGATTCAGGAGAGTGACAAACAAAGAAGTCCTAAAAAGTATAAATAGATTAAAAAAAAACAAGGCAAGTGGTCTGGATAAAATAGATAAAAAATTATTGAAGGAAGCTGCCTTGGAATTATCACCAATACTACGGGATATCTTCAATTGGGGTTTAAGGGAGGGACAGTTTCCTTACAGTTGGAAACTAGCCAAAGTGATACCAATAAATAAAGGAGGAGATCCTATGGACGCCTCAAACTATCGTCCAATAGCCCTGTTGTCTACAGTATCTAAGTTATTTGAAAAAATTGTTCACGATCAGTTGATGGAGTATTTGAAGAAGTATAATAAACTAACACAACAACAATATGGTTTTAGGTAGGATAGGTCCACGGCTACTGCACTCATGGACTTTTTAGATCTCATAGCTACTCCGCTTGGGGAGGCAAAGTCCATGGGTGCGGTATACATGGACCTATCCAAAGCATTTGATTTAGTAAATCACAACACCCTGATAAATTCATTGAAGAAAATAGGAGTAGAGGAAGAAACTTGTAGTTGGTTTATATCATATCTTGACAGTAGGTCACAATTTGTCGTTTTAAATGGTCAACAGTCAAGACAGGACTATGTGACAAGAGGCGTTCCCCAGGGATCCATCTTGGGCCCCCTCCTGTTCATAGTCTACTTAAATGACTTGCCCAAAAAATCAGACATTCACAAATTCATCTTTATGCAGATGATACGGTATTAGTAGCAGTAGGAATAACTCCAAGAGAAGTAAGAACAAAAGTTACAAAGTGACTTCTGCACTATGCAAGATTATTTTTCATCTTTGGGTCTATTAGTAAATAATAAAAAGACACAGATTATGTTTTTTGCATCAGATAAGAAGGGTGTCTCAAAATTAAAAATAATGACCCAAGAAGCTAAGTTCTTTGAACAAACTGAAACATGTAAGTATTTAGGGATACAAATAGATCAGTATCTGACATTCCAACAGAATATAACAAACTTAATAAAGAAAATAAATGCTAAGACTGGAGCTATAAGATGAATATCAAACCGTATGACAAGAGAAACAAGACTGACCATGATAAATCAACTAGTATTACCAGTTATCAACTACGGAAGCCATATTTACAGGCATACAACAAAAAAAGTTAAATGGCTTAGATACACTCTACAACAAGCTTGCAAGATTTGTGTTAAGGTGTGACCCCAAAACTCACCATTGCATAATGTATACAGAACTAGGTCGGACCCCATTAAATTTACGGGCAAAGGGAATCTGGTTGAACCAGGTTTGGAGTATACTCAAAAATAAATCCTTAAATAATTTAAAAAATCAATTACAAAAACCCAAACATGGTTTAAATCTAAGAAAAACAGGTGTGAGGGATTTAATTATACCTAAATCAACTAACTGGTTCAGTGAAATTACCTTTCAGTACCAGGCAGCTTCTAGTTAGAGTTGTCTCCCCCCCTTTTTACAAGAATTAACTATTACTGATAATACTTTTAAAATTGGTATGGACCATGAACTCAGTTTCCACTGTTATTGTAATAGGTGAAAATAATGTAGAGGTTAAATAACTATTAGCCTGTCTTGGTGTTTTTGTAAAACATTGTAATGTATTTGTATTTTCTGTATGTTTTGTATTTTTGTACCATGTTAAACATTTGTAATGTTGTAACTACTTAGTTTTATATAAACAGGTAAGCCTTGTGAATAGAGATTTCTGGAACCCTAATGGCTATATCACTGTATAAATAAAATTTTAGCATACTATTTTACTATACCATTCTCTGTGTTTGCAGTTTCAAAGTTATAAGCATCAGTATGTCCCTTTGTTATGGGAATATATTCATTAATGGTAAAGAACACACTGTTATGATCACTACTTCCTAAGGGCCAATCTACCTTGCAGTTGCCGATCTGCACTTGTTTGGTTGTTAATACGATATCTAGAATGCCCCCCCCAGTGGGTTCTTTCACCCACTGATTAAGTCCCACTTGGTCAATGGTGGTCAGAAAGTTTTTAATGGTATTTTTATTTGTCTCAAGTTTTTACAAGTAGATGTCTCCATAGTTAATGTCCCCCATTACAACTACTTTCCCCACTTCACAGGCTTTATTTATCATTTGACTAACCTCTTCATTTATTCCTGGAGGTCTATATATAATACCAATTATCATAAATGTGTTGCTTTGTTCTTCCACTCTTGTCCAAAGAATTTCTGTCTCTGCCTCTGCAATTTTAATTTTATGGGAAATATTTGTTGCTTTTAGTCTATTTCTTACATACAATGCTACCCCCCCCTTTTTTTCTCTCCTATACATGTAATGAAGTGTGTATCCAGGAATATCCCTTCTCCATACATTTTTGTCTGTCCACCAGGTCTCTGTTAGCCTAATGAAATCAACAGTATCTAATTGAGTTAGTAGTGCTTCTAACTCTTCTTTTTTACTTTGAATGCTTCTTGCATTTGCCAGCAGGCACCTCAGTAGTGCCCTAGTGTGTGCTTTTGTCTTATTATTCTTAGTTTCTTTACATTTATATGTCGTGGGGTACATTTTGATCATTCTATTCCTTTCCCATCTTCTCTCCCACCCACCCATGACTAGTTTAAATGTTTATCAACTTCTTTTTGTATCTGGTAGGCCAGCGCAGTTGTCCCATTTTTACTTAAGTGCAGGCCATTCTTAACATACAGAGTCTCATTTTGAAAGAATTCTTCTCATATGTTTATAAAGGCTATTCCCTCAGCAGTACATTTATTTGAGATCCTGATATTTATTCTTTCTACATCACAATGTAGTCTAGGCAGTATCCAAGATATTATTGGTTTTTGCCCAGCCTTAATTACTATTTCTGTGCAATGCAAAGTTAGGTTCCATTGCCTTCATTGTGAGAAGGAGTTTCATCTGATATATACACAAGGTAATTGGGGAGGTTTCTCTATTGCTGATTCCCCTGGTCTCCACCCTCTAATAAGTAATTAGGGGGTGTGGATGGGTGGGGGTGTTTGTGTAGGTGTAGAAAGAAAAGGACCAGATCCCTGTAACAGTTTCGTAGCAAGCCAAGTCTTTTGGGGAAACTTTCAGAAAAAAGACTCCAGGCAAACAAAGTTCAATAAAACAAAAGGTTGCGCTACTTCAGCATGAAACAAGGGTGTTCAAAAGCAGCTTATTTTGGCAGAGCAGAAACAAAACAAATGACTTTCAGTTTAGCTTGATTTAGCTCTCGAACTCATAGCCACACTTCTTTCTCTGTCTCTCTCTCTCTCTCTCTCTCTCTCTCTTTCTCTCTTTCTCGCCTTTAAATCCTTTCTCTTGCTCTGTCTGGTTTCCTTTTTATACATCCCAGGTGAGTCTCATGTGTGCTCTTCCACTGCTGGGATATCCAGTCCTGCATACAGTTCATGCATATGGCCTTTAAATGGCCAGGCCAGAAATCAGTAGGGCTGGTTTTCAATTCACCAGTTCTCCTACTAATATCTTAGTAAAAAAGGGGTCCTGGGTGGAGGTTGTGTAGATTTCTTTATAGCCACCAACAGAGCTATGATTTCATGGCAGTCAATGTACCTCACTCCTGGTCCCACTTAAAATGAGGAAAACTGCCACTCTCCCTATACCATAGTAAGGGACATTTCTCATTATATTGCTGTGGCAAAGAAAATGGTAGTAAAATAAAACACAAATACACTCACTGACACAACAGTTCTCAGCTCTAAACCATTATTTTGAATCCTGATAAGTCTGACATCAATATTAGCAAAACCTACCATCTGTCAGTCATCATAATGTCTTTTGTTTTATACTCTATTTTTGCTCTGGAGATCCAGGGCATCCAGAGTACCCACTCAACTGTTGGCACTACTCCCAGCTTGAAATCCCCTCCATCGATCCCCGCTCAACCCCACGGTCCATCCAGCCCTCTGGATAATCCCCTGGAAGATGGTCTGCCCTCCCTTGGTGGCCTTTCTAAAATTAGAGGGATGGCCATGAGACTGAGCCCAGCACGAGAGAATTGAGAAGGATAGGTCTGGCAGTGGGATGTGGGCAGGTTCCCCAGGTCTCCTTCATCTCCACTGCATCTCCAGATATTTTTTTGTAAGGTTTGCCCTGGAGCACAGACTTGCAATGATGTCTACGCAGTCACACTGCTGATGTCTGCCGCTGCACCACCCCTTGATTGTGCTGGCTCCTGTAGAGCCCCCACTCTCCATCGGGGGCCACTAAAGAGCCAAGTGGAGCCCACAATCCACCCTGGGAGAGGAGAGCTGTCCTCTGGATGCTCAATCCTCTCCCTCTCCAGCTGACTCCTGGTGGCCCGAGTCCATTTCTTAACCTGGGTCATTGGCATGACACAAGGTGTGGCATCCAACACCTCAAACCTCAATGCCACTGGGCCAGCATCAGCACATCTTGACTTGATTCTCCCAGTTTAGGACATGCTGCAGTCAGAGAAGGCTTGCAGTGGTTCAGCTGGGTAGTTAGCCACCCCTCTGCATTGGTGACAAAATAACACAGAAAAATAAGATACTTACGTTCTTTGGATCACCACAAGCTGTATTACTCATTCAATGCATCCAGATTCTTTGAAAATCAGCCTACTAAAATAAATTCAAAGAATCACTGGTACTGAAAGGCTTCAAGCTGTCCCAAACGTGAGCAAAACCCCACAGCAAATAAGATGCATCATCTCAGCTCAACTAATATGTATAAATACATTGCTTGTAAGGCACTTTGGAAAACAGTGTATGAAGAGCACTACATAAATGAATATTCTGTGCTATTCTACTGCCCATGCACTACCAGTATTTAATCAAATACCAATGGTTGTAAGTGCTGCCAGATAAACATTTCTCATTTTGCTTGCTATTTTTTTTGCCTCTTTCTTTCTCTACACTCCATCCCCATGATTGTCGGCTTGTTGCTGAGCACACAGCAGTCCAGCAAGAAGCCACATGGAACTGTCAGCCCACAGAAGACCAAAGTAATGGTGAAAATAATACACTGACTCCTTCAAAAGAGACAGTCCACTACAGACTGATGTAGGAGACATCCATTACCATCAGAACAACATATCTGCTTTAAAGAGCAGTATATATGCTGCAGAAACAATACAAGAAGACAGATAATTTCCAGTTTGCTTTTTGTAAATCTCTCTACACCACACGTATTCATTTGTTCTAAAGCAGAAAACACAGTGCAAATCATCATGGGTATGCAAATTCTTGGGGGGGATAATTTCAATAGGAAATGTTTCATCTGGTATTACACTCTGCTGATCATGTCACTGTTCTGATGTCACCAACTCCTGCTTACTAAACATAACCTTAATCTTAAAATACACACAGTAACATGCATGACAACCATGGATTATTGAAGCTTCACTTTAAGCCTCAGTAACAGCTGTATACATGTATATGGAAAGAACTCTATACTAGAACCCCAACTTGATGGTTGTTTCAAAACAGTCGTCAGTTTTACAACTTGAACAAACAGAAGAGTCTTACACAGAAACAATTTATTTACTTATTAATGAAGCATGTTTGTAGACAAGTGCACGTTTGCCTAGGTGACCATGGTATTTTAACTCAGGAACAGCAAACAGATATAGACAGGGATGAGTATTGGGCCCTTACCAATCAGCAGTACAGTGTTAAGCAGTTATCAAGACTGGGATCAGTTAGGCTTACCTCATGGCTAGAAAAGTAAATAAAATAATTCAGAATAAATAGCAATATGAGTATATATCACTATTGGTGTAGTAAAGTTACAATGCATCCTGTTGCTCACTTTACAATAAAGAATTAGTAGCAGTCCAAAGTTCATGTTCTTTATCAAAGAAGGAAGTCCAGCTCAACCCTTATGCACTTGATATTTGGCATTCAAATAGCTGTCTCAAAATAATTATGAGTTGTTCAATCACTTCTGAATTGTAGCTGTCATCACATTCTTTTAGTGGCTGTCCAGTAAGTATTTAATTAATCATTCTCACTATAGTGCATCCCATTCCCTACATATGAAAGTATGTCTAAAGCTATGAAGGAATTTAGGGCTGTCAACACTGGGCCCACATAGTACACTAGTACTAATACCTTTGGGTGATACATAATAGAAGTGTAAGCATTTAATGGAAAACATATTAAAAGAATGGAAAAGTGTCATGTCAACACTCACTTTATGCCACAATAAATATCTCATCAGATGAAATTTCCACCACCTTTAAAAGGCAGATTAATTGTAATGGGTTGGATTACATGACAAAGAATTGTGAAATTCATTTGAAGATTTGACTACTGTAACTTCCATGTTTAATCTCTTGACAGTGCCATATACTTCCTTGTAAGAAATGTGATTCACAAGTGGACTCATACTTTTATGTCAACTCATAATTTTGAAGAGCATGTGTACAATTTTCTTATAACATGGTAGAAAAAATTCTGTGTCTTAATTGGTCAAATAGCATTATCTCACTGTGGATTAAATCCCTTGGTTAATCCACACTTTGACTGCCAGAACTACTTCCTGTAGTAAATGTGCTGCAAATTTCCATGATGCAATATCCTTCTGTAGAGAAGGGAAATGCAAAACAGAAAAGCAGTCAGTTTAAATTACTCACAGTGGGCTGGGAAAAGTGTGTGTGTTGGGGGGGGGGGGACAAAGTAAAGAATATTGTGGCATCTTAGTATTTTATGGAAAACAAATGCCAGGACTACCTTTCAAATCAGCAGGATACACTTATATTTTTCCTATGTAAACAGGAAAAAAAAACTTTCTGTCTTTTTTTTAAGAAATAACTCATGTAATAAGTGCAATAGCCCAATCCAGGGTATGGGGTTCTTGGGCTTTAGTCCACACTCCAGGTGCTGTGAGGGCACCCGCCTGTGGCCTTGTGTCTCACAATGCACCTGGGCCTGGATTAAATTCCTATAATCCCTTTATCCTGTTGTGGGTTACTGCATACTTATAGTTTGTCTCCTTTCATGATTGTTTGGTTACCTACATGAATTAGATGTAGGATCAATGTTCCTTTATATGAATACACTGAGTTTTTAATTTCTCAGTCTGCACACATGTATTCACTATTTACTTGCTTATTCCTCTAGCTAACTTGTGCAGATGTCAAATGTGATGATGTAATTTGGTGGATGGCAGTGTCTCACTGAGTCAGTAAGACGTGACCACAAATAAAACTTCCATGGGTCAAACATATCTCCAGATGAGTAAAGTGAACTCTGTGCTGTTATGCTGATCTGGTCATTCAGCTTCTCATATCATACCCTATAGCTTTGAACCAATGGCAGTTAGTAAAGATGCTGCTGTTTCAAAAAAAATTCCTGACAAAACGGAAAGTGTTGGCAGTGGCGATGAGTACAGCAGAATAGTATTGTAACACACCATTTCTGTTTAAGCTGCAAATGTACTTACATAACTATTTATTATTTCTGTACTGCTTGCTTCTATAATAACCTTCCACTTGTATTTCAATCCTTTTTTTCTCACTTTTAAATTTTTCTGCCCCCTTCCCCCGAATCGCAGTCATTGGCCATTGTACTCATGCTTCAATCTGCATACGTGTGTTTGTGTGGATGTCTTAATTCTGCATCTGTGGCTTCTCAAACATTATTTTATTATTATCAGAATGCAGTTAACCTTATTTTACATTTTATTTTTCCGCCAACTCCCCCACCCCACTACCAGATACAATGACTTGTGTGGTCCTGCTATACCATGTTTATGTAGATGCAAGATGGCAATTAGAATTGAGGATGCTGGTATACTGTGTTTATCACTATCATGTTTGTGTTAATCCCACACATCCCTTATCACTGTGCTGTGCATTCCTGAAACCCTTGTGTGTGTGTGTGTGTGTGTGTGTGTGTGTGTGTGTGTGTGTATGTATTTTACAGGGTTGAAAATTTGTGTTTGGGATAGTGTCTTGTTTGTTTGTTCAGTTATTGTTGTGTATTTTCTTCCTGTCACATTAGTGTAGCCTTGAATGTCTACATATTTTATTGTTATTGATGGACACCACCTCACTGTGGTATAGTCTACCATAGCTTTACCACAGAGATGACAACCAAGTGCAGCTCAGTTCCATAGTGGCTCTGTCAATTTCAAAGGTTTTCCAAACTGCTGTTTAAATAAAAATAAAAAATAAAAATATTCTGTTGCTATCCTTTGTCTGTCCCTATTCCTTTGGTGACCCAGTGTGGTGATCCAGCAACCCAGCCCCACTCCCTTCCAAAATCATTATGTGTCTGTGGAGTCCTGTCATTACTGGTGTATGTGTCTTTGTGCAGTGTTACAATTTTTACTTTGTATATTGTCTTGTGTATTTCACTTTTTATTGACACAATGTATTATCTTTCTCATTTTATGTGCCATGAAGTTCAGCTTACCCCTATGTTTCTTTCTTTTAAATGAGTACACTACAACAAATGTTAGCTAGAGATGCATGGATGTGTCTGCTTGAAAATTTGCCTCATTACATCCATTGTCCTAGGACTATATATCATAAAAACATGTAATGTTATCCTGTGGATTTGTCCCACATCACATTGTTATAGTGATGTGTCCCCTTCTCCCCCAAATTACACATCATACAATGGTTTTAAAATATGTATATCCCATCCTAAATCTCATCCTCTATTCTGGTGTACTTTGTGTCCTTCCCATATCATCCCGCCTCCCCCCCAGCCCATAGCCTCCTGTCTGAAGCACAAGGTACAGCTCCAAAGCAGTGTTTCACAGTGATACAGTCTTCCAAAATAGAGGCGCATGTCTTGCCACATGTTTCAAACCAAATTGTTTTAGCTTTCTTCACAAAGGACCCAGAAAATAGATATAATGTATGGGGGGCCCTTATTACTAACTGAAATCAAGCAGATGACAACCTTGTTATGCCATCGATATGATGCCACTCTCTTGTTAACTCTTCTTGAGTATGTCATATCAATGGTAAAACAAAATGGAATGCTCACAACATTCAATGTTCTGCTTTGAGAAAAATGTTTAAAATGCTGATATTAAATTAATAGATTTGTGCCAGGCTGTACCGATGAATAGTGTTGTGTGGAACACACAGTAAACATTGTTGATGAATCTCCATGCATAATGTATGACTGCTTCTCAGAAAAGTAATTCAATCTGTGATTAAACAATTTTGGTAGCCCATACACTATAAAATATAATGTGTGGTCTTTGGTTAATAACCCATCTGAAAACACTTCTTGAGGTTGCTGTGACATCTGAAAACCTCTCGTGCTATGCTCTTGAGGTTTACAATGATGTCATGGCAACCTCTCGAAGTGTTTATAGCATATTATTAACCAAAGACCATACATTATACTCTATCACAAATGACCTTGTTTTCTCAGGGAAGGGGGTGAGCATTAGGGTTGACAACCCCCAAAGAAGACCCCAGCACTGGTTCGCCAAGACTTAGGAGACCCCAAACCCTAATGTTTGTTCTCCTTTTGCAGCTTGGGGGTTGGGGGGAGTTAGGGTTGGAAAATCTAATTCCACATTTCCCTACTTTTGTTGCATTAAGTTGAACCATAACTGGTGCACTAATGGAGGTTTTTGCAAAGAATTTCCTTTCTTTTGAGATAGTAGAATCATGTTCTCATTCACGCAGATCCCTTTAGGACCTGTTTGAAGAGATGCAGACACAGAGGGCTGCCTGGGCTCTGTGCCAAGAGAAGACTCTATATGCCTATGGAAGTGCAGGGCCCTGCTGACCCTACAGTTCTATGCAACAACTATGTAAAAAAGTTACCAAAGTTATGAATGTACATAGAAAAATGTCAATGTACCTTCATAACTATGTTTTGTTTTCAATACTTTGAGCCCAAATGTTCAATATAATCTTGTTAGGAACCCACCTCAAGAACACATAAGCTGAACATCTTCAAATCTCAGTCGAAACATCATTCTGTGGCACAGGTGTGAAAACACATTGCAGCCAGGATTTGAAAAATGACAGCTGTCATGCTGTTGACATGGTGTGAAAAATGGCTATGTTGAAAATTTGGGGTCAAAATACTGAAAATGACAAAAAAAATGAGCAAGCAAAGACAAATTTCAATAAATATTCAGAACTTTGTAGTTCTTACTTATCTTGACCCCAAATTTTCAACATAGCCTTCTTAAGACCCCATGGTAAGATGGGAAGAAGTTCTGGACCAACCTTCCCGAAGTCACAGGGCATGTCCCAAAGTACCACCCTCTATGCTCAACTTAAATGGCAGCCTCACATTGGACCATGTCACCATGGCTAATGCATTTAATGTGGCATTTACCGATCTTAGTCATGTGCTACCTCCAACCTTCTTTGACCCCCCCACCAGATACACCAACCTTGGACAAAGCAAGAAAAATGCAGGGCCACCCACCTTTCTACTTTAAAACTATCTCGAAGGCCCTAGCTAACAAATATTTGTTCAAAGTGCTTAGGAGGTCCAGATCCAGTGGTGACTCCCTAGACCTGAAACTCCTTGCCCTTACCATTGATGAAGTCCTGACCCCACTCACCAAAATCCTTAACTGATCCCTAATGCTCTCTCAGTTCCCCCCAAAATTGAAATCTGCTGTTGTGTCACCAATTCACAAAAGTGGGGATGAGACCATTACCAGTAACTACAAACCCATCTCCATTCTCCCCCCGTCAAAAGCCCTGGAGATAATAGTTGCTGATCAGCTTGCTGAATACCTTGCAAACCACAGCCTATAATGTTATGAGCAGCATGGTTTTCTTAATGGGCATAGTACCACCAATACTCTCCTTGAATTCAGCACTTATATCCATAACGTTCTGGATCAGGGACATCTGGTTGGTGCAACATTCATCGATTTGACAAAGGTGTTTGACACTGTCATCCACTCCCTGCTGATTGAGCAACTATTTTGCCTTGGTCTCTCAGATGACACCGCACGGTAGTGGTTTCAAAGCTACCTCAGTGACTGAACCCAACAGGTCAGAGTTGATTAATCCCTCTCATCCTCCCTTCCAATTCACTCTGGAGTCCCCCAAGAATCAATTTTGGGTTCTATGCTCTTCATTATTTTTCTGAACGATCTCCTCACATCATTCCCTAATAGAATCCTACTATACGTAGACGATGCAGTTGTCTTCACCTCCCACCCTGATCCTTCCTTTCTACAACTGCAACTGCAAACAAGCTTTACGGAAGTGGAGTCATGATTTAAATCTTAAAAATGCATCCTAAACTACAAAAAAACTAAAACAATGATGTTTCATGGTATCCATAACATACATAGAAACAAATGTCTATCTATCACAAACAGTTCAGGGGTGATGCTCGAGCAAGTTCAACTATTCAAATATCTGGGGATGACCCTTGGCTGCACCCTATCTTACTCTGAACACATTGAGAACATTGTCAAGATCATGAATACCCACATAGGACTGCTCTATAGACATAGAAGCTGCCTTACAGATGAAGCCCTAAGCACTGCTATTCAGAGCTCTATATCTCAATAATCAACTATGGGCTAGTGATATATGGTTCTGCCTCTGACACTGCACTTTGATGAATAGCCATAGCCCTAAAAAAGGCATGCCGACTACTGACTTCAGCCCCATGCGTATCACACACCTGTGACATATACGAACAAGCAAACTAGCTCCAACTGTCCAGCAGATTCAAATACCAGACCTGTATGCTAGCCAAAAAGATCACCTTAAATCTCCTAACTTCAAGGGTTCAGTCCTTACTGACTCCCCAATACAGTCTCCACCAAACCAGAAGCTCATAAAATCATACTTTTTCTATTCAACATTGCCGCACTACCCAAGGACAATGTTCCTTTATATCCTGAGCCTCATCTTGGTATAACTTACTTCCACCTGCAGTTACCAACAACATTACCCTGGGCACTTTTAAGTGCAGCCTTCATCAGCACCTTGTTACCAGGGCTTCCTGTGACTGCTTCCCATAACTTAATCAATCCTCCTGTACTCTAATTCCCCCCTTCCCAAGTCCCTCCCCTCCACTCACCACTATCTCCCATCTCCTTCCCTTTCTCCTCCCCTACTTATTCCTTCCACCTTTACCTGCCCACTCTCCCCATAGCTTCCTCCACCTGTATTCCACCCTCTCTCCTCATAGCTTCTAACTCTACTGTGAATCATTGTACAACTATGAATTATTGTACATATGTTCCTTGTATAGTATTTGCAAATTAATGTAACTTACTGTATAACTGTGAATTATTGTACATATGTTCTGAATTCTATATGCAAAATCATTGTACCTGAAAAAGCCTATGGCTGCTGTAAAATTGTCGTACTTGTTATTGTCTTCACTATGTTCTGTTCTTGTTTTCTGACAAGAAACCTTTGTAAAAGAGCCTTGGTTCAAAGGTGTCTTCTGAAATAATAATAAAATGAAAAATTAAAAAATAAAAAAAGACCCCATTTCATGAGCAAGGGTAGTGAAAGTTTAAAATTCCCCCAGAAAGTTGATTTTGCAAAGTAATTGTGAAATCACCCTTTGGGCTGGATTCGTATAATTGCACTACTGTTGGTCATGAAGTGGGGTCCTGAAAAAGTCATATTGAAAATTTAGTGAAAAAATATTCAAAAATGGAAAAGTTATGAACAAAAATTCAAACCCCACTGAAATACATTAAATCATATTTACCTTACATTCTCATATCGCAGTCATGACTTCTATCACAGAGTGGATGTGTGTCATAGCACATATTCAGGTGAGTAAGAGTATGCAGGAATGTGTGGGCTGGTGGATGTTCAGTGGATGGGTGGGGTGGGTGGTGCTGATGGAGGGATAAGACTGCCAATGGACTGTTTCTTTTTTTCTGGCATAAAAAAAGGTCAACAAGGGATGGTTTCTTTAATTAGGGGGACTCAAGCCAACACTGAGAACTGGGCACCCAAGTGTCAGGATAATCTTTGGCAGCACCGAGGGTGGGCACCCTGGTGCCACCATCTATATCTTTGGGTGAGGGGGTAGGCCTGAGGGGAGAGGGTTGAAAGAAGTGGTACCGGAATTTTATACCACAGTCTGCTATTACTATAATTACAAGGGGAAGAAGGCAACCCAAAGGGAAGGGGGCAAGAGAAGCAGTACTGGGGGGTGAGCATCCTGGTCTGCTTACTAGCTGAAAATAAGAAAACATTTGGAGTGGGGTCCTGGGTGCAGCTTTGGCTTTCCCAAATAAATACACAGCATTTTGCATTGATACAGCTGTCTGTGCATTCTTTCACTGCAGCAGTGCTTGCTTTTTGAAGCTGGATTGGATGATCTGTACGGGAGAAAGGAGGAAGAAGCGGTATGGGGGGTGGGCAGCCCAGTCCACTAAGCAAAAATGATAGAGAGATAGATAGATAGATAGATAGATAGATAGATAGATAGATAGGATGAGCAAGCATCACAGAGCTAGATCGAAGATCGGGGATCAGCAAGTCATTGTTGTCTCGGTGTGGAACATGGCCAAAGGAATTATGGCGCATGATCATATGAGTGAAGGTGTGAGGGTGTCTGGTGTGTGCGGGGCTGGTGAGTGCTGAGTGGGAGATTGAGGTGGGTGGTGGGCTGGTGGGAGGGGCAGATAACTGATGGGCCTTTTTCTTTTTTCAGATGTAAAAAAAAGCAAAGAGGGATGGTTTTCTTTATTATAGGGGGACAGAAGCTGACACTGGATATTGAGTATCCCATGCCAGAATGGTATTCAGCAACACAAGGACTGCCTCATATATTTAATAAATGGGGGCAGGAATGTGGAGGGAAGGGGGCAAGACAAGCAGTACTAGGGGCAGGCAGCCTGGTCTATTTACAATATAAATACATGAAACATGGGAAGGAGAGGCAGCGACCTTGAGGGAAGGGGGGCTAAAGTAGCGGTACTGGGGTGGGCACCCTGGTCCACTTAAAATAAAATGAAAAGATAGATAGATTTATAGAAGGTCACAGTCATGGATAGGTCTTTTGTGAGATCACATGAAAGAACAATGATTCTTTCATTTGACCTCACAAAAGAGTTGTGAAAAAAATGAAGTCTCCTCTCTTCTTTCTTGACCCGATCTTCTTTGATGAGTGATGAAAGAACTCATGTTAGAAGAATCTCAGTTCATGAAATAGGATGGACTTAGCTTGTTTCCATTGTTCCTTCATGAGCCAACCTTCCTCTTTCATGACCATGAAAGAAATCACAAAAGAAGAATCCCGACTCATAAAACAAGATGGTGGACTTAACTTTTTTTTATTGTTGTTTGGTGAGCTGAGATTCTTCTTTCATGAGTTCTTTCATGATCATGAAAGAAGAAGGCTGACTTATGAAAGAACAATGGAAAAACAAGTCCACCATCTTCTTTTGTGAGCCAAGATTATTCTTTTGTGAGATGGGAATCTTCTTTCATGAGACTCATGAAACAAGAAGTTTGGCTCACAAAATCAAGCCTCCATAAGGATTTTGGGGAACGTCTCAAAACTATTTTGGGGTCATTTTCCAAAAAAACAAACTCTAGAATCAAGTCAAATGGGTTCCATGTAGCTAGGTTCATGTGTTTGTTTTTTCTTCAGGGCATCATTTTTATGGGTATTCAGTTTAAAAATGGAAACAAGATGGCTGTCATACAAATGAAGACTTTGTCATCACAAAAGAAGTTCAGCTCTTGAAAGAAGATTCTTCATTCATGAGCAAGAAATTCTTCTTTTGTGTCAAACATCTACCTGCAAGACCCTACTGAGCATGCTCAGAACCAACATTTAAATCCTTAAAACTCTTGAAAAGATTAATATTTCTTCACCAAACCAATGCTCAGAACCATTCTAAGGTAACCCCTTTCTACCTTGAAAGCTTCTGAACAAAATTCCAAGCCTTCTGGACTGTAGGTGAAAGCAAAAAAAAAAAAAAAAAAAAAACCAGATTTTTCTTCTTTTTACTCTCAGTACCTCAGAATCTGCACATCTGACTGAAACAAAACTTGCTAGATGAAGAGACCTTGCCCATCAGACTACACATGCAAAATTTCATGCAGTTACATTGAATGGGGCTAAGCTATTAAAAGGCAAAGTTAGGGGTTTAACATTAAACACTCTACTCAACCCTAGTTATAGAGGTGCTATCATGCCCCTGTAATACTGTAAATGTCTTTTTTATATGTATATCAAAAATAGCTTTATAGTGTAGTGAATGATGAGGAGTCTATGTGGTAGATCATGTAATAGTAGTCAAGTATTTGTCATATACAATACAATTTATATATATAGTTACAAAATCAAACCATAGTTAAAGAAGTTATTTATATCAGGGGACTGGTGTGCATGGGTGACTAAGCCCTTAGTTGCTGCTTTTTAGGGCTGCAGTGGGTGTAGCCCTGCAGATCTCGTACTATGAGAAAAGAACTCCCACATTCCCTCTGACAGAACAACATGTTGAACATGTATGTTCTGAAAAAACTAAGGCCTAAGCTTGGGGCCCTTTACAGAAACCGCAGCTGTATCCCGCTCACTGCCAGGCTTGAGCTAGTACAGAAGATGATCATGCCCATTTTCAACTACTGCTACATAGTCTATGATGCTGCTCCACAGTACCACCTATCCAGACTGGACTCTCTCTTCAATTTCTTCTGTCGTTTTGCTCTTGATGCCCCTCCCCACACCCATCATTGTGACCCCTACCACTCTCTCAACCTCCTTCCCCTACACTCCCGGTATGTGCTACATAGTGCTAAATTCATCTCTAAATTCTGGCTTGGATCTCTCCCCTTATATATGTCCTCCTCTCTTGGCACCCCTACCCACTTCCTCTATTCCCTGAGATCCCAGGCTGACACTCGTACCCTCTCAGTCTCTTGCAGAACTACTTCCTCTGGCCAAAATGCCTTCTCTTACCACTTGCCTAAAATGTGGAATGCACTCCCTCCACAAATCTGCCACTCCTCCTCCTCCCTATATTCCCTTACCTCTGCTCTGCACAAGTACCTTACACCTACCTGCACCTACTCCTGACACCCTCCTTGCATACCTGTCTCCCTGTCTCCCTCTCACCTTTTTCCCTCCCTCTCACTCTCCTCTTCTCATCCCCCCTACCCCACCTGCACTTGTACTACCCCTTATAGACTAGCTCTTAAAAAGGGTGACTGGATCCTATGTGTTCACTCTGCTGCATCTGTATCACTAATGAACTGCCTGTAATGTATTCACTGACAACCATGCATCCTATGCTTGGTCCCTGTACTGATTCTATATGTATCCTGCTCCTACGAACTGCCAGCACAGTAACTGTTGAATCAGCCTATTATGTACTCAATTGCCATGAACCTATTTTGTAACTATATGTATGTATTCACCATCTGTTATGTATGTATCTAAGAACTCTCACTCTGTACATCTCTCTCCCCATTCCCTCAGGACTTACCGTGAGATGAGCGTCAAGCATTATTCAATAAATAAATAAATGCAGCACTGTCATCCCACATCTGTGGTGTCCCTGCAGCACTCCACTCCTTGTCTGAACTGGTGCTGCACTGTTTTTAGCATGATCGCAACACTGGGGGATTGGGCACCCCAAGGGTCACTCTTATGTTTCAGGGTGGAGGAGGGATGGTATAGTGGGTGCTGAGAGGGTGGGTCGGGGGGATATCCATAATTTAAAGGAAAAAAGGCAGTCACAGCACAATGTGCCATGTCCAAGATCACTGCCGCACACCACTGCAGATGTGCTAGTTCATGCATGTGCAGTAGACTGCAGCAGCCATCTTGGACATGGCACATTGTACCATGACTGCCATTTTTTTCTTATAAATTATAGATATCCTCCCCACCAGGCCCTCACTCTCAGCACCCACCACCCACCCAGAAACATAAGAGTGACATTGAGGGTAACCAATCCCTAGTATCATGAACAGGATGCCCCCAAGTTTTTTCTTCCATATCCCCACCGACCCTCCTCTCAGCACCCACCACCCTGAACTACCCCAGAATCATAAAGTGACACTTGGGGTGCTCAATCCCCAGTGTTGCAGTCAGGATGCCCTGAGTTTTTTCTTCAATATCCCCCACCTGATCCTCCCTATCAACAGCCCCCAAGAAATGTAATATGACACTGAGGGTGCCCAGTTCCTCAGTGTCAAAATCCTCCATCTGTGACACTGGGGAGTGCCCAATCACCCAGTGCCAAAATCCTCTGTCTTGTTGTTGTACCTGTAAATAAATAAAAAGAAAACTGTCCATTGATGTGTTTTGTGGCCAAGACTCCCCCCACCCGATTCTTCCACTCAGCACCCACCATCCCCCCCAAGCCCTTATTTACCAATCAGAGGTCTAATGCTGTAATCCTCTCTGGACCACAGATACCTCTTCACTCTTCAATGCCAGACTGTGAACTGAGGAAATCAGGTAAGTGCTTCAATGTATTTCAGTGGGGTTTTGAACTTAGTAGCATAACTTGGCCATTTTTCATTATTTTGCCCCAAATTTTCAACATACACTTTTTTGGGATACCACCTCATGAACAATGCAAGTGACAGTAGGTAAATCTGTCCTGAAAGGAGATTTTGCATTCACTACATGAAATCACCTTTTTAGGCAGGAGTTAAACATTTTCTCCACCATTGTTCATCAGGTGGGGTCATAAAATGGCTATATTGAAAATCTGGTGTAAAAATATTAAAAAAAAACAACAAAGTTATGCACCTACATTGAATTTTTGTGAATGCAGGTTTGTAACTAGGAATTTTCTATATTTTTACCCCAAAATTACAACTTAGCAATATCTTTAAAGTACCTCATAAATGTGACAGCTGTTATTTTTCAAATCCTAGCCAAAATGTGTTTTTTTACATCCCGAAAGGTGATTTCGCAGTCCCTGTGTGAGATCACCTTCCAGCAGAAGTTGAAAATTTTCTCCACCACTGTTCATGAGGTAGGGTCATAAGAAGGCTATGTTCAAAATTTGGTGTAAACATATTGAAAAAGTTATGAACCTATATTGAATTTTGCAAACTCCCTGTGTGGAGTATTGTTTTTGAGTTAATGCCAGTGTTTGTTTACTTGTATCTGCTGTTTGCACTTTATACATATGTTTTACTTGGAATTGTACTCTCTTACTGCTGTTGCACCTGACGTGGAGCCTTTGTAAAGGAGTTGCTAACTCAAAAGTTGTAATTCTGAGACATCAATAAATAAATAAATAACTTTGGTAATTTTCAATATTCATACAGCAAATTTACAACATAGCCATATCTTTAAAGCACCTCGTGAATGTGACGTCAGTCATTTTTCAAATCCTGACCAAAAGATTTTTTTTTTATATCCTGAAAGGTGATTTCGTGGTCCCTGCATGAAATTACCTTTTGGGCAGGAGTTGAAAATTTACTCTACCACTGTTCATGAGGTTGGGTTATAAGAATGCTCTGTTCTAAATTTTGTGTCAAAATATTAAAAAACCAAAAAAGTAATGAGGCTATGTTGAATTTTGCAAATGAAGGCTCGTAAGTTTGATAATATCCATTATACAATGGCAAGGAAATTTCCTGAATTCTGATTGGTCAGTGTGTGCCTGAGACAGTGATGATATTGCAGTAAAACATCACTGTCATTGATTAGCATTAGTTTTGCTTACTGTCCAGCTTGACCACCACCTTTTTTCCCTCTTCTCTTTCACTAAAAATCTGCTAAAAACATTTTTTAAATGTTTTTTTTTTTATTTTGTGTAACAATGAACCATTGTATAATAGCAATAAGGCACTCCAGGGTGTGTGTTATTGTGTAATAATGTCACCCTGGGGTGGTGGAAGCACTCGGCTTCACCTCGTGCTTCAACCCACCCCAGGAGCGACGTTATTACATGATAACACACACCCTGTCATGCCTTATTGCTTAAATATTTTTACCCCAGATTTTCAACATAGCCCTTTCTTTACAGCACCTCATGAATGTGATAGTTGTCATTTTTCAACTCCTGCCCAAAATGTGTTTTTGCATCCCAAAAGTTGATTTCGCAGTCCCTGTGCAAAGTCACCTTTCAGGCAGAAGTGGAACATTTGTGCTGCCCTTCTTCATGAGGCAGGGTCATAGCAAAACTATGTTGAAAATTTGGTGTACAGATAATAGAAAACAACAAATGTATGAGCCTACATTACATTTTGCTGGTGCATGCTCATAACGTTGGTAATTTTCAATATTTTTCTCCCAAACTTCCTTAGCTGTAGCCCTATCAGCTCTGGCTAGAGATTTTTAATAACTGGTATAATCAGTCTGGCTTGTTTGTGTAGTGCTAGTGCTATGACTCGCTATAATGCTGGACCATGGGTTGCCATTGAGAATGGGTTGCCAATGACTAACCATGCGAATAGAAACAAGAGTCTCAGAAAAAAAATGACCTTCATTCATTGTAGCTTGTCAAGCTAGCTCTAACCTGCTGCTAACAACAGAGCGATTACGGGTCAAGTTGCATGCAGGAGCCACTCAAGAGATGAGGAAATTTTCTTATGGAGATGCAACCACACTTACATATTTATATATAGCCGATGTGTAATGTATTGTCTATGGCAGGGGGAGAGGGAATTGTGATAAGAAAATATAAACATCTGGCTGGATGCATGATGAAGCCAATGTTCTCTTGCACACTCCACACCATATTGGCAGGAAATCACCAAGCACGACTTCTGGATGGAGATCGTGAAAAAGATAAACAGTCAGTTTTATATCTTTAATTTGACATATAAATAACCAGAGATGTAAAACAGTGACCAGTTGTCTTTTTTGATACAGAAAATAAGTATATTTGAAGATAGGTGAATGCGACCTGTTGGAGACTTAAGGAGCATCTTTCCTGGTTACCCACAAAACTGACAAATAATCCATACCTACTCCAGAGTTCAAGGGTGATAAAAGAAAATTGGTAATCCTATGGTTTTCTTGAAGGATATGCTTGTATGTATGCATTGAAGAGCTGAGACTTTGATCCCTTTCACTGCCTGATAGTGAGCTCCACCCCCGTGCTCTCATATTTCATGATGTAGGAGTATGGAGAGTGCGGGATTGCACACCATAGTATTATGTTTAAGGATTGGGTGGAGGTGCTGAAAATGGAGAGAAAAAAGGATAACCACCACGCTGCATGAAGGATGAAGTCCATGACCTCTCATGGATCACACACAATGTACTCTGCATTGGCATGTTATCACTGAGCAAGATGTTTGGGGCCCCATATTCGATAGTAAGCATGGCCACTAATAGGGTAGTGCCTGTGCTAGTCAGATTTTACACCGGTACTCAGGGTAATGCTATATTCAGAGGCCCCAGGAGCACTGTGCAAACCCAGTGGCCGGTACTGTCACCAATTCCACTGCACCCATGCAAATGAGGGAGTCCCTCATGCACAGTGGTGCAGTGCTATAGTCAAAGGTTCTTGGTCATACTAACTAGCCCCCAGTGTGGAGCAGCTTTCAGTTCTAGAAAACCCCTTATTAGCACAGCTCTAAGGCTGTGCACTCACTCCTGGAGGCAGGGTGGCTGTACTGCAACTACCTGCAACTGTGTCTAGTAAACCCCCTTCCCCAATCTCCCATATATATAACCCCCATATCAGGTGTCTAGTGAACATCCCACCCCCATTACCCCTGTACTGTACATAACCCCTACACTGGCATGTAATGGACCCTCCAACCCCTGATCACCCCTGGTACTGTACATCACCTTATCCCTGGGGTCTAGTGGACCCACTACTCCTCAAAAGCCACCATACTACACACCAGCACTATCCCTGGTGTCTAGTTGACCCCCACCCATGATTGCCCATGTTATGCACAAACCCCCTATTCCTGGAGTTCAGTGGACCCCATTATCCACTGATCACACTCACAATGTACATAACCCCTCTCCTTGGTGTCTAGTGGATCCATCAACATCTGATGTCCACCGTATTGTACATAACCCCTTTCCCTAACATCTAGGGGACCCCAAGCCACTGAACACCCCCATTCTGCATATAACCCCATCCCTGGAGTCCAGTGGACCCTCCTACCCACCAATTGACCCTGGTACTGTACATAACTCCTATCACTGTGGTCTAGTGAACCCACTTTCCACCAATTGCCCCTATACAGACCATAAACCCTATCCCTGGTGCCTAGTGGACCCTGCACCCCAATTGTCCCCATACTGTACAGTACATAATTCCTGTCCCTGGTGTCTAGTGGACCCTCCCACCTGGTCACCCCTGTACTTTACATAAACCCTGTTCCTGGTGCATAGTGGGCCCCCCACCCCAATTGCCCTGTACTGTATATAACCCTAACCATGGCATCTAATGGATACCACACCCCGGTCACCTTTGTACTGTACATAACCCCTATCTGTGGCATCTAGTTGACCACCCTCTCCCAATTACCCTAATACTATACATACACACTGTCCATGGAGACCCCCACCCTTCAATCACCACTGTAATGTACATAACACCTGTTACCAGTGTCTAGTGGACCTCACACACCCTATTGTCCTGTACTTTACATAAACACTATATCTGGCATCCATTGGACCTCCTCACCCTCAGATCATCCCTGGTTCTGTGCACAACCCTGATACCTGGCATCTAGTGGATCCCACCCACTAATTGTCCCCATTCTGCACATAACCCCTATTATTGAAGTCCAGTGGACCCACCTACCCACTGATAATCCCTTCTACTGTACCAGGGCATGTCTGCAGGGGTGGCCTTTTATTTTTTACATATATTTTTATGTGTGGTTATATTGTTAAGTTAATAAACGGATAACTTTTCTCTAGACACACATTCCAGTTTGGACTCCTTTTTCCATGCAAGGGAGGGTTGTGAGGCTACTCATATTGATTACTGTACATAACCCCTATTCCTAGGATCTAGTGGACCCCCAACACTCCAGCTGCCCTCATACTGCACTGAATGTCACTTGGATGTGGTTGTGTGCTTGACTTGGTGTAGTGCTGTAGTCAAAGCTGTTTTAGTGTCTAGCTCTGAATATAGGGGACATGGTATTTGCTTGGGGAACCCTGATATTTCCTATAAATTGACAAGCTGTGTAGGAGCAAGTTATTTATTTTATTTATTTATTTATCTATCAAGTCTAGGATTACAAATACCTTTGAGCCATGGCTCTTTTACAAAGGTTCCACGTCAGAGAAATACAAATTATGGGGAACATCAAGACAGGCATTACAACAATGTGGACATTGCAAACAGAGTACAGATTAATACAGTTCAAGGGTAGCATTGTAACAAGGCAGCCAGCGGCATTTGTCAGAGAAAACAGACAACAGATAAGAAGTGCCAGAGTCATAGGGAGAGGGAAGAGGGTAGAGAGGGAGAAGGAATGTAGGAAGGGTGGCAAGAGGGTGAAAAGTGCAGCATTGGGTATACCAAGATTTGAGGGTAGAATCCAGTGGGGGGGGGACAACTAGAGCAGAAAGGGAAGTGAAGAAACAAGGTTAAGTTGGGCAGTCACTGGAGCTGTTGGTAGTGAGATAGTCCCGGAGCCTAGTTTTAAACATACCAATAGTTGGGGCAGAGGAGATGGTTGGGCTGAGGCCATTGAACCAGAGTGGTGTTCGATAAGCAAAAGAGCGTTGTCCCTGTGAAGTGTGACTGTGGGGGACTTTTAGTAGCTGTAGAGAGGATCTCCTAAGGCACCATTTGTTAATTCGGTTTTGTAACAGAGTTGAGACCCCAGAAGGTGCAAGGCCAAGGTGGATTTTTTTGACCATGGAGCAGGTGAGAAACTTTATGCAGTTTGATAGTTGGAGCTAGCGGTCTGAGTGTACAGG
The DNA here is from genome assembly GCA_016271365.2 of Neoceratodus forsteri. Classification (NCBI taxonomy): domain Eukaryota; kingdom Metazoa; phylum Chordata; order Ceratodontiformes; family Ceratodontidae; genus Neoceratodus; species Neoceratodus forsteri. Next base: position 677,936,035 of record CM057453.1, on the reverse strand, counting down.
TCACATGTGTGGGTGAGACGGTGAGCACCAGTGATGAGCCGACATGCTTTATTTAAGGCAGTTGAGAGGCATCTAAGGGTTGTGGTTGTGGTCGAGCCATAAATGATGAGACCATAGTCTATTACAGAGATCACAGAGCTCAGGACTATAACCTTCAAAGCTTCTGGCGTGAGGTGTGGTCTGTGTTTTTAGAGGAGACCAAGCCGTGTATTAGCAGCTCTAGCTACATTATCTACATGAAGTCCATAGGAGAGATTAGGGTCAAGCTGTATCCCTAAGTATCTGAAGGACACCACCTGATCTAGAGTGTTCCCCTGGGTGGTGGAGATAGCCAAGTGGTGTAGCTTGTGTGGGTTATGAGAGCTGCAGAAGAGCATAGATTTGGTTTTCTTGTCATTGAGGACAAGTTTATGATTAAGAAACCATGTCTCTACAGAACTGAAACCAAGTTGAAGGTTGTGTTGAAGAGTTGCAGGATCTTTGTGAGCAGAGAATACAACAGCATCATCGGCATACAGTATGATCTGCTCAGAGCAGTGGCAAGGGGAGGGAGTATAAGAAAAGGCTAAAAAGGAGGGGTCCCAGTATGGATCCCTGTGGGACACCCGAGCGAACAGGCAGGGTGTTAGAAAGAGCGTCGGCAATTTTTACTCTCTGTGACCAGTTTTCTAAGTAGCTTTTAAACCAGAGAGAAGAGTCAGGTGATAGCCCGGCATTCAGTAGTTGGTGTATTAGTAGTCCACGGTGTACTGTATTGAAGGCCTTGGAGAGGTCGAGGAAAACAGCCCCTGTGAGAAGGCCGTTGTCAAGGCATTTGTGCAAAGCTCCAGTGAACTCAAGAAGGGCTGTGGTGGTGCTGTGACCTTTCTGGAAGCTGTGTTGTTGTAAACAAGGTCTATTGTATTTATCCCAAGTGGTCAGTAAGTTGATCAGCCACGATGCGCTCAAGTGCCTTAGAGAGTGGGGGCAGTATGGAGATAGGGCGATAATTTGAGTGAATCGTCTTGTCCCCACTTTTATGGAAGGGTGTCACGGTGGCTGTTTTCCATAGGTCCGGGAATTTTCCACAGCTGAGAGAGAGGTTTAGGATTTTTGTTAATGGATGAATTACCTCATCGAGGGTGAGCAACAGAAGCTTAAGGTCCAGGGTGTCGCTACTAGATCTGGATTTAGAGATAGCTGCAGTAATATAGCAGCAAGCTTCATTCAGCCTTACCTTCCTGAAGTAGAAGAGGGGATGGTTAGACTGAGGGGCTGAGGTATTTGGGGAGTAGGCTCTGTTTTCGAAAAAGTCATGGAGTAGAACAGCACTAAGGTCTGAAAAAGCCATGTTAAAGATGTTTGCGATCACCTTGGGGTCAAGGGTTGAGGATCCATCAACCATTAACATGGCCGGAGAGGTTTTTGGCTGCTTCCCTGTGACATCCTTGATATTGTCCCAGAAAGCACGATCATTTCCCCATGTATAGTTAGACCAATATAAGACACAGAAAATACAGGTGATGGGTGATGGCAGGAGTGGGGTGGACTGGTGGTGCCAGTCAGTGGAATGTGGCCAATTAAGTTTCAAATTAAGTAATAAGGCATAACGGGGTGCTTTAAGGTGGGATAACAGCCTGTCTTGGGTGGGTTAAAGCACGAGGCAAATCCGAGTCCTTCCGCCACCTGAGAAGGTCTGTTAACCTTCTATAACACCCCCCAACAGGAGTGCCTTATTGTGATTATGAAATGGGTCCTTTTTAGTAAATTGGACATTTTTGATGAGCCATTTTCAGCTGGGCTGTTGTGTGGGGATAATGACTCTACTGAAAGAACCTTGTGGCCAATCAGGAGACAGCATTATTTGTACCCATTTTATAATGTATCACAATGTATAGTATGTAAAAAAAATAATGAATTACATTGCCTCAGAATAATAGCCCAGCAAGTTTCTTACTAGATCCCATCTGTAGCCCAGCAAATTGCATGTCAACCCTGGCATGCATACACTGCCCAAGACTCAGCACCAGAATTCCATATGCCAGTATGTTGACCACAAGGTCTGCCTGCTGAGAAAGTTGCCTTGAAGCCCACCTCACCATAGACCAGCTAGTGGTTACCAATCCATATCACATCACACATCCAGTGACCCCACTATGCCAACTCAGTGCCACATATTGCACTAGAGATCCAGTAGCCCTGTAAGTTACCAAATAAATATTTCCAACTAAGCTCAAAAAGTAACATTGCAAGTTTCATGGCCCACTCTTTTCATCTATGTACCACTCCCCATCGTTGCTCTCAGCCCAGGAAGTACCAAACTGTTTTTGTAAGTTTATCACAATTAATCCACTTACCTGCCTAGTTTAACAATTTTCACTAGATAACCACCTCTATGTAATCTTTCTCAGCATAGTATGGTATGTTTATCCACAAACCCCAACATGCAAAATAGTTCAATAACTGTTATCCTACTTTAGTGTGTCCCAAGATCTCCATTACAGCAAGTTTTAACTGAGTCCATCTTCAGTACTGAACTGATGATCACATCCTCCACAACAGAGAAACAAGTTGCCACCACCCCCACCTCATCTACCCACTGATATCAAGTTGCAGTGGTAGTGTGAGTGTGAATGGTGAGTGTATGTATATAGTATATGTATGTACATATGCATGCATTCATGGATGAAGAGGACAAGGGTGGGTGAAGCCTGAAATATTTATGTATGTGTTAATGGAAGGGGGGTGTTACTGTGCATCGTGTAAATATTATGCATTACAGTATGTGTGTGGTAGCATCTGCATATCTGATGTATGTTTGTATATGCTCTGATATGGCGGAATATGCCTGGGGAATTTGTATATGTGGTTAAGTATGTGCATGTGGAGTGTGCACCATGTATGTATGCTGGTCAGGTGTTACAGATTCTGGATTAACTGGTTTTTTGAAACTTAGTTGAATATCCATAGAGCATGTGTGTCAAAAACCTGTCTGATTGTTGATACCTTATTCTATATATATCCTATGTTGTGCACTTTCTTTAACACGTGATGACCATAAGCTAATCATCTCAATAAACTGGATATGTAGAACCCAATGGATAGTTATATTGCAATCTAGAAATGTATATTATGCTTTCTATTAAATGGTAACGTGCTGAAACAAAAACAAAAAAAAGATCAGGTGTTACAGAACATGATGTGTGTGGATATGTATATGATGTCCATTATGTGGTGTGTGTGATTTGTGAGAAGTTGACTGTGATGTTTGTGGTGTGTGTTTGGGGGGGGGGCACTGGGGTTGCAACATGTGATGTATGTGGATGGGGTATGATGTCCATGATTCCATGCAGGTGATCATATGATGTGTTCAGTGATGTAGGTTTGGTCAGTGGGGTACCGGGGCACAGCATGTGATGTGATGTGTGGTTAGGTTAGTGATAACTGTGATATGAAATGGGTGAATCACGTGATGAGATCTGTGACATGTGTCATGTTTTTTGCTGGAGTTTTGGCATAGCATATGATATGTGTGGATATTTTTATGAGACATGACATGGTTTTGTAATGTGTTCCTTGCAAGTAAATCACTGTCATTTAGTCCTTTTCATCTTGGATAGAACAGGGTTCAGTTCTATAACGGTGGTACATAGTAAGGATTGCTGTGCAAATCTGTGCTTTTTCACTATACTTGTGGGATGTGGGTCATGATGTGTTGGGGAGTGTGTGAGTGTGAATGGCGTGTGTATGTAAGTACAGTATGCATGTATGCATTGATGGATGAGTGGTAATATGTGACGTGTACAGGCAGAAGTGCCACTACATTATCACACTGCACTGAACCATGATCATGGTCATCACTTAACTGTTATACAGTTCAAGGTTTCAGAACAGAGAAAAGTTAATTTTTCCAATGCTCATGCAAAAAAACAAGGGGGGGGGGTTTGAAAGTGACACCACCGTGAGAAGGCTGCCTTGTGTGGTGCCAGAATATTGATGTCCAAATAAAAAAAAACCCTCTATATTCTGCCTTCCATTATTTGCATGCTTTTCTTACATTAAATCAATACAATCCAACAAGCATTTGCTGCAGAGTTTACTAATGATAGTATTCTATAGTAACTTTATTGTGTTGATGCAAATTACAGGTTTTGAAAATGCCAAAGAACTGTTGCACATACCGATGCTCTGTGGTTCTTACAAAGGGATATGGAAGAAGTTTTATAGGTAATTAAAGAGCTACTGATGCCTCAAAGAAAACTTTGAAAAACATAATAGGGTACAATTCAGCTTGAATTCCATATATATTCTATATATTTCTCTTCCCCATTATTTATTATTGAGTACATTTGCATGACTACATGATCTTTATCCCTTAGAGTTCCCTTAGAGTTCATCTGCCTCTATAGCATACTCCCTACTTCAAGTCATAATCCTCTATTGTGACATCACAATGGGTTGCCATGAGAGTAACTGTGATGTCACAAGCAGTGCATTATAACCTTAGGTAGGGAGAAAATAACAGAAATAGATGAACTCTTCATGAACAAAGATTTTGTTTTAATGCAAATGACCTCAGTAAAAAGTAATGGGGAGGAGGAATACAGAACTAGTGTGAAACACAAGTTGAACTGTGTCTAAATACTATGGTTTATTAAAGTTGTCCTGAAGGTGTCAGCTGCTCTTTAATTAAGCCACAGTATCTTTCAGAGGAGAGCAACTGAAGTTGCAAGAGGCATGCAGAATATGTCATATACAGATAGACTTAAACAACTGAAATTATACTGTTTGGAACATAGTAGATAATGGGCTGACATGCTGTTATTATTTTTATATTCTTAATGACCATTACCTATTTAATCAATTAAATTTGTCTTTTAAGAATAGGGAGGCAAGTATAAGAGGTCATCTGTTACGACTAAAACAAACTAGATTTAGAACTGATAAAGAAAGTACTCTTACTCTGTAAGAGTGATAAAGCCATGAAATAGCCTACTGACGTACGTGGTAAATTGTAAAAGCAAAAAAAAAAAAATGCTTTAACTATAGTTTAGATACGTTTTTTGAGGAGGGTGGTAGCCTTGTGTACTATTTATAAACAGGAACATTTATGGGCATTTAGCCTTTATGCTTCTTAAATTCTTTGTGATCCTTTATGAATTACAATTATTAAAATGGTGTCAGAAATGTTGCAATTCGATAGGCTGTCAGCATTCCATGAGCCTTACATTAATCTGTTTCACTGTCATGTACAGCCTGATCACCATGTTGTACCATGTTGTATGCTGTAAATATTCATGTCAGCAGTCCATGTCCTAGCACTGCTGAATGACTGGAATGGTGCCCTTTGATTCTGAAACAGCATTCGTAAACAGCTAGTTGATTAACTATTTTATTAAAAACCTTTCTCTGTCAATGAAGAAAACATTCAAATCTTATACCTCTAACATTTTATTTTGAAGTTATTTTTATAATATCAATAAGGCATGACCAAGTGTTAGAAGTAAGGAAGGTGCATCCTGAAGTGTCACACTTGATTAACTGAATTTCCTATAGTAGCATAATAAATATTAATTATAAAACTATTCCAATAGGAGGCAGTGTGGTGTAGTTGTCATATAAGATGCTTGGGTACCAGGAAATTATAGGTTTAAACCCCGTTATTACCAAATACTCAGTGTGTGACCATGAGAAACTCAGAAAACTGCCCAGATATCCAGTCCATCCTGTCAATCAGTATGTTATTTTTAATTAGCTCCTTACATAATAAATGCTCCAGTTCCCCATATGGCTCAGTAAGCAAAATATAATCCAACATGTTTAATTTATGAATATGTATGAATTTTCTATGAAAAATAAAATTTCTATTAGTATGGTACAGAATGTTAATTTTAATAGTCTATAAATGTTATGTTCTGTACTGATTTCCCAAGGATCAGTCAGTGAGAGGCGAATGGGTCTGATTGATCAGACATAAAAACTTGCAGTGAAACAACAAGACTGTCATATGTTTGGATCATTTTGCCAAGTCATGCTTTGATTGGACCAGTCAGACCATAAGACTGACAGCTAATAGTGTGCCAACACTCTTTAATTTCCCACAGCATCTTCACAGAAATGTATTGGTGAATTACTAAGAATTGCTAATTGTTTTGCATTGATACTCTTCACTAATATGCAACTTATCTGATACATTAAGGGCCTTATTCCCCCAGAAAACACTCCTTACACCCAACTAGCCTGTAGCCCTCCTCCTTGAACCAACCCTGGAGCTACCTTGCACCAACCCCTGAGCCAGACATTAAAGTCCTTGATTATTTTTGTTTCTTGCAGTGCTAGCCTCTAGTACCAGTAGCACCTCAGAGAAGACTACCAGGCTCCCCACCCCTCTGCTGAGCTTTCCCACCTCCAGAAACCACTCCTGAACCATCCCTACCTAACATCCAGTCAGGTCTTTCATTCCCAGGTGCATGATGATGTGAGGTTCCTGCCTCCCTTCCTTTGTGCTATATTACAAGTGGGATCACTCACCCTGTGGTCATCCTTGGCTTAAACTGCACTTTCCTGTGGGTTGTCATAACCCCCCATGTCTTCCCATCTCACTCCTTTAACTATAGAGTCTCCCAGGATCACTTCTCTCTCCTTTCCATCTGCTTATTTGCCCCCCATACTTTTCTGGCAGTATCACATTGCCTGTTCCACCTTCTAGTGCTGTCTGTCCTGAGACCCCCCCCCCTTATAACTGGTATTTTTTCCACCTTTTTTGCTGTTTTTAATTAGGCAGCTAAACCAAGACACATGTCACAGAGACATGATCAAAAAAATACCAACAATATCTTTAGCAGGAACATCAAGAGCTCAGAGTCCTTTTTGAGCATAGCTATTTCCTGGTCTGTCTAATATTGGCTAAGAACACCACAAATATACTGTATGTACACCTATGGAGTCAGGTGCAGTGAAGAGATTGCTAGTCTCCAATTTCTGTAACAAACATCCAATAAATTCACTGCACTCCAAGTCGAAGAAGAACAAACTCTGCTTGCCAAGTTCAAATCCAAACTTTAATTTGATAAAAATTTCTTGACAGGTTCTCCTTACAAGTTCAAACATGAAGTAACTCTCCAAACCAATAAACCCCATAATTTGACCAAGGTGTGGTTTTCCTCAGGGGTGGGGTTTGAATGAATTATCCCTCCCTTAAATAACAACATTTACCTCAGTAGGGTTCCCCCTACTGGATAAGTGGTTTAGTCACTTTTATGAAATAAGTGGCTCTGGAGGGATTAGAACCTCTGACCATTATTTGACTCAAAAAAAAATTCTCATATCCAACACTGTTAACATTTGCACAGCAAAAAGGAACAAGGAGAACATTACTAGATCCCATTTAATTCTCCAGAAATACATTTTTAGGAGTCATAAACATTCCATATCTAAATAAATGTAAAGGCACTTTTCTAGTCCTACTTTTTAGGGGCAAAATAGTTCACTACAAGCATGTTTAAGGCACATTGTCACATCATAGACACATAAAACATTTTTCTATATGGTATATATTATACATTTTTATCTTTATTTTCATTTTTATTTTCTATTTTTTTTTTGTTTTGCCTATACCAAATGCCTGTATCTTTTAATTTCACCCTTGATATTTCAAAGCTGATTGCTGAGGAATCCATTTTCTCAGTCACTGTTAATCAACATATTGTCTAAGAGGAAGATTAATCAGCTGCAAGATAAGTTGGGCAGTCTTTGGAAACAAATTAAATTTGTAAGGTAGTACGAAAGAAGAATACATACAAATGGGAAAAAAGTGATATTATCAAAGACTTAAAACAGCAAAGTTTACTGCCGAGTGAAATTGCTGGAGAACTGGTGGAAAGCTTGATAGGTGGTACTTCACTAGGGCTTCTTAAAAATTAACTCAACAATCACAGCAGAAAGCCATATGCAAAGCGTTACAGGAACAGCATTAGAAATTTCTGTCTAACATAGTATTTCTACTCCCCAAAAGCATATGATTATGTACATAATCATCTTTCCATGCCACATCCTGGTGTCTTAAGGAGCTAGATGGAAGTATCCAATGGGAAGCCTGGATTTACTGAGGAATCATCCAATCACTTATGTTCATCAATACTCAAGGACAAAATATTTTGCCTAGTTATTTACAGAATGTCTATTCATAAATATGTTGAGTGGGACAGCTCAGTACAGCAATTAAACACCACTGAAAAATACCTATTGTATAATTTCTTATACATTTCTTATAAATGGCTTGACTGCAGAACCATTAAAAACATAGAATATACAATATTCAGTCAAGCTGCATGAGGCTGGAGCAATCATGATGGCAATCGCATTTGATGGATTATCAACCATTCTGCTGCTAAGATACTTGGAGTACAGATAAAAAATAATGGAGTCATCATGACAAACTTCATGCATCCGAGTGTGGATGCCTGCAAAGTACATCTCATAACAAATCCTTTCCACTATCTAAAGACAGTTCAGAACTTGCTGACTGAAACAATTCTAATCGCATCTGGCATTGGGGTAAGTAGGATTGCCTATAACTGATAATGGTATTATGAACATACAAACATACAAAGAAGCCAGCAGAAAAAGGTCATTTGGTCTATCAAGTCTGTTTATAGTGCAGGGTCCACAGCTTGAGCTAATATCCCTGCCCTCCCTCCCCACTCCACCCATCCTCCCTACCCCATAACAGGTGATATATCTAGCCACACGTGAGTGTGGTGCTTTTTATGTAGGCAAAATAATTAGACCTATGAAGATACGCATAGGGGAACATCTGAGATGCATGAGGGAGGGGGATAAAAAGAATGCACTGGCTAGTCATGTACAAACTAACATTAATGGTCCACATAATTTTAAATTTTGTGTAATTGAAAAAATAAAAATGGGTCCCAGAGGTGGAAATCTGAATGACAAGCTGTTGCATAGGGAATCATTTTGGGTTTTCACCCTGGGAGCATTAGAACCACCAGGTCTGAATGACCGTATAGAACTAATGCCATGTATACAGAGGAACTAAATGGAAAATATATATGTTGATCTAGCTTAAGATGCCATTGTGAGGTCCTCACATTTGTTTAAATAATCTATTTTTTTCATGTTTCCCCTAAGGCTCATTAGAAAACCAGAGGGATCACAGTTCTATATATGAAAAGAAAAATTATTAGGACTTATGAATTTGGATGTGCATTTCATGCCTTTGTGATGCTGTATGGATTATTATCAGAGTCTGTTTTTTTTATACCCTGATGTTTTGGTGAGACTAAGGATTCTTTTATTTTTGTATATGTCTGGATAATGTATTACTAGCTCACTGCACATTTTTTTTGTTAGATATGTAAATTAAATAATTATATCTTAGTTAATATGTTGCACGTTATATTATTAAGTACTGTCACTTTAAATTATGTGTGGATAGCATGTATTTAAGGGTCCTTTTTCTGAATGTAAAGTCAGCCTCCTGATAATGCATATCTTGTGAAACCGGTAGAGGTTTAGTGGAGCAGATGTTGATTGTAGCGTTTTTCGCTCTTTTATGTTTTTGAATAAAGCTGCGATTTGGTTCAGTGCTGTGTAGTGCAGATATTTGTTTTTTGATTCTACAGTGATTTATATTCTCACAAACTGTTCCCTTGGAGTGGTTTTGTTTTATTGTTTACCAGAGAGGTAACCAGTGGGGTCTCGCAGGGCTTGGTGCTGGGGCCAGTGTTGCTCAATGTCTTCATCAATGACATTGGAGATGGCGTTAAGGGCAAAATGTGACTATTCACGGATGACACAAAGCTCTGTGGGAGAGTGGACACAGCTGAAGGAATACAAGACCTACAGGAAGATCTGGAAAAGCTGGTCAGGTGGTCTAGGATCTCGCAGCTTGGCTTCAATGCCAAGAAATGCAAAGTTATGCATATCGGAGCCAAGAATCCCAGGACAGACTACTACCTGGGTGGAGTACAAGTTTCTGCATCAAAGGAGGAGAAGGACCTGGGAGTGAAGATCACTTGTGACTTGAAGCACTTGATGCAGTGTAGGAAAGCAGCAGGAAAGACAAACAAGATGCTGGGATGCATATCTAGGAGGATCAGTAGTAGGAGAGAGGAGGTTATACTGCCCTTATACAGGTCCCTGGTAAGGCCTCATCTAGAGTATGGGATTCAGTACTGGTGTCCACACCTCAAAAAGGACATTAACCTACTGGCGAAGGTCCAGAGGAGGGCTACAAAGATGATAGCTGATCAGCAGGGTAAAGCATAAGAGGAAAGATTGAAGGCACTGAACATGTACTCCCTGGAAGACAGGGGAGAGAGACAGAGAGAGAGAGGGAACATGATTGGGAACTTTTAAGTATTTGAAAGGCATAAATAAGGTTGATAAGGAGAATCTCTTTAAGAAGAGTGGAACCATAACACAAGGGGGGTACAGTCTTAAGCTGGAGGGTGGGAGGTTTAGGAGGGAGGTCAGGAAGCACTTCTTCACAGAGAGGGTGGTGGACACTTGGAATGTGCTGCCAGAAGAGGTCATCTCATTGAAGACAGTGGGCAGCTTTATTGGGTGCTGTGTAGTGAAGATATTTGTTTTTTGATTTTACCTCTATGGTGCCAGATAACTCTCCCCCCACAACTGCCCTCTGGGTTCTGTCCCTTAGCCAGTTTTCCACCCATCTGGCCATCTTTTCCACACCCCCGAGATCCATCAACTTCCTGATCAACCTTTTGTGGGGCACAGAGTCAAAGGCGTTGCTGAAATCAAGATAGAGGATATCTACCCTTGTCACCTGTCTACTGTCTTAGTGACACAGTCAAAGAAATCAATCAGATTTGTTTGATACGATCCCCCCCCCCACATGAACCCATGCTGCTTCTCATCCTGGAGACCATGTTCCTCTAGATATTCCACCAACCTTTCCTTTAGTATGGTCTCCATGAGCTTGCCCACAATAGAGGTCAGACTGACTGGTCTGCAATTCCCTGGGTCACCCTTGGGACGACTTTTCTGGAGGGGCACTGCATGTGCTGTCCTCCAGTCCTGCGGTTCCATGCTTGACTCTAGTGAAGTATTAAGTAGATCTGCCAGTGACCACAAATACAAATTACAAATATACCATTTTTGTTAATGGGGTAGAAATGCATAATAAAAAGCAAGAGTAACAATATGATAACCAATGGTTTTTGATGTTCCAAAGCCAGTCTTTTCAGTGTGTTAAATAATGGTGCTTATACTGTACAAGACAGATGACAATACATAAATGTTATGATTTCAAAATGCTGACATCCAGTCAGATAAAAGAACAAGAGAAACTGCACTCAGAGCAAATGAATTAACTGCTGAAGTACAAAATAAAACATGGAGTGAAATATAGGCCAGTTGAGCCAATGATTTAATCACACATTGTGAAAGTTGTGGCAAAGCTATCCCTGGCACTTCAACTCAAAATGAGTCATCTTCGGGGGCAGTGGTGATTAGTACTTGTACAGGTATCTTTTACATTACATGATTAAAGGTATGTGCAAAATAGATCAGATTTTCAATACAGCCACCATAATGACAGATGCATTACACATGGCAACCAATTGTGCAACAAAAAGTCATTATGTATACAAAAATATATCAATAGAAAATACCTTACTAAAGATATGAAAAAGTATTTGATTAAAAATATGTATAGAAATACTATGCATGGTTTGAGCTGGCCATGTAGCAATGATAGATATGATCCAAAGGTGGATCAAGTGAAAGAGAATAAAATAGCAGAAAAAAGAAAAAGCTTTGTAAAGCATGTAAAAAGCATTAAAACAAAGAAGTGGGAGGGATAAGAACCAAAATATGTGAAAATAAAATTACATAACTGATATGCAAAAAAGTAGCCGGAAAGATGTTAAAACGGGTATATAGTAGTAGTGAATATTAGGGTATCCTGAAAGAAGTAGTAACACCACCCAGGTACTGTATCAGAAGTGACAACTAAGGATGGAGGAACCAAGGGGGGGGATAAGAACAAAGAAATACTATAGAGTACTGTAAAGTGATGCCAAGTAGTAGGCTTTACAGCAGAAATCTCTGCTGTGTAAAAAATGCACTATAAATGGGCACATAGATAGCCAAAACAGTTTTAATCACTAAAGTAATTTAAAATGAAAAAAATTAAAGGTATGCAATACCTAACAAAAACAGTCCTACACTACTCTAGGGCAAATGAAAAGCCAAAATGGCTATAATACTTTAAAAAAAAAGATAAGTGGGGTTGGGGAGGGGATCATAAAAGTGCTGTAAATTACTATAAGTGATGCCTAGTAGTAGACTGTACAATGAAAGGCTCTGCAGTGTGCAAAGAATAAATACTAGAGGGCACAGAGATAGCCAAAATGGCTTTAATTAATTAAGTAATTTGAAATGAAATACTGAAAGTGTGCAGTACCAAAGGAAAGGCAAATCAAAAAACAGTCCTGCACTACTATAGGGAAAGCAGGAGGCCAAATGGATATACTATTAAAAATAGGAGAGAAGGGGAGGAGGGGAACACAACAAAGTACTGCAGAATATTGTAAACTAACACCTGCAAATGAGTAATGCAAAGAAATGCTCTGCAGTGTGCAAAAGTCAAATTCACTACCAAAGGGCACATTAAGAGCTACAGCGGCTATAGAAAAAAATTTAATTGTATAACAAATGTAAACAGTGTGTGTGTGTGCGTGTGTGTGTGTGTGTGTGTGTGTGTGTGTGTGTGTCTGCTGGAAATCATACAAAGCAAAAAGAAGTACAAAGGACAGTAGCATAATAATACCAACATTGTTATTCATCCAGTGCAATCATTGGGCCTTACGCACTATGCCAAAATGGCACATAAACCAGGTGCATTGGCATAGCTGAATCAAAATGCCATAGAGCATAGCCTGGGATGCATAGCTGGTTCGCACCCGATCCCCCGGCCACGCGAACAATGATGCATCAGTGGCAGGTGGGGGCATGCCATCACTACGCACTATTCACTAATACGCGTAGTGCTGGCCGAATGGGCACAGAGACTGGAGCAGGTTGCGGCAGTGGGAACCATGCTGTAACCCACTGTCAGCACCCACCAGACACCAGGGGACCAGGACAGGGCTCTCCATGCTGCCCACTGGACCTGCACCTCACTGCATGAAGGATCCACTGTTGGACCCAGGATGGGCATCCCATTTGCTGCCCACCTGGGTCCACGACTCCACCCATGGCTGCCCTGTGGAGACCTGCATGCCAGGAGGAGGAGCCATGGACAGGTGGGCACTTGTTGTGAATACCAGCATGTGTGCACCTGTCTGTGGGTGCACAGCTAAGTGGGCGGGGTACATTCTTTTTCCACATACCTCCTCCCCAATAGTGCATAGCAGCCAATAACAGAGCTGTTTTCAATTGTAGTCAAGTTACATGTTCGATTTCAGCATACAAGTTGTCAGGTAATTTATCATTGAGCATGTGGATGGAACAGATAGCAATTACCAAGATAAATGATTTGTAAAATAGTAATAAACAGAATAAGTTATAAATCATTACAATAATTACTAAGATAGTGTTTATATATCCCTAGTAAGTTAAATGGGAATATGTAAAAAAGTTGTATAAAATGCAGGAGATGGAAGGACTACATGCTGCTAATAAATTGAGATGAATATACACTGGGTGATGACAACAGAAACGGAAATTTTCATTCACTGCACAAATGCTAAGCCCAGCAGTTGCCATGTCAGTGAGGTGGTTTGCCAAAGTGCTCCCTGAATTTAAAGAATGTGTTCCAACGGCAAAATGGATAGAAGACATAGGGCCAGATATTCAAAGCTTTGCGTGGTGCACAAACTATTTGCGTGGGATTAGCGCAGGATTAGCGTGGATCTGCCATATTCAAAAGGCCAAAAAGTGCGCACAAACTGCATTAGCACCGGGCAAACCATAATTATATGCAAGGGGCAAAGTGAACATGAATACAGGTACTATGAGATATTCAGCGACTAGTGCCGCGCTAAGGTGTTGAGTGCAACAAAGCGCGACCCTTTGCGCGGTACAAATTACCACCCAGGAAAAGATGGTCTTCACCCTGGGCAAACAGCTTTGCATGACATTGGCGCTTTGCGCGGTGTTAGCATGGGAATAGCATGGCTTGCATGACCCTAACACGTGATCATGACACTTAGAAAATGCCAGACATGGAGGACACATGCTGCTCACTGATGGCACCACTATGATGCCAACAGCTTGCATCAGTCACAGCCATGCCAGGCAGTAAGGGGTGATCCAACCCACAGGGGACAGAATGGTAGTGTGGCCATACAGCACACACCTGCAGACCATACATCTGTGGTGGCCAACAGATGCCAGCACACACATGCAGCACTGTGGGCATGGTGGCAATTGAGGGGAGGGTGTACAGGTGGCCAGATGTCACCACAGCCCAGGTGTGGCCACATGGCTGGGACACATCATGCAATGCACATGGGCCAGTAGTGGGAATACCCCACCACCTGTGTGCCTGTCAGATCTTACATGCCCCCCCCAGCCACATACCGCACAACTGTACAGATGCCACAGCACACACAGTCGGCCATGTATATGTCACTGTGAGCATCCCATGCAACAGGTGCAGCATCTGTGGAGCACAAAACAGCGAAACAGTACTGTCCATTGTCAGTAATCACCTGCAAGCTGGGCCTGTCACTGTGTACAGTGCAGTGGTCATCACTGAACTACATACCATAGGCATTGCTGTGTCCCTCACACTACCATCTCCCTTGCTACTGTAGTGTCTGCTGTGCACAGTAGCATGGCCTACAGTGTGACAGCTGCATGCAGCACCACCACCACCTGTGCCTGTGCTGTGTTGTCCCCTGGGGCACACAATGCTATGCTGTACTGCATACATGTAGCCTGCAGCAACCATCATGCACTGTCAGACTGACCTACAGGTGGAGCTGCGGCCAGACCTGGCCAGCCCCTGTACTTCCAGACTGACCTACAGGTGGACCTGTGGGACCCTGTAGTAATGCTGGGCAAACTGCATGCAAATCAGGGAATAATGAGATGCTAATTTGGCTGTTTGCCCAGAGACTACCTAAGTAGGCTCATATGCATGTCACTTTTGAATATGGCAATTCTTAACGCCAGGCAAACATGTTTTCACCGGGCAAACAGCTTAGCTCCGCACTAAAGCCACGCTAACATGTTAGCTCGGCGGTAACGTTTCGGGGAATATTATACATTTTTGATTGCTGTTCTTTCACTACTACTGCTGCCTGCAGCTGTACAGGGCCTACACATTTGTTGGCACACACATTGGCCACATAGTTCATCTCTACCTGCCCTCATGTCGCTGTGCACTGTGTTGTTGTTGTGGTTGCACTTCCTGGTTGCTATGTTCAGTGCTATCTTATTCCAGGGCTACATTTGCCCTGCACTCGCAGCCTAGTTTGCACGGCCTCATTCCCATGCTATATTCAGAAGCTGTTTGTCCCAGGCTATTCCTTTTGAATATAGCTTGCTTTGTGCTCTGAGCTAAGTTTGCCTGCCGGGCAGTGTTAACTTAGCCCAGGGGCACAGTTTTGAATATCTGGCCCATAGACAGGTATACCTTCAATATAAACAAGACATTTCATTATAGTGAATTTTTTAACATTTCATTAAAGAATGTTTAAGATAAGTTATGTCTATTGATTTAGTTGAAGCATGCTAGAAAATATTGTATAAGAATTAATTACGGTACAGTTTGCTTAAAAAAAGAAACAGTTTTGTGACTTAAACAGTACTACATATTGTTGAACTTAGAGAGACATTCTTAGCTATAGAGGCCAAGTGAACAGAAGGATCAATGTTCTCAGAAAAGGGAGTTTAGTTGTATGAGTGGTAGGGACTTCTTGGATCATACACTAAATATGACATGGAGAAATCTGTGTTTCGGGGTAAGTATTACATGATAAATATATAATTTACCTCTATATCTTCCAGTCCCCAATAGATTATTTGACATTCTAAGTTTCAGTAATCCTTATGGGAAGGAATATAAAGCTCCACTAAGAAGAATTTAGAAAAGAAATGGAGACCAGTGATACAATGTATGATCGAGCAGATGACAGCATTGACTTTCGCTGATGGTACACCAGTTCTACAAAGACTCAGGAAAAACAACTGTGCTAGGTTTAATAATTACAAATAAGAGCTTGCTGGATTTGGTTAATGATCTATTATAGTCAAATGGGCATCTGCAGTGAGTTGCTAATTCAGAGAAAAGCGACCTGGTTTTTTGTGTACAAAAATTAAAGGTGGTGTGTTTCCCTAGTGAATTTTGTCCCTTTCCAACACTGGTAATACCATGTTGAAGTACCCCTCCAGTCAACCTTTGGACCTTCTGAACTGTGTATGCCATAGATCTCCAGTATATTAACCACCCATAGACAGTGCATTGCCCTGAATGAGAATGTATAAAGTAATAAGATCTATATAGCTGGGCAAAGACCGCTCTGTTAGTGATGACATGAATGTGGACCATAACCCACTCCCTGGAGCTGATTTGTGGAACAACACTGTAACTGCTATTTCATCAGCCCCTGTATCCAGTGTTATATGGATGACTCATCCTCTGGACCCTCCTCCTGCATCATACTGTCCCCACAACTGTCAGGTCTCAAAGACAAAATTAAATTTCCCCATGAATATGCAACATGATGTTACATAACTCCTTTCAAAATATTCCTTTTCCACAAAAAAAAGGAAAATCTATATTTCAATCACTGTCCTTTGTCAGTCACCCCTTCTTATTAGCCATACTTCTATCTAAGTTTTTGTGTAACCTTGTGTGTTCCATTGATGCAACTGTCAGTAAGCATGCTTCTGTGATGTGGAAGTTGTGTCTGTTTCTCTAATGAGAAGCCTTTGCACACACATGTGTGTGTGTGTGTGTGTATTTGTGGTGAGTAACATGTGTGTTACTATATAAGTGATGTGCACCCATTGTATTCTTTTGTGTGATGTGGGGTATCTTTGTGTATTTCTGTGATGCTAATCAATGCAATAACTTTGAAACCCAAGATGTGCAACAAAGCATGTCACCAACACTGGGTCACAGCCTGTAGACATGATCAGAGCACTAACCTTATGAATCTACTTTGACACAAGGATGCAGAACTAGCCCCTTAAGTAGATGCAAGGAGAGTTAACATCTGGATGCCTTCACCGCTAAAGAAACTGTATGTTTTATATAGAATAAATAATGTGTAAGGGTGGTATACAAGGATTTATACCCATCAACGGGACTAACTAGGGCTATAAGGCCACTAGTCCAAAGGACGAGTAGCTGTATTGCCCTAATTCACCACTGAGATTGGTATACAGTACATCTGAGTGTTCCACCCTTACCCATTGTTTGTTGAATATAATACATTAGAATGTTTTTTGTTATGGAGATTGCATTTGTGATCACATTATGGCACCTGAAGGTCTCTTGCAGCAAAGAGAGAATGGCGTTTAGTGAGTGCAGGTTGGAGTTTGGGAGATTTCTGGGTTTCACAGAATTATAGAATCATAGAAACTGTTGGCAGAAAAGGACCCTTGGCCCATCCAGTCTGCCCATAACCCCCGGAAGACCCCTCCCTCCTCCTCCCTTGACCACCTGCCCCTGCCCATTAGGCCCATATACCTGTCCCGGCTCTTTGAAGCTGTCTACCATATCCACCCCCACCACCAGTTCTGGCAGACTATTCCATGGCCTTACCACCCACTCGGTAAAGAACTTCCCCCTATGTCCCTTCTGAATCTTCCCCCTTTCAAGTTTGTAAGCATGCCCTCTAGTGGAGTTGTTCTTACTCATCCTGAAGATGCTGTCGACCCTCACCTTGTTTATGCCCTTCAAGTACTTGCATGTCTCGACCATATCCCTCCCTCTCCCTCCTTTCCTCCAGTGTGTACAGGCCCAGTTCACTCAGTCTCTCCTCATAAGACTTCCCCTGCAGCCCCTTCAGCATTTTGGTTGCTCTCCTCTGTACCCTTTCCAGCCTGTCCTTTTCCCCTTGTAGGTATGGCCTCCAGAACTGGGCCCCATATTCTGTGTGCAGTCTGATTATGGTTTTATATAGTGGCAGGATCACCTCCCTCCTCCTGCTTGTGAATCCCCTTGCTATGCATGCCAGCATTCTGAGTGCCTTTCCTGCAGTTCTGTCACACTGACTCCAGACATTCAGGTTGTCTGAGATAGTGATCCCAGGTCTCTTTCCTGATCTGTTACCTCCAGCCCCCCAAGCCGGTACTTCACTTTTGGGTTATTTCACCTTATGTGCATAACTTTGCACTTTTTTGTATTGAATTGCAGTTGCCACTTTTCTGACCATTCCTCCAGTCTAGCCAAATCCTACCTCATATCCTCCACCCCCTCCACTGTATGAACCCTATTGCTACATATCTTCATGTCATCAGTACACAGATACACCATCCCTCGAAGACCCTCCGTGATGTTCCCAATGTATATGTTGAAAAGTATGGGACCCAACACTGACCCTGGGAACCCCACTCATTACCTTTCTTCTCTTGAGTGCACCCCATTTACCACAAACCTCTGTGTCCTCCCCTCCAACCAGTGTCCTAACCAGCTAGTGAGCTTGTTCCCACTCCTAAGCTATCTACTTTGCTTATCAGCCTCCTGTGGGGGACAGTGTCAAATGCCTTCCTGAAATCCAGGTAGGCCACAACCACCACCCCTTCGGTCCCATATCTCCAGCACTCTGTCAAAGAATTGAATCAGGTTTGTCTGGCATGACCTACCACCTGTGAATCCATGTTGGTTGTCATTTAGGAGGGCCTCCCTCTCTAGATATTTCATCAGCCTTTCCTTAATGAGTGCCTCCATTAGTTTTCCAACCATGGAAGTTAGGCTAACCGGGCGATAGTTTCCGGGCTCCTCCCTTCCCCCCTTATGTAATGGTACTACCTCGACCCTCTTACAATCCCCAGGAACCCTTGCCTTGTGCAGTGACAGGTTAAATAACCTCATGAGTGGTGGTGTTGCCAATTCCTGTCTTAATTCTTTGAGTACCCTTGGGTGAATCCCATCTGGACACACGGCCTTATCTGTCCACAGCTTTCCTATTTCTTCCAGTACCCTAGCCTCCACAAAGGGACTTGATTCCACCTCACTACCCACTTTTCCCCCACTTCCCAACATTTTCCCCTTCCCCTCCTCCACCATGAAGACCAATGTGAAGTACTTATTCAGGACCTCAGCTTTCTCCATATCTCCTTCCATCATTGTCCCCCCTCCCCCTTGAGCTTCATAACCCCATGCTTCCCCTTCCTTCTGTCACTCATGTATCTGAAAAACTTCTTGTCTCCCCTTTTTTGCCTCCCTTGCTATATGCTCTCCCATTTCAGCTTTTGCCCATCTGATCACCTTCCCCACTTTCTGCAGTTTTTCCTGATATGCCTCCCTGTCTGCCTCCCTCTGCGATGCTTTATATATCTTGAACACCTTCCTTTTCTTCCTAACTGCACTCCTTACCTCCGTTATGAACCACAGCAGTTTCCTCCCCCTCTTTTTCTTGCTAACCATCCTAATGCACAGTTCTGTCACCTTCTGTATTTCTCCCTTTATCCCCCCCAGAGCTCCTTCACATTCTCCATGACATCCTTCCCCTCTAGTTTCTTCTGAACCATTGCCCTCATCCTACTAAAATCTGCCTTTCTAAAGTCTCACACCCTGGTATTAGAATTGCTCTTATCCTGACCTTTTCTGATTCTAAAGTTTACTGTCTCATAGCAACTGTTGCCCAAGTTTTCCCCAACCTCCACCCTTCTACACTGTCTCCATTCATCATAACCAGATCAAGTATGGGCCCCTCCCCCCAGTTGGTTCCATTACCAGTTGGCTGATAAACACTTCTTGCAAGGCTTCCAGCAACTCCCTACTTCTTTCTATGGATGCTGCTGGTTTGGGAAGGTTTTGTATGTCTTTATTCCAGGTTCTTTTGCAGCTTGTTTATTGATGTGGCTAGCTTCCAGATGCTGTGTTAATTGTGTTATTAGTAGTATTAGTGGATCTTATAGCGTTTAATGTAGTGCAGCTCTGTACTTTTTATTAGTGCAGGTATATAGCTGTAATTGATTGATTAGTGCAGGTATATAGCTGTAATTGGTGCAGGTATATAGCTGTAATTCATTGATTAGTGCCGGTATGTAGCTTTGATAGATAGATTAGTCACAGATATACAGAGAAATAAATGATCAAGTAATTGATTAATTAATTCATTTATTTATATATTTTGGGCATGAGCCACTGGAAAATTGTGGAAAAGGTTACCAAAAATTGCGGAGCGTTTGGCAAAAATTTCGGGAAATTGCAGGGGTTCTACTACAGACCCAGAGTGCTTTACAATAAATCTTTTAATGTTTTCTGCAGCATGTATTAGTCAGTATAAATTGCTAAATGAATACACTGATATCTGAATATGTTTAAAACATTAAAGTTTATGTTCTTAAAAAGAATGCTAAACTGACAAGCTACCATAAGCGTTGCCTATCTTCCAAAAGTTAAAAGCGCCTGCCTCACACAGTGCTAAATAGATTCTATAAAGTGAGCCATGGCAAATCAATATTAAATAAAGCCAGAAGAAATATTTTTTTATTGTTTCTGGCTATGGAATAATGAAGCGTAATCAACAGCTGTTTACAGTGCTCTGCCAGCTATTCACCCACTTTGGTACAAGAAAAAATAAGCAGATAGAGTGGTGAATAATTGAGTTTTAGTAAAATGTCGTTAAAGTATTTAATAGTCATAATTTGTACCGTAGGTACTGTACACTATTTTTGAAATCACATATTTAAATATTAAACCTGGGGGTTATTGGGGCTGGCAGTATAATCTAGAGGTTAGAGTAACAAACTGTGAATGAGCTGACTACATCTAGCAGACAAGGGATTGATTCCTGCAACCTCCACTTGCATACTGTGTGATTCTGAGCAAGTCACTTAACCTCCTCAGTGCTCCTGGGTTGTACCTGAAAACAGGCACTTGTGCCTAGTGGGCCTTACGTGGTTACCAAAAAATGTAAATTAAAATACCAATATATTTTTACTGCATCATACAGTAGTCAGGGTACCCTGTAATTTACCTTTGTTTTACTCTAGCTGCAATAATTTTGTTTAGTTAAATATAAATGTTCAGATACATTTTGTGTTTTATAAGCTTGTTTTTAGACTTTAGCCAGTTTTGATTGTAGTCTTTGCATGTGAGCATCTAGGGGGTAGCTGCTAAGAGTGAGATCACTGTTAGCAACTAGCTTATTCAAGTTTAAAATCAGGAGGACCATCCAAAAATTCTAAGCTATTTGAATCAAAACTAGTCTGAATGAAAGTATGCTCACAAAGAAAAACTTGCCCTGCCACTTACAAAATGGCTTCACAGTTAGCACCCCATTTAAGTGAATGGGATCATTTGCACCTTTTCTCCCATCTTTTGTTTCAGTCTGTGTGGCACCAAAAAGTTTTCTGCTACACTGCTTCAACCCAAAACAAATGTTAAGTGCTTAAGTGTACTTATGCTTGGCCAGTGGATCTTGAAACCTCATAAGACAAGGATTCAAAAGAAATCAGTGTCATATAAAACCCTTGCCCTACCTTGCACTGCATTGTTTCAGCCAAATCAATTCTGCATGCAAAACTGTCAATATATTTGAGAATATTTTATTAAAGATGTTAATACTTTTTACACAGTTCAATAAAAAAACTCAAAAATTGCAAAACATTGCGGAACATGTCAGTTTTTGCGGAGAATGGTAAAAATTACGGATTCCACAAAAAAATTGCGGGTGCAATTTTCCAGTGTCCATGGTATGACCCAGGCCATACAAGATGGCCCTTTCTATGGGGAAAAGTTTCCATCCATGTATTATATGTGTATAACAACCGGCCTTGCCTTTTTCCCATAGGGAAACTGTGGCGTAATTTTCCAATATAAAGGAGCATTTATAACAGCAAACACACGTACTGTTTTCCTCACTCTGCACATGTGCCCGCCACAGTCCACCACTTCCCAACAGTGCTGCTTGCCCTCTCGATGAAAATTCAACTGCTGTCTGCCACAGTAACTCGGTGGTAAGTTACATTATTTTTTAAGAATTCTGGGCAAATTCCACAGTTATGGGGACAAATCGACATTTGTAAAGATTTTAAAACCATATATGGTCACCAAAGGAAAACAGAGAAAACAGAGAGTGGCATCCCTTGACCAGGACCTCTTATTTTATATAATTGCTGTGGTGAAAAAGGGAAACCCAGCAATTATATAAAATAAAATATGGGGTGATGTGTGTAAACTCAAAGTTTACATACACCCTCGGGGTTAGATGCTTGCACAAACCCCCTTGAGCTTCGCTCTCGGGGTTTATGTAGCATTTAACCCCTCGGCTGTGTATAAATTTCTCATTACACACATCACCCCATACTTTATTCTCTATTTATATGTACAGTTTCTGCCTGTCTTTTGGTTATAAGGGAGCATTCTCATGTTCTTTGGTTGTGAGAACTGTGAAACAATATTAAGCAGTTCTGGCACAGAAAGGACTTTAATAGAAACTCTTAAGACATAGGGACTGAACATATGAACATATTATAAATAATTTGAACATTTCTGTATAAAAAATAGAACTTAAATACAAAATCAAATAGTTTTGCTTTTAAGTGAATTACAGAAACCCTGTGTAGGACACAAACTATGCTAACTGAACACAGAAATTGGAACTTTAGAACTATTTGCATAAGTCACCCTCTTGTGGTCATAAGAGAACCTAGAATACTAAAAAATAATCAATTCTGATTGGCTAGGAATGATGTCATTATTTATTAAGTAGTAAAACAGAGGAGTCTACTGCTGTTGATGCTAGAAAACTGATCTGGTATAAATGGAGAAGGAGATTGTCTCTTGAAGGTTTCGGCCAAGGTCATTTTTATTAAGTTCCATCACAAATCAACCACCTACTTGCCAGAGTTAACTTTGTAACCCAAGAAGCCCTTGAAGTAACCAATGTAAAACACATCTGTGGGGAAATAGACCAGACTGATCACAGGATAAAAGGTTACCGCTGTGAAGGTATGGTGACATTGTCTTATAAGCCTATATGCCAATAAAGAAAACATAACAGTATGTATACCATGGGAGAGATGAATAACAGGGCTTAAAGGGGAATCCTCACCTCTCCTGCAGTAATGCTGCAGGACCTCTAGGTTCAGATTAAGAAAAATGTAGTTAAAGGGAATTTTTTTCATGTACTTACTAATTTGTAATTTCATTTTGTATCTGGTTGATCCTGTGACTCCCCACCTGACATGTTTACCCACTACAAGTCCCAGTGTCCCCTGAAGCCAGCTCTCTGGTGATGTAACTGTCAGACTGAGCTGCAGGAGACCTCTATGTACTAGCAAGTCAGTTAGATTGTATTACTGTGAAGGAGCGCAGGATTGTGCTTATTGTACTGGTATCAGTTCAATTGGTACTGGCAGAATAAGCATATTGCTATGCTATATCTCATTATTACAGCCTCTCTCTTTCACTGAACCATTCTTACACAAAGAAGCCAGTCTCCACACTCAAGTAGATGGATGCAGGAACACCCTTCTAAAGCCTAGACCAGCTCCCCTTCCCCAGTGAATCATTGTCATATCAGCTGGAACATCCTTCCAGCACCATGGACAGCCTCTTGCAGCACTGCCAAACAGCCTGTCTGAACCTGGCTCCAGCATCAGAACCAGACCCCCCTCTTCAAGTCACGTAGAACGCCATCTACGATGGGGAGGATGCTATTCTGGAGCCTGAAATGGTTTTCTCTTGGATAGAAAGATTGATGTCTGGCAGCAAAAAGTTATTGATAAGTCAAGAAGTGTGATCTGGTGACAAGGATGGTAATCAGCTTGGACAAGAATGATGGTTCAGTTACTGGAAGGGTGATCTAGCATGAGATATAGTGGGTGGCTTGGGAAGGTGAATCTGGTCCAGGGATTGGAGATGCAGTAAAACAACATGTATGATGGTCATCTATAGAGAAAGGTTGTTATGGATGTCAAAAGTGTTGACATGTAAGGAGGTGGACTGGGGTGAGGAGGTGTGTTTGGGGTGGTGAAAAAGTAGTAATGCTACAGAGTGTGGTTGAGGTGTAGATATAGAGAACAGCTTTTGGGGAAGGGATATGCTAGCATTGGGGAAGGGGTATGTCATTGCCCAGTTACCACTGCAGAAGTGTGCCACATCAGGTATGGAAAATGTAAGCTTTTAACATTTAACAGTTTTCATGTAAGAAATAGTTAACCAAAAATAAATGCTCCCAGTGAACCAACAAGCCATATCCCATTTTAAGATACACAATGATAAAACCAATATCAAAATGAAAATAAAAATGTGTATATATCAACTGTATCCCTAAGCATCACATATGTCAACATATCATACCTCTGCAGTGTCCAGATTATACTGCCTTCTGTCTAATTTTGCCCTTTCTTAGCTTTCTCTTTCCTTCTGGCATTGCCATTTAAATGAACCCAAACCACTCAAAATACAATAATAAAAAAAGCTTCTATTCTGTTTAGATCTGGCTCATAATTCTGAAATCTTATCCCAAGGCAAATAACTTGGAATCTTATCCAAAATTTGCAATAAACATTAACATGTGCAAAACACATTCACGAGTGTACATGAGGAGTCCTGCCACACTAAACCATGTGCTTCCACCTGACTTTTGGTAGCTGCCTCCTCTGGCAGTGTGGCAGATGCACTGCTTCAGTTGAGCTAATGCACTGAGACAGCATGAGTCCACCCTCTAGTCATCCACCATGCTGATCCAAGATGGCGACCACACTGGGTCTGCCTCTATTTTAGTTTAAGTTATGTGTTTGTTTTAACTTATTTCATATTATTTTGTCAGTAACAAGTATCATGGACTGTGAGGTGGTGTGTTATCCCCAACTGGCATTTTTCTGCAGCAGCTTCAGCTGGCGCTTTCTTGGCATTCCGATACCAGGATTGTTTTGGCGCCCAGACTTCAGCACCGGCTGTTGCTTACCACCAGTTGTGAGAACCGTAGAATGTGAGGTGAATTGTGAAGCTTGCACAATTCTGGATACTGAGGTTTGTGCAGCTTGAAGAAACTCTGCACCAAAAATTTCGAAACAGTGAAGGTCCGGTGCTGAGTTATCTCGGGAGCCGCTGACGGTTTTAACGTATTTGGTAATCGATCACTTGGGTGAACAGAGTACAGGACTTTGGAGCACCGAGGAAGTTCTTGGGCAGTAAACTGTTTTGAGGGCCGCCACTGCTTAGTGGATATAGGTGACTGTAAATGAAAGCTACGGTCATGTATTTTGATTAACGGCTGTTGGACCGCTGACTGCTCATTTTAAAATTGACGGTAAGTTTTATTTGACACTGTCACTATTTTTTGTACTGGTAGTTCTGGGTGTATCATACCGGTGCTTTTAATGCTGCAATTATTTGCCAGCAGTTGGAGTTTTTGAGTGGATTGTTAGGAGAACTGCTGGAGCTGGGCTACTGTGGAGGTAGCTATCTGGGAGATGCTGCCCAATAGTCTTTGGACCAGCTGGGGGATTACTCAATTGGGTCGAAGAGTGCCTGGTGTGACAAAGGAGCAACCGGGAGTGGAAGGAGCAACGAGTCTGATAGGATTATATAGGCTGCTTTTCATGAACTGGGTAGAAGCTGAGCCATTTTTGGCAGAGAAGGATTGCTGCTACAGTCTCATGGAGAGTTTCTTTGAATCCTGGCCTGAACCAAGGGTGGTTTTCTGGGACAGTTGGCTGCAATGGGAGATTGGGGTGGTACTGTCAGAGGACAGGCCCCAGTGTGCTCATGGTCTCTGGGCTTTGTGCATGGCAGGCTGGAGAGCCTGTTCGCATGGATCCAGTTACTGGTCAATTTCCTCAGTGGCATCTTGAGGGATGACCAGGGGAGAATCTCTTTTGGCTGGTGGCTTGAGCTCACCTTTAAAT
Source organism: Neoceratodus forsteri (assembly GCA_016271365.2). Classification (NCBI taxonomy): domain Eukaryota; kingdom Metazoa; phylum Chordata; order Ceratodontiformes; family Ceratodontidae; genus Neoceratodus; species Neoceratodus forsteri. The sequence continues at coordinate 677,910,022 of CM057453.1, read as the reverse complement.
GGCTGGGATTAATCTTATAGGATTTTAGCTGCAGCAAAGGTCTGTTTTATTAACTTGGATTAATTTGGAATTTATAGACCTTGTCTGAACACTACCCAGGTCAGATTGTTCTTTTTTCTTTTCCCTCTGTATATTTCGGTGAAGCAGTGAGAGTGCTTCGCTTTTGTATTCAAGATCAAACTGTGTGACTGTTTACTTTGCCTATGTAAGAGATAGGCTTGAGACTAATAACTCAGGGGTGAGAGCTCTGAGGGGTTCTTCCATTACTTTTAGTTTTTAGTGGTGTATAGGTGGAAGGAAACTGAGATTTTGTGTCCAAACTGTTATAAAATTCCTTTGGAGGAGCTAAAATCTGCCTAGACTACTTAAGATCCTTTCTTGTTAAAAATAGGGAGTGGGTCTGTTGTTTAAGATATTTTAGTGGGTTTGATAGTATTAATCAAATCGGTTGATTAATAGCTGTATTAAATATTTGGTAGCATGTGTTGGGACCGGGCTTCTGTGGTTAGGCACTACTCCACCTCTAGGCTGAGGGACCTGTGCCCTTTCGAAAGCCCCCCGTTGCTACCTGAGGTATATAGGTATTGTCGTGCCTTAGGGATTGCATGGAGGAGGTGGAGGTGGAGGGGGTTCCTACGTTATGAGGGGGGGAGTGGAGTGGGCGAAGTAGGGTGGTGAGGTCAGAGAGATGCCCTGGGGCAAAATGGGTCCAGGATAGGGGGGTGCGATGCCTGGTTCCCCTACGCAAGGGTTCCACTGAGAGTGGGAAAGTGGCTCACTCCTCCAAGGCCTCTCATCCAACCTGGGCGGTGTTATGCAATGCCAGGTTTATAAAAAACATGACAGCAATTATTGCTGATCTTGTTGAGTCATCTGACCTGGCTTGCATTACCAAGACCTGGCTGGACGAGAATGCTGGTCCCATATTGGAGTCAGCAGTTCCAGCCGGGTACTCGGTAATACATCACCCAAGGTTGGATCGAAGGGTTGGGGGGGTCGCTATTTGTTTTAAATCAGAATTGGATCTTGTGGAGGTTCCAGTGGTGTCCCCTAGATCCTTTGAGTGTATCATGGGAGCAGGTGTGGATAGCAGAATCTTACTTGTCTACTGTCCACCCGGTGACGAGAAAGTTTTTCTGCAGGAAGTTGCAGACTTCATTGTCGACCTGGTGTTGGAGCCCTCCAGGTGGTTGGTCCTGGGGGACTTCAAAGCCTGGGTCGACGATGAACTCTCGCACTTTGGTCAAAACTTCCTCCAACTGATGATTTCATTGGGCTTCACACAGGTTGTTACCACTGCCACCTATATCCAGGGTCACTCTTTGGATCTGGTGTTCACCCTGGGGATGGAGATCACGGAACTGGTGGTGGAACCAGTTGGGTAGTCTGACCATCACTCCATAAGGTTCAGTTTCACGATCCTCCTTGTGAGAACTACCCCATTGGAGATGGTCCAGTATCACCCTTTGAGGGGAGTTACCCTTGGGGGTCTGATGGTGGTACTGGACCTATCGAGTTGGCCTATGGAGTGCATGGAACCAGATGCCTTAGTAGTGCACTATAATAATATGGTGCTGAGGGCACTGGATTCCATAGCACCTGTCTGTGTTCACCCCCTCTCCCTTCGCCCTAAGTCCCTTTGGTTTGATGGGATACTGAGGGAGTTGAGGAGAGTGGGGTGAAGATTGGAAAGCTGTTGGCGGAAAACCAGCCTGGAAGATGACAGGCTTAGATTGATGGCCCATTACGTGGACTATCAATCAGAAATCTCCCTTAAGAAGGCAGAGTTCCTGTCCAGGAGATAGCTGCATCAAGAAATCGACCAGCTCAGCTCTTCCAGACTGCAGACAGACTGTGCAATCCAGCCTGTCTGCAGAGACGGAGAGCTTTTTCACAAATACAGTGTGATGAGTTTGCTCGATTTTTTGAGGATAAGGTGTCATCGATCAGGTCGGAGATCCACAGTACACATTCTAATGAGCGTTGCAGGGATCGATGTGGGGTTACAGGCCCTCGGTCTACCTGGACAGATTCATACATGTGATATCTCCCTCTTTACACAGGAGACTCCTGTTTTTTTTTTGACTGAACTCCCTCCCTCCCTCCCTCCTGGGAAACAAAATCTCCTGCTTAAGTAAAATTCTGTCCACATTATCCATATTTTTGGGGCAGATAAAGACACATAAAAATTAAATCAGTGATGAACAATGCATCTGATAACTTTATATAACTAGTTTATTCTTTTTAGTGCTTATTATTGACAAAATGAAATACATTACATTTTTGTGATTACTTTTTTCTAATTTTTTTAAGGACAAACTCACGATGTTACGGCATCTCCCTACTAGCAGGCCAATCTCCCTCCTAATTTGACCCAAATCTCCCTCTTAAGCAAGTTGGACATATCACATGTATGCAGATTTTGACCGGCCAGCGATCATGGATATCATGAAAATTGTCCAGGGCTTGCGATCGACTTGCTATAGTTTGGATCCTGGTCCTACGCGCCTCCTTGTGGGGTGCACGGATGTGATCGGACCAGTCCTTGCTGAGATAGTCTGGTGCTCTTTGGACCAAGGGGTGTTTCCAGAGTTCTTAAAAGAGGCTGTCGTGACACCCCTTTTGAAGAAATCTTCCCTTGACCCAGACTGTCTCGCTAACTACAGACCAATCTCTAACCTGCCCTTTTTAGGCAAGGTTATTGAGAAGGTAGTCGTGTTGCAGCTTGATGACTTTCTTACCACCCATGTGGTTTATGATCCTCTCCAGTCCAGTTTCAGGAAGAGGCATGGTACCGAGACAGCATTGGTCTGGGTACTTAATGATCTCCTAATAGCAAGAGATCAGAAGAGACGTTCAATCTTGGTCCTCCTTGATCTTTTTGCAGCTTTTGATACCGTGGACCATGGGATGTTGCTAGATCAGCTGTGGCAACTCTGTGGACTGTCGGGGACAGTCCTCAGATGGTTCCACTCTTTCCTCACAGGCAGAAGTCAGAGGGTAGTTTCAGGAATTTTTTTCCTCTGCTCCCTTTGCTCTGTCCTGTGGGGTGCCACAGGGCTCTGTGCTTCCCCCCATGTTGTTCACGATGTATATGGTGCCATTGGGAGACATTATAAGGCATTATGGGCTGAGTTTTCACTGCTATGCAGATGATACTCAGCTCTATATGACCTTTGTACCTGAACAGAATGACAGATTATCAGTCTTTAACAACTGCCTTGCTGAGATCCAGGACTAGATGAGTGCTAACTGGTTGAAACTGAATCCAGATAAGACTGAGGTGTTGGTTGTGGACCCGGGTCATCGTGCAGAGGAGCTGACTCTTGGGTCTCCATCTGGCCATGTACTAGGGGGCAACCAGTTGAGACCTTCTGAACAGGTGCAGAATCTGTGCGTAATTCTTGACAGTGGGCTGACACTGAAGGCACAGGTGTTGGCTGCTGTCAAGTCTTCCTTTTACCATCTGAGGAATATCACTCGGATAAAACACCTTGTTCCACACGATGACCTTTCTGTGTTGGTCAACGCCTTTGTTTCCTTGCTTCTTGATTACTGTAATGCTCTATATCTAGGGTTGCCGGGAGTGGATATCCATTGCCTGCAGCTGGTGCAGAATGCTGCAGCCAGGTTGTTGACTGGGTTACCAAGAACTTGCCACATCACACCTGTGCTGCGTGAACTGCACTGGCTGCCGGTGCGGTGGAGAATCACTTTCAAGGTCGCATTACTAACCTGTAAGACCCTACACAGTCAGGAACTGGGCTACTTGCAAGATCTTCTTCGACCTTACAGCCCTCTTCACCTACTCTGCTCCGCTGACGAGGGACTGCTAGAGATTCCCAGGGTTCATCTTCAGTAATCTGGGGCCAGACCTTTTTGTTTTATGGCCCCAACCCTGTGGAATGCTCTACCTCATCAGATTAGAGAGTGTCTGTCCACGGAGTCATTTAAGGCGTCTCTGAAAAGTTATCTATTTGAATTAGCATTTGAATAAGTTTACTGCTACTTTTATTGTTTTTATGCTGTTATTTATTATGTTTGATGTTATTTTGATATGTAACTGCGCTTTGATATGTAGAAAAGTGCATTACAAATAAATTTTGATTTGATTTGATATAGCACTCAGTGGTATGCAGAGATGTTTGAGGTGCTGTTGACTGATAGCAGAACTACAGGACATTTGCTCAAAATGAAGGGAAGGGGGAGGATAGAAGGAAACTTTAGAAAACAGTTTCACACAGAGGTTGATAGACATCAAAAAAGCTTACCTTGTGAAGCTGTGGAAGTAAGCATTGTTCAGACTGTTAAAGCAGGGTTAGACATTTGTTTAAAACTAATGGTATTAAGGGTTATTAAGAATGAGTAGGGGTAGCATCCAGGCTGAGAAGTTTGGATGCACATTCTTAACAAAACATGGTATAGTCTATGCTGTGTGGCAGAAAGGGCGGACAAGGTAGTCCCAAAGTCCCTTCTGTCACCATGGGACTATGAAACTACAGTATGTATTTATTGACTTATTTTTAATTCCAACACTGAAATAGACTCATTTAAGTCTGGTTCCTAGTTTTCGAGAGGGTCCCTATGAGCAAGATATACCACAGCAGTGAGTGATCCAGAGTTACAGCACAAAGGTTCAGAGATAATGCATTGCATATTTAGAATGCAACAAGATTATTAATATACTTAATAATCAAGTCAAGTGTATTAGATAAAAAATCATCAACAAATTAGTTATATACAATAAAGGACAATTCTCAGTTAGACAGTGAGACAAGAAAATCAATTATACACAGTCATTTCCCATTTAAAAACATAAGCAATACACATCTCATATTCAGAGGACAACATGTTTAAAAGTAGACATAGTGGCACATTACTATTTACAATTTCCACACAACTATATGCAAAATATAATTACTATGTAAGCAATAACCCATGACAGGGTGTGTGGTTATTGGGGATTAATCAACAGCCCGGACACATTGTGAGGCATGAGGCTACAGGCCAAGTGTCCTCACAGCACCCAGGGTGTTGATTAATCCCCAATAACTGCACACCCTGGAGTGGATTATTGCACTTATAACATGGGATGTGCTCAAAACAAGGAGAAAACAACATAAAGGAATTTTCTCCCTGTTTAAAAGACAAACAAATGACTGTATCCTGCCACCTACAAAAATAGTCCCAAACAAATGCTGCCTATGACACTGCTTTTCTCTTCATACATAAGTCAGGAATCTAGTAGTGACATGATTTCTGACATTTGTTGTGCAGAAAACACTTACTGTTACTGACAAAGCCTTGTACTGTGTGCACCCCCCTCAACTATGCATTGCATACATGTTGAAATGCTGAACACTTACAACAGAGAGAAGGACACAGGAAGACAGAGAGAGAGAGAGAGAGGCAGGACACTGATCATACATACAAACATTTGTCTTACAAGACAAATCCTCCATGAAGGGAAACACTCCAGAATGTGTGCAACTTGCTGTCTTTCTCTCTCTCTCTCTCCCCCTCTCAAGTTAGGAGATGCAGTGCGCACATTAGAACCCCACCAGTAGCAGGACCAAACTGTTTCTCTCTATCGCTCTGTGTCGCACTCTCCCATGTCAGCTGCCCAGTGTCCCATGTAACCACAGTGGGTCATTTACAGTGGGGCTGGATGCAGAATTGGGGCAGGGAGATGGTGGACTTTGTCAAAACATCACGGAGGACACAAGTATGCCTCTCTCGCTGCAGCACACACAAAGACAACTCAACATTGGAGCAGCTTTCAGGACAGGGAGTGGGCAGCATTGGGGTGCTTGGTAGATGGAGGGACACATTCCTCTGCACTGCATGTCAAGGTCAGGGCACACAGCACATGCTCTCACCTTGGACTGCCAATTAAATGCTGTCAGTAACTTCTTGGTAAAAGGAAACAGAGACAGACACACCTCGCACTCACTCCTTGTACTGTCAGGGGACAGTAATGAGTACACATTGTCAGCTTCAGTACTGTAATGCCTGATAGGTGGGGATCCGAGGAGCGACGGCTGGGGAGCAGGGTAGGGTTCATGACCTAACAGCTGAGAAAGTTATGCTGTGTAGTTCTATGAAAACTAATTACTTACACAATGTAGAGTGCTTTCATCATAACTGCTAATTTATACCTTTTTTGGTGGCTCAACTGACAGGACCCATTCCCTCTGCATGGTGCCGACACCCAACTCTCTGTCCTCTGTCACTATGTGTTGCTCTCACACAACGACACAATGGATTGTTGGTCTGTTGACTGTGTGTGTGTGTGTGTGTGTGGTGGGGATTCTGAAGACAGCATTGCAAGTTTTCAGTCAGCACACTACTTCTCGTTTAGCACCATTTACAAATGGCTGCCTTGCACTTACATTTCCCTCAGCTACATAATAAGTCCTGTTCAGCCCAGTGATCCTGTATCTTGCCCCCCTCACACCAACTGTGCATATATCGGGGATTAATCAATGGTCAGGTGATGGTACCTGATCAGTTGGCTTCCTCTTGTGTCATACCCCATGTTATAAGAAAACTTGTTCAGGGCACACTTTGCAGACACTGCCACTGCAAATATTATTGGTTTCCAATCAGAGAATGGAGGAGTAGTATTTATACATTGTGGTTATTACCTAGATTTGTTAATAATCACATACTGCAGGATCTGGATACAACATCATTGTACCCTACAATTTTAGAAATATAATTCATGATGGGGAGTTATGCACTAATGTGTCAAGGGGTGGTTTGAAGTCCCACGCCTGTATGCGGAAGGCCATCAACTACCACAAGGTACACTAATTAGCATAATCTGCAGATCAAATTGCCTTATTCCACTTATAAAATGGGATTTGTTAGAATGAAGAGCAGTACCCTGGTAAGTATGCTCACGGTGATATTTATTTATAGGTAAGTGCAGAATGTTTGAAAATAGGCATATAACTTGTCTGGTGTACTTACCTGGTCAACAAAAGCTAAATAAATAAATAAATAAATATATAGAGAGCAGTGGATGAAGAAATGATAGCGTTAGGTTCAGGACTGTGGCAGATCATACAGGTGAATTGGTATCATTGCGTTTTAACATTCTGCTTCATTTCAGCATCATGCAATGTTATCTGTATCTCTGCTCCCTGTGCAGTATGTGGTGTTACTTGCAGTTTGCATGTTCATGATCATCTGTGTCCTTTGTGCTGACAGCTTGCTGCTTGTTGTGTTCCCATTTTGTAATGCATGTCTTTTACAGGTTGTTGTCCTGTGTAGCTATTTACAATTCCTCCATGCACAGTAAAGTTAATATGATGCTTCAGGGTGGTTCAGTTCTGCAAATGTGTGCTGCTTGTTGTGTTCTGTGATTAGCAGGAAGGCTGGTGAGTGACAGGTGGAAGCAGAGTGTGTGCGATATATGTGTGTGTGTGTGTGTGTGTGTGTGGCAGTGCAGGCATGCATGGAGCAAAGGAAACCTGCTGCATGTGCATCGTTATACCAGTTGGTTATAACAGCAAATTATAACAGAGTTTTCCTATGGGAGAACACACTCCCCCATTATTATACTATCATACAAATGTTTTTTCTTGTCATATAAATACAGATAAATAATAACAACATCATAAAAAAATGAATGCCACAGAAGTCAACTACTTCTTCTAGACTCAAAATATTCATTATCACAACTCATGTTATCTTGTCATAGTAATAAAATTACTAAAAACAAATCAAAGACAGATTTCTATAGTATGGTACCTGGTCAGATTAGTGCCACATTAATAGCGCCAGTTAGAAGAGTGCTAGTCCCTATAGCACTACCAAGGACAGCGAGTGGGGATTTAGAGCACTTGCTATATGTGATCCCCTGGTCACTGTCCATGATGCTGCTGCAGGACAAGGGAAGCACAATCCAGGAGGCTGGCTGAGCTGCTTCCATGGCAGGGAGGGCTAGGGGCATAGAGCATCTTGACCAGGCAGCTGTGGAGACCAGGGCTGTAATCCTGGTCTTCTGTCATTTTGCTCAATCTGGACTTATTTTTTTTTTACAAGGGGCCATGGAAATAGTATTCCATGGCCTCAAAAATTGCATCTTGCCCCATGATCCGCTCCCCCGGAGTGAGAATCCTTTAGTCCAGGGAGTGCGGGGGATGGACCCCCTTGCAAAAATAAAAGAAACTGCATTTTTTGCCACACGGTTCTTGTCAATGGCATTGTGGTCAGCTACATTCTGACCCAGTGCCCTATAGTATCCTACTATCATCACCATAGTACTATTTTATTATCAGGCATATATAAAAATAACATAAAAAAATAAAAGAGATCAGCGGTAAAATAATGATAATAATATAAAAATGTAATTGCTAAAATCTGTGGTGCTGCAAGGAAGAATATTGCAACTAACATACAGGAAAGTGCGGAGTCAGAGACTACAGGGTGGTATATGCCTTGAGGGTAGCAATTAATAGTAACTAGTACTGTAACTCTCACTGGGCTATGGTGTTCTTAGTGGGTTTTGTAGACTCTGTCTCAACACCACAAACAATAATCCACAGCAGATGCATGCCAACAGCACTTGCCAAAGGTAACTACATTAATTCATATGGATTATTTTCCTCAAGACTTTTCTCCCCCTTTTTGCATTTTGTTTTACCTTATGCAAAGTACTGCATTGGGAGCTGAAGTGGTTCTGTTGAACTGGCAAAGCCAAACCTAACCGGATCATGCCATATCTATACAAGGCTACAAGATATTCAGGCTGGATAGGACCTCAAAAAGGGGTGGTGGATGTGCAATCTACATAAAGGACTACCTCACCTGTCTCCCTGGTTCTTATCCCACCACAGAAACCTCAGTGCAACTCCTCCCTATCAAGATACTACTTGGTGCCCAAAACAAAGTCCTCACGATTGCTGCTGTCTATATCCCACCAAAAGATCCTGATTCCGCCTACAGGCTGTCCTCGAGTTCGTAAGTACACAACCTTCTGACATCGAACTCCTTCTCCTTGGGGACTTTAATATAAATTGGCTTGCTCCTGATGCAGGGTCAAACAAAGATGCCATCCTTGCAGCAAATTTAACACAAGTGGTAAACTCCCTACCAGGAAAACTACAAATCAGGGACCAGCACCCTCATTGACTGGATCCTTACCAGCCACCCTACCCATATAACCAATGTAAGTGTTCTCCTGACTCGCTCAGTGATCACTCTCCAATAATATGTACCTGGACAAATAAGTTTAAGTAAGCCGCCTCAAAAACCATCTATAGCAGAGTCCTACCTTATGGCAACCTTACTCATCTCAAGACCTGTCTTAGGCAGATAGACTGGTCCTTGATTTACAAAACTCAAGATGTTGACCTAGCCCTTGATTACTTTATTACTACTTTCAACACTGCCTGTGACACCTATGCACCAGTAAAAAGTGCAAAATCAAAGCACTCACAAATCCCTGGCTCACGGCAAAGCTATTGGCACAACTCAAAAGTAGGGATCACTTCTGGGCCACTGCAAGAGCTATTGGCACTCTGTCGGACATTCAAAAGTATAAACAGGCTCGCAACCACTGTACTAAACAGATCCGCTTGATGAAGAGCTTCTACTTCAAGAATGCCCTCTCCAACTCCTGGGGTGAAGGGAAATCCTTCTGGGATAACATAAAGAATATCATGGGTCAGCAGTCCAAATCCTCTCCTACAATAAGAATGTGGATGAAACCATTACATTAGACCCAGAGATCATTGCAAACACCATAAATGATACCGTCACGGACCTTAGTGGTGTCCTCTCATCTGATTTCTTTACTGATGCTGACCCTCCAATTTCTACTTCTACTTCTGCCTCTCCAACCAAACCACCCTTCCATTTCAAACTAGTAAAGGCACATGATGTCTATAAATATGTAAAGAAGGCCATTCCTAAGTCCCGAGCAAGTAGCGACACTATTGACCTTAAACTTCTGTCCCTCACTCTGGAGGAAGTACTGCTCCCCCCTCACAAAAATGTTCAATCTCTCCCTCTGCTACAGCCAATTCCCTAGGAAATGGAAGGCTACAGTTGTCACTCCGGTTCACAAAAGTGGTGATAAGTCACTGCCTGGTAACTATCGCCCGATATCAATACTACCACCTCTCTCTAAGGCCCTTGAACGCTTGGTGGCGGACCAACTTTCAGACTACCTGGAAAAGCATAACATCCTATGCACTCAGCAGCATGGATTTAGGAAAGGGCACAGCACATCGACTGCCCTACTTGAATTCTCAGGAGCAATCCTCAATGCCATGGACAAAGGAAACCTAACTGGAGCAGTCTACATTGACTTAACCAAGGCATTTGATACAGTTCACCATGGCCTACTTATCAAACAACTTCTATCCCTAGGGCTCTCACAGGGTCCTGGTGACTGGGTAAAAAATTACCTTGCTCAGCGCTCTCAATCTGTAAAAGTAGCTGGTGTTCTCTCAGACTCAAAACTGGTTCGCTCAGGAGTTTCCCAGGGATCCATTCTGGGCCTCCTCCTTTTCAGCCCTTTTCCTAAACTCCCTCCCCAAATCCTGCCCATAACAATTAATCCTCTATGCCGATGATGCCGTGATTCTTGCCACTCATAAAGATCCGAACCTCTTACGCCTCAACCTTCAGCATGCTTTTTCCAAAGTTGAGATGTGGTTCCATGAACATAAGCTGGTTCTAAACCACAAAAAAACTAAATCCATGCTCTTCTCTAACCCGCAAAACAAGAAACGGCAAGTCCCACTCACCATTAATACATACCTGGAAATACCCTTGAACAAGTGCCAATTTTCAAATATCTTGGAATCAACTTTGATCAAGGCCTAACCTTTGCAACTCACATTGATAGTACAGCAAAAACTATTAATCAGCGAATTGGGATTCTGTATTGGAACCGACAGCTTCTTACCCATTCTGCACTGAGGATTGCCATCCAATCTTCTATCATCTCAGTCGTTGACTATGGCTTAGTTATATATGGATCTGCCACTACTACAGCACTTAGTCGCATTACAACATCCCTAAATAAGGCCTGTCGGCTGCTCACTGGTGCACATCAACGTACCCACACATGTGAACTCTATGCTGACTCAGGTTGGTTGCAACTCTCAAACCGGATAAAGTACCTTACCTGCCTGATGGCGAAAAAATCCACTCTGGGCCTCACTCCACCCTGTATCCAAGACCTGTTATGCCCAAGCACTAGCACCTGTTTTACCAGAAGATCAGAACACCAGCCTCTCCAAGTCCCACGATGCCGGACTTCTCAGGGACAAAGATTATTTGCCTATCGTGCCCCCAGCTGGCTAAATGCCTTCAGCACTCATATTACTGCCTCCACCTCTCTAGGTATTTTCAAATCAAGGCTTTTCTCTCACCTTGCCACCTCCAGCTCCTGTGACTGCCCTCATTAAACCTCCTATTTTCTCACTACCCACCCTGTTCCGTTATCTGACAAAGACATGTTTGGAAACCTTTTCTCCTGCTATTGTCTGCTCCCACACCTTTCACTTAACCTTTCTGTTCTGGACTTTTCCCTATTTGTTTCTCCTAATCTGGCATGACCTCTTTCTTGTAATAATAATGTGATTATTGATATCTCATGTCCTTTGCACAAGTGATTTAATATGTATTTGTATATGTTTTCTTGCTCTTGACACAACACAAATTGTTGTGTTATCTATGTAACCTTTTGTACTGTACCTAATTGATGTGGAACCTTTGTAAAAGAGCCTCTGGCTCAAAGGTAGTAATTCCTAGAACAATAAACTAAACTAAACTAAACTAATGTTCAGGTTACAACTCAAAATTAAACCAAAGTAAGCTCCAGAAAGCTTCCCTTAATGCACACTCCTTCAACTGATAGATAAACATATCACAGATTGTGTGTATTTCTTTTTTTGACAAAGAACATAGAGATCCACAACATCAAACAAATAAAACTGTCTCTTTTTACTTTCAGAAATTCCAGTCTCTTATTTTCTCACTTTCCTCATCCCCCCCCCCCACACTGTTTCTGTCTCTGTCTCTTTCTCTTTCTCAGAAGTACAAACTTCTAGCATTTGGTAGTCATGAATACATGTGAACTGACAGTTAAGAAGCAAACCACTCAAGTACAAATAAGTGGAGTTTTTCACGGATATTACCAACTACACATTTTAAATTATGTCTTTGCTGTTCATAATAGCATGACACAAGAGAAGAATTAGAAAGAAAGATAAAGGGTACTTGTTCAAAGCCCCCAAGATAAGACTACAAACAAAGAAGTCCAATTATATGTTAAGATTACATGAATGTACGTAAGCTTCATGCTGCTTCTTTTAAGTTTCCACATTTCACATGTTGTATGTGATCAGCTACCAACCACTTTAAAACACAATGAACACCTACATGCAATTAATTGGGAAACTAGTTGTGGAAATTCCTTAAGCTTTCTTTTCAATGTGGTACCAAAAATAGCCTAACAACGTAAAACATGGAAAGGTGAGTCTTCTTTGAATAGTTCCTAACTTAAACCAGTTCATTCATGCTTAGCAAAAATGGAGCTCCTGAAATAAAAAAAAAAGCATGTTCCAAAAGCCTGGATTATTTCAGACAGAAGACAACTAAGAAGGATTTGAAAAGGCTTATTTATAGAGACCTGTTTCAGTATAAAGATTGTTCACCACTTCACATGCAGAACGTTTGCCTTGGGGTAGATGTCCCAAAATGATGTGATACATAAAATAAAATAAAAAAAAAGAGATATTATGATGTGAGACTAGAGGACACATCTGGTAATGAGTAACAGGGAGACTGGAAGGCAAACAGTCATAAAAAACACTGAGCAAATGTGATATATGCATCTGTAAAGATGATCACAACACAAGCTAGTCATGGGTGTTTGGCACCTGGTGCAGCTGCATGAATGAGTGCTGAACCATTATGCATCTTGGAGCAACATACAACTTACTAGGCAAGAACAGCAATGTGGGTGGGAAGTGACAGAAAGGACCATGCATGGAGCAGGAACTAAGTACTCCCCATTTCTTATTCTTGTATAGGAAGAGAGAAGGCACAAAATGTATCCAAAGAACAAAATCCATGACAAACAATGTGTTTCAGTGGTTCTATAGTGCTCATACATTAAATCGGAAAGTTTCCAAATTACTTGCAAAAAATAATTTGTTGCCATCAGGTACAAAAGATTGCAAAAACAATGTTATTTCAACTCATAGCCAGTTCTTCTTCAGCAACTGACAATCCAGTTCAGGTGGGGTCCAGTGAACTGCCAGGCACTTTGGCCACTGGGCAAAACACTTCACAAAATGCAAAGACAGAGAACCAACCACCATGAATCCAGTAACCCCAGTGCTTTGCTCTGTGAAGCTTCTTCAGGGAATGCTGTACTGTGACTCAGACCTAGACTTCACTTTAATACCCAGGATACACTGCATTGAATAACATCACAATGGTTAAGCAAAAAGAGGTACTCTTTATATTTATGTATAAGTATATTTGCATATGGAATGCTCAGAAAATCCCATACTAATACAGGTGAGATCCAAAAACAACACACAAAAATGATAGACAACTATAATATAAACAATGTAAATTATATCTCGACCCTCATATTGGTATACAAATGAAAGGTAACAAAAATGCATTTGTTTTAACATCATACCAACAGCCAGGTTTTTAGATATCATGCTCATGTCAGTGCTGTGATTACTGGATTCTTGGTGGCTGGTTCTATCATTGCATTTTATGAAGTATTTTGCTGTCGCCAATAAATGAGCATTTTTGTTTCATGGACCTCAGCTGTTCAGTTTTTCAATGACTTGAGTTAGCTTCACTTCAGTTCCTGTGTGCAGTTACTTTTTTTGTTTGTTAACTTTAGGGTAGCACACCCTTAACCTGCATCACCTCATCTTCTGGGTGCAGTATCACCTGGACGTAATTGCATTTGGCCACTGGGCCATGGCATGAAACATCTGGCCTACTGGGACCATAAGATAAAGGGGGACTATAGAGAAGGGAAACCTCTGAAAAGGTATGCCTGTTCAAAACACCTTGTAACCTAATTAGCATTTTGTCTTTGACCCCCCACCCACTCAGACACAATCTTACAACCATTTTACTTGGTTTGGTCCTGTCAGTGCATTTATTTATTTAATTATTCTTAGTCATCAAAATAATAACTCATGCATCCAGGGGACAGCAATGTTGTGTGTTGGTGTGCACACAAGTCTTAGTAAACAACAGGCTAAATCCTATATATACATATATATATATATAACAGAAGTTAAAAAATTCATAGAGCCATACAGTCCAACTTGAATCATGATCTACTCAGACTGGGCTAATATAAGTCAAATGTATTTATCCAAAATATGAGTACATTGCACTTATCCCTATTTCTTGTATATAAATATATTATAATGTAATAATGCTAAATAACTTCACTTCCTGCAAGCCATAGAGAGATACTAAACTGCACTAACCTCCTTTTGTTCAAGTCTTTGCCACTAGGTTACTGGCACAGCCTTTTTTGACCTTGCCATTTGCCCTAGATTTTCCTTTAGGCATAGACTACGATTCAAACTGCTCATCAGAAATATTGATAGACTCCTCCCCTCTCATATAAGCAATACTGTGCTGCTTAACACCATTTATAGGTGTTAAATGATCAATACTCAAGTTCAAAGGGCCCAATTCCAAGTTGGGCTATGCCGGCATAAGGCAGAATACGCCACTCTCCACGGTGTAACCCGTGACTTACGCCATGCGATATACCCAGTGCCATTCCAAGAGATGCCGTACACCAGTGATCTGTGGGCTGCGACAATCACAAGTTCAGTCACCAGCTATCCTGCAGCCCACAATGCCTGGTGCAACTGCAGGTTACGATTTGCACATAGCCCAATTCCAGGTGGGCGGCTGTCATAACCTGCAGTTGTAATTCCCAAAGCCACAGAGGTATAGGGAAACTCTGACAGCTTGGAGCTGTCCTAAGAGGTATCTGATGGCTGGCACTGTTGGATGCCACCATGCAGAGCCCTGGTGATGGCACACTAGGACCCCTAGCCCCCTGCAGCACACCCCTGCCCTCCAACCCCCCAATCATAGGGGACCCCCTGAGGTCCAATATTAGTGCACTCCCCCAGGATGACACTGCCATTTGTCCAGCCCCCCATGTCCCCTGGTGTCTGTCAAGGTGGTCAGGGCTTCGGGGGCTTTGGGGGGCCACCTGTTGCTCACCACAATTTGCAACAAGCAGCTGCGATACACCATGCGTGGGCTACTGCCGCATGCATGGTGTATCTAGCATGTGCAAGTGCCAGGACTCCGCCACTTCTGGAATGTGGCATAGGGTCCTTGGCATAGAGGTGACCAGTGTAACTCGCAACTGCATGCAAATTACACTGGCCATCTTGTAATCAGCCCCAAAGACTCTAGAGACCATTTCCTTGTGATAACCATTTTTAAAATTAGCTCAAAAACAGATTTACTGCTAATGATTTATGTCTAATTGTGTATAATTGCCTAGAAAAATATGATTGTGGCAGGAATAATCCTTGCTAGAGTTACCAAGTAAAAATTAGAGTACAAACACAGTTATCAATTAAGTCAATTAAATAGGTCAAAAGAATAAATAGGTAAAATAAATAATAAAACTCTAAGAACAATTCAAAACAAAATGAGTGTTAGAAAAGTTTGTTGTCAGTAACACTGTCTTTCAGACTCGTAGAAGCATAATCCTCTCAGTGCAACTAATGTCTCTGATATCACACCCAAGAATCAAGATGTCTCTACTGTCCCAAATCCAAAGAATCTCTATGATGTAGAAATTGCAAAATCATTGAAAAGCCATTCAAAAAAGTATTGGACTTCAGTGAAACTTCTCAAATATTAAGCTAGAATACAGTACCAAATAAGTGCTTGCAGTAGCCTTGTAGAGGTACACAGGAGGCCCGTTGTAGTATCTGCCCCCACTGACCACTCATCCAGAAGAAGGGGGATGGATGAGCAAGCAATTCACAACTTCTTCCCAGGGTTTTGTGGCACCGAAAGCCTTCATTGCGTGTTCCACTAAATTAGAGAGTAAAAAGCCCACTTAAGCTTCTAGCAAAAGAAGTACAATTTTTGAAGAGAAGTGTGAAGCAATTCCATACAAAATGTCTCAAATTAACTAGTGTAGCTAATAGCTAAATATATGCAATGCAGGCAATATAAACAATATAAGAAGATCGTTAATCCTAGATATTTAATCAAAAAGTCGAAGCTAGCAAAACTAGTAATACAGAGATCTGATGCAGAACATAGCTTAACATAGCTTAACAAATTTGACTTTAACTGTTTGACTTATTCATGGATGTTGATAAGGTCTATCCCAGCAATCATACTGCTACAATCCAACGACTCCTGGAGATGCAGCGAGCTTGCCATGGGTGGACAAGTTTAACAACTGAGCTAAAGAAACTGATTATAGAAGACACTAATTTACTGAGAGCATTGCTCATCCCAGGTGTCTGCTAGATTGACTAAGTAACTTTAGCTTTTAAACTTATAAGTTAAATAAGCTAGACTCTATACTCAGTGATCCAGCCCCAGTTTATTGCTGCAATATCCTTCTCCACAGAAGGGTGTATCAGGCTCACAGTGATATCTCAAACTAATCTAGACACCAAGCTGGAGTCTGTGCACTGAATACACCTGATCCAAATTATCAAAATATCTAGATGGCATGAAAAGTAATCCTGAGAACTCTATTAATTTAATTAAAATACAAAAATGCTGAAAATACACTAGAAAAAATAAAAATGAATTAAGTAAAAAGAAAAAAGCATAAAAACATAAAACCCACATATAATAGGTAGGTAAACCTCACAGCACAATACAGCGCAACACCTGTATAAAATAAGATGTAGGATGAGATAATATAAGGGCAAAAAAGAACGTATATCAAAAGCAAGTAAAAGCAAAGGCAAAATACTGCCCATAGTCATTTCTTTTGCAAATCTTCTTTGCTCCTCGCATCAGATACTTCAGAAACTATTTGCTTTCTCCCCTTGATGCAGCTCATCTGTTCATTCATTCAGTTAGTCAGATGGGTCAGCCTCAGGCCCAGAAGTCTACTGCATCTCCAGATCCGGCCCCAGCCATCTGACTGGCTTCTCTCCCCTGCACCACTCTAACCTGACTCTGCAGTGAAGCAACTCCTAAAACAGGTGGGAAAAGGGACAAGAAAACAGGCTAAACCGACAGGTAGGAAAGACAATAAGGTGGTCTGGAAAGGCTGCACTTCTCAGGCAATAGATAGAAGACAATAAGGTGGTCTGGAAAGGCTGCAACCTCAGGCAATAGATAGCATACCTTTTCAAAATTAAAACAAGCTATGCAGCCCTGCAACTTGCATTTACGCCACAAACGCAAGTGCTCGAAGTCAGCTCAGCAAGTGGAAAATAGTGCATCCTGCACTAACTATTTGAATGTACCTATAGTTAAATGTTTTTAATTTTTTTGG
The DNA here is from genome assembly GCA_016271365.2 of Neoceratodus forsteri. NCBI lineage: Eukaryota > Metazoa > Chordata > Ceratodontiformes > Ceratodontidae > Neoceratodus > Neoceratodus forsteri. The sequence goes on along the minus strand of CM057453.1, from coordinate 677,892,501 downwards.
TAGTCCATCTATGTACTACTCTTTCAAAAGCAGTTCAAAGTTGATCAGTTTTGCACTGTTTTCCAATCCTATTTGAATGGACTCAGCACCTGTTGGGTTCAGTTTCCTTGAGACACAGGCACTAATTTCCAGCATCATTTTTCTTTGGTTCTGCAGCATTATAACCCTCCAGATATTGCTTGTCTCTACAGTGAGAATGTAAGGCAATACTGTACATCAAATCTGTACCTGAAAATACACAGAAGTAACTTAAATGGGCACAGTCACCACTAAGAACCCTACACCCAAGTGTAAGGCTGGTCCCAATTTGCACTTTGTGTGCAAAACTGTTTTTTTACTGATAGTTTAGAGCAGAATAATGCATTGTATCAGACTGATTCTAACTAGTAAGATGTTTGCTGTAACTACAAATCCCAGAATCCCCTGCAGCTGACATCAGAGGAGGGCAGCAACAGTGGAAGATTTTATAGCCTGCAATGCATGTTAGACCTTTTATAAACTTTGACCAGGGAAGACAACAGAACTGGCAAACAAAAGATCAGAGCTTACACAACTCTAACATTCACTTCAAGCTATTGACTCTCCCACTGCTGCTGCCCTCAATTGATGTTAGCTGTAGGGGAGTTTGGGATTTCTAGTTACAAAAAGTAAGTAAAAAATGTTTTTGTACATTAAGTGCAAATCAGCACCAGTCCTACACTTAGGTGTGGTGCTCGTAGTGATGACTGTTCCCCTTTAATATTACAGGCTTGGAGTGCATGGGGTTAACAGTTTTAGGTGTAAGGCTGTGAAAACACATTTGATGTGAAAGGACAACTGTTCTTAGTAGTCCAGTGTTATTGCTAGAATGTTTTAGGAGTCTTGGAACTAATGTCACAAAAAGTCAGGAAAAGTTACTATTAATAAGGCTCCTGATCACATAAAAAGAGTAAACTGAAATCTGATCAATGCGCACAGTGGCCCTGGTAATTCATATAGTGGGAACAGCCCTTCTGAAATGAATAATGCATGGGTTATACAAGCAGTTGGTATTCAAGGCATGTATCCAGTTGTACTTGTAGCCCACACTTTGTCTTTGCAGAAACAATTTGCAAAGGCACATAATTCATCTATGACAGTATTAGCATTGCTAGGATCAATCTTTCATTAGCATACAGTTCTGTATTGCCATGTATGATAGTCAATGCAGTCTCTCTCTTATGGCTATTCCTGTCAGCATCAATTGTGAATTATGGATGGTTTGGGGAGGCAAAGTTCATCCTTTATTTTGTTTTCTGTGCACAGAAATGCACATTTATAAATCCAAACTGTGCTGACAACCATTTTGGTTTGTTCTTTGTGATTTAGACTCCATTACCGTTTATATATTACAACCACAGAATCCACTCATACAATCAAGTTTTACTTATAGGCAGGGCTGCCCCACAGACCTTTTAATGTGATACATAAAGGAAATTTTTTCTCAGTTTGCTGCATGGCTGCCTACTGCCTGGTAGGCCAGCACTTATTTTCAACACATGCCTGATAGATTTAGGGTATACAGAATGTATACATGAGTAAGCCTAAGGGCAGCCTTACCTATAGGTGGCTGAAATTGTGATAACATCAGAGATAGTAGTTCCATGACAGAAGATGACCACTGGGCTGGGTGGGCCATCAATGTGGAGACATTTTCTGTAACATGTTAGAGATTTTATAAGCTCCAATCAGATGTGTGCCAGTGCTGCTGTTTCTCTAGTGCTTAGTACAGTCATCTGGGACTGTACCTAGCCTAGGGAGGACAGTGCAACTGCAAACAAAAGATCAGGACTTACAAAACTCTAACATGCACTGCAAGCTATTGATTCTCCCACTGCTGCTGCCCTCCTACAATGTCAGCTACAGGGGATTCTGGGATTTGTAGTTACAAAAAAATGTCAGCCTGAAAGTCAGCAGAATCAGTCTGATGCAATCTATTACACTGAATTATTCAGTAATAAAAAATGTTTTTGCACATTAAGAGCAAATTGATACCAGCCCCACACTTAGGTGTGGTGCTCTAGTCTGCCCCCTTACATATGACAGTCTTGGAGTGCATGGGTTTAACAGTTTAGGTGTAAGGCTATGGAAATGAACTTGATGTAAAAGGACAACTGTCCTTAGAAGTCCACTGTTATTGATAGAATGTTTTAGGAGTCATGGAGCTAATGTCACAAAAAATCATGCAAAGTTACCATCAATAAAAATCCCAGTCATTTCAAAAGGATAATCTGAAATCTGATCAATGCATACAAAGACCCTGTTCATTCATATAGTGGGAGTAGCCATTCTACAAACAGAACAAAATATGGGTTATAAAATTAGTCAATGCATGTATCCAAATTACCTGTAGTGTGAACTGTAAATTATTTTCCGTTGTACTTGTGACCGCACTGTATTTTGTCTTTGTAGAAAGAATTTGCAGAGGCATATTATTAATCTATGACAGTATTAGCATTGCTAGGATAAATCTTTGCATTAGCATGTGATTCTGCATTGCCATGTTTGATACTCGACCCATTCTCTCTCTTATATCTATTCCATTTAGCATCAATTGTGAACTAAGGATGGTTTCAGGAAGGACAGTTCATCCTTTAGTTAATTTATTATCTAAACACAGAAATGCACACTCATTAATCCAAACTGTGCTGGTAGCAACTTTGTTTTGCTCTCTGCAGTTTAGACTTTATTACCATTTACACATTGCCTCTACTGAATTCACTCATACAATCAAGTTTTACCTATAGGCAGGGCTGCCCCCCACCCAGTCCTTTAAAAATGATACACAAAGGAAATGTTTTTCTCAGTTTGCTGCATGGCTGTCTGCTGCTTGGTAAATCAGCACTCAATTTCAACACATGCCTGACAGATTCAGGGTACACAGGGTGTGTACTTGAGTATGTCCAGCGGCAGCCTTGCCTATAGGTAGCTATAATTGTGATACCATGCAAGACAGTGTCAGCTGTGTACAGTTTAAATTCAGACTTCTAAGTACTGAGCCTCTTACATGCTAATTTCTTTCTGGTCAGCTACTGACCATAACAATTAGTCAGACAATACACATACATGAACTCAACATCCTGTGCTCCCTGTATGTTATGCTTTTGCACCCAATAATGAGAAACCTGTCAATTCAATCAGTTTAAAAGACATGGGGCCAGATTCACAAAAGGCAAATCAGGACACAAGGCAACTTGCATCAGACAAAATGGTGAAAGTAGCACTTGCGTCCTGATTTGCGTCCGGGTGGGATTCACAAAGGCAGCCTGCGACATGCTGCAGGCTGCCTGTGCCCAGCTGCACAAATGCACCATAAACCCCCTTGTGACATGGTGTAAGGGGGTTTATGGTAGTGTTTGCACTCCATTCAGATAGGGTGGCTATGTCCATAAATCAGGATTCAGACACAACCACCAGTGAACATCTGTCCAAGACCATTTACACCAACAAAAAGCTGGCATAAGTGGTCTTTGCCATTCACTGGAGGTTGCCACTGTGCCCCATCTCTACATCCCTTGTGGGCTACAGCCCCCCCCCATAAGCTCCAGGTCCCAGGCATGGCACACACTGTGCTAGGATGGGTGTGTGGAACACCCCCCCAATGCCCAGACCCCCCCACACACACACATGTTGAGGCCCCCACATGCACTGAGGCAGATCCCCACTTCAGTCCCATAATTTCCTGGCATTCTGGTGGCCAACCACCCCACCTGACAGTGCAGGCCCCATACCCCCAATACCCCATTGGTGACTGGCACAGCCCTCCACTCACCACCATGGCCAGCCGCCAACTGAACTGTACTTGAAGCTTGTGTACTGTACTATCGTGCTCTGTGAATGACAGCAGCTGTCATTTCAGAGCATGTATTATTACAGTATGAGAGCTTGGCACAGCTCGCTCGTGGCTGGCCGTGGTGGCGGGCTGTGCCCTCTGATGAGCTATTGAGTGTGTGGGGGCTCGCACCGCTCGAGTGGGGGGCCCTGGACTACCAGGGAGTTATGGGAGTGATGGGGGGTATTCTAATAAGGGGGTTGGGGTTGGAGTCCACACCCAATGAGGGTCGATTGGGACAGACATGGGGGGGCAACACAACACCATTCTGTGGGTGCATCTGCCACCTGCCCCATTCTGCAGCTTGCGGCATACATGGGGGCTGCCCCTTACCATGCACTGCTACTGCAAGTCACGGAATGCAGGCTCCTAGACCCTGCTCCTTTCTGTATTGGGCTCAGGGTCCAGGATGCAGTGGCTATTGCTGCAAGCTACCATTGTCGCAGCTTGCAGTACACATCTGTGAATCCAGCCCATGTGCTTTAAAATGCATTCATAATGGAACATATCCGTCACCTTGTTTGTGTTTTTTGCATGAACCTTAGTGGAGGATTGGATTATTTTTCAGAAAGACATACAGCCAAAAACATATCCTAACTTTCTGGATTGAACTCTGGTGAAACCCTGGACAGAGGAGCAGGATCATAACACAGCCATGATGGCATACAAAGAAAGGGGCACTGTAGTGTTTGACCAGAGTTTTTAAAGTGAAGTACCAATCAATCATTGGATGTACTGTATATTGTATAAACTATGGTGATATCTTCTTTTTTTTCATACAGAGCAAAAGTGATAAATGTTAAGTAGCAATGGTACAAGAGGAATGTGCTCAGACAACAACTTAGACTATTTTCATACATGTTTTTAAACAGTAGTGCATATAATTCATTCAGATAACAACATGAACTGTTTTACTACAAGTTTCTAAATAATGTTGCATATAATTTTGCACATTATTGAAAATGTTGTTCATGCTGCACTTTGCTATGTGTCAAGTTTTAGTGCAAACCGTTTTTTAAGTTGATTGTTTTAAATTCCCCCTTATTCCATTACATGTTTATTTATTATTACTTCAAAATGGCAGCCGTTATACTAAAAAGCCAAGAGCGCAAGGGATGAAAGCGCATGTGAGCTTGTTCCCAGCCCGAACAAAAGAAGATAAGTTCTGGGCATTTGCAAAGTATAGAAGTTGACGTTCAAATCAAATCAAATCAAACTTTATTTGTTGAAGGCACCTTTCCAAATCCAAGGCACCTGTACAAACATACAATAAAACATGATGGCAAACAAATCAAATTATACACAGCTAAAATTAATACAATAATTTAAGTAATAAAATCTAAAAAGAATCTGGATACGCTAGAGTTAATAAATAGCTTTTCAATGCTGTCTTAAAACTCTCGATGGTCAGGCATTCATGTACCCGACAAGGTAAAGAATTCCACAGGGTCGGGGCCAAAAAATGCAAATGACCGGGCCTCAGATGTCACTAATCAGACCCTAGGAATCTCTAACAATCCCTCATCAGTGGATCGGAGCAGGTGGGAGAGGGAGTAAGGTTGAAGAAGATCTTGCAAGTAACAGGGTCCCTGCTCATGTAGGACTTTATAGGTCAGTAACCTGACCTTAAAGGTGATCTACCACCAACCTGGCAGCCAGTGCAGTTGGCAGAACACTGGCAAAATATGACTGGTCCTTAAAGCACCAGTCAAAAGCCTGGCTGCCACATTCTGCACTAGCTGCAGGTGGTGGATATAAAGCCCCGGTAGCCCTAAGTAAAGGGCATTGCAATAGTCAAGGTGGGAGGTCACAAAGGCATGGACCACAGTGGGAAGGTCATCAGGAGGAACCAGATGCTTCACCTAGGCAATATTCCTCAGATGGTACAAAGACCTGAGATTTAAAGGTCAGCTTGTCATCAAAAATAACACCCAGGTTATGCACCTGGTCTGAGGTTGTCAGCTGGGCATCACCTAGCCATAAACCACATGGCTACCCAGCCAACAAACCCACCTCTCGATGACCTGGGTCCAACACCTCAGTCTTTGCCAGGTTCAGCTGCAGCCAGCTCACACTCATCCAGCTCTGGATCTTGGATAGAAAGTTTTTAAATACTTAGAGAGTCTCCTCCAGTCCAGTCACAAAGGGCACCTACAGCTGAGTATCATCTGCATAGCAGTGAAAACTCACACCATACCACCTAATAATCTCTTCTAATGGCAGTATATACACTGTGAACAACATGGGCGAAATAATGGAACCCTGCAGCACCCCGCAGGGCAGGGGTAGTGGAGCTGAGGAATAAATCCCAGATACCACTTTCTGAGTCCTGCCCTTAAGAAATGATCAAAACCACCTGAGGATTGTACCAGACAGTCCACAGAGGAACTGCAGGCACTCCAGTCTCCAATAACATACCACGGTCCACAGTGTCAAATGCTGCACAGAGATCAAGGAGGACTAAGCTAGAATGAAACCTCCAATCTTCCGCTATCAGGAGGTCATTTATTACCTGAACAAGAGCTGTCTCAGTACTGTGTCTTTTCCTAAAACCCAACTGGAGAGAATTATAGACATTGTGGCTGGATAAATGATTTTCCAACTGCACAATAACCTTGCCTACAAAAGCTAGGTTAGAGACGGATCTGTAGTTTGCCAGACAGTCAGGGTCAAGGGAGTTTTTTTAAGGAGGGGTTGTACGACTGCCTCCTTCAGGGGATCTGGAAAGATCCCCCTCTCCAGTGACATCCAGACTATCATGGCTAGGACCAGGCTGATTTTGTCTACGCACTCTACTAGAAGGCGCATAGAACCAGGGTCCAGACTACAGCAGATCGGTTACAAAGCATGGATGATCATTACAATATCAGTGATTGTGGGCCTGCTGAAGTCAGACCATGCAAACTGAGAGCTCATCATCTCCCACCAACCATCACAACTTCCATTAGGGAGGGCCAGAGAAATATCAACCCTGATCGTGGCAACCTTATCTGCAAAGAATTGAGAAAACTCCTCACACCTTACTTGTGAAAAAACTCCACCAGGCTGCAGACAGATTGGATTGCACAATCTGTTTGCAGTCTGGAAGAGTTGAGCAGGTTGATTCCGTGCAGCAGAACTCTCCCTGGACAGGAACTCTGCCCTCTTATGGGTGATTTCTGATTAACAGACCACATAATGGTCCATCAATCTAAGTTTATCACTTTCAAGGCCTGATTTCCGCCAGTTCCTCTCTAGCCTTTGCCCCACTCTCCTCAGCTCCTGCAAGACCCCATCAAACCATGGGTCCTGGGTTGAAGAGTAAGGGGGGTGAACAAGAACAGAGGCAGTAGTATCCAGGACCACTACCACTGCCTTATTATAGGCAAGCACTAGATTCCCTGGATCCATGCCTTCCCCAGTATACTCCATAGATTCAGTGCTGCCAGTGCTGCAATTAGGCCTTCTGGGGGAAACCCCCCTCAAAGGGCAGTACAGCACCCTCTCCAGGAGGGGCAGACCTAATTGGGGGGGTGCCAAAACTGTACCCTATGGTGTGATGGTCAGACCATCCGACTGGTTCCAACACCAAATCAGATATATCCATCCCCAGGAGGAACACCAAGTCCAGGGAATGATCATGAATATGGGTCGAGGGAGGTAATCACCTGTGCAAAGCCCAACAGATTCAATCATTTAGAAGACAGTTTGGCCTAGAATACTGTGAATACTGTAAATATTAAAATAGCTTCCTGCCAGAGAGGTGGAAAATAAAGTACTGAGAGAAGCTATAAGCAGAAACAGTAGAACGTTTTGTCAGTTGTAGTTCCTGATGAAGCTGCGATGGGTAAGAGCAGTGAAATGTTGAAATTAAATGGCTGTTTTTGAGCTGCTGAAATAAAAAGATACATATTGAGATTTGGTGAGTGGAGTCTGTTTACTGAAACTGTTACTGTTTTTTTTTAACACAGATTGTTCCTTAATACTCCTTATTCCATTAAATGTTCATTTATTATTAGTTCAGCATGGGATTTATCTTCTACAGGACTGTGAAGCATGCCCATTAAGCATGTGGAAACCACATGTAAAAATGCACTGAGCATTGCAAATAATTATATTTAGTACCAATTGATTTTATATACCAACCTAGCAATTTAAATTGCATTATCTGCTATCCTCAAAAGGGGGCTTTTATAGTATTTCTGTATCAAGCACATAATATTTACTATGACTGATAAAACTGACAAAGTGAATCTAACCAATAAAGTGAAAAATGTCAAGTTGTGTCCATAAAGTAACAATGAATACTCTGTCCTGTATTCAGGAATGCATACCTCCGGAATTTCCTGTAGTATCTGTCCCACAACTAGTAGCAAAGCTCTGCTCGATGCAGGATACAGGCGTACAGAAAAGGTCCTGGGCTGTGTGCTGCTAACTGCAAAGTACACTGTCATGGTAGGATGTCCACCCCCCCAAGACCTCAGGGTTCAGTAGCATAGGTGTAGCACAGAACCAAGGCATTCCAGATAGGGTCAACTGGTGGACAGTGCCACAGTACTTAAGGAGAACATTTTTTCAACAGAGATATCCATTGCCAGCTGTGTACCCTGCTAACACCCAACCTCCCAAACCTCTATGCAGTATAAATGGTAGCAGTGATGCCAGTGGGCTAGTAGACAACACCACAGACATCGGCTGTTCTGTATCTCTTTCATGCCTGCCCTGCTTCTTTGTCCAGCCCTCCATTGACCTGCCAGGGCTATGCAAAGCAGTTCCCTGTCATGATGGCTAGGCATCAACCTCTGGCACATCATCAAAGAAAGCTGTGCAAGACAGAATGTAGACTCATGAATATTCTTGAGCCAGTCTATAGCCCTAATCAAGTTAATCATGGTCACATTATAGCTGCTTCATACCACTGGGGATCATGTACATGTATGCAATGGTACTGCAGCAGTACTATCAGTATTAAGGCAGCAAAGCCTATCCTGAATCCAGACTGCTCTCTCTTTAACAGCTATGAGGAAGGAACATGAAAATTGTGAAATGTCATCAAGTTTGGCAAATCAGTGTTTCAGAGGAGCATGTTGTCACTTTCATTCATAGTATTGCTATGAATTGCACTAAATAAAGAGATTTCTTCATAACATATTGTCCAGTGATGAGTGTGCTTTTGTTTCTGTTGGGAATGTAAGTAGTCCTCTTCCCTTTTGGCATATGGCTTGATCTCTGTCTTCTGCTTACTCAAGGAAAATGACTAGCTCGAACAAATGGAAGTTCAGGGGTGGTATGTCTACAGCATGTCTTGTCCATGAAGCAGATGAACTAATGGAACAGATTCCTAGTGAGATAGTAGATATGAACACAATGCAGGCCTTCATAGTAAACCTGGACAAATGTGTTTTTACTAAGGAAATCACATGGTAGAAGGGAAGTAGATCTGATGTGGAATCACCATGAATACCCTAAGTGATGTTTGCACAGCATATTTATGAAGCCATGCTTGTGAAGTGGGAAGGGGACATGATAAACCTAATGTTTCTTCTTACAAATTTCTGTGTTACTGTGTTACTGATGAATGATATCAAACCATGGAGTCTTGACTCAATGCCAAAATGACAGAATTATTCCCAGGTCACCCCCCCCCCCCAAACTTCCACTTCAGGTTGACCCATTATCAACTGGTGCACCTACTGTAGATCACCCACATCCCTAGGTGAATAATGAGGATACGTGACCCTGGTTGTTAGTACTTTAAACCCCTCTGCATATCAAAAGCGATTTAAGGTAATTTTAGTTTAGAAGGGACTCTAAATCTGTATGAATTTGTATAATGTGTGAACATACTGTATGTTAATTTAAAGGGGTTCTCACCCCACTCTACTATGCAGGGTATCCAGGAATTCCTTTATAGTGTATGGTTTGTCCCTATTATGTATGGATTCCATACTGACAATTTTCCTGTTGTGGTACAGTTTAATGGTCATGAGAAGTTGTTGTGGTATCATTCTGATGTCACAATGATACCAAAGCAACTTTTCAGCCTTGAGCTGCCACCTGATTGGTAAATGACATGTCTGTCAAGAAAAAACTCAATGGAAAATGGTAGTGCTGTTTAGCAAGTGGGTGACCAAGTCAGTTTGGACACTGACAGCCATAGATGGCTCTGTGGCACCAAACAGGACTTATTTATCAGTTTGTGTGTGTTTTTTTCAAACATTGTTGAGGTGGATCATGTATCATCTGAGGTACGGAGGGTTGTAAATGGGAGGAACTGACAGACAGGAGTGACACGGTCACAGAGTGAGCTACCGGAGTGAGGAGGATAGGGACCTGCAGCAATGATTTACTAAAAACTTTCAACAGGGGCAAACCATACACTAATTATAACAGTGTATAGGTGCCCATAAACAGCTAAGACTGTATTTCCATCTCGGGCTTTTGATGATACCATGGATACCTCTCAAGCTTTGCTCTTGTGCTCTCTCTGATGTCATAATGTACCCTCAATGGAAGCACAGCCTTGTTGTGTATTATCATCCATACATTATACTACATCATAGGGGCATGGTAGTCCCCTATAATTAGGGTTGAGTTCGGTGTTTAATGTTAAACCCCAATTTTTCCACCTTAATAACTTTGACATCATTTGATGAAATAGTCCCAAATTTGACATGCATGATCAGGCTGCCAGAGTCTCAAGACATGAGAAGCTTTGTGATGGCATTTGTATGGTTTTCAAGATATGAAGCACCTAAAAAAGAAAAAAATAAACTACACTTAACATTGCATATTTTTTGCTCTCACCTACAGCCTAGTATAGATGGTGTGAAACGTTTTTCATAAAATGTTCATGTTTGAAGGGATCAGTGCCCTGGGTGTGCCTGTCAAAGGTTTGGTGAAAAAATATTATACTGTTTTAGAGTTATAACAATTTTTGACTTAATGCTCAAGTTCAACCGATGTAAAAAATATATATATTCGCAAGTGCTTATTTTCATGATTCACCTCTTATGCTGAAAAAAAATACCTATTATGATAGCCACCATTTTTAAAACTCACAAACATTGAAAATACATTTAAACAATCTCTTAAAAATAAAAAAAAAAACAGAACCTAGCTAAACGGGACCCCTTTTGCTAGAGCCTGCTGTTTTTTTTTAAATGTGCCAGAAACATCTTTTTTGGGCACCCCAAAATCCAGGGTGCCCAGCTTAGCAAGAGGAGCCATTCACCAACATTCTCTGTATGAGAACAGTGGCAGTTTCTTGAGTTCTATAGCTGCAGCTGGAAGTTTTGCTGTGGGCTGCAGTGAGAGGAATGAGCTGGTGATCCCCTGTTCTGTCTGTCTCGTTGTCTGTCTGTCTGTCTCTCTACTTTCTTATTTATTAGAGGACCATGGTGTCCACCCCGTACTTCTTTCTCCCCTTCTTTCCCAAATTTATATATATATATATATATATATATACTGTATATATATATATATATATATATATATATATATATATATAATAAACCATGACAGGGTGTGCATTATTGGAGTTTTAATACACTGTCAGATGATATCTCTTGGTCAATGACATTTCTAGGTTTTTTTCTTGCGATTTTATATTGCTATATACAGTATAAATTATGTAAGCAGATCAGGATGTCCATAAATTATGTAAGCAGACTGGGGTGTTCATCCCTAGTTCTGCTCAGCCTCCCCCTCTCCTCCAAGTCACCCACCTTCATTCCTGTTTTATAGGTGGCAGCACCAGGGTGCCCACCCTTTGTGCTGCTGAACAGTCACCTGCCACTGGGTTACCCAATCCCCAGTATCAGATAAATCCCCTGGAAAAAAGGATACCACCCCTCAATTTTTTTTAAACCCTATAAAAAATAAAATGGTCCTTTGATGATTTGCCCCCATGCTTTCACTCAACATCCACCACCCGACACCCCCCTTCACCCCACACACACTCTTACTCACCTGAACATGTCCCATGGTGTAGGTATATGCTCCAAATGAAGACATGTCTTGCTGCTGGAACCTGCAACTGCAATATGAGAAAGTAAGGTAAGTGTGAATCAGTGTAATTTAATAGGGTCTTGGTGAATCAGTGATGGGGTCTTCCTTGGGGCTGTCAAGCCTAATGCTGACCCCTCCCCCCAACCAGTAGTTTTCAGTCTGAAGCACAATATACTGGTCCAAACTACTGCCTCATAATGATACACACTTCAAACACAGAGAAGTACATCTCACTACATGTTGCAACACAAGTTGTTGTATCTTGAGATCATATGTGATATTTTTGCACAGGGAATGGGGTGGGCATCAGGGTTCACAAATTCAAGGAAGGCACCACTACTGATTTACCAAAACCCTGGAGACCTCAAAACCCAATGATTTTTCCTTTTGCTGCATTGGGGGTGGAAAGTTAGGGTTGGAAACCGTAACACCACATTTCTCTAGTTTTGTGGCATTAAGTTACCCTAACTGGTGCATTAACAATGTTTTTTTGCAAAGAATTATAGTCATACAGTAGAGCCACTATATTTAGGGTTGAACAGGGCTTTCTAGGTTAAACCCCACATGTTCCATTTTAATAACTTTGTAACTGTTCAACAGATTTTCACTTGCATACATGGTTTTGTGAGGTAGATCTCTTGATGTGCCAAGTTTTGTTCCAATTGGAAATGCAGAATCTGAGCTGCACATAGTTAAAAATTTAGAAAAAAAATCATCTGGTTTTGCTGTTTTTTTGTAGTTGCATAGCACCCAGATGGTTGGAAATTTTGGTCTGAAATTTTCAAGGTAGGAAGAGATTGCCTTAAAGGGATTTCCTTTGATAATTTGGAGAAAAAATATTGATCTATTCCATAGGTATTACATTTTAAGATTTCAGGTTCTGAGCATGCTCAGCACAAAAAATAGCTGTATGAAGTTTTCGTATGAGGAATCAATTTCATGAGTTTTTTTTGTATGCCGCCATCTTGTTTTCTTTGTTTTTTAGCAAAAAAAAAAATTAAAACACACAAAAATGGCATGATAGGGGTAGACTAACAGTTGCATGTTGATCATCAGGACTCTGTTACGTAGTTTCTGTAGTTGACTGTTGGTAAAAGAACCCCCCCAAAGGTAACTTTTGGTTTTTTTTAACTCCTGTTTTGGGACTCAATTTCTGTTTTTTCAGATTCTGTGCGTATGAAAAAACTCTGCTGAATACTGTTTTTTCATGTTTTTTGCCATCGCCTTGCAGCTAGATGGTTTGGAATTTTGGTCTGAAATGCTTAGGGTATAAAGGGCTTTGCACAATTATGCTTACACTGCTGGTTTGGTGAAAAAAATATAACTTAATTCTAAAGTTGTTTAATTTTCAAATTTCAGGTTATTTAAATCTTTTTTCGTGACTCACTTAGGGGTTGTTCATATTGTCTGACCATGCTTAGAACTGAAATGTTAAAACCATGTAACATTACAACAGATTAATATTTTTCCCCACAAACTAACAAAGGAAATATCTATGGGCCAAGCCCTTTCTGCCCTGAAAATTTCAGATCAATATTCTAAACTGTTTTGCCACAAGCTGATGGCAAAAAAATACAATAAAACAATGAGCTCTCTCAGCTCTGATTGCCATCCCTGACTTCAGCTTATGTTAAGTAAGGAGACTACTGAGAAATATAGGAACTTCCTGTCTCAGAAAAGGAAGATCAGGAGCTTTTAGAGCATGGAGGCAGTAGGTAAGTAGGGAAAATAGATAGATAGATAGATAGATAGATAGATAGATAGATAGATAGATAGATAGACAGATAGATAGATGGATGGATGGATAGATGGATAGATGGATAGATGGATAGATAGATAAATAGAGGAAAAAGTAAGTATTCAAAACAAAAGTTAAGGGGCCAGAAATAAGACATGATGGGAGTGGTGCAGTGCAGTGCAGTGGCTGTGGAGCAGCAGTCTTCTGGGAGACATTGTGGAGGATGCGGTGTTGTCCCTTCTGAAGACACCTCTCTGGGCTGAGGGAGGGGGCTGCTCATCTCCAGGCTGAGTTGGGTAGGATTTGGGGGACCTCCTCTCCCACCCAGGAACCACCAGAGACATTGCCACTGCCTCAGAGGTTGCCAAAAAAGAAGAGTGATTGGGCCACAGTGTACCTCTCCACAACTCATATGCCACTCTGGCAGAGTGTGGTTCCTCTACAGAGGCACCAGCAGTGGAGACCAAGGAGGATGTTGGGAACCTACACAAAGTAGACCCACAGGAGGGTGGCATGGGACCCCACAAGGGAAGAAAACAACTCTTGGTGGGGGACTTCATTGTTAGGAGGGTAGAACTGGGGGAGGGGAGAGGGATGTAGGGTGTCTGCCAGGTGCCATGGCTTGGAAAGACAAGGAGCAAATCCTCAGGATTGTGTGAGCAGCTGCAAGGTGGAGGGAGTTGGATGTCATTGTCCACCTAGAGACAAATGACCTGACTAGGAAAGGGATCAGAACAGTGCAGGAGGAGTTTGTGGAGTTGGAGAGGGGCCTTAGACAAGTAGCAAACACGGTAACCTTCTCAGAGGTGCTGCCTGTCTATGGCATGGGTGAGGCTAGGGTGGTCCACACCATGGGATTCAATCAGTGGTTGAAAACCTGGTGCAGAGCTCAGGGGTTTTGCTTCATTGGGGACTGGGGTCCACCTGGAGTGATGCAGGCCTATACTGGTGTTATGGTCTGTATCTGTCCAGGAGGGGAACCAGGATCGTAGGTGATAGGTATAAATGCTTCATTGGCAAGCATTTAAACTAGCCGGGGGGGAGTGGGCACTGGACAGGAGCAGCAAAATCCTAGCCCCCCCCAAAATATCATGGTAGTTAGTGAGGTAAACACCAGGATAGAGACGTTGATAGGGAGAAGGGCAGGGGTAAATAGAGAAAATGACAAAGGCAGTAAGGACAGGGATGGGGCAAAAAGGGGTAATGCAATCAAGAAATGGAGGGTAATGAGTACTAATGCCCATAGTCTGGGCAACAAGCTCCCTGAACTGGTGGCCTTGATGGAAGAAGAATGCCTGGATATTGTGGCAGTCACAGAAATGTGGTACACAGAAAATCATGACTGGGATGTTAACATATCAGGGTACACAACCTACGGGAGAGACAGGAAGGGTAGAAGAGGGGGAGAAATAGCTCTCTATGTAAGGGAATGAATAAAAAGCAATGGAACAAAAGAGTAAAGAGGGAGGAGAGGAGAGGAGGCACTGTGGGTCTCCTTAGAGACCAGAAATGGTACCACAGTCCACACAGGGGTTATATACAGACCCCCATCTCAGGGAGAGTGAATGGACAAGGATATGATAGAAGGCATCCTTAGGATGGCAGAGAAAGGGGAGAGATTGTTGATGGGGGACCTGAATATGCCAGATGTTAACTGTAGCACCTTTGCTACAGCCACATCCAAAAGCAGGGCCATTCTTGATACCCTACAGGGGGCATGCCTCAGACAGCTAGTTCCAGAACCCACTTGGGAGGGAGCAATCTTAGCCTCATACTCACAAATGGGGATAGTAAGAGGATCTCAGATCTAGAAGTGGGTAGCCATCTGGGAACAAGTGACCACCAAACAGTGTGGTTCATGATAAACTTAGCAGCAGGGTCAAGCCATACAAAAGTGAGGGTACTGGATTTCAGGAGGGCTGACTTTGTCAAAATGGGAAAATGCCTTAGAAAAGCACTAACAAACAGGCAAGAAGGAGGTATGGAGCAACAATGGGGAAACATCAAAACTGCCATCACTGAGGCAACAAGCCTTTGTGTGAAGCAAATAAACAAATCAAAAATGAAAGAAAAAGCCACTATGGTTCTCAAAAGAGGTGGCGGGGAAGGTTAGGGAGAAAAAGATAGCATTTAGGAAGTATAAGGAAACACAGAAGAAGCAGAACAGAGAACTGTAACAGTTAAGGCAGAAGGAAGCAGGGAAGTCAGTCAGAATAGCAAAGGCACAAACTGAGGAAAAGATAGCCAACTCGGTTAAGAAGGGGGATAAAACCTTTTATAGGTACATTAGGGAGCATAGAAAGACAAAGGGAGGGATAGTGAGGCTGAATAGAATGGACGGTGGGTGGGCAGAGAGGGACAATGAGAAAGCAGTGATACTGAATGAATACTGCTCAGTATTTACAAAAGAGGAGGAGGGGGAGGTACCTAATCCAATTAACTGAAGCACTCTGGATAGGGGGGTTGATCCCAGTCCTTTCACAGAAGAAAGGGTTCTGAAAGAACTCCTAAAACTGAAGAAGGACAAAGCAATGGGGCTTGATGGGATTCACCCCAGAATTCTAAAACAATTAAGGGGAGAACTAGAGACACCACTGACTACCCTTTTTAACAAATCATGGGGGGATAATGCGGTACCTGAGGACTGGAGGAGGGCAGATGTGATTCTCCTTCACAAAAGTGGGAGCAAGACAGAGGCAGGAAACTGCAGACCTGTCAGTTTGACCTCTGTGGTAGGAAAACGATGGAATCACTTCTGATGGAAAGAATTGTTAACAACATAGAGGCCAGTGGGGCACAGGATTCAAGGCAGCATGGACTCACAGCGGGAAGGTCATGTCAGATGAATCTAATCAATTTATTTGACTGGGTGACCAAAGTAGTAGACCAGGGAGGAGCTGTGGACATGGCCTACGTACACTTTAGCAAGGCATTTGACACAGTCCCACACAAAAGATTAATAAACAAATTAGCCAGCCTAGGAGTGGGTCCCAGGGTGGTAGCCTGGGTAAAACATTGGCTGAACAACAGGACACAGAAGATAATAGTAAACGGAGTCCACTCTGAAAAGAGGGGGGTTACTAGTGGGGTACTGCAGGGTTTAGTACTGGGTCCAGTTCTTTTTAATGTCTTTATTAGTGACATTGCAGAGGGACTGGAAGGAAAAGTATGCCTCTTTGCAGATGACACAAAGATCTGCAACAGGGTTGATACGGGGGTGGAAAGAATGAGAAAGGACTTTGCAAGTTTGGAGGAATGGTCAGAAGTATGGCAGCTTGGATTCAAAGTAAAGAAGTGCAAAATAATGCACCTGGGAAACAAAAACCCAGGGAAAGAGTACACAATGGGGGGGGGGTCGTAACAACAAAAATGGAAAGGGACCTGGGGTAATCATATCAGATGATCTTAAGGTTAGCAAGCAATGTGAGAAGGCAGTAGGGAGGGCTGGGGGATACTGGGATGTATAGGGAGAGACATCACCAGCATAAAACAGGAAGTTGTTATCCCTCTGTACAGACTGTTGGTAAGACCCCATCTGGAGTACTGCATCCAGTTCTGGAGACCCCATCTCCGTAAGGACATAAGACAGGATGGAGGCAGTCCAGAGGAGGGCAACTAAAATGGTGCAAGGTCTGCAAGAGAAGCCATATGAGGAGAGACTAAAGGGAATTAATATGTATACCCTTGAGGAAAGGAGGGAGATGGGGGGCATGATAGAAGCTTTTAAGTACCTCACTGGAATCAACAAAGTCCAAGAGGGTAGCATCTTTCAGAAAAAGAGATGTGCAAGAACAAGGGGACACAATTTGAAGATGGGGGTATGGCTCAGGGGCAATGTGAGGAAGTATTTTTTCACAGAGGGGGTGGTGGATGTGTGGAACTGCCTTTCTGAGGAGGTTGTGGGGTCTAAAACTGTGGAAGAATTCAAGAATGCATGGGACGCACATACGGCAATTCTTTCTGGGGGCAAGAAGAAATAGGCTGTTGGTTAACTAGGACCTGCAGCTTATCCAATAGGTAGGGAAATGGGCAGACTAGGTGGGCCAAGAGGTCCTTATGTGCCATCAAACTCTATGTTTCTATGTTTCTATGTTTCTAGGCAGTATAGCACAGTGGATTAAGGCTCTGAGCTGCAAATCTGGAGACCTGGGTTTGACTCCCACAGCCACCTAGGTGCATACTATGTGATCCTGAACAAGTCACTTAACTTCCTTGTGCTCCCAGGTCCCATCTGGAAACAAGCTTCGGCTTAGTGTGCTACTCTTGGTTAAACAATGTTCCCTTCCCTTCCATTACTTTCCCTGGTGTCTAGTGCCCCCCCCCGATCTTGTTTGATTCCTGAAGTAAATAAAACAGTCCATTGTCAATTGCACCCTTCCCCCATCCAGATCTCCCACTCAGCACCAACCATCCTGCACCCCTCAGAGCCCTCCCTCACACCCTCACTCACCTGAACTTATCCCAGGCTCAGGAACTAAGATAAGTGCAGTTCAATGTATTTCAACGGGGTTTTGAACTTTGGTGCATAACTTTGCTATTTTTTCATATTTTGACACCGAATTTTCATTATACCCTTTCTGAAACTCCTCCTCATTAACAATGTTGGTGTAATGTCACAAATCCTGCCCAAAAGGAGATTTTGCAGTCAGCAACATCACCTTTCAGGTTGAATTTCAAAATTTTCACCATACTAGTTCACGAGGTGGGGTCATAAGAAGGGTATGTTGAAAATTTAGGGTCAAAATATGCAAAAATGGTAAAGTCATGCACATATGTTGAAATTTATGTATGCTCCCTCACAACTTTTATAATTTTCAATATTTTCACCCCAAATTTTCAACATAGCCATTTCTTTACTGTACATCACCTCATGAATGTGACAGCCGTAATTTTTCAAATATTGGCCAAAATGTCTTTTTATGTCTGTGGCACAGAATGACTTTTCGGAAGGAATTTGACAATTTTTAGTACTGGCTTCATGATGTGGGGTAATAAGAAGGCTATGTTGACAATTTGATTGGTGTTGTCCTACAAGTGGAAGCACTGGTCCTGTGCTTCCACATAAACCTACATATACACATCAATGGGGGGATGGGAGTGCAAGCCACAGAGGGCCCTGTGCTTTGTCAGAGAATTAAGGATTCAACTGCACTATCTGAAAAACTATGCTTGCATGGGAGCACAGGGTCCCACAGGCAAAAAAGGGTGTGATTACACTATCTTAAAAAGTAAGGAAATTCTTTGCAAAAAACTGCAGCAATGCAACATTTAGGGTTCAGGCTACAGCAACAAAAGTAGGGAAATGTGGCTTTAGGGTTTCCAACCCTAAAATCCCACCCCACCCCTAAAAAATCAGGGTTCCCATTTTCCTTGGGGTTGGTCACCAAAAAATTTACCCCATTAGGTGTGTATGTTTCTCTAGTGCATTGAATGGGGTGATCTTTAGGGTGGACAATCCCAAGTTAGATTACTCCTGATTTTTTAGGAATGAGGTGAGTAGTGAGTTGGAAACCCTATCACTTCATGCTATAGCCTGAACTCTAAAGTTGCATTAATCTGATTTTTGCAAATAAGTTCAACACTGTTTTGTGTGTAAATTCATACACTTCCAGATTGCATTGTACTGTACTATAGCACTGATGATATAATGCAGATACACCATAGTAGCTACAGTATATTATAACATGGTGAAAATATTTGATATTTGATTGTATGAGAGACCAGTACAGGAGTGTAATTATGAGACTATATTTGCACTCCTGTACTTATTTCAGACACATAGCCTGTGCACGAGTTTCAAATCCCTGCACAAAACGGTGTCACTCAGAGTGTCAGTCACTGTGTCAACAGTAGGAAGCAAAATGTATGAGGTAACAAAATTACCTTGTTCACTTACATGATTACATAAGGGATCTTCTCTAAAGAAATGGCTACAGAATAATCTAGAGGGTCCAGGACCAGAAACTGAGACTCCTGCTGACTAACCCAATTAATTGAAGTTTGCACTAGGATAAACCTGAGGGAGTCTTTGGCATCTACAAAACTGGATTTAATTTTCACTTCAAAGACTGAAAGATAGGAGAGCTCCGGTGACATCAGCCTCAAGATGGCAGCTTGAATGTCCTGGTGGCACTGAGGGTTGAACTGCTGGATGCCACACCACGCACCACACCTGCGACCTGGGTTTGGGAGCAGACTTGGATTGCCAGGGGTCAGTGGAGTAAGAGAAGGTTTGAGCTGCTGGAGGACTGCTGTCCTCTCCTGGGAGGGAGGGAGGGAGGGAGGGTTGTAGATCACAGGCTTTGGTGGCTCCCAGTGGTGACTGGGGTTGCAGCAGTCCTTTGGGATTTCTGGCAGGGGACTGGCTATTGCAGCACTCCTGTGTGCATGTGTGGGAATGTGCACGCATATGCTGGGATGCTTTGCATGTCTGAACAAAAGAGGGGGAGGAACAGAAAAAGAAAAATGACCCTGGCCCTTGGTAGGCAAAGGTGGGTCAAGTGGATGGCCCCCATACCCATGCCAGGTCCTACCAGCCTCTGTCCAGTGCCCCCTTCATTCCCTGGTTGCTCCATCAGATTATAGATAGAGTGCCAGGAGGAGTCGGCAGTTCCACCTCGGGGGGCTCAGAGCCAGGAGGTCAAGTGATCCGGATAGCAGAGAGGAGACAGGTCCCACTGGGCAGGTAAGGCTGGGGACTTTTGGTGGGTGGGATATGGCTGAGCAATGTGCTGCCAACAGAATTAGAATGGATAGGAATTTTGGACTGATATATCAGTCCACAGCCCTGCAAAGGCTAATCCTGGTAACACCTCTGGGGTGTTGTTATTTTGCCAGGGATTTCAACATGCTGTGATCTAGTGTCTGAGATACTACAAGCCCACATCCCCCCCAGGCAGCCGGTGGCCCACAAGCAATGTGCAGCTATTCTGAAGGACCTCCAGTGGTCTGATATTTGGTGAGAACTCTATAGATGAGACAAAAATCACATCCATTACTTAGCTGTCCACCAGGTATATACAAGGATTGATTATAGTTATACACAACAGGAAAACTGTATATGCACAAAATAACTAAATGCGAAATATGAGACATACTCTCAGACCACACCCTGGTTCATACCTATCTCTGACTCTCCCAGTTTCATTCTAGAACACAATGGAGATTAAATGCATATTATCTTCACTCGGAAGAGTGCCAGAACTTTCTAGTGGATTATATTCCGAATATTTTAAAGCTCTACCAAGTCAGGAGTCACTCTTATGTGGCCCTTTGAGACACTCTTATAATGGTTCTAAGGAGGCACATCATTCCTTACACCTCTCAGAAACATTATGAAAGACAACAGAGGCTGGCTGACCTATAGGAGGCTTGTCAATTCCTACAGGCAACTCATAAAATGGGGGACAAATCACTCACCCTCAGATGATCAAAGCCAAGCAAGAAATAGATAACATTTATTTTTATTAAACTGAGATGGCACTAATGTGTCTTAGGCACAGGCATTACAAGGTAGGCCCCCGAGCAACTAGAGCATTAGCACACCAGATCCAAAAGAAGAAAACTAGGGCTACAGTCACTATCTTGTGGCATCCACTTTCTGGCCAAATCATATGGGAAACCCCACAAATCACTGAAGCCTTTAGATCATTTTATACAACCCTCTACTCCCCAGAGAACTTGCATAATCAACAGGACACAGAAAATTACCTGAAATCATTAACTCTGTGGACACTGATGCAAGAACAAGCAGCCACCCACACCACTCCAATCTGCCTTGGAGAGTTAGAACATGTGGTTCATACTGCCAAGAATCAGAAGGCCCCAGGCCCTGATGGATATATTGCAAAGTTCTATAAATCCCAGAGGGAGTTAGTACTTCTGCACTGCAAGCATACAATGAGGTACTAAAAGGTGGAGAGATCCCCAGTATGTGGTAATATGTTTTGATCTCCGTTATACCCAAACCAGAGAAAATCCCAGTTGATTGTGTGGCCTATAGGCCAATCTCAGTTTTAAACACAGACTATAAGCTCTTCTTGGCAATAATTGCAACATAGGTTAAAATCTATACTCCTAATGCTAATTCATCCATACCAGACCAAATTTTTCAGTGGTAGACAAACAGGAGCCAACTTCCTGTGAATACTGCACATACTGCACCATATGCATTTCCACAGAAAACCGTCCATGATATTAAGCCTAGATGTTGAAAAGGCACTTGATAGGGCATCTTGCTCCTACCTTAACAACATTGACTTGAATGGGTTTCCTAGTGGACTTTGTGTCTCTTTTGCAGAACCTTTATGCTGCCCCGCAGGCCTCTATTAAAGTTAATGGACACACCTCCCAAATATTCGCCCTTGGATGTGGTACGCACCAGGGGTGCCCACTGTCCTTGATCTTTTTTGCACTCCATATTGAGCCCCTGGTCAAAGCAATTCAGAAAAGTCCAAGTTATATGAGTATACAAACTGGGGAAATGGAACATTGGATTGTTTTATATGCAGATGACAGTCTCTTGTATATGGAAGAACCTGAAGCCTCTATCCATGAGATCTTTCAGCTCCTGTCCTGTTTTCAGTGAGTTCTAAGCATATAAATTAAATACA
Organism: Neoceratodus forsteri; assembly: GCA_016271365.2. Classification (NCBI taxonomy): domain Eukaryota; kingdom Metazoa; phylum Chordata; order Ceratodontiformes; family Ceratodontidae; genus Neoceratodus; species Neoceratodus forsteri. The sequence continues at coordinate 677,870,312 of CM057453.1, read as the reverse complement.
CACAAAATGAAGGTACTTCCCTGCCATTATATTCCCAGCCCAGAGTTGAAGAGGCAATATCCCTTCTGCAGGGAACTTCATGCCATTAAATATTTGGGTATTAAACTGCCCTCCCAATTGAACTGTTTATATGAAGTAAACTATGGTCCATTGACACAGCAGTTAATGGCAGACCCAAAACATTGGCAAAATGTACCTTTAAACTTCATAAGTAAGATAGACGCAAAGCGAATGGTGGTACTACCCATCACAAGACTGGAAGAAATAGTGACTAGCGATATCTAGATTCATTTGGGGAGGCCTCAGACCTTGAGTTAGGTTCACTACCATGATTCTTCCCAAGAATAAAGGAGGATTAGGACTCCCAGATTTACATTTTTATTATACAGCTGCATAGCTCCATATATTATTCTACTGGCAATCACATGGCACAGGCCCCAATGGCTAGAAAAGGAGCAGGAAATCTTGCCTTTCTCAGACATGACTAAATACATGTTTGGGAGGACTACTGGACTGCCAGGAGACAAGGAGTGGCATCTCTGGATAGTCTGAGTTAAAGAGGTATGGCAAAAAGTGGTAGATGAAACAAGACTAAAATACCAGATCCCATGGGTGTGCCCACTTGCATATCTACCTGACTTTGTCCTGGCAATGATCGCTACTGCATTCCATAACTGGCAGAAACTGAACATATATTTCCTAGGAAAACTATGCACTGGCACAGATATGAAATATTTTATGGATTTGCAACAGAAGTTCAGCCTTGAACATAGAGATTTCTTCCATTACCATGCAACCTTATCAATAGAGGCATGGGACCCTGCAGAGCAAGCAGCCCTTATTAAGGCACTGGTAGCACATATCAATCTACAAGAATACCCCAAATCTGATAGCCACCATTTACAAAGCACTACAAGACACACACAAGAACAATACTAGATATATTGCTCTACAATGGGAAGAGGAGCTAGGTGTACAGATTGAGGAGGTGGAGTGGGAGAAAGGATGTTATGAAATGGGGAGGACTGCATCCTCATATATCTGGAGAGAATATTCATGGAAACATCTTATGAGATTTTCTGCTCCCCAGTGATCACTGCCAAATACACAAGAAATGGGGATGTGAAATGCTGGTGGGTTGTGGAACTACACAGGCTACCCTTACATACGTTATGTGGATGTGCCCGGTATTGAAATACTTCTATGGGAAGTTGGAGGGGGCTAACACAGAGGCTTTGAATGTCCCTGTTCAACTAATCCCTCAGTTGTATCTGTTTCATGCATACCCCAGGGTCTTAAATGTAGGCATATTAAATATCTCCTAGGAATGATGCTCATTGCAGCCAAGGAATGCATCACAAGGAAATGGTTAACCAATCAACCAACCACATTAGATTAATGGAGAACTACTGTTAAATATATATATATATATATATATATATATATATATATATATGATGGAAAAAATCACTTTTAGTTTAAATGATAAAACTGAGGTATTCACATCTAGATAGACGGCTTGGGTATTATATGTAATGCAGCATGACTGTACCTCTGTTCTTTAAGAGATACAGAAGAGAGATAAAGGGACTGGTCTCACCTACAGTCATCATTCAGAAGGGTAACATGAGGGGCTGGTACCCAGGAGGTGGTATGGCCTCATTCTGGGATGCAGGGGGCCAGATTGCTTTAAAGGGATACTCATAACTGTACATGACTGAGGTCTTCATGGGCAGTCCCTGACCCCCCTTCTTGCTTTTCCAACACCCTCCCATCTACTCTAACATTCTGGGATATATAACTCAAACATAGACTAAGTAGAAATAAGGATTGAAGAACTGTGGTGTTGTAACAGCGAAACCCCCATGCTGTGTTGGGAGGCAAAATTTACAATGTTTAAATTAAACAGGTAATGCTCCTTATGTAATCCAGGAGGCTGACTATCTCTTTTCATGTAACAGATCATACTAAATGTGCAAAAACTCTCAATAAAGAGATATTTACAAAAACAAAAAAAAATAGTGAAAAATACTAAATTAGTGAGGAACTAGCTGACAGCTTCAGTGACCATCAGGGCATTGTATGCCTTAAGAGTAAAGATAAAAGTCCGCTCCCCTCTGCCCCCCCTACCCCGCTTACTATCTCCCTCACCTTATCCACCCCACCCCACCTATACTACCCCCTTTCACAGCCTACTCCTCTCAACCCTCTCTCCCCATTTCTCCTCTCCCTCTATACTGCACTATACCCCCACTCCCAATGACAAAGCCCCCTCAGGCTGCCACTCATGCACAGCATCAACAAAATATTTCTTTCTGGTGGCCTTACCCTACTCAAGCACTTGCTACCTGAAATGCTTCAGTTGACCTGTGCAGATTTGAACTGACTGTCTATACATGTATTACTGACGAAATTCTCACTGTAAATTTCCTGACAATCAGTAACCAAATTGTAATTCAACTATTAAGAATATTACTTTCTTTTTTATGTATACTATCTAACCCTTTTTGTATGCTTTGTAACCTTGAAATCATGTCATCTTTGTACGCAAACGTCTCACTGTATATATACTGTTGTTACTGTTAATCTCTGTTTCTGTACTATGTTTGCCTTGGAGCCTTTGTAAATGAGCCCTTGGCTCAAAGGTATTAATCCCAAACTGAAATAAATAAATGTATGTCTGAGAGCTGATGGGGTGGTGTACAGGAGGGTGTTTCAAAATGTTGATTATATATCATTTATGCAGGACATAGAGGCAATTGATTGGAACAAATTCTGTCTCATCCACACTATAAATAAAGCATGGAATTATTTCCAAATGGAGTTCATAAAGGTGTATGATAGATATGCCCTAGTGAAAAAAACAGTATCTGAAATATAATAATACCCCATGGTATGATAGCAAGCTATACAAATTAAGAACAAGAATTAAGAAGAACAAAATAAGAGGAATAAATCATGGGAAAAGGCAAAAAAATCAAATATGCAGAGTGACCGGGATGCTTTCAGAGAGATTACAAATATATATTTGAGAGAACTCAGAAAAGCAAACTAGTGCTATTACATAGAAGCATTCAAAAATGTAAGCAATTTGAACCTGATGGATTTTTGGAAGTTAATGTATACACTACAGAACTTGGGATCCACTGCACTTCCTGAAATATTTAAAATCAAGGGTGAGACTCTGGTGAATGGCAATGAAGTGGTTAATAATTTTAATAACTTCTTTATTAACATGGATGCTGAGGCATGCAAGGTAAACCATCTATTAGGGCATGCGTATAGAACATCCACATATCACGCTACCATTCCCTCTTGCTCTCCTCTTGTAAATCCGTTGCTGGACAGGATGCTTTCTCTTTCTGCTTTCCTAATCTCTGGAACTGTCTTCCCCTAATGATTCAGTCTGCTTCCTCCAAACACTCTATCTCCTCTCTACTCAGAGTACACACTGTTCCCTCCTGTAATTGTCCTTAACCCAATCCCCTGTCCCTCCATACCCACCTGCTCCTTACCTATCCCAACCCCAACACTCTTCCTCACCTCCATGTCTCAATCCTCCCTTCCTGCCTCCCTCCTACTCAGCCTCATCTTCCCCTTCCCCCTCCTTTATCCCTCCATCCCTTCCTCCTCCATCCCTCTCTTCTTACTCCTCTTCCCTCCACACTACTCTCTCATCCCCACTGCCGCTCTTCTATCTCACTCACTCCCCCTTCCCTCCCCTATTATCCTCTCTACCCTCCTACCCTTCCCCTCCCCTTCTCCTATCTCTGCCACTATATTCCCTCCATTTGCTGTCCCTTACCCATTCCTCTCCATTCCCCTCCTCCATTTTCCTCCCCTATTTCCTCTCCTTTCTCCCCTCCCCATCTCCCCTCTCCTCTCTCAGAATGATTCAGTAACTTCAGAAGTTTCTTCCTACAACCCTGACCTACTTTTTTGTCCTCTTCTCCTACCCAGTCCTCTATTACCTGACTGCACAGTCTTGAGAGTGCCTTAACCTTTTCTTTTATTTCTATGTCTATATGAAACTGTTTATTATTGTACAATTTTGTGTTTATTGTATTCTGCACTTCAATTTATTGCTTGTACTTATCCCTCCCTTCTCCCCCCCCAGGATGCATCTGGAAATGAGCTTTATGTCTCAATATGTCTTTCCTGTTAAATCTCTTTTAAATAAAAAAGCAAATAAAATATCTAAATCAACTAAGCATAACACAAGCATTTACATTTCAAGAAATAGAAATGGGAGAGGTGATGACTCAATTACTATTAATAGATGAGACTAAATAATTAGGTTTGGATAATATCCCTAGCAAGCTTTTAAAATATACTGCACCTGTTATTGCACAACTGATTACATCTCTGTTCAACATGGAGCTAAAACTAGTGAGTACCCTGAAGACTGGAAACATACAAACGTCATTCCTTTGTATAAATCAGCCTCAAAGACATAAATTAGCTGTTGGGGGGGGGGCTGGATTCTCCCAGGCTTAGCTAAAGAGCCTGCCCCCCCCCCCAAAAAAAAAAGATATTGTGAAGAAGTCTAATCTCTGGGTGGCACAAATATTCACATACTGCTATGGGGGGGAGAGATGCAAAACTCCTTGTAATTGTTAACTGAAGATATATTTATTATATGTACTATTCCTTAGCTACCTCTGTTACACAGTTGGACAATGTTGTGTGTCCATGGGCCACTTCCTCAGGGCCCGTGGTGGTCCTAGTAACATAATATGCAAAATTATTAATTGTATCATAAGTACATTCATATTCCTGCAAATTGCTTTCCATTGATTAAAACCTTGAATACATTTTCTTTGTCAATTCTTAGACACTGAAATGTATTTATATGATATTCTGTACATGTACTGGCTAGTTAAAATATTTTAGACTGGTGAAACCCTTTGCAAAAATTCCAACACTGTGCATGAATTTCTAAGTTATATAATGTTCAGTGTCAGAGTGATAACAGATATTATACAAGGGCAAGAAAAAATCCTGTTCTCTGATTGGTCAGTGTGTGCCTCAGACAGTGATGATATTAAGTTATAACATCACTGTATTAAGTCCAGGCACACACATATGACCCCATAACAGGAATCATGCTACCACTCCTAAAGTTTCCGGTGCTCTGAATGCTTAGTAAAGCGGTGACAGCTTCAGCACCCCCCCCCCCAATTTCTTTTCTGTGTCTGGCACTCACACCAAGTACCACAGTTCAGCCCCAGAGTTCAGTTCATAAAATAAATAGATTTTTTGCCAGCATTTTGTTCCTGAACTGAGTGGCTTGAGTGAACCGCGCTAACCACAACCTACGATCACGTGTCTCACTGAAGCTGCTCATTTTTGGGACAAAATGCTGGCAAAAAATAACTCTTCCTTGTGTTGTAACCCTAATTAGCCTCTCACTTCTCTAGCTGCCACAATATTGTTTCACCAGTGAAGCCGTCACAGCTTCACACATTCCCGCTGTGCCCTTTGGTCTTCATCACGACCGCAAAATAATGGAAACTGCAAAAAGCACTGTGAGTGCTTACCATACTCCATTAACACAGCGCTGACAGACTTTTCCAACTGTGCTCCACTTGCAGATGAGACAGCTTTCTTTTCTCCACAGACAGCGACCACGTTCACAAGATCCCCAATGTAAAACTAAAAAAGTAACCAAATAAAGCCATACAGCCAAACGGCTTTTCACCTTCCCTCAAGAACACCTCAATGAGAAGCTCTACAGGACTGGGAAAGCAGCATCACTGAAGCAACAGCGCCACCTAGTGTTGCAAAAAAATAGGAATTTTTTTAAAATGTATACCTGCCCACATAAAAATCAAATAAAAATACATAATAATTTTAATTTTTTTCTTCTTTTTTTGTTATCACACAAGCCATTGTATAATAGCAATAAGGCACTCCAGCGATGTGTGTTATTGTGTAATAGCATCACTCCTGGGGTGGAGGAAGCACTCTGCTTCGCCTCATGCTTTGACCCACCCCAGGAGTGACATTATAGCACAATAACACACACCCTGTCATGCCTTATTGCTTAATTGAAACACTGAGGCACTGCCAGTCTGCACATACTGTTACTTTGGTTGTTTTTACTGTTCTATATTTCTGAAGTGCTACTTCCTTTTATCATATTTTTCTCAAAGTGGCAATTTAACTGTACTAAACAAATGTAACAAGTGTAAATTTATGCACTCACTGAAAAAGCTATAATACATAAAATAAATATATATTTATTTGAAAATTACAATGAGTTTGAAGTATTCTTCAAAAAATGAAATATCAAACTACAGGCCAATTTCTTTACTTCAGATTATATCCAAAATGCTTAAAAGATTAGAGGCAGCTCAGTTGAAAGTTTTTTGAATGTGAATGATTTAATCAGCTCAAATCAATCAGGTTTCAGAGAGAAACATATCACTCAGACTGCACTTCTAAAAGTAGTTGAGGACATCCAGCAGCCCCTAGAAGATAGACTTGGTGAATGTGATATTTTTAGATCTGTTGAAGGCTTTTGACACATTAGATCATACATTGTTATTGAATAAACTACCCACCATGGGTCTATCAAACAAAGTCATAAACTGTCTACAAGATTATCTTGTAAGGCATAGATAAAAACATATTCCTAAAACAGTTTCAATTAAAATTGACAGAAACAATATTGAGGTGCCACAAGGATCAGTTGATACTGGGTCCATTTCTGTTTGACCTGTATGTGAACACTCTTACATTTGAGGATATCAAAGTATTCTTTCACTTACATGCAGATGACACTCTAATTTATGTGAAAGGAACAGGTATAAAACAAACCCAGGGTGTATTTCAAAGGGAATTTAAAACATTGCACACTTTTTTACAGAAAATACATTGGTGTTAAATGCTAATAAATCAAAAGTAGGGTTGTTTAAACAGAGGAATAAAGAAACAGGTTGTGGGGACATGCTGAGCATAGCTATGGGGGATGGTATCAGTTTGCAACAGGTTGAATCATACAAATAGCTAGAAATCTGGGATGATAATCAGTGTAAATGGAATACACATATTCACAGTATGACCAAAACATCTATGGCAAAAACTGGTATGTTATATAAAATAAGGAAAGATCTGCTGATACAGTTAAGACTGAAAGTGATCAGTGCAATGATCATTCCAATTTTTGACTATGGGGATGTTTTGTACAGTAGTAGTCAAAGATATGGTCAGATGTTTCCAGATAGTTTGTGAAATTTCTAAAGAGTTCTCTCTGCTGCCCCTGCTGTGGAAATGGAGAAAGCAGGAGATTTCTCTAGAAATATCACAGAAATTTCAGGAAATACCTGAACATGTCTTTGGTTATGACTGCATGGGGGGCATCAAGGACTGACCTTGCTAAAGTAGATATATGTACAATCACTTTGCCAGATTATCCTTGATGCCCCCCATGGCATATTCACCACTGTCTCCTGTACAAAGAGCTGAATTGGCTTTGTTTTGAGCTAAGAAGATAGCTACACATAACAGAAATGACAGTTAAATGCTAGACAAAGAATGTTCCTGATAATAACGTATTTATAAAAACTCATAAGGGTGTACTGCGATTAGCAAACAGTATTGAATTTGATGTTCCTCTAAAAAAACAACATAAGATGATCCTCTTTCTATCATTTGGCTCCCAAACATTTGGAAAATAATACCTAAAAATTTGAGGTCACGAAATAATGATACAGAAAAAATTAAAAGAATGTTTTTGCTACAAGACATGTTAAGCAAGCTTGCTGTCCCAGTCCTGAAGTTAGTCAATTTCTACATCCTGATGTAAATGTTTGTATTTTGTTTGCCTTTATAAGGTGTTATTACATTAGTTGAATTATTTAATTCTATGTGCACATAGCTGAAGATGCCCTTTTGGATCCACATCTACTCCTGCACTTTGCCAGCACCCCCCCATCTTCACCTCCCCTGCTGACCCATGACAAATGCCACCCGGCTGCACTACCTCTATTCTTACCCGCCTTCCACCTCTCCTCTCTGTTTCCCCTCCCACCTACCTCCCCTTTTCTCCCATCCACTTAGTCTCCCTGATTTCACCCTCCTCCTTTCCCTTTCCCCTCCCCAAAGTTTCACCTTATTGTTCTTTTTCCCTCTACAAGACTATGGCCCAGATATTCAGACTGCACCAGGCTGAGGCGCAAGCCTGGGTGCAGCACAACTTGGCTGCGCAGGGGCGTTGACAGTGTGATATTCAATGGAGCTGCGCCAAGGCACAGCATTGTTGAATATCGCAGCTTGGCCACCCGCAGTGCACATGGCGCAGTGGAACTGCACCAGTGCAAGTGGCCAGAGTGGAGCAGGGGGATGCGCTAGCGCAAGTTCTGTTGTGCTAGGTGCAACAACCGCGATGTTCAAAAGTGCACATGCAAATGGGGCCATAATGCATGCAAGGCACAAATGGGGCCATTTGCATGTCATTATGGCCCCATTTGCATGCAGGTGCACCAATCCCCGGCAACTTGCACCTGGCGCACTGCCAGGCAGCAGCCGTTGGGAACCGATGCCCCCTGCACAGCATGGCAATGTGCCCCACTGCTCGATCGTGGGCATATGTTGATGTAAAAACCATCCAATATTCCTGGTGGTCCAGTGGACTGCTGCACACCCAATCACGGTCTTAAGTATAAACATAAACATCCTATATCCCTGGTGGGCCAGTGGACCGCTTGCAGCCCGATCATGGGCTGAAGTATAAACCTCAATCGTCCAATATCCCTGGTGGTCCAGTGGACCTCTCACAGCCAAATCATGGGCTTAAGTATGAAACTATAACTTCCAATTTCCCTGGTAGTCCAGAGGACCACTTAAAGCCTGATTGCGGGCTTAAGAATGAAAAAATAATGTCCAATATCCCTGGTGGTCCAGTGGACCGCTCGCAGCTCGATCGCAGGCATAAGTTGAATAAATGCAATGTTCAATATCCCTGGTGGTCCAGTGGTACCCCCCTCCACTTACTGAGCCCCACCACTGCTCCCCCAGGTCAGTGGCAGCACCCACCCACCTGCCGCCCACGCCCAGACTGGCGGTGTACAGTAGGGCTGTACGCCCATTGGTCCACAAGCATGAGCCAATGGGCATGCAGCCCAAACCATACTACACAGTCCAGATATGTAAATGGATCCATTCACATATCTGGACTGTGTAATCAATGCAGCTACATGCCCATTGGCTCACGCTGTGGACCAATGGGCGTACAGCTCTACTGCACACTGTCAGTTGGTGGTGATGGCAGAGAGGTGGGTTCTACCGCCGCTGCTGACCTGGGGGTGAGGCAGTGGGGCTCAGTGGGTGAGTGGGGATGGTGTACCTCTGGACCACCAGGGATATTGGACATTGCATTTATTCAACTTATGCCTGTGATCAGGTGGCGAGTGGTCCACTGGACCACCACGGATATCGGACGTTATTCTTTCATTCATAAGCCCGTGATCGGGCTACGAGTGGTCCACTGGACCACCAGGGAAATTGGACATTATATTTTCATACTTAAGCCTGCGATCGGGTGTGAAGCAGTCCACTGGACCACCAGGGATGTTGGATGTTTATTTATACTATGGATGCCCACAATCAGACATGGGGGGATGCCGCCATGAAGGTGCAGCTGGAGCTCGGGTGACCACCCACAGGTGGCAGCTGCTGTGTTGCGCCCTGCAATACAGCAGCTTACCTGTGGGTGGCCAGTCATTGTTCCTTTTTTTTTGGCTCACCTGTGTGCAGTGCAAGTAGGGGTTGCACATGCATGGGCTCAGCACATCCCCAGGCTGAATATGGGGATGTCGCGAGGGTAATGAGCCGCCCTACCTCGCGCGCCATTGCACTGATACGCCGGTAGCATCCCGGGATTTGTGCCAGGCACAATCCATGTTTGAATATTGTGCCAGGGAACATCGGTGGGTTGTGCATGGTGCAACACTGTTGTGCCATGTGCAACCCTTCTGAATATCTGGGCCTATGTGTTTTTTTTATTTTATAAACTGTTATCTTTGTTTATGTTTGTCTCAATTATACCAATGACCTAGAACCTTTGTAAAAGAGCCTTGGGTCAAAGGTATTTGTAATCCTAGAACAAATAAATAAAAATAAAAAAAACATTTTATACAGTATTGTGTAATTTTCTTCATACTGTTTGCACATTATTTCTGAAAAACTCTATTAGTTTTGTAATTAAATATTGAACTTTTTTCCTCTGTAACCAGGACCATGCAAAAGAGATATCCTTGTAAATGAGCTTATGCCTAATGGGAATTACTTAATTCATGTTGCTGAATAACATTTTATGACTACTACAGTACTACAGCCAGAAGAACTGGTTGCCCAGTCTTCAACAACTCTTAGTACGCATGCTGAAATACAAAAAGAAGAATTAGATCACCTTAAGATAGAGAAAAATGAGCTGAAAACAGTTAAAGAAAAGTCAAGGGCAATTACTGTGCGCCAAGATTGGATGTCTGAGAAAAACCAAAAACACAATTAACTTAAAACAGTTATCCCAGAGACACTAAATGAAATTCTCAGAGAATTTTTTGAAATAATCTGAACAATGAAAAAGGGAAGAATATGGTCTGTCAGTTACAATTGTCTGAGAGAATCTATCAATCATTATCGAAACTCAACAGAAAGTGCAAGAAACATTAACCTTATATCAGACAAAACATTCATGTCATCAAATAATGTTTTTGACACCATGATAAAAAAATACAAAACAAATCAGGCTGAGATACAACACAGCACTTACCCTGAATTCATGACTCCAACCTGCTTCTTGTGAGAAAGTCTCCTACACTTTCCCCTGACACAGGAATCAACTCTGTGCACAAGGTTTGGCTCCACCTGCAGCTACATTTTGTTCAGAGGATGGGATGGCTAAAGAGAACTAACAAAAGACAGTTTTATAGTAAACAGTCATGAAAATGGTATAAAATACATCTTCACTGAGCTTCAATGAAATGACAAAGAATCATAAAGTGATGAAGAAAGAAAGTCTTAATAGTTTTGTGATTGCGTGCACATCCAACCCTCTGTGGCCAGTCAAATTTGTTTTGAAATGTACAGAAAAAATGCCAGCAGAGGCTAAAGGATTGCTTTTGAACCCAAAACGCTTGCTGCGGCCCTTCTTTGAAAGACAGCTGGTGTGGTATTGTAGAGTAGAGATGGAGGAGGAGGAGGAGGAGTCTTTATTTTTGTCTGGTGCCTTTCCCCAGAGACTCAGGTTGTTACTACAATTGTAGTACAGCAGAACCACTGTAAATGAATTAAAAGCAAAATTAATAAATATGATTCATAAGTCACTACCATAAAATCATAAGACCAACCTTGATTAGTAAATAGATAACTGATTAATAGCAGGTTGGGATTATAGCAATATAAGCAACATCAGTCCTTGAATGCCTGTGTGAATAGATAAGTTTTCAGATCACTCTTAAAGGCCTCAAATGATAGGGGCTCTCACAGAGGTCTGAGCTAAAGAGTCAATGAAAGTCAACTATTTGGCAACAGTGCTTACCCAAGTCTTTAATAAAGTGCCATTTAGTTGTGATTTCACAAATCACTCCCTCAGAAGCAAGGTGGCACATTTGCTAAGTGATACTGGGCTGCAGTCTTAACACATTTTGTCTATTTATTTATTTTTATTTATTTGCTTTTGTTAACCAGGTAAGCACACTAGACATCCAAGTGCCTGTTTTCAGGTGCGACCCGGGAGAGTTACAGAGTAAACGGGAAACATAGTACAAAGTTGAGGTAACATACCCCTCACCTTAGATGACAGCCTGGGTAAAGAATTGGCTGGAGAATAGGACACAGAGAGTAATAGTAAATGAAGTCCACTCAGAAGAAAGGAGGGTTACTAGTGGGTTACCGCAGGGTTCAGTATTAGGACTGGTCCTCTTCAATGTCTTTATAAGTGACATTGCAGAAGGACTGGAAGGAAAAGTATGTCTCTTTGCAGATGACAGTAAGATCTGCAACAGAGTTGATGCACAGGGTGGGGTGGAAAGGATGAGAAGGGACTTGGCAAGGTTAGAGGAATGGTCAAATGTATGGCAGCTTAGATTCAATGCTAAGAAGTGCAAGGTAATGCACCTGGGAAACAAAAACCCAGGGGAAGAGTACACAATGGGGGGTGAGATACTAACAACAACAAAAATGGAAAGGGACCTGGGGGTAGTCATATCAGATGACCTAAAGGTGGGCAAGCAATGTGAGAGGGCAGCAAGGAGGGCTGGGGGGATACTGGGATGCATAGGGAGAGAGGCATCACCAGTAGAAGACAGGAAGTTATTATACCTCTGTACAGACAGCTGGTGAGACCCCATCTGGAGTACTGTGTGCAGTTCTGGAGACCCAATCTCTGCAAAGACATAGACAGGATGGAAGCTGTCCAGAGGAGGGCAACTAAAATGGTACAGGGTCTGCACCGGAAGACATATGAAGAGAGACTTAAGGAGCTTAATATGTTTAGCCTCGAGGAAAGGAGGGAGAGGGGGGACATGCTAGAAACTTTCAAGTACCTCAAGGGAATCAACAAAGTCCAAGAGGGTAGCATCTTTCAAAAAAAGAGGTGTGCAAGAACAATAGGGCACAATTTGAAGATGGGGGGGTGGCTCAGAGGTAATTTAAGGAAGTATTTTTTCACAGAGAGTATTGTGGATGCATGGAACAGCCTTCCGGAGGAGGTTGTGGAGTCAAAATCAGTGGTGGAATTCAAGCATGCATGGGATAGTCATAAGGCAATTCTGGGGTGTGGGGGTAGGAAGAAGTAGGCTGCTGGTTAACTAGGATCTGCAGCTTATCCAGTAGGTAAGGAAATGGGCAGACTGGGTGGGCCAAGCGGTCCTTATCTGCCATCAAATTCTATGTTTCTATACAGGAGCCACAGGCTCTGACAAGTGGGTGGTACAACTTATGTACAACAGGTTCAAAAAAGGTCAGGTAAGCAGTCTAGCAACAAGTTACATAACAGCATAGGGAGGCAGAATAATAAATCACAGCTTAAAGTAACATCAGAGAACAACACAAAAGAAATTAACATCAAAAAATTGTTGAACGTACATGTATGTAATAACCTGACATGAGCACCTAACATGAGAGAGAGCTGAAAGACCTATGCAGAAAGGAGGCGGTTACTGATATGACAGGATCACCTTTCCAACAGGGGGATGGTAAGTGTCTTAAGAAGGTTATCAGCAGAGATTCAACAGCGGTCATTAAAACTGCTCACCGGGCAGCTCCCTCAGAGAATCGGGGAAGGGAGAGAATATGTTGGGTCTATATGGAACATAGACTGGCCAAGGCAGTTTTGAGGAAGCTCCATAGGGATGTTTTGAAGCAGGGGTGGAGGGAGAGGCATGAACTTGGGCGGGAAGGGAGTTCCACATTTTTGGCGCATGGACAGAGAAGGCCCAGTCACCTGTGAGGGTGCGGGTCTTGGGAACCAGGCGGGTCTGTGCAGCACTAGATCTTAAATGGTAGGCAGGGGTTGCGTGTTTAAGGGGAAGGGCTAGTGCAGAGGGAGTGGTCATTCTGACTATGTTATCTACGAAGTTGCCAAGGACAAAGGTGCGGTGCTTTTCAGGGGGGAGCTACTCCAGCTGTGAGTAGAACTCACAGTTATGTGTAAGGTGAGGGGCAGAGAGTGTGGAGCAGCATATATTGTTGTAAGCAGTGTCCCATTTCGCAAGGCTAGAGTTCGGGACAGGAGCAAAGGCAACGAGCCCATAGCAAAGCATGGGAAGGAGTATCCCCCTGGCTATGGCGAGCCAAGCAGCCGGGGTGAGGCAGTCCTTGGCTCAGTAGGCAAGGCCGAGCTTGCCATTCAAGGCTTTACATACATTCCGAATATGCGTGGTGAGATCCAGTTGTGGATCAAGGGTAACCCCTAGATACTTGATGGAGTCAATGACTGGTAGGAGGGAGCCATTAGCTCCATAGATTTTTAGAGGTGCTGGGCAGGAAGAAGTTTTAGCCACAGACCCAAAGAGCATGGCCTGGGTCTTCTTCAGGTTGATGATAAGCTTGTGGCCCTCAAGCCAGTTCTGGAGATGATAGAAATCAGAGTTAAGCCGGGAGTTGATGATAGTAATATCGTGGTAGCTGGCCAGGATGACAAGGTCATCCGCATATAGAGTTGGGAGCCCATGAGTAGTAGCGGTGGGCAGTTCATTAATGAACAGGGAAAACAGAATGGGTCCAAGGACGGATCCTTGGGGGACCCCGCAGTTAACTGGGGAGAGGGCTGAGAGGGTGCGATTGAAGCAGGTGTATTGCTGCCTACCCACAAGGTAGTTGGAGAACCATTCAAGGGTCGGTGGGAGAATCTAAGAGAATGCAGGTAGTGGAGTGGAGAGAATGGTCAACCCGATCGAAGGCCTTAGAAAGATCGTCGAATATGGCCCCAGTCATATTGCCTTGGTCAGTCACGGACCTGATCTCAGAGGTAACCAAGGCAAGCACAGTCGATGTACTGTGTCCTTTTCTGAAGCCATGCTGGGCAGGGGAGAGAACAGCATAACTCTGGAGGTAGTGGGAGAGTTGAGAAGCAACTGCCTTTTCAAGGAGCTTGCAGGTGGCAGACAGTATTGCGATGGGGCGATAATTATTGATATCTTTGAGGTCGCCTTGTTTGTAAACAGGGACAACCTTGGCAACCTTCCATACATCAAGTACATCAAGGATGATCCCCGAGATAAGAGAGGAGTTAAAGATATGAGCGACCGGTCGGGCGAGGAGGGGAGCCCCCAGGCTAAGTAGTTTTGGTTCGAGTCTGTCATGTCCAGCCCCGTGTGATGTGAGAGACCAGCCAGGAGTTCCTGGGTCTCACCAACTGAGATCCATTTGAGGTAGAAGGGTGGACAGGGGGGGTGCCCACTCAGCAGTTCTGGGGCAGAAAGACGGGAGGGAGGCGGAGCCAGCAGGTCTGAGAACATGAAGTTAAAAGCAGTGGTGATGGTTTGGGGGTTATTACAGTTGGTCCCCCCAATATGCATGTTGGTGAACTGTTCCTTGGCAGACCCTCCAAAAAGGCTTTTGACATTTTTCCAAAAGCGCCGGGGGTTGTTGGTTGAGGTTAGCAGGGCAGATTTGAAGAACTCACTTTTGGCAGCACGTATGGCTCTCTTACAGGCATTTCTGAGTTACCGATATTCAAGGAGGTTGTTGTCATTGCAGGAGATCTTGTGTTTCACCCAGCATTTGTCTCTCTGCTTCATGAGGGAGAAAAGACCTCCATGGAGCCACTTCGTGACTGTGCCTTGCACCCTAATTTTAGAGTGGGGTGCATGCCTCTTTTGCAAGGGAACAAATATGGCAAGGAAATGATCAAGGTCTGCTACAGGGTCATTTGTGGCAGTAACCCTAGACCAGTCGGCAAGTTGTAGGTCCTCGAGGTAGTCATTGAGTATAAGTTTGGAATAGTCCCTCATCTGGATCACTCTGCTGGGTACTTTGGGCGAGTTGAAGCCCCATATGCAGTAGGTTGGGGAGTGATCTGAAATGGCATCAGGGGGTATCCCAGAGTGGACAATTTTATCCAATCTATTGCTCATGACTCAGTCAATGAGTGACCCTTTGTCCCCCCGGGAGGAGGGCCTTGTGGGTTCCATGATAATCTGACTGAGAGCAAGACCTGAGAGAAGAGGCTCGAACTGTTTAGCATTGGGCCCCAGCCAATTGAGGTTAAGATCCCCCAGGATAAGCAGCTCATTTGAACCAACCTTATCCCTGAGTTGGTCCAGTAGTAAGGAAAGCCCTTGAGCACCCCCTTTTGGAGGGTTGTAGGCACAGACAAGATGCACCTTTTTAGTGTTCCCGAGCAGGAGGAGGGTGTGAAGGAACTCACAGGCTGGGGAAGCAGGGGGTAAATGTGCAACTGTCATCACATTTAGGTGCACCTTATAATATAGGAGCACACCCCCCAACACTTACTGCCTGCCCTATCATGACGGACAAGGCTGTAGCCTGGGAGGGCACAAGCAGACTCAGAAATGCGGGGCATAAGCCAGGTTTCTGTGATGCTCATAATGTCACACTTGTAATGGGCTGCCCAGGCTGTTAGTTCAGCCAGGTTTTGGAGGATGCTGCGGATGTTGAGGTGCACTATTTTTAAACCTTTGGCAGTTAGCCAGGCTGAGGGGGGCTTGAAAGAGGCCAGGGTGGTCGGGGGACCTTGACAGCTGGTTAGGTTTCCAACCTGTGCATGTGGGGCCATGGCCCTAGCTCTTGAAACAGCCGGTGAGTGTGAGGTACCCAGTGGAGGAAGGATCCCACCAGAAAGGCCAAACAGGCAAGGTCAGCAGTTGATTGCAAAGTGTAGGCGCTTTTGGCTGCTGGCTTGCAGGAATGCCTGGGTATTTACTTTAGTGTGTAGTTTTGAGGTCACACCCTGGCAGCAGGGCAGGGGTGGAGTATGTTAGACCTCCCAGCTAGTGGGATGCCGGGGCGTGCCCTAGAGGTTGATAGTCAGGAGTCTCAAGGAGAGCTGGGAGAGAAGGGAGTGGAGGAGTGGGAGCAAAAGTTAGAGGGGAAAAGACTTGTGTTGGTACCCAAAGGTAGCTATTACCAGCCATAAAAAGGAAAGCAGCTTCCAGAGCTATTGGAGCACATGAATTGAAAATAGATATTCCTGGATCAACATACTGGGAGGCCATAACAGCAAAAACCAGTCAAAGCCCAATTCAAGTGCCACATCAACTCTGCAGATGTCACATAAGCTGACTTCAACTCAGCTACTTAACAAAGAAAGTAACATAAGGATCTTTCATAATGACACCAAGTGGATCACTCAGAATGAGACTTGACCACAGACCAATCACACCAATGCCCAACCCGCTGAGACTGAGGATGTTATGACTACCACCACAGCTTAGTTTTTGGTCACTGTTAAAACTGTTGCCACAGTTCAGTTCACTGCTACAATGTTCATTGTTCCGACAAAAAACATATGGATGGAAAATAAAAAGGAGCAAGAATAAGAAACGTTGATGCCGGGTGCAAAAAGCAGCACAATACTCCAGAACTGTAACTTCTCTGGTGATGCAGTGTTTCATTTTAATTAAACACTGGACTAATGAAGTTTAAGTTCAGCAGTGTTCCTAATGTTTAATTTTACAGTCTGTCTTAAATGTTAAATGAGGAGAAAAAAGCAATGTAATTTCCTTTACTGTTTATATTTATCTTTGAATAGTGTTTGAAGGAACAAATAGTTTCTACAGCTCCCTTACTATTCAAAGGGACTGCTTTGTCAACAATCAATTTAAGATTTTTTCTAACTTAACTTTTATTTCAATTTGTGGCTCACATTGTCTCTCTCCCTGTTGTAAGTGTGATAAGACACTTCAGGGAAGTGTAACTCTGGGTGAGTAATTGCATTTTGCTCTTGGGTATTTAAAGGCACTTGGTGCAAGCACCTCAGGCCTAACAACACCTTCTAGCCATGCAATTAATCATCCATAATTTCACACCCAATCATGTCTTATTGTGTACTTACTACTATGGTACAACAGCATAGACTCTCATATCTATTAAGGTTCTGCACACTTACCTTCTCTGCATAGTAGATTCCTCATAAAAAAGACATCAGCAAGACTAACACCCCAGGTGAACTATTTAAAAGATGAACAAATAGGAATATTGTAGCAATGAGTCAGTTGCTACTAAGAAAATCACAATAAATAAGTAATAAGCAATGACAGATTGTGCGTTAAAGGATTTTAATGCATGCTCCATGGCTGTGTTAAAGCATAAGTCTAAAGGCTGAGTGTCATTACTCCCCTGGGAAGTGCATTAAAATCCTTCAACAAATACCCTGGAGTGGCTTCTCACACTTATAAAATGGCTAATTTTCATCAATAGGGATATTTAAAAAATTTAATGTAAGTTAAAAATTGCATTTTAATTATTTATGCAAAGAAAACGCTAAACTTAAACAAATAGTCCCTGTTTTCTATTCTTTGTAGTTTATCTTTAGTTAATTAAGGCAGCAGGTGGCTTTGTGCCTTCTATGTGGCACCTTATGTTTGATTTCTATGGTTAGTGATCAAGAAAATGACCACCCCATACAGGAGCCTGGTCAGTAATGGAGAAGAACATCTCAGCAGGACCAAATGCCCCCCCAACACATACACAGCAGGAGCCTGGTAAGTAATGGAGAAGAACCCCCCACCAATCAGGAGCTGAGGCAGAGACATGATTTACTATGGAATGAGAAAAGGAGACAGGTGGTATTTTTTTGCTTCCAGCCTCATCCTGCCCACTGAAGTTGGCCCCCAACTCTGTACTCTCAGCAGTGGAAATTGAGTTTCAGTTATTTTTTTAGTTAGTGGACTGTTCATACAGTAGTAGTGGCTACAGTATACCCACTGTGCTTGGACCTGACTCACTCACTCACTTATGATCAGACCTGAAGATGCAAAGACACCATCACCTGCTAGACTCAGCAGTAAAGTGCTCATAGAGGAAAAAGTATTAAATATGTGAAGCTGGGTGACGCTTGTGTGAAGTCTGTGGAGATTTGAATAAGTATAATAATCTCCACTAAATTGTGTGTGAGGAGGCATGGAGTGATGCAGAACAGAAAGCTAAAAATGGAGCTAGTATGGAGATTTTACGGAGATATAAAAGCTTTAAAGAAGCTAGTCTACCTTACTGGAAATTTGAAATTAGAGACTTTGTCTGGGTAAACCAAAGATAAGCAGCTATGCCGAGTCTGTCACGAACACAGAGTGTGGACCTGATATTAATATTCTGGTATACAATTAGAAGTTCTAAAAGAAAGGAAAAGGAACTGTTACAATATAGGAAAGACAAAACAGGGATTCTACAAAGGAGTGTCAGGAGTCTCAGGAACTGTAAACAAAATGGAATGTATGAGTCTGTGGTAACAGGTGCTTTGCACAAATGCACTTTAAAGAACAATTGAACTTTAAATAAGACATTCCCAAAATAATCTCTTTTTTTGGAGATTCTTTTTTATAGTATTTGTTGGTATTGCACTGAATTATTGCTTGTAGAAACACTGAAGAGATATCTAAGAGAAATAGAAAAATATTTAGGGAATCATATGGAAAGATAAAAATAGAATTAAACCAGATAAATTAATTAGTGTAATTAATTGTGCACCTCAGGACTGGAGGAAATCCAGGAGAGGATTTTTTTATATAAAAGATAACATTTTCTTGTTGATTTTGCAACTGACTTTATAACTGTTCAAATACTATTTATGTGTTCTTTGTTGTGTGTTTTTTTAGATAACAAGTAAAACTGTTTTTAGAAGAAAGTAGCAAACAGAATTTCCTCTCCACTTTTTATTTAAGCCAGTTATTGGTATTTTGTATTAACCCCTATTTACCCATAGTTGTATTTATAATTTTTTAAATAGAGCTTAGCTATTGACATGGGTACAAATAATGTTTTGATGTTGCTATAGACTGTCACATTGAGATATTGTTTAATACTTTTCTTTCTTTTTCCCTATTTTATGTACATTGTTCCTACTTGTATACCGACTATATAGAGTGACAATTTTAATATGCCTGCAGTTACCAGAAGTGGAAACAATCAGGGGTGTATAAATATTTCAACTAAAGATCCACTATCTCTGAAACATCTGGCATTGAAAGGGTTGAATAAAATTCAAAATGTGATGAAGAGAAAGAAGAGAGGTAAAAGGAGTAAAAAAGTGATGAGAGATAGTATAAAGGAAAAAACATCTACTCCAATATTTAACATGATTTAGAAACCTGGGGCCAGATATTCAAAGCTTTAC
Source organism: Neoceratodus forsteri (assembly GCA_016271365.2). NCBI lineage: Eukaryota > Metazoa > Chordata > Ceratodontiformes > Ceratodontidae > Neoceratodus > Neoceratodus forsteri. The sequence continues at coordinate 677,850,511 of CM057453.1, read as the reverse complement.
GTGGTCCTCAAACAGTTTGCGTGGGAATAGCATGGGATTAGCATGGGACTGCCATATTCAAAAGGCGAACTAGCACACACAAACAGCAGTAGCGCCACGAAAAACATAATGATATGCAAGGAGCACAGTGCGCATGAATACAGGCGCTATGAGATATTCAGTGGCTAGGGCTGTGCTACAGTGATTAGCGCAACATAGCGCGACCCTTAGCATGGTACAAATTACCACCCAGGAAAAGCTGGTCTTAACCTTGGGCAAACAGCTTTTCATGTCACTGGTGCATTGCGCGGTGATTGTGTGAGATTTGCAAGGCTAGTGTGACCCTAACATAGGATTATGACACTTAGAAAATGCCAGACATAGAGGACACAGGCTGCTCACTGATGGAACCACCATGATGCCAGCAACTGCCACCAATCCCAGCCAAGCACAGACAGTAAGAGGTGATCTGACCGAAGGGGACATCATGGTAGTGTGGCCATGTAGCACACACCTGCAGACCATACGTCTGTGGTGCCTAACAGATGCCAGCACACACTTGCAGCACTGTGGGCATGGTGGCCAGTGAGGGGAGGGTGTATGGGTGGCCAGCCCTCACCACAGCCCAGGTGTGGCCACAAGGCTGGGACATAGCATGCAGTGCACATGGGCCAGTAGTGGGAATACACCACCACCACCTGTGTGCGTGTTGGATCTTACATACCCCCCAGTCACCTACCACACAACTGTACAGATGCTACAGCACACACAGCTGGCCATATACATGACACTGTGTGCATCCCATGCCATAGGTGCAGCATCTGTGGATCACACAACAGCGTAATAGTGATGTCCACTGTCAGTAATTGCCTGCAAGCTGGGCCTGTCACTGTGTACAGTGCAGTGGTCATCACTGCCCTACATACCATAGGCATTGCCGTGTCCCTCACACTACCACCCTTCTTGCTACTGTAGTGTCTACTGTGCACTGTAGCATGACCTACAGTGTGATGGTTGCATGCAGCACCACCACCACCACCTGTGCCTATGCTGTGTTGTCCCCTGGGGTATGCTGTGGTATGCTGTACTGTTCACATGTAGCCTGCAGCTATCATCATGCACTGCCTGACTGACCTACAGGTGGAGCTGCAGTCAGATCTGGCCAGCCCCTGTACTTCCAGACTGACCTACAGGTGGAGCTGCAGGACCCTGCAGTAACACTGTGCAAACTGCATGCAAATCAGAGCATGATGAGATGCTAATGTGGCTGTTTGCCCAGTGACTATCTAAGTAGGCTCATTTGCATGTCACTTTTGAATATGACAAAGTTTAGCACCAGGCTAATGTGTTTGCACCAGGTAAACCGCATAGCTCCGCGCTAAAGCCGCGCTAACATGTTAGCGCAGCGCTAATGGTTCGGGGAATATTTTACAGTTTTGATCACTGTTCTTTCACATCTGCTGCTGCCTGCAGCTGTACTTGGTCCATGCATTTGCTGGCACACACATTGGCCACATAGTTCCTCTCTTCCTACCCTCACGTCACTGTGCACTGTGTTGTTGTTGTGGTTTGCACTTCCTGGTTGCTATATTCAGTGCTGTCATATTCCTGGGCTATGGTTGCCTGCACTCCCAGCCCAGTTTGCATGGCCTCTTTCCCATGCTATATTCAGTGGCTGTTTGCCCTAGGCTATTCCTTTTGAATATAGCTTACTTTACATTTTTTGCTATGTTTGCCTGCCAGGCAGTGTTAACTCGGCCCAGGGCCAAAGTTTTGAATATCTGGCCCCTGGAGAAGTAGAATTGGTAAATGAGACTGATACAAGCTACAATATTGACATGGACATGTAATTATTAGATCTAGGAAATCATGATGAAATATAGATTTTAAAGAGGCATTTAATAGTTTAACAGAAATGATAATGAGGTAAGGAATATGAGAGAGTCAATAAAAAAAGAGATGAGTAAAGAGTTTCAGAAAAATAGCAAGGATTCATTTAGACATAGGCCTACCCCTGAATACAATATAAAGGAGCAGGAGAGATCCACAGTGGATATTGATAGCTCTTGGACAATGAGCTCTGAGAGTGTTTGATCTTTTGATGTAGAAAGTGTAGTGAGGTAAGTGGTATTAGCTCTTAGAGATCCATTTAATGCAAATGTTCTGCTTCATTTATTTATTTTTATTTATTTATTTAGTTTTTGTTAACCGGATAGGTGCACTAGCCATAAAATGACTATTTTCAGGCACGACCCAGAAGAGTACAACAAAAAGAGAACAGCTGAACAACAGCAACATGGATACAATAATACAGCTAGAGGAACAGTACAGCAGTGCTACAAAAATACAATGGGTAGAAACAACAAAAATAATGGCAAGCATAATACAAATAATGGCAGTAAGTACCATTATTTATATAATACTACCATTACCCAGCATTTATTTTTTACACTGCTATTATTATAAACAGCTGGTGGAAATAAAACAGGATCTATCTTTTGTTAAAGGAAAATGTTTGGAAAATAGACTAACATTAGAACATATAGAAATAACAAAAACAATATAAAGATATGAATGGAACAAAGGAGACTGAAATATTAATAAAGAGAAGGTGGAGAGAGAGAGAGAACAGAAAAAAAAGGAAATGATAGACGCTACCTGGGATTAAATATAGAGGATCATGAGCAGATTACAATTCCAAGAGAGTATATAAATGTTAACACTGAGTCAGAAGACCCTTACAATGATACAGTTGAAAGTATAATGTTACTCGATATAGAGAAAAGGGATGATAGCATTAGCAGGGACTGGAAATTCAAATTTCAAGATTTATATGATGAGGGTAAGAAACAAGAAAGAATTTAAAAAAAGTTCTAGCCTCAAAAAACTAAAAGAGCTAGAGTAGAGGGAGGAAGCTGATTATAAGACCAAAGAAACCTGGAACTGGAATGAATGAATGGTTATAAGGCATACAGTAAAGCTGCAAAAAAGTACAAGTATTTTTATACTTTAGCAACTTTACTGTATGCCTTATAACCATTCATTCATTCATTCCAGTTCCAGTTTTCTTTGTTCTTTTACTGATATAGATATAATATCACTTGATGGCTTTAATGCAAGGCTAGGTCAACTACAAAAGATATCAGAGGATTCAAGGAATTTATTGACTGTACATAATATGCAGGGAATAAAAACAGACAGGGAATCAAGAGGTAGGAGAACAAATAAAAGAGGAATAGAGCTACATGGGTCTCTAAAGGTCAATAACTTTATACTGCTGAACGGCAGATTAGGTAATGATTTGACAGGTAATTACACATTTGTGGGAGGAAATGGGTCATCAGTGATAGACCGTGTATGGGTAAATCATAACTTGCTCATGAAGTGCAAAGATGTAATGATAAATTTAAGGTCAGAAAGTCCACATGCAGCATTAGAAGTGTAAGTAAAGACAAAAGAGATAAGGACAAATAATATTAAAATTGTCCCATTTGAAATCACAAAGAAAAAATGTGTAGGATGCAGACAACAGAAGGAAAAGATTTTACAGTTTTACCAGAAGACAAAGGCATTATTGGAGACCTAATGAAAAGCTTAGAAAAAAAAGTAGATGAAAATATTATCAAATATGATAATATAATGAAGAAGATTTCTGATGTCATTATTAGAGAAGTAAATATTAAGAAAAAAGGAGCAAATATGATATAACAAAGAAAATAGGTTTACAAGAATACAATTAAATAAACATTTAATAATATTCAAACATAATCCAAGTTTAAATAACAAGGTTATGAATAAATTAAGGAAGGATGATAGGAAAATTGTACATATACAGTAATTAAGGAAAATACATTAATGCCTTATGGACAGAACTGGAAGATGCAGTATGTCATGGAGACAATAACAAGTTATGGAGGATTGTCAGTAAGGTTACAAAGAATTATCAAGAAGAAATGCACTCAAATATAGAAGCAGATATATGGGTGAAGCATTTTAGGAATCTCTTCTTTAATGATAATAGGAAATACAATACAAAATTGGAAAAAATAGGGTGGTATCTGAATGTATTACACTAAAAGAACAAATTACAGAGAATGAGATAATTATAGCATTAAATTCCTTTTCGGCTCTTAAATCCACTGGACCCAGTGGGGTACCCTGGATGTGACATGGAAAATTAAAGAATTATGGAATCCTTTTTATATCGACTGTTTAATTATATAATTGAAACTGGTAATGTCCCCTGTAGTTGGAGAACTAACATAATAGTCCCTATGTATGAAAAGGGGGAAAAAAGGATTCAAGCTGTTACTGGCCGATAAGTTTAATAGACTGTACTGAGAAAATATTCACTAGAAATTTAAATAGTAGAATTGTAGAATGGGTTAATGAAAATAACATATTGGATGAAGCCCAAGCAGGTTTCAAGGAACATTATTCAACAATAGACCAATGTTTCATATAGGCACACCTGGTTCATAAATACAGGGTTATTAAAAAAACAAAATTATATTGTACCTTTGTAAATCTGAAAGCAGCCTTCAATAAGGTTAATAGAATAACATTTTGGGAAAGGTTGGGACAGTTGAAATTAGATCTGACCATAATCAATATAATACAACTTCTTTACAGTGACAATTAAACATATGTAAGATACAATAAGAATGGGGATTTGAGTGAAATATGTTGTACTAATATGGAGGTGAAACAGTGTTGTACCCTGTCACCTATGTTATTTAATATATATTTTTGATACAGTTTTGAGGTCCATGTATGATACTAATTTTCACATACCTAACATAGGAGATAGGCCATGCCCTTATCTGGCATATGTGGATGATGTCGCCCTTCTTTCTACTAGTGCCACAGGTTTAAAAAGAATGTCAGACACATTTCAAAAGGAATGTAATAAAGCTGATTTGCAAATAAATTATGAGAAAACTAAAGTGTTGGTATTTGGAAGAAACAACAAAACATATAGTTGCTTTGTTAATGTACAAAAATTAGAGGAAGTAAAAGAGTTTTGTTATCTGGGTCTAATAGTCACACAAGAAGAAACCTGGGAAAGATGTACTAGAGCTGGAAAAAAAAGCAAAAAGGTTTGTACCAATAATGAATTCATTTTCATACAAATATGGGAGAAAATCTGTGACGGGAAATATAAAAGTAATAAATGCTAAAATAAGGAATCAGCTGCTGTATGGGGTGGAAATCTAGGAGGTTCAGTCAAATATAAATATAGAAGCAGGTCTGAATAAATTTAACAAAAAAATGCTGGGACTACTGAGTGGATCTCCTTCAGGGCTTGTAAGGGCTGAACTAGGCTAAGTGCCTGTATAATGTCAGCTCAAGCAAAGGATAGTTAATTACTGGCTTAAGACTTATGGGATGGGAGAAAAAAGGCTTCCTAGAAAATACATAGAAGAAGCGATTAGTTATCTAAAATAAAATACCGATTTTCAAGGCATTTCTATAGTAGAAAATATTATAAAACCATATGGAATGCTAGAGTGTGAAGTAGACATATTCAAGTTGCCTATTTATTGTGTCACAAAGAAAGTAAGGAGAAGGGTAAGAGATATATTTATTCAGAAAGACATGGAAAAACGTGAACAATATAAAGTAAGTAAACAGATGGTTAGAAATAAAAGAGATAATAAAATTGGAACCTTACTTACTGGTAATAAATAACCTCAGCAGTAGGAAACTAATTACAAGATTCAGATTTTGAATGTTTCACAAGTAATTGGAGAATTATTTAAGAAAAGAAAAGAAAAGAAAGGGGTAATTGCAAATGTAAATGTAAATTAGGTAAAGATGACCTGGTTCATCTAATGATGTTTGTTGTATCCTTTGTAAGAAAATTATTGAAGAAACATACTAGTGGATTTTCTGAAAGGTTTGGAATATGAACCATGCCATCTTGTAACACATATGTTGAAGTCGAATAATAAGCAAGTGTTGAACCCTGTGGCCTCCCTCCTAAGGATAACAGAGGGAAGAAAATTGCATACAGTGGAGGAGAAATTGCTGTAATAATGTATGACAATACAGATAAACCCCTTTTAATGTATATTTGAAGAGATTTTAAAGAACATGTATGTATTTAACTTCAGGAATATTGTAATGTTGTAAAGTCTTTTTAAAAGGTATCATGTAATATCTTTTAGTAAGCAAAGATGCATTGCAATGATTGTTATATGTATGCTGATCAAGAAAAACTATTTAAACTGATAAGGGTCATGCAATGGTCTATCTGACTTTTTAGTTTAATAGACATTAATCCAATTAGGAAAAAGGGAATACAGACTAAATATACTATGGGAAATATGGGTAACCAGACCTAAATCCCATAGAGCTCTGTTTGCACTCAGATGGGTACTGAGTTAGCTAAGGCAGTATGGACTCTTGCATGACCCAATAATATAATTCAATAGGGCAATAATCTAATAGTACAATATCTATTGTTGATATTATGGGCTTTAATATTTTAAATGTGATGTAAATGTATTGTAAAGAATGTGACTATACGAAATGATGATGAATGGTAATGGTAATGTTTTTAAAAGCAATGACATATTGTAATGACTTTTATAAGTTGATCAATAAAACCTAACTTGAACTTGAACACTCACTTACTGTGCTCCATGATGATGGGTGCTCCCTCTGTTTAACAACTAGCAGTGAACTTAGATGGCAGCATGTTGATAATGTTTGCCTCAGTCTGTTGGTGAAAGCTGGATGGGGAATGAATATGTCAGTGTGGCTAATTTTAATAACTTGCTGACAGTGGAGTGCAGAGGTAAAGTCTTTAGACTAAAGTACAGAAAGTTGTATTCTAAGTGAAAGTGATTCTATGAATCTGTATGCTGTGGTAATGTACATAGCAGGGGAATGTGGAAGAACATTGCTTTTTTTCAGGACAGACCACAGAGTTCAGACTAGATGCTGAGATTTGACGTTTTTTGCTTAACCTGTGAGAAAATGTTTTTAAGGCTCCATGATGCTGACATTGTATTTTGTTTGTGTAGTCTGTTTATTTTAGAAGAGTTTAGCTTTAAAAATGTGGTAGTAAATGCTAAAATTTTCAATATGGCAGCCACTTGATCTGTTTTTTGAGGCTTAGTGATATTGTTTAGTAAGGATTTTTTTTAGGTGAGGAAAACGAGATTCAGCAGCTGACCATGTGTTTAAAGAGATTTAATGCATGGTCAGATGATGTCTTTTAGCCAATGAAAGTACTGGATTTATTCTTGCCATTTTATAAATGCGTTTAATTTTGTCTTGTTGTTTTCTCTGTCTTCTGGGTATTTGACCACAGTTTAAGAGTTAGAAAAAATGTAAATGAATTAAAACAAACTTACAGTATATAGTACTATACATGAAAGTCACCTTCTCAGGGTGCCTTGTACTCCTGGGGGTACTCCCTTCTAACAATGCCACATGCTTACTATGGGTGTTAGAGTGCCTACACCTGTCTAATGGGCTCAACAACATCAAGGAGCCTGGGTTCTTTAATCTCCTGGCTGGGGGTTATATCCATGGTTTATAGGTAATAATGCAGTGTATCTATCCAGAGAAAAACTTAATTTGGCCTGGTGTAAGTATGGTATAACCTACCGGTGTGCCATACCTCCCAACAGCGTTACCCCATCTGTGAACCAGACCTGTGCACTACCCACCAAGCATACACATATTACTCTAAAACAAATGGTGCTCAAACAAACATAACAAAATAACTAAATCTTTATTTAGGGACCAGGACCCTACATGGGAAAGGGGGCAGCAATGAGGCAGTGTACATTCCAGCTGGCTCTTCCATACCCTGCAAAGCCCAACAACACAATATCAGTGCTACTCTTCCCTGCCCTTCCAGGTCTTAAAGTGATTTATGGAACTTCCCAAAATGCCTTTTTCACATAGTATGCCATTGCCAGCCATGCTTCAGATGTCGATTCTGCAATTTGGTTTGTAAAAAAAAAAATATGTCATAGTCATTTTCTTTGATGTTTTATCAGTGCTTTGTTTCTGGCTGCCTTCCATTTTTCTTTGAGTGCCAGCTTGCAGCCATGCACCCAGAATGATGTCATGCAAGGGAGCTATCAATCACTTTCATTGGCTGCACAGTCTATTGAAGAGGAAAATACTCAGTGGTGTAGTCTCTTATTTTGGTAGTGGTGACTACAATATAGCACCTAATATGTAGATGTGCGTAGCAAGCATTGTGAGTGCAATAAGAAGTTGTTTTCCAATTTCTTTACTGTGAGGTGCAGTCCCCTATTACTGAAGTTGCTTCAACAATATTTAAATTTCATATGTTTATTTTCGAAACAAGGCATTGTGCACACTGTATCTATCTGACAAGATTTTTTTACTGAAAGATGTAGTCCCATATTTCTGTAGTGAGCACAGAAATATAATATACTGTATACTAATTTACATAGTGAGGCATTGTGGGTGCAGTAAACAGCTGTTTTTTCTATCTCCCTAATCAAAGTGCAGCCTCCTACTTCTATAGCGTTTACAGGAGTACAGTCTGTAGAAAAGCTTCTGAAAAAATGATTTTGTGATGCAGGTAGACTAAAAAGAATATTTGCCATTTTTTGTACATGTTTTGTTTTTACTGCCTGCTGGTGAAGTGACATGTCTGAAGTGACAGCTCCTATCAGAATGTAGGAGTGTGGTGATACTTTTCTATGTTTATGTTATAGAGCTTGAATGGCTATAAGTAGTTCAGGAGTGTTATTATGGGTCAATAATTATATGGCTCGGAGCTGCTGTCAGCCAATATAATCACTAGAATTTTGGTACACATTATAATGCTAGATACAGCTACTTGCTAACAATGTAAAGAGTCAGCTAAAAATTGACAGTGCCCTTTTAAAAACTTTGTTTCCCTTGCATGATGTTAAGCTTGGGGGTTGCAGCACTGAGAAAAAAAGGGACAGAGTTATGCAAATGTGTAGGCCCAATGACATTGCACACAGTGGGCTGGTGGTGGCACTCTTAATCAAAACATTGGCAGAGCTTTCTAGAAATAAATGCCCAAAGCAAAATGCTCACTAAACCTCAACAAGGTATTTATAAATCCCTGTCAGCTGTCCTAGTCCGTTAAATGCTTCCCAATTATACATACTGCTGTTGCAGGGAAAGCCCTGAGTTTATTCTTGGTTTCCCAGACCAAGGGATTTCCCTTGTAGTGGAGGGTTGATTGAGGTAGGTGAATAACTTATTTTGAATATTGCACCAAACATTCATATTTGAAGCCTCAAATATTTGGAAGTTTGGTATTCGTATTCATATTCATATTCGTTACTTGTGTACCTGGGGGAGAGTAAATGAACAGCTCCCAACCTCCTCCCTAGCCCAATTTTATTACAAACAACCTCCCTGTCTCATCACCCTCTGCTATGATCCCACTTCCACCCTCCCCCAGCACCCATGATTTCAATATTAAGAAAAAAGTCCCGCAATGGGCAACTAGCACAAGCTGCCCTCCTCCACAGCTGGCTGATGTCTCCTCTTGCCATACTGGGTTGTACTTAAATAAATTAAATTCTCATATCCCCCTCCCCCACCTCAGCAAGCACCCAAGTAAGTCCAGCTGACCCACATTTCATCACATTAATAGTAAAATAGCAAGCCCCCCCAGCTAGAAAAGGTAACCGGCAGAACCTGCCCACCTCCACTACCAGCCTCCTTCTTGTGAAAGGTGCTCCTGCACTTGTTCACATAGTAAGTCAACTGATTATGTATTCAGCTGTTTTACTATGTGAGCAAGCATGGGAGTGCCATTCACAAGAAGACAGCTGGCAGTGGTGAACTAATTGTGCCAGTCACCATCTTACACTTAGGAGGGGACTTGCTATTGTACTATATAAACATGGTGAAATTTGGGTGATGAGGGGTGGAGGGTGGGACTTACTTTAGTGCTTTGCAAAGGAGGGGAGAATGAAGGGTAGATTTATTTTAATACAATGGAAAATAAACCAAGTATGGCAAGAGAAAACAGTGGCTGGCCTGGGAGGTGGGTGGGTTGTGCCAGTCACTCATCATGGAAATGTTCTTAATGTTGAAATCATGGTGATGGGGAAGGAGGGTGGGAATTGGCTCCTTGGGTGAGGGAAAAGGGGGGTTGTTTGTAAAGAAATTGGGCTGGGGAGGAGGGTGGGGGCTGTGGTTTTCTTTTTTCCCCCCAAATATGAATAGGCACAAATAGTGCCACTATTCCTTATTCAGATCACACACAAAAAAATATTCATTATTCGTGGTATTTGGGAAATACTGTTTGTTATGCATACACCCCTAGTGGTGACTGATTGCACAATTTACAGCAACTCTCTCTTTGGTTATTTTCAGTCTCTCTCTCTCTCTCTCTCTCTCTCTCTTTCTGTTGCTCTCTCTCATATGTAGCAACAACTGGCATCAGCAGGTTCACTGTCAGTCCTTCCGATACAATTCATGCCTCAAAAACCCTGTTCAGGGATACCAAAGCCTAACAACATACTGTATAAAACATGAACAGGAGCTGCTATTTGAAAGACTTCAAATGTTTGTTTTCTTTTTTTGTAAGATTATAGAAGCACACTTAGCTGTCAGTGCATTATATAGTGTAAGGAACCGTGTTCTATAATTGAGCAATAATGCCTGACAGAGTGTGTGTCATGCTGGGATAACGTCACGCCTCAGGTAGTTGGGCATGAGGCCACAGGCCGAGTGCGTCCAACGACTGAGGAGTGAAATTATCTCAAACGACACACACCCTGGAGGGCATTATTGCTATTATACAATGGCTCGTTGTTATACAGAATAAAAAAATAATTTTAAAGATGTTTTTGTGTGGAAAAATATTTTTGTTTTTTAAGAGCAGATGAAACAATCAAACAAATGCTCAAGTAGCTCAAGTTCATCTACAGGTTCACAGTGAGGCTGAGACTAGACCCGTGATGTTGTACTGGGATAACATCACGGGTCCAGCCCAAGACTGACCAATCAGAGTCTAGGATTTTTTCTTGCCATTGTATAAAATAGGTTAAACTCCCACTACAGTTACTGATTTACTGTATGACCTTGAACAGGTCACCTGACCCTGAAACATTCAGTAGAAGAATTAGCACACTGACAGTGAGGTTTTCCATCTCATCTAGGCCTTCCAGCATAAATAAATTGTAAATCAATGCTGCCATACACAAACATATGAAATAGCCAGCAGAAAAAGGCTTTGTGATCTATTGAGTCTATTCCGTTACAGTTCCCGATCTAGACATTACACTGGGCCTTGCTCCATTTCCCCTCCAACCTTGACTCTCCCCTTCACCCTTATCCACTCTCTCTTGAACCCCCCTCCACTGTCATTTTAGTGATTACCTCAGCTGGGAGTTAATTCCATCCTGACACCACTCTTGCTCTGTTAAAAAGGGCCTCTTGACCTTATTCATGAACTTTCCCCTTTCCAGGTTATAACTGAGTCAAAAAAGGTCCCTGATATTGACCTTGTTTATACCTCTAAGGTACTTGAAGGTTACAATCATTTGCCCTTTTTCCCTCCTCTCCTCAAGTGAGTATGTGTTAAGTTCACTCAGGCTGTCCTCACATGCCCTGTTCTGCTGTCCCTTGAACCATCTTTGTTGCCTGCCTTTGAACTACCTTGAGCTGGATGATTTCCTTTTTCAGGTAGGAGCTCCAGCATCGCAAGCCACGCTCCAAGTGCAGTCACACCAAGGTTATATGCAACGGCAGTATAACTTCCTCCTTGCTGCTCGTGAACACTCTAGCAATATGTTCCAGCATTCTATTTGCCTTGCCTGCTACCTTTCTACACTGGTAAGCTTGCTTAAGGTCCCTGGTGATGGCTATCACCAAGTCTTTTTCCTCCTCTGATTTAGAAACTTTGCCCACCACAAGCTGTAATCTGTCCTAGAGTTCTTTCTTCCTATATGCATGACCTTACACTTCTTCACATTGAACCCAAGTTGCCATATGCCAGACCACCTTTCCAGATTTGCTAGGTCTCCTTTAGGTCCTACACCCCTTCATCTGTGTTTACCCTCCCACAGAGTTTGGTGTCATCATCAAAAAGGCAGATTCTGCCCTTAATGTCTTCTCCAGTGTCATAAAAGGGTACATTAAGCAACTCCGGTTTTAGTACTGACCCTTTTGGAATACCACTACTAACTTCCCACACACCTGAGAGCTCCCCACCATCACCCTCTGTGTTGTAATACTAAACCAATTTGCCACCCACCTTGTTACTTTTCTTCCTGCCCATAGGTCCTCCAATTTCCGGATCAGCCTTGTGTGGAGTAGTGAGTTGAAGGCCTTGCTGAAATCCAAGTGTAGGATATTAACTGTCTGGCCCTTGTCTGCTGTCTTCATTACCCAGCAAACCAAAATGATCAGGTTGGTGTCAGTGGATATCTTTGACATGATCTCATGCTTTCTCTTATCCTAAAGCTTGTTTGTTTTAAGGAATCCATCTCTTCTTTCCTTCAGAAAGGTTTCCATTAGCTTACAGGCAACAGAGGTTTGACTGACAGGCCTATAGTTCCCAGGGTCATCCCTGGGCCCAATCTTATGCAATGGTACCACATGTATGGTTCACCACTCCTGCAGTACCACCCCCTCCCCATATCTAATGAGTTGTTAAGTTTATCTTCCAGCAGACCCAGCAGTTCCATTTCCCGCTTCCTCAACACTCTTGGGTGCATGCCATCTGGTCAAGGGCACTTGTTACTTTCAGAGAAGAGTACTTTCCTAGCACTGTCATCTGTTATCCTGCCCTCATCCATATCACCTCCTACCCTATTCTATCCCCTCCCTTGTAGCACCAGTCCATCCTTTTCCTTGGTAAAGACAGCAAAAGTTTCCAACACCTCTTCTTTCTCTTTATTACTTACCACCCACCCTTCTCCCTATTTACTTTAGTATACCCACTTTTGTGTCCCTTCTTTCACAAATATACACAAATATACTGGAAGAAGACTTTTTCTCCCTCCTTGATCCTCTCTGCAATTTGCAGCTGCATTATAGCCTTGGCCTGCCTGACCAAGCCACTAGCCTTCATGGTTTGGGCTTCCAAACTTGTATGCAGCCTGACCCATCTCCCCTTTTTGAACCAGGTTGGTCTCCTGACTTTGAAAATTTTCCTTTTCTCCCTAAAGCTGGTGTTAGTGGCAGCTATAATCCCTTACCTGATCACTGTCAACATTTGAACCACCCCAAGTCATTCTTAAGACTAGCTAGGCATCCCTTAATTATCCCTTCCCATCTTCCTATAATTGCCTTATAATTAGAGACCTGTGTTTTTCTTAAATAAGAAATAACAAGAAATTCAAGGTATTAAAAGAAATAAAATGAAAAGAAACACATGAAAAAAGTTACAAAATTACTTGTTTTTTGGCAAAATGAAATAAATGCATGTAGCAGTTGTTTAGGCTCCATTGTTGCCACAGAGACAGTCCACAAGGAAGCCACAGTAGAATTGTATGATTCACAATACCTTTCACGACCATAGCGTAATGCTGCTTAATACAATGTAGTATACTAGGAATGTAGTTTTAAGTGTGCAAAAGGTCATTTTGAGGTATTTTATGAATGTAGATGTGATAACAAGAAATAAAACTACACTTCCAATAAATAAAAAGAAATAACACAAAATTCCAGAAAAATTATAAAAATTAAAAAAAAAAATTCACGGGCACTTCCTATAATATAATGTTAGATAAATGACCATGCTATATTTCTGTTTACAAAACCAAAGGTGAAAGGCTAACCCAGACAGAGGCAGGAACTCACAGTAAAGCTTATAGAGTAGGGGTTACATCTGTCACTTACCTTTTTAATTGGGACTGTTATATAATTTATTTATTTACTCAGCTTTTTGCAACTTCATTACAGTAAACCTTAAAGAACAGCTGACACCTCCAAGAGAACTCTAAAAAACATTATATTTGGACATAGTTTAGATTATATTTCACATTATCTCTGTATTTCTTCTCTTCTCTATTTATTATTGATGTCAAATATATGAAAACAGGTTTATTTATTTCTTTAGTTTTTGTTGACCAGGTAAGTGCACTAGACAAATTCTGCCTATTTTCAGGCACGACCTGGAGGAGGAGGGAGATACGGATGAATGCCAACTGACTTTAAACCAGATTAAGCTGTTGGTGGTATTTTAGTGAACGGTAATTTGTTTCTTGAGAATTTAACATCTCCTGTTGCTTATTCCTAACTTGGGGCCAGATATTCAAAACTTTGCACTGGGCACAAACCGTTTTTGCAAGGTTTGCACTGCATTTGCGCAAGTCCGCTATATTCAAAAGATCAACTAGAACAGGCAAACTGCATTAGCGCTGAGCAAAAGTATAATGTATACAAGGGCCAAAAAGAGGGTGTGTGTACATGAATACAGGCACAATGCTATATTCAGTGCATTAGCACCATGCAAAGTGTTTTTGTGTGACTTAGCGCAACACTTTTCCAGGTGAAAATTACCGCCCAAGAAAAGGTAGTCTTAAGTCTGGGCAAACCAGCTTTGTGTGACTTTGTGGCTTTGCACAGCTTTGTGTGACATTTGTGCAGCTTTGTGCAACCCTAACCAGTAAATAATAAACATAGAAAGAAACCAGACATGGAAGAAACATGCTGCACATGGATGGCACCTCCTATGATGCCATCATCTGCCACAGGTCCCAGCCATGTCAGGCAGTAAGTGGTGACCTGGGTCCCAGTGGACACCATGGCAGTCTGTCCATACAGCACACACCTGCAGACCACCCTTTGGTGGACACCAACAGAATCCAGCACACACAGATGCAGCACTGAGGGCATGGAGGGTGTTGAGAGGAGCTTGTACAGGTGGCCAGTCTGTACCACATACTGGGTGCTGCCACAAGGCTGGGACACGCCACGCAGTGCAACTGGTCCAGTGTTGGGAATACCCCAACACCAGTGTGACTGTCTGTGGTATGTGCCCCCCGGCCACATACCGCATATCTGTACAGACACCACAGCACACACAGCTAACCATGTATATGTCACTGTGAGTATCCCATGCCAGTGTTGCAGCATCTGTGAGTCACACAACAGCATAACAGTAATGCCCACTGTCATTATACACCTGCAAGATGGGCCTGTCACTGTGTAAAGTGCAGCAGTCATTGATGCCCTACACACCATAGGTAATGATGTCTTCCTCAAACTACAGGCCACTGTGTTATTGTAGTGTCTGTTGTGCACTGTAGCAGGAACTAGAGTTTGACAACTGCATGCAGCACCACCAACTGTGCCTGTGCTGTGTAGTCCCCTGGGCCACAATATTCTATGCGGTTCTGTACATATGTAGCTTGCAGCTACCACCGTGCACTTCCAGACTGACCTACAGGTGAAGCTGTGTGCAGACCCATTCAGCCCTGTACTTCCAGACTGACCTACAGGTGGAGCTGTGTGCAGAACTAGTCAGCCCCTGTACTTCCAGATTGACCTACTGTACAGGTGGAGCTGTGGGACCCTGCAATAGTGCTTGGGTAAACTGCATGCAAAGCAGGACATAATGAGATGCTAATCTGGATGTTTGCGCAAAGACTGCCTAAATAGACTCACTTGCATGTCAATTTTGAATATAGCAAATGTTTGCCCCGGGCAAACATTCGCACTGCGCAAACGTCTTTTGCACCACAAAACATTTTGGAAACATGGTACATTTTTGCAGAATTTCACATGCACTGGAGCTTGCAGCTTTAATTAATCCACTCCTTTACTAGCACACACATTGGCAACATGGTTCACCTTTACCTTTCTTCATGTCACTGTGCACTGGGCTGCTGTTGTGGTTTGCAATTCCTGATTGCTATATTCAGAGCTGTCTTATTTCCTGGGCTATTTTTGCACTGCACTCCCAGCCCAGTTTGCCCAGCTTCCTTAGCACGCTATATTCAGCAGGTTTAGCACCAGGACTATTCCTTTTGAATATAACAGGCTATTGGTTCCGGGCTAATTTAGCATGCTGGGCACTGCTAATTTAGCCCTGGGGCAAAGTTTTGACTATCTGGCCCTTGATGTCATAATATCTGCTTGTGACATCACAGTTATTCCCATGGCAGCACACTGTACTATCACAACAAAGGATTATACGTCCAGTGGGGAATATATTGTAGGGACAGATGGACTCTAGTGGATAAAGGTCCTATTTCCTCATGAGTAAATAGGTGGGATGATAACTCTAAGAGATTTATGAAATACAGGCTGCAATGTGTCAAATATTATATTTTTCAATGTATTCCAAGAAGCATCAGCAGCTCTTTAATATATAATAAAAATGTAGAATTTGGTGGCAGTCCTTCTTTCTCACATAAAATATTTCAAACACACCTGTGCATTGTTTTGTTTTAACCTGACAACTGTTACCAGCTGACTCAGATGATATGTAAGCAATGTTTTTAACAGTTTTAACTTTGCCATGATGTAATACTTTCTGTAAGATGTATCACCTCATTGTATCTCACTCTCTGATGCTGTAATGCAGTTTCACATATATGTGAAAGAGCTTTTGATCTGGTGGAGAGCATCACTTGTGAATGGCAAGACTAAGAAAAAAAGCTTCCAGCCCAAACTGCTACCTAGCCTCATTTGTTACAATGTACTGGAGGTGTCATCGAATACTTTATTTTCTGAGTCAGTATATCTGCAGCAATACAATCAGATCTTCATGAGGTCACATCATGAGCAAGCTGCAAAACAGGGAGCTTACACATTGCATGAACTCACTTGGACTGACTCTCACATTACTCAAGTCAAGTTTGTTACGGAAATTGTTGTACTGTAAACTAAAATACTACCAAAGCCCTATTATTGGAAAAAAAAGCTTTCATTCCACTGGTCTTCAGCTAGAAAGATCACATAAGCTTGAGTGTTGCAGTAGCTAAGCTTTTGAGACAACATTCTACATAATCACAAATACTATATATTTCCTAAAACATCATCATACTAAAATGCAAGCAAGAATGTTCTAGATAATCATAAAGTCAAAACACTTTTATATTTTCTTCCCAAATTATGCAATATCCTAAATTATTTAAAAAAGTGATGTCAGTAGATAATTTGTTGAAAAGTATATCTTGTCATTCTGTAATCTGTAATTCTCAGATTTACTCATTTGTAATGACAACTTAATAAGGATAGATACATATCTGCATGTAATAAACAGGCAATTCTGACACTTTATAGCACAATGCATCATACAATTTTAAAACAGAATTCCAAAATCTTTTGTTTTTTAAACTGTTTTCTTGTCATCTGTGGAAATTTAGCTCCTAAAAATTGAATCATCACAGAGAGCAAAATGTAATATGAGAGGGATCTGAATAGAAACTCTCATTATGCAATAAAACAAAATAAACCAGGATCCATAAAGATATTTGGTCAAACATTTGGCACTAGGTCATTACAGAAACTGTATGGACAGCACTGTCAAAAACAGCACCGTCCAAACAGAGCTGATCACAAAAGTGGCAGTAACAAATGCCGCAAACAAACACAGCACCACTGGTAGTGATCACAAGTCTCGTTTGTGATCACTACCAGCAAAAACTGCATTCTTGTGGTGGAGGGCTGTGCCCCCTGCCCCCACAAAGCAGGGAGCTCTACTCCCCTGTACTTAAAATAACCAACTCTGAGTCAGAGTTGGATTTCAGGGGAAAATAAAAGTATGATGCATTGTTCTATAAAGTGTCAGAATTGCCTATTTATTACATGCAGATATGTATCTATCCTTATTAAGTTGTTATTACAGGATTAGAACCATGGTCTCCACCACCATTCTGGCAGAGCTGCTCATGGTTTAGCATGCCACACCAGAGCGGCAGCTTGGCCAGCCTCCTAATTTCCCATCCCCTTGTGCCATCCTGTAGCACCATGGACAGCGACCTGGGGAGTGCTTACTACATAGCACTGTTATTCCTCCGTCGCTGTCCATGGAAGTGCTATGTAGACCATACTCTTCTGATCAGCGCTACAATTGTAGCACTGTTCCGACCAGGTAGAGAACTGGCAACAGCAGGAAAACTGAGGTACTGCTACTTCTATGAATGTCACTGATGAGGCCACACTGGGAATACTGTGCTCAGTTCTGGAGTCCTCACCTAAGGAAGGACATGGACAGGCTAGAGATGGCACAATGTAGGGTGAACAAGATGATTCATAGTCAGCAGGGCAGGTATTACAAAGATCATCAGAAGGCACTGAACATATACTCCCTGGAGACCAGGTGAGAGTGGAGGATATGATACAGACCTTAAAGTTCCTGATGAGAATAAACAAGGTGAACTGTGGGGATCTATTAAGCAGTAGTACAGAATCGAGAACCTGAGGTCATGAGTGTAAACCTGGGGGTGGGGTTTAAGAGGATCTGGAGGAAATTCTGTTTTATGTAAAGGCTGGTGGAACCATGGAAAAGTCTACCAGTGGAGGTGGTGGTTGTCAAAACTATAAGTAGTTTCAAGCATGGCTGGGACAGAGTGAAGGGTATGGTGGTTTCTCATGTTGATAGCAATAGGAAGGGGAGCAGGGGGTTGGACTGGGAGGGATAAAACCCCATATGGACAATAGATCCCAGGAAAGATAGGGAATTCCTGGCAGACTAGATGGACCTTTGTTTTTTTCTGCCATCGTTATCTATGTTTGTAAACTTGTTTCAAGGGTGCCAAGTAAGAATGAAACCATGAAATAAAAATGCTAAACTCTGTACTTTACTGAGTTAAACTAATCTTCAGAGTGCTTAATACTGTGCCAACAATTCCTTACCAACTAAATGAGTTACTATTTTAGCTGTAGGGTTTGCAGTTTGAGAAAGAACATCAGCATGGGTAATTTAGCCTAGTCAGCAGGCCTGGCTGCTCAGCTGGCTGGGCAATGGGGTTATATGCCAAGGGCCAGAGTCAGATTCCCTCTTCAGTCTTACTATTCATTACTTATTGACATTTTATTTGAGGTTCTTGGTAGTTGCTAATACTGCATCCAAAATGTTCTTACTATCTAAACTGCTCCTAGCTGAATGGTTTTTATTTTGAGAAGGAAAGCTCAAGCTATTCACTTACCTGACAGTTTATCCGTTAAAACTGTGAGACCATATTCCAAAGACCTGGATTCAATCCCCAGTAAGGTCACATTTTTTTCTTCTCACTACAATTCCTGCTTATAATAAAGCATGACTGAGAAAATACACAACTATGTTTCCATACTTGTCACAAGGGTTGCTTAGCAATGTTGGATACCTGGAGCAAAGCAGAACTATTAGGTATAGAAATAGTACAAAAGCTATGTTTTGGTACACAATCCCTGTATTTTTTTTCCACATCTATGTTTTCTTTCTATCTCTTTCCTTTTGGCTGTATCTCACCTAAGCCCATAGCCTCCTGTCTGAAGCACAAGGCACAGCTTCAAGCAGTGACTCATATTGATACACTCTTCTAAGGTACAGAAGTATGTCTGACCACATGTCAACAAAATATGTTGTAGCTTTTTCAATGCAGGACCCTATGAGCCCTGCTTGAAGAAAACAGATCACATCTGACCTTGTTTGCTCAGGGGAAAGGTTGAGTATTAGGGTTGACATCCCCTAGGAAGACCCCATGACTGATTCACCAAGACTCAGGAGACCTAAAAGTCTTTTTTTTTCTTCTGCTGCTTGGGAGTGGGGGTGGAGGTAGGGAGTTATGGTTGAGACCCTAATACCACATATTCCTACTTTTGTTGATTTAAGCTGAACTCTAATGCATTAATACATTTTTTTTGCAATGAAAAATAAGTTTGTGTTGATACAAGAAAACAAACACAATTTCTAATTTGAACTGTGAGTATATTGTTGGGTATCCCATAGGCATGTGCTCAGATCCACCAAACAAAGTACATAATATTTTCAATTATATAAAAATAGAAACATAGAATTTGATGGCAGATAAGGACTGCTTGGCCCACCTAGTCTGTCCATGTCCCTACCTGATGGATAAGCTGCAGATTCTAGTTAACTAACACCTTACTTCCTCCTACTCCCCCACTATAATTGTGTTATGTCTGTCCCATGCATTCTTGAATTCTCCCACTGTTCTTGACTCCACAACCTCCTCATGAAGGCTGTTCCATGCATCCAAAAACCTCCCTGTGAAAAAATATTTTTTAACATTACCTCTGAGCAGTCCCCCCTTTATCTTCAAATTGTACCCCCTTGTTTTTGCACATCTTTGTTTCTGAAAGATGCTACCCTCTTGGACTTTGTTAATTCCCTTGAGGTACTTGAAAGTTTCTATCATGTCCCCCCTCTCCCTCCTTTCCTTGAGGCTATACATATTAAGCTGCTTTGGTCTCTCTTCATATGTGTTCTGGTGTAGACCCTGCACCATTTAAGTTGCCCTCCTCTGAACAGCCTCCACTCTGTCTATGTCTTTGCAGAGATGGGGTCTTGAGAACTGCATGCCAGATCTGCACTGCAGATGGGGTCTCATGAACTCTCTGTACAGAGGCATAACAACTACTTGTTTTCTACTGTTGATGCCTCTCCCTATGCATCCCAGTATCCCCCAGCCATCCTTACTGCCTTCTCACATTGCTTTCCACCTTTAGGTCATCTGATATAATTACTCCCAGGTCCCTTTCAAGTTTTGTTGTTGTTAATATCTCACCCCCCATTGTGTACTCTTCCCCTGGGTTTTTGTTTCCCAGGTGCATTACCTTGCACTTCTTTGCATTGAATCTGAGCTGCCATACATTTGACCATTCCTCCAACCAATCCAGTATATAAATATGGGACACCCAGTGGGTTGACTTAGAATATATTCCTGTGAGATTCTAATCCTTGTATAATGAATTTAAGGTGAGCTGGCTGGCCCAAACAGGAAATCCAACAAGAAAAAGCAGAGACAGGCCAGTCTTCATTCACTCTCCAGTTATAATTTTCTTTTCAACCACTCTGTATTGTGAGGGCTTCAGGTAGGTGGAGTCTGCAGCCCTCTTGCATCAGCTCTAAAAATGAGCTACCAGATTCAGACCTTGTAACACTTCCTTTGGAGTTTCCCAATGATTCTTCCATGTCTTTGCAGCCCTTCAAGTTAACCCTTGCAGTGCTACAGACTAAACATCTGTCCAGAGCTCAGTCAAATAGATTCATTCTAGTTATTTCAGCAGCCTTGTAGTGCTTCAGTGAGTGCAAGCAACAATTCAAGAATCCAACTTGGTAAGCAGCATTTGTAGAGCTACTGCAAAGACAGATAACAGCGTCTAACTGCAGAGCAGTCTCAAATTACATGCATGGTCATCTCTCCCAATATGTGTGTATGTGTGTGTAGCAATGATTTACAGTGCTTCCTCTGAAGACTTGATTTATGTTAGCCGTTTCAGGACCTATGTAATTAGTGGCATTGGAATGCTCATGGTTTTAAACTTGTAGGAATGATAAATAAATCCTCGGCAGCTAATGCTTTAGGGAGTTTCAGAGGTTGCAAGGGGCATTATTGGTGATTGCAAAAAAATCATAGGGGTGTCAACTGCAGTGTTCCCAGACTGAACAAAGCATTTCCCTCTAAGGCACCCTTCTTTTCTCTGTATTTTCCATGTTAAACTTGGACAAACCTCCTGTACATTTTCCTCTATGCTCAAATCAACACATGTACACAACTGACTTCATTGTGCTTGTCAGTAAAATCACTATAAGAAATGTTAAGGCTGTTTTATGTGTTCTTTAGCCCTGTTACAATGTACTGACATAGGACAGCCTGGCTGAGATGCAGTATGTCATATTCAGTGGGCTCATACTTTTATCCATTTTTGGCAATGAACTGACACAGGATAGGTTTTCTGAGATGCAGTGTCTCATATTCAGGGGGTCCTAATTTTACTGTTTTTCGCAATGCACTGATACAGCTTAGCCTAGCTGAGATGCAACATCCCATTTTCAGAGGGGTCTTACTTTTACTCATGTTTACATCTGCATGCAATGTACAGACACAGGATAGATTTGCTGATACAGCTTAGCCTGGCTGAGATGCAGTACCAGGACCACAAACATATTATTCAAAGTCCTTTATTTAACTAAAGTGCATAGTGTACCCACACATACTGAGCATACAAAAGTGGCATTTGAGCCTTTCTGCAACTATAATTTCTCCTGACTCCTGCCAGGCATCATCAGGGTGATTCACTCTGATGATGGTGGGGAGAAGCATTTCTTTCAGAGCAGCTCAGTCATCACTATTTTATGCTCAATATGTGTGGGTATACAGTGTACTATGCACTTTACTTAAATAAAGAACCCTGAATAATATTTTTGTGATCCTAGTGCTTTCTATGTCAGTATTGCATATATGTAGTCATGTCAGTGCTGCCATGTTACGGCTGACTCCGGAGCAAACTGCACAGGTGTGAGTATCAATCATGCACAGCTCTGTAATTGCAGAAGTATCAGTAATATCTGACTCTGGTGTGGCAAGAGCATGGCATATTCTTTTCAACACTCTTGCCACTCCTAAAAGCTCTCCACAGCCGTATTGGCTCAGTGCTGACAAAAGCTAAGGGATGGATAACACTGGGGACCATTCAACTATTTTCATGTCCACAGGCTCTATTGGTAGGTCATTTTAGAAGACCACCACTTTCTGGGACAAAATATGCTTCTTAATATTACTCCTAAACTTGTCATCTGTGCCCTTCAGAGCATGTCTCAGTGTCCTGCTGGAGAACATATCTATATGTTCAGTCCTGTCAATACCCCTGAGACTGGGAAGACTGAGCTCATGTTCCATCTCAGCCTTCTGTTCCACAGGGACAAGCAAAAGGATGAGGAGCACCCACATATGAAGAAAGCAAAAGGACCACAAAAATATTATTCAAAGCCCTTTATTTAACTAAAGTGCATAGTGTACCCACACATACTGAGCATACAAAAGTGGCATTTGAGCCTTTCTGCAACTATAGTTTCTCCTGCTTCCTGCCAGGTGTCATCAGGGTGATTTACTCTGATGATGGCAGGGAGAAGCATTTCTTTCAGAGCAGCTCAGTCATCACTATTTTATGCTCACTGTGTGTGGGTGCACTGTGCACTATGCACTTTACTTAAATAAAGAACCCTGAATAATATTTTTTGTGATCCTAGTGCTTTCTATGTCAGTATCGCACATATGTAGTCATGTCAGTGCTGCCATGTTACGGCTGACTCTGGAGCAAACTGCACAGGTGTGAGTATCAGTCATGCACAGCTCTGTGATTGCAGAAGTATCAGTAATATCTGACTCTGGTGTGGCAAGAGCACGGCATATTCTTTTCAACACTCTTGCCACTCCTAAAGCTCTCCACAGCTGTATCGGCTCAGTGCTGTCAAAAGCTAAGGGATGGGCAGCACTGGGGACCATTCAACTATTTTCATGTCCACAGGCTCTATTGGTAGGTCATTTTAGAAGACCACCACTTTCTGAGACAAAATATGCTTCTTAATATTACCCCAAAACTTGCCATCTGTGACCTTCAGAGCATGTCCCAGTGTCCTGCTGGAGAACATATCCATATGGTCAGTCCTGTCAATACCCCTGAGAATGAGAAGACTGAGCTCATGTTCCATCTCAGCCTGCTGTTCCACAGGGACAAGCAAAATGATGAGGAGCACCCACATATGAAGAAAGTACCAGGACCACATAAATATTATTCAAAGCCTTTTATTTAACTAAAGTGCATAGTGCACACACACATAGTGAGCATACAAAAGTGGCATCTGAACCTCTTTGCAACTATAATTTCTCCTGACTCCTGGTGTTATACTTGTAGGAAGGGTAAATGCTAGGCAGCTAATGTTTTAGGGAGTTTCAGAGGTTGCAAGGGGCATCATAGGGAATTGCAAAGAAATCAAAGGGGTGTCAGCTACAGTGTTCCCAGATTGAACAAAGCATTTCCCTGTAGGACAGCCTCATTTCCCCTGTGTTTTCCATGTAAAACTGGAACAAAACTTACATACATTTTCCTGTGTGCTCAGATCTATACATGTGCAGAATTGACTTCATTATGCTTGTCAGTTAAATTGCTATAAGAATTGTTAAGGCTGTTTTATGTGCTCTTTAGCCCTGTTACAATGTACTGATATAGGATAGCCTGGCTGAGATGCTGTATGTCATATTCAGTGGGCTCATACATTTATCCATTGCGCATAGAACTCACACAGGACAGATTTGCTGAGATACAGTGTCTCATTTTCAGGAGGTCTTAATTTTATCCATTTTTACAATGTGCTGATACAGCTTAGCCTGGCTGAGACGCAACATCCCATTTTCAGAGGGGTCTTACTTTTACTTATGTTTACATCTGCATGCAATGTATGGACACAGGATAGATTTGCTGAGTTACTAATGGTCACCATGTGAAACATGGTGCTGACTTAAACTATGCATATGTGAATATTGCGTATATGTAGTCATGTCAGTGCTGCCATGTTATGGCTCACTCTGGAGAAACATGTACATGTGCAAGTATTAATCATGCACAGTTCTATAATCACAGCAGTATCAATTACATCTGTCTGTGGTGTGGCAAGAGCACGGCATATTCTTTTCAACACTCATGCCACTCCTAAAAGCTCTCCACAGGAGTATCTGCTCAGTGCTGACAAAAGCTAAGGGATGGGTAACACTGGGGACCATTCAACTATTTTCATGTCCACAGGCTGTATTGGCAGGTCATTTTAGAAGACCACCACTTTCTGGGACAAAATATGCGTCCTAATGTTACTGCTAAACTTGCCATCTGTGACCTTCAGAGCATGTCCCTGTGTCCCATTGGAGATCATATCCATATGTTCAATCCTGTCAATACCCCTGAGAATGAGAAGACTGAGCTCATGTCCCATCTCAGCCTGATGTTCCACAGGGACAAGAAAAAGGATGAGGAACACCCACATATGCAGAAAGCACCAGGACCACAAAAATATTATTCAAAGTCCTTTATTTAACTAAAGTGCATAGTACACCCACACATAGTGAGTGTAAAAAAGTGATGGCTCAGCCTTTCTACAACTACCATTTCTCCTGACTCCTGCCAGGCATCATCAGAGTGATTCACTCTGATGATGAATGACAGGGGCTGGGAGAAGCATTATTTTCACAACAGTTCAGTCATCCTTTTTTTATGCTCACAGTATGCACTTTACTTAAATAAAGAAATGTGAATAATATTTTTGTGATTCTTTCTCTTTCTGCATATGTGGGTACTCCTCATCCTTTTGCTTGTGTCAGGTTGTTCAATGCTGACAGCACCATATTACTTGTTCCACAGCTGCAAATCAATTTTTATTTTGTTCCACATGGAGAGGACAGTAACAGTTACCAGTAAACATAAATGTGACTATTATCTGTTAGAGCCTTCCAAGTATTCCTATTTTGAAAATGCAGCTTCCCCTTAACAAAGGTATCTAAAAAGAAAGCCCACCCACAAATTTATTTTTATTTTAAGCACTGAACACATTCTCTTTAGTGGTGCAGTAAATGTAAACACTGGAGGAAATATGAAGAAACTGAGAGGGAAGCTTACAAAAGGTGTCAGTTAGCATTTTATATGACTGCATAATTATGCAGAAGTAAAAAATGCTACATAAGTTCCCTGCCACTAAGTAAGTAGCAGATGGTGGGGCTGGGGAGATTTTTCAACAGAAAAAAGGGGTCTTGGTTTGCACTCAGAGAGGAGTGAGAAGATCAGTTTCCCTATGTGGGACAATGACTCACATGGTGCAAAAGGTTGAGGTTATTGAAAATATGATGGATCATAATGATCTACATAGCCCATTTTCTTAAAGCAGCAATTTTGTTATCACAGAAGAAAAAAGGTGGGTCAGAATTGACAACCATCTGACATTTTTCACAATCCCCCACTCAAAAATGAATATCGACACCATTTAACTTGCTGCACTATAAGACTGCACCAAAGAATATAGCATTATGCCAAGCTCCATGCTACATTCTTTCAGCAGAGTCTTTATAGAGTGCAGTACCACAATAATACTTCTTTATCTTATCCTCACTTTTATCTGAATGTACTCTTTTCTGCTCTGATATCATGATATTTAGGGCTTGATTAAGTAAAGCTGCATCCAAATTTCCTCCCCGTAGACCAAGTTAAACTTTTTCAATGCCAAAAAAAGACTAGCAATCCATTCCATGGTTCTGAATAAATTTTATATGGGGTGGTAATATACTTTGCACATTCTTGTATTCTAAGATTCTAGTATGTTCACTTATTTGTTTATGAGGCTATGTTGACTTTTGTAAATGTGGGCTCATAACTTTTGTAATATTCAATAACTTTACCACAACATTTCAACATAGTCATTTTAGTACAGTGACTCATGAATGTGACAAATGTCATTTTTCAACTCCTGCCCAATATGTATGTTTGTAGCCCAAAAGTTGATTTTGCAGTCCCTTCATGACAACACCTTTAGGCCAGGAGTTAAACATTTTCTCTGGCCTTCTTTATGAGGCAGATTCATCACAAGGCTGTGTTGAAAATGTGGAGCAAAAATATAAAAAAAAAATGATTTTCAATATTTTAAACCCAGATTCCTCTCCTGCAGCCCTATTGGCTCTGGCCAGAGGTTGTTCTTTATAATACCAATATTTGAGAATATATTTTGTCTCCACCTCAGGCTAATGTTATAATAAAATATAATTCAATTACTCTGTTTTTGATATTCAAAATTACAACTCAAATTTTAAAACAATATAAATAAATGGAGTGTATCAAACTTTGCATTACCTTATAGTCTATGGTAGAGAGCTTCAATTAGTGTCGTACAATTTTATCCAGTCATTTCCAAACTATTTATGACTGAACCAGAAAATGCAATCAGTTTTAATCTTGTATTTTATCTCATCCATAAAATGTCATTATTTGTTAGCCTTTCAAGCACTTTTTCCCATTCATTGAGTTTACATGCCAGACCACGTGGAAGAGGTGCTCAAAAGTGATCCTTCACTGAGCCTGTGGGTAAGTGCTTTTAGTCCTACAGCTTGTGGAAATTGAAAGCGCTTTTTGAAATTCTGACAAGGCTTTCAATATTTGATAATTTAACCATAAAAATAACATTTTAATTTGTATTTCATTCTAGCCAAAGAAAAAAATGAAGTTTAGCACATAACGTCACTGAAGAGGTCAGCGGGAACAGTTTAAATGAAGCAAGGCTGTTTTGAGGTGTTTGTGTAAAACGTTTTTGAGATTAAAAAACACAGAAAGCATAAACTGATAGAACATAGTAGTCAGTGACATTATTTCAATGTAGAAAAATATTAAAAAGAGGAGTATTGAAAATGGTTATATTCTTTCTTATAGGGAAAAATTAATTGAAGTGTATTTAAAATAATAAACAGTACAGGAAGTTGAACTGAAGGGCCTAAATAAGATATACCAATATACTGCTAAGGTAAATATTGTTACCTTAAAAGTAGTAACATACATAGGGGAACAAAACAGACAACATGCCAATAATATGAAATCATATTTATTCATTTACAGCTAATGAGAAAAGTGGAGTTAGGGGTCAGATGGAACTTTTTTGTTTGCACTGTAAGAAGAAAAGTTTTAAAGAAGTACTGTAAGTGAAACTCTGCCATATAATAATAATAATTTAAGGATAACATACATGCTTAAAGTGACTATATGTCTTAATTCATTTGTGGATATTTTGGAAATGACTGGATAATACTGTATAATATTAAGTGAAGCCCTCTACCACAGACTATGAGGTAATGTAGAAGTTGATTCATTCCTGTAATTTATGTTGTTTTAAAATTTGTACTGTAATTTTAAATATCAAAAATAGAGAGTAACTAACATGCATGTTTATTTGTTTTTTATAATCATTTTACCCAAAGGCAAAATACAGTCTTAAAATGCTGTTATCAATAAAAACAGACTGTTGCTAAAGAGAAAATTAATACTGGAGAGTGAGGGATGACTGGTCTGTCTGTGTTTTTCTTGCTGACTTTGAATATGCCATATACCATACTTTTTGAATGGAGGTAGGGCAATAAATCATGAGTGTAAAGACATGACTGAGTTATGCAAGTCCTGTTCCCTCACAAGTTATGACAGACAGCACATTTTAAGTCAGGCTTCTGTGTGTCCAATTGATACAATATGTTTTAAATTGTAAAGCTTTACATTAGTTTTTCTTATAAAGACTTAATTGTTTCAGTTTGATTTCACTGCTCTGGCTTGAGAAGAGCAAATATCATGATGATGTCATCAGATATTTTGCAGGCTGCTATCCCATTGATTAATGGCTCCTTTGTGACATACATAGTTTATCTTCATGTAGAATGTATCAGTTGCTAAACTATGTTACTACTGGAGATGGCTTCTCTTCCTGGCCTATGCTAGTGGTGCAGCAAGTTCCTCAGCTGACCACAGTCAAGCTCATTAGACATTTCAGTAGTTTCACTTTTTTTTTTGCTGTTTCTGTTAAAATATTTTTGTTGCTGTTGGTATTCCCTTAAGTTTCCAATATTGACATCAATCTTTCTCCTAATAAATAAATGTTGTTTTGAAGTTTAATCTATTGTATTAAACATTATTTTACTTGTTGTAAGTACCAAACATTCATCATAGAGGAAAGGAGCAGTGACACAGGGAGGAACTCTCTCTCTCTCTGTCTCAGTCCAGTATCTCACCAATTAAAAACAAATTCTGGCCAGAGCCGATAGGGCTGTGAAACACTACCAAGTGATGAAAGTTACACATGTGCATAGAAATTATTCAATACCCAGGTGTAACTTGACCATATGTTGCAGGTGTTGCATCAAATTTTCAACATGGTCTTTTTTGGACCCCTCCTCATGAACAGTGCCAGTGTCATTTTGTTCAATTGTCCCAAAAGGTGATTGCGCAGACCAAACATGCTATTCAGCACCACAAGTGTGAAAACACATTTCAGGCAGGTTGTGGAAAATGACAGCTGTACTGTTGTGAAGGAAGTGTACAAAAATTGCAATGTTAAAAATGTGAAGTGAAAATATAAAAAATTAGCAATGTTAGGAGTGTGTGTAGAAAGTGCACAATGCATGCTCATAACACAGTCATTTTTTTTTAATTTTTTCACCAAATTTTCAACATGGCCTTTTTTGGACCCCTCCTCATGAACACTGCCAGTGTCATTTTGTTCAATTGTCCTGAAAGGTGATTATGCAGAGCAAGCATGCTATTCTGCACCACAGATGTGAAAATATGTTTCTGGCAGGTTGTGGAAAATGACAGCTCTACTGTTTTGAAGGAGGTGTGAAAAAATGTAGAGTGAAAATATTAAAAATTGGCGACATTAGGAGCGTGCGTAGAAACTGTGCAATGCACACTCATAATGCAGTCATTTGTGGGAATTTTTCATCCAGATTTGCAACATTGGCTTTTTGGGACCCCACCTCATCAACAATGGCACTGTCATTTCATGATTCAGTCTCAAAAGGTGATTCTGTGCAGTGACCGCAAAATCACCTTTCAGGACCAAGTAACAAAATGACAGTGACAGGATTCATGAGGTGGGGTCCCAAGAACTCCATGTTGAAAGTTTTGGGGCAAAAACTCCACAAAATGGCTAAGATATCAGCGTAAGTTGAAACCCCCATTGAATGGCTTATAGCATGCTTACCTTTAATTCTTCAGTTCGTGGTTGGGCTTTGAAGAGTGAAGACATGTCCTGGTCCAGAGAAGATGACAGCGCCAACCTTCGGAGGTAAGTATGGAGTGAGGGGTGTGTGGGGAGGTGGGTGTTCAGTGGCAGGGTGGGGGGGACTGTGGCGATGACAAGGGACCATTTTCAGTTTTACAGGGGGGAAAAACGCGAGGAACCGTTTTCTAATTTACAGGAAAAAGCATAAAATAACACATTTTGGCACACTGGGGTGGGCTCCCAGTGTGCCACATGAATGGGGAAGAGGGTTGTACAGGATGCTGATATGGGGATTTGGCACCCCATGTTGGGCATGATATGGGCAGGGGTGCATCATGGAAAATACAATGTGACAATGAGGGACCATTTTCTACTTCTCAGAAACAAACAAAAAACATTTTCACACACTGGGGTGGGCTCCCAGTGTGTGACATGAATTGGGGTGTTGTACTACAGTGAATGGCATTTTGCCATTAGCAACATAGCGGCACCCACAGAACTGCACATGCACGAGTCATGTGCATGCACAGTTCACGCATCAGAATGCAGAAGTAACAGCCAAAATAGTGTGGCTGTTATTCTGTAGGCCGATCATGGTGGAGGGGTTTAAGCTCCATTGGGCTTTCAGAAGGATACTTCCAAAAGTCCAGCGGAAGCTGTTGTGAGATCAGCCATTTTCTGAGCAACAGAGTGCTCACAAAATGGATGTAGGCTCCACCCACAGCCCTAAAAAGAGGGGCAGTTATTTTTTTTTTTATTTAGTTGTTTGACCAGGAGTAGCACACTAAGCTGAAAGCTTTTTTACAGGAGCAACCTGAGAACACAGGGAAGTTAAGTGATTTGCACATGGTCACACAGTATGCAAGTGGAAACTGTGGGATTCAAACCCAGGTGTAGTCTGCTGGATGTCACCAGATTTGCAGCTCAGAGCCTTAAACCACTGCACTATACTGCCCCCTGCATAATTAAAAAGAGAGCGAGAGGGGGAGAGAGGGAGGGAGAGAGGGAGAGAGAGAGAGATTCTTGAAATGTAACAATGCTTTTGGAGTGGCAGCATTATGTTGCTTTCAGATTGGATCCTATCTGGTAGCTATGATGGCCAATGAACACTTCACTTCCAAGATGCATGACACTGATAGGGGGTGTGATTGACAATGAGCTGTCTGAGATGTTTGTGTAACACTGAGAATTTGTAATGTCACCCCTGCACCAATATTTGCTGCCAGATTGTTAATATGGATGAACAAATGCCCAATTTTGCATTCACTGAACATGCCGAAATCAGAAAATGAGGACACTGGTCAAGCTAATCTAAAAAAAAATCAGTTTCTCTTTGGCATTTTGGCCTGCACTCCACTATCATGCTGCATCACTGTTTACAGGGAGCACACATTGAACATATCCATGTTATTGGCAAGCCACATGACCTACAGCAGCCAGCAGCCAGGGAGGCAGTATAGTGCAGTGGTTTAAGGGTCTGAGCTACAAATCTGATGACATCCAGCAAACCAGACTTGGGTTTGAATCCCACAGCTTCCACTTGCATACTGCGTGATCTTAAGCAAGTGACTTAACTTTTCTGTGCTCCCAGGTTGCACCTGTAAATAAGTTTTCAGCTTAGTATATCTCACCTGGTTAAACAACTAAGAAAAAAAATCAATGCTGGTGATTATGAACACCTTGCAATGCGCATATCTCAGTGCAATTTCCAGCTCTTACTTAGGAAGGATCTGGCTACTGAAAAGATCTCCTTTTATGTGAAAAATGGTTACTTTTGATCAGAAGTCTATAGAAATCACAATAGAATTATGCAATATCATTCCAATTAGCTAATTCATTACATTTAAGTGTAGTTTCTGACAGGCAAGCTAGTGAAATTGTGCTGCAGATGAAAAGAAATGAGGTGCACAGTGTGAACCTACACTAGCAGCTGATGATCCTGCAGCAACAGCAGCAGTGCTGGGCAGAAACTGCAAATTCTGAATTTGCTGAAATTTCAGGAAGTTTTGCAAATCTTGCAAAATTTTCCAAAATTCAGACTCTTTTTATGCTCCTCACTGGATGGCCCTTCTTTGGGCAGGCACTCCATCCCCATCACCCTAACATCCACCAGGTTTTACTGCCAGTCATCTTCTACCATTGCTTGCCCCTTGACAGGATTGGTAGGAGTCCCCAATCCCCCACCAAGGACTGGATTGCGTTCATGCTGGGGAGTCCAGCTAGTCAGTTATGGGACCTGCAAGTGCCTGCTGGCAACCTGCCACTGGCTTTTTCCCCATGTTCTTGTCCCCAGGGAGATGTGGTGTGCAAGGATGTTATGGCACATGCCATGCACTACCATTGAATGTGCACTGATGTCTGCCATGCTTCCCAACTGTGTGGCCAGGGCTACCTTTCCTCCATTTTCTTCCAGGGGCCAGGCTAGCATCAGTTTCTGCTCACAATCCCTCCAAGTGGAGGAGAGCAGTACTGAGATGCTCAATCCTGCTCTCCCTGGCCAGCCCTCCATCTCTCTGGATTCATTTTTGAACCTGGGTTGTTGGCATTGCAAGCAGTAGCACAACCACTGACTCGACAGGCCCACCCCCAAAAATTCTGACTTTGGTGAAATCTGAATCCTTGAATGCATTTGGTGAAATTTTACCCTGTTCTACAAAATTTCTTTCTGAATTGTGGAATGATACACATGAACAGTGGAGTGTCAGTTCTGCAAAATTCCATTCCACGGTTTAATGCATCAGTCTACAATACATGCAATCATTCCACAGTTCAATGATTGGCCATGTAGAATTTCTTTCTGCAGTTTAATACATCAATCCACTATTTATACTTTCATTCCTCTCTTCTAAGTTCGAATTTCACAAAAGTTGCTACAGTTCACTTCAGAATTTCACAGAAGCAAAATTCTGACTTTCATGGTAATTCTAGTGGTAGAATGTTATTTTTGTACTGTACTATGCAGGAGCAGGCTACTCAAATTAGGAGCCTGGGGAAGATGTAGGGAAAGTTGGAAGGATTTTTTTGAAATTATTCTCATATTCAGTACTTATTTGAAACATATTGTATATAAAAAAAATTGTTTTACTGTAACCCCCCTACAAATGGGGGTTCCCAAAAAGTCTTCCTTGAGCTTGCCTAAATGCTCACTGCCAGGATGGTGTTCTGTGTTTTAACAGTTTAAATGTATTGCCAGAGAGTGCCTGTATAGCCTCTGTGTATTATCTCTTTAAGAGCTGCCTGGATTGCAGTCATAATTAATGTGAGAGGGAGCTCTGTTAGAAGATGCACTTGTTTGCTGATAATTTGTTAGAGTAGTAATAGGATTGCAGTTTGTTCTAACCTGCCTTCTTTGCAGCATGGACAGTTCTGTTTGTTTCCATCATCTTGGTCCTGGATTGCAGAATGGGCCAATCAGTACATTTGGGACTCTAAAATGGAGCCTGCCTACAGGGGCTTGGTGGGGCCAAAACTTGTAGGAATTGCAGTTTTGGACTTTTGGCACCTGAAATAACCTGGAGGGGGAGCCCTTGTTGTGAGTGACAGACAGATCAGCCAATCAAACCTTTTGGATCTTGGGAAAAGTCCCACACTGCTTGCAATTTCAGTTAGATCTGAGTTGGGAAGCGAAGAAGTAACAGCTTGAGATAGTTTGAACAGCAATCCATAGTGGATTCACGTGGGAGAACTGAGGAAAGGCCTGAGTTTGGCCTGTATGCCTGCATGACTGCATGCTGTTCCTAAGAGGGAACTTGTTTGTTTTTTTTCGGACTGAATCCGAATTTGGACAGAGAATTAAGCCACTGAATTGTGACCAAGCTTTAACCTGAAGAAGACTGAAGATTTGCTGAATGCGATTAGCCTGTCAGGACTTCCAGCTACCTCTGAACTCCCAGATTGTGCACAGACTCTGTAATCACGACCAGAGAGCCATTTGCCTGGTACAGTGGAATTTCCTTACATGTGGATGTGTTGTGTGCTTATAGTGGGTCATGATGTGGTTCCCCACTGTGTGTCTGAACTGTGTTTTGCTTGCTGGAGGCTGTATCCAGCTCTACAGATTGAATCCATATCCAGTTCTGTTTGCCTGGGCCCTGCTATACTGGCCCAGCCAGAATACCTGCTATACAGAGAAAGTCATTGATGAGAGACCGGCCTGGGGAGCAGCCCCCTTCTCAATGCCTTGAACAGGAATGATGCCTCAGTGATTTGTGTGGGCCCTGCTTCTGCGAGCACTCCAGCTCAACAGCCTGCAGTCTCAATTTCATCCTGCCTGTGTTCAGTATTGGGTATCATGAGTAAACATCAGACTAGCTCCCTGCAACAACAGCTAAATCTAAAAGTGTTGTCATCTGATTGTCTTGTTGCCTTTTTTTCATGAACTGAGCCCTCTGGCTCCAGATTACAAATAGTGTGTGTTGTGCATGTTGCTTTTGAAGTAGTTTGAAGTTTGAAGTTTATTGTTGTAGGAATTAATACCTTTGAGCCAAGGCTCTTTTACAAAGGTTCCACATCAAGTACAAAAACATAGTAGACAGTGTTACAAACAATCAGTAAGCTGTTTAACAAGGCCTCAACTTAAACAGTAACATTTATGTACAGAAAAGAAAAAGGAACTCAGAGGCAGTGTCAAGGGCAAGGAATAAGGATTGGAGAGCTTGAGAGGGAAGAGAGGGAGAAATAAGAAGTTTAGGAGCAGACAGAACCAGGTTAGTGGTACTCAGGTTGTCTTTGTCAAAGAGGAGACCATGGTGGTTGAGTGAAACAAATGTAAGTGCACTCAGTGGGATGAAACTTTAGTCAAAGCAGTCACAGGAGCTGGAGGCTGTGAGGTGAGTGTAAAGTATGGATTTGAAAACTCCCAATGTCATGGAGGATAGGGAGGGCAGGTTAAGGGCATTGTACCAGGTAGGGGCATGGTATGTAAAAGATCTTTGTCCCTGAGCAGTCCGGCATCTAGGGACAAGGAAAGGTTGGTGGTCAGATCTTCTGGTGGTACGAGTGCCATTGTTCAGGCAGAGCAGGTCCTGGATACATGGAGTGAGTACCAAGATTGATTTTTTGCCATCATGCAGGTGAGATACATGAGGCGATTGGAAAGATGCAACCAACCAGTTTTGGTGTAGAGGTCACAAGTGTGGTTCCGTCTCTGTGCTCCAGTGAGGAGTCGACAGGTTTAGTTTAATGCTGTTGAGATGCGCTTTAGTGCAGTGGTAGTAGCTGAGCCATAGACAATTAGACCATAGTCTATGATTGAGATGATGGAGCTTTGAACAGCAATCCTCAAGGCAGCTTGGTTGAAAAATTGCGGTTCGGTACAAAATTCCAATCGTTGGTGCACTGTTTTTGCAGTGTTATCGATATGGGCATCAAAAGTAAGACATTCGTCAAAAGTGATACCAAGGTATTTGAAGGTGTTCACTTGTTCTAGTGTATTTCCAAGAGAAGTTTTTATGAAGAGTGGAGTATGCCTATTTCTGTTTTGATGACTGGTGAAAAGCATGACTTTTGTTTTTTTTTGATTTAGGACCAGTTTGTGCTCAAGGAACCACATTTCAACACATGAGAAAGCAAGCTGCAAGCTCTGTTGTAGTGGATTTGGATCCTTATGGGAGGAGAAAATTACAGCATCATCAGCATAGAGTATTCATTTTTCAGGGCAGGATTTGGGAAGCAAGTTTAGAAATAGGCTGAAGAGGAGAGGACCTAAAACTGAGCCCTGGGGGACACCAGAGAGGACCAGTTTGGAGTCAGAGAGAACCTCAGAGATTTTTACTGTTTGAGAACGTTGTGCCAGGTAACTTTTTACTCAGGCTCCAGGTCCCTCGGCTAGCCCAATGTTGAGCAGAAGAGAGATTAGAAGGCTATAGTGAACAGTGTCAAAGGCCTTTGTGAGGTCTATGAAAACAGCTCCGGTTAAATAACCCTTATCCAAGGCTTTGTGAGTTTCACTAGAGAAATCAAGTAGGGCCATCAACGTACTGTGTCCTTTCCTAAATCCGTGTTGCTGAATGCAGAGTAGATCGTACTTTTGCAGGTAGTCTGATAGTTGATCCGCCACGATCTGTTCAAGAGCTTTGGAGAGGGGTGGAAGTATAGATATGGGCCGATTGTTCCCTGGTGTGGATTTGTTGCCCCCCTTTATGCACTGGTGTGACTATAGCGGCCTTCCATGTGTTGGGGAATTGACTTTGGCAAAGGGAGAGGTTGAGAATTTTGGTGAGGGGATGGATCACTTCTTCCAAGGTGAGGGACAGAAGTTTTAGATCAATGGTGTCACTGCTATTTCTAGATTTAGAGCAGGCCTTTTTTATGTGTCTGTAGGCTTCATATGTCTTAACTATTTTAAAGTGAAATAGCGGTTTGTCTGGCAAGGTGGTTTGGGATATGAGTTTTGGAACTGACAAGTCCTGGAAGAAGTCTGGTGAGAAGACACCACTGAGGTCAGTGAAGGTTTTATTTAGGGCCACGGGTAGTGGAGCCATCAATGTTCATTGCCGTGGGAGAGGATTTAGACTGTTTGTCTGTAATATTATGTATATTGTCCCAGAAGGATCTCCCCGTCACCTCAGGTGGTTTCTAGAGCATTCTTGAAACAGGAGCTCTTCATTTGCCTGATTTGTGAAGTGCATAGGTTGTGCGCCTGTTTATAGTTAAGTGAGTCTGTTATGGAGCCTGTGGCCCTGGCTATAACCCAAAGATGGTCACGTGCTTTAAGCTGAGCCAGTAGTTTGGCTGTTAGCCAGGGATTAGAAAGGGCTTTGATTTTATGTTTTTGAAAGGTGCGAGGTGTCACAGGCAGTGTTGAAAGTTTTAATGAAGAAATCTAGGGCAGCGTCCACATCCAGCGTATTGTAGATGGGGACCAGTCTTGTTGTAGGAGGCAGGTCTTTAGCTTAGCAAGGTTCCGCATGGTAGCATTCGAACTTAGGATGGTTTTAGGAGGTGGTTTGTGTGGAATTTTTTGTCCAGATACAGATCACACGGGAGTGGTCACTGAGGGAGTCGGAGAGAACAGTGGTGTTTTTTATCCGGTCCGTGTGATTAATAAGAATCCAATCAATGAGAGTGCTGGTTCCAGTCTTGTAGTTTTTTCTAGTAGGGGAGTTGACCATCTGTGTTAGGTTGGTTGCTAGGATAGTATCCCTGCTGGGTCCGATATCTGAGGCAAGCCAATTTATATTGAAATCGCCAAGAAGGAGGAGCTCAGAGTCAGGAGGTTGCAATCTTGTGAATTCAAGGATAGACTGGAGCCTGGCTCATGGGTATTTAGAGGGGATATAGACTGCAGCCACGGTAAGCACTTTGTTATGGGCACCAAGGAGAAGCTTGACAGGGAGAAGTTGTACTAGGGTGTTTTCTGTGGAGAAACTGGCAAGGTGGCACGAGAGGTAGTCCTTTATATAGATAACACATCCGCCCCTTTCTTTTTACCCGGTCAAGTCTGAAGAGGTTGTAGCCTTGGAGCAGATTGCATGATCTGGAGTGCTAGGTGTTAGCCAGGTCTCAACAATTACAAGTATGTCAGGATTATGTTGTCCAATAAAGGCTTGAAGAGATGCCAGCTTAGGAAGGAGGCTGCAGATATTTAGGGTAACAATGGATAGCCCATTTTCAGTTTTTGCAGGCTTTATCTTAATGTTTGAGCCAGGGCCAGGGTTTGGGTGAATTCCACCAGACATGAGAAGTAGGAGGAGCAACAGTTTGAGGGATATCTCCCGTAGTTCATACCATGTGACGTCTTTCCTCTGCATGCTGCAGGTTTGGATACAGTGCAGTCACCTAGGGTCCCAACAAAGGAGGGTTGCTAATGACAGGTGCTCAAATATGATTTTTCCAGCCAGGGCGGTCGTTTGCACCCAGTCCTTAGTAATGGGGTGCCTCAGTGCCTTTTGTTGCATCACAGGGCCCCAACCAGCTGCAACGTTCCTCGCTATCCCACCATTTTCCTACCTTGGTACCCAGAGTGTGTGACTAGGGACTCTGAACTGAATGCATGACTGTCTAATTAATATAGCTTTTAAGCAAATCAACCTGATTACACTCCCCTTGTTCAAGTCCCCTGAATAAATTAGATTTAACTTTGTTTGCATTTAACCTGACTGTGGTTCCAGTTTGTGCCAAAAGTATTGTACTGTTGCTATTTGCTGTGCTTAACCTTGTTTTACAGGGGTCCCCATGGTCAAGCAAGAAGAACCAGCCCTGGTGGTAAGTGCAAACAGTGTGGGTAATTGCCTGGTGAATAAAGGTCATTGTGAAAGTAATTATTTTATATTGTTGAGGCCACTAGAAGGGAAAGAGAGGGGTTACAGTGTCCTGGAGGGTTGTGCCCAGGTTAGCTTGACCACTAACAACCCTGACCTCTGGGTGGAGGCACCCGTTTCATTACCAAGGCCCCTTAACTTGCTACTAGCCAAGCAGCCAGGGATAGTAGCCCTTGGGATAACGCCACCAAGGGTTACATCTTGGAGGTTCACCACTGGGATTGTGTGCCTTCTAGTGGCCAAAAAGTACAAATTATTGTTAAAGATTAATTGCTGCTTCAGTAGAAATGGCTGTACACCAGTTGTTGGGGTGGTGTACTGGGTAGGAGATTGACCTCCAAAATGCTCTGCTTATACTGGATATTCCCCTGGGTACCAGTAAGGACACTGTAGAGGGAGCAGTCTCCAAAGTTGAATGTTTAAAAACCCTGTGGTGGTGGGTTGAAAGGCTGATTTGATTGCCCAAACTTTCATAGCCTTGGTAGAGTGCAGTGACCTCATGGACAGCTCTAAAGTGCCACAGACTGTTGACTCAGAAGGGATCCGAGCCACCTGGAGAGTGATAAAAAAAGACAGTGAATGACCCTGGGGAGGATGAGCTCCCGCCATTATCTGAGACTTTTGAGGAGAAATTTGCTAAGTTGTTGCTGGAGGAAGGGGAAAACCATAGAGGACTTTAAGAAACTATTCCTGCCACCTGGGGGTGTTCCTTCCCAAACACCCCCTCTCACTCCAGCACCTGTTACTGCCCCGCCTTCTGTACCCATGTGAATGCTGTCCCCTATATCTGTACCCACCATTAATCACGACTCCTACCGAAGGCTGAGTATCTTCTGAGGCACTCTCCCTACCTTCCAGGGGGAGGATGACTGGGAGACCTAGATTGACTATGTTGCCCCCTTGGTACTCGAGTGGCAGTGTGTGGAGGGTGAGAAGTGGAAAAGAATCATAGAAAGTTTGAGGGGCAACATTCTTGAAGCCATTAGATTTTTGAGGTCCATGAACCCTGATGCATCTGCTGAGAAGTACCTGTCTGTACTTGAAGGCAATTTTGGGAGCATTGAGCCAGGGGAGACTCTGATGTGGAAATTCCAAGGTACCAAACAATGGAAGAAGAAAGTTTGTCTGTGTATGTTACTCACCTAGAAAGAGCTCTGCAGAAAGCTTACCAGAAAGATGGGGTAGCCACCAGTGATTTGAACCGTGTGAGATTGGGGCACATACTGCAACATGCCAAGCATTCTAAACTGCAGATCATCCAGTTAAGGCTCCAGGATAGGAGAGGTAACCCACCTGACTACTGTGACTTGATAAAAGAACTCCGGGAGGTAGAAGGTGAAGAGGGAGATTGTAATTATGGGGTGAGTGCAGCCCAAGTGATCATGGCGCTGGAAGGCCCTTCCAAAATGGAGACTACTACGAGTGTCCCATCATGGGCTAAATGGTGGGGGGAGGAGTTGCTGAAGGAAGTCAGAAAAGTACAACTGGGTGCATTTGCTGAGGTATCTCCTGCTGACAGAGACCCTGGCTCCTGTCAGGACGTGACTGCTATGGGGTGGAAGGGCACCCTCAGCCATCCTCTACTGATGGTGGCTTCTTGGCTGAGCTCAAGGAATTGACTGCCACCATAAAGGAACTCTTGGGCTATGATACACTATCAGCAGAAGACCGATCACAATCTTCCATCGATGCTCCAGCATCCCCTGCTATGTTTTCCCCAAGGATGCCCCAAGAGCCTGTCATTTGTCACAATTGTGGCAAGGATGGCCATATGAAGAGGGAATGCTGGTCTTAGAAGGACTTAGAGAAAGTGGAGAACCGGCTTCAAGGAGAGCTTCTGAAAATGAGTCAGTGGTCAAGGGGTGCATGAAATGACCTCAGTGAAGGCTTCAACCATCCTAACTCAAACCCCTTTGTGGCTAAATCGTCTGTCCAGGCCCCTGTTGTTGTTTCTTCAGACTGGTCCAAAATAGTGTGCTCTTCAATGAAGACTACTGTGGCTGTGAATGGTATTCCTACTCAGGTTGTGCTTGACAGTGGGTTGCAAGTGACCATTGTATTTCAGGACTGGTATGACAAGCACTTATCTGATGTGCCATTACAATCCCTGGAAGGTCTATATGTGTGGGGGCTGAGCGACAAGCCTTATCCCTACCTAGGATATGTCTGCCTCTGGTTGTCCTTTCCTGCAACTGTAACTGGTGTAGAGGAGCAAGTAGAGACACTGGCCCTAGTGTGTCCCCCCCCACCAGACTGTATGATGGGGTTCCCCTATTAATTGGAACAAACGTCCATATGTTTGGGAGACTAGCACAACTCTGCCATGAGAAACAAGGGCAACTGACTGCATGGGCCCTAAAAATTCCAGCCTTAGTAAAAAGGGCATATGACTTACAACAGAAACCCAATGATGAGGACCCAGATGAGCCAGTGGGGAATAGTGTGGAAAAAAGAACCTGACTCCTTGGTATTGGTCCCCAACGCCCAGTGCACAATCCATGGAGAAGTCTGCCTAAAGTGAAATGTAAAGAACAAAATATTAATGTTGGATGCACCAGGTGATGGGAAGTTGCCAGAAGGATTATTGGTTAAACCCAGTATCTTGTCTGCCTGTGCCCATGCCTATGCATGATGAGTGATGGTCCAGATTCAAAATGTGTCAGATCATGTGGTCCAGGTGAACAGAGGGTGCACTTTAGCTATAGTACACTGCACAGACACTGCAGTATTACCCAATAACAAGTAATCTGGCCAAAAGGAGAGTGTGACCCTGAACTTATTTGACTTTGGCGATTCCCCACTGCCAGCTGAATGGAAGGCTAGGATTAGCAAGAAACTCACCCAGAGAGAACAAGTGTTTTCATTAAAAGAATGGGACATGGGGTGTGCCCAGGGTGCAGAGCATCATATACGCCTGCATGATGACCAGCCATTTTGAGAGAGATCCCAATGCCTGACCCCAGCGGACATAGATGATGTGAGGAGACACCTACAGGAAATGCTTGCTGCTGGCGTGATACAGGAATCAAGGAGACCATATGCCTCTCCCATTGTGGCTGTGTGTAAGAAGAATGGGTCAGTAAGGATGTGTGTTGATTATTGAACCTTGAAGTGATGGACCATCCCAGATCAATACAGCATGCCCCACATACAAGATGCGTTGGATTGCTTGAATGGGAGCAAATGGTTCTCAGTATTGGATCTTCGCAGTGGATATACCCAGATTCCGATGGCCACGGAGGACCATGAGAAAACCACCTTCATCTGTCCTTTGGGGTTCTATGATTTCCTGAGAATGCCACAGGGGATTTTGGGTGCCCCGGACACCTTTCAGTGACTGATGGAATGTGTGGTGGGAGATATGAACTTGCTGGAATGCCTAGTGTCCCTAGAGGATGTCATTGTGTTCGGACGCACATTAGAGGAGCATGAGACCCTGGTTGTTTAAAGTCCTAGACCAACTGGAAGATTTCAGCCTCAAGCTGTCGATTGACAGGTGCCATTTTTTTCAAACCTCCATGAAGTATATGGGGAACATAGTATCTGCAGAAGGGATAGAGACTGATCCCAGTAAGGTCGAGTCACTCACTGACTACTTGGCCCCAGCCCCATAACTTGAAAGAGCTACAACATTTCCTGGGGTTCTGCGGCTACTAATGCAGGTTCAAAAAAGACTATTCCAAGGTGATTTGCCTGCTCCTGAATCTCATCCAGGGTTACTCCCCTACCAACCGTAAATACAAGAAAGGGGCTGTCAAAGAACCTGAGAAAGTATACTTCTGAACAGGTGAACCTTTTGGGCCCCGCTGGACACCCAAATGAGAAGCAGCTTTCCACGAAGCCATGTACTAGCTCACCTATGCCCCCATCCTTGCCTATGCTGACCCTACCAAGCCCTATGTGCTGCATACAGACTCTAGTCTGCAAGGCCTAGGAGCTGTGCTGTATCAAGACCATGAGGATAGTTTGAGACCAGTGGCTTTTGCCAGCAGGAGCTTGACCCCATCAGAATGAAATTATCCTCTGCACATGCTGAAGTTCCTTGCCC
Source organism: Neoceratodus forsteri (assembly GCA_016271365.2). Lineage (NCBI taxonomy): Eukaryota > Metazoa > Chordata > Ceratodontiformes > Ceratodontidae > Neoceratodus > Neoceratodus forsteri. Next base: position 677,808,540 of record CM057453.1, on the reverse strand, counting down.
TAAAATGGGCCATTGTTGACCAGCTTCATGAGTACCTTTATGGGGCAAAGATATTGGTGAAGACCGACAATAACCTGTTAATCTATGTACAGACTTAAGCTAAGTTAGATGCCACTGGGCACCGGTGGCTGTCTGCTTTATCAACTTATGATAATGCTGTCGTACACAGGCCAGGACTGAACCATATTGATGCTGACACCCTGTCACGAAGGCCAGTCTCCAAGAGTGATTGGGTCAGGTTGTCTGAACTTGACATCCGAGCATTGTGCCAAAAGTTTGATAGAGATGAACAGATGTCTACGGACACAATGGACTGTTTAGTAGATTGCTTGGGCCTTCCTGATACCTGCATACCGGCTGCCTATTGCCATTTCTCTGCTCTAGATATTAGTGCACTACCTCAGTTTGACAATGACACCATCCAGTGGGCTCAGTTCCAAGATCCTATGATTCAGTCAGCACTTGATGCCCTGCATGCATGGAAAGATGTGTCCCAGTTGCATTCCCCCTGACTTGCGAACTGCCCTATTGTTTAAAAAAGGCCCCAGGTTGAAGTTATACAATCAGTTGTTATACAGAGAGACAGTGAATAGCAGTGATTGAGTAGACAAGCAGCAATTGGTCCTGCACATGACCTTTAAAGATTTGATACTGAGGTCCCTCAACAATCACATGGGTACCTCGGTATTGGCAGAATTCTTGACCTGGTACGATCTCAATTCTACTGGCCCAAGATGGCAGCCAATGTTGAGCACCATGTACAGACCTGCAGTCATTGCCTGCAAAGGAAAGCCCTGCCTCAGTGGGCTAACCCCCCCATCAATATTACTACCAGCACCCCGATGGAACTGGTCTGCATAGACTTTTTGTGTTTTCATACCTGATCAGTGGAATATTGGCAATGTGTTAGTGGTTATGGGTCATTTCACATGGTATGCACAAGCTTTTCCAGCTAAAGATCAAAAGGCTTCTACCATAGCCAAGGTGCTAATGGAAAATTTCTTTGTCCACTATGGTGCACCCCAGCGGATCCACTCTGACCAAGGCAGAGACCTTGAAAATTGGCTAATCAAAGAAATGCTCTCTCTGTGGGAGGTGTGGAAGTCAAGAACCACCCCGACCCTCAACCAGAATGTTTTAACTGCACCCTTCTAGACATGCTGGGCACCCTCCACCCAAAAGACAAGCATTAGTGGAGCCAGCAGATTATCACCTTGGTACACGCATACAATTGCACCAAAAATGTTGCTACTGGGTTCTCCCCCTACCACCTCATGTTTGGGAGGGAGGCACACCTGCCAGTTGATGTCTGTTTTGGGGTCTCTCCAGATGGGGTCCAAGCTGAAAATAACCTGCAGTATATATAGAAACTGAAAGCTCAATTGAACCACGCATATCAACTGGCCCAGACAATGGCCGCCAAAAGAAATCTCACCAACAAAGAGAGGAACAACAAGAGAGTAAAGGCTCAAGAGCTATGGCCCGGAGACCGTGTGTTGTTATGCAATTTGGGACTACATGGCAAGCAAAATATTGCTGGTAGGTGGCACCATCTTCCTCATGTAGTAGTTGGAAAGTTGGATGATCTACAGTATACAAGGTATGCCCAGAGAATAACTCCAAAGCTGTCAAGACCATGCACCGTAACCACTCACTGCCTATCGGCCAAGTTATTATTGAAGCTGAGACAGCAGACATTGCCTCCTCTGGGCCGGTGACTCATGCTGCTGCAAAAAAGAGACAGAGTCAACCTACCCCAGTAGTTACAGAGTTAAGGTTTCCCCCGCAGCAGGCCCAGAATGATAATGACTGTCAGTCCACCTCTGATGATAGTGAGTGTGACAATGCCTATTACCCCTCCTATGAATTAAGTCAGCTGTTTTGAGGTAACCCTGTAACTAATAGTGGTGATGAAGCTGGGCCTTCTGCACTACCTAACCCTGAGCTTCATTCTTGGAGCCAATGCTCCCTGAAAGTGAGGAGTAAAGCATCACATCTGAGGTTGTGGACTCTCTGTGTTTTGTGGAACTGTGCGAATTGCCTGAAGAAGGGACTGATGGTCTGAGTCTCCCTGGTGACACACCAGAACTTGAACAACAATATGAGAGTACTGACAGCTCCCCTTCAGTGCCACAAAGCCTAATTGTGCCAGAACATTCTCTAAATGAGCCAAGTGTTGTGGAAACAGAGCTTAAAGAGCAAGGAACTGATGGTGCTCCCAGTTTGGACATTGCCATCCATGCAGAGGCACCCCTCATGAATGATGAAAGCTCCAAAGTTAGTGCTGAAAGTACAGAGACTGTGGCTGTTCCCCCCAGAAAGACTGGCAGAGCTGCCAAGCCAGTATTGTGCTTCAGTTATGATTATCCTGGGAGGCCAGTGGATTTGCATCTCAGTGTGGTTCACAAAGGTGTTTATATTTCTCAGAGCTCATTACCCAAACTGAGCTTAATGGCCAATTCCAGGTTGATTGTTCTTCCTTCTTAGTATGGTGCCCCTGCCCCATCCAGCCCCAACTTAGCTGATACTGAAGGGCCCCCTCCTACATTGTTTAATGTACAGGAAGTTATAACATGAATCAGTATTGTGATGTCACAAGTATGTTAATCATAGTGGAATCAGTATTACTTGTATGAAACATGCATAAGTATTGTCCTAATGGATATAATATCATGAAGTGTAGTGAATATGCATAGTAAAGTAATAAGTTCATGTTAACTGATGCATGATGGTACAGACATGACATGGATACCAAGTTTTCTCCAGACAGGGAAGGGTATAACCCCCCTACAAATGGGGTTTCCCAAAAAGTCTTCCTTGAGCTTGAATAAATGCTCACTGCCAGTGTTCTGCATTTTAGCAGTTTAAATATATTGCCAGAGAGTGCCTGTATAGCTTCTGTGTACTTTCTCTTTAAGAGCTGCCTGGATTGCATTCATAATTAATGTGTGAAGGAGCTCTGTTAGAAGATGCACTTGTTTGCTGGTCATTTGTTAGAGTAGTAATAATATTGCAGTTTGTTCTAACCTACCTTCTTTGCAGAATGAACAGTTCTGTCTGTGTCCATCATCTTGGTCCTGGACTGTAGAATGGGCCAATCAGTACATTTGGGACTTTAAAATGGAGCCTGCCTACAGGGGCTTGTTGGGGCCAAAACTTGTAGTAATTATAATTCTGGGCTTTTGGCATCTAAAATAACCTGGAGGGGGAGCCCTTGTGACTGACAGACAGATCAGCCAACCAAACCTTTTGGATCTTGGGGAAAGTCCCACACTGCTTGCAGTTTCAGTTAGATCTGAGTTAGGAAGTGAAGAAGTAACAGCTTGAGATAGTTTGAGCAGCAATCCATAGTGGATTCACGTGGGAGAACTGTGGAAAGGCCTGAGTTTGGCCTGCATGCCATTCCAGAGAGGGAACTTGTGTGTTTTTTTTTCAGACTAAATCTGAATTTGGAGATTGAATTAAGCCACTGAATTGTGACCAGGCTTTAACCTTAAGAAGACTGAAGATTTGTTGAATGCGATTGGCCTGTCAGGACTTCCAGCTACCTCTGAACTCCTGGATTGTGCAGAGACTCTGTAATTGCAACCAGAGAGCCATTTGCCTGGTACAGTGGAATTTCCTTACATGTGGATGTGCTGTGTGCCTATAGTGGGTCATGATCAAGGCCACTGTTTTTTGGTTTTTACCGGAAAACCTGGTAAAATTCCGGAATTAGGGCTGCCTGAACACTGGTAAAAACAAAGATTTCATGGAATCTGGCATTTTATATTAGATCAGTAAATCTACAAAACTTGTATTTTTCTTATAATTCCTTCCTGTACTAGTTTCAGTTTGCTTTATTTAAGGCTCTGAATATTAAGCTTTCTTTAATTCTGATTATTTATGGACATACTAAAAGAATGATAGCAGAATCCCGGTAAAATCCGGAAATTAGAGAAACAATCACCAGTGCAATTCCGGAATCTGAAGTGTTGAAAATGGAATTTCATTGTTTTATTCACCGTAAATCAGTGGCCTTGGTCATGATTTGGTTCCTCACTGTGTGTCTGAACTGTGTTTTCCTTGCTGTAGGCTGTATCTAGCTCCACAGGCTGAATCCATATCCATTTCTGTTTGTCTGGACCCTGCTACACTGTCCCAGCCAGAAAGCCTGCTATGCAGAGAAAGCCATTGACGCGTGACCAGCCTGGGGATCAGCACCTTGCTCAATGCCTTGAACAGGAATGACGCCTCAGTGATTCATGTAGGCCCTGCTTCTCTGGGCACTCCAGCTCAACAACCCACAGTCTCGATTTCATTCTGCCTGTGTCCAGTGTTAGGTATCATGAGTAAACATCAGGGTAGCTCCCTGTAACAACAGCTAAATCTAAAAGTGCTGTCATCTGATTGTCTTGTTGCCTTTTCTTTCACGAATTGAGTCCTCTGGCTCCAGATTACAAATAGTGTGTGTTGTGCATGTTGTTTTCTTCCATCACAGGGCTCCAACCAGCTGCAACGTTCCTGGCTAGGCCACCATTTTTCTACCTGGTTACCCAGAGTGTGTGACTGTGTATGGACTCTGAACTTCATGCATAACTGTCTGATTAATACAGCTTTTAAGCAAATCAACTTGATTATGCCCCTCCCTTGCTCAAGTCCCCTGAATAAATGAGATTTAACTTTGTTTGCATTTAACCTGACTGTAGTTCCCATTTGTGGCAAAAGTATTGTACTGTTGCTATGTGCTGTGCTTAACCTTATTTTACAGGGGGTCCCCAGGGTCAAGTTAGAGGAACCAGCCCTGGTGGTAAGTGCAAACAGTGTGGGTAATTGCCTGGTGAATAAGGGTCATTGCAAAAGTAAATATTGTATATTGTTTAGGCCACTAGAAGGGAAAGAGGGGGTTACAGTGTTCCGGAGGGCTGTGCCCAGGTTAGCTTGACCACTAACAACCCTGATCTCCGGGTGGAGGCATTTGTTTCATTATCCAGGCCCCTTAACCTGCTACCAGCCAATCAGGCAGGGATAGTAGCCCTTGGGATAGTGCCACCTAGGGGTTACATTACCATTTTAAAACCAGCAGTGTACATAGGCATTACTGGCAGGAGCATAGCCTCATTGAGATATAACTCTAAGCAAAACACTTCGTGCCATGCCATACATATCCAAGCATGCCATCTGCCTCACAATTACTTTTACCTATACTGTTACATCAAAAGTACATAAAATAATTTCTTAAACAGAAGAGTAGAGACTACTTCTAACTTATGCAATAACTACTAGTTGTTATCTATTGCTTAATTTCTGATGTGAATATTCAAATCTGAAACATTATCCTTCTATTGCAGGTGGTAAACTTATTTTGTAATATATGACAAAGTCTTGAAATCAATAAAATAGCAGATAAAACTGCATTTTATAATCAGTATTTTCCAAAATAGGTAGCCCGTGTAGCTGTAACACCTCACTACTTATAATAAACAAACTGTTCTTTTCATTCTAAAGAGTGTGAACTTGCACTATAATTTTATTTCACATCACTGGGTTTCCTTGTTGAAACATATTTTACCAGGTAAGCAAACATAGTTCAGGTGGACTTTATTTCAGTTATGACCTGGAGAAGGTGGATCAGGAACCAGCAGAAGTACCCAAACATAATGATACAAGGTATATCGAAATTTACATTCATAAGTATAAAATATTGGCACAATTTACTGCAAAAATGAGCAGTCATGGAATTAGGTACAGCAAAGTGGTTAAGCCCATTGCATGACTCATACATATGCAATAGGTGTAGCTTTATATATTATAGAGGCATAGTATCACCACCATAGTTAGGGTTGGGTAGTCTGTTTAATGTTAAACTCCTAAATTTGCACTTTACTAGGTTTTCCTTTGTTCAATGGATTTTCACAAAATCTTGCATTTGTGATCTTAAGGTTATGTCTCCAATTGTGCTAAGATTTATTACAGTCAGATGTGCAGATTCCAAGATTCTGGTCGTAAAAAAAAGTGAAAACATAATTTTTTCTTCTGTTTTGTTTTGATCATCGCCTAGCACTTAAATGGTTTGCATTTTTGTCTGAAATGTTCAGGGTAGAAAGGGCCAGAATGTTGCATTTTATTGGTTTGGTGAAAACATACTAATTCATTCCAGAGTTATAAAGATTTGAAATGTTGGTAATGAGCATGCTCAGTACTCTTTTGGATAGCTGTTTTATAAGAAACAAGAAATTGGCCATACAAAACTAGATTCTGTTTCTGATGGTGGATATTTTGCTTTGTATGGTGGCCATCTTGTTTCCATTTTTTCAAAAAAAATGTTTTTTTGAAAACCCATAAAAATTATAACCTGCAGAGACACCAACACATGTATCTTGCTAATGGGGACCCCATTAGCTGGATTCTGCAGAACTGTGTTTTTAAAACATTTTAAAAATCTAGTTTCATGTAAAGATTGTATTGTTTTTTATGGCCTCAAGAAACAGGGAAACAGCATACCTAACAAGGTTATCATTACATGAAAAAAGAATTTGGATTTAGTTTTTATTTTCCACATTGCAAATTTAACAAGCCATAGCTCCATAAATATTTGCAGTTAAGAGACAATCTATATATCAAATTAAAGGTCTTAAGGAGTACTACACTGCTATCACACAATGCCCTACAAAAGAATTCAGGGCCATATAAAAAACATAAACATTTAAAAATAAAAATACATATAGGATAACACTGCAAATTTAACAAGCTGTAACTCTGTCCATGAAAATAAAATTTTAATTTGTATTTCATTCTTACCAAAGAAAAAACTGAAGTTGAGTACATAAAATCACTGAAGAGGTCAGCTAGAACAGTTTGAATGCAGCAAGGCTGTTTTGAGGTCTTTGCTGTAAAATGTTTTTGAGATTAACCAAACACAGAAAGCATAAATTGGTAGAACACAGTAGTCAGTGACAATATTTCTCTGTAGAAAAATATTAAAAAGAAAAGTATTGAGAATGGTTACATTCTTTCTTATAGAAAAAAATGAAATGCAGTGTATTTAGAATAATAAATAGTACAGGGAGATGAACTGAAGGTTCTAAACAAGATACAGCAATATACTGCTAAGGTAAAGATTCTAACCTTAAATGGAAAGATGGGGTGGTATCTGAGGACTGGAGAAGGGCAGATGTGATTCCATTTCACAAAAGTGGGAGCAAGGCAGAGGCAGGAAACTACAGACCTGTTAGTTTGACCTTAGTGGTAGAAAAAATGATGGAATCACTTCTGAAGGAAAGAATTGTTGATTACCTAGAGGCCAGCAAGGCACATAACCCAAGGCAGCATGGATTCACAGTGGGCTGGTCATGTGAGATGAATCTAATACATTTCTTTCACTGAGTGACCAAAGTAGTAGACCAGGGAGGGGCTGTGGACATGGCCTACCTAGACTTTAACAAGGCATTTGACAGTCCCACACAAAAGATTAATATACAAGTTAGCCAGCCTTGGAGTGGGTCCCAAGGTGGTAGCCTGGGTAAAAAATTGGCTGGACAACAGGACACAGAGGGTAATAGTAAATGGAGTCCACTCTGAAGAAAAGGAAGTTACTAGCAGGGTACCGCAGGGTTCAGTACTGGGATTGGTCCTCTTTAATGTCTTTATAAGTGACATTGCAGTGGGACTGGAAGGAAAAGTACATCTTTGCAGATGACACAAAGATCTGCAAAAGGGTCGATATGCAAGGCGGAGTGGAAAGGATAAGAAAGGACTTGGCAAGGTTGGAGGAATGGTCAAATGTATGGCAGCTTAGATTCAATGCAAAGAAGTGCAAAGTAATGCACCTGGGAAACAAAAACCCAGGGGAAAGTACACGGAAGGGAGATACTAACAACAACAACAATGGAAAGGGACCTGGGGGTAGTCATATCAGATGACCTAAATGTGGGCAAGCAATGTGAGAAGGCAGTAAGGAGGGCTGGGGGAATACTGAGATGCATAGGGAGAAGCAACAGCAGTAGAAAACAGGAAGTTGCTATCCCTCTGTACAGACAGTTGGTGAGACACCACCTGGAGTACCGCATGCAGTTCTGGAGACCCCATCTCTGCAAGGACATAGAAAGGTTGGAGACAATCGAGAGGAGGGCAACTATAATGGTGCAGGGTCTACACCAGAAGACATACAAAGAGAGACTAAAGGAGCTTAATATGTATACCTTCAAGAAAAGGAGGGAGTGGGGGGACATGATAGAAACTTTCAAGTACCTCAAGGGAATCAACAAAGTTCAAGATTGTAGCATCTTTCAGAAAAAGATGTGCAAGAACAGTGGGGCACAATTTGAAGATAGAGGGGGGGACAGCTTAGAGGTAATATGAGGAAGTATTTTTTCATGGAGAGGGTTGTGGATACATGGAACGGCCTTCTTGAGGAGGTCGTGGAGTCAAAAACCGTGAGGGAATTCAAGAATGCATGGGACAGACAAAAGGCAATTCTAGTGGGGGGTAGGAGAAAGTAGGCTGTTGGTTAACTAGGATCTGCAGCTTATCCATTAGGTAGGGAAATGGGCAGACTAGATGGGCAAAGCAGTCCTTATCTGCCATCAAATTCTATGTTTCTATGTTTCTATATAAGTAGTAACGTACTTAGGGGAACACAACAGACAACATGCTTTTAATATGAAAACTTATTTATTCATTTACGGCTAATAAGAAAACTGGAGTTAGAGGTCAGATGGAACTTTTTTGTTTGCACTATAAGAAGAAAGGTTTTAAAGAAGTAAGTGAAATGCCGCCATATGATAATAATTTATGGATAACATACATGACTTAAAGTGACTATATGTGTTAATTCATTTGTGGATATTTTGGAAATGACTGGATAATACTGTATAATATTAAGTGAAGCCCTCTACCACCGACTATGAGGTAATGTAGAAGTTGATTCATTCCTGTAATTTATCATGCTGTTTTAAAATTGTTGTCATTTTAAATATCAAAAATAGAGAGTAATTGATATACATATTTATTTGTTTGTTTTTTATAACCATTTTACCCTGATGAAAAGGCAAAATACAGTCTCAAAATGTTGGCATGTTGTCATCAATAAAAACAGACTGTTGCTAAAGAGAAAATTAAAACTGGAGTATGAGAGATGACTGGTCTGTCTGTGTTTTTCTTGCTGACTTTGAATGTGTCATATATCTTTATGAATGGAGGTAGGGCAATAAATCATGAGTGTAAAGACATCACTGAGTTATGTAAGTCCTTGTCCCTCACAAGTTATAACAGACAGTACATTCTGAGTCAGGCTTCTGTCAGTCCATTTGATATAATATGTTTTAAATTGTAAAGCTTTACTTTAGTACTTCTTATAAAGACTTAATTGTTTCTGTTTGATTTCACTGCTCTGGCTTGAGAAGAGCAAAGATCATGGTGATGTCATCAGACATTTTGCAGGCTGCTATCCCATTGATTGATGGTTCTTTTGTAACATACATGACATACATAGTTTATCTTCATGTACAATTCAACAGTTACTAAACTAAGTTACTATTGGAGATGACTTCTCTTCCTGGCCCATGCTTGTGGTGCAGCAAATTTTTCAGCTGGTGACAGTCAAGCCCATTAGACATTTCATTACTTTCACTTTTTTGTTGCTGTTGTTATTTCTTTAAAGAGCTTCTGACGCCTCAAAGAAAACTTAAAAAAACATTATAATTGGGTAACATTCTGCTTGTATTCCATCTGTATTGTAGATTTCTCCTCCTCATTATTTATTACTAAGAAAATGCATATGAATACATGATTTTGAGCCATTGCAGTTGCATTAAAGTTAATCTGCCTCCATAGCTTACTCCCTACTTCAAGTCATAATGCTTTGTTGTGACATCACAATCTGTTTCCATGAGAGTAATTGTGATGTCACAAGCAGTGCATTATGACCTCAGGTAGGGAGACAGCAACAGAAATAGATGAACTCTTCTGGAGCAAAAAGCCTGTTTTCATGCAAATGAACTCAGCAATAAATAATGGGGAGGAGGAATAAAGAACTAATGTGAAATACAAGCTGAACTTTATCTAAATATTATGTTTTGTTAAAGTTCTCTTGAAGGTGTCAGCTGCTCTTTAAGTTTCCAATACTGACATTAATCTTTCTCCTAATAAATAAATGCGATTTTGAAGTTTAATTCATTGTATTAAACATTATTTTACTTGTTGTAATTACAGTGGCGTGAAAAAGTATTTGCCCCCTTCCTGATTTTCTCTATTATTGCATATTTGTCACACTGGATGTTTTCAGGTCTTTAGACAAAATATAATATTAGATAAAGGGAACCTGAGTGGACAAATAACACTTTTTTTTACTTATTTCATTTATTTAATAAAAAAGTTAACCAACACCAACTGGCACTGTGTGAAAAAGTAATTGCCCTAGTTAAATCAACCCAATTAAAGGGATAATTAGAGTCAGCTGATTGAACACAGCCAGGCTTGATTACAGCCAGCCCTGCTCAATATAAACCTCACTTATTTTGGCCTTACCATCAGAGTCACATTGCCAGCACAAAGATTCAACAAGCACATTATGCCATGATCAAAGGAAGTTCCTGAAAAGATCAGAAAACATTTTGTTGCCCTCTATCAGTCTGGAAAGGGTTACAAAGCTATTTCTAAGGCTCTGGGACTCCATCGAACCACAGTGAGAGCCATAATCTCCAAATGGAGAACACTTGGAACAGTAGTGACCCTTCCCAGGAGTGGGCGCCTGCCAAAAAATTACTCCAAGGCGCAGTGTAAAATCATCCAAGAAGTCTCAAAGGATCCTAAAACAACATCCAAAGAACTGCAGGCTTCTCTTGCCTCAGCTAAGGTCAGTGTTCATGACTCCACAATCAGAAAGAGACTGGGCAAAATGGGCTTCATGTGAGGTAGCAAAGCGGAAACACTGCTAACCAAGAAGAACATAAATGCTCTCTCATTTGCCAACAAACACCTGGATGATCCACAAGCCTTTTGGGAAAATTTTCTATGGACAGATGAGTCAAAAGTGGAACTTTTGGACAACATGGATCCCATAATGTCTGCGTAAAGCAAACACAGCATTCCACAGTAAGAACACCATACCAACAGTCAAACATGGTGGTGGTAGTGTGATGGTGTGGGGATGCTTCTGCCTAAGGACCTGGATGACTTGCCATAATTAAAGGAACCATGATTCTGCTCTGTACCAGAAAATTCTTAGGAGAATGTCCAGTCATCCTTCCGTCAGCTGAAGCTGAAGCGTAGTTGGGTCATGCAGCAAGACAATGATCCAAAACACAAAAGCAAGTCCACATCAGAATGGCTAAAAAAGTAAAATTAAAGTTTTAGAGTGGCCTAGTCAAAGTCCAGACTTAAACCCAACAGAGATGCTGTGGCAGGACCCGAAATAGAGCAGTTCATGCTCGAAACCACCAATGTTACTGAATTAAAGCAGTTCTGCGAGGAAGAGTGGGTTAAAATTCCTCCACAGCGATGTGAAAGACTGATATTGAATTATAGGAAGTGTTTGGTTGCAGTCATTGCAGCTAAATGTGGCGTAACCAGTTATTAAGTGTAAGGGGGCAATTACTTTTTCACACAGTGCCAATTGGTGTTGGTTAACTTTTTTTCATTAACTAAGTGAAATAAAAGAAAAAAACAAGTGTTATTTGTTCACTCAGGTTCCCTTTATCTAATATTACATTTTGTCTAAAGACCTGAAAACATCCAGTGTGACAAATATGCAATAATAGAGAAAATCAGGAAGGGGGCAAATACTTTTTCACGCCACTGTAGCAATCATTCATCTTAGAGGAAAGGAGCAGTGAGATAGGGAGGACCTGTCTCTCTGTCTCAGTCCAGTATCTTACCAATTTAAAACAAGTTCTAGCTAGAGCTGACATGCTGTGAAGGGCTACCAAGTGACCAAAGTTACACATGTACATAGGAATTATTCAATACCCAGCTGCAACTTGAGCATTTTTTGGAGGTGTTGCACCAAATTTTCAGCATGGCCTTTTTGGGACCCCTCCTCATGTAGAGTGCCAGTGTCATTTTGTCCACTTGTCCCAAAAGGTGATTTCATAGCACAAAAGTGCTATTCTGTGCTACAGGTGTGAAAACACATTTTGGGCAGGTTGCGAAAAATTACAGTTGTACTGTTTTGAAGGAGGTGTGCAAAACTGGCAATGTTCTCACGAACAGTGGCACTGTCATTTAATGAATCAGTCACAAAAGGTGATTCTGTGCAGTGAACACAAAATGACCTTTTGCAACTGAGTAACAAAATGACTGTGACAGATTTCACGAGGTCAGGTGCCAAGAAACCCATCTTGAAAATTTGAGGCAACAATTCCAAAAAATGGCTGATTTATCAGCATAAGTTGAAAATCCCATTGTATGGCATTATAGCATGCTTACTTTAGATTCTTCAGTTCACGGTTGACTTTGAAGAGTGAAGATGTCTCCCAATCCAGAGAAGAAGATGTGCTGACCTTCGGTTATAAGTATGGGGTAAGGGGGGTGATGGGAGCTAGGTGCTCAGTGGGAGGGTGGGGATGAGGGAGGGGGACTGGAGTGATAACAAGGGACCATTTTCTTTTTTACAGGAAACAGAAAAAGAAAACATTTGGGCACACTGGATGGGCTACCAGTGTGCCACATGATGGGGGGGTTGTACAGGATGCCAACATGGGGATTGGGCACCCAATGTTAGTGAGAGGTGAGGGGGAAGAAAAAAAAAGTTAGGCACACTGGGGTGGGCTCCCAGTGTGCTGCAGGAGTGGGGGGGTGCATGTAATGCTGACAAGGGGATTGGGCACCCAGATGTCAGCAGATAACATAAAACATCTTTGGGCACACTGGGGTGGGCTTCCAGCACGCCACATGAGTTGGGGAGCACAGAAAAATCTTTAGACACACTGGAGTGGGCTCCCAGTGTGCCACTTGAGTTGGTGTTGGGGCACAGAATGCCATGGAGCTGGCGGCGGCAATGCAACTGTGCAGCATGGCACTTGCATGTGCACAGTTGCGGTGAATGGCATTTTGCCATTCACAATATGATGGTACCAGCAGAACTGCACATGTGTGCAAGTCACGTGCATAGGCAGTTCGTGCACCGGAATGTAGAAGTAACAGCTGAAATAGTGCAGCTGTCATTCTGTAGCAGACGATCATAGTGGAGGGGTTCAGGCTCCATTGGGCTTTCGGAAGTATATTTCCAAAAGTCCAATGGAGGGTTCCACAATCGGCCTTTTTAGAGCTACTAAGCAATATCAAAATGGCTGTAGGCTCTGTTCACAACCCTAAAAAAAGAGAAACAGTTAGGTGCCCTGTAGTAACTAAAAAAGACAGAGATAATGAGAAAGAGAGAGAGAGAGGGAGGGAGCTTTTCCAGCTCTTTCTTACTTAGGAAGGACCTGGCTACTGAAAAGATCTCCTTTTATATGAAAAAGGGTAACTTTTGATCAGAAGTCTATAGAAATCACAATAGAATCATGCAATATCATTCCAATTAGCTAATTCATTACATTTAAGTGTAGTTTCTGACAGGCAAGCTAGTGAATTTGTGCTGCAGATGAAAGGAAATGGGGTGCACAGTGTGAACCTACACTGGCAGCTGATGGTCCTGCAGCAACAGAAGTGCTGGGCAAAAACTGCAAATTCTGAATTTGCAAAAATTTCAGGAAGTTTTGCAAATCTTGCAAAATTTTCCAAAATTCAGACTTTTTTTTATGCTCCTCGCTGGATGGCCCTCCTTTGAGCAGGCACCAAAATTCCCATCACCCTGACATCCACCAGGTCTTACTGCCAGCCATCTTACCCAATTGCTTGCCCCCTCAGCGGGATCAGTGGGGTTCCCCAATCCCCAGCAAGGACTGGATCCAGTTCATGCTGGAGAGTCCAGCTATTCAGTTATGGGACCTGTCAGTGTCTGCTTGCATCTTGCCACTGGCTTTTCCCCCATGTTATTCTCCACCAGGAAGATGTGGTGTGCAAGGTTGTCATGGCACATGCCATCACTCCCATTGGATGTGCACTGATGTCTGCCATGCCTCCCAACATTGTGGCCAGGGCTGCCTTCCCCCAATTTATTCCAGGGGCCAGGCTAGTAACAGTCTCTGCTCACTCTCCCTCCCAGTGGAGGAGAGCAGTATTGAGATGCTCAGTCCTCCTCCCCCTGGCCAGCCCTCCATCTCTCTGGATTCATTTTTGAACTCAGGTTGTTGGTACTGCAAGCAGTAGCACTACTGCTGACTCGACAGACCCACCCCCAAAAATTCTGACTTTGGGGAAATCTGAATCCGTTTTGTGACTTTTCACCCTGTTCTACAAAATGTCTTGCTGAATTGTGGAATGATACACATGAACAGTGGAGTGTCAGTTCTGCAGAATTCCATTCCATGGTTTAATGCATCAATCTACAATACATGCAGTCATTCTGCAGTTCAAATAAGATTTCCAGAGGTGGGGATCAGATGACAAATAAGGTTACCAATAACAGGCAACCACAATTGTCAGATGCCCCCCACAATGAAAGAAGAAAGAACAGGGGAGGAGAAAGAGGAGGGGCAGGGGTGGTGAGGTCACCAGATGGCAGGAGGAGGGATGGTGATGAGTCATCAGGTGACTCATTTGACACAGGTAGTAGGAGAGTGCCCCATTGGCTGTTCGGAGGGGCTTGTACATTGCCTGGTGGTGGGGCCTAGAGGGGTATAAAAGTTTGGATAACACTATAGCAGACCTCTTTTGCTGGAAATTGTCTTCACCCACCTGCCCAAGAGGAACAGACTAGGGGGAGCCATAAGAGGGACAGTCCCAGGAGTCAGAGGACAGGAGCACCTAGGGGCAGGTTCATGGTGATGCCATTGGGGGCCCAAGGGGGCTGTGGAAGCTGCAGAAGGGCATCAGTCTTTACAGTGGGCTGACAGAGCCTGGATTGGTGGACAGCAAGTGCCCAGTTTTGCTGAGAGAGCAGGAAATTGGGAGGGGAGAAAAGGGGAAGGGGAGCAAGAGGGGGAAAGAGGTGGCAGGCAGATGGGAGAGGGGGCAGGCCAACACCTGCTGGGGCAAAGTGGCACCCAGTTGTGGGATAAAAGGGGGTGGGGGAAGGAGTAGAGATTAGGGGTCAGATCACAGTGTCCGTACCTAAGCGGGGAAGGTTCTGGCAAGATGGTACCTGATACCGGCAATGGTGTGGAGGTTCAGATCAGAGTGTCCGGACCCCGAAGGCAAAGCAAGCAAGAGGAAGAGGAAAATGGCCAGGAAGGAAGAATGTTCTGGAAGAATAATTGACACCTGTATTGTATTGTTTAAAATGTAATAACTTCTTTGAGAAAGAATTGGAATGTAAATATTAATTAGTACCTAAATAAATTGTTGTCAATGAGCATCCAAGTTAGCAGTAGTGGAGTGAGTTTTATTTCTTTGGGGGGTTATCAGATGACAATGATCGGTTACGCAGAATTTCTTTCTGCAGTTTAATACATCAATCCACTATTTATACTTTCATTTGGCCCTTCTAAGTTGGAATTTCACAAAAGTTGCTTCAGTTCATTTCAGAATTTCACAGAAGCAAAATTTTGACTTTCATGATAATTCTAGTGATAGAATTTCATTTTTGTACAATACTGTGCAGGAGAAGGTTATTCAGATTAGGAGCCTGTGGAAGACATAGGGGAAGTTGGAAGGATTTATTTGAAATGATTAACTTATTCAGTACTTATTTGAAACATTTTGTGCATAAAACTTTTTTTTGCCATTTTAAATCCAGCAGTGTACATAGGCATGACTGGCAGCGGCATAGCCTCATTGAGATATAACACTAAGAAAATACTTCATGCAATGCCATACATATTAAAGAGTGCCACCTTTCTCACAGTTACTTTTACTTATACTATTACATGAAAAGTACATAATGTAATTGTTCAAACATGAGAGTAGAGACTACTTCTAACATGCAATAACTACAAGTTGTTATCATCTACTGCTTAAGTTCTGATGTGCATATTCAAGCTTGAAACAGTATTCTGCTATTGCAGGTGCTAAACATATTTTGTAATATATGATAAAGTCTTGAAACCAATAAAATAGCAGATAACAAAACTGCATTTTACAATCAGTATTTTCCAAAATAGGTAACCCGTGTATCTGTAGCACCTTACTACTTATAATATGCAAACTGTTCTTTTCATTCTAAAGAGTGTTTACTTGCACTACAATTTTATTTGACATCATTGGGTTTCCTTGTTGAAACATATTTTACCAGGTAAGCAAACATAGTTCAGGTGGACTTTGTTTCAGTTGTGGATCAGGAAACAGCAGAAGTACCAAAACATAGTGATACAAGGTATATAGAAATTTACATTGTTGAGTATGAAATTTTGACACACTTTACTGCAAAAATAAGCAGTCATGGAATTAGGTACAGCAAAGTGGTTAAGCCCATTGCATGACTGATACATATGCAATAGGTGTAGACTTATATATTATAGTGGCAGAGTAGCACCGCTACAGTTAGAGTTGGGTAGTCTGTATAATGTTAAACCCCTAAATATGCAGTTTAGTAGATTTGCTTCTGCTCAATGGATTTTCACAGAATTTTGCATTTGTGGTCTTGTGAGGTAATGTCTCCAATTGTTCCAAGATTTATTACAGTCAGATGTGCAGATTCCGAGATCCAGGTAGTAAAAAAGTGAAAACATAATTTCTTCTTCTGTTTTGTTTTTGTCATCGCCTAGCATTTAAATGGTTTGCATTTTGTCTTAAATTTTCAGGGTAGAAAGGGACAGAATGTTGCCTTTCGTTGGTTTGGTGAAAAAATATTAATTCATTCCAGTTATAAAGATTTGAAATTTTGGTTCTAAGCATGCTCAGTACGCTCTTTTGAATAGCTGTTTCATAAGAAACAAGAAATTGGCCATACAAAACTAGATTCTGTTTCAGATGGTGGGTAATCCAGTTATATGAGGAAAATCAAAATCTAGTTTCTTGAGAAGATTTTATTGCTTTGTATGTCCTCAAGAAACAGGGATACGGCATACAAAACAAGGTTAGCTTTATACGAAAGAAGAATTTGGACTTAGTTGTTTTCCACATTGAAAGTTTAACAAGCTATAGCTCCGTAAATATTTGCAGTTAAGGGACAATCTATTATTCAAATTAAAGGTCTTAATGAGTACTACAACACTGTCACCTAATACCCTACAAAATAATTCAGGGGCCATATAAAAAGCATAAACATTTAAAAATAAAAATGCATATAGGATAACATTGCAAATTTAACAAGCTGTAACTCTGTCCAAAAAAATAAAATTTTTTAATTTGTATTTTTTTCTAGCCAAAGAAAAAACAAGTTGAGTACATAAAATCACTGAAGAGGTCAACTGGAACAGTTTGAATGCAGCAAGACTGTTTTGAGGTGTTTGCTGTAAAATGTTTTTGAGATTAACCAAACACAGAAAACATAAACTCATAGGGCCAGATATTCAAAAGGGTTGCGCCATGTGCAATAGGGTTGCACCGGAGCAAGTCCAACTTGCTCCATTCTGCGATATTCAGCAGGATGCAGTTGCGCCACTGAAAACAGGCTGAGCAACAGTGCAATGCAAATGAATGCATGCTGAACTGGAGGGGGAGGAACCATGCATAAACTGCACAGCCCGATATTCAGCCGGGCTGTGCAGAGTTCGGCGCAACCCAACCTGCGCCTGCACAACTTTGAGCCAAAAAAAGCTAAGTCGAGGCCACCCACAGGTGAGCTGCTGCATTGCAGGGTGCAACACAGCAGCTGCCACCTGTGGCTGGTCCCACCACCACTCCCTGTGCCCCCCTGCAGCCCGATCATGGCAAAACAGTGTAGAATCCACCACCACCCCCACTGGCCCGATCGCAGGCATAGTTTAATTCCCCCCCACCAGCCCGATCGCAGACAGCAATGTGGCTCCCCGCCAACGTATCCCTGGTGGTCCAGTGGACCGTAAATCCCGATCGTGGGATGGTATTAAGTAAACCCAACGTATACCTGGTGGTCCAGTGGACCATAAATCCCGATCGTGGGATGGTGTTAAGTAAACCCCCCCCCGAACGTATCCCTGGTGGTCCAGTGGACCATAAATCCTGATCACAGGATGGTATTAAGTAAACCCCCCCAGAACACATCCCTGGTGCCTGGTGTCCGCACCCACCCACCAAGCCCCACCACCGCTTCTCCCCGGCAGCGGTGGCGGCAGCATCCACCCGCCTGCCGCCCGCCGTCCCGCCGACTGACTGCCCAGTGAGGGCTGCCGCCATTGGTGCAGAGTAAGAGCCAATGGGCGTGGCAATACCGTACAAGGTAGTCAGTTTTGTGAATGAATGTATTCATTCACAAAACTGAACTATCTTATGCGGTATAGACTACGCTCATTGGCTCTTACTCTGCGCAATGGGTACCTTCCAGGCGATCGGTCGCGCAGCGGAAGTGGGATGCCGTCATCGCCGGCTTCCAGGCTCGAAAGGTGGTGGGGCTTGGGTGAAGTGGTGGGTTGAGAACACAGGCACTGTGTTCCGAGAGATTGCACCATCCAGCGATGGAATTTATAGTCACTGAACCTCCTGAAAATACGTTAGAAATTACTGTACCATCCCGCAATCAAGTTACGGTCCACTGGACCTGGCATACATTCGAGGGGGCCATTGCTGCCGGCGTGAAGATGAGTATGCCTGCGGTGGTGATGAAATGAGATTCTTTACCCGTGATCGCTTCTGCAAACTTCGATCCCGATAGCTTCTGCCTGGTAGGATTGCCAGGCACAAGTCCTCGGCGGGGATCGGCAGCACCTACATGCTAATGGCATGCAATGGAACATAATCAGATGCAAATGGCCCCCTCGCCTGCATGAATTATGGCCCCATTTGCATGTCACCTTTTGAATATCGGATTTTGCGCATATGCCCACGGCAAGTTGAATGCTCCTCTGACAACTTGCGGTGGCACAAGTTCCACTGTGCCATGCACAGTGGCTGTGGTCGGGGGGTGATATTCAAAGGAGTTGCTCAAGGGTGCAACTCCTTTGAATATCGCTCTGGACACACCCCAGCGCAACTATTTTGTGCAGCGCAAGGGCTTGCTCCACAGAATAGTGCAGTTTGAATATCTGGCTCATAGAAAATAGTAGTCAGTGACAATATTTCTCTGTAGAAAAATATTAAAAAGAAGGGCATTGAGAATGGTTATATTCTTTCTTTTAGAAAATGAAATGCCATGTGTTTATAATAAAAAATAGTACAGGAAGATGAACTGAAGGTTCTAAACAAGATATACCAATATACTGCTAAGGTAAAGATTCTAACCTTAAAAGTAGTAGCATACTTAGGGGAACACAACAGACAACATGCTTTTAATATGAAACCATATTTATTCATTTACAGCTAATGAGAAGAGTGGACTTAGGGTCAAATGGAACATTTTTGTTTATGCTATAAAAAAAAAGGTTTTAAAGAACTAAGTGAAATGTTGCCATATGATAATTTATGGATAACATACATGACTTAAAGTGACTATATGTGTTAAATCATTTGTGGATATTTTGGAAATGACTGGATAATACTGTATAGTATTTAGTGAAGCCCTCTATGACAGATTATGAGTTAATGTAGAAGTTGATTCATTCCCATAATTTATGCTGTTTTAAAATTTTAATTGTAATTTTAAATATCAAAAATAGAGAGTAATTGATATGCATATTTATTTGTCTTTTTATACCCATTTTACCCTGATGAAAAGGCAAAATACAGTCTCAAAATGTTGGCATGTTGTCATCCATAAAAACAGACTGTTGCTAAAGGGAAAATTAAAACTGGAGTGTGAGAGATGACTGGTCTATCTGTGTTTTTCTTGCTGACTTTTAATATGCTATATATCTTTATGAATGGAGGTAGGGCAATAAATCATGAGTGTAAAGACATGACAGAGCTATGTAAGTCCTGTTCCCTCACAAGTTGTGACAGACAGCACATTCTGACTCAGGCTTCTGTGTGATCAATTGATACAATATGTTTTAAATTGTTATGCTTTAGATTAGTTCTTCTTATAAAGAAAGGCCAGATATTCAAAACTTTGCACTCAGTGCAAACCATTTGCGCAGGTTTAGTGTGGGATTAGCGTGGGTTTGCTATATTCAAAAGGCCAAATAGCGCTAGCAAACTGCATTAGTGCTGGGCAAAATCATAATGTATGCAAGGGGCAAACTGAGGGTGTGTGTACATGAATACAGGTGCAATGCTATATTCAGCGACTAGCGCTGTGCAAATTGGTTTTGCGCGACTTAGCATGGTGCACATTACCACCCAGGAAAAGGTAATCTTAACCCTGGGTAATCAGTTTTGCATGACATTTTGGCTTTGTGCAGTGTTTGCACTGCTTTTGCGTGGCTTTGCATGACCCTAACAAATAAATATGACACATAGACAAAGCCAGACATAGAGGAAACATGCTGCTCACTTATGGCATCACAATGATGCCATCATCTGCCACCAGTCTCAGACATGCCAGTCAGTAAGTGGTGACCCTGCCGCCAGTGGACAGCATGGTAGTGTGGCCATACAGCACACACCTGCAGACCACTCTTCTGTGGACACCAACAGATGCCAGCATACACATGCAGCACTGTGGGCATGGAGGATGTTGAGGGGAGAGTGTATGAGTGGCCAGGCTTTGCCACAGACCAGGTGTGGCCACAAGGCTGGGACACATCACGCAGTACACATGGGCCAGTATTGGGAATAACCCAATACCAGTGTGCCTTTCTGATAATATATGCCCCACCCAGCCACATACCGCACAGCTGTACAATGGCCATAGCACACAAAGCTGGACATGTATGTGTCACTGTGAGATCCCATGCCAGAGGTGCAGCATCTGTGGGTCACACAACAGCGTAACAGTAGTGTTCACTGTCAGTAAACACCTGCATGTTGGGCCTGTCACTGTGTCTAGTGCAGTCATCATCACTGCCCTACACACCATAGGCAGTGCTGTGTCCACAAACTCAGACTACTGGCCCCTGTGCTACTGTAGTGTCTGTTGTGCACTGTAGCATGACCTACTGTGTGACAATTGCATGCAGCACCACCGCCATCTGTGCCTATGCTGTGTTGTCCTGGGGTACAGTATTCTATGCTATGCTGTACTGTTTACATGTAGCCTACAGCTATCATCATGCGCTGCCAGACTGACCTACAGGTGGAGCTGCGGTCAGACCTGGCCAGCCCCTGTATTTCCAGACTGACCTACAGATGGAGCAGTGGGACCCTGCAGTAATGCTGGGCAAACTGCATGCAAATCAGGACGTAATGAGATGCTAATCTGGATGTCTGCCCAGTGACTACCTAAGTAGGCTCATTTGTACGTCACTTTTGAATATGGCAAAGTTTAGCGCTAGGCAAACATGTTTGCACCGGGCAAACAGTTTAGCTCCACGCTAAACCCTTGCAACCGTGTTAGTGCTGCGCAAACAGGTCGGGGAATATTATACAGTTTTGAACATTGTACTTTCACATGCACTGCTGCCTGCAGCTGTACTGGGTCCACACATTTGCTGGCACACACATTGGCCACATAGTTCACCTCTGCCTAACTGCATGTCACTGTGCACTGTGTTGCTGTTGTGATTTGCACTTTATGGTTGCTATATTCAGAGCTGTCTTATTCCAGGGCTAAGTTTGCCCTGCCTCATTCCCATGCTATATTCAGAAGCTGTTTTTCCCAGGCTATTCCTTTTGAATATAGCTTGCTTTCTGCTCTGTGCTAAGTTTGCCCACCGGAGACTGCTAATTTAGCCCTGGGGCAAAGTTTTGAACATCTGGCCCTCAATTGTTTCCATTTGTTCTCACTGATCTGGCTTGAGAAGATCAAAGATCATGATGATGTCATCAGACATTTTGCAGGCTGCTATCCCATTGATTGACAGTTCCTTGTAACATACATGACATACATAGCTTATCTTCACATACACTTCATCAGTTGCTAAACTAAGTTACTATTGGAGATAGCGTCTCTTCCTGGCCCATGCTAGTGGTGCAGCAAGTTCCTCAGCTGGTGACAGTCAAGCTCATTAGACATTTCATTAGTTTCACTTTTTTTGTTGCTGTTTCTGTTAAAATATTTTTGTTGCTGTTGTTATTCCCTTAAGTTTCCAATATTGACATCAGTCTTTCTCCTAATGAATAAATGTTGTTTTGAAGTTTAATCCATTGTATTAAACAGTATTTTACTTGTGGTAAGTACCAAACATTCATCATAGAGGAAAGGAGCAGTGACACAGGGAGGATCTCTATCTGTCTCATTCCAGTATCTTAACGATTAAAAAAAGATAGACAGTTAGTCCTCCCAGGAGTAATTAAAAGAGACAGAGAGAAGAAGAGAGTGAAAGAGAGAGAGGGAGGGAAGGAGAGAGAGAGAGAGGCCTACTGTGTTTCATGAAATGTAATAATGCTTTTGGAGCTGCAGCATTAAGTTGTTTTCAGCTGGATCCTTGCTGGTAGCTATGATGGCCAATGAACACTTCACTTCCAAGATGCATGACACTGATAGGGGGTGTGATTGACAATGAGCTGTCTGAGATGCTTGCGTTACATTAGAAATGTGTAATGGCACCAACATTTGCTACCAGATTATTAATACGGATGAACAAATGCCAAATTTTGCATTCTGTGAACATGCTGAAATCAGGCAATTTGGACTTTGGTCAAGCTAATCTAAAAAAATCAGTTTCTCTTTGGCATTTTGGCCTACACTCCACTATCATGCTGCAGCACTTTTTACAGGGAGCACACATTGAACATATCCATGTTGTTGGCAAACCACATAACATGCAGCAGCCAGTCATCAATGCTTGTGAACATGAACAACTTGCAATGCACATATCTCAGTGTGATTTCCATCTCTTTCTCACTCAGGAAGGACCTGGCTACTGAAAGGAACTCCTTTTATATGAAAAAGGATTACTTTTGATCAGCAATCTTTAGAAATCATAAATGAATCATGCAATATCATTCCAATTAGCTAATTAATTACATTTAACTGTAGCTTCTGACAGGCAAGCTAGTGGAACTGTCCCCGGATCCCCACCCAGAAATAACTCAGGCCACTGCTTTGTCACTTTGGATGCTAACTGGCAATAATTATTTAAAGGCACAATTTATATTCATCAGTTGACATCACACTTCATTTTTAACAATTGGTATTTACAACTCAGACATAGCAGTCCCATATCACTTCTAGGACATAACAGTCCTGTCTTCCCTCTCGTGGTTCTTCCTCTTGTTCTCCTCCTCTTTTGCCATTTCTTCTTGGGGTCCAGACACCGTGATCCGGACCCACCCTTTTCATCACCATAACTGGGTACCACACTTACCCGGACCACTCCCCCCCACTAAGTGTGGACACGGCAATCCACACCCTAATTCCATATCCCTCCCCCCTCCCCTGTTACTCCCACACCTGGGTTCTTTGTCCCAGCCTGTGATACCTGCCCGCTCCCCCTCTGCTAACCCCCTGTTTCCCTTGCTCCCAACATCTTCTCCTCCCTTCAACTGTTCTCCCCATTTCCTGACACCTTCTGGTGGGACTCCACCTAGCCCCCCCGGACCCTGGCCACACATCTGTAGCCTCTACTGCCCTGTGCCAGGCCCCATGCAAGGTCACTTCCACCTTGTGCCTCTACCTCACCAGTACCTGTCTCATGTTCCCCTCCTCTTTCTTGCATGTAGGGTGGGTGGGGAATTTTACAGCAAGAAAGAGGGCTTACAGAGGGTTACATGCCCTTAAATAGCCCCTAAGGACCCCTGATCAGGACCCCATCTGGCCCCTCCCCTTGGCCAATGGCCAGTGAGCTCCAAGCCTGGTCGTGTGATGCCATCTGTGAGGTCCTAGCACCTCCCCCTTTTCCTGCAGCCCCTTCCATCTCCCCCTCCCCCCTTGTATTCATTCCTGGATGGGTCCCAGAACAACCTGGCCTGCCTTTCAGTGGCAAGCCTAATTGTCCCTAGATCCCCACCCCGAAATAACTGAGGTCACTGCTTTGTCACTTTGGATGCTTGCTGGCAGTATTTATTTAAAGGCACAATTTATATTCATCAGTTTACATCACACTTCATTTCTAACAATCGGTATTTACAACTCGGACATAACAGTCCCATATCACTTCTAGGACGTGACAGTCCTGTCTTCCCTCTCGTGGTTCTTCCTCTTGTTCACCACCTCTTTTGCCATTGCTTCTTGGGGTCCAGACACTGTGATTCGGCCCCCCCTTTTCATCACCATGACTGTGTACCACACTTACCCGACCACACCCCCCACTAGGTGTGGACATGGCAATCCACCACCTAGTTCTATATCCCTCCTCCCTCCCCCATTACTTCCATGCCTAGGTTCTTTTGTCCCCAGCTGATGGTACCTACCCCTCCCCTCTCTGTCTGCCCCACTTTTTACCCTTGCTCCCAACCCCTTTCACTGATCCATCTCCAGCTTGCAAAGGAAGATGGGCCTCCCCCCTTGTGGGCTAGCCCCTCAGGCTCTTCTTGTTGTTTTCCCAGACTAGCTCCCCAAAGGAGGAAGAGGCCCATGCCAAACTCCATTAGGTGAACCCCACTCACCCAGTACACCACCTCATACTTGAATGAAATGTCCATATGCTGAATGTGACCTCCCCCCATTTCGATCACTGCCCTCGCCACTTTCTTGTTCAGGCATTTCCTTGCCACCTCTATTGCTTTAGGCCCCTTCACCCCTCTCCATACCATCTGAGAGGTGATCTCAGACCATCTGAGTACCACCCAAGGCCACCAGCTCTTCACCTTCTCCAAATCTGCAATTATGTCCCTCATCGGGGACCCCCAAAGCAATGTCCCCAAGTCATTGCCCCCCAAATGCATGATGATACAGTCCAGTCTGGCCCGACGCACCTGAAACTCCTCCAGCATGGGAAGCAGCTGTGACCACCTCATGCCTCTCAGTCCCCTCCACCATACTCTGGTGTACTCTGCTCCTGGGTGCAACTGCGTCCCTATCCTTGTGGTGGCTGCAAACCTCTTTGCCCAGTAGATGAATAAGCACCCTACAATCCAGACTTGTCTCTTGGAATCTGCTGTGGGAAGAGAAAAAGGAACACCCATTAGTAAATGTCAGTACCTCACATATCTCTTGTAACAGTTTGATGTCCATCTCCCTACCCACTTAAACTCACTCTCCCCTGCTTCTTCTCTGATGCCACCTCAATCCTGAAGGAATGAGGGGTGAAACTGCTGGGGTTCTCCCCCACAAATGCCACCGCCTTCTTCAGTATCACCCAGACCTGGAACCCCATCAAAGGTGAACGGTCCCCATGCATAAACCTGGCCCCTGTCATGTGGCCTCGCACCCTACCATATTCCGTCATGGCCTGGACTGTGCAGACTCCTGTGTCTGCCTGCCTGCGTATCTCCACAGCAGTGCACTTACCCCGCTGGTCCGTTTTGGACCTCTAAAGACAGATGATGACTTTATCTGCCTCTACTCTCACATTCTCCTCCTGAAAGCTTGCCACGGCCACCCCTTTTCTGGGCACCACCACTTCTCCCACCCGGAAAGCTCCCCTCCCCATGACAGCAAATATGGCCCGGAACAGACAGGCTTCATTAGCAGAATGGCAGACATGGTCCAATGCCCTTACCACCTTCATGAGCAGGGGCCCCATTATGGGTCTTCTCCTATGCTGCCTCATGATCTGCCCCCTCTGCCAACCTGTGACCATCTGCCTGATGGCCCAGCTGTCCACCGCATCTGACCACCCCAATCCCTGCATGTCCAGCTAATTCCCACCAGCTGGACCACCATGGTAGTGTGGGTCACCCCTTCCTCCCATTTATCTACTATGTACCACATGACTTGTTCTTCCTGCACTGGGTCCTCTGCCTCCCAGCCTATTTTGGATCAAAATTTCTGGAAACTTTCCCATGCCCCCTCATAGGCCTTCAAGGTGTTGGACAACCACGATCCTCTGTGCAAAGACCTGGCTTTCTCCCTCCAATCTCCCACAACCAGTCCAGGACTCTGGTCCGGTTAGGTGTGGCATGTGGTGCCAACTCCCAGAACCGTTCTATCTGAAAATGAGAAAGACAGTCAGCCACCTCATTTCATGTCCCTTCAATGTTCTGTGGCTTAAAGGACAGGTTCAAATGCAGACCCAACAATACAATGCACCTTAATACCCATCCCACTGACTGCATATGGCCACTCTGCCTGTTGATCACCTCTACTACCCCTTTGTTACTGCAACAAAATAAGACACGCTGTCCTGCCATCTGGTCACCCGAAATCTTCAAAGCCACGCATATTGGGAAGATCTCAAGTAATGTGATGTCCTTGGTCCACCCCCTTCCTGCCATTGGGTTGGTCATGCCTCCGAGACCCACTCCCCTTGAAAATAGGCCCCCATCCCAAGCCCCCTGGCCACATCTGTATATAGATCCATGTCTGTATTGCAGGCCCACTCCTTCTGCCAGAATGTCACCCCATTGTATGAGTCCAGGAAAATCTCCCAGACCTGAAGATCCACCCTCATGCCTTTACTGATGTCCACCCAGTGATGGGGTTGCTTTGCCTGCCCGTGACCCTCCCCAACCTTCTTGTAAAAGCCGTGCCTGGGCTTGTGGCCTTGCAGGCAAAATTAAGGTGCCTCGGCAGCTGTTGTACCCTTTTAACCTTGACACCCTGTCCCCTGGCAGCCAAAAACACTCCTGCTCAGTGTCCACCTTGATTCCCAGGAACTCTGGCTTGTGGGCCGGGTGGGTTTTATTTCGATAAGGCTATGCCCATGGGTTGCTCGGTGGCATGCTCCACATTTGAGGCATTCAGTTCATGGGTGCAATGGGTGTTTTGGTACCGGTATGGGCACAGGAGGGTAGCACACTACCTGGATGATTTTTTGTTGATTGGGGCCAGCCAGGTAGAGACCCATGGGATGCTGGCAGACGTTAGGGATATGTGCAGCATCAAGTTTAAGTCCATCCCCAGAAAAAAATGATAACAAAGCAGGTGGATTGCTTTTCTGTGGTAATGGAAATGCAGGGCCTGGAGGACCCTGCACTTTCACACCTACATACACATTTGCATGAATGGAGGCATGGAAGTGTTCACGCATGTCCTGAAGGGACCTGCATAAATGATAACACAATTCTACTGTATCAAAAAGTAAGGAAATTATTTGCAAAAAACTGTGTTAATGAACCAGTTATAGTTCAGATTAGAGACAAAGTAGGGAAATGTGTCATTAGGGATTCCAACTGTAACTCCCCAACCCTACCCCAATGGTGCCCTCTTGCACCCTGGCAACAGTTTATTGGTGCTTTTTGGGGTTCTCAACCCTAAGTATCACCCCATTCCATTCACAAATAAGGTGGGATGTCATCTGTTTTCTTCATGTATTTTTTGTGAAGCTAACATAAGGGACTTGTTTGAGGAAGTAGCAGAACAGGAAATAGCTCATTCTGACAACACAGACACCACACAGAAACATAGAAACATAGAAGTTGACATCAGATAAGGACTGCAAGGCCCATCCAGTCTCACCATTTCTTTTTCTACCTTATAAATGTGTCATCGGCCTTTGCTCTGTCAATGGCATATCTATTCATACTCATCTACTGTATATTGCTCCCTTATGCCTCTCCCATGCCTGTTTGAAGCCCTGTACTATATTCATATCCACCACTTCCTATGGTAGGCTGTTTCAAGCATCCACCACCCTTTCTGTGAAAAAGAACTTCTTCACATTACACTTTAATTGGCCTCCCTCTAATCTCATGCTGTGTCCTCTTGTCCTGCTATTTTTCTTATATTGAAACATGTTAGACTCTTTCACCTTGTTAA
Source organism: Neoceratodus forsteri (assembly GCA_016271365.2). Taxonomy (NCBI): domain Eukaryota; kingdom Metazoa; phylum Chordata; order Ceratodontiformes; family Ceratodontidae; genus Neoceratodus; species Neoceratodus forsteri. Next base: position 677,780,666 of record CM057453.1, on the reverse strand, counting down.
TGCCCTAAAGGTGCTTGAATGTTTCAATCATATCACATCTCTTCCTCCTTTGCTCTAGGGTATACATATTGAGCTCTGTTAATCTGTCCTCATATGTTTTCTGATGCAGTCCCTGCACCATTTTGGTTGCCCTTCTCTGGACTGCCTCAATTTGGTTAATGTCCTTGTGAAGGTGTGGCCTCCAGTACTTCACACAGTACTCCAGATGGGGCCTAACCAGTGTCTTGTAAAGAGGGATTATTACCTCCCTCTTCTGACTTGTGATACCCCTACTAATACACCATAACATCCCTCTAGCCTTACCTACTGCTTTAGTGGTCTGCTTGGATGATTTCAGGTCATCGGTGATGATGATGCCCAAGTCTCTTTCTTCCCTTGTGACTGCCAGCAACTCCCCTCCCAGCCTATAGGTGGCTTCAGGGTTTCTCTTCCCTATGTGCCTGATCTTGTACTTTTTTGCATTAAACCCCAGCTGCCACTCATCTGACCATTTTGCTAGTTTATCCAGATCTCTTCTCATTCTGTCCACCCCATCTGGATCTTCTACTCTGTTGCAGATCTTGGTGTCATCTGCAAACAGACAAACCTTACTCTCCAGTCCATCTGCAATGTCACTGATGAAGATATTGAGGAGGACTGGCCCCAGGACTGATCCCTGAGGTACCCCACTTGTGATCTGCATCTCTTCTGACTGTATACTGTTTACCACCAGTCTCTGTTTTCTGCCCATCAACCAGTTTGCCACCCGGTTGACCAACTTCTGACCCACCCCAAGCCTACCCAGCTTATTAATCAATCAATCTTCTATGTGGAACAGTATCGAAAGCTTTGCTGAAGTCAAGGTAGACGACATCAACTGCTCCCCCTTGGTCCACCACTCTGGTTACCCAGTCAAAGTGATCTATGAGACTAGTTTGACAGGATCTTCCTTTTGTAAACCCATGCTGTCTTGGATTCTGTGCTCTTATGGATTCCAGGTGCTGCACTATCCTTTCATTAAGGAGTGCCTCCATAATCTTGCACACTACTGAGGTAAGACTGACTGATCTATAGCTCTCTGCCTCCTCCCTGCTACCACTCTTGTGGAGCGGGATCACATGAGCCCTTCTCCAGTCTTCTGGGACCTCTTCTGTGCTCAGAGACTCACTAAACAGTTCTGATAATGGCTCTGCTCGTTCCACCCTTAGCTTCTTTAGTACCCTGGGATGTATGCCATCAGGTCCCATTGCCTTGTCCACCCTGAGCTTATCGAGCTCTTGTAGGACCCTTTCTTTTGTGAAGGGACTAGTGCTCACCTTCCTCCCCCCGCCCATGTCCACGGTGCTGAGCTGTGGGCCCTGCCCTACCTTCTTTTCAGTAAATACTGAGCAGAAGTATTTATTTAAGACAGATGATTTTACATGGTCCTCCTCCTCACATGCCCCCTTATCTCCCTTGATCTTAGCAATACCCCCTCTGGACTGTCTCCTTTCACTAATGTATCTATAGAAAGTCTTGTCACCTTCTTTTACTGTTTGTGCTAGTGTTTCCTCAGTTTGGGACTTTGCCTGTCTTACTATCGTCCCTGCTTCCCTTAGGGAAGTTTGGTATGCCTCCCTATCTTCATCCCGCTGCATTCCCTTATATTTCCTGAAGGCCAGCCTTTTGGCTCTGACCTTTTCTGCTACTGTTTTTGAGAACCGAAGTGGTTTCCTTCTTATTTTGCACTTCCTTTTCTCTCTAACACAATGGGATGTTGCTTCAAGTATTGCATCCTTAATGCTTGCCCACTTTGCCTGTACCCCCTCACCTGTATTGCTTTTGACAGGGCTAGCTTAACTCTGTTGGCCATCTTATCAAAGTCAGCTCATCTGAAGTCCCATATTTTTGCCTTGGAATGGGATAATTTAGTTGTAGTGGCCAAAGTGAACTATATCATGTGATGGTCACTGGCCCCCAGGTGACCTTCTACCTGGAGATCTGTGATCCTTTCTCTGTTAGTCACTACTAGATCTAGGATAGCCCTGTCTCTTGTGGGTTGTTGTACCAGTTGTTTGAGGCCCTCCCCTGCAGGGAATCCACCATGTGTCTAGTTCTGGCAGATGTTCCTGCTGGTATTGACCAATCTGTATCTGGCATGTTGAAGTCTCCCATTATCAGAACCTCCCCTTTAGCTGTCATGTTTTGTATATCTTCCAACAGTAATGTGTCTATGTCCTTCCCCTGGTCTGGGGGCCTGTAGACAACCCCCAGTTCTTATGGCGGTCCCATTTCTTGTTTTCAGGGTGACTCACAGTTCTTCTGGCTCCTTATGTGTATTCTGAATTTCTGTAGCTTTGATATTTTCATTGACATACAAGGCCACTCCACCCCCCTTTTGCACCTTGGTCTCTTCTAAACAGTACATAGCCAGGTACTGAAGTCTCCCAAGTGTGGTTACTGGTAAACCACATCTCGTTAATTGCTACTATGTCCAGTTTAGCCTCTGTTATGATTGCCTGCAGGTCTGGGATCTTGTTTCCCAGACTGCGAGCATTTGTGTACATGATTTTCCATTGGCCAGATTTCGGAGTGTTAGTTGTTGGGTGAGGTCTAGCATTTCCCATGTGCATCATATGCAGAGCTGGACCTTTTCACATTACCTGGTGACGCAAATGAACTGCAAACACCTGTTTGATCACTAGCTGAGGGGGGAGGGGTGTTCTTCCCATTTGACATGTGGGGCGCTGCACCCCTCTCCCCATTTGCTAGTTTAAATATTCTGCAAAAATGTCAAACTTCTGCCCCAATGCACTGACTCCCTCCTTAGTCAGGAGGGAGAACGTGAGGAGGGAGGTGAAATACCTATGGAACAGGTGTTCCAAGATATAGAAAGAATTGCATTGAGAGCCAATAGACAGTTCTGGCATAGGACAACACTTGAGGCTTACAGAAAAGTTAATCGGGTTCCATGTGGATTGAGATTTACTAAACCACAAAGCTATGGGCTTGAAAGGGAAACATTTGTAACAGTCTGGACCTCCACTTTGCAAACAGGCTATATGTTATTAATGGAGAGTGTAATTAAGGATGAGTCACAACTTCCTGATATTCAAACTGAGCTAACAGAAAAGGAAAAAAAAATAGTGGCACAGTTTAAAAATACTCAGGGCTTCTCAGATTTGGAAAAAAAATTGAAAAGCAAGATAAATGCATAAAAGCAGAAAAATTAAAAAAAAGTTTGAGCATGATAAAAATTACAATCTAAGGGCAGAAGCCTTTAATTGAAATAAAAACAAAAGAGCCAGGATTCTCTAGCCAGGATAACAGGTCCATCTTACGGAGGAGTAAATCACCAACATACTCAACAATTGGGTCAGAAGGTGAAAATACAGACCCTTTTTTAGATGAGGAGGGGATGCCAGTGGATCCCGGGATAGACAGAATACCCAGAAGGAGCCAGGAGATAACTTTTCAATGGACAGAAACTCCCCCCCACAACCATGGTCAAACAAATGCAAAAGACAAGACAGGGCATCAGGAAGTGGCAAAGGGCTAAGAGAGGAAGTACAACTAGCGAAGAAAGCTCCAGCAAAGAAGTAAATGTGATTAACCTTTCACAAAGAACACTTACAGAAGCAGAATCAAATCAAATCAAATCAAAATCAAATCAAATCAATTCATCTTTATTTATAAAGCATCTTTCAAAACCAAGGTGCTGTACAATGGTTCACATAAGTACATAAATTAAAATAATAAAATTAATACCCATAACTAGGATAAGCTAAACCAAATAAATATGTCTTTAACTCATTTTTAAATTTCTCAACAGTTGGACAATCTCTCAACCAATGAGGTAGAGAATTCCACAGGGTTGGTGCTGAAAAGGCAAAAGCACGAGATCCAGATGTTTTTAATCGAACCCTGGGAATCTCCAGCAATCCCTCGCTGGCGGAGCAGAGGGGGACGGAGAGCAATAGGGTACCAGGAGATCTTTCAGGTAGCCGAGGTCCCTGATCATGTAGGTTTTAAAGGTTAGTAAACCAACCTTATAGGTAATCCACCACCTAACAGGTAGCCAGTGCAGTTCACGGAGCACAGGTGTAATATGACTGGATCTAGAGATCCCAGTCAAAAGCCTTGCCGCCGCATTCTGCACCAACTGCAGGTGATGGATATCAGCCCCAGATAGCCCTAGGTACAGGGAATTACAGTAGTCAAGATGGGTAGTGATAAAGGCATGGACCAGTGTTGGCAGATCACCCGGTGGGACCAGGTGTTTAATCCGGGCGATATTCCTCAGATGAAAAAAAGAGATTTGACCACAGCTGACACCTGAGATTTTAAGGTCAAGGCGTCATCAAAAATAATGCCCAGGTTTCGTACCCGATCAGAGTTAGTGAGTGACATACCACCGAGCAATAAGCCTGGTGGTTTGCCAGCCCCCAAACCCATCACCAGGTGACCTGGGTCCACTACCAACACCTCAGTCTTATCCGGATTCAGTCTCAGCCAGCTAGAACTCATCCATAATCTGATCTTAGTAAGGCAGTTGTCTATCACGGAGAGAGCACCATCTTGCCCGGGCAGAAAGGACAGATATAGCTCAGTATCATCTGCATGGCAGTGAAAACCCAAGCTGTATCACCTGATGATATCTCCTAAAGGCAGCATATACACTGCAAACAACATGGGCTCTAAAATGGAACCCTGCGGTACCCCACAAGGCAGGAAGTGAGCACCAGAGGAATAAATTCCAGTGGTAACCCTATGAAACTTGTCTGTGAGGTAAGATTGAAACTATTTGAGGGCTGTTCCAGACAGTCCACAATAAATCCGCAGGTGCTCCAACAGCACACCATGGTCTACAGTGTCAAATGCCACAGAGAGATCGAGAAGGACCAGAATGGCACATGCCTTTCGATCTCTAGCCATTAGGAGGTCATTTAACACCCGGACAAGAGCAGTCTCCATGCTTTGCTTCTTCCTGAAACCAGATTGGAGAGTATCATAGACATTGTGAGTTGTAAGATGATCATCCAGTTGTAACACAACCGCCTTCTCAATAACCTTCCCAACAAAAGGAAGGTTAGAGATAGGCTAGTAGTTAGCTAGACAGTCTGGATCCAAGGAGGGTTTTTTTAGGAGTGGTTGAACTACCGCCTCCTTAAGGGGATCAGGAAAGACCCTCCTCTCCAAGGATTTCCAGACAATGCCAGCAAGGATCGGGCAGATAACCTCTAAACATCCCACCAAGAGGGTTGTAGGACCCAGATCCAAACTACAACTGGTTGGCCGCAATGTTTGGATGATCTTCACAATGTCAGTGAACTCCAGCTGGTGAAAATCTGACCAGACAGACCGGGTGGATAACACTTCCCGTCGACAACTGCAATCCCTTAAAGGAGGAGTCGGACCGATACTGGACCTGATACTAGCAACCTTATCTGCAAATAACCGAGTGAACTCCTCACATCTTAGCTGAGAAAAGGCTTCTCTGGGCTGGAGACAGATTGGATTGCACAATCTGTCAACAGTCCGGAAAAGCTGAGCCAGTCGATTCTGTGCAGCAGAAATCTCCCTTGACAGGAACTCTGCCTTCTTACAGTTGATTTCTGATTGATAGCCATCATAATGTGCCATCAACCTAAGCCTGTCAGCATCATTTCCGGCATCCATGACTCTCTCAACCTTGACCTACTCTCCTTAACTCCTTCAAGGAGCCATCAAACCACGGACTCCTTGAACAGAGGGTGAGAGGCCGAACCCGACCAGGAGCAATCTTGTCCAGAGCATCTCCCACAGCCTTATTATAGGCCAATACAAGATCATCTGGACTCATGCAGTCACCAGACAAATCCGATAGGTCCAGTACCGCCATCAGGTCCCTGGGACTAATACCTCTTAAAGGGCGGCATTTACCACCTCTGTAGGGGCAGACCTTTTAGAGGGAGCCCTGAAACTGAACCTTATGGTGTGATGGTCAGACCAGCTGACTGGTTCCACCCCCAAGTCAGCAATCTCCATATCCAAAAGGAAGACCAGATCCAATAAATGACCTTTTATATGGGTTGAGGAGGTAACAACCTGTGTTAGGCCCAGTGAAGTCATCAACTGGAGGAGATTTTGACCAAAATAAGAGAATTCATCATCGATCCAGGTATTGAAGTCCCCCAGAATTAACAGTCTGGGGGACCGCAATACCAGGTCGATGATGAAGTCTGCTATCTCCTGCAGGAATTCTCCACCATCTCCTGGTGGACGGTAGATGAGTAGAATTCCGCAACCTACACCCTCACCCAGGATATATTCAAAGGATCTGGTACTTCCCAAAAGCACATCCACAAGGCCCAGCTCAGTTTTAAACATAATGGCTACACCTTGTGATCCAGCCTTGGATGGTGTATCACAGGAACCGGCTGGTGTTGCTGAGGCCAATATAGGGCCTGAATTTTCATCCAGCCAGGTCTCAGTGATGCATGCCAGATCAGTTGGTCCAACAAGATCAGCTATTATAGCTGTCTTGTTTTTCAATAGATGTGGCATTGCATAACACCGCCAAGGCTGGATGAGCTGTCTGGGAAGACCTTGGCTCCTGCCTACTAAAGTCGGAACCCTTGGGTGTGGGAACAAGACAAGAGTAACCTCTATCTTGACCCCATTTCACCCCAGGGCATCTCCTGGATCCTACCACCCCAATCCGCCCTTCCCCCCTCCTGTCCCCACCAGACTCCGCTCTCCATCTTCTTTTATGCTTCCTCAAAATGCCCAAAGCATGACACCTAAAATAGGTGTCGGATGGTAATGGAGGACATTCAAAGTGACACAATTCTCTGAATCTGGTGGGGGAATAATACCCAACCGTTGCCAAATCACCCCGACACATTACAAAAAGAAACAAAACAAACATAAACAAAAAATACATAATCAACAACTTATATAAAAATAAATCTCAATTGTTCAGCCTTCCTAGATATAGACACTTAAAAACTATTGCCTTAAAATTATCAAATAAAACAATATAAATAAATTATAAATCAAACAACCCAAAAGGAAAACCACCCTTAAGAGTACATTTCTAAAGAGAATTTAAATCTCAAAAATAAAAATAATTAAATAATCTTACAAATAATAATAAATACAACAAATTCTGAAACCCTGGTACTCTCACTATCCTGGGGATCAAAAAACATAAAAATAAAAAAATACAAATTTACAAATTTTCAGGTACTCACACTACCTAAAAAAAAAAAAAAAAAAGATAATAATAATAATAATAGTTTGGGCACTCTCACTGCCCAAACATTTACACAAATAACAAACAACAGGAAGAGTTCTCTCAAAAAATGTCTCAGTAGTGGTTCTTCTTTTATCTCAGCAAATCATAGTCCCAAAACCTGTTAAACTCCAAATCCCGAAACCGAGTAGTAAATAATCCAATTTTAATCAGCCTTTAAAATCCATTTCCATTAAAGGTTTTTCTGGCAAAAAGGCCAGAGTGTGCAAACCTTGTCCGATTAAAAAAGATACCCAAACCTCAATCCACATTACCAAGCCACTCAAACCCCTATAAGCCTGTGACCTGCAGCTACAGAAGTCCTGAGGGTAAACAACCTAGTCCACCCCAGGGCAACTTGAGACCTCAAAATCCTCCTCTGACTCCCAAAAGAAGATGAGGAAACTCCCGTTCAGTCAGGAAATAAGGAGGCAACCCAAGGTATAAGGAGGAAAGGTTCCACCTGCCACTCAATGACCCCCAGCACCCCTGGGCTTCAAACAGCAGCAGCCAAAATCACTATAGAATTCCACCTCATAAAATACGAACTTAAGTCAAAATAGTCCCAACACTCATATTAGGAAGATGCGTTAAAAGCGCTCTCACCACACCGCTGCTCGCATGGATGTGGACTCTCTAAAACAAACCAGAAGTTTGTAGGAAGCAATAACAGTTCCAAATTCAAACAAACAACAGTTCTCATGACTTCACAGGTTCTCACGACTTCATAGATTCGGTAACCAGGAGTTGATAAATAACGATAGTAGTTCAGGCTTTTTCCAAGTTCAAAAAGCAGCAACTCTCACAGCTTCACAGGTACAATAACAGCTCCACAAAGTGCAGATAATAGCAGGATTTGGGCACAATTTCCTAAAAGTAGCAAGTTCATAAATCCACATAAAAACGATAAAGTTAAAATACATGCAGTTACCGGCTGAAACAGCTGAAACTGCACCGGCGGCTAAGCTCCCGTATAACAGGGAGAACAGCCAACCAAACATAAAACAAAAACCCGAAAAAACGCTCGGAGAACTAAGCTACCTCACTAAGGTGGCCCTAACTAAACTAAAATTTAAGCAAACTAAAGAATAAATATAAAAAACACTTAGAACAAAAAAACGCAGCATCTAAATAGCAACCTCAGGCAGCTCACACACCACCGCCATCTTGGAAACCAATCACAGAAGTCAAGGTATTGGAAAAATGATTATCCTTTGTTCACACACACAGTAGTAATCATTTTGAACTATTTATGGACTTAAAAAGCTTCACAAGGAAATTGAACCTAAAAGTCTTTTGGTACAAACATAATCAATATGCAACATCTGACCTACCCACAGAAGATGGGACTTCTACAAATGTGTCTGACCTATAAACAGGCACTTTGGTTGAAAACACAGGCAGAGAACAGATTAGACATAATGAATTAGATCTGAACAAGTTTAAACCTCAGTCTCATTTTTGCCCACCATATAATTTCAATGTCCTGGTATTTGGGAGAGCTTGTGAAGCAGAGTTTAGAAACATTTTAAACAGTAGCAATACAGGGTATGGTTACAATAACTTGAATAAGGCTGAAAGGGAAACTTTATATAGTCTAGAACAGGAAAAAACAAAAACAATAAAAATAGCAGATAAGGGTGGGTCAGCAGTACTGCTGGACACAGAAAAATGCGTGGAGGAATGTATTAGACAATTGTCCCCTGAATCCCCCCAGAAATGATGGACGCTACAAGAGTTTAACTTGTTGGTTGCTCGTTGGCAAATTTATTTATGGCAAAAAGAATATATTTACACCCACAGATTTTTATGACTTTACAATTCAATTCCACACAAAATTTTCTTTCAAAGCTTCCTGGTTCCAGTCTCTGTCCTTCTTCTGGTTGTTCTTCCATCCTGGCTTTCAGGGCCCAGACACTGTGAATCTGGCCCCCTCCTCCACACCAGAACCAGGCCAGTTCCACCTACCTGGGCTTTCGCCCCCCCCCCAGGCCAAGACACTTCTGAATCCAGCACCTGAACCTATCCCCTTCCCCGCTTTACCACCATGTCTGGGTTCCTTGTCCCCAGTCCATGTATCCTATCCTCTTTCCCCATTGCTCCCCCTTTTTCTTTCTTCCACTGCTCCTCCTCCAGCTTGCAACGGACAGAGGGGCTCCCCCCCTTGCAGGCTAGTATCTATGATGTTTACTGGCTATCTGGTTCACTAGCTCCCTGATAGGCCTTAGAAATAGGTACATGCTAAACTCCGACAGGTGGACCCCGTCAGACCTGTACATCACTGGCTGGTCAAAGGAGATGTCCTTGTGCTGCAGGTGCACCCCATCATTTCGATTACTGCCCTTGCCACCCTTCTATTTAAATGCTTCCTGACTTTCTCGATCAGCCGGACGTCCTTCACCCCCTTCCAAATCCTCTGGGAGGTGATGTCAGACCAGCAGACTTTCACCCTTGGCCACCACCCTCTCAATTTCTCTAAATCTCCCATAATGCTCTGCCCCAATGCCCCCATGGCAGGCCCCACAAATCCTTGTCCCCCAGATGTATAATAAGACAATCTGGCATGCTCCACTGCAACTTTAATTCTTCCATCAGAGACATGAGCTGTGCCCACCTCATGCCCCTAATGCCTTTCCACAGCACCCTGGTATGCTCAGTGTTATATCTCAGTTCTGCTCCTCTGGAGGTGGTGACCGCAAACCTTTCAGCCCAATATATGAAGGAATGTCCCATTATCCAGATTTTCCTCTTGGAACCTGCCATGGAAAACAAAATAATAGTCTGAGTTGCTGTTGTCAATATCTGACAAACCTCCTATAGCAGCTGGACTTCCAGCGCCCCACCTTCTGTACCTCGGCCACTGCAGCCCCTTCTTCTGCTGCCTCTGTGGCTGCCCCAATCCGAAATGAATGTAGGACAAATTTACTTGGATCTTCTCTGAGGAACATTAGAGCCCTCTTGAGTATTGCCCCTACCTGAAACCCCGTGACCAGGGAGCCATCCTCATGTCAGAACAGAACTCCCCCAGCCCTCCCCTGAGTGCTCCCGTATGTCTCCAGTGCACTCACTGCACAGCTGGTGGACTGCAGTTGCCTCACCAGTGACACCTGGGACCCCCTCCCCCGGTCCATCTTATACATGGCCAGGGCAATGACCACCTTGTTGTGTCCCCATAGGACATCCTTATGCTGCAAAGCCTGCCTGGCAGCTGCCTTTTATGGGGCCACTACTTCCCACACCCAGAATACCCCTGCTGCCATAACCACAAAAACAGCCCGGAATAGTGCCCCCTCTTGGGCCGATGTGCATACCTTCTGGGTGGCCCCCAAGACCTTCTCCAGCAACTCCCCTCATATGAGGTGCCTCCTGTCCACTCTGGCCACTTGACCCCTCTGCCACCCTGACACCATGTGCTTTATTGTCCTGCTGGTCCCTACATCGGTCCACCACCTGTCCTGGCATACTCAACTGATGCCAGCTAAGTGCACAACCATTGTGGCATGGGCCAGCCCTTCTTCCAACAGCTCCACCATGAACCTCCTTACCTGTTTGTCCCAGGTCAGTTCAGCCATGTCCCAGCTGTACTTCCTTCTGAAATCCTGAAACCTCACTCATCCTGCCTTGTAGGCCCTCAATGTGTTGGCTGCCCAAGATCCCTGGTACAGTGCCCTAGCTGTGTCCTTCCAGCCTCCCACATCCAGCCCAGGATCCTGGTCCTGTGTGGCAATGCCTGAGGCCTCAGCTCCCGAAACCTGTCAAGCTGTAAATGGGAAAGACTGTCAGCCACTTTGTTCCTCAGCCCCACAGTGTGCTGCACTTTGAAAGATATATTCAGTTGCAGCCCCAACAAAACCAGCTGCCTGAGCAGTCTGCCCAGCATCTCCATCCTCCCCCCCTTGACTATTAATGACTTCTACTACTCCTTTGTTATCACATCAAAACAAGATGTGCTTCCCTTGCATCATATAGCCCCACACTTCCAGAGCCACCCATATTGGGAAGATCTCTAAGAATGTGATATCCTTCAATACCCCCCTTTTTCCCATGATGCCGGCCAAGGCTGTGACATCCATTCCCCTAGGAAGTACGCCACCATTCCCGGGGCACCCAAAGCATCCGTGAACAGTTCCAAGTCTGCATTCCTTTCCCATTCCTCCTGCCAGAATGTCACCCTATTGTAGCTGTCAAGAAACTCCTCCCACACCCGGAAGTCCTCCTGCACTCCTCTTGACACATCCACCCAGTGGTGCGGCAGCCGAGCCTTCCCCGTGGCCCTTCCCAGCCTCCTTGGGAATACTCTGCCTGGGCTGATGGCCTTGCAGGCAAAATTAAGGTGCCCCAGCAGCTTTTGCATTTGTACCAGTGGTACCCTCTGTCTCCCTGTAACCTGGGCTAGCAGGCCTCCGAGTCATGCCACTTTATCCCTGGGAAGCTGAAAACAGCCCATCTCTGTCTCCACCTCTATGCCCAAGAATTCCAACTTATGGGTGGGGCCCTCCATCTTGCTCTGTGCCGATGGTATATTTTTTACCTGTCGGCACATCACCTTAAAATCCCACAACATCCCCTGTGCCTCAGCTCTGGATTACCTGATGAGGAGGAAATCATCCAAGTAGTGCAGCACACTCCTGTGCCCATACCAGACCCCGAATACCCACTGCACCCAGGTGCTGAATGCTTCAAAGGTGGAACAAGCCACCGAGCAGCCCATGGGCATGGCCTTGTCGAACTACATGCCCCCTTGAAATTGAAAAACCCAACAGGTCCCAATCCTTGGGCCGGACAGGTAAAAGCAGAAATGCTGATTCTATGTCCGTCTTCACAAGCCATGCCCTCTAGAGAGTCCTGATTAGCACTATTGCCTGCTCCAGAGAGGCATAGGACACCACTCTCAGGTGATTGGGGATGCCCTCATTTACCAATGAGCCCTCCGGATAGGATAAGTTATGGATCAAGTGGAATTCCCCTGCCGCTTTCTTGGGGACATACCCAAAGAGGAAACTCAGAAATGCTCATGGGGGGACCTCAATGGGCCCTCAACCCTGCCCACCCTGATTTTCTTCTGTATCTTGGCCCCTACTATCTCCTCTTTCCCCTTCACTGACCCTAGATTGTTGCCCCACATACTTGTCAACCCCCCTTGAAACCCCAGTGGGAAGCCCACCTGGAAACCTGCCCTGAGCAACTCCACTGCCTCCCTTTTTGGGTATTCTGTGGTCCATTCCTCCACTACTGCTAGGGAGATGGGATGTGCACCAGCGCATAACCCCATCACCCCTCACTATGTACCTTGTTAACGCCATCCCCTGGGACTGTAGTGTTGCCCTTTCTGACCGCCCCCCCAGCCCCTGCCCTGACCCCAACTGGTGCCCTGAAAGGACTGTTCATGGTACTGTCCCTCATGCTGCCCCCCTCTCTCTGCCCCTTGTTGGCAGTTGGAGACCAGGTGAGACCCCCCACACTTGGAATAAACGTGCCAGAACTTACAATTGCCCCATGTACATGTGGCCTTATTGTAACCCCAACATGTTCTGGCAGCTGTAATAGATGCGGCCTTCCTTACCTGCTCACCCCAGCCCCACCCACTTCCCCAGATAGGGTCCTTACCCACAACTCTGAGTGGGTACAGTCCCATCTCAGATCCCCTTTGGCCACCATCCTCTTCCGGAATGCCTCATCATACTTGAGCCAGCCATACCGGACTTTGGCCTCGTACACATCTCTGACAATGGACATGCATGTCAGTAGGGGGATGGCGAGTTCCAGTTGCTTCTCCAGCTCCAACGCCCTGTATGTCATGAAGCCCCTTGCCAGTTTTCAATGGTTTTCCCTTTGTACTTAGCTTCCTCCGTTTTGTGGCCCACCACTGCCAAAGCCACTGCCATTTCTGACTTCTCCACCAACTCCTTCTGCTAATACTTCATGGCCATGTCCTCGTCCACCAGCATGAAGATGTCCACAGACTCCCCCTTCCAGATTTTTTCTTTGATTGAAACCGGGATGTGGTCCCTGATCGAGCAGCCCGGAGGCCCAGCATATCATTTTTTGGCTGCCATCTTGGCCTCCCCACCATTTTACGCCCCAACCCCTTTACTTTTTAAGGTCTGGATGGCCCATTCCTTCTTTTCAATCCCTGTGTCACCCATGTCCCCCAGCAGCCCCTCTAAGTACTCTTTTAGGCTGTTTTCATCTGAGAGATCCACATCATCCTTACCACCATCCAGGCTCACATCATACTGCTCTGGTGTGGGCAGGGGCACTAGGATAGGTGCGGGGTGCAGCACTTCCCATCTGGGCCTCTTGCCCCTTTTTCCCCTGCCCAGGCACTCCTCACGCTCCTTCCGCTATCTCAGTGCCTCCTCTTTCGCCTCCCTCTGCTTTGCCACTGCCACCAATTCTGACATCTGGCCCATCAATTTGGATGCTTCCTGCATCAACTTTTCGCTGGACAGCTGGGCTCACTTGGGTGCCATGGTGTTCCTATGTCACTATAATCAGAGGACTGAAACACAAATGTTCAACAGTGCAGTTCAGCAACCAGGCCACCCATATCCTTTTTTTTTTTTTTGAGTGCCTCGGCCCCTTTGGGGATGCACCCATCCAAGCGCCCCTTGTGGGCCAACCCCCTGGGCCCCCTGGGTCCAGGCCTATGACCCATACTGCTTCCTGGTGCCCGTTGACCTGCTAAGCTCCGTGGCTCCCCTCCCTTCCCCCCGGAACCAGCTGCCACCAGCCAGCTCTTGGACCCTTCAAATGAGCATGGGACTGCTGGGCGGTGGCTGTCATGTACTGGTTGCCCCTCACCTTCCAGCCACTCACCCTGACTGCCTCCATTTTGGTTTAGTAACTGAGGGCCCTGAAATTGCACTACATAGGCCTTAAGAACTCGGGCCCCAGTTTGCATGTGCAGCCCTTGCACAAGCCACCCTGCCCTTAGACCCCTTGATTGGAATGGCCCCCGAGCCCTTACCCAGCATTAGGGAACCGCCTCTTCCCCCTTCCACTGGGCTGGCGCCTGCTCTTCCTCTATTGAGGCTCCCCCAAGGGGGCTCCTTAGCTCCGGGCCCGTCCAGCTATGCTGCATGCTCATGTCTTCCCCCAGCAGAGCCACAGGCTGCAATGCCACAAACCACCCCAACGTGTTTCTTGCCGAGCACACTGCAGACTTAGATTGCTTTTTTGCAGCTTGTGTGCTTATTTCAGACATCTTTTATATATTTTTTTCGATCAATATCCAGACTCACACACACTGGCCAGAGCTAACACTCGCAGATGCCTCCTTGGCCGCACCCCCCCACACTGCCTCACTCTGTGGGCCTGTGCCTCACCCACATCAAGCAGGCCCAGAACACTGCCTCTCACTTTCCCCATGTTGCAAACAACTTCTGACCTTCCCCTCCCTCCCCCACAATACTCCCCCATACATGCCTCGTGGCCTAAGTGTCTTGCTCCAAAAAGCATTAGGTTGCTCCAGCAGGAAAATGCCCACCTCCACAAACTGCACATCCAGCTCACTCTCTGTCCCATACAGCAGTCGTCTCCTGGGTTCCCTTACCCCCACCAAAATGCTCTGGCCTTGCTGTGCAGCTTTTTTTTGGTTTTGTTCATTTTGCCTTTTCCTTTTGCCATTTCCCATGAAAGGTGACCTGGCCTTCGCTGGACTAGGCCACAGAACCAACTGCCCATATGGCTTCCTGCTCCCAGCATGCCGCTGGACCGGCTGACCAGGGCCCGCGCACACATGCTGGCACTTCATCCTGCACACCAGAACCAGGCCCTGCCATGCCTTCCAGAAACTGAATCTGCCCAGGTGAAACAAGTGCCGTGTGTGCCTCTTGGATCCTCTTCTCCATCTCACCACTTTAGCACCCTAGGAGGCAACCCTCCCCTTGCGCTCTGCTACCGAGCCGCAACTTCCAACACCAGATTGAGCATAATCCCTCCTATCCACAGAAAACCTGCTTGCTGTGTAGGCCTCACTATTCCAATGCGATGCCTGGACCCACAACCAAAAAAGACCCATGAAGAGCTCTGCAGCACAAGCCCCTTCCAAATACCAAGCACTCCCACAAAACAGTTTCAAATATACTGTCACGCTTTCCTCTAATCGCACTGTGATGGGGCTCTGCAGCACAAGCCCTTCAGGAGGGCTCCCCATAAACATTGCAAATATGCTGCCCAAACTCTCTTCCAGTTCTCAAAGCCATATCCCTACACCGAGAGCCTGCACCATGAAAACATGTCCTTTTAAAACCAGGCATTTTCTGTATTAAACGCAATGCAACATGCACCATGTACACAGCTACTTAGCCCAGGCTTTCTTTGTAGTAATGCAATGTAACCAGGACAATGCACACAGCAACTTAAGCAACGAGCACAAAAGTACACTGCAGCTTAAATAAACAGGCTTTTCTTTGTTTTAAACGCAAATGTAACAAGCACCCTGTACACAGCAACTTAAACCCAGGCTTTGTCCCTATAAATGCCATGCAATAGAACTAAGAAACATAGAAATAACCACTTGAGCTAAACACACTGGGCCACGTGGCCTAGTAGGCCTCGTTGCCCCCATGTGCCTTAACAGTTAGTTTGCCAAACGATATGCTGAGTTCTCAGTCTTGAAAAATTCCCAGCAAAAGAGGTTGTCCTGCCTGAATCCTGGCCTAATATACCCCTACAGGCCACTTGTCAGGACCCCCTTTGGGCTCCATCACCCAGCCAATCCCTGGGGCTCTGGCATGCCCTTGTCATTTTACACTTTACCTGCCTGGTGATGTCACCAGGCCCCACCCCTTCTATTTAATCTGCTCCCTCCCCACCCCTCCCCCTCCTGTGCCTCTTCCTGATAGGGATCAGTAGACAACTTGGCTTGCCTTTTAGTGGCAAGCACCATTGTCCAATACTGTTTTCTACTGTAAAATGAAATGTGATATGACTCTGACTTTTAAACAATGGGTAGACACTTTTCTGGATGATGCACTTGTGAAAGGTATTATTAGTAAGGATGTTTATGATTTTTTTGGTAGTTGAGCATCCTATTTGTGTTTGCTTATATACCTTGCTCAAGGTACATAAGAGTCTTGAAAGTCTACCTGGAGGTCCCAAAGTGGCTGGGATAAGCAGCCTCATGGAACCATTAGCACAATACATTGATGTACACATCAAAGAAGTAGTTAAACACATCCCCTCCTATCTTAGAGACACTATGGATGTACTTAACATCCTCTCAGAGTTTGAATTAGAGCAAGACTGGTGGTTAGTTTCTCTTGATGTCAAAGCACTATACACCAATATCCCACATGATGGGGGTATTGAGGCCATGTGCCACTGACTGGAGAATGGCACCATCTTTGGGGACAGCCCGGTGGGTTTTCTGTGTGTGTGTACCAGGTTGGTTCTAACCTCTACTGTTTCTTTTTGGAGATGATCACTATTTGCAACTAAGAGGCCAGTGGGGCACAGGACCCAAGGCAGCATGGGTTCACAGTGGGAAGGTCATGTCAGATGAATCTAATAGATTTCTTTGACTGGGTGACCAAAATAGTAGACCAGGGAGGGGCTGTGGACATGGCCTACCTAGACTTTAGCAAGGCATTTGACACAGTCCCACACAAAAGGTTAATAGTCAAATTAACCAGCCTGAGAGTGGGTCCCAGGGTGGTAGCCTGGGTAAAACATTGGCTGGACAACAGGACACAGAAGGTAGGTGTAAATGGAGTCCTCTCTGAAGAAAGAGGGGTTACTAGTGGGGTACCACAGGGCTCAGTACTGGGTCCAGTCCTTTTTAATGTCTTTATAAATGACATTGCAGAGGGACTGGAAGGAAAAGTATGCATCTTTGCAGATGACTCAAAGATCTGCAACAGGGTTGATACACAAGGAGGCGTGGAAAGGATGAGAAGGGACTTGGCAAGGTTGGAGGAATGGTCAGAAATATGGCAGCTAGGATTCAATGCAAAGAAGTGCAAAATAATGCAACTGGGAAACAAGAACCCAGGGGAAGATTACACAATGGGGGAGAGGTAGTAACAACAACAAAAAAGGAAAGGGACCTGGGGGTAATCATATCAGATGACCTTAAAGTTAGCAAACAATGTGAGAAGGCAGTAGGGAGGGCTGGGGGTATACTGGGATGTACAGGGAGAGGCATCACCAGCAGAAAACAGAAAGTTGTTATCCCTCTGTACAGACAGTTGGTGAGACCCCATCTGGAGTACTGCATCCAGTTCTGGAGACTCCATCTCAGCAAGGACATAGACAGGATAGAGACAGTCCAGAGGAGGGCAACTAAAATGGTGCAGGGTCTGCAAGAGAAGCTGTACAAGGAGAAACTAAAGGATCTTAATATGTATACCCTTGAGGAAAGAAGGGAGAGGGAGGACATGATAGAAACTTTTAAGTACCTCAGTGGAATCAACAAAGTCCAAGAGGGTAGCATCTTTCAGAAAAAGAGACGTGCAAGAACAAGGGGACACAATTTAAAGATGGGGGGCAGTTCTGGGGCAATGTGAGGAAGTATTTTTCATAGAGAGGGTAGTGGATGCATGGAACAGCCTTCCTGAGGAGGTTGTGGGGTCTAAAACTGTGGGAGAATTCAAGGGACAGATATTAGGCAATTCTTGTGGGGGGTAGGAAGAAATAGGCTGTTGGTGAACTAGGATCTGCGGCCTATCCTGTAGGTAGGGAAATGGGCAGACTAGGTGGGCCAAGCGGTCCTTATCTTCCGTCAAAGTCTATGTTTCTATGTTAAAAGGCACAGCTATAGAGCAACTTTTGCTCCCAATTATGCGAATATGTACTTAGGTTACTGGGAAAAGTATATAATCTATAGCCCTGAGACCAACCTTTTTCACCATTTATTGGATCTCTCGAGGTGTTATACAGATGACAGACTGATGGTGTGAAGAGGCAGCAGGCAGGAGCTGGACAAATTTGTACAATTTCTGGAAAGTACCAACCCAAACTTGAAGTTCACGGTAAATGCCAGTCAGACAGAGATCAACTTCCTGTATCTACTGATAAGGAAGTTAGTGGATGGTACAGTACAGACAAACCTAATCAGAAAGCCAACTGATAGGAATATGGTTCTCCGTGCCACTAGCTGCTATCCCAAGCACCTTATTGAGAACATCCTGAAAGCCCAGTATCTGAGAGTCAAACGCAATTGTAGTGATGAGAGTGACTACAGGGAACAGAATAAACAGATGAAGGAGAGGTTTAAGGAAAGGGGGTACACTCAGCAGGTCTTGCATTAGGATGAAAGAGACTTAGAGCTAGTCATTCGAGAGAGCCTCCTGGTGGTAAAACAAGTCAAACAAGTGGAGAACAACCACTCAGCTGTATTTCTAGATACAGTAAACATGCTGGAAAATTTAGAGATGTTATCCAAAAAAAACCTGGAACACTATCCGCAGTGCCCCTGTCCTCCACAATAGCTGTCCAAACCCCCCACGTTTCACTTACAAAAGAGCTCCCAATTTAGCAGACACATTGACGCATAGCATTTACACTACTGATAATAACAATGAAAACACCTAGTCACCCCCATTATCCAAAGGGAATTACACCTGTGGAAGGTGTAAATACTGTTCAGTAGTAGAAAAAGCCAAACAATTTACCAGTTTAAATGCTATGAAGAATTTTGACATGAGAACATTTATTAAGTGTGACACAACACATATTGTGTATCTGGCAACTTGTGCATGTGCTGCCTTTTATGTGGGAAAGACTACCAGACCATTTAAACAGAGGGTAGGAAAACATCAAAGGGCAATCCTTAATCAGGATTTGACCATTGCATTAGCCACCCATGTAGCTAGACAATCTAACGCCATGTCACATACCTTTAAATATTGTGGCATAGAGAAAGCGTTCTTGGGGAAAAGAGGTGGCAACCTTAAGTCTGATATCTGAAAAAGAGATTATATGGATTATACAGATAGGTAGCCATTTTCCATCTGGGCTTAATGATAGGATGGAAATATCCAGTGTTGTCATGAAAAGATAAATTTCCTATGTGCTATTCATGAGGAGAAATCTTTATATGTGTGTATATATGTAGTTAAAAAAAGTTTAGGGATAGGAACACTTAGTTCCAACACTATTTACTTCCTTACATTTTGTCTTATTCCCTAGATACCACAGGGGTAAGGGGCAACAATCTTCCAGAAAAATGTAAAGGGAACTTACAAGCTCAAATGGGCAGACTGGGTGGGCCATAGGCCCTTATCTGCCGAAAGTGTCTATGTATCTATGTTTACAAGAGAATCATGGAGTATGCAGGGGGTAATATGAATCTACACTTTTCAGTAAGACATAAACCTGCCTGACTTGACTTGAACCCACCATTTGGAACCAGGATTTAAGGGAGTGAGTCTTTAAATGGAGTAGTTAAAATGGACACCCATTTTTTTTGCTGTATCATGTATACCTGTGTAATAGAGTCTCCTTAATGGAAATCTGCTGCTCTCTACTACAGGCTCTGAAATGCTTTGCATGAACATTATAATGTGATTTATATAAATGGATAAAATAGCCAATTGATTCATCTGCCTAACTTAAACATTTATATCCTATGATTGTACTACTATAATAGTACCCCCTGTGACAGGCAGAAGTCCCTGTCACTGAATTAAGACCATTTTCTTCTCTCCAAACTCTCTTGCAAGAGTTTTCTCTTTTCTGTAATCTATCCCTTTAAAATTTTCTAGTCTGAAAGGTTTGCCACCTTTGGGCAAATCCCCCCTCCCTCTTTCTCTTACTATAACCCTCTAGCTTTCCTTGTATCTTTATAATGTTCTCTGGAATCAGGGAAGTCAATGTAAGATGACCTTGAGTTAATGTGGGCATGCAGCTGTTAAAACATGCCCTCTGGTTAATAAAAAGATTTGTCTGAATAGCCAGCAGGAGTAAAATGGCCAGATTATAGAATCTGTCTTATAGTGGAATATTCCCCTTCATTGTGTGTACTATAAACTGGAGTAAACTACTTGTGCGTGAAAAAGTACTATAAGGAAAGAAACTGTGGCAGTAACCCCCTTTACCCTCTTGTTTCCTGGTCCCTGTTTGCCACGCTGAATCCAAAGAAAAAGTAAAGTGAAATGTTACTAAAATATTTCTACCACAGGATAGTAGGTAGGATTTTCAGAATAGTGGACTAAATTTAAAATAGGAATATTTCTCCTGCCGCTGTTTGTGTGAGCTGTGCTCAGTGCTGCCTTCCCTGCTGCCTGCGGCAGATTTGTGGTTCCTCTTCCGGCTTTTTACTTGCTGCTTGGTTTCTGTACATGCCGCAAGTCTAAAATGCCTCTTAGAAGGGAAGCTTAATAAATTTCAAGTAAAATGCACCAAGAAGAGTGAGAAGAGAGGGTTGTTCTTGATGATAAGCATTAAAGCAGCCGAGTGGCTTCCCCTGTAATATCTCTCTCTCTCTCTCTCTTTACTCGAATCTTGTGCACACTGTGCACTGTGTGTTGTCACCAGGAGACCCCTTGGTCTCCAAAAAAGAAAACAGAGCCCAAAACTGGACCATAGAGGTCTCGCTGAGCTCCCTGTAGGAGCTGCGTTGTTTTAATTTAAACAGAGACCTCCTCTGCTAACTGGAGGTAAAATAAATGGTCCTGTTTTAACTCGGTCAGCCCAGAGGGCCAAAATGAAAGTTATGCCGTTGGCTTGTAAATTGCAGTGGAAGGTACCCCTGTAAACCTGCCAGACATAATTAAAAGGCAGTCAGTACACAAGTAGTTTGTATAAATATGTGTGAATAAATATTGCACAAATCCCTATAAATAAATGATAGTCTGTACAACCAAATAACTCACTATTATGTATATATTTTTCATGGGAAAGGAAACAGACATATAAAAGGTTTAAATGGACTCTCCTTGTGGGCTCTTTTAAAACATACAGTCTACATGTCTTACAGGCAAGGCTGGAGAGGTTTGAGAGCAGTATGGTAAGAACAGTCATCAGAATAAAAATTTACCATATATTGTATTACTCAATATGGTAGCACGAGATATCAGCGCTGGGGACTGGACACCTGCAATAACAGCGACCCAGTCCCCAGAGCATGTCTCCAGGGCTACCGTAGGGTAGGGAAGCCGGAAGTGGGGGGGTCAGTGAATACAGCAATGGGATGTCGCTATACATATACACACAGGGGGGATTGAGCACACACAGCGAGGGGTGGGAGGGAATGTGAGGGGTGGCGCTGCAGTGGGTTGTTGAGCTGACCCCATGGCATGGTGGGTGGGATGGCTATGTTGGCCAACAGTGTACTGGGTTCGGGTCCGGGCCCTGGTGTGTTTTTGTTGGGCCAGTCTCGCAACTTTTTTTAATTTTTGCACCCCGGAGTTGAGAATCCTTTAGTAGAGGTGTGGGATGAGAAGCCCCCATGGGGGCACAGAGCACTAGCACCCACCCACATAAAACATTAAAAACTAAGTCTCTGGTGCCATTTTGTTGTGCGCAGGGTGTCAGAGTGATGAAATAAATTTTTGGCACTCTTGACTTCTCGATAATGACGATAACCTTTAGGCTTTCACCATTATCACATGTAACCCAGAATATCTGGCCTTTAGGTCTGCCCACTTCAAGAGTTGTATGCCAACTGGGGCCCAATTGAAAACAGTGGCCCCTAGTGTCCTCATTTTATACTAATGAAGCAGTCAATCACAGCTCAGTGGAAAGTTTTCCACTTCCTCTTACTTTTATTTTCCTTTCTGGCTGGACTTTTTGTTGTCTGAAGGCTTCTATAGTTAATTCCTATGTTTAGCATACCCACTAGAAGTGCATAAATTAAAAAGAGGGTTTAATTCAAATGTTTTAGCATTCTGCTGATGCAATGTCACCTGATCTCTAGTGGTGGATATAAAAATCCTACCTGGACACCCTGAAGATAGATAGGGTCAGTTATCGCTGACTAAGTGCAAGTGCAGGACTGTGTTGGTCTATTGCTTCACAGCAACAACAGTAGTGGAAACAGAGTTTGTTTGCCACAAGTTTATACTGCTTGATTTAATTTCTGATTTATTTTCATTTCTGCACAAAAAGTATTGCAAGTTTATTTTGTTTTATTGAAAAAAAAAAGAAATACTAAATATCACACTAGGAAAACAGTGTGTTGAACCTGAATTGAAGTTTGTTGAGTCCATCTGTTATCCCACACTTCCACAAGTGGTGTCAGAAGTGAGATAAGTGCCACAGCATCTTGCCAGGGAAGGGAGGCATTGTTTTGGCGGATACTGCCCGGGTATCCCAGATGGACTTGGCATATTCTTCAGGAGGATGGAGACCAGAAGGCCACAGGCATCTTGACTCAAAGGATAGCCAAACAGACTGGAACTGCCCTACTCCCTGGGCTGGACCCAATGGCCAGACCAAAGAGGAGGGTGAAGACAGAGCAGGTTGGATCAGAACAAGCATCAGGGGCCCCAGAATGTATGATCATTTATGGGTTGTTATATGGGGAATGTAGAAATCCTAAAACTGAAGAGGTAGTGACCCAGCTATTGATGCCTACAAAGAATAGGGAGAAGATTATCCAGCTAGCACATGACCTCCCCCTATCAGGACATGCTGGTAGGGACAGTACATTAAATAAGAGTCCTAACCCATTTCTACTGACTAAGTATCCATGAACAAGTGTCTGGATATGTGCAAAGTTGTTGAGAGTGTCAGAGAGTTGCATGGATAGGCAAAAAGGACAAGGAGCCCCTACAAACCATCCCCATCGTATCACAACCCTCTGACAGGATAGTGATGGACATAGTTGGCCTTCTGGAGAAGAGCTCCTAGGGAAATTGTTTCATTCTTGTAATTTGTGACTATGCCACATGCTATCCTGAGGCCATACCCATGAGAACAGTCACAGCCCCAGGATTGCTGAGGAGTTAGCCAAAGTATTTAGCCAGATGATGTACCTCAGGTCATATTAACTGATAGGGGTAGAAATTTACAGCTGCCCTCCTAACAGAATTGTACAGACTTTAAGGCATCAGTGCCATGTGCACCTCCCCTTACCACCCACAGACTGGTGGTTTAGTGGAGAGGTTTAATCAAACACTCAAAAATGCTGCAAAAGTTTGTGAATGAAGAAGGAAAAGACTGGGATAAATACCTGCCATATTTGCTATTTTCATGCAGGGAAATACGCTAAGCATCTACTGGTTTCTCCCTTTTTGCACAGCTGAGATCATGGGGGAGGGAGAGACTTGTTTTGCAATCAATTTTTCTTTTATTTGCTCTGGCCTGACTTTTCGCACCTCTGGTGCTTTTTCAAAGGGCTTTCTTGGTCTGTAAATAATATATTCATTATTTTATCATTCTTTCTTTCATATTTTTACAAATTTTAATATATACATATTTTATAGACTTTACATTTACCATCATGTTTCTACACCTGATTGCTTCATGCTCTTCTCTTTCTGTAATCACTGTTAGTGCTCCAAAATGGAATCAAACATAAAAAAAAAAATTTTTGTATCATAATGTGACTCTGCAAAGCTCATTGCTGGTAAATTAGTTCATAATCCACAGTACTTTTATACCACTAATTCTCCCCTTTTTCCCTTTTCTATGGGCAAAACCCTAGGGGGGAGGGCCTTAGATGTGATAAAAGAACATTGGGAAGAGGGCAAAACTGTGGGGCATTGTAATGTGTTGGAGTATGTGTCCCAGATGAAAAATCAGCTGGTGAAGTATGTAGAGCTGGCACACCAATCACTGGGGCTGAAGCAAGTACAGCAGAAGGTACTTTATGATTTGTGATTGGACAATAAATCCTACACACAAAACACATTTTGGACAGAATGTGAAGAATGAGCGCTATACAGTTCATGAGTAGGTGTGAAAAAATGGCAATGTTGAAAATTTGGAGTGAAAATATAAACAATTGGTGAAGTTACAAGCATGCGTAGAAACTGTGGAACCCACCCTCGTAATGTGGTAATTTTTTGAATTTCAACATGGGCTTTTTGGAACCCCACCTCATGAATACATCTAGTGTCATTTTTTTCATTGGTCCCAAAAGGTGACTTCACACTGTGAGCGTGCCATTCTGCACCACAAGTGTGAACACACATTTTTTGCAGGATATGGAGAATGACAGCTGTACTGTTCATGAGGTGGTGTGAAAAAATAGCAATGTTGAAATTTTGGAGTGAAAATATAAAAAATTGGTGAAGTTAGGAGGGTGCATAGAAACTGCACAATGCAGGCATGGTCATTTTTTGGAATTTTTTCACCAAATGTTCAATACAGGCTTTTTGGGACCTCACCTCATGAACAGTGGCACAGTCACTTTGTTAATCTGTCCTGAAAGGTGATTCCGCATGACTGTGAAATCACCTTACAGTTTCGATTAATAACCTCTACTAACTCTGTATTGTTAGCATTGTTCCACCGGATTTGTCTACCTGTAATTACTGTCTCTCCAGTTGATGCTGTCTCACTTCTACTACTTGTACTACTGTCTGATGTGTGTAATATTGGTGTATGTAATTTAACCGTGGGTCGTCCCTGAAAAAGGGACTAGTGGTCTCAGTGGGATTACCCAGTCATCAAAATCTAAATAAATAAAATAAAAACAAATAAATAAATAAGATGACAGTGGCAATGTTCATGGGGTGGGGTCCCAAGAACCCCATGTTGAAAATTTGGGGTCAAAATTCCTAAAAATGGCTGAGATATCAACATAAGTTGAAAACTCTATTGACAGCCATTATACAGGCATACCTTGATTCCTCAGTTTGCAGTTCAGCTTTGAAGAGAGCAGACGTGTCCCAGTCCAGATAACATCACAGCGGCTGACCTCCGGAGGTAAGTATGGGGCAAGGGTGTGTATGGGGAGGTGGGTACTCAGTGGGAGGGTGGGGATGGGGAGGTGGGTGTGGAGAGACAATGAGGGACTGTTTTCTTCTTTACAGGTTTTTAAACAAAGATGTTGGGGGACTGTTTTCTTATTTCACAGGGATACAAAGTATTTGGAGACACTGGGGGTGGGCTTCCCAGTGTTCCAGAGTGGTGCTGAGGGAGAAGCATGATTGGGGACAGTGGGGGTGGGCTTCCCATTGTCTAACACTATGGGGGGATCTCCAACATGGAGATTGGGCACCCCAATGTCTGAGAATAATAACAATTTAATGTTAGACACTAGAGTGGGCTCCCCAGTATTTGACCCTACTGGGGGGATCTCTGACACAGGGATTGAACACCCAGATGTTGGAGACTAATAAAAATGTAATTTAAGACACTGGGGTTGGGCTTCCCAGTGTCAAACACTGGGGGTATCTCCAACATGGGTATTGGGCACCCCAATGTCAGACAATAATAAAACTTTATTTGGGAGCATCGGGCATGGGATTCCATGCCCCACACTGCGTGGGGTGGTGGAATTCAGGACTCGGGACAGACAGATCTATGAGGGGCCATTTTCTTTTTTATAAGCTGTGTGGAGTCCTTTCGACAGCCATCTCTCAGAAACAGCTTTTGGTTGTGGTCTGAAATTTTCAGGGTTGAATGCCTTTGCCCCACAGATGTGCCTTTTGAAGGTTTCAAGAAAAAAATATGAATCCATTTAAAAGATATTTATTTTTTGGTGCACCCTTAGGCTCCCTGCGACACTATGTACCCTGCCTGTGAAAATAAGCTTGTTTTCACACAGCACATCTATTTGTAACCATAGGAAATAATGGGAAATTGAAACATAAATAACTTTTGAACGGAATATTTTTTTCACCAAACCTTCGAAAATCACATCTGTGGGGCAAAGGCTTTCAACCCTGAAAATGTCAGACCACAACCAACAGCCATTTCTGAGAAATGGCTTTCGAAAGAAATTGTCAAAACCCTGAAATTTTGCATTCTTCACCACTGTGTCTCTGTAAATCAACAAAAGGGATTCACACAAAATTTTGGCATGTCAGGAGACCTTCCCCTAGCACAAAGCTGCTAAATTTCATACTCAGTATTATATATATATATATATATATATATATATATATTTATCAATCATAGGGCGTGCCCTTATAGTTAGGGTTGAGTAGGCAGTTTAATTTTAAACCCTAAATTTTGCATGTTAATAATTTTGCAACCATGAAATAGATTTGCACACAATTTAGAATGCATGGTCCTGGATGGTAGATCTCTTGATCTGTCAAGTTGCATTTCAATTGGATTTATGGTTTTCATGAAGCAATGCACCAAAAACAAATTTTGTGCTTTTTTTTTTTTTTTGCAAATGTCAGGGTAATTTTACGACATCGCACTTTGCCCACACCATTTGGAAGTTTGGCCTAAAATTTTCAGGGTAGAAGGAGGTTATCAGAAGGAACAATCCAGCACTGGTTTGGTGAAAAATATTAATCTGTTCCAAAGTTATTCAATTTTGAAAGTTCAGGTTCTGAGCATGCTCAGTTTGATGTTTGGGATAGATGCACGGTTTCGACGAAGGATCCATGGTAGTAAGCTGGTTATGAACAAGGATTGTGAAAAGGGATTTGGAAATCCTGCCAAATCCCTTTTTCCAAGGCTAATTGGTTTCTTCAGTGGCCATTTTATTTTCTCCCTTAGGAAGGGGAGAAAACAAAAGGTTGGAACTTGCCTCCGGGACATTTGCTGTGAAAACCAAGGCATGGGTTTGTCTTGGGGGACAGTCCTGTGCCCACCTATGCCTTTGGTTTTCTGTAGTTCTTCAAAAAAATGACAGTTTTTAACAATAAAAATCCCTTTATGTGATCCATTTTCACCAGCTGATCCCTTTACATGAGGACTGTCTGGTGGAAAGGGATAATGAAGAGGAATTTCAAATTTAAAAATGATAGATTTTTTTAAACAACTATAATAATCCAAAGGCATGGGCGGGTGCAGTATGTTCCCCTAAGTGAAACCCAAGCCTTTTTTTGTGGGGGGGAGTTTATTTTAGTGGCTACTTGCCACAGATCTCCCTGGTGTCTGGTGGTCTCCCCACCCTGCATTGCACAACTTACTGTATTTGCCAAATAGGGGGTGCCCAATCCCCCCATTGGCACCGTAAGACCCCACCAGTGTGGGACACTATGGAGCCCACTCCCAGTGCCCCTAAATTTTCTTTTTATATTTGCCTAAGGGGGTACTAATTCCCCATTGGCACTGAGCCCCCCCCACCAGTGTGGGACACTGGGAAGCCCACTCCCAGTGTCACCAAATATATATAATATTCCTCCCCTTGGGATACTGGGGAGCCCACCCCCAGTGTCCTGAAATGTGAAATTCATACCTGAAAAAAAGAAAACCATTCTGACATCTTTTTTATACCCTGAAAAAAAGAAAATGGTCCATAGTTGTCTCTCTGTCCTCCTCCCCCATCCTGACCCTTCCTCTGTGCACCCACCTCCCAGCATCCCC
This sequence comes from Neoceratodus forsteri, assembly GCA_016271365.2. Lineage (NCBI taxonomy): Eukaryota > Metazoa > Chordata > Ceratodontiformes > Ceratodontidae > Neoceratodus > Neoceratodus forsteri. Next base: position 677,753,047 of record CM057453.1, on the reverse strand, counting down.
CTTACCCCATACTTACCCTCCGTGGTCAGCGGCTGCAATCTTCTTTGAACTGGGACATGTCTGCACTCTTCAAAGGTGAACCACAAACTGATTTAATGAAGGTAAGCTGCATAATGGCTGTCAATGGGGGTTTCAACCTATGTTGATAGCTCTGCCATTTTTAAGAATTTTGACCCCACATTTTCAACATGGGATTCTTGGGACCCCACCTCATGAACACTGGCTTGGTCATTTCATTACCCAGTCCTGAAAGGTGATTTTGAAGTTGCTGCATGGAATCACCTTTTGAGACTAATTAATGAAACAACAGTGCCATTGTTCATGAGGTGGGAGTCTCAAAAAGCCCATGTTGCAAATTTGGTGAAAAAATTGCAAAAAATGACTTCATTACTAGCGTGCATTGTGCAGTTTCTTTGCACACTGGCAATTTCACCATTTTTTTATGTTTTCACTCCAGATTATGAAAACTGCCATTTTTCACACCTCCCTATGAACAGTACAACTACCATTTTTCATATCCTGCTTGAAATGTGTTTTCACACTGTGACGCAGAATGCCATGGTCACCATGCTAAATCAACTTTCAGGATGGATTAACAAAATTACAGTGGCACTGTTCATGACAGGAGGTACCAAAAAGCCCATGTTGAAAATATGGTAAAAAAAATTCCTCAAACTGATTGCGTTATGAGAGTACGTTGCACAGTTTCTATGCACGCTCGTAACTTCACTAATTTTTCATATTTTCACTTCAGATTTTCAACATTACCATTTTTCCACACCATCTCATGAACAGTATAGTTGTCATTTTTCAAATCCTGCTATAAATATTTTTCCGCACCTGTGGTGCAAAATGGTGTTACAGTTGCACAGAATTACATTTTGACAGGTATTTGAAATTGAATATACTGGGTACATGCAGTGAGGTGATAAGAAGGTTATGCTGAACATTTGGGGGTAAAAATTATTTAAGATGACACAGTTATGACTATTTGTTGCAATTTCATTAAGCCTGCTTGAAACTTAATGTGCGGAAAAGCAGAAGCCAGAGATCCCTGTGTTTCCACGGCTAGATACATATGTGCATCTGTAGAGGGATGGAAACACAGGGTACAAAGGACCCTGCACTCCCACAGTAAAATAAAGATGCTATTATACTATCTCAAAAAGTGAGGAAGTAAATTGCAAAAAACTTTGTTAATGCATCAGTTAAGGCTGAAGCAACAAAAGTAGGGAAATGAGACATTAGGGTTCTGCCCCTAACACCCTCCCATCCAACCCCACCAGCCCACCCCCATACCCATCCTCCACAGACCAACAGGCATCAGAGTGTACCTTGGGGGTCATCAGACCTAACTCTCACCCCATTCTCCTGAACTGTACCATGTCAAATTTCTTACAAATGGAATGGAGTGAGAGTTAGGCCTGACAGCCCCAAGGCACACCCCAATGACTGTTGGTCTGTGAAGGGTGGAAGTGGGGTGGGCTGGTGGGGTTGAATGGAGGGTGTTAGGGGAGCAACCCTAACATCTCATTTCCCTACTTTAGTTGCTTCGACCCTAACCGATGCATTAACAAAGTTTTATTTTCAATTTACAGTGGTATTCCCCAGGATGAAACCCACTTTTAAAGCACTCTGCAGTATGCTGCAGCAGACCTACTGAATAAAGCAATGTAATTTCAAAGGCAATTAGTCCCTTTTGGCATGCAGAAAACTGTGGCATTCACTTCATCCTGGCAATGTCACATTTTCCTGAATGGAAAAAGGGACTAATTTGTCATTGAAATTACATTGCATTATTCAGTAGGTATGCTGCAGCATTCTGCAGAGTGCTGCAAAACACTGCAGAATTGTGTTTCATACTGGGGGATGCCACTAAAATATATATATCTGGGGTATGCGGGGGTTGACTGTGTGATAACTCATTTATCTGCTACAGTTGCTAGTAACCTTAAGTAATCTCACGAGTGGTGAAGCTAAGAGTGATGGTTACGAGAGATCACTGGCAACTGTATCGCATAAATGAGTTATCACACAGTCAATACCCACATTTTGCATATATGCAACAGGCTTTTTTGGGGGGTTTCTATCCATTTTCATAAAAAACTGAGCTATTGGCCATTAGCACGGATTACACACACTGCGCAACTTAGCATGGAATTTGTACAACTTGCTCAATGTAATAAATAGGACTTTACAAGAAAGTAAATGTGTGGATAAATAAATTTATACACACAGTGACTCAGATAAATGGATTTATCACATAGTTTATATTTAAACACCTGCTGCATAAATATATATATATGTATATGTATATATGCTTATTCAACATATGTTTTGGGATAAATGCAGGGATAAAAAGTAGTATCTGAGGCAGGCAGTGGAGATATCACTGACATCTCCATGTTCCTATACGTCATCGTGATATCTTCATGTTCCTGTATGTCATGGTGATATCTCTATGTTCCTGTACATCATCAAAAAGAAAGTGAAAGTACAGTATTTCACTCTCTATTGCACAGCCAACTATCTCAAGGACCTGCATCATTCCCCCACCCCCCAAACCCACATGCCTCAGATATTTATCCAATAGATCCTGCCATTATTTTTAAATAAATAAACAATTTAAAAAGTTATCTGGTTGATCCTGGCACTCCGGTATTAGGTAAACTCTGCATTACTTTCACCCCGCCCGAAAGGTAGTGTGACCGAGTGGTATCTTGACTGACAGATAACGTGCTGTCAGACATTTAAAACAAGTCAGTCTGTTTATGAAAATGGTGTGCTTTTTAGCTCACTTTAACTCCCACAAGATCTGGGAGACCAGGAACAGAACCAGGGTCTCCCATGCCACACTGCTGAAGCTGCTTCCATTTTAGCCCTCTCCTCCACAGGAGCAGCTTGGCTAGTCTTCACACTTTTTGTTTATTTCTCCACTTCCTCCCCTGCTCCACCATTGCCTGAATAGCTACAGTGGTAGTGATAACTGACATACAGTGAAGCTCATCAGGATGAAACCCACATCTAAGACATTCTGCAGCATGCTGCAGCAGAGTTACTGCAGTAAACAATGTAATTTCAGTAGGAATTAATCCCTTTTGTCATGCAGGAGAAGTGAATGTCATAGTTTCTGGCATGACAAAAGGGACTAATTTAAATTGAAATTACCTAGTTTTCCACAGTAACTATACTGCAGAGTGCTGTAAAGTGCTGCAGAATTGGGTTTCATCCCGGCGAGCTTCAATGTACACTATTCTGTTCCTGTTGCTATTCAGGTTTTTGGCAGTTCCTGTAGCGTGGTTTAGATGGCGCTATTCAGGAAAGCACTCTTCTAACCTGTTACCACCTGCATCTCTGTCTCTACCTCTACCTCTATCTCTATTTAAATATCTATAGCTATATCTATATATCTATATCTATATCTATATCTATATCTATATCTATATCTGTTATCTATATTTGTATCTGTAGCTGTATCTCTATATTTCTATCTATCTATATATATATATATATATATATATATATATATATATTACCCCATTCTCATATAGTCTGCACATCTCAGCTTCTTTACTGATAGAATGGAGTGAGTGTTAGGGTTCAAAACAAGGAACACCCCAGGGCTGACTTGCAAAGACTCAGAAGAGGTGAAACTATAATGTTTTATCCTTTTGCTGACTGCAGGGTGGGGGTGGGATGTTAGGGTTGAGAACCCTAACACCACATTTCCTACTTCTGTCATTTTAATCTGAACACTAACTGATGTATTAATGAAGTTATTTGCAAAGAAGATCTGGAGACAACTGTTTACCTAAGTAAAAACAGTATAAGTGTATAACAAATATAAGTAGTAGATACAACTGAAGTTAGATGATTCAAATCTGATGAGAAAGAGGAGTAGTTATAATACTACCAAGTCTCCTGAAAGCAAGATCAAGGTACCAGGAACCAAAACCACATAACCAGAGAACATATTAAATAGGCAAATACCAATATTTCAATCTTGACCCATTTGAATAAAACCATTGCCTACTCTCAGGCCAGTTTTGCCAAGTCAGTGGAGTCTTATAATATTCATGGATCAGAGTTTTTGCGGATTATAAGATGGAGGAAGATGTTAGAGCGTGAGGAAGACTGTTACAAATATTAAGTCTATACCTGCTAGAGGCTTGACTGGTGCTGTACCAGCATCATCGGATATGGAATCTATTGCCATCCTTTGAACTTAATGAGTAGGAGGGACTTGAGGAAGGGGGGAGGTGAACAGGTTCCTAAGTTAGCCAGGTAGTTTATATGACCATTATTTGGTACCAAATAGAGCAATGTGTAGAGTGTGTCTCACAGAGAGAGGGTCCCAGCATAGCTATACATTGTGCAGGATGAAAAAGCCAGCACCATTCACAGAGTATCAGCAATGCATAAGTGCAAAAGAGGCAGAAATACTCATGTTACAGCATGAGAAGCAATGGAAGGCAACCACCCACACACTGGTGGCCTAATTGGCTTCGCTCAGGGCTTCTTCTATATATTGCGCAATGGTAGCTATGAGATGACTAGGTCAAGGCAAATCAACAAAGGGCATTAAACAGGGAGGTGAGTTTGGATTTTGAGGTGCCAAAGTAAACCATTTTACTATAGTCTAACAATGGGAAAATCATGTATTCAGCTACGTGTTCCCTGGTAGTAGGGGGAGCCAACTAATTACCATGTAAAGGTCACAAGCAGGGCTAAACACTTTGACATGATGTAAGTTATGTGAACAGAGTAGTTGAGGTGCTTGTCAGGCTGGAGGCCAAGATATGTATAGGAGGTTAATGAGTCAAAGAGGATTCCCTGTAGTAAGGATATCTTTATAGAGGGAGAAGAATTGCTCAGCCACTGTCTAGAGCCAAATCATATATACTTTTTCATTTGATTCACAGCTAACTGATATGCTTGGAACCAATTTTGAACACTAAGGAAAACAAGTTAGAGGGAGAGTTGTCCAGGAGGTAGCAAATTGCAAGAAAACCTGAGCTAGCATAGACATTTAAGATATGCTTGCTGACCAATCTTTGGGCAACTTGGATAGGGTAGATAATATAAATATCAGCAGTAGTTAGAGCAGCAGAAGGGCCACCCTTATGTACAGAAACTACCAAAGCAAGCTTCCAGCGAGTAGAAAAGGATCCTGTGCCCAGGCATCAATTGAAAATAAAAAAAAATGGGAGTGGCTATGGACGATGCCTCTAGGGCTAAGAATTTAGGGCCCTTACTACTGTGGCTGCTGAATGTGACTAGCCCACCATGCCACTCTTACTATGTACCATTGCTGTTGTGTTAATACTGTTTGTGATGTAGCTGTTCTGTGCGTCTGTGGGGTCACTTGCGAGTGGCCTGCAGGGGTATGTTTCTGACTTTCAATATACTCCAGTTACATCCCATTTGTGCCATCCACAAGTGTATGACATGGTGCTATTCCATACATAGGACTACTATCATATGTATGCCATTCACCTGGCCTTGTTGGCTGTTGTACATGGATGCTGCAGTGACATTCATGCTATGTGGATACATGTCTGCTGACTGTATGTGCTGAACACCACATGCAAGTCCAATGGTCATGGCTGCCTTGTGTGACCTCAAGTCTATTATGGGGTCTATGTAGACCTGTCTAAGCATGCAGGCAGGTTCTCTGTCATGCATTCATGTGACACAGTCATCATGCCTGTGCACCATATACACAATACTTCTACATCCCCTGTTGCTTCTCATAAAGGCCTTTTCATATCAGTCTGCCCCTGTTGCTGCCCTTGAGAGCTTACTTATATGTGCCCCCTCTTGGATGCCCTGATCATATATGCCCCCACAGTTGCTGCCCACGAGGGTCTGCTCCTATGTATCCCCCTGTTTCTGTCCTTGAGGGCCAGCTATCACTGGCCCTAACCATCTTCCCAATTCATGCCCTGATGGGCTTGCTGTTACTGGCCCACACTCCCAGTTCATGCACTCATAGACTTACTGCCACTGGCCTTTGCCCAACCAGTTCATGCCCTCTTAGCCTTGCTGTCATTGGTCCCTGTCCCCCAGTTCATGCTACCTTTGCACCATGCAGGCAGCATGTATGATGGTGTGGCTTGGTGTCCAGCTGCTGGCAGGGCACAGACAATTAGGAATATCCACTGGTGCAAAGCTGCACCATCTGCATGCATAGCACATTCTTCACACCCATCTGGCCATCAGGGGTCCCTTGTGGTTCCTAAACTGCCACATTCTAGTGATTTTCTATTGGTAATAGTATATGGGGCTGTTGCATACCATGCAGGGGGGTCCTATGGTAGCTGTTGATTAGGCACTAAGCTCATATTGTATTTCTAGGAGGACCAAGTCCACGTAGCAATTGTTTCTACCTTGCATCCTTCAGGGAGTATTGTATTTGCCCAAGAACAGATTGTGAATATAAATTAGTGTTAGAAAACTTCACTGCCTTTTATTCCATTTAATTATTTGTGATTTTCTTTATTGGTATAGTCCCATTTAAATGCATCACACTGTTTTCAAGAAGGTCCCAGGCAAAGAAAAGTGTATAACAATGATGTTTCCACAGAATTGCATTTTGTTTCTCTCTTTCCAAGCAGATATCTTGGGTAAACAGCTCAAATTTATAAACACATTCAGATATTTGGGAGTGATCCTACACAACACGCTTTCCTATGAACCACAGGTTGGCCATCTTTTGAAAGCTATACATCACAGATTCAGGTCAACAATTGTTTCACCTCTGAATCAAGGAAGATAGTGATGGATGGACTTTCATGCCCCTTCATTGACCATGGGATTTTGGCTTGTCTCTCGATGGGGGAAGGGGGGCTATCAAGGGTGAGGGTGCTCCATAATTTGCTGTGAAGATTTCTAATCAACCTTACAAAATCCATCATTGCACTTTACATGACTTGGCTGGTTGCCTTTCTCTTGAGGGTAGAATGAAATGTAAGGCTCTGTTTCTTCTTCATAAAGTGACTCTTGAGTTACAACCCTTTAGTATCTGGTCAGTCTTCCATCTATTTAAAACACAAGGGACACAAGATCACAAACACAGAGACCATTTAGTAGTCCATTCGTGAACAGGGGTTTGGGACAAAGCTTCCTACTATACAGGGTCACCACATGGTAAAGCAATTTACCAATCAGTGTTTCTTTATGTAGGATTGTTCAAAGTATTAAGCATGAATGTGAAACATTTTTGTTTGAAGAATTTAATTGTAACTGTTTGTTTTGTGATTTGTTGTAATTGATATGTCTTATTTGTGATGTTTGTAAGCAACTGGATGCATGTGAACAAGAGCTAATTTAGCTCACTACATATCGAGTATTATAGATTGAGGGAGCAGTCCTGACCAATCAGAGCACTCCTTTCATCTCATGTGCAGAGGAAAGGAGTGCTCTGACCAATCAGAGCACTCCTTTCCTCTGCACATGAGACACTCTTATTCTGTGAAGTGTGCCTCACACGCAGGTGCCTTGGAAATGGGCATGTTCAGAGAACATTTTTTTTTTACATAATTTTGATCGCAGTCGATCATGCTCGATCAATAATATACTAATGTGTTCCCCATCATCACTTGTTGCTGTATCAGAGTGGTTTCACCTGCCTTCATCTTGAGCCAGAGCAGCTCAGCTTTTCTTCACTGTTCTTGCTAAAGCCGAATGCATGTGAAACCACTCTTATACAGCAAACTGATGCTCTGGGGGACATATTAAAATACATAACACACAAAATGAATGGGAAATGATTGTTTCAGAGCTTGCTTAGTTAAACGTTTCCTATCTAAAACAGTATCACATACCTGATAATATATCTCTCCACATCTGACAAAGTGTGCCATAAAAAGTCACAAGGTAACCATCCCTACAAGTATCAACTGACTTCAAAGAAAATTCTACACAAAAGCTTGAAATCAGGCTTCTAATTCTTATTTAACTACAAATGTGATAAATGCATCTCAGATGCCTCAGACTCATGATTTTCAAAATATATTCTTGTTATATTTAAATGAAAGTGGTTTTATTGCAGGCACAAGTTTTGTTCCTAGTTAACAAGGTGTGATTCCTTTTAGCCTACCCCTGGACAATTTGTCAATTTGTTCTAAGCTTGTTTGGTTGGTGGTGACTTTAACTGTACAGAAATGGATGAATGTACTGCTTTGTGCAATTGAGGCTTAGATCTGCTTGACCACTTCAGATGTTTAGTGATTATATGACATACATGGGATTAGTGCAGGCCTTGCTCATGAAGTACCCCACCATGATGGAATTCTCTTTCTCTTCGTATCCATACAGATGTATTAAACCATGGATTGTTTCCTGGTTTCCTTTTTTTTCACTTTAAAGTTTATTCAATTATTTTTCCTTCACACATAAGACAGATATACATATACATGTTACAAGGTACATGAGTCATCATATCTATATGAATCTGTCCCCCCCACCCTCTGTCCCTCCCATTCACAATCCCCACCCTTCTCCACCTATCTACTCCCTTCCCCACAGAGCAACAGCCTTTACCCGAATAGATCCCTATGAACATTTCAGAGCCATTACTAGATTAGATAGTCCATTCAATCTCTACATTCAATATGTACTTTATAAAGAAAATAGAGTGTATAATGGGTCCCAGATCTTTTTAAACTTTCCAATTCTATTATTCAGGTTTGCTATTGTTTTTTTCTGTTTGCAGGTTTGCCAATAATTCTGTCAACCATTCATTATAAGAAATGTCCTCCTGGTCAATCCAATGTCTTAATATCAGTTTTTTAACCGTCATGGATATGATAGCCATGTGATATTTACAGTTAAGGACCCTGATTTCTGAGAAGTCACCCAAAAGGCAGACCTCTGGGGTAAGCAGATCTCCAAGCCCTAAAAGGGGGGTCAGACAACTGTTTAATATTGGTCCAAAGTGGAACCACTTTGGAGCATGACCAGAAAATATGATATAGTGTCCCTTCCTCTTGAAGACAGCTAGCACATAAAGGTGAAGGTTTTAAACCCAATTTGGCCAATTTTTGTGGTAAATAATATGCATTGTGAAGAATCTGTGTACATCTGAATGAGTCTTAGTCTATCTTGTGTCACAAATTTATGGCAATTGTGCCAGAGTAAAGGCCATTCGATGACGTGGTTTGGGAATAAGGTTTCCCACAATTGGGTAGGTCCAAAGCAGTCAGGGAATTTCCAATTATGTAAGGTACTATAGATCTTTGAGGCTGCTTTTGGACCACCACTTAATGGAGATAGTGCTTTACTAAAGAAGATCCCTTTTGTTAAAGAAGGATTCTTGCCAAATGTTTGTGTAATCAGGTGCCACAATTGGACCATTCTGAAGAAATATTTATGTGAAGACACAAGCTTATTTTTAAGTTCTGCAACTGGAAGCCATGACCCTCTATCATTAATAAAACTTGTAATTTGCATATTTTGTATACCGGGTATCCAGTTTGGAGGAATAGTCCTTCCATCAATTTTTAGCTGTAAGTTTCCCACTAAAGGCTGGTTCATAGCTTTACCATGATCATATTTAAGATAACAGCATATCTGAGCATGGCTCTTCAAGAATACTGCTATTATAGAGTTTTTAAGCTTGAGAGGGAGAAGGCCTTCTCTAATATGTAATAATCCCTCAGGGTCTAAACCACATGAATGTATCAAAGTCAGTTCTTTTTTAAGCCATGATGGGGCTAGATTCTGCTCTTCATTGGAAAGCCATCTTACGTATTTATTAACATGACTGGTCCAAAAATAAAATCCTATATGAGGGAGGCGTAACCCCCTTTTATTTTGGGAGTGGTTAACTTGCTATAAGCTATTCTAGGGTTTTATTAGACCATATAAATTTGGTAAACAGGGATTGTATTTTCTTGAACCAAGCTGTTGGGAGCCAAATGTTAAGTAATGAGAGGGGGTAGAAAAGTCACGGAAAGACTTTCATTTTAAGTAAATTTATTCTGCCCCATGGAGAAATTGGGAGTGATGTCCATTGATCTAGGTCCTGAGATATTGTAGTAACTAAGGACTCTAAATTTAATTTAATAATTTGTCCAGATTGTCTAGTTAATTCAATACCTAGGTACCTTAAGGAGTCTTGCTTCAAAACTGAGCCCAAGGGCCAGGATATCCGCTTTGAACAGTTTATGGTTGAGTGGGAAAACTATTATTTTACTTACATTCAATTTATAATTGGAGACTCTACTAAAAGCCTCAATAATCTCTAGCATGGGAGGTATGGACATGACTGGATTTGAAAGTTGGAGAAGAAGGTCGTCAGCATAAGCCAAGACCTTAATTTCACATGGGTGAATAGGAATACCTTGAATAGCTTGACAGTTTTGCAGTTTACGAATTAAGGGTTCCAAATAAATATTAAAAAGCAATGGGGATAAGGGTCAACCTTGCCTAGTTCTGGAGTGAAGTGTAAAGGTTTCTGAAGTGGCTCCATTGCCGGAGACATGGGCAACTGGGGACTTATATAAGGATATGATCCACGTTAGAAAATCTAATGGGAAGCCAAATGCTTCCAAGGTTAAAAACAGGTATTGCCAGTTAACCCTGCCGAATGCCTTCTCAATGTCTGGGGAGACCAGGGCAGCTGGAACAGGTGCATCCCTACACGCCGAGAAGACATGGGACAGGGTACGTAAATGATCAGAAAAAGATCTTCCTTTCATAAATCCAACCTTTTCAGATCCAATTAGAGTAGACAATATTGGTCCAAGATGATTGGCTAATAATTTAGTTAGTATTTAAACATCCTGATTCATTAATGAGATGGGCCTATGATTCATAACAATTTCAGGTGCCTTATCAGGTTTGTGTATAAGGACTATCAGAGCCTCAAACAATGTGGGATCTACCTCTGTTCCTGAGAAAATTTGCTGATATAGGGGAAGGAGCATGGGGATTAATTGGTCCTTAAATTTCTGATAGAAATTAGCAGAATATCCATCTACTCCCGGGGTTTTATTCATCGGTAGGTTTCCAATAACTTCAGAAATTTCCTTGCTAGTTAGAGGAACTAACAGTCTACTCTGGTGCTCAACCGTGAATTGAGGTAGATTTGCCTCGGCTAGATAGTTTTTAACCATTTGTTCAAGTGGGGGAGATTGCATGGGGTCATATAGCCCTTTATAATACTCAATGAATTCTTCTATAATATCTTCTGGTTTAGTTTTTAAGGAGTCATCAATTAGTGACCTTATTGAGGATATGTACCGAGAAGACTCCATTTGATTAATCCTAAGTGCCAAAAGGTGCCCCGCCTTTTCTCCTTGATCTGTATATGAAGGTTGTGCTTTCAATAGATCATAATCAGCCTTTTCTCCTAATAATTCCATATAGGCAGCTTTCACTTTCATTAATTTTGTCTAACTGCATCAGGGGAATGAGGAGACAAGGTTCGTTCAGTAACCCTCATCTAGGAAAGTAGCTGTGACAATTGTACTATGGATTCTTTCTTCTTCTTGGTGGCTAGACTAAGAAGGATACCCCTAATATACACTTTGAAAGCACACCAAATAATGTCCGGTCTCCCAGATGCTTCCTGATTGAACTCCTTAAACATTTCCATATTTTCTTGAATACTTTTAATTGACCCAGGATCTTTCAACAACTGCTCATTTAGTTTCCATCTGGAACCCCGTTTGGATAAAGATATTAAAGATATATGGCTTATAACCAGGTTATGGTTTGAGGGGGACTGGGTAATATTGATGTATCAAGAGTCCCAGGTATAAGAGAATGAGATTGGAGAATATAATCTATTCTGGATGAAGAGAGGTGAATGGAAGAAGTATAAGTATATTCCCTCTCCAGGGGTGAAACACTCTCCTGACATCACACACTCCAATCTGATCAATTAATTATCTTAATGCTCGTTGGGCAGGTGGCAAGCCTTTTTTCTGCTAAACCAATCTATCTATCTACATTCGGATCATAAACCAGGTTAAAATCACCCCCGAGAATTAGTGGGATGGAAGTATACAGAGTTATTGCTTGAGCAAGTTGTGTAAAAAATCCTGGTGTGTCCTGATTAGGACCATAAATGCTACCCAATAATATATCTTAGTTATAAAGTAATCCTTGTACCAATATATATCTACCCAGTGGGTCCTTAACCAAATTAGTCTTAGTGAATGGGAGTCTTCTATGGATAAGGGTCATCACCCCATTACTATTAGTTGTGCCTTCTGCTGCAAAAAAACTGTCCATATTGCTGTCTCCTTAGCTGAGAAGCCTTGGAATCTAATAAACGTGATTCTTGAATAAAAGCTATGTCTATGTTTAAGATTTTAAGATGTTTTAGAACCTGATATTGTTTAGGTTTTTTCCTCACCCCTTTGACATTCCAGGCAGCTATTCTTATGGAATTAACCATTTCCCATAAGCATGCAGGCACTAGAAGAGTAGCCCCTGCAGAACATGGAAATCCAGTCTTGCCTATGTTGTAAATGTCCTGTTTTAGTTGTGCTCCTATCTATACTTAACCCCCCTTCCCTTTCCCTCTATCCTCCTATATATCATGTTACTTCCCAATCCTAACACTGATCGTGTCTCTAATCCCCTAGATGTCCCCCTTACTATACCTACCACGCTATACAGCCTGTCCTATGTGCTCTCTCAACTCCATTTCTCCGTTGCCCAGCCTAGTGACGTTACAGAATAACGGGTAGTTGGATCTTAAATTCTAACCACCTGTAACTCTAAAAATATCATTATCTTATAAATGTAAACCTACAAAATGTGTTGATCCCTCTTCAACAATGGTGAATAGTCATTATTCAGTTACCACCAAAGCACCAATATCCATTCTACTCTGTACTCAGCTCCTGCTGTAACTTAAAACTTGTGAAAAATTATATGGATCTATTTACATTTTTCAAAATTAAACCAGTTTGTTTTTGGTTCAGAAACTCAGTAATTCTTAATTCTTTCCCTAGAGTTAACCAACATCTATAAGCAAAAACAAAGTTCCATGGTTATATAATGGTCCAGGCTTACTAAAAGAGACAGCCATGTAACTGAAGTACATTCCTATGCACAGACCACCCTCTTGTGTTGGCTGAACGCCCCTACATACTAGTCCAGGAAAACATCAAAATAAACATTGCTTTATGACTGTCTCTGTTCTCACAAAGTATACCACTCAAAATGTTGAAACCGTATAAGAAAACAAGTAAAGTCAGCCTTTAAACCGAATTTTGGCTTATCAAAATAAACTAGTCATTCTTTGTATGATGATTCCCTTGTCACCATGATCCGATGCCCTGCATCCTGTATGAGACCTTCAAAATCAGGTTGATCCTCAATCCACTAAGTCTGTCAATCCTACATGCTGTTACCGAGCCTTTGTATTTATCTTTTGAAAAATTCTACCATTTTTGTACCTTCATAGGTCTGCAACCAGTAAAGCACTGTAGCCCCCTTCAGCAAGTGTGAAAAAGATCAGGCAAGGCTTTCTGTAGGGCTTTTTGTGCTAATTCCACCTCCTCGAAAGTGACCCATGATCCAGCTAACAGTACCTGCAAACGTGCAGGGTAGCCCATCCTAAATTTGACTCCAGCAGCTATAAGCTTCATGACAATAGGGTGAAATAAAGTTCTCCGCTGTCTTACAGAGGCTGGCAAATCCTGTGTTATCCGGATTTTGTTCCCCTTTCAAAGTACCTCCTGTAATTCCTTAAATTTCCCCCAAAATAACTGTCTCTCTTGGTAGTTCATGAATTTAAATATAAGTGGTCGGAGTGGGGAGCCCAGAGCTGGCATCGGCCTTAGAGATCTATGGGCAGTTCTATAGTATAAAAAAACTCCAAAGGGAGAGGGGTCTGCCATCTTCTCAATCAGTTTCGGAATAAATAAAATCGTATTGTTACCCTCTTCTTTCGCTGGTATTCCAATGATCACCACATTGTTTCTGTGACTCCTCCCCTCTAAGTCTTCTATTTTATTTTCCAATTTCTTAAGTCTGTGCCTGCTTTCAACCGCTTCACTGTCCAATTTGTCTGCTCGCTTCTCCATGGAAATAAGGTGAGTTTTGATATCTGCCATCCAGGTAGAAAAATCATCGAGTGCAGACGCCATCTGCTTGACTTCAGTGGCTAAGGACTTAAGATTGTCACAAAATGGATTAAATTCTTTAAGGAATTACTCCAGAGTGAGGGGGATCACCTCAGAGGCCTGCATAGAGGAGGCCACTGTAGTACTCAGTTTACCACTCTTGCTCTGCTGGGCCCTGGAACACTTGCCAAGTTTCTCTGGGGAGACAGGAGGAGTGTGCCTCAGTAGTGCGAGATGCATTTCAGCGTCCATAATTTTCAGCAAGAACCTTCTCTGAAGGCCTAGGAAACTGTTATCCGTGGGAAAAGGGTATCAAAATTCTCCGTAATGTTCATATAATTATGAAATAATGCTGGGCGATGGGAGCCAGCCGAAGAAGCTGCTACACAGTCCGCTGCATCACGTCGAGAACCGTTTCCTGATTTCTTGATATTTGCAGTGTGCTTCTTCCTTGACCTGTATCTCCATTATACTCTTGAATCATTCACTGCTCTTCATTTCTATCTCACTGTCTTACTAATACCCCCTCTACACACACACACACACTTTTCCTCTTTTTAAAGGTTTTGGAGACTGTGTTTCTTGTTTCCATGAACAGGAGTTCTGCAACAGCTGGCAGACTGTGCTACAGTACTTAAGGAGAACATTTTTCAATAGAGCTGTCCACTGCTGTCTGCATACCATGCTTAGAGCCCCAAACCCCTCAAACCTCTGTGCAGTATGAAAGGTAACAGTTTAAATGAATAACACCCTAGTCATTGGCTGTTCTGTATCTATGTCATACCTGCCTTCCTGCTTGGTCTAGCCCTTAGTTGTTCTTCCATGTCTGTGTAGAGCAATTCCCTGCCACAATGCCTAGGCTACTCCCAATAGCACATCATCAAAGAAAGCTGTGCAAGGCAAAATGCAGGCTCATGAATAGTCATGAGCCAGACCATAGTCATAATCAAGCTAATCACGGCCACACTGTAGCTTCTCCATATCATTGGGGGCCATGTACATGTATCCAATAGTACTACGGCAGTGCTAGGTTCCGCAGTGTCATCAGTGCTAAGGCAGCAAAGTCAGTGCTGAATCCAGTCCACTATCTCTTTAAGAGAGTTCCTTTTAAAGACACACTGCCAACTCTTTTTGTATCATATTATTTCTAATTGAAAACCCACATTTTATGATTTCTTACTGTAATGTATTGCTGGTTATAACATGAATCTTTGCTCAAAAACACAGGCACACACCAGAGGCTGGAGCAACAACTTCTGACTATGTATTTTAGCTGCACATAAGGAAGTAAACATAGCAACCACTACAGAACATCAGATTCAACATAGGCAACAGCTTAAGGAACTATGGGCCCCTATGCTGGAAGGAGCGGAGTGCCTCCGCGCCATGTATGTGAGGCATGGAGCCACTCTGCACCCATTGCACCATCAGTGCAGTATTCACAAAAGGGGGCGCGCAGCCCCTACACACACGATCCCCCACCCGTGTGGATGGCAATGCACAGTGGGCAGGTGGGGGACATGCCAGCATTATGCGGCATGCACAAAGCCGTATAGTGCTGCACACTGGGGCATGTGGGGGGCAGCCAGTATGCCATTTAAACCCTGCCATAAGTCCCCTATGTGCCCTGCCCCTGCACACACCAGATGAGGGAACAGCCCCGAGACAGGTGGACAGTCCCCAGAGTGAGTTAGCTCTGACCCCGCACCACAGAGGTTGACCCCTCCAATCATACGGTGCTACCCTGTCTTCCAGAGCTGCATACCTACCCCAGAGGAGCACCACCACCATGCCCATGCCACCCACTGCACAACACTGCACTGGCAAGGCACTCAGTGTGTCGAGGCACCCCCCTCCTGGCTGCATGTGTCCCCTGATCGCAGGCCCCCACCACCCATATGGGCACCTGCCCCTAGTGGTGCAAGCCCCCTCACCCACCCACATGGACCTAGGGATGCCCTGGGTCCTGTCTCACACACCACTGTCCATCAAATCCCCCCACACTCACCTGCGGCACCGGCACTCCCCTCCATCTGCATGGTCCATTGGTGCTGCATCCCGGGATGGCCAGTGGCACTGCCCACCACACACCGCCATGGCCACCAGCCATCCTTCCACATGGGTGCTCAGCTTACGCATGCTCAGCCACATAAGGGATCCACTGTTGGACCCAGGATGGGCATTCAACTAGATGCCCACCCTTGTCCGTAACTCTGCCCCTGGCTGCCTCACGGAATGCTGCATGCCGGGGGGGTTGCCCATGGAGAGGTCACAGCCATTGGGGAATACCAGCAGCATGCACCTGTCCACAGGTGTGGAGCTCCACAGGTGGGATATGTGCCTTTCACATGTAAATCCCACCCGGTGGATCATAGGCCGGAATAGTTGCAGATTTGCATGAACAGATTCAACACCCTGCTTCAAGACATTCAAATATATCACACCTATCCTCCTCCTGGAATTACATGTACAGATATAAATATATATTGGAAACTGCACAAAATCACATACGATGCCTTTAGAAGAAATTGCAGAGGAACAAACAAAAGGTCCAGCTACAAGTCAGGTCTCTCAGGTGACTTGTGTTTCCTTTCTTGATAGCATCTGCCAGTGTCTTGAACACTTCCCAGAGGAAGCAGTGTGTCTGCAACAATGCCTGACTCAGAAGTCACCTCAGATGATACTGGCTGCTCAGCACAACTGCTTTCTGGTATAGCAATACTGGTTGCTGGCTCAAACTGAGGCATTGATGCTGGAACAACTGAAGGCTCCAAAGATTTTCTTTTTGGTTCAGTGATGGAGTCACATCTGAATCCCACAATTGGTCACTGTGATGGTGCCAAAAGGTATTGGATGCCACTGGTACTATATAGGAAAAAGGACTGTTGGTGCACTAACAATCACATTAAGCCATGTATTAGGTCCCCTGTAATCACATGCCAACACTGTTTGGCCTACCTGTAGCTGATGGGGTGCACGGGTCCCTCTTTGATGATTTCTGACTTGTAGACTTTAGGTTTAGCTTTAATAAGTCCAAGCATGACCAGAGATTTTAACCTATAAACAATATTGCAGGTGTCTTTCGTGGCATGTACAGCATTTCAATATGCTAACAAGAAGTGTGCAAGCTTCTGCTGCAATGACCCCTTTTCACTTGTCATGTATTGCAGTGCTTGCTTAAAAGTTTGCATAAGCCTCTCAACCAACACATTTGTGGCTGGGTGGTACGGTGCTGAGGTGATATGTCTAAGGCCATTTTTCATAATGAACCAC
This sequence comes from Neoceratodus forsteri, assembly GCA_016271365.2. Lineage (NCBI taxonomy): Eukaryota > Metazoa > Chordata > Ceratodontiformes > Ceratodontidae > Neoceratodus > Neoceratodus forsteri. Next base: position 677,735,687 of record CM057453.1, on the reverse strand, counting down.
CAAAGCTCTTCTGAACTAAACTGACAACCATTGTCACTTATGACTTGTTCTGGCAGTCCAGTTCTTGCAAACAAGCTTCAGAGTTTTTCTATTGTATGTGTAGTTGTGGTAGATTTCATGCAAAAGTCTTCTGCCCTCTTGAAATGGGCATTCACCACTACCAGGTAGATCATTTCAAAAATGGCTCTGTAAAGTCAATATGTACGCATTGCCAGGGAGCCAATGGCCACTCCCAGTGCTATAATGGTTCTGGCTTAGGCATGTGCTGTAACTGTTGGCATCCCTAACATTCTTTAGCAGGCTGTTCTATTTGCTGATTAATACCCCTAGGTGTCCTATAGTATGTGGAGCTCTCCCAAGATTCTTAAGCACAGTTTGCTAGGTATAATAACATGGATTCCCCATATTACACATCCTTGATGTACAGTGAAGCCCACCAGGATGAAGCCCAACTCTGCAAAATTCTGCAGTAGAGTTACTGCAGCAATAAAATTCAGTTTCAATAAAAGTAAATCCCTGTTGTCATGCAGAAAACCTGTGACACTGCACTTCATCCTGGTGGACTTCACTGTATAGTAAGCTCAACTTTGCATGCAAAAAAAGGGTGCCAGATTATGGCTCTCAGTATATTTCCAGCCCTTAAGAGTGGCTTTGTAAACCGGAGCTAGTGTGGGATCCCTCTTGGTTTCCTGCTCGATCATTCTACGAGTCACTGGGAGACACTCAATCTGGAATAAGTTGACAAGTTCAATAGATTCCATCTCTGTTGCAGGTTGGCCTTCAACTGGCACAAACTGATGTGAGAGCTCATCTGCAATTGCATGTGCTGCTGTTCTTCTAAACTCAATATCAACCTTGGTCAGCCACTGAAACCCGCCTGCGGAAGCTTTGTTACAAGATACAGACTTGGATCACGCAGATTTAATAGGACACAGCCTCATAAGCACTGTGCGGCAATTGGCTGGGCCTTGCCCCTGCTCCTCAGCTATTGGGGAGGCTTCCAGCACTGTACTTTGCCTGCAATTGTAAGAGGGCCAGCCGACCGCATCTCCCTCTCCTTGTACTTTGGCTGATTATAGCCATTTGCACCAAACAGGAGTTCACGGGTGAGCCCCTAAGGTACTGCGGCTCCCTCACTCTTCTCCCCAATGCTGAGCCTACTCCCAGCAGGGGAGTGGATTGGATAGTGGCCCACAATCACAAAGCTGCAGCCTCAGTCCCACCAGTGCCAAGTGCACCTGTGGAGCAGCTCATTGACTTGAGGAAGGTACTCCCATGGAGCAGCTCACGGAGTTGGGAAGGTTTTTCTCCCACCCAACCTCCCCCAGCCCCGGCCTTAATTAAATGTGGCTAAGCTCCACCCCACCTGCATAGCCCCTTGTCTATTTGGTGCAGACACTTAGTTCCTTAGCCAATCAGGATTGTCAAATTCCAGTGGCAGAGCCTTACTCTTCCACCAGTGATAGACCAGCCTTGACTGCTACTGAGTAATCCTACTGCAGGCACTTCTAAACATTTTAGTCGGCCCCACCCCCAGATCACTAAAGTGTCCTCCTTCTTTAGGGGCCCTCCAAGCAAAGTTTTCCACACAACAACCCCAGTATAACTACTACTCGCCTTCTTTATTAGTACGTACCATATTTTTGGGCTGTCCAAGAAACTTTTGCCACATCACTACCCTGCTACAGCAACCACTCACCCCTATACTAGCACTCACCAAAATGCTGACAACTATCAAGTTTCAGCACATATTCTTGATTCTCATCTATCATGGTGTAGGAGCTGGCGTGGGACCTGGTAAACATGGTCCTGATTCCCTTATGCCTCCTAGAGCCCACCTGCTCTGGCACTCAATCTCCAAAGGCACAGAGGCTGACCACCTATTGCTGCAGGCACTCAACTGCCTCCTCAAATGCTCATAATGCAAGCACCTACACATGTCCCTGTAGACACCTTGCTATTCTGTCGGGCCCCCTCGATGGCAACATTTGAGCAGAAAGCAGCTATGGCTACAGCCTCAAGCTATTCCAGGGCTTTCTGCTCACACTTCTTTCAAAAACTGATACTAATCATGCTCATACTATCTGGAGATGTACACCCAAATCTGGGTCCAGCCCAGTCAACCACTCCTTCACAAATGGGACACACCAAAATTGTCTTCCTAAACATATGTAACATCCTACTCAAGTTAGCTCAATTTCAAGCATGGGTAGATCTGCACAAACTAGATATCATTGTCCTTACTGAGACCAGGCTCTTGCCAAAGGTCAATGATATATCGGTAGCCCTGGATGGGTTTGACCTCGATCACCAGACAGGTTAATCAAGTGAGGGGGTGGCTGTATGGTTTACCTCCAGAGCAATATTAATGGGCAACTGCTACCAAGTAGCCGACACACTAAGGAAGCACAAATACTGGACCTGAAATTAACCATTGGGAAGGAAAGCAAAGTGGTATGTTTGACAACAGTCTACATTCCCCCTGATAAGTACGCTGTTGGCCTAGAGCAATTTATCCAATACTATGAACAACATAAGCAAAACCGGGAGCATCAAATTGTTAGTGACTTCAACACAAATTGGCTATCCCAGGATGTCTTATCTGCTAAGGACCAGATATCTGGCTTCTACCTGTCTCAGATGATTATCTAAGCAACCAGGCCTAACTACTGGATGGGCACCAGCACCCTCTTAGATTTGGTCCTAACTACCTGCCCAGAGCATCTCACTGAGGTGTCTGTCCTACCCGACTGCCTCAGTGACCACTTCCCAGTAGTATGCACCTGGTCGAACAAGTTCATTAAAAGTACCCCACAGGTACATTATAGCTGCACACAGCAAGCAGGGCAACCTGGAGCCTTCTAACTTTACTTGAGAATGGCAGATTGGTCACATCTGGATGTGGCAAATGACAGCAATAAAGCCCTTGTCTTCTTTATAATGATCTTTACAAAGGCTTGTGATATATGAAATATGAAAAAAAAGACAGTCCAGGGAACACCTAAACCCTGGATCTCGGACCCCCTTATTGAGCTCATTCACCTTAGGGATCCCCTCTGGCATAAGGCCAGGGCAACCGGACTTCAAGCTGACCATCTTGCCTTCAAGGCAGCTAGAAACAAGTACACAAAGCACATCCAGTTGCTATGGCATCCTACTACAATGAACTCCTTAGCAGGAGTTGGGGTAGAGGAAGGGATTTCTGGAGCTCTATTAAACTGCTCACAGGAAAGGCCTCTAGATCACCACCTGACCTCATCCTGGAAGGTGCTCAGACACTTCAAGAGCCTTGCGAAATCGCAGATGCTTTCAACCAAGCATTCACAGACCTAAGCACAATTTTCCCTAGTGAATACCTTACTTTGACAGCACCAGGTCAATGCCCACCACTTACTCCTACCAAAGACCCAGGCACCGGTGCTCTGCCTTTTTATTTCTGTCAGGTTACCCAGTCCAAAACCATCAAATATGTCAAATGGGTCTTAGGAAAAACAAGGATGGGGAATGACCTGGTAGACATGAAAATGGTTACCATCATACCGAACGAAATTGCTGAACCAATTACTAAGAGTTTTAATATCTCACTGCATACAGGTTTCTTCCCTAACAAATGGAAGGCAGCATTGCTCACCCAGTCTTCAAATCAGGTGACAGAATAAACCTCACAAATTACAAGCCAATATACATTCTTCCCCCCCATCCAAAGCACTTGAGCGGGTAGTATCCAACCAGCTCACAGAGTACATCAAGAAGAACAAACTGCTCTGTGCACAACGACATGGATTCAGGAAAAAACACTCAACCACCACAGCCTTATTCGACTTCACAAGCAATATATATGATGCTCTAGATAGTGGCCCAACAGCGGGGTCTATCTTTATAGACCTCACTAAAGCAATTTGATACTGTCAATCATCACCTCCTCCTAGCCTGTCTATTGTCCACCAGACTGTCCCCTAACACAATGGACTGGTTCGACAGCTGCCTCTCCTACAGGACTCAGTGTGTCAGAATTGGTGGCCATCAGTCTGCTCCAAGAGAGATTAGCTTAGGTGTTCCTCGGGGATCTATCCTTGGGCCACTTTTATTCAGCCTCTTCATCAACCCATTGCCCTCTGCCTGCCCAGCACACTCAGTGCTATATGCTGATGATGCCATCATCTCCATATCAGGCAGACACCAGGCTACAATAGCATCTGAAATGCAAGCAAACCTCCGCAGGTTAGAACAGTGGTTTACCAACAATAAACTACTACATAACTATAAAAAAAACAAAGACGATGGTCTTCACGGTGCCACAGAGCAAGAAGATGTTCACCCATCTAGTAATACAGAGCTCAAAAGGGGATACCCTGGAACAGCTGGCAACCTTTAAATATCTTGGTGTTCACCTAGATGACACCCTTACCTTCTCCACCCATATTGACAATGTTGTGAAAAATGCAAACATAAAAATGGGTATCCTGCATCGACACAGGCAGTCAAAGACCCCTGAAGCCTTAAAACTAGTCACCAGCAGTTCTGTCCTCTCCATCATCAACTATGGCATGGCCATCTACGGTGCTGGCTCTGAGACAGCCCTAAAAGAATAAGAATGCTCCTCAATAAGGGGTACCAATTGGTCTTGGGGGCTGAGAACCAGACCCATACCTGCTCCTTATACACTGAGACCAAGTGGCTTCCCCTTCACCTAAGGGCCATGTATCAAACTTGCCTGATAGCCAAAAAATCCTTGATGGATCTTACACCCCCCTCCACCTCTTGCATATTTCAAAAAGCACAGCCAGCCATCAGTACCAGGCAAGCGATCAAAGGAGGTCTTATAATGGCCTTCAATCACACAGCACTGGCTCAGAGATCCTTCTCTTACAGAGGTCCCAAATGGTTTAATGAACTGCCTATCACACTAACCGAAAGTGGTAAACTCAGCCAATTTAAATCTGGACTCTGTTCACACCTAGCTAGTGCTATTACCTGCAGCTGTTTTAAAAATCCTAGCTCAGCCTTTAACACCTGACCTCCCTCTCAGTAACCCTTCAGGCCCCTCCCACCCCACCACATCTTTTGGCACCCCTTTCCCCCTTCTTCCCACCTCCACTTCTCTTCCCACTTGCTTCACTTAAGCCTCAATCTACTCAGCCTTCCCCCCTCTACTCTATCTGCCTATCCTCTGGTTATTACCACCTCTAAGCATTTAAGTCTCTTATCAAAGCAAAACCCCCTGGAGACTGCAGTCTCCCCCCTGCTCCATTCTGCCCTCCCACCACCCTACCATTAGACCTCACACCTTCTGCCTCCCTTTACCTCTTATCTCCCCCACCCCATAGCCCCTTTCCCCCTTCCTCCACTCTCCTGACAAAGCCTTTCCTAGGCTGCCTCTCTTCACCTCCTAATAGCACTTTGGATACTCCTGACCCACTCTCAAGTCATAAGGTTTCCTACTGCCCTACTCTTTGTAGTGTTGCTGCATTGAATTGTAAAGCCTGTATCATTTTTCACTGTAAATTGCATCTCACCTACTGTATTTGAGTATTTATTGTATAACTGTAACTTTCTGCTGTGTTTGGTCTTGTCTTGTTTTTCATTGACTTGGAACCTTTGTAAATGAGCCTTGGCTCAAAGATATTAATCCCAAACTGAAATAAATAAATATCATAATTGTAACCTGCTAGGAAGACAGCCCAGCATTGCATATGTGCTGCAGTTGTCACAGAAACTTCTTTCCCTGGATGAAGGATTGCAACTAGGGGTAGGTGATCAGTGACAAGCGTGAGTTTCCTTCCATATAGATACCAGTTGAATTTTTTCACATCCCATACCAGATTTATGGCCTCTTTGTTAATGTGTGCATAGTTGTGTTCTGCCACTGCAAGAGATCTGGAGGAAAATGCTATGGGTCTCTCACTATGATTTATTTATTTATTTCTATTTTTTTATTTATTTATTACAATCTTGGATAACACCACTTGAGCTCAAAGCTCTTTGCATAGGTTCCACATCAAGTTCATTATACAAACAGAGTAGTACAACATTATAGAGGACTGGAAGAGGGAATTATATAATGGAGCAACAAACAATCAGGATATGGGGAGTGGAGGCTAAGAAGAAACTTACAGGTATTAGATGCCTGATGGTGAGTACCAATCAGTTGTCTGCAGCGATGGTTTAGTAGAGAGCTGATAAGTGCAAAGGTGGGGAGAGAAGGAGCCCCAAGTGCCAAGTGAGTAAGCAATACTGTAAGAATTAAATGGGGAGAGTGGGAGGAGGGGTCCATGATCTGGCATGATACGAGATATAACCACCCCAATTCCATACTGGGAAGTGCAACATCCTAACTTGATAGTCAAGGATAGGTTAAAGTGTGTGAGCACATATCTGATGTGACCAATTTCTTTGCTTCCTGAAAAGCTTCTTCACACTCACGTGACCATACCCACATTTGACCAGCCTGCAGCAAACATTTCGGTGGATGCAATACTGTTGCTAGATTTGGCACAAATTGGCTATAGTAGTTAACAAAGCCTAGAAATGATCTAAGTTGAGACACATCTTTTGGCTGTGGAGCTTTCAGAACTGCTTGAATCTTCTCCAGAGATTTATGTAGGCTATGTGCATTAATAATGTGCCCACGTAAGCTATCATGTCCTTGAAAAATTTGCATTTTGTACGACTGGCTCATAACCCATATTCCACTAAATGTTTTAATACCTTTTTCAGAGTTTCCAGGTATTAGTGATCATTTACTCCTGTCACAATAATGTCATCCAAATAACACTGTGTTTGTGGAATACCTTGCAAAACTTGGTCCATCACCTGTTGCCATATAGCAGGAGTCGAAGCAATACCAAACACTAGCCTCTTGTACTGGTACACACCTTTTGTTGTATTGATTGTGAGGCATACTTTGGAATCTTCCTCAACGTCCATCCTTAGGTAGGTCTGTGACAGATTAATCTTGCTGAATTGTTTCCACCCTGCTAATGTAGCAAAGATATCATCAATCTGTGGCAGAGGGTACTTTTCAACTTTCAGTACTGGATTTATGGTAAACTTAAAATCTCCACACACCCTTACTGCACCAGTTGGAATAGTAGGGGTTCCCCACTCACCACAGGTCACTTTTGAGAGTATGCCATCTTTCTCCAGATGTTCCAACTCAGTGTCTACCGTTGAGCGAATATTGTAAGGGACAGGTAGGGCTTTGTGGAACTTTCACTATGCATTCTTGACTAGATTTATTTTAGCCTTAATGTGTTTTAGGGTTCTTATGTCCTCCTTAAATACTTCTGAAGTCTGACTTAGTATGCCTCCCAGCCACTGCTCAACTGTTTTAGTGAGTTCTGGTGGGATTGACTTCAGCATCTTTATAGATTTCCAATCCATCGGAATTTTATGTAACCATTCTTGGCCCCACAAGGCCTGTCCACCCTTATCAATGACAAATACGTCTAATAAACATTGCTTATTGTTGTATTATATGTTCACTTGCATCACTCCTATGGACAATATATTTTCTCCAGTATGTGTTTTTAACAGCACTAGTGTCTCCCTCAGTTTATTATTTTTAACAATTTTCTCACAACCCAGGTTGCCAACTAAATTGCTGACCTGTCATTGTTGCTCACACTATATATTTCCAGGCTGACCATTCCTCTCTTGCAATCTGTGTCACTACTGTCTCTGTCCACAGAATGTACATTGTTATCCCTTTTTCTATGCCATGATTTGGCCTTTCCTCTATTCCCCTTAGTGCAGCAAACCATTTGGATATGTCCCTTTTTATTACATCTTCTGCAGCATGTATCTTCAAGCTGGCAATCAGAAGGAGTGTGAAACCCCTTTCCACACTGACAACATGTATCAGTCTGCTGAGTGGACTGCCCTCTTGCCTTGAGCTGCAGATATTTTATGCATTCCTACTTCTGTTTTAGCTCTGGTTGTCAATTCAACTGCATCCCTTGCCACCGTCTCCATTGCTACTCCAATTTCTACAACGCATCTGAAAATGTGATCTCCCTGAGTTAAAAGCCTTTTCTGAATGCTTTTGTTAAGCAGTCACATACAAATCTGTTTCTTAGCGCATCATTAAAGTAAATGTTGAAGGTTCCTCAAATTCCTTTTACACACAGTGTGTCATTGCTAGACATGCTTCAGATGTTGAAGCTGCAATTGGTTTTGTAAAAAAAAAATCCATCAGACATTTTTTTTGTTTTATTAGCTTTTTGTCCTCCAGTTTTCTGTGTGTGGCCACTCCCCCTCCAAAAAAAATGATATCATACCAGGCAGCTGTCAATGTTTTACATACAGTAACAAGGAATTATGGATAATTTATAACATTGACTTAAATGTGCCTTACTCAGAAGAACAGTCCCATATGCTGATAGTGATGAGCACTAATATGTAAATGTACATAGCAAGGCATTGTGGGTGCAATAAGAACCTGTTTTTGAATTTCCTTACTGTGAGATGCTGTCCCATATTTCTGTGGTGGTGTCAAGAATATAAGCTTTTGTATGTTTATTTTCACAACAATGCATTGTGCAAACCATATCTAGCAACAAGACATCTGTACTGAGAGATGTAGCCTCCTATTTGTTATTTGTTCAGTGAGAACATACATGTAATACCTGTATACTAATTGACATAGTGAGAAAGAGACTGGAAGGGAAAGTATGTCTCTTTGCTGATGGCACAAAGATCTGCAACAGGGTTGATACACAAGGTGGGGTGCAAAGGATGAAAAGGGACTTGGCAAGGTTGGAGGAATGGTCAAATGTATGGGAGCTTAGATTCAGTTCTAAGAAGTGCAAAGTAATGCCCCAGGGAAACAAAAACCCAGGGGGGAAGAGTACACAATGGGGGGTGAGATACTTACAACAACAAAAATGGAAAGGGACCTGGGGGTAATCATATCAAATGACCCAAAGGTGGGCCAGTAATGTGAGAAGGCAATAAGGAGGGCGGGGGGATACTGGGATGCATAGGGGAGAGGAATCACCAGTAGAAAACAGGAAGTTGGCCCTCTGTACACAGTTGGTAAGACCACATCTGGAGTTATGTGTACAGTTCAGGAGACCCCATCTCCACAAAGACATAGACAGAATGGAGGCTGTCCAGAGGAGGGCAACCAAAATGATGCAGGGTCTGCATCAGAATACATATGAAGAAAGACTAAATGAACTAAAGCTGTATAGCCTCGAGAAAATGAGGGAGAGGGGGGACATGAAAGAAACTTTCAAATACCTCAAGGGAATCAACAAAGTCCAAGAGGGTAGCATCTTTCAGAAAATGAGATGTGCAAAAACAAGGGGGCACAATTTGAAGATGAGGGGACGGTTCAGAGGTAATGTGAGGAAGTATTTCTTCACAGACAGGGTTGTGGATACATGGAACAGCCTTCCTGAGGAGGTCATAGAGTTAAAAACAGTGGGTGAATTCAAGAATGCATGGGACAGACATAAGGCAGTTCTAGTGGGGGGGTAGGAGGAAGTAGGCTGTTGGTTAACTAGGATCTGCAGCTTATCCGTTAGGTAGGGAAATGGGCAGACTAGGTAGGCCAAGCGGTCCTTATCTGCTGTCAAATTCTATGTTTCTATGAGGCATTGTGGGTACAGTGCATAGCTGATTTGTCTATCTAAAACTAAAAACTGAAAGCGTTTCTTTAATAACTTTGTTTCCCTGGTATGATGTCACAGTTGAGGGTTGTAGCACTGAAAAAAAGGGGTGGGTTATGCAAATGAAGCACAGCATCAAAATAAAGGATTTTTTTATGGAAAACAGCAATATTTGGCAGTTTGAATGGTAGGAGACTGATTCACAACACCTACAGTTTACTACTCCCATTTGCTATGAGAACCTTCAACATTTACTTTAAGTCCATCCCTAAAAGCACAGTGTTCTGATAATCTTTTTATCTCTGCCACAAAGGAGGAAATCGATTCACTTTTAAAGTTAATTTCGCTTAAGAAACCTGAACATTTCTGCTATAGTCAGAGGGCTGGTTGTCACGTACACTTGAACAAGCGGTATTCTTTAAAAGTTTTGGTAGCTGGCTTCTCTGGAGCAGTCAAACTGCATACTAAGCTTATGTCTTTCCCTGGTTCATGCTCAGTAATGCTGCTACATGTTTCTCTGCGGGAATCTCATTTACTTCAAAATACTGTTCCAGCCTCTCTACATATGTAGGCCAGTCTTCCACAGCACTGTCAAAGGCCTCAGGTTTTCCAATATAGCTTGCCATTGTGCACAGTTGCAGGTAGTTCTGCAATTTTGAGTACTTACAGTTGTAGCAGACACCCTCCCCCATAAGGCTCTTGAAATCCTTGGCATCAGTTGTAAGTTATTGCTGGTTATAACATGAATATTTTGTTAAGAAAACACAGGCACACACTTGAGGCTGGAGCAACAACTTCTTACTGTGTATTTCAGCAGCACAAAAGGAAGTAAACATAGCAACAACTACAGAACAACAGATTCAACATAGGCAACTGTTTAAGGAACTATAGTTGCAGATTCACATGAACAGATTCAATCCTCTGCTTCAGTACATTCAAATACTTACCTTCTTTAAAATTCATTGGTGCTGCCGGTTTCTATTCCTTGATCTGTTGTTATTACATACTTACTGAATATCAGGAACACTCCCAAACAGTGCAGTGAATCATGATGCAATAGTCACCATTTCTCCCACTGCATCATGAGTGGCTAGACTGTGCTGGGGATGTTCCCATGTCCAGAAAAGATGCAGTGGGAATTGATCAAGGACTACAAAACACATTTTTGTGTGGTAACACCAGTATTGTTAGCACTACAGCTTTTTTCACTTTTAAAAAGAGAAAAAGTAATCTGAATCAAACTGCCAGCTACTTCAGCAATCTCTACAGAATATAGCAATCAAATGATGCATTTTTATGTTTGCTTGCACGCATGTGCAAGAAACATAGTGCCATCATCTGAGTTTTCGGAGGTGTGGCACCCATCTTCCAATTCAGTCAGTGTGTTTGCAGGTGCGGCCGCAGTTCTCCAATGAATGCTGCAGCTATCTATGACAGCATTTGAAAATGCAGTGACCATACAATTGAAAGGGAGAGCTACGCTTCAGTAAGCAGCGCTAAGATATCGCATGCTCATGCATGCTCCCTACACACACACACACACACACACACACACACACATGCACACTGCATGCTCGTGCTTCCCCCCATGCACACACTGTATAGCCGATGGGGGTGCCCAATCCCTCATCAGCTGTGCTGCGCTCCCCCCTCAGCAGAGTTCCAGATTCCATGCTGGGAGCCCACTCCAGCATGGCAACAGATCTTATGGCTGATGGGGATGCCCAATCCCCTGTCGACTCCACTGTCCCATCCCAAGAGATTAGAGGGTGCCACGCTGGGAGCCCACCCCAGCGTGGCAACAGATCATATGGCCAATGGGGGTGCCCAATCCCCCATCAGCTCCACAGCCCCCCAAACAGCCTTCCAGCTGCCACTCTGGGAGCCCACCCAGCGTGGCACAAGTCCCGCGTTGTCTAAGTTAAAAAAAAAAGAAACCTGAAAGGAAAAAAAACTTCCCTCGCTAACTGTCCTGACCCAATCTCCCCCCACCGCACCCACCCTCTCGCACCCTGTCTCCCCACCCCCTCCTCACCCCATACTTGCCTCTGGAGCTCGGCACGACGATCTTCGGTGGACCAGGAACATGTCTGCACTCTTTAAAGCCAACTGCGAACTGAGGAAATGCTGGTACGCCATATAATGTAATAAATTGTTTTTTTTCAACTTTAGTGCATATCTCAGGCATTTTGGGGAATTTTTTCACCAAATTTTCAACATGGGGTTTTTTGGGACCCCGCCTCATGAATTCTGTCACTGTCATGGTGTTAATCGGCCCCGAAAGGTGATTTCACGGTCACTGCGCAGAACCACCTTTTGGGACTGATTTATGAAATGACAGTGTCACAGTTCATGAGGTAGGCCCACAAAACCCTATGTTGAAAATCTGGTAAAATAATTCCCAAAAATATGCACAGTCATAAGTTCGTGAATTTTCAATATGTTCACTCCAGATTTTCAACATTGCCATTTTATTATACCTCCTTATGAGCAGTACAGCTGTCATTTCTCACATCTGACCCAAAATGTGTTTCCGTGCATATAGGGCACAATGGTGCAGTTGGTATGCGAAATCAATGTTCATGACAGATTAAGAAAATCACAGTGACACTGTTCGTGAGCAGAGGTGTTAAAATGGCTATGTTAAAAATTTGGTGAAAATATTCCCCAAAATTACTGTTTTACGAGCATGCGTTGCGCTGTTCCTACACATGCTTGTAAGTTAGTGAATTTTCAATATTTTCACTCCATCTTTTCAACATTGCCATTTTACCAACACCTCCTTATGAGCAGTATAGCTGTCATTTTTCACATCTCTGCCAAAATGTGTTTCCGCCCATGTAGCGTACAATGGCGCAGTCAGTGTGCGAAATCAATGTTCGGGACAGATTAAGAAAATCACAGTGACACTGTTCATGAGCAGAGGTGTTAAAATGGCTATGTTAAAAATTTGGTGAAATACGTCCATAAAATGACTGTGTTACGAGCGACCATTGCAGTTTCCATGCACCCTCTCGTAACCTCATGGATTTCTAATATTTTCAGTCCATATTTTCACCACTGGCATTTTTCCACACTTCCTTATGAACAGTACAGCTGTCATTTTTCACACCATGGCCAAAATGTGTTTTCACACTTCCAGCATAGAAATGCTTGGTCGCTGTGGGAAATCACTGTTCGGGACAGATTAAGAAAATCACAGTGACACTGTTCATGAGTGGAGGTTACAAAATCCCTGTGTTGACAATCTGCTGTAAAAAATCCCCAAACTAAGTGCATTATGGGTGTGTGTTGCGCATTTTCTATGCACGCTCGTGACTTCACCAGTTTTTTAAATATTTTCAATGCAGAATTTCAACATTGCCATTTTTTGCACCTCCCCATGAACAGTACAGCTGTCATTTTTCACATCCTGTTTGAAATGTGTTTTCGCATCTGTGGTGCCAAATGGTGTAGTCACTGTGTGAAATCAGCTTTCGGCTAACAAACTGATATTGCCACTGTTCATGAGGTGGGGGTCACAAAAAAAACATGGTGAAAATTTGGAGTGAAAATGCCAATGAACGCCTGAGGCTTTAGGATTTCCGACCATAATGCCCCAGCCTGTAGAGATTGAGAGGCATCAGGGGTGTGACTTGGGATTCTCGCCTGTAATGCTCATACCATTCCACACCCTGCAGCCAGTGAGAGTCATCGAGGTGTGCCTTGGACTCTTCGGCCCCAAAGTTCACCCCATTCTCCTATACCACACCCATCTCACCATATTTCCTGATGGAATGGGGTGCGCATAAGGGCCAAAGACCCCAAGGCACACCGTGACACTTGTCAGTGTCTGCAGGGTAGGGTGTGGTGAAATGGCATGGCTGTTATGCCTGACGACCCAAAGGCACACCCCAATGCCTGTCACTCTCTGCAGGGTGGTAGTGGGGTTGGCTTCAGTTCAATACTTCGCTGCCATTCCTATTATGCAGCTCTGTAACTTCTACACTACCACTGCCAATGCCAGCAAGCAAACATTCGGCATTGACAAATGCTTGTTTAAACTAGAGATACTTTAGGACCTAAGAGCTTTGGCAGTGTACCTTTAACCAAGGATTCAGCAACACTTAGGCAGCTATGAGGAAACAACACAAAGTTGTGAAATGTCGGCTGATATGGCCAATCAGCATTTCAGATGAGCATGCTGTCACTTTAACTGCTAACTTTGCTGTAAACTGCACTAAATAAAGAGATTTCTACACAATATAGTATCCCATGGTGAGTGCGCTTTTGTTTCCATTGGAGAATGTGAGTAGGCCTCTTCCCATATGGTATAGGGCTTGATTTCAGCCTTCTGCATACTCAAGGACAATGATTAAATCAAACAGAGGGAAGTTTAGGGGTTGCATGTTTAATGGAATGGATTGTCATTGAGATAGTGGACATGAAAACAGTGCAGACCTTCATGGTAAAAATGGACAATGTGTTCTTACTCAGGGAATCACATGGTACTCTGGGTAGTAGATTTGGTGCAGAATCACTATGAACAAGTGCATGTTTGCACAGCATATGTATTAAACCCTACTTGTGAAATGTGATGGGGACCTTATAAACCTAATGTCTCTTCTGACAAATTTCTGTTTTACTGGTTTACTCTTGGATATGTTGAAACATGGAGTCTTGATCCAAGGCCAAAGTGCTTGAATAATTCCAAGTTCCCCAGAATCTCTCACTATAGGTTTACCCCAAATCAGCTACTGTACTAACTGTAGATCACCCCCCTCCCCAGGAGAATAATGAGGATATATGACCCTGATTTCTGGTACTTTATACCCCTTTGCATAGTAACAGTGATTTAAGGTAATTTTAGTTTAGAAGGGATTCTAGATCCATCATATATGCCCCCCACTTTAGAAACAGGTATGAATTTGTGTGATGTAAACATTTGCTAATTTAAAGGGTTCCCTACCCACTAAAGGGCATCCAGGAATTCCTTTATAGTATAAAGTTCAGCACTGTTGGGTATGGAAATCCATACATTTCCAGATGCTGTTGCACTGTACAATAGTAGTGATGTTATAATGCAGTTATACCACAGTAGCTATGTAAGCAATAAGACCGGACAGGGTGTGGGGTATTGATAGATACCCATCTGCCTGGGGGGGGTGATGAGGGCTGACACCACCGTTGGAGGGTCTTACAGCTCCTGGAAGTTTGAGTATTCACTAATATCCCACACCCTGAAGGTTCTAATTGCACTTAGAAAATGGGTTGGGCAAATTTAAGGTTTCTACCCTTCAGTCATTTATTTTCTACACATACAGTAGAAGGATTGTCTGTTTACAATGGAACATAACAATTTAAAATTCTGCACTATTTTTCTAATATAATTCCCCCCCACCCCCACCGTAAGCATGGAATGCTAACATAGGATGCATAAATTCAAAAATTCTACTGGCATACACTCAAACTGACACACGCAGTCCTCATGTACAGCTAGAAGCTCAATTTTATCTGCAGCAAGTTTAGCAGCAGAAATTGCCCTATCAAGCTGATTAGAATATTAGGTAGATTTATCATGGTCATTAAAGAAACACCAGAAATAGAAAAAAATTGAATAGTGCTTTATTTTTTAAAATGTGTTTATGTGTATAAGAAAGAGATCATGAGTAGAAAAAACATTCAAATATTTATCTATTTTTTTAATTTAAGGGAATTTTGTTTTGAGGGCTTAGTTGAAGGTTTTTAATTATATAAGAATAAAGGTGGCAGCCATGTTTGTGATGGAAATCAAGAATGAGAGAAACAACTCATGAATTCGGTATGAGATGTGTCCAAATTCCAGATCACTTGTTGGACCCTTTTACAGGGGGATATTGGTACATAACCACATGCCATTGGAATGACAGCAGCTAATCCGAATACAGTATTTAACTAGCCCATTTTCTAAAGTATATTTTTACATAGTGAGAAATATGTGAGCCACTTGACTGGCTGAGAGACCAGTACAGAAATGTAATTATGAGATCATATTTACAGTCTTATACTTCTTTCAGACTCACATCCTGTGCACAAGTTCCAAATCCCTACACTTGACAGTGCCACTCAGACTACCAGTCACTGTACCAACAGAAGGAAGCAAAATATATGAGATTATAGAATTGTCTTGCTCACAAACAATGATTACTTGAGGAATTTTCTCTAGAGAAATGCACAGAGAATAATCTAGAGGGTCCAGGACCAGAAATTGACACTCCTGCCGACCTGCCAGAAAAAATTGCTGCCCAGACTTCAGCAAATGTAAGAAGGCATGCTGAGATACAGAAAGAAAAATCAGATCACCTCAAAACAGAGGAAAATAAGCTGAACACACAGTTACACAAACCTCATGGACAATAACTGTGTTCCAAGATTGGAGGTCTGAGAAAAAACACAGTTAACTTAAAACAGCCCAGAGACATCAAAGGACACTCTCAGAGAGGTTTTCCAATAGTCTGAATAGCCAAAAGGAACAGTATGATCTGTAAAGTTACAGCTGCCTGACAGAAGCATCAATCATTATCTAAACTCACAAGAAATTGCAAAAAACATTAACAACATGTCAACCAAAACATTCACCACATCTAATAACATTTTTGTTGCCATTGTAAGGAAATAAAGAAAGCAGGGCAGAGATACTACACAGCTCTACCCCAGAATCACTAACTCCAACCTGCTTTGTGTGAAAACCTCCCCCATGCTTTCCCCCAACACAGCAAGCCGTTCTGTGCGCAGGGTCTGGTTCCACCTGCAGCTGCACATAAGCAGTAAAGGTTGGAAAGGCCAAAGACAGCTCACCAAAGACAACTTCAAAGTAAACAGTAGTTAGAGTGTTATAAAATACATTTTATTAAGTTTCATAAGGACATAAATAAAAAAAATAAAGAAATTCTCAGGGGGGTTGTGTTTAAGCTCCTATCTTACCCTCTGTGCCCAATTTTTTTTTAAATATACAGAAAAAATGCCAGCAGATGCTAAAGCATTCTTTTTGAACCAATATAGCTTGCTGCGACCCTTCTTTGATAGATAGCCAGTGTGGTATAGTACAGAGGCAATGGGAATTCATTATTTGACCACTGTGCTTCCCAAACTCTTTAATGAAATGTCAGTTAGCTGCTATTACACAACTCACTCCCTCAAGAGCTTGGTGGTACATTTGCTAAGAGATGCCATGCTGGAGTCTTGACAAATTATGGCTATCACCAGCCATAAAAATGAGAATAGCCTCCAGAGCTATTAGAGCACATTGATTAAAAATAGACACCCCTGAAGCAGCACACTGGGAGGCCATAAGAGCAAAAACAAGTCAAATCCCTGTTCCAACACCTAATCAACTCTGCAGACTTCACCAACGCCAACTTCAACTAAGCCACTTAATAAAGGAACTGACATCTGGATCTGTCATGATGGCACCAAGAGGATCATTCAGAATGAGACTGGATCACAGATCAAACACGCCAATGCCAATCTCGCTAAGACTGAGGCCGAGCATGATAAGACTGCTGTCACAGCTCAGTTCCTGGCCAATGCTAAAGCTGCTGCAGCAGCTCAGTTTACTGCTCCAGCACTCACTGTTCACAAGAAAATCCTAACAATGGAAAACAAAAAGGAACAAGAAAAAGAAACGCTGATGCCGGGTGCAAAGAGCAGCACAATACTCCAGAACTGCAACTTCTCTGGTGATGCAGTGTTTCGTTTTAATTAAATTAACACTGGACTTGTTAACTTCAAGTTCAGCAATGTTCCTAATGTTTAATGTCGCAGTCTGTCTTAAATGTTAAATAAGCAGAAAAAAGCAGAGCAGTTTCCCTTACTGTTTGCATTTATGTTTGACTAGTATTTGAACGAATGAATAGTTTCTAGAGCTCCCTTAGTGTTTGAAGGGACTACTTTGTCAATAATAAATTCAGTCTTTTTTCTAACTTAACTTTTATTTCAATCAGTGGTTCACACTCTTTCTCTCCCAGTTATGCAGGGTAAGTGTGATAAGACACGTCAGGGATGTGTCACTATGGGTGAATAATTGCACTTTGCTTTTGGCTGTTAAAAGGCACTCAGTGCAAGCACCTCATGCCTAAAACAGCACATTCAAGCTGTGCAATTATTCACCCATAATTACACACTCTGACATGTCTTACTGCATACTTACTACTGTGAAGAATAGGATATAATCTCATGTCTATTGAGATTCTATATGCTTATCTACTGTGCATTGTAGATTCCTCATAACAAAGATGTCAGCAAGACTAACACCACAGCTGAACTGTTTAAACAAGCATTTGTCTATGCCGAATGTTGTTGCACTGGCATTGGCATTCGTAGTGCCAGAGCTAGAGAGGCATAATAGGAATGGTGGTGAAGTATTGAAGTGATGCCAGTCCCACCCCCACCCTGTAGAGAGTGAGAGGCATTGGGGTGTACCTTTGGGTCATCAGCTATAACACTCATGCCATTGTACCTCATGCTACCCTCTAGACACTGACAAGTGTTGTGGTGTGCTTTGGGGTCTGTGGGCGTTATACTTACCCCATTCCATAAGGAAATACATGGACATGGGTGCAGTATAGGAGCATGGGGTGAACTTTGTGGCCGAACAGTTCAAGGCACGCCACAATGCCTGTCAGTGGCTGCTGGGTGGGGTTGGGGGGTGGAATGGCATTAGCATTAGATCCAATGATCCCAAGTCACACCCCTGATGCCTGTCAGTCTGTACTGGGTGGGGTGCTACAGTTGGAAACCCTAACACTGTACACGTGTGGTGGTAGTTTCACTCCACATTTTCAACATGGGCTTCTTCTCAGGCCACCTCATGAAAAGCAGCACAATCACATTGTTAGCTGAAAGTGGGTTTTGCACAGCAGCTGTGGCATTTGGCAACAGAGGGATGAAAACACATTTTTGTGCAGGATGTGGAGAATGACAACTGTATTGTTCGTGAGGAGTCATAAAATAATGGCAACGCTGAAATTCTGGAGTGACAATATGAAATATTGGCACAGTAATAAGCATGCATACAAACTGCGCAACACACGTTTGTAGTCCAATTTTTTTTTGCAGTTTGGTAGCCACATTTGTAACATAGGCATCTTAGGACCTCCCCTTATGAACAGTGGAGCTGCGATTTTGTTAATCTGTCTCAAAAGTTGATTTCCCACAGCGACCACACCATTGTGTGCCACAGGTTCGGAAACACATTTTTGTCAGGATGTGAAAAATGACAGCTGTACTGTTCATAAGGAGGTGTGAAAAAATGCCAGTGTTGAAATTCTGGCATGGAAATATTGCAAATTTGCTAAGTTACAAGGGTGCGTGGAAACTGCACAATGCACACTTGCAACACAGTCATTTTATGGACTGTCAGCACCAGATTTTCAACATAGGTATTTTAGGACCTCTGCTCATGAACAGTGTTACCATCATTTCCTCAAATTGTCCCGAAATGTGGTTTCACACAGTGACCACTCTATTCTGCGCCGGACATGCGAAAATGCATTTCGGGCAGGATATGTAAAATGACAGCTGTACTGTTCATCAGGAGGTGTGGAAAAAAGCCAATTTTGAAAATCTGGAGTGAAAATATTACAAATTCATGGCGTCAAAGTAATGGTAACATATGCAGCTCTTAAAACAACCATTTTGAGTTTTGTCACCAAATTTACAACATAGGCTTTTTGAGAGCCCCCCTAATGAACAGTGACACTGTTGTATCGTTACTCGGTCCCAAAAGGTTATTATGTGCAGTGACCATGAAATCACCTTTCGGGATCGAATAATGCAATGACAGTGCCAGAAGTCATGAGGGGGGGTCCCAAAAACTCCATGTTGAAAATTTGGTGCCAAAATTCAAAAAAATGTCTGAGATATGCATCAAAGTTGGAAAAACCCTATTTATTACATTCTACAGCTTACCGGCATTTCCTCAGTTCGCAGTCGGCTTTGAAGAGTGCAGACGTGTTCCCAGTCCACCGAAGATCATTGCGCCAGACTCTGGAGGTTAGTATGGGGTGAGGAGCGTGGGGAGGAAGGGTGTGCAGTGGGTGGGTGCAGGTTGTGGGATGGGGGCAGGGAGACCGCCAAGGGACTGATTCCTTATTTTACAGGGAACAAAAAAAAAATTGCGGGATCATTTTTGTTTTCACAGGGGCATGCTGGGGTGCGCTCCCAGCATACCAACAGAGTCTTTTTGTGGGGGACCGCTGTAGCCTATGGGGGATGGGGCACCCCATCAGCACACAACAAAAGGAGTACTTTATGCGCCAGGATTGGGCACCCATTAGCACACAAGGAAAGTGGGGGCAGGGGGGAATTGGGCACCCCCCTCAGCATATAACAAATGGGGGGGTTCTTTATGCTGACAGGGAGTGGGCTGCCCCATCAGCACATACATTGGGGACAAAGTAAACTCACAGGAGGATTGGGCACCTCTGAAGTCAGCAGTTTGGCAGGAAGTGTGTTGCCATGTTTCTGTTGCTGGGGAAGTATGTCAGGAGGTCCACTGCGTGTGATGAGCTTTGCTCGCATTGAAGTGGACCTTTCCTTAGATTTGCTCACCACATTATGTATGCATGGTGCGGCAGTGTCATGCAGGCTGATTGGGGAATGAGGGACGCACCTACTGATGCGTGCCCTGCATTTGCCCAACTGTGACTGCATCTCTGAATCTGCACTACCACAAGAGGTTGGCTGCGCAAGTGCGCCAACATAAAAATGAACAACTAGAAATGCTGTAGCAAAACATCTGCTGCTACTACTGAAATCATGATATATGTTTTTAATCTTGTCCTGTTTTTTCTGTTTTCTGTGTATTTGACTGCACACTTCACAGTTCAAGAGTTAGGAAACAGGTAAATGAATTCAAACTGTGGTGTCTTATTCTCCTGGGGTACTCCCTGCTGACAATGCCACATGGTCACTGTGGGTGTTAGAGTAGCTACATCTGTCTTTTGGGCTCAGCAACATCAAGGAGCCTAGGTTCTTTAATCTTCTGGCTGGGGGTCATATCCATGGTGTATACTTAAAAATTCAGAGCACCCACCCAGAGATAAGTTATTGTGGGCCTGGTGTAAGTGTAGTACAACACCCTCGGGTGCAATTCCGCCCAACAGTGTTGCCCCATCTGTGAACCAGATCAATGCAGCACTCACAAAGATACACAAATCAATCTAAAACAAATGGGGCCAGATATTCAGAAATGAGCAAAAACCGAGCACAAAGGTTTGCACTGTTCTTGTTCTTGTCCTTGCCCATGACCCTGAGGACACCGTATTCAGTCGGATAGCACACCAGTGGTATCCAACTGAATATAGGGCTATGTTGGCATAATGCTAAGTTGAGTGACACTGCCCCAACAGGGATCTGGGCTCTGTGCAGCTCAGAGGGACATGCAGAGAACAGCGCCCTCAGATCTGGTAGCACTGGGAGCCTCCAACATGATATTCAGCCAGAAAGTGAAAATGATCCCATATGGCATGCAAGCTGATAAGGGCCCATATGTATGCCCATTATGCATAGGAAGGTTTACACTCCTCCAGTGGCCACCTTCCACTTCAAGCATGGCCATCTTCACCAATCAAATGACCTCCCTTGTTTTCCATTGGCACCCCTCCCACTCTCTGATCACCCACTGCTGTATTCCTAATGGCAACCATGGTGTCCATTAGCACCCCCCTCTGATCACCCACTGCCATATTTTTATTGAAGTCCCTGGTGTCCAGTGGCAGCCCACCCTCTGATCACCTGCCACTATATTCCTAATGGAGTTCCTTATGTCCAGTGGCACCCTCCACTCTCTGATTCCCTGCCACCATAATCGTCAAGGTGTCCCTGGTGTCCAGTGGTACCCCCAGCCTGCAGATCCATGATCCCATTAGGAAATCATCTTTCTGGCATCCAGTGGAAGCCCTTGCCCTCTAAGTTAAAGCACCATACACTGCATGCATTCCATTATGTCCAGTGGTATCTCTCACTGGCTGAACAACTGCCCGGTGCCACACGCATGCTGGTGGCCAATAGCTCCCCTGAACTGTCTGCACTGAGCACATCACCCTACCAACCCCTGTATCTCATTGTCTGGTGCCACGTGGGGGATCTGATGCAGTAGCTGGTGCTTTCCTCTGCATACCACCTCAAATGGCTGCCGTGTCGAAAGACCTGGAGCTTGCATAAAATGATGTTAGCAAGTTCATGAGTAAGTGCAGTGATCAAGAATGGCACTCCAATGTGGAATAGCACAAAACTTATAAATACATCTACAGGGTCAATTAGGCAGATAATAGCAAATACTGTACAGTGCATGCAAACCCATTGCTTGTCCCTGGAGACTGGAAGATTGATGCAGTTTCACCTGGCATTGGACACAATGCTGTCTCAGATGTCATGTCATAATCACCATCCACCACAATGGGATGGATCCACTGACTGGTTGCTGTCAGCAAATACCATGTGGCTGTGCCTACCTCACTAAGATGTCCTTCCAGTGCTGCAGTCCTCAAGTGGTCATTTATGGTGACATCATACATGAGATGCACACATCATCATATACCATGGCATTAAACAGGACTCTCAGGATCAGACAGATCAGGTTCTCAGTTTGTGAAGTTATATGCATTATTATAGGTATGCCAACCGAACAATGAAACATCCACAGCGAAGACCATTACAGTGACAGAAATTGACAGGCCACTGTAATGGTTCCGATTGACACCGGCACTGCATCTTCTGGTGTTTTGCCCCCTCCCCAAGACAACTCCAACTCGGGAGTTGGTTATATAAATTCTGGGGTGTGTGGGGTGCACTGCCCCCCACATTGGGGGTTTTGGAAGCACAGCCCCCCTACAAAAACACACCAGCATACTGACAGCACAGTGCTGACACTCAGCATGTGTTTGTTGATGTCAGGGATGTCGACAGCTCTGGTGTCACCGCAGCATGGGTAAACCATTATTATATACTTCTCTTACATGTTTCCCAATGATAATGTTCTTCTTTTGGATGTACAACCTAGTGTAGACAGTATTTACCTTGCAAAGCCATAATTTCTGGCAATGTGTTGTGTTGGTTGCATCCTGTTACAATTAAGTGCTGTTTCCATAAGCTGGCACAGCATGGGAGTGTCTTGATGCCATGTCTTGATTGTTTTCTCTGTATCTGAAGTGTGCAGTTGAATAACATACTTGTAGGGCCATGTTACCCTTACGAAGTATAATGGGCACTTTCTGAGTACACCCTGTGCAGCAGTACAAGACCAGAAATCCATAGTGAGTCCCGGTCTCTTTGATGTCTGACATTGTCTGTAGCATCACTTTAACAACCTACCCTGGAAATGACAACTTAGCTGCCACAACAACCAAAGGGCATGTTCAAGTGTGGTCACTGCTGAAATTGCGACTCAGTCACAAAAATAGATTAAATCACAACTTTGAATTGTGATAAGAGCTACAGAACTAAAATTTGTTCTTGTTTTTTTTGAAATATAAAATGTTAATCTTGTGTGCCACAGTTTTCATCTGAGATGATAGTCGTATTGGTAGTGGTTTTCACATAACAGTCATGAATCCCCCCTGAGTTGGGGTGGTACTAATTGACTTTCAGCATATAATTGGAGAAGTACCAGGAATAATCATCTCTCTCCTAAATGCCATCTCACTCTATCTATTGTTCAGCAATTTAGAAATCTGTGACTGAACGAGTAAGCATATTTGATACTGTGACCCCTGGGACCTCCCACTACCAAACATGCTTCTTCATTCTGAATTTCAAGTTGCTGATGTTTATACACCTTAAGGATATTGCTTTGGGTCTGTCATTTAGATAATTTTTATGTGATCTCCCATGTAAGCAGGATGTTTGGTCATGCAGTAATGGCCTGTTTGCAAATTATTTTTGGGGCAGTGACTGCAGTACCTTCCACTACCACCAGGGCCTTTCACTCTGTTAAGTCGGGGATTACAAAGTCAGTAGCGTACACCCATTTAGGTGGCATTAACCACCTGTACAAATCTCTGAATTTGCCATTGCACCCATACTGTATGTAGAGGAAGACACTCTTATTTACCATGGGTGCAGTTGTAACTTAGCTCTCAGGCACTAATGGGGTTTGTCCACGCTGTGGGGGTGTCTTAATATAGACCCTACCCACAAATTCAGTGCAAAATCCAGTTAGCATGGGCAAACACCCTTTAGCACCAGGGCTAACTTTTGACTATATGGCCCATGGTGTTCAAACAGGGATAACAAAAAAAACAAATCTTTATTTAGGGACCAGGGCCCTAAAAAGGAAAGAGAGGTAGCAATGAGGTAGTGTACATTCCAGCCAGCTGTTCAGTGACAATGAAGCCCAACCAAACAATATCAGGGCTACTCTTCCCTACCTTTCTAGGTCCAGCCAAGCAATTACTGTATGTCCCAGAGCTGTAGTTTAGTGCCACAAACATCAATGTTGACACAGTCTCACTCACCATAGAATTATTCATACATTTCCGCTGAAGCCATGACTTTTCAAAATTAATCAATGTTTTGTAACATCCCAGTTACTTTGTTATGAATTAAAATTTTATAATTCTGTGTATAATGCTTGTGGTTTTAGATTTACACTGCACATTCAATCTATAAATACATTCTTTGCAAAAAAACGGTGTTAATGCACCAGTTAGGGTGCAGATTAAAGTACAATAGTAGAGAAATGTGGCACTAGGTTTTCCAACCCTAACTCCCTACCTCCAAGCAGGAAAAGGAAAAAAAATTACAGTTTTCATTGTCCTGACTGTTGGAGAATCAGGATAGGGTCATCCTTATGGTTCTGAACCCTAATTCTCACTCCTCCCCCGTGATACAGATTTCAGACATATAGAACTGTGTTTCCCCACATGTTGCCAACAATATATAGGTCCTGCCTGAAGAAAAATTGTCATATCTTACCTTATTTGGTCATGGAATAGAGTAAGCATTAGGGTTGAGAATCCTACCCCTGATTTGGCAACAGTCAGGAGGGTGAAACCTGTAATTTGTTTCCTTTTCCTGCTTGGGGAGTGTGGGTGAGCAGTTAGGGTTGGAAACTCTAATGCCACATTTCCCTAATTTTGTTACTTTAATCTGAACCTAACTGGTGCATAAATGCATTTTTTGTAACGTATTTCATTACTTTTTGAGATAGTAGAATCATATCCTCAGTCAGGCAGGTCTCTGCAGGAACTGCGTGAACACATCCATTTGGCTAGGGAAGCACAGGGCCCTTCTGGCCCTGCATTTCCATCACTTCATAGATGCACACATCCATCCAGCTGTGGAAGCACAGGACCCTCTGGGGCCTATGCTTCCATGCCTCCAGAAAAGCAATGTATGTGTTATATTGTAATTATTTTTTGTTGGGCTTATCTCTAAGGAAAAAATGTATTGAGTGTCCGTCTTAACTGCCACCGGTTGATTGTAAAAGGGCAAAAATGTGTTTTTTGTACCCATAAGTCAGTAAATTTGTGTTGGTTTGCTCTCAAATTTGCTATAGTTGCAGTGGAAGACATGATATACCTCTAATGCACTATTGATGCTATATCTGGTGGGTTCTAGCACTAGCTGCCTGAGGACTGCCTCCTGCATGGAATCTGGGATGTGGCTCCTGGTTGAAGCAGCTGCCAGGATGGTCCCCATGTCCAGCATATTGAAATCACCCAGCAGCAGTACCTTCTCTTTTGTTGTCATTTCGGTGTATCCACTAGCCCCCTATCCACCTCCTCTCCCTGCGCTACAGGTCTGTAGTTCACCCCATGTGGATTCCTGTGCCATTGCCTGGATCAACGGTCACCCACAGTGCCTCGGCCTCTTCCTGTCTATTCTGTATCTCCAATGCTTTCTGACATACAGGGCCACTCCCTCTCCCCCCCTTTTACTCCCCTTGTCCCCTCCTGAATACAGTATAACCTGGTACATTTACATCCCAGTTGTGATTTGCAGTATACCCAAGGTCCCAACTTTTCTGTGGTACTTTGGGACCAAGTTCTGTGGCAGGATTACCATTTGCCACAGAACTTCTATGGTGGTGGTTTGTAATTTCTGCGAAAGTTCTGTGGCACCAATGAACTGCCACATGACAATGTCAGCTTGTCATCCTGACTTCACGTCCATGCCAATGGCTTTGGCAGTTGGAGTGGGGGAATGAACAGTAACACTAGTTTAAAAAAAAGACTTTTAGAAATAATTTTATTTTCAAAAAAGCTAAAATAAAATCTATCACTTAAGGTCCTATCCTATTGCATAAATTAAATATGCAGAGGGAACCCTATGTGATAAAAAAGTTATCTATGTACTCATGCTCTTTACACCACTCGAGAGGTCCCCGCTGTGTATCACTTATATATTTATATGCAATCTCTAAAACATATATTTGTTTAAATAAATTTCCCTTTTTGTGACCTTGAAATTGTATCCTTATTCATACATCCCTTTGGAAGTGGAATAAACAGAATAGAGGAGATACTGCAAGACTCCTTTTTCATGTCAACCCACTTTTCCTGACACACTGCATAACCCCAACATCTATGACATGCACGTGAACCCCTTGTGAGAGAAGGCTTCTCAGTCCATCACAAGGTGTCACCAATGCGACAGAAAAATGTGCTATACCTTCCCAGGTTCAGAGCTGTGGTGTGTGACAGGGCTGGCACCCCTACCCACAATCCTTGTGCTGCCCAGCCAGCTCCCAGAGCTCATCTCCAAACCTGAGTCACCAGCACGGGAACACAACATGCTACCCACTGGCCCAATGTCTGGCCCTGCACACAACATTTCTCCATAACTTTTAGGTAATTCTAGCAACTCATGATAACATGTAATCAATAACCCTGGAAAAAATGTGCACAGTACAATTATTCATTTAGTAAATCTGTTCTTTCAACAGGTCTACACATTATTATTTTCCTCTTTTCTGGGTATAATTACTTTATTTTTCTTAAAAATGACAGATTAATTCATTTTACTAGTTATTCATTTCAGACAGCATCCCTATACCTTAAAGGTACAAATAAATCTGTACAAAGTAAGGTATGGAGTTAACAGGTCTATGCTGTTGTCAAGTATTTGTTTAAGTTGTCCCTAGTGTAATAGCTTAAGACTGAACATTTTATTAGGCTGTAGTACAGGTTAAGCAAATATCTCAGTACCTGTTGTGCTGTGCCACTTCCTCTGGGAGTGGGAGGTGTGATAGATAAGTGACTATTCATTTCTGTGGCAGAATGCAGCCCTGTCATTAGCTAATGTATTATGTGATACCACTGATAACATTACATGCTAAGCATTGAAGGGTTTGGGATATAAAAGGAGGGAAAGGGAACCATGTGCTATAGATAAACTGGAAACATTAATAAAGAATCATCAAGAATAGTGAATTCTGCAGCATTGCAGATATTCTGTGGTAGGTTGCAAGTTCTGTGCAAAATTCTGCAGCCGCAGAATTCTAGGGGCCTTGAGTATACCATGTCTCGGTTATTGCCACTATGTCCAGGTCAGCCTGTACCAGCAAGGCCTCCAGGAATGGGATTATATTTCCCAGGCTTCAGGCACTTGTAAACATGGTCTTCTGAGTTTTGCTGCCTGTCCTCCCTCTATTTCTGCTATTACCCTCCTGTTTCTTCTTCCCAACCCAGATTACCCTCTTTTGCTGTCTCACCTCAACTGTCTTTCCCTTTTTGACTGGTTTACGTGTCCCTGGCAGAAACTTACCATCCTGTTCCTCATTTCTTGCTGCTCTAACCTGTGGGGATGGGCTGCTTGAGTGCTCCTGTTTGCCCCCGCTAGGTTAAGTGCTTGCCAAGGAAGCATTTAAACCATTCATAGAGAACTGCTGTCCCCTTCCTGGACAGATGTAGTCCATCACCTTTGTACAGGCCCACATTGTTCCAGGTGTGTCCCCAGTCCCCAATAAAAAAAACATACCCCTTCTCCCTGTACCAGCCCTCCAACAAAGTGTTGAAGCTTCTGATGTGGAGATTCCTAGCCTCCCCCCTTACAGTAATCTGGCAGCACCTCCAAGAATGTCACGAAGCTTGCTACCTTCCCCAGGTGCCCTCCCATTTCCTTGAAGTCCTCCTGCACCTGCCCTATGCATGCTTCATCTCTGACTAGGTCATTTGTCCCCAGGTAGACAATGACCTTCAGCCCCCCCATCTCCTTGCTACCGCTTTAGTGATCCTATCGATCCACTCTCCCTCCCTCCAAGCTGTGCCTCCTGGAAGGCACTTAACCTCCCTCTCCTTCCCGCTACCTATGCCCAGATCCATCCCCCAGACAACTGAATTCCCCACTAGGAGTAGCTTCTTCTTCCCTTGGTGTCCTCTTCCTCCTGCCCCAGGGTCTCCCTCCTGGAGGATCCTCACATCCTCCCTGGTCACAGCTTAGGGTTCCCTTAAGGGACTCCCCCGCTCCTCCAAAACAGTATAGGAGTTCTTAAGCTGGACCATTTGGGGACAGCCTCACAACCCCCCACCCCGAGCTCACTGTAGTCCATTCAGCCCTCTGCCATGGCAACCGTTGTGGCAGTGGCTGTGTACTTGATGGCCTCTGTATGGGGGCCAAGATCCCCAGTACTCCTCCCAGCTTGGCCAGGAGACTGGCCACCTCTGCCCTCAGTCCACAGAGGTGCCTGCAAATGGACAGCTTTTCAATACCCAGAATGTTCTCCTGAAGACTGCTGCCCAGCACCCAGTGCAGTGCACCACTCACTGCATCTTCCTCTCCTGGTCTATTGCACCTCCTTTTACCCTGTTAGCCCTCTGTCCCTAATTTTTTTTCTTCTTCCCTATCTTGAAATTAAGCCTTTTATTGCACCTGCTTTTTGCCCCTCTGTTTTTTCCTGTCCTGTGTACCTTAAGTAACTGTGGTCCCCCAACTCCCTTTGACTCTAAACTTCTATGACTCTCCCTTTTATTTTGTTGTTTGCTGACTCCTATTCACCTGGATTTACTGTGTTCTAAGGTAAATTAATGATTTTATTTTTGCTTGTTGTTTGTTTTTACATGCTGTATGTGATAGTGTCAGCCTCTTCCTGCCTCCAGACAGGAAGTGGTAATGTGCCTTTGGACTCCCTGGCCTATAAATGGAGATGAGCCTGGGGTGGGATAGGGGAGGGTGGGTGTCTATGGTGCCTCTTTCCAAAAAACAATCAGTTCCTTTTGGCCAACTGTTCACCTTCTCCCTTTGGTTCCCTCTTGTTGCTTCTCACTCCCGAGGCACATGACCCTGCTTGAACGAATTTCCAGCAAATGCAGATTTCAGCCGTCCAGCTTTTCACTACCCTCCTCTGATGGCCTTTTGTAGCGATCCTCTCCAGTCTCCCTTTTTAAACTCCTCTCCTGAGAAATTTAAACTTGGCACCCTTTAGTTACCTCACTCCTGATTTGTCTTAACAGTGCACACATCAGAGAGGGATACTGACCGCCCACTGCCCTATCTCTATTGTCTGTTTCAATGGTCGCATACAAAAATCCCCAGATCTGAGATTGTCTTTCATAAGTCAATATTAACAAAGACGGAAACCCCACACAACAGCAATGTACTTTGAAATGTCCTGTTAATAAAGAATACTGACACACCTCAGCAAGTTGAATAGTGCTGTGCTGGTTGCAATATAAGATGACCAAAAATGAAAATCCAGCACCCACACTACCAAAAATGAATCATCACCTATAATAAAGAAAAACAATGTGAAAATAGCAATCTAAATAGTAATTAGATATAAACAAAAACTTGGCCCCTGCTTACGTCCCTTCTCCCACTGCTGTCTTTTCACTTCACCCAACTGTTGAAGCCCTCAGCTCAGTTGTCCTCTGTTCCAGCCTGAGCCAGTCCCCATGTGCCTTGCTTTCAGCTTGCGCAGCTGTGATGTCTCCTCTGATGTTCCGGTGTTACCCCCAGCCACCAGAAAGCTTGGTGCCTCCTTCCAAAAAACAATCAGCTCCTTTTGGCCAGCCGTTAAACTTCTCCCTCCATTTCCCTCTTGCCGCTTCTCACCCATGAGACACGCAACCCTGTTCAAATGAATTTCCAGAAAATACAGATTTCAGCCATCCAGCCTTCCACTACCTCACTCTGACAGCCTTCTGTTGATGATTTTACTTCAGGATCTGAACTCCAGAGGCATTTTGTGTTTCTGTAGTTTAGCACCCCCCCCCAGGGCACAGCCCACTACCAGTAGCCCAGACCCCAAACCGTACATTTACAGTACAGCAGCTAAACTGCCCTCCTGTACTGTGGCACTACCCTCTTCCAACTGGTAACCATGCAATATTCTTAGTTCTGTCAGTGAAACTTACTGTTCTTCACTGGGTACACAGCCGTGGAAACAGTGTAGGCCAAATGACATTGCACATAGTTGGTTGGTGGTGGTGCACGTAATCAAAAAGTTTAGTGATGCTTTCTAGAAATAAATCCTGAAACCAAACTGCTCTTTTAACCTCAACAAGGTATCTGTAAATCCCTATCAGATGTCCTAATCAGTTAAAGGATTTCCAGCTATGATACAGCTTGCTGCTGCAGGGAGAGCTCCGAGTTTACTTTTGGTTTCCCAGACCAAGGGATTTTCCTTACAATGATCATGGCATAGTTTGCAACAAGTCCTTCTCTGGCTGCTGTCATTCTCTCTCTCTCTGTTGCTCTCTATCATCTATGGTGGCAACACTCAGCATCATCAGGTTCACTCACAGTCTTTCCAATGCTAGTCATGTTTCAAAAATCTGTTTAGAGATAATAACTTCTAGCGACATACTGTATAAAACTTGAACTGAAGCTGCTAGTTAAAATACTTAAAATGCTTGCATTTTTTCCAATGAGCTTATAGTTAAAGATTTAACTGGCAGTGCATTATATAGTGTAAGGAAATGTATTCTGTGAAACTGGAGATTACATGTTCAAATCCCACTACAGTGGGACTTACTTTATGACCCTGAGCAGGTCACCTGATCATTAAACATTCAGTAGAAGAATTGCCTTACTGACAATGAGGTTTTCCATCTCATCTGGGCCTCCCTGGGCAAATAAATTGTAAACCAATTGTGCCATATATAAACACACAAAATAGCCAGCAGAAGAAGGCCTTGTGATCTATTGAGTCTGCTTGATTTTTGAGCCCATGATGTAGAAACTACAATGGGTCCCACCCCCTCTTCCCCTCTAACCTTGACTCTCCCCTTTGTCCTGTTTGTCCCTCTTTCGAACCCCCTTACTATTTTATGAGTGATGACCTCATCTAGAAGGTCATTCCATCCTCATACCTGTCTTTCTATAAAAAAGTGCCTCCTGACCACTTTCTTGAACATTCCCCTTCCAGTTTATAACAGTGGCCCCAGGCAGTCTTGTTTTCATGGAGACAAAAAAAATCCCTGCTGTCCATCTTGTTTACAACTTTTAGGTATGTGAAGGTTACAATCATGTCGCCTCTGTCCTTCCTCTCCCTCTTCACTGCCAATAAGTACACATTAAGTTCTCTCGGCACGTCCTCATGTGCCTTGTGCTACTGTCCCTGAACCATTTTTGTTACCCTATTTTGAACTACTTGCAGCTGGCTGACATCCTTTTTCAGGTTGGAGCTTCTGCATTGCATGCCATGCACCAGGTGCTGTAGCACCAAGGATCTGTACAGCAGCAGTATAACCTCCTTCCTTCTGCTTGTGAACACACTAGCAATACATCCTAGCATTCTGCTTGCCTTGGTTGCTGCCTTTCTACACTAGTAAGCTTGCTTAAGGTCATTGGTGATGGCTGTCTCCAAGACTTTTTCCTCCTCAGATTTAGTGACTTTGACCCCCCCCCCCAAACTGCACTCTGTTCTAGGGTTCTTTCTTCCTACATGCATGACCTTACACTTCCTTTCATTGAACCCAAGTCACCATATGCCAGACCAATGTCTAGCTTCACTAGATCTTCCTTTTGGACTTGCATCCCTTCATCTGTGTCTACCCTCCCACAGAGTTTGGTGTCATCTGCAAAAAGGCAGATTTTGGATTTAATATCTTCCCCAATGTCATAAATGAATACATTAAACAACATCAGTCTGGCACTAACCCCTGTGGCATCCCCCAGGTGAAGACTCCAGTCAAAGCGTTTGGGTGTTCAGTGGCTAGAACACTGGCTCACCACTTTGCATTTGTAAAATGCAGCACTGTATAAGGCACCAAAGTATCGACAAAGATATTAAATCAGTGTGGTAGTTTGAAATATTCAGTGCACTCACATGAGTGCCTTGCTTTTTGGTTTGGTTTAGGTAATTGACAGATTTACTGGCTCCAGCCCGGCACTGAAATTTGTCTTTCCACCAGAGCACACTATTTTGTTTGGACTCTCTGGCATCCCTCTAGTGACTTCCCTCATACCTGAGATCCCGCTTCCCCACCACCACCCTTTGTGTCCTACTGCTGAACCAATTTTTCACCCACCTTGTTAATTAGCTTCCCACTCCTAGCTTCTCCAATTTCCTAATCAGCCTTTTGTGGGGTACTTTTGGAAGGCCTTGCTTAAATCCAAGTATAGAATATCAACTACCTGGCCCTTGTTTGTTGCCTTCAGTACACAGTTAAAGAAGCTGATAAGGTTGGCTTGACTTGATTTCCCTGTAATGAACCCATGCCTTCTCTTGTCCTGAAGCCCATTTGCTTCAAGAAACCTGCGTAGCCTTTCCTTCGGAATGATGTCCATCAGCTTACAAGCAATGGAGTGCAGACTGATGAGCCCGTTGTTCCACTGGTCGTCCCTAAGCCCACACTTGTGCAGTGGTACCACATGTGTGGTTCTCCACTTCTATACCCCCTCCATATATAATGAGCTGTTGAACAGATCTGCCAGCAGATCCACCAGTTCCACTGCCAGCTCAGTCAACACCCTTGCGTGCTTCCCACCGGGTCCCGAGCACTTGCTTACCTTCAGAGACAGGAGCCATTTCCTAGCCTTGTTTTCTTTTATCCTTTCCTCATCCTTTTCCCTTCTCCTTTCCCTCTCTTCCTCCTCCCTTGTGGCACTGGTCCCTTCTTTTTTTTAGTAAAGACAGAGGAGGAGTATTTGTTCAACTGCCCTGCTTTCACTTTATTTCCTTTTCCTCACCCCTCCCCAATTTTTTAACTTTACTACGCCGCTTTTGTGCCCCTCCTTTCACAAACATACCAGAAGAAGGCTTTCTTTCCCTCCTTGATCCCTTCTGCGGTTTGTAGCTCCTTCCTAGTCTTGGCCTGCCTGACCGCACTACCAGCCGCCCTAGCTTACGCCAGGTAGTCTCCCTCATCCCCATCTCTTTGGGGCTTCCTAAACCTGAATGCAGGATGTCCCACCTCCCTATTGAGCCAGCCTGGTATCCTGACTTTGGAGTTTTTCCCTTTATGTCTAAGACAGGTATTAGTAGTTGCTGTAATCCCTTCCATGATCATTGTCCACATTTGATTCACCCCGTGTTATTCTTCAAACTAGCTAGGTGTCCCTTCAGTATCTCTTGCATCTTCCTACACTATAGCCATCCTATAATATACTATTAGATAAATGGCCATGCTATAGTTTGGTTTACCAAACCATAGGAGAAAGAATGTAGCCCAGACACAGGCAATTTCTAGCAGTACATCTTATAGAGCAGGGGTTACATCTGTCATTTACCTTTTTAATTGGGATTGTGATATCATTGATTTATTTATTGAACTTTTTGCAACTTCATTACAGTGAACCTTAAAGAGCAACTGATGCATCCAGGAGAGCTTTGAAAAACATTTCATTTGGACACAGTTCAGCTTCTATCTCACATTAGGTCTGTAGTTCTTCTCCCCACTATTTATTACTGAGATCAAATGTATGAAAACACATTCTTTGTTTCTTGAAAGTTCATCATCTCCTCTTGTTTATCTCAACTTGATGTCATAATACTCTGCTTGTGACATCACAGTTTTTCCCATGACAACAGACTGATACTACAACAGAGGATTATTCTTCAAATAGGGAATACATTGTAGGAACAGATGAACTCTATGGGATAAAGATCCTATTTCTGCATCAGTAAATGGGGGGATGATACCTCTGTAGGAGATTTATGAAATACAAGCTGCAATATGTCAAAATATTGTTTTTCAAAGTTTTCTAAGCAGCATCAGCAGCTGTTTAATATGTAATACTATTTACATCAAAGTCTACTTGCCAATGATTTATTTTCTGCATTTTCTTTTCCATTATTGTTAATTATCAAAGATATAATGTGTGTGTTGGAATACAAGCTTTAAACCTCATGACCCTCTGATTTGGATAAGCTGTAAAATCATAACCCTAAATTTATGCAGCACAATCATATACATGGGAACAAATTGTGATGACACGAATATAGGATTTTTTTTGTCACTACATGCTTAGGCAATCTAACTATATTGGTTGGGGTGGAGGTGGGGAGCCTATATTTAAAAACAATTATTTCAATAGTTACCATTAATGGTGTGGAAAAAATCGCAACCATGAAGGATTTTATACATAGATATTCAACTTTTTGAAGTCTTTCAGACTGTAAAAGTAACATCAATTAAGACTGCTTTCTGAATTATTTAAAAATAAATACATTTTAGGCATATTGTGTCTGCTGTCATCATGTAAAAGTAATCTTCAGACAACAAACATAAGTAGCTGAGAGGACCTGCCCAATTTATAACTTGCTACTGTACAAATGCCTTAGTTTGGGTCTCACGTACTGGCACATATTGTCATTATTTCTTTGTTTGTTCTGGGGAGTGAGTGCTCAAACTTTCTCACGTAAAATCATTCAGAAACATCCGTGGATTGTTTTGTTTTAACCTGACAACTGTTACCAACTGAGTCAGATAATATGTAAGCAATTATTTTAACAGTTGTATCTTTGCCATGATGCATGACATTCTTTACAATGTTGTATGACCTCATTCTATCTCACTCTCTGATGCTGTAATGCAGTTTCACATATATGTGAAAAGAGCTTTTGATCTGGTGGAGAGCATCACTTGTGAATGGCAAGACTAAGAAAAAAAGCTTCCAGCCCAAACTGCTGCCTAGCCTAATTTGTTACAATGTATTGGAGGCGTCATCGAATACTTTTGTTTTGTGAGTCAGTATATCTACAGCAATACAGTCAGATCTTTGTGAGGTTGTACGATGAACAAGCTACAAAACTGAGAGCTTATGCACTGGATGAACTCATTAGGATTGACTGGCATATTAAGCAAGTCAAGTTTGCAAGAAAAATGGCATGTTGTGCTGTAACCTAAAATACTCACAAAGTCCTGTTTTGGAAAAAGATAAGCTTTCATCACACTGGTCATGAGCTAGAAAGGTCACATAAGCAGGTATGCTGTATAGGCTGAGGTTCTGAGATTTCCTAAAACTTCATACTAAAAA
The DNA here is from genome assembly GCA_016271365.2 of Neoceratodus forsteri. Classification (NCBI taxonomy): domain Eukaryota; kingdom Metazoa; phylum Chordata; order Ceratodontiformes; family Ceratodontidae; genus Neoceratodus; species Neoceratodus forsteri. Next base: position 677,700,690 of record CM057453.1, on the reverse strand, counting down.
GCAAGCAAGAATGTCTTAGATAATTGTAAAGTCAAAATACTTTTGTGGTTTTTATTGAATTTTGCAATATCCTTAATGATTCAAAAACGTGATGTTAGTTAATTTTTGTAATAGTTGTACTGAGAATAATACATAGGCGACTGTCTGTTACTGATTGTTTACACATCCAAAGTGTGTGATGAGCCATACAAGTTAAACATACACAGCAAAGCACAAAAGATCATCATACACCAAGGGTGTGTAAAAAAATCTATAGTCATGCGGTTGTCTATCTTTTATTTTTTATAATTACTGGTGCAAGGGTCCTTCATCCTTATCAAGAACATAGAAACATAGAAACATAGAATTTGACAGCAGATAAGGACCGCTTGGCCCACCAAGTCTGCCCATTTCCCTACCTAATGGATAAGTTGCAGATCCTAGTTAACCAGCAGCCTACTTCTTCCTACCCCCACCCTCTAGAATTGCCTTATGACTGTCCCATGCATGCTTGAATTCCACCACTGTTTTTGACTCCATAACCTCCTTCGGAAGGCCGTTCCATGCATCCACAACCCTCTCTGTGAAAAAATACTTCCCTAAATTACCTCTGAGCCACCCCTTATCTTCAAATTGTGCCCCTTGTTCTTGCACACCTCTTTTTTTGAAAGATGCTACCCTCTTGGACTTTGTTGATTCCCTTGAGGTACTTGAAAGTTTATATCATGTCCCCCCTCTCCCTTCTTTCCCCAAGGCTATACATATTAAGCTCCTTAAGTCTCTCTTCATATGTCTTCTGGTGCAGACTCTGCACCATTTTAGTTGCCCTCCTCTGGACAGCTTCCATCCTGTCTATGTCTATGTCTTTGCTGAGATTGGGTCTCCAGAACTGCATGCAGTACTCCAGACGGGGTCTCACCAGCTGTCTGTACAGAGGGATAATAACTTCCTGTTTTCTACTGGTGATGCCTCTCCCTATTCATCCTAGTATACCCCCAGCCCTCCTTGCTGCCCTCTCACATTGCTTGCCCACTTTTAGGGCATCTGTTATGACTACCCCCAGGTCCCTTTCCATTTTTGTTGTTGTTAGTATCTCACCCCCAATGTGTACTCTTCCCCTGGATTTTTGTTTACCATGTGCATTACCTTGTACTTCTTAGCATTGAATCTAAGCTGCCATACATTTGACCATTCCTCTAACCTTGCCAAGTCCCTTCTCATCCTTTCCACCCCACCTTGTGCATCAACTCTGTTGCAGATCTTTGTGTCATCTGCAAAGAGACATACTTTTCCTTCCAGTCCCTCTGCAATGTCACTTATAAAGACATTGAAGAGGACTGGTCCTAATACCGAATCCTGCGGTACCCCACTAGTAACCCCCCTTTCTTCAGACTGGACTCCATTTACTGTTGCTCTCTGTGTCCTGTTCTTCAGCCAATTCTTTACCCAGGCTGTCATCTTGGGACCCATTCCCAGGCTGGCTAACTTCTATATTAATCTTTTGTGTGGGACTGTGTCAAACGCCTTGATAAAGTCTAGGTAGGCCATGTCCACAGCCCCTCCCTGATCTACTACTTTGGTCGCCCAGTCAAAGAAATCTATCAGATTTGTCTGGCATGATCTTCCTGCTGTGAATCCATGCTGCCTTGGGTCCTGTGCCCCTATGACCTCTAGATACTCGACAATTCTTTCCTTCAGTAGTGATTCCATCATTTTCCCTATCACTGAGGTTAAACCAACAGGTCTGTAATTTCCTGCTTCTGCCTTGCTCCCACTTTTGTGAAGGGGAATCACATCTGCCCTCCTCCAGTCCTCGGGTACCACCCCATCCTCCCATGATTTGTTTAAGAGGATAGTCTGTGGTGTAACTAGTTCTACCCTTAGTTCTTTTAGAATTCTGGGATGAATCCCATCAGGCCCCATTGCTTTGTTTACCTTAAGTTTTATGAGTTCTTTCAGAACCCTTTCTTCTGTAAATGGGCTGTTATCAACTTCTGTATCCAGAGTGTTTCTACTGTTTGTTTTAGGTACCTCCCCTCTTCATTTATAAATATTGAGCAAAATATTTGTTTAGTATCTCTGCCTTTTCACAGTCACCCTCTGCCCACCCTCCCTCCCTTTATTAAGCCTCACTATCCCTCCTTGGTCTTCCTTCACTCCTGATGTACCTATAAAGGTTTTATCCCCCTTCTTAACTGAGTTGGCTATCTTTTCCTCAGTTTGGAACTTTGCTGTTCTGACTGGCTTCCCAGCTTCCTTTTGCTTTAACTGATACAGTTCTCTGTCCTGCTCCTTCTGTGATTCCTTGTACTTCCTGAATGCTTTCTTTTTCTCTTGAACCTTCACTGCCACTTCCTTTGAGAACCATAGTGGTTTCTTACATCATTTTGTTTTGTTTATTTGCTTCACACAAAGGCTTGTTACCTCTGTGATGGCAGTTTTTATTATTCCCCATTGTTCTTCCACCCCTCCTTCCTGCCCATTTGCTAGTGCATTCCTTAGGCACTCACCCATTGTGGCAAAGTCAGCCTTCCTAAAGTCCAGTACTTTTGCCTTTGTATGGCTTAATTCTATTGCTGTGTTTATTGTGAACCATACTGTTCGATGGTCGCTAGTTCCCAGATGGCTACCCACTTCTACATCTGTGATCCTCTCTCCATCTCCATTTGAGAGAACCAGGTCTAAGATTGCTCCCTCTTGAGTGGGCTCCAATACTAGAAGCTGTTGTCTGTGTCCAGCTCCCTGTCTCCTCCTTCTCCTCCACCCCCTCTACTCCTTAGCTTGGCCATCCTTCCCATGGAGGGCAAGGAGCTGCCTGTCAGAAGTGTCAAAGCAGCCCAAATCTGACCGTATGACTAGAAGAGCTTGAAGAATGCTGAAGAAGTCACATCAGGCACACCATCACTAATACATCTGCCCCTGGCTCTGGCTTTCTCCTTCCCTTCATTGCCTGTTTGCTGCTGCTGGTTCAACACTGTTACTGCTGCCACTGTCACCACTGGTGTTCTTTTGTCAAATCTTTCCCACTTCAAGTTTGAAAGGCAGTGGAGCATGAGCTTTGAAAAGTCATAATGACAATTATTGCAGCATTTACCAGTTCTTAAGACTTTGGAAAATGGAAATAAACGGTGTAATAAAGGAGGTCACCAGTAATTATGCATTTTATCATTATGTAATCTATAATTCTCAGATGTATTCATCTGTAAAGGTCACTTAACAAGGATAGACATATACTTGCATATTAGATAGGTAATCCAAACACTTTATAACACAATGCAGCACACAGTTATAAAATAGAATTCCAAAATATTTTGTTTTTTAAGCTTTATACTTGTGGGACTGTGGGGATTTAGCTTTTAGAGTTTTGAGCATCACAAACAACAAACTGCAATTTGAAGGGGATCTGAATAGAAACTTTAAAGATGCATCATTAAGCAATAAAACAAAATAAACCAGAAACCTGAAAGATATTTGGTTAAACATTTGACAGCAGGAAAAAGGCGGTACTGCTACCTCTATATAGGTCACTGGTGAGGCCACACCCAGAATACAGTGCTCAGTTTTGGAGTCTTTACCTAAGGAGGGGCAGGGATAGGCTGCAGATGGTGCAACACAGGGTGACACGATGATTTGGAGCCAACAGGGTAGATCTTACAAAGATTGTCACAAGGCACTGAACACATACTTTCTGCAGGCCAGGTGAAAGTGGGGAGATATGATAGAGACCTTCAAGCTCCTGTAGGGAATAAGCAAGATAAACTGTGTGGAACTATTAAGCAAGTGCACAGAGTCAAGAACCTGAGGTTATGAATATAAACTGGCAGGAAGAAGGTTTAAGAAATATGTGAGGAAGTTCTATTTTATGGAAAGGGTGGTGGAGCCATGGAAAACTCTGCCAGCATAGGAGGTGGTCAGCAAGAATGTAAATGATTTCAAGCATGGCTGGGAGAGAGTGAAGGGTTTTGTGGTTTCTCAGGTCAGTGGCAGTAGGAAGAGGTGCAGTGGGTTTGACTGGGAAGGATATAACCCCATAAAGGCAATAGATCCCAGAGCGGATAGGGAACTGTGGCAGCCTAAATGAACCTTTGGTCTTTTTCTGCCATCACTGCCTATGTATCTCAAATTGTTTCAAGGGGCCATGTTAGAACCAAATAGTGAAATAAATACACTAATCTCTGTACTGTACTTTACTTAACTATACTCAATGCTTAGTACTGCACCAACAATTCCTTACCAACTAAATGTGTTACTACTGTAGCAGTCGGATATGCAGCTTGTGAAAGAATGTGACCAGGAGAAATTTAGCCTAGTCAGTTGGCCTGGATACTCAGCTGGCTGGGCAATGGCGTTATGTTCTGAAGGCCAAGGTCTGATTCCCTATTCAGTCTTGTTATTCATTTCTTACTGAAATTTAATTTGAAGTTCTTGGCAATTGCTAATCCAGCATTGAAAACATTTCCACTACCTAAACTGATGCTAGATGTAGGGTATTCAGTTTGAGAAAGAAAGAAAGAAAGCTCAGGCTAATCACTTACCTGGCAGTTTATTCTGGTGAAACAGTGAGACCATATTCCAAACACTAGAGTTCAGTTCCAAGTAAGGTCAGTTTTTTTTCTTCTTGCTATAGTTCCTGCTTACAGTACAATATGATTGAGAAAGTACACAACTTATTCTCCATATTGGTCACAAGGGTAGCTTATCACTGTTGGATACAAGGAGCAAAGCAGAACTGTTGGGCATAGATATAGTACAACAGTTATTTATTTGGTACTGAATCACTCATTCTAATTCTTTTGGCAGCCTAAGGGCTAAGTCTACCTCTTTATCTCTCTCCTTCTCTTTCTCTTTCTTTTTCTCTCTCCCCCTCTCTCACACACTCTCTGATTAATTCTAGAGAAAAACATATACTAACTACATACAAAAAAATACAGCTATACCCCTCTAGAATGGTTAACTGTAGAAAAAGCTGAGAACTATTTATTATAGCTCAAAAGAACACTTTTCACCAATTGGAGCACTTTATTATGACACCATTTCAAAACACTGCAATGAAAAACAGTGCGGGCAAAAACAATGCCTCACAGTCCATGTAATCTACTGCAGTCTGAAACTGTGCTAGATTATACTGTATATACAAACTCCAAGACTGCACGCATTTATGCTCATGTGACTTTTACCGCATGTAAGTGTGGTCAGGGTTTTGACAGGATACCCTTTATTACTCTGTGTGTGAGACACTCACATTCTGTAAAGTGTGTTTTTATCTCTCAGTTGTCCTGGAAATGGGCAGGTTGGTGAATTGTTTTATTAAAAAAACCCTAAATGGGTAAATAAAGGCTTACAGAAACTACTGTGAAAGAAGCGCTCCATCTACAACACATACACAAATGATAGGAGAGAAGAAAACTGGAACAAATATAAAGAAATTCAAAAATAATGTAAAACCAAAATAAAAAAAAGGAATTCAATTTAGCAAACAAACAAAATAAAGATAATATGAAAGGTTTCTATAGGTATGTAAATTCTTTATGGAAATCTAATAATAGCTTCAATTCAATAATGGTAAACAATAAAATCATTGATGACCCCAGGGAAATGGGAGAAGTATTTAACACATATTTTGCATCAGTATTCTCACAGGTGGCCCCTATACAGGTGGTTTTGACAAAATTACAACATCCACACTTGAAGATTATATAACTAATAAAATAAATAATCTAAAAAATACACACTCAGCTTGGCCAGATAATATTTTTATTTATTTATTTTATTTGGAAAATGTTTCACCACGAAAGACAACATGAGCTGTAAAGAACATATTTCCCGAAGCGTCCTGGGGTGGGGGGGGGACAAGATTTGGGAGAACAAGCAAACACATAGCAATACAAGTACAATTACTAAAACAAAACAGTGTAGTACAATTACAGAGCATAAATAACCCACATCAACTGGCCAGAGTAAACAAATCCATTTTCAGATATAGCATACATTGCAACAACCGAAGAGCTTAAATAATATAGCCCCCATATTGTTAAAGTTATTAGCCCCAGATATATCTAAGCCATTAAAACTGTGTTCCAAACAGCACTACAAAATAACAAAGTCCCTGCAGATTGGTTAACAGCAACTGTTGTTCCAGTTCATAAAAAGGGATGTAGGGCTAACTATGCAAATTGTAGGCCTATCAGTTTAACGTTAGCTCCAGGAAAGATCCTTGAGAGTTTTCTGAAGGATATGATTGTGAATCACCAGGTAGGCAAGACTCTAGAGATAGGGAACAACATAGATTCAAGGTGAGAGGATCATGTACAACTAACCGCTTGTGTTTCTATGAAAAAATATCAAAAGCAGTGGATATGAGCCAAGCTGTGGATTGCATATACAGTATTTGGATTTCTCAAAGGCATTTGACACAGTTCCACATGGGGCACTGATGCAAAAATTAATAAACTTAAATTTAGACCACAGAATTATAAGATGGATATATACTTGGCTGGAAGGCAGAACAAAGAGGGTATGCATAAATGGATATTTTTCAAATCCAAGGGAAGTGACAAGTGGGGTACCTCAGGGCTGTGTGCTGGGGCCAGTACTATTCAAAATATTTATACTGGACATGGGCAAACATACGACCAGTTGGGTGAGTAAATTCACCTATGACATGAAAATTTCAAAAACTATAAACTTGGAAGAAGACAAAGTTATAGTACAAAAATGACCTGATTGAAGTACTCAAATGGGCCAGAAAGTGGGGAATGAGATTTAATGGAGAAAAGTGTTGCATCACGCACCTTGGAAAATAATGCAAAAAAACACATACCTGCTGGAGGGATTTCCACTGAGAGAAACAAAAGAAGAAAGAGACTTAGGAATAATAATAAACAATGAGCTAACATATAGATCACACTGTGATAAACAAATATCCAAAGCAAAGGGGTTACTGTAGATGATAAAAAGAAATTTTAGAAATAGAAGTGAACAGATGTTTATGCCCTTATATAGGTCATATATCAGACCAATACTAGACAATGGGAGCACCATATGGGGGCCCATGAACAGAGGTATAACAGACAAAATTGAGAGGGCTCAAAGACAGGCAACAAATTTAGTAAACAGCATAAAAAGCATGCCCTACAGTGATCATTTACATAACCTAAACCTAATGTCATTAGAGACTAGAAGAATAAGAGGAGATTTGCTGTTATGCTATGATATCATACAATGATTATCTTTTAAATGAGTTAAGTTTAGAGTTCAAAAATGACCAAAAAGGAGTTAGAGAACACCCGTTACAGTTGAGAACAAAGAAATTTAACACAAACAAGAGAAAGTCTGTTTACACTCAAAGGGTTGTCAACCCATGAAATAAGCTTATCCTAGAGATCATAACCAGCAAGGACAAACAACAATTTAAAACTAGACTAGATAAGTATATATTAGAAGGAAACAATCTGTCTTATTATGGATAGCCAACAGGAGCACAAATGGGCTAACAGCCTTCTCAGCTCCTTCTGCCTTAGTATGAACCTTAGTAAAAAAATGATTGGACTCGCTTGATATATGTTCTTTTTTTTACTCCTATGTAAATACTGTACTCCAGATTTACCTACTCTCTGTTATAGTTGATGCATCATAACTGTTATAGGACCTATGTATGTATTATTATTATGCTATTATAGTTTTTTTGTTTATTCTCATTCCCTCCGGTTGCTGATCTTGGGGATCTCTCTCAGATGTCACCACTGGCTTTCTCCCACATGGCCTGAGACTCCCCCATCCTGGGTCCCCTCTTGAAGCTCTGATTCCACACTCCCACCTGCCAGCAACCACATGCCTTGTATCCCCAGGGCAGGGCCACCACCACTACTGTGGCACTCCTTGAAATCCAATTTCTACAATCATGGACCGAGGCTCAGAGGATCAGGATGCAGGTGGGCAGAGTCCAATGGTGGGTGTGGGGGCCATGGTGCATCATTTCAGTCCCAGAGATTGGGGTGTTTCCTTTATCGGTGGTGACTGCTTCAACCCTCCCAATGGCGAGTGCAGACATGCAATGGTGTCCTGGTAATGGCACGCACGCTCCCATGCTTGCTCCTGCTGATGTCTGCCATGTTCTGCCTCCCCAAGCTTAGAGAATTGTTAGCTCAGTACCACCCAGTCACCGCTGGGAGGTACAGTGTTACCAGCCCCTACAGCCCTCCCTCCCCAGGAGAAGGTGAGCTGTCAGTAGATGCTCCAACCATCTCCTCCCCAGCTTAACCCCAGCATCCTGAGCTAGCACCTGAACACAGGTCACTGGTGAGATGCGAAGCGTGGCATCTAGCACCTCAGCCCTCAGTGTCTCTGGGCCAGCATATGCTGTTATAGCTGATGTATCATATCTGTTATATTACCTATGTATGTATTATTATATCGGTTTATGTACCTCTGTATCTGCTGGTTTCCCCATTTGCTAGGTCACACCTGAAAATGAGCCCTGACTCAGTGTGCTTTTCCCAGTTAGCAACATTATAAATAATAAATAAATAAATAAGGTATTTATATTTCCACTGACAACGCTCTTAAAGTAGTACTGCAATATTGGCTAGTCCAATTTTTTATTAGTAACAATGTATTTCTGGCAACAAAAAACATCAGCATACCCATTTTTCTTTTACCTTTAATTCACTCCAGAACTGAGATTCATGGTTTTGAAGTTTTTAACAGTTGCTACTTGTTTTTGGCCTTGACCAGTATGAAAAAAAAACTATTCATCAAAGTGAAGTGCCATGCTCTTAACCATTAATAATGTGTGCTTTCATCATTATGATTCAGCCACAGCGTGAATTCAGATTTTACAGTCAAAAAGGTAACATCAATGAAAGAGATATTATTAAAGTCAGTGCTAGTGATGGCAGTCTTCATTGGCTTGAGTCATTAATTACACAATTAGTAATAAAAGCTGATTTATAACTATCTAAGGGAATTACAAATATATTGATGGGGAATGTAAGGATATCAGAAACACAATATCACTAAACACACCAAAAGATAACTATGGCTAACAAATACTGTTGCCTTAAAGTTGTAAGAGTATGCGTGCTGAAATTCTTTTTTTTTGTACATTCTTTTTCACTGCTGGTCACAGGTGGTGGGGCATCTCTCAAGTGGGGCCCACTCAGCCACTCCTCTACCACTCCACCTGAACTCCTTTCCCTGACCAAGGAATCTGGTGCCGGTTCCCCTCCATGAACCCCACATGGGGAGATGGGAACCACGTAGAGTCACTTCAGAGGTGGCACTGGAGCATGTGGGAGTGGCTGAGGAGTGTCCACCAACACCTCCCCAGCAACCGGATGTTTCCACCTTGTGTTGCCCCTGAGATGGTGCATGCAATAACACCTGCATGAGGGAAGTGCCCTCACTGACATCCGCCGGTGCCTCCCCCAAAACAGCATGCTTATTGCCATACCTACCGATCTACACCAGGTGTCACCGCAGAGTGAAGCATCCCCACAACCCACCCCAGGAGAGGAGAGGAGAGCAATCCTCCAGATGCTCAATCCTCTCCTACCCCTGCCAACCCCAGGCAATCAGAGTCCATTTCCAAACCCCAGTTGCCAGCATGATGCAAGGTGTGGCATCCAGTGCCTCAATACCCGACACCAGGCCAGCATGTTCTGAAATTCTTAGAATAGCTGAACCATTGGCCTTCAGTCATTATTTTTCTATCATAAGATTGCATGTGAGGTCACTCTTAATAACTGAATAGCTGTCAGGGAAAGCATATACAGTACAATAATGTAGAAAAACTGAAGAACACTCTAAACGAGAATGACTACAGTACAAAGCAAGGTGCAAATCTAGCAGACAATTAGGAGCAGTTACATATGGATCATTCAGAAGAATGAACCAAATTTCCGAAACTAGTAAAACTAACAACAGCTGTAAATCAGTACACATTTTCTATCCCCTTTAAAGCCATGCATTGTTAGTCTCTGAAATCTTGCCCTCAAATCAGCCATGTTTTTCCAAGAATGAACACTGCATTCATTAACCAAAATGTTACTGTGGGATTACATTTGTTGTTGCATTGCATACCATCATGTATTTCATACCTGCTGTATTTTGTATGCATTTGTTTATGTTTTATCTGAAAGCAAATCTTGCTTTCCAGTGAAGAATCCCTTGCTGGCACAATGCTGTCTGTTTCAATTTCCAGACTCAAGATGGAATAAAACATTCTACTATGTGAGAATCATGTGTTTTAGGTGATAACATGCTCTCTGTAGTATAAGTCATATGGCTGGAACTTAAATTTGTATTTATTTATTTATTTACACGTTTAACCAGGAAGGCATACTGAGAAGAGTTGCTCTATTCCAGATGCAACCTGAGGGTCAAGACCCAAGACAATGGTACAGAATTAACAACACAATAGAGGTCCATCCACCATACAGACAATCAGCAAATAGTTACAAATAGGTAGAAGATCGATACAGGAATAATTTAGATGGTTACAACTGAGTACAGAGACGCAGTATTTGTACATAATTTGACATTAGTTGTAGCAAGAGCAGCAGGAGGAGAAGTGGGAGGTGTTAATTGCCAGGATTTAGTCACCAAGTCTGTTCTGAAGTTACGTTACATATGCAAGTGATAACACACAAGATGTACAGTATGTATATACTCTGATACACACACATACGCTCACGTACACACACACACACACACACACACACACACTCACACACAAGGGAAAGCTTCCTTCCTTCCTTCCTTCCTCAAGAAAAGTGTACTTCACAGCTATTAGCTGATATTAGCCACATCTGGATACAGCAGGTGCAAGCCAATTTCAAAACTTTTTGAAATTAATGCATGAGACAAAAATACATTTTTACCTCATTACATGAAGATTTTATATTGAAATGTAAATATGATTCATATAATCACTTTTTAAGCAGCTTTAACTACACAATTTAAAATTAGTGATGTGCAAAGTTGGGAAACTTTGCTCTGTGGATTAATTCATGAATTCACCACATTTCATGAAGTTATTCCATTGTATGAAGTCCAAATTCATTGAAAACTGATAACTTCATGAAATGCAAAGTTGCCAAATCCCCCAGTGGAGTTTGGCACAGAGGTGAAGTTTGCAATGTGCAAAGTTGGTAACTTTGCTGGCCCGAACAACAGTTTTCATTCAATTTCACAGTCTGAAATCCATCAGTTGCCAAAACCTAAACTTTCCCTACTGTCCAGTGCTCCCTCCACCAATGACTGGCCATTGTAAAAACATAAACTTTCACTGGTGTCTAGTGTGTCCCCCCCGCCAATTGCCAGCCCACTGTGTACAAATAAAATTTCCCTGGTTTCTAGTGGTCCCCCCATTGCTGATCACCAGCCCAATGTGTAAGACACTTTCCCTGGTTCCTAGTGGTCCCACCTTGCTGAATACTATCCCAATACGAAAATGGCACTTTCCCTGGTGCTTGTCATCCCCCCTCGCTGATTGCCAGCGCTATGTGTAAAATACACTTTCCCTGGTGCCTAGTGGTCCCCCTCACTGATCACTGACCCAATGTAAAAATGACACTTTCCCTTGTGTGTAGTGTGCCCCCTCACCGATCACCAACCTGATGTGTAAAAGACACTTTCCCTGGTGTCTAGGGGTCCTCCCTCACCGATCGCAGGCCTAATGTGTAAAAGATACTTTGCCTGGTGCAGGGTGGGCAAATCACTTTTTGGCCTGCTGGCCAGTTTGGCCACCATACATCAAAATTTGGTGGCCAGACTTTTTTTGGTGGCCAATTCTTTTGTGCCCACTATACTATAAAATATGGTGGCCAATTTTTTGACTTGCCTTTCAGCCGAGGAATTGTCTATTAACCTACATTTGGGAAAGTCTTTACCAGAGATCCTGATGAGAATTAGCCTGCAAGAACAGCATCAAGTATTACACAGGAGGGATAATTTATGAAGTACAAATTCAAAGTCCTGGTCTGCCTGTCTAATCCAAAAAGGGAAGCAAGGGTGACACAACTATGAGAAAATGAGATGAAAATCACCAAGATGGTAACTAACTACTGAAGATGGGTGGGACCATCGGAGAAACACCATGATGAAACCCAAAAAGGGAAGGGCGGCACAACTATGAGAAAATGAGATGAAAATCACCAAGAGGATAACTACTGAGGATGGGACTGCGGAGAAAGAAACACCATGTGAGTGGACTGGAGTCCGACCAGATCATGCTGATTTACAAGTGGAAACAAGTCTTAAAAGTGTACACTTTTTTTTTATATATATATATAAAGCAAGAAAATTTTCAGAATACATGTTGTGGTTCTCTTACTGTCTTGTGTGTTCTTTTTTTTGTGGGGGAGGGGGTGGGGTTACTTTTTTTGTGACTTATTTTGTTTTCATGACATGGCCAGGCCTGTGCTGCTGTTGTGCTGTTACCACCACTGTAGGGTCACTAAAATTTCATTTGTGAGGGCAAGGGTAGAAAATAAATTTTAAATGATTCCTAGAACTATGGCTGACAGATTGCTAATAGTATTTCTGTTGCTGTCTTCAAAATGGGTCCAGACTCCACCTCCCACTCCAACCACTGTCTCTGTCTCCACTTTCAAGTCATCTCCTCCAAGTCTGACTCGTCCTCATCTGTTTCTGCTTCCAAGTCCATTACATCTGGATATGTGACTTTATGCCTAGAAAGATACCGATATCCAGGTGTAGATGAGTACCAGTGATCAAGTAATGGGTCTGGATTAAAGTTCTCAATTGTGGGTCCATTTAAACTGATCATCAGCAGATCATCCATAGTACTATCAATAAGATTGTTATGAGATATTGTTTTAATCCTGGTATGAGCATTAAATCCCCTTTTCGCAAGCAGCTGTACTCACTGGCATTACCTGAAAAAATGTGACCAACAACCGTAACAGACCAAATCTCTTTAGATTTTGGTGAACCTTTCTTAATGCACGCTCTGTATTTTGATTTTTTTTACAGCATTTTTAAAATCTTGCAACTCTTCCAAAAGATGTTGCGTAATTTCTCTTTCAAGTTCAGCATCCAGCTCTGGATCAGATAATAGTTGCCCTGAACCGTATTGCTTTTTCAGAAATGACATGTAACTCCAGCAAAGCCCCCGTTATGGATTCCTGACCAAAATTTAGAAAGAAAGGGTCATCAGGAGAAGGCCAAACAGTTGTGTCAAAGACTGAAAATTGTAGTCTTTGGACTGCCACATGGGCTCAAATCTGTCGCTTAAGAATCCAGCCACACTGTTACATACTTTCTCCTTGATCAGTTTGCGGGCATTTTCACTGGAAACAATCTCCTTGGCTGCTTGGTCTGAAGCAGTGGTCTGCCTGGTTCTTTTTTGCCTTTTATTCCTATTTTTATCTACAGGAGGAGCTACAGGACTAGGAGGAGTGTTGACATCCACACCACCAGTAAGGAGAGTGTCCTCCGAACTTGCATACTCTAAAAACTGTGCGTCAGTAGGGCCTGCACTGGTCTTCAGCTTGATGAGCTCTGAAATGCAGCTCTCCTCATGTGGCTGTACCTGAGTAAGAAGCAGACACTCTTTCTGGACATTTTGAGAAACCCTTCCAAAAATAGATAAATAATCTTGTTGAAAGGCCAAGAATCACATTTTTTTTTTTACAAAGTTCAAGTGTCCTTTAGCACTGTCTGCATCAGGCCTCCCACTGTGCTGTGATGCAGTGTTCTCTAAGTGTGCAATTATTGCTGGCAGATTGTGGAGAAGAGCTGACACAGCACTGTGGTGCAAACTGACCCAGCACACTGTGAAAATGCTGACCAGTTTTTTCAGCTCAATTAAAAGGGTGTTGGCGTCTTCCTCCAAGGCTCTCATTCTTCAGTGAGAAGAATAATAAAATGAATATAGGGCACTCAAGCCATTTTTGTTTTCTTGAACTTCTGGCATATGTTTTTGGGCATACAGAATGGCAAGCTATAAAAGATGTGCAGTGCAGTGAGTTGCAATTAACCAAGGCAGGCCACTGCTTTGTAACTTGGCTGTGACTCCGCCATGTTGTCATCCCAGAAATCCATGAAAGAGTTTTCCATGAAGGGATGTTAAGTTTGTTAAAGAGTGAATCAAATGCTGCAATGTATCCATCGGCATCTGCTTTCCCTAATAGCTTGGTACCAGTGAAGAAAGCATTTGTAGAACTATCATCTCCAATATAATTGATAAACACATTCACAAATTCCCTTACACTTCTGTCAGTGCTTCTGTCTATTAACAGCCCAAGAGCTGGAGATTTTTTCATTGCTTCAGTTTTGTTTGTGCATATTACTGTTGCAATGTGATGCACAAACTCGCAGTACCTTTTAAGATTTGTGTATTGTTCAATCACTTTTATATTACATTTGCGTAACAGTAAGGTATGAAATGGAAAGTCCCGGAATGGCCTACCTCTTGATGCCAAAAAGTAGGCAACATTCAAAAGACACCGCATGGATTCCCTCATTGCACCATTCATCTTTTGAAAACGAAAGGCCATAGGTATGGATTCAGGTGCCATTTAAGCCCTTTCAGCCAGAATACATTTTACATGGGAACTGCTTGCATCATGAATTTTTATAGATTCCATTTTGAAAGTACTGCTACCAACAAAAAACACAGATGTATGATCTGCCAGATGGAGTTGTTTCATACACACCTTGCAACTCATAGTGTTGCTTTGCTTCTCATACTGAAGCCAGTCAAATTCCCATGACCATTCAACCCTGAATTTGCATTTCACCGAATCTTTTTTCCTGTTGGTAGGATTTACTCTGGGCAGAGAGTTGGAGGAAGATGAAGTACTCGCAACGGAAACACTAGAAGTAGTGGAAGAGGAAACGATATGAACATGAACATCAGGGTCAGTGTGATCGCGACCGTCACCCTGGCCCCCTCCTCGCCCCGATATAGAAGAAGCAACAGCAGCAGCAGCAGGGTTAGTGTTAGCAATAGGAGGATTTATATTCACCTGATTAGTAACATCAACAATGTTTCTGTCAGTGCCACTGACTTGGAGAATGGTTTTGTTATGTTTAATAAAGCTAAAGCAAAACAAATTTGGTTGTTTTTGTTTCTTTCCAGACATCTTTTTACTACTCCAATATTACAAAGCAGTATAGAATGAGTGACTGAAGATGACAGCACAGCAGCAGGAAGTTTTTGGGTGTCCACACTCCCCTCCACACCAAGAAAGCCTGACACCACCACAGGAGGACTGGATGGACTGATGTTTTTATACAACCAGACGCTGTCACTAATATGCACAAGTCAAGCAAGCCACACAGGTTATAGTACTATGGACTTTTAATTAATTGTGGCAAGCTTCATTCTTTTTTTTGTTTGGGTCCAACTCCAGCCCCCTCCCAAAAAAGCCTGACACAATCTCAGGAGGACTGGACAAGACAGATGGACACAGTCAATAATATTCACAGTGCACACAGACACAGGTAGTTGACTGTACTATGGACTTTTAATTATTGTAGCAAGCTTGTATTCTTTTTCTTCTTGACTCACCCACTGCAGGACTGGACTAGACAGGTCAGGTGGACTGTCAAACACAACAGAAGTTGGCAATAATATGCACACACTGGTAGCTAATATGGACTTTTCATTAATTGTGGCAAGGCTAGGGCAAGCATTATTTTTTTGTTTGGGTTTGGGTCTCCCCGAGTCCCCTTAAAAAGCCTGACACAACCACAAGAGGACGAGACAGATGGATAGATTGATGTCACACAACCACAAAGAGACGCTGCCACTAATATGCACACACAGACACAGGTAGCCCTATCTGGAACTATTTATAATAATAAGCTTAATTTGTTACTTAGGTTCCCAATCCCCTCAAAGCCTGACACAACCACAGGAGGATGAGAGATGCCCAAATGGACTGTCACAGCAAGACACTGTCACTAAAAGGGGCACACAGCATAGGTAGTCCTATGGACTTAAGTTCAGCAGACTTTTGTAATGAAATGCTTGCTGTCAAAACTAATGGTACTCAGGCAGTCTGACAGTCCTATGGACTTGTTTCAAATAATTATACCAATATCAAGCTGTTGTTTTCTACAACAAACAAGAGGTACACACTGACACACAACCACAGGAAGATGACTGTATATGGAGTTTATTATGGACAGACTTTCACAAGATGCTTTGATGTCACCACTAGACAGTAGGCACACACAGCAGTAGACCTGCTGTTTTAACAAAACTTAAGCTGGTAGTCCATCCTTTCCTTTCTCAGTCAGTGCTATCAGGGACCAGGTACTTTTTGCAGGCTTTTTATTTTTTGCCCAGAAGCAGCCCACACTAAATCACTTTAGTAAATGGCACACTGCACAGGCAGGTATTATCAGCAGTGCTGTGCCAGTAGCTCACAAATTTCCACCAGAACCTTACTATTATTAACTTTTTTTCAATACTTTTTTTAACTTTTTTTTTGTTCAGTCCTGCTAAGTCAGACCCCTCTACAGAAAATGCAGCTCTGCTTACAAGCTTTTCAAAGATTAGACCTTGAGATTCTCTGAGGGAAACAAATCTCACAAACTGATGACTCCCACTGTACCTAGCTCTCACAAGGATCTTTTAAAACAAGACCCCCGTCAGAAAACTGCAATGTTTATATATTTTTTACTATCTGCTGTCAGCAGCACAAGGCAATTCTCCGCTTCAGTTTGAACACTGACCACTCTCCCCTTCCCCCTCCGCTATTGAGTCAGCATGTCATCGATCTATGTATTTTTTATGCCTTTAATTCCACCAGCCAGGTTAATATACAGGACAGGTATAACATTTTACAGCCCTTAAAAGAGCTTTTGGTACAAGTTTGCCACAATACACAACAAGTATTTCTTAGAGTCAGAGAGCAAGAGCCAAGAGCACCCTCTCGATCTCCACCAGAATCAAAGTGGTGGGCTAGAGCTTTCTCCTGCATGCTTAATACAGCAGCCTCCCCAGCAACTGACCACATGAACGCACAAAGGCTTACCTCACAGTTTTCATCCATTTTGGTCCTTGGTGAGCGCAGACTCTTGTAGTTCTTTTAGAGCTGACAGGCATCTGGGTGGCTCATAAATCGCGCTCCCTTCCCCGACGTGGCCACGCATACACTGTCTTGCACTCCAGAAGAAAGAAAAAAATGGATGTCACGCATGTGTGATGATGGCACAATGATGGTAGCTCAGCAAAACAATGAATGGGAGGCATGCTGAGCTACCACGCATGCGCACCACCGAGTGCTTACTACTCACCACAATGGTGACTTTTAAATGAAATATAGTGGCCAGAATGATTAGCTAGGTCACATTTAGTGTCCTGGTGACCCTATTTGTCCCACCCTGCCATGGTGTCTAGTGGGCCTCTCTCACTGATTGCTGTCCTAATGTACAATAGACACTTTTCCTGGTGTTTAACAGACCCTCCACCCCCCCACCTCAGCAGGTAGCGCCCCACAACACTGCTCCCCCCATCCCAACCCTCAGCCAGTGACTGGCACAGCCCTGTCCTCTCCAACATGACCATCCACTGTCTATGTACTGTAACAGTACATGGTCATTGACAACTCAGTTGGCAGCTGGCCATAGTGGAGAGTTGAGGGCTGTGCCAATCACTGGCTCAGGGTTGGGATGGAGAAGCAGGGTGGTGGGCACTACTTGCAGAGGTGGAGGGTGAGGGGTCTTCTAGACACCAGGGAAAGTGTCTATTGTATATCAGCCTGGAAATCAGTGAGGAAGACCACTAGACACCAGGGAAAGAATCATTTTCTCATCGGTATAACGATTGGCCAGGGGGAGACCACTAGACACTAGCAAAAGTGTCTTTTACACACTGGGACAGTGATCAGCAAGGGGGAACCACTAGATGCCAGGGAAAATGTCTTTTACACATCAGGCCAGTGATAGGTGAGAGGGACAACTAGACATCAGGGAAAGTGTAATTTTCACATCAGTCCAGCGATTGGCAAGGGGGAACCACTTGGTACTGGGGAAGTGTCTTTTACACATCGGGCTGGTGATTGGTGAGTGGGGACCACTAGACATATGGGAAAGTGTCTTGTACACATCTGGACAGCGATCAGTGAGAGGGGGACCACTAGACACTAGGGAAAGTGTAATTTTCATATTGGGTCAGCTGTGTGCAATGGGGGGACACTAGACTCATGGAAAATGTATTTTACAAATCAGGTAGCAATCAGATGGGGGAGGCTCTAGACACCAGGGAAAGATTTTATTTAATTTTTTCCTGTAGATGTATACCAACTTGAAAAGCCACTCAGCTGTCTGCCAGCCAGCTTTATGCAACACTCCAAAATCACCTCCCCACATGACCATGGTGCACTGCCAAATCCATATGATGATCACTAAAAATGCATCAAATATGCATCTCCTCTTGGACTACAACCATACCATACCAAGTTTCAGACCACTTGGACAAAATGTTATTGAGTTATTCATAAAAAACCCAAAAGGAGCCATTGGTGGAAGTAATTTTGACCCAATTTCCCTTTTGTGTACCCCAAGGGGAAGTTACAGGCTAAGTTGCGAAGTGAAGCTACAAATGTCGAATTTCCTTTTAAATAGAAAAACTTTATGAAATGATCCACAGAGGCAAATTTGGTGACTTAGCCAGAACTTCACCAGTGAATTAAACCTTTGCAACATCTCTATTAAAATCCATTCTTATAAAAACATTTACACAGTTTTTAAAGGAGGTTCTTTTGTAGAACCAATTAACTATAGGCCAATATCATTACTGTCTGGAGTGTTGAAGGTCTTGGAGAGGCTGGTTCAGAGGCAGTGGAGTAGATACTTGGAAGATAATTTTCTCCTGTCCTGTTACCAGTCTGACTTTTGAAAGGGCCATTCCATGGACACTACGCTCACCGATCTGGTAGATAACATCGCCACTCATTTAAATGAGGCAGATCAGTGGGTGCGGTGTTTGTGGATCTCTTCAAGGCCTTCGACACCATAGATCATAGTATACTGTTTGACAGAATGTTGGGGCTGGGGATAGATAATGAAACCCTTCCTTGGTTTCAGTCATACTTAACTAAAAGAGTCCAGCAAGTGCAGGTTGGGGAAGCTTTATCAAAACCAGTTGTCATTAAAAGAGGAGTCCCCCAAGGCTCGATATTGGGCCCTTTATTATTCATAATGTATGTGAATGAGTTGCCAAGGGTAGTTGAACTTTCTGTTTTGAGAATGTATGCAGATAGTACAGTTATATTGGCATATGGAAATTCAATTCAGGAGATGGAGAAATGTCTCCAAAAAGATTTTAGTAGGATGGAGACATGGTTGTGTCAGTCAAAACTTGTGTTAAACAGTAAAAAAACAAATTCTATGATTTTCTCGAGTAAACAGAAAGTTACAAGTATTCATCATAAAATGTCCATAAAAACAGTAAATAATGAAACATTAAATCAGGTGGAGCTCTATAGGTATTTGGGGGTAACTATGGATCAAACTTTTAAATCTGACATTCATATAAAAGACTTAGTAAGTAAAACCAATAACAAATTAGGAGCTCTTCGGAGGTCAAAATACTGTTTAAATCAGAAAATGAGAGGGGATAATATAAACCAATTGGTTATACCTTGCATTGATTATGGAAGCCATGTCTATGGCATGGCTAGTAGGAAACATTTAAGAGCTATTCAAGTGCTATATAATAATTTGACCAGATTTGTATTAAACTGTGAGTATTATACTCATCACTGTGACATGTTTATGTTACTACAGTGGCCTCACTTAGAGCAACAAAAGAGAACAAAAATGGTTAAAACAGATTCATGGGGTGGTACATAACCAGAACCCTAGATACCTTGTAGAAAAAATGTCACACGTGACATACAGACATAACCATAGCCTTAGAGGTAATGGGGGAAATAAATTTATTACACCTAAATTACATAATAGATTTGGGGAATGACTTTTGGAACAAAAGTAGCTAAGCTGTGGGCCCCAATAGATGATGAGATAAAACAAATTCAACAATTAAAACATTTTATGAAAGTTATTGGTTTTGATTTAAGAATGAAATGCATGTGTAACGGTTGAAGTGTTTACTCAATGGATGGACTGACTAAAGTATACATGACGAGTGTAGAGAAGCTTTCTTAATCCTAGGAAAACCAGCTGAACCATTAAAGTTTTTAGCTAAGTTATGTATTTTGTCTATTAGTTTGGTCTTAGACCTTTGAGTGAGTGTAAGAATGTAGAGAAGGATGAACTGAAATTAATAATGGATTAATTGTTGTTGTTATGATGTACATTGTATAAGTCTGTAATGTGTGCAATATGTTTATAATTTTATATGTAAACTGTTACAGGTCCATCTTGAAAAAGGGTTGCTGACCCAATTATGTTTTAACATTGCTACCTGTATAAAAATTAACTTTTTACTACTACTACTACAATTTATTTGGTATTTGGTATTAACCAGTTACCTGGACAGGCTAGATGGGCCTTGCAGTTCTTATCTGCTGTCAACTTCTATGTTTCTATGTTAACAACCAATAAGATGTGTGTATATAGCAGAATATAACCACACATTATTACCATAGATTTTAATTCTTATAAAATAAGTTGATATTGATGCAAGAAAATAGGCAAGAGTTTCAGATCAAAGACATGAGTATATTGTTGGATATCCCACGGTCATGTGCTCAGATACACCAATCAAAGTATATAAATTATCTAATCCACTATGGGACAGCCAATAGTCTGACTTGGAATATAACAGTCTAAAATTCTTGTGAGGTTCTGATCCTGTCCCAAAGCAAGAAAAAGCACAGACAGACCAGTCTTCTTTCACCCATCAGTTTTAATTTTCTTTTTAGCCACAGAGTATTTTTGTTTATAATACCAATGTTTTGAGACTATATTTAATCTCTTTATTGGGGTAACATGGTTATTAAAAAACAAATATGCATATCAATGACTCTTTATTTTTGATATTCAAAATTACAATTACATTTTTAAAACATAAATAAATGGAGTGGATCAATCTCTGAATCATCTCATAATTTGTGGTAGAGGGTTTCAATTAATATTTTGCAATATTATCCAGTCATTTCCAAAATATCAGTGACTGAACCAGTATGTACAGTGAGCTTAATTTTCAAAGGTGGTGGAATGACACATAGCGCTTGCAGCAAAGAGAAATGATGAAAGGGGCCCACTGCACAACACCATGCATCATTCCTGATTTTCAAACGCAGCCTTCAGCAAAAGTGGGGCGGCCTGTGCCAGGCAAGGTTGCACCACACTTGCAGCAAACTATGGGCCACACCACATTGGAAAGGGGGCATGCATCAGGAAACTGATGCACCATCCCCTTTTTTGTGATTTTTCAAAGAGGCAGGACCTGCCAGTGCTTAGACCAGCCTAACTAAAAGGACTGGATATATAGAGCAATAACAGAATCTGAACCAGTATTTAAAAAACAGCTTCTACTGGAACAAACTCTGGTCAGAGCTGATAAGGCTGTGGAGAGCTTTTAGGAGTGGCAAGAGCATTGAAAAGAATATGCGACGCTCTTGTGATGTAACTGATGCTGAAGCAATTACAGAACTGGTCATGCCTGATACTTGTGCATGCACAGTTTGCCCCTGAGTCAGTCATGTATAACATGGCAGTGATGACATGACTACATACACATGATACTAGCATATGCACAGTTTAAGTCAGCACCACCATGTTGCACATGGCAGCCGTCAGTATCTCAACAAAGCTATCCTGTGTCAGTACATTGCACGTAGACGTAAACATGGGTAAAAGCAAGACCCCACTGAAAATGAGATACTGCATCTCAGCCAGCCTAACCTGTATCACTGCATTGTAAAAATGGATAAAATTGGGACCATCCCTGAAAGTGATATACTGCATCTCAGCAAAGCTATCCTGTGTCAGTACATTACCAAAATGGATAAAAGTATGGCCCCACTAGATGTGAGATACTGCATCTCAGTCTGGCTATCCTGTGTCAGTACATTGTAACAGGGCTATACAGGTTCCGGGGACATGTGAAACTTGAGAACAAAGCTTGAGAGATTCCAACATTTTTCCAGAGCCTCTGTGATATGTTGCAGGTGAGTTTTACTATTTAAAATTAATAAGAACACATAAAACAGCCTTAATATTTGTTATAGTGATTTTACTGACAGGTATAATGAAGTCAGTTGCGTACATATATTGATTTGAGCATACAGGAAAATGTACAGGAGTTTTGTCCCAGTTTTACATGGAAAACACACGGAAAAGGAGGGTGCCTTCCTATAGGAAAATGCTTTGTTCAATCTGACATATTTTTTGAACATTACATCAGCTGCTACAAGTATGTCAATATAAGATCAGTCACTAGGGCTGCATGAGCATAGCCCTGCAGTCCTCTTGGTAGGGCTAGTAGAAAAGCACTTCTGCATTCCTTCCGAACCAACAACATGATGAGGTGACAAAATTCATCACCTCCGTGCCTCTGGACATTTGAACGCTGCACACTGACAAGCACTATTTTGTCCCCTTCCCCTGCCTGAACTATCTTTAGCAGCTCATTACCACCCCAGAGCCAGCACCAAGGTGAGCCGCTCTGTTGGACTCTCCGTGTCTCTCAACAGCAAATCAGTGATACCACGGCACTGGCTTTCTCCCCGGTGCACGGCCCCAAGCACTTAGCTGCCTGGTTGTGGAGGAAAACAGTGGGGATTGTGGCACAAATGTTCAGTAAGGCACAGGAGAGGGATAGAAAAATATTCACTCTCTCCCTGGTACACTTCCCCATGGGCACCATGGTGGAAATGTTCAGGAAGGCACAGGAGTGTGAAAGAGAAATACTCCAGAAGCACCTTAAACTTTTCAGTGTGGGATTTGCAAACCACTTTCATGTTGGTGCCATTTTTTTAAGCATTAAAATGCTGTTTTTCCCTCCATTTCATAAAGAATGCCTTGTATTTCATTTTAATGCATTTGCGAGTCTGAAGTACAGAATGTGGGCTCCTTTTCCTGTAATATAAGCAATGGAGCAGTTTCCCTACAGCCGACCACATGGAGCTTGCATTCCTGGGGAGGCTGTTACTCTGTTTATTTATTTGTATTTCAGATGACACCTTTGAGTCGAGGGCTAATTTTACAAAGATTCCACGTCAAGGCAATAAGGACAATAAGGTACAAAACATAACATGATCATTACAATGGAACTTACAAAAAAAAGACAATTAAGGTTACAATAAAAGCAGCCAAGGACATTGTCAAGAAATTGTGTTGCAAATTAATTATACAGTACAAGTCATAGGAGGCTCAGTGAAGCTTTGTTAGGAGTGGATTAGTGGGAAAAGAGAAAGAAGATTGGTGGTGAGGGGGTGGTATGGGAGAAAGAGAAAGAGAGAGAGAGAGAGGAAGGAGGGGGGAATATGGAGGGCATCGCATTGGATATGTGGTAGATGGGAAACAGCAAGGAAGGAGGAATGGGGGGATGAAAAGGGAGGGGAAACAGAGTCATCCTATACCCAATAATGGTGGGTAGGAGAGGAGGAGGAGCTGAGACAGTGAGGAGGGATGCATGAGGGTAGTATGCCTGGAGGGGGATTATAAGAAGCAATCACAGAAGGCACTAGCCATGAGGTGTTGACGTAATTTACACTTAAAAGCACCAATCGTGGCAATGTTGAAGATTTCTGTAGGTAGCAAGTTGAACCAGGTGGAGGCTCTGACAAGGTAAGTACGCTGAGCTTGAGAGGTCCGGCAGTGAAGTATTGTAAAGGTTAGACTGTCCAATCTTCTAGTTAGGCAGTGGACACGCTGTGGGGTCAACATTGATTGGACTCCGGGGGCATAAGACCCATTGATCTCTTCTTAGCTAGGATGCAGGTCTGGTACTTTAGCCTGCTGGATAGCTGGAGCCAGTTAGCCTGCTCATAAATGTCACATGTGTGAGAAAGGCGGGGAGCTGAAATAAGGAGTCTACATGCCTTATTAAGGGCTACAGCTATGCACCAAGAGTGCAGTATCAGTAGCAGATCCATAGATAACAAGCCCGTAGTCAATAGTTGAGATAACAGAGCTTTGGATAGTGAAGTTCAAGCTTCAGCCATTAGGCAATGTTTATGCTTGTATAGTAGCCCTATGTGGGAGTTCACAGTTTTAGCGATATTGTCAATGTGTTTGGTATATGAGAGGGAGCAGTCAAGGGTCAGTCCCAGATATTTAAACATATCCACCTGCTCAAGGGTGATGCCTTCATGGTTGTTAATTATGAGCTCATGGTCCTTACATTGTTTTAGTTTTTTTGTGGTTAAGAATGAGTGGGCTCCATAAGCTTTGTTCTTAATTTTTAACAAAGTTCTTCTCTCTCTAGATCCTTTTCAGGCAATAAAGAAGTTAGGGCAGAGGAAAATACCTTTCTGGCATGCTGTAGAGAATGGGAAATCAGCTGGGTGAGAATCACTCAAGAAGGTTGTGGTAAAGCACTCTCTCTCATTCCTGAAGTAAGCAAACTGTGGTGCAATACTGTAAAACTTGTTACAAATTCAAAAATGCACTATCTAATGTTTTATGACCCCCCGAATGAACTAAGAAATGTTCACATGTCCAAGAATATTATAAGGCTAAAAAAATAAGCCAATTGCACCCACACAGTTAATGTGTTTATTTTAATGATTTATACATCCAGGGGCCTAGAATCCTGCAGTGTTTGCCAGGAGAAAAGTAATTTAGCATTTTCTTACAGTAAATGTACACATATACCCCAGTAATTGGGCTAGTACCTTTTCCTAACCCTCCCAGATTAATAAACAAAGTTATTTCTCAAGACTGCAGAAGCTGGGGTGGGGTGAAACGGCATGTGCACAAACATGTACTTTCAATTAACAAGAGAGTGTGAGGGGCATAGTTATTAAAGTGTGTAAACTGAAAGGGTATTTAGTGCTGCAGTGACAGCAGCAGTTAATGAAATGTGCAGATTGTTTATGAAATTTGTCTATATTACACTTACAAACAGAAGCAAGAAGACAAAACATTTTCCTGCACGTTTCTGGTACACAGTTTAAATAAAGATATGGCAGAACAACAGATATTTCAGCAAAGGGCGGTGAAGGGCATGGGAACCTTCCAGTTTACAGAACTATAATTTAGTTTATAAATAACAACTCAAATAAATAATTATACAGTATCACATTTAAAGAAGAGATTCATAGGAAGAGAAACATGACAAAGCTAAACATCAGATCTGTAGCGGCCATTGCTATTTTAATCTGATTACATCAGTTTACCCTATCTAAAAAAGAATAATAAATACCACAGTTGAGAGAGATCGGGGATCGAGATCAGGTATCACAGCTATGAATCTGACTCATAGTGAAAACGCATCCTGTCCTCAAACAAGGAAACAGGTGACACATAGCCGTCAAACCTAATGTTGATACACGTCTTGGAGTTCTGCAGTATTATTAGCGCTGCAGTGGGCTTTGATTATTGAAAGCATTGTTTAATTTCTGCTTTGTCTTTGGTGACTCCCTCAAGAAGCCTCCTATTTACAGGTACTTCCTAAAGGCGATATGAAATAAATATGTTAATAATAAGTGTGTCACTCTTCATAACTGCGGCATGTGTCTTTTTCACTACTTATAATTACTTTTTATATAAAAACATATTTTCAATGTCATCAGTCTTTGAGCTCAATTTCTGAAGCTGAGCAGTGGGTTTGCACAGGCAAACCAATAGTTCAGTCTGAATCAGACAATGACATATTTTACTCCCGCATGCACAACAGCTGTAAGCAATGAATTCAAACTGCCATGGCCAAACCACCTTACATTCAATCTACTTTAAAACAGCAATATTCACTTTTTATTGACCTATTTGTCCTGTTTTGCAGTAGATCTTCAGCATAAAATGAGAGGTCTTCTGCAGTTGAAATCTTTCTCTCATGCTCTCTGTGCTCCCCTCAGTATCTTTTTTTTTTTGGGACTGTCCCTGCAAACTCCTTTGGACTCATGTGTAGGCTGCACATATTTCTTGCCCCCACATTTGTCTATGGGACTGTTTGACATTTTAATGGTTTTCTGGGATTTTTCTCCCTCACAGTATGTATGTGTGCAGGAGTCAGTGCTCTGCCAGACCACTGACATGTTGTTCAGAAGAAAAATTCTGGAAAACCTCCAGCAAGTCAAACACTCCATTAGTTTGCCTCCTGCTAACATCAAAGGTAGTGATCTAGACTAAATAATCCCTCCTATATGTAGGGCACCTGTTTAAATGCCATCAGGGAGGCTTAATTACCAGTGACCACCTTGTAGGAAGATTGCCTTACTGCATAGCCATTTTGTAGAGAAGGGCTATAAACTGATACTCTGCAAGCAGCAGCATCTTTGGGTCCAACTAATAGCAGAACTGAATTAATTCACAGTCAGTCGAGAGCATCACAGTCCGGTGGCAGATATAATGTTGTCACGGTTTCCTTATTTGGAGAACATTGTTAATAGGCATGGGCATATCTCGCAGGAAGATCCAGACTTGGGAGAAATTAACCAAATGCTCCTGAGGATGGCACACAAAAGAGCACCTACTTTGTCTGATACTTTGGTACACAGTAGGCAAATATTTCCCTGGTAGTCCAGTGGTCCCTCCACCCTCGCCCGTTCTCGAATCACCATCCTCCTATTCTACTATCTCGTATTAGGAAACAATAGCTTACAGGGTCAGTCCAGTTCTCATTAAAGAAAGCTGCTTCCATTATCTATCATTGGCAAATGTTCTAAACTCTCCCTCTAACCTTGGTTGGTTGGAATCAGAAGTCTTTTTTGTTGTTGTTATACAATGAGTTTTAAATAAACATATTAATATGTTACCATATAAAAATTGCCTATAAAAATGAAGAGATTCACAAGTAACAAGTCTGCAGTAAAGGAGTTTACAAAGTATTTTCAGATAAAATGTGAAGCAATAGTGTTTGCAATATTATTTAAGTGATATGCCATGGTTAAAAATACTGTTTTCATATTTTTTTCTGAAAATGTTATTTAATTAAAAATTCAGTCCATTCCATTTACTATATATTTTTGGTCCAAATGAAAAGGAATCACTGAAAAAGGCACCATCAGGCTAACATGCACTTAACACTAACAACTGAAAAAAAATGACATTAGTTTGGTAGACGCCTCAGTGTTGGAATTAGGGAGAAAACTGAGGGGCACCTCTCACCTTTGATGTAAAATGGAAGACACCGATGGGTGCTGGGGACACAGTTATTCATCAGACATTGCATTTTTACACTGTATAAGTTTATCAGTTTTCCGGAACCAATAATTTCTCCTACCCTAACCCTGCATGTAACTCTACTTAATAGCCTATCCAGTAGTAGAATTAACTAAAGAAATACAGTGGGAATGGGGAAAGGTGGGGTAGCTGGGGTAGTTTAAGAAACCAGGATGTTGAAATAATAGATAAAGAACACAGAAATAGGAATGAAAACACAAGAAGTCAAAGAAAATATTTATTAGCGCTACAGAATTAAATATAAACATCCAAATTTGCCTGTCTGTAAGAATGCACTTTTTGCTCCCTGACACACAAACACACACACACTAGCTCATATCCACATTGCAACACCTCCCCATAACACACATGCAATTGAAAATGTAGCTGGATTTCTAATAACAAACAATAGATAATTGTGTACTTTATGCTGTAACACCCAACTGCCTTATGCATGTATCTTATAGACAGTCCCAAGCAGATCAACAGCAGCTGAATAACCTCCCATCATTTCCCCAACACAAACAAAAAAATTTAAATTTACTAAATTACGCTGTCAGTCAGCCTGACATGATCAAATCTCCTTTTCAGCAGAAACACCTTGTTAAAACTTTATGATTTGAATAAAAAAAAGTTATAGGAAAGAAGGTGTACAGTCTTAAAATAAAACAATAAAATAAAAAAAGGTTCAACCCATATTGGAATATGTGACTCAGTATTCATTTTGAAAAAGTACTGCGTCATCTATATTTATGTATGCATTCATGTACAGTATGTATGTATGTATGCATGTGTGTATGCATATATTTAATTATGTTTTGGTTATCTGAATAGTGTTTACAGTTACTGGAATGCTAGTGGTGGAAAAAACTGCAGACAAGCCAGTCTAGTTTTCTGTTCACTTGCTACTACATACAGTAATAAATACAATCAATCTGTGGATGTACAAAATTGTGGCTGTTCTCTCCTCCAACATATGTGAAATCAGGTGACTGGCTTATCTCCGGTGTAATTGGTAGCTATTTACTTTTATTTTATTGAAAATCATTAGGAATTGAATGGCATAATTATAATAATCTAGAGACTGTGAACCTATCTTATTAGGAGCTCAGCTCTGCAGATGACCCTCCTCTGTGACTGCAAACCTAGAGCTTTTTCTGACTGTGGCAGTGAGAGTGCTACATTCTTGGACAAATATTGGAGGTTAGAGGGTGGTGAGAGCCCCTCTGCTAATATCAAATTTTCTTTGGAGACTCGGAGTGACTTTTTGGATATTACCTAAGCTAACCTCTTCATTTGGGATAGACATACTGTTGGACATTGATTCAAAACACATTGGACCCATTACTGCTGTGTTCTTGACCACTTATAGGGTTACTGGATTTTTTTTAATTTTTTTTTAGCTACTTTAGGTTATTTGTTATGGGGTAGTTAAGTTATTGTAATTTTAGGAGGGTGGGGATGGTAATTCTGTTTAGGAATTTAAGGATTTTATTTTGAATTTATATGAGTGGATGTAATTGTTTGATTGAGTGAGTGAATGATTGATTCGATTTGCTGCTGGGAGTAGAATTGGCAGGATGTGTTGGCAGAGGGCTTCAATGGGCAGGCATCAGTCTCCCACTCAGCTCAGGGCCATTCACCCCATCCATTGCCCCCACTTTCAGCTGAGGTCTATAGGTGCTGTCGCACCTTGGGGATTGTGAGGAGGCATCAGAGGGATGGGGGTTCATTCAGGGGAGTGCAGTGGGGGAGAACGGATTGGAATGTTCAGGATGAGAAGATGCCCTGGGATGAAATGGGCCCAGAAAAGTGGTCTGCCCTGCTTGGTGTCCATACCCAAGGGCTCCACTAGTAGTGGGCAGGCAGCCCGGTCAACCTCACCTGCTCATGCAACCCAGGCAGTGTTATGCAATGCCAGGTCAGTCATAAACAAGACAGCAGTAATTACTGATCTTGTTGGGTCATCTGATGTGGCTTGCATGACCGAGACCCGGCTAGATGAAAATGCTGGTCCCATTTTGGAGTCAGTTGTTCTGGATGGGTACTCGGTGATACACCGCCCAAGGTTAGATCACAGGGGTGGGGGGGGTAGCCCTCTGTTTTAAGATGGAACTGGGCCTAGTAGAGGAACCAGTTGGGGACACTAGATCCTTTGAATGTATCATGGGTGCAGGTGTGGGTTGTAGGATACTTCTTGTTTACCATCCACCCAGGAGTGAGAAGGAGTTCCTGCAGGAGGTCATTGACTTCATCATCGTGATGGTATTGGAGACCCCCAGGTGGTTGGTACTAGTGGACTTTAATGCCTGGCTCAGCGATGAACTCACAATTTGGATAAGACTTCCTCCAATTGATGATGATGTTGTTGGGGCTCACACAGGTAATTACCTCTGTGATCCATATACAAGGTCATTTTTTGGATCTGGTGTTCCTGCTGGGGATGGAGATCTCTGATGTGGTGGTGGAACCCATCAGATTGTCTGATCACCACCATATTGGGTTCAGCTTCATAGCCCCCCAAGGGACCTACCCCTACAGAGATGGTCCGTTACCACCTATTATGGGGAGTAACTCCAGCTGGTCTGTTGGTGGTTCTGGACCTATCGGGCAGTGAGAGTTCTAGCAGGGATCCAGAGAGTCTGCTATGAGCCTATAATAAGGCAGTGGGAGAGGCCCTGGATGCCATTGCTCTGGTCAGTGTTCGGCCACTCACCCATTGCCCTTAGTCCCCATGGTTTGATGGGATCTTGAGGGAGATGAAGAGAGTGGAAAGAAGGTTAAAGCATTGCTGGTGGAAATACAGCTGAATGATGACAAACTTAGATTGATATCCCATTATAAGTTTATCAATCTGCAGTCTCCCATAAGAAGGCAGAATTCCTGTCCAGGGAGATTGCAGCAGTGCAGAATTGACTGGCCCTGCTCTTCTGGACTGTGGACAGGCTGTGAAATCCAGCCTGTCTCCAGAATTGGAGAGCCTTTTCACAAGAGAAGTGTGAGGAGTTCACTCGATTCTTCACAGATAAGATTGTGACCATCATGTCAGAGATCCATGTAGCTCACTCAAATGGGCAGAGCAGAGATAGGTGTGGGAGCACTAGTACTTGGTTTGTCTGGTCAGTGTTTGCTCGGTTGGCGATCCCCCCCTTGTGGGGTGCATGGAGGCAACAGGACCGGTCCTTTCAGAGATTATTAGGTGTTCATTAGAGACCGGGGTGTTTCCAGACACCCTTAAGAAGGTGGTGGTTCACCCCCCTGAAAAAAAAATTCTCTGGACCCTGACTGCCTCACAAACTACGGGCCAGTCTCTAACCTGCTGCTTGTAGGTAAGGTTATTGAGAAGGCAGTTGTGTTGCAGCTCAAGGATCACCTTACCACCCTCAACATCTGCGATCCTCTCCAGTCTGATTTCAGGAAGAGACATAGTACTGAGATGGCATTAGTCTGGGTACTAAATGAACTCCTGATAGTGAGGGATCGGAGGAGCTGTTCCGTCTTAGCCCTCCTTGGTCTCTCTGCAGCATTTGACACCATGGATCATGGAGTGTTGCTGGAGTGTCTGCGGCTTTTCTGTGGGCTGAGTGGCACAGTCCTCAGATGGTTCCATTCATTCCCTTCTGGCAGGACACAGAGAGTGGAGTCCAGGGTGTTTTCCTTGGCTCCTACTTCTCTGCCATGTGGAGTGCCACAGGGCTCTGTGCTTTCCCCCATGTTGTTCACAGTGTATATGATGCCATTGGGAGACATTATTAGGTGGTACGGGTTGAGTTTTCACTGCTGTGCAGATGACACTCAACTGTACTTGTCCTTTGTGCCCAGGCAATACAAAGCTGTTACAGTATTTAACAACTGTCTCATTGAGATCCAGGACTGGATCAGTGCTAGCTGGCTCAGACTGAATCCAGATAAGACTGAGGTGTTGGTTGTGGACCCAGGTAGTCCAGTGGAGAGAGCTTCAGCTGGCAGCCATCCGGGCTTTGGCTGGAGGGCAACCAGCTGAGGACCTCTGACCAGGTGCAAAATCTTGTCGTCATTCTTGATAGCGGACTGACACTTAAGACTCAAGTGTCAGCCATTGTCAAGTCCTCTTTTTATCATCTGAGGAATGTCACCCAGATAAATCTCCTATTGCCACCTGATGACCTCCCGACATTGGTCCATGTCTTGATGACCTTTTGCCTTGATTACTGCAATGCCTTGTAACTAGAGCTACCTGGGGTGGACCTCCACCACCTGCCACTGGTGCAGAATGTGGCTGCCAGGTTGTTGACAGGTTTACATAGATCTGACCAAGTCACTCCTCTGCTCTGTGCTTTGCACTGGCTGCTGGTGCAGTGGAGGATCACTTTCAAGGTCAGATTACTGACCGATAAGGCCCTACATGGACAGAGACCAGGTTACTTGCAAGAGCTCCTTTGTCCCTACTGCTCCTTCACCCCTTTTCCCTCTCCACTCCACCAATGAGGGATTGTTGGAGATTTCCAGGGTCTGTTTGACAACATCAGAAGCTAGGTTATTTCCTTATGCTGTTCTGACCCTGTGGAATTCTCTACCTCATCGGATAAGGGATTGCCCTTCCGGTGAGGCCTTGAAATCTGCCTTAAAAACATATTTATTTGAGTTGGCATATGATGATACTTGAATTCCTGTTATGTTTAGAAATTTTGGCTGCATGTTTTTAAAAATGTTGATTATACAGTGTTTTAAATGTATTGATTATATTATGTACAATGCTATGATCTATGTGGAATAGCGTTTAAAAAATAAAGTTTGGTTGGTTGGTTGGAGATCTGCAGGAATGCACTCAGTACCCCCAGCCTCTTTTAACAAAAGTAGCTATGGGCCCTTTGCCATCGATGCTGTGTTCTCCAATGAAGCACCATCACCCACCCCCTCTGTCAGATATGAGTTTTAACTTTTTAACTGTGATCCTAGTCCTCCTGTAAAAAAACAAACTGCCTTACACACTCAAACACTTACATGTCTCATCTGTAAACTTATACAGCACTGCCAAGGAAAGGTAGACAACAATCTAAGGTTTTAAATTCCTATCTCCCTTTGTGGTTATCCAAGTGTGATTTGTCTCAGTGATCAGTGTCTGTTCAAAAATAAATGTAAAATAATACATCGGAGTGAGGAGTTTAAAGAAAAAAAAAACAGCTTGACCCATACCTAACCAAAGTTACCTCCTCTATTACACAATTATAGTTTAGTATCTTCTCCAGAAGTTTTGTATCTAGTCATTTCAGGCATTCGGTAAGGCATGGATCATCCCTTTTTCTCAAAACAACATTAACAGAAATCTTGAACTCAATGATGATCTTTAGATTACGGAGCTTTAGTATTGTCAACTTACATGGATTGACATATATATTTCTTTCACATGGCTAGAAAATTAAATAGCCAAGACATGTCAACCCACTTATTTTTCTTTTTTTTTTTATTTATTCTTTATACCCCTGCCGCCGGTAGCCCGGTACTTTCAGCCGGTCACGCTTCCACCCCCCCACATTGGCCTGCCTCCGATGCCTGGTGGCCCCCCGCGGTGGGGGCTCGCGACACTGGAGCCACATGCGCGCAGGCGTCCGGACTAGGTGCGAGGCTGGCCTGAGGGCTAATTGAAGCTGTGGGCTTCATCAAGGCCCAGCAGCATTCTCCCTTTTTTCCTTTTCTGGGGCGGGGCGTGCAATGACGCGGAGCGCCCTGCCCCGGGCCCGATATCGCACTGTTGAGGTCGGCAGTCACGCTTACACCTGGTCTCCGCCAGGAGTCGTGCAGACCTTAGCACTTCCCCATCCTCTCCGGAGAAGGAGAGCAGTCCATAGGACACTCTATCCTTCTCCCCCCGGCCGGCCCTCCAATGACCCGAGTCCATTCCCGAACCCGGGTCGCCGGCGTCGCAAGCGGAAATCCCACCGCTACGTCGGCAGGCCGGCTAACCCACTTATTTTTCTTTTCTTAAAGTTTTTAAATAAAGAATGGAGATGCCTATAACAACAAAAAGGTGGGAGGTTTATTTTTTCCCCATTACTGAATAGACGTTTATGAGAACTAGATAGAGAAGAGAAAGTAAATGCATAAGAGTCAGAATAAGAGAGAGAGGGTGAATTATGATTTCAGCAAGGTTTCTTCCTTTTTCCTCTATAACATAAGTTGCAAAAAGGAATATATACCAACAAACACACTTTGAGATTAAGATGCAAGCTACAGGCAGACATGCTGAACTTTTAGTTTTTTTGCTGCAGATGAGGTGTAACTACTGATATATGTTCTGTTAGACTTTCTTTAATGAGAAATGTCCATTTACAAAGCTTCCATAACTTCAGATTGGATTGTGTTGGTCATAGCGCTGGACCAGAAGGAAAAAAAAGGAACATGCCCTTATTCAGTCTGTTCAGTACTTCTGTGCATACTGGGCAGTAAATGAGATGTGACTGATGCAGAACATGAATACTGTTCTGACCATTAAGTAAATAACTGAGATTTATTCTGTGGCCCTCTACTGTGGACCTGATCTCAATACACTGTGTCATTTATTAAGTATGGTATCCCCACGAAAAAATGTACCTGCACACCATTTTATAGCACCATTGCACCAAGATTCCAAATCAAACTGTATATATCAAAGAGACGGGGCGAGTGTAGTTGCCACAGAGTCACATGGCGAGCACCTGGAGTAGTCCCTAAGAGTCTTGCAAGAAGACCATGAAGGATCTGCAGTGAATATGGATCAACAGAGTCTGAAACAGCAAATAAATACATACATAAAATAAGAATGCAGGTTAGGTTTTTCATCTGTGTAGCTATACTTCTGATTACTGAAACTGCATCTGAACCAAGCGGTGGCAAGCTGATGCACTTTCTTCCATTGACAGGGGGTATTTGTGAATGCCTCTATAGCCCTAGGATTTGAAAACCAACAGAGATGTTCTTCCTCAATCTCACTATCCTTGCCATCACATTTCATTTTACTGTCTTTGTTTTGATTATCGTGCCACTCTGAATAAACTGAATCATAAATCATGGTCTTTTAAAAGATCACAAAGTGTTGACTTTATCATCCTGAAGTAAAGTGCTTGCTCATGAATACTTATGTTTTGTGGAGCAGCAGTTTCTGCAAAAATCTGCACAAGCTAATGTTTTAAATTCCTATCAACCTTTGTAGTTATCCGAGTGTGGTTTGTCTTAGTGATCAGTATCTTTAGTCACAAGTAAGTGTAAAATAATAAATCAAAGTGAATGGCTAAAAGAAAAAAAAACAGCTTGACTGTAACTAACCAAAGTTATCTCCTCCATTACGTAAGTATAGTTCTGTATCTTCTTCCAATGTTTTGTAGCCTGTCATTTCAGGGATTCAGTAATGCACAGATCATTGCTTTTTATCAAAAGGAAATTAACAGAAATCTTGAACTCAAGCTGATCTTTATATAACGGAGCTTTAGCTTTTGTTAACTTATGTGGATTGACAGGGATATATTTCTTTTACATGGCTAGAAAATTGCTGCTTCATAAAAGATGAGTATTCATGACCAAGCACTTTACTTCAGGATGGTAAAGTCAACACTTTGTGATCTTTTGAAAGACCATGATTCAGTTTAATCAGACAGGCAAGATGTGCAGTTGTGGTGAGTGGCGATATGCCATTCGCAAGATGGAGGCACCAGCAGAACCACGCATGCACGTGAGGTGCACATGTGCAGTTCTTGTCCCAGAATGCAGAAGTTACAGCCAAAATAGTGTGGCTGTTACTCTGTAGCGGCTGACCATGGTGGATTTTACAAGCTCCATTGGACTTTCAGAAGGATACTTTCAAATGTCCAACGGAATGTGCCATGATTGGCCATTTTGAACCACAGAAAGCAAAACGGCTGTAGGATCCACCCACAGCCATAAAAAATTACTTACATATTCAATACAGTTCTTCTTAAACAACAAGTGCCTTTTTTCAAAAGTAACACAGTCATACAGATAATGTAGTAGATAAACAGTAAAGTGTATCAGAATGTAATGATACATTTGTCAAACATAAATTCACATAATAAGGTAACTAAAACACAGATAACCTACTTCAAACAGTTGCATATATTAACTTTGACCAATGCTCTCCTAAAACCCATTTTAAATTGCACAATCACATGGCTTCTTAGGACACTCTGGAGATAACAGTTCCACATTTTAACTGTCGTAAATCTAAAAGATTGCTGGTCCTAAGAAGTTCTACAACATGACAAATCTTGCTTAAAATTTAGTCTGGATCTGGTATTATAAGAATTAGAACTTAATGTTACCAGTTTATTCAAGAAAGAATAATTAAAACTATAAATGAAATACAAGTATTTTTCTGACCTTTAAGACACTATATTTTGTCCAACTTTATATACAATTAGCAAAGAGTAGATCTATAACTCTATAGTCTGGAGGGTTTTCTAACATTTCATTCCCAATCACAATACTGTTCCTGTCAACAAATATGTGTAAGTGCAGAGAAAACATACAGTACAATACTGTATATGTTAATATGTTCCCTGGAGTCACTTGTTGATGTATAAGAATAGTTTCATGTGCATTTGACTGGAGTGAGCACAGCAAAGCGAAGCAAAGCTGAGCTGTTCTTGTTCAAGTTGAATGCAAGAGAAACCCCTTTTGCACAGCAACGAGTGGTGATGGGGGACATATTAATATATTATTGATCGAACTTGATCAGTTATATATTACTTTTTAAAAAACTGTCCAGAAATGTGCCTGTTTCCAGGGCATCTGCGCATGAGACAAACTTCACAGAATAAGAGTGACTCACGCACAGAAGAAAGGAGTGCTCTGATTGGTCAGGAGTGTCCCCTCGATCTATAATAATACAATTTTTATATTATTTTCCTATGTTATTAGACAAAACTAAACTCTAGTTTCATTATGTTTAAAACACAATTGTTCAAAATGTGTGATTTTTAGGTTATATAATGAGGGTCATGTTCTATTACTCTCTATAATAGATGGCAATCATCATCATCATTTAAAACGATGCTGTGATATGTTTACTGAGTTATTTAACACATTATCCTGGTTTGATTTCTACACTAACTTCTGTATAGATCAAAGCACTATTAGTCAAAAGCTCCACCAATGTCATCTTAAAAAGGAACATTAACCCTATTGTTTATATGTTTATATTTCTTTGTGCAATTATTATTTTGGGCATGTGTGAAGTCTGTTTAATCACACCAGTATATTGTCTTGTTTGTTTGTTTGTTTGTTTTGAAATACTCCTCCTTTTTAGAGTGTCATGTTCATGTAGCCTGTTTAAAGACCAGCAGTAATTTTTTTAATTACTTAGCAGTTTCAGAACCCAGTGACATCTGTTGAGTTGAAAACTATGATGAGAAGCAGAACCCAGTGATATCAGCTGATCTAATGTCACTAGATTCTGCTCCATTGTAGTCTTCAGCTCAGCTTAATCATGTACAGACCTCCAGAATACTCATGGAACAGTACAACATGAACACTCCACTGCAGGGTCTACTGGCAGGGTACACACACACAGCCGCCCTCTCTGCTGTTGCTGAATGTGATGTGCCCACCATACCACTATTGCTGTGTACCATTGCTGTTGTGTTAATACTCTGGTTGTGGTACAGCTCTTCTGTGTGTCTGTGCAGTCACTTGCCAGTGGCCTGGGGGGAGGAGGTATGTTTCTGACCTTCACTGTACTCCTTTTGTATCCCCATGGTGCCATCCACATGTTTGTGACACGGTGCTGTCCCAAGCATAAGACCACTGTCATATGGATGACCTTCTCTTGCCCTTCCTGGCTGGCATACATGGAGGTTGCAGTGATAGTGGTGCCATGTGGATGCATGTGTGCTGCCTGTACGTGCTGTATACCACACATATATCTCATGGTCATGGCTGCTTGCTTGCCATTAGTCTGTTATGGGGTCTATGTGGTCATGTCTAGGCATGCAGGCAGGCTCTCTGTCATGCAGTCATGTGACACGGTCATCATGCCTGTGCACCATATACATAATACTTCTGTTCTCCCTGTTGTTTTCCTTAAGGGCTTTTCATATATGTCTGCCCCTGTTGCTGCCCTTGAGAGCCCCATAATGGATGCCCTGCTCATATGTGCCCCCTCAGTTGTTGTTCCCGAGGGTCTGCTCCTTTGTTTCCCCCATTGCTGCCCTTGAGGGCTAGCAGTCACTGACCCTACCCCCCATTCATGACCTGATGGGCTTGTTATCACTGACTCACACTCCCAGTTCACGCACTTGTGGGCTTGCTGTCACTAGTCCTTGCCCAACTGGTTCATGCCCTCATGGTCTTCCTATCACTGGACCCAGTCCCCCCCCTCAATTCATGCTATCATCACACCATGATGCTGTGGCTAGACATCCAGCTGCCTGCAGGGTGCAGATCAGTAGAAATGTTCACTGGTACAAAGCTGCATCATCTGCATACATAACACAGGCTTCACACCCATCTGGCCATTGGGGGGGGCCCTTTTGGATACAAAACAGCCATGTTCTGGTGATTTTCTATTGGAAATAGTGTGTGGGGTTGTTGTATGCCATGCAATGGGTTTTACAGTAGCTGCTGATTGGTCACTAAGTCCATGTATATGCACAATACTGTAGGTGCATTGTATGACTTTTTGCATTTTGTTTCTTGTAAAATGGCAAATTTTGGCCTTTTTCACCTTGGATATTCAAGGTAGCCAAATTGCTACCCAGCAATTGTTTCTACCCTGCATCCTCCAGGGAGTATTGCATTTGTGCAAGAACAGATTGTGAACATAAACTAGTATTAGAAACCTCACTGCCTTTTATTGCTTTTATTTATTTGCAGTTTTCATCACTGGTATGGTCCCATTTAAATGTGTCACCCCATTTTCAAGAGAGTCCCAGGAAGGCAAGAAAAAACGTGTAACAATGAAAGTGTCTCCCCAGAGTTCCTTTTTTCTCTTTTTCTTTCTTTTTTCAAGCAGATATCTAGGGTAAACAGATCTATTTTATAAACAAATTCAAGTATTTAGGAGTGACCCGGCACAACATCCTCTACTATGAACCACATGTTGACTATCATGTCAGAGTAATACATCAGAGTCTTGGGTTGACAACTCTCACCTCTGAATCAAGAAAGATACAGATTGAATTTTTCTCCCCTTAATTGGCAATGGCATGCTGGTTTATCTTTCGGCAGGAGGGAGGTGCTATCCAGGGTGACAGTGCTCCATAATTTGTTGTGAATATTTCAAAATAATCAACCACCCAAAACCCATCACTGCACTTTATATGACTTGGCTGGTTTCCTGTCTCTTAAGGATAGAATGAAATGTAAGGCACTGTTTCTTCTCAATAAAGTGACTCTTGGGTTACAGCGCTTTAGTATTCAGTCAATCTTCCATCTATTTAAAACCCAAAGGACACAAGATCACAAACACAGAGACCGTTTAGTATCACATTCATGAGTAGGAGTTTGGGATAACGGTTCTTACTATACAGGGTCACCGCATGGTATAGCAACTTACCAATCAGTATCTCTTTGTGTAAAATCATTGGGAGTTTTAAACATGTACAGTATGTTGAACATTTTTGTTTGCACAGTCTAACTGTAACTGTTTTTGTTTAATTTGAAGCAATTGATATATCTTATTTATGACGCTTGTAAACAACTGGACACATGTGAACATGGACTAATTGACCTCACTATGTATCCTGTATAACAAATAGAATGAATAGACATGAATGAGGATTGTTTCAAATATTGCTTAGGTAACTGGTTCTTGACCACAAGACAAACCATCACCACATATTTGGTAGTATATCTCACCACATCTGACAAAGTGTGCCACAAAAAGTGAAAAGGTAACCATCCCTACAAGTATCAACCAACTTAAAAGAAAATGCTATACAAAAACTTGAAATCAGGTTTCTGATGCTTATTTAATTACAAATATGATAAAGGCATCTTAAAGGTCTTAAACTCATGATTTTTAAAATATCTTATTGTTATATATAAATGAAAGTAGTTCTACTACAGGCAACAAGTTTTGTTCCTGGTAACAAGGTGTGATTCCTTTTAGCCTGCCCCTGGCCAATTTGTCGATTTGCCTAAGCTTGTATGGTTGCTGGTGACTTTAACTGTACAGAAATGGGTGAAGGTACTGCTCTGTGCAATTGAGGCTTAGGTCTGTTTCACCAATTCAGATGTTTAATGACTGTTTAACATACATGGGATTAGTGCAGGGCAGGCCTGATTCATGAAGTACCCCACCATGATGGAATTCTCTTTCTCTTCATATCCATACAAGATGTATTCAACCTTGGATTGTTTCCTGGTTTCCTGATTTTTGCGGAGGTTATTTCTTCCTTGAGCTATATCCCCATTATACTCTTGAATCATTCACATTCACTGCCCTTCATTTCTATCTCACTGTCTTATTAATATGCCTCCCCCCCACATACACACACTCTCTTTTTAAAGGTTTTGGAGACTCAGGGCAGGATGTTTGAAGTGTGGCAAAGGGTTTGCATTCAGCCCTGCTCCACCACACTTTGGTTCTGGTGGTGCGCTGAACCCTTTGCCACAACTACACCTGATTTTACATTCTTGGGTGCAGTTGCAGTGGTTGCTATGGTTTACAGCAGTTAATGCCATATATCTGGTGCATGCTTCATAAAACAGCTCCCAGGATTGCTGCACGTTAGACCAGAAAAAGTTGGTCTAACCTCCAGAAATTACCAGCATGGGATAGAAAATTCTGTTAGATCACTGCAAGACCCATGCGCTGATCAATGCACCAGGGCTTGCAGTGATCTAGGAGCTTGGAAAATCCTGCCCTCGGTGTTTCCTGTTTCCATGAACAGGAGTTCTGCAGCAGCGGGCAGACGGTGCTGCACTAGCACTTAAAGAGGACTGGAAATCATTTTTAATTGGCACCTGTCTATGCTGTTTGTTTTTTTGAAATGATATTCATACCCCTAAAAGGTCCATCCTTAATTGTCCCTAAATAAAAAGTGATGTGAAAAAACTGTACTTAACATTGTTTTGTTATTATGGGAAGCATTCTGTTAGAATTCTCTTCATGAAACCTGTGCTCTGGAGTTTTGACTATGTCATGGTTTGTGCACAGAACTCTGAGCATGGTTTTGATAGGTCAACAGCTCTTGCTTAACATTCTGTACACAAACCATGACATAGACACAACTCCAAATTACTGGTTCCATGAGGAGAACTATTCAGAACTGTGTCCATTAAAATAAACCAACTGAAAGCACAGTTTTTTTACATCAGTATTTATTCAGTAACAGTTAAATCTGGTTTGTTTGGAGGTACAAATTTCATTCCTGTAAATAGGAACATTATTCACTGATGCCAATTAACGCAGATTTCCTGTTCCTTTAAGGGGAACATTTTTCCAATGGAGCTGTCTACTGCTAACTGCATACCATGCTAACGCTCCCAAACCCCAAACCTCTGTGCAATATGAATGGTAATAGCGATGTCAGTGGTATGGTACATAACACCACAGACATTGGTTGCTCTGTATCTGTGTCATTCCTGCCTTGCTGTTTGGTCCAGCCCTCAACTGACCTACCAGGGCTATTCAGAGCAGTTCCCTGCCATAAGACCTAGGCTACGTCTACTAGCACATCATCAAAGAGAGCTGTGCAAGGCAACATTTTTTATTTATTTATTTATTAAAATGTTTCACCAGGAAGGTACACTGAACAACAAGTTGCTCATCTCCTGGTGCATCCTGGGGGAGAGGAAACAGAGAACACATATGCAGATAACAATGTGCATGTAAAATGAGCAAAAGAAGTGTATACACTTTGGGTTACAGAGAATAAGTACAACATAAGTGCATCATGATAAACAGTAATAAAAACAATAGCTAAAAAGAAATTTCTACTGTAATAGTAGATAATTAATACAACTAGCATAGAGCCTAACCTAGGAGTTAAAAACACTAATGGGGGAGAAGGGTAAGAAAAGGAGTAGGGGCAGAGGGAATAATGAAGGGGATAGATGTAGAAAAAGGAATAGGGAACATGGGAAACAGTGGGGGTGGCTAGACAGTAGTAGGAATAATAGTGTCTGTGTGGGTAATAAGTTTAGGAGGTGAGAAGGAATGGAGATGCAAGGGTGAACTTAACCACAGGTACAGTTTACCGACAGGAGGTTAAGTAGGGCAGAAGAAATGGAGTTAGGAGAGGATGAGTGGTGGATATGGGGAGAGAGTGTGTTCCATAATTCAAGAAAATTATATGAGAAGGCCAACTGGCCAGTAATGGTAGTGCAATGAGGAATTGCCAGTAAGCTTGAGTCATAGAATCTGAGTGAATGGGCAGGAGGCGGGAGGACAGATAGTGGGGTGGTAAGGTTGGGGGGGAGCGTATCAAACCAAAATCTACACACAAATTTAGTGCAGTGGAGATGACATCAGTTTTCAAATGAGAAAAAAAAGCTAGGAAGTGGTAAAGATGACAGTGGTGGGTGACAGGAGGGGAATCCAGAGTAAAGCAACAGACGGAGTTAAACAGGGTGTCCAATCTGCTTGGGGAAGATTTGGGAGCAGCACTGTAGACCACATCCCAGTAGTTGAAAGTAGGTAAGATCATCTTCTGGACAAGTTCATGCCTAGCCAGTAGCAGGAGGTAGCTACGGTTTCTGTATTGGGTGCCAAGTTTGGGGTGCAGATTTTTCAGGATGGCATCTACATGGCCAGAGAAGATAAAGTGTTGGTCCAGCTACACCCCCAGGTACCTAAAAGAAATGGTATCCTCAAGGACTGTCCCATCAAGGGTTTGGAAGGAGGGCAGGTAGGGGAGCCTAGAGTGCCTCTGCCTTGTGCCAAAGGTCATAGAGACTGTCTTCATGGCATTAAGGGAGAGTTGATGGGCACTAAACCAGTGCTGAACTTTATTGAAGTCATGCTGAAATCTGGTAGCTGCATCAACTGGGGACTGGTCTGTAGTGAAGATGACAGTGTCCTCAGCATACCTGTGGATTGTGGTGGATAAGCAGATGGTGGGGAGATCGTTTAGGAATATAGAGAAGAAGATAGGGCCCAGGATGGAACCCTGGAGGATGCCAGTGTTTATGGGAAGAGGAGGGGAGGTTGAGTCAGCTATTCTGGCTGATTGGGTCCTTCCTACCAGATAGGCGCAGAACTAGTTGGTGAAAGAGTCAGTTAAGCCTACCGAGGAGAGGGTGTTTAAAAGAAGGGTATGGGAGACAGTGTCGAAGGCCTTTGTTAGGTTGACAAAAATAGTGGAAATAATTTGGCCACTGTCCATCACTGAGAGGATAGAGTTAGTGAGCCTGATCAGGGAGATGGTAGTGGAGTGGTTCTTCCTGATGCCAGGCTGGAACGAAGTGCAGAAGTTAGAGTCAGAGAGGTAGGAGGAGAGTTGAGAGAGGACCAAGTGTTCTTGAAGCTTAGCAAGATTTGGAAGGAGAGATATAGGATGGTAATTAGACGGTGTCGATGACTTGCCACCCTTTGGGAGGGGTAGGACAATGGCGTGCTTTCAAACAGAAGGGATAGTGGCAGTTGCAAAGGAATGGTTGAGGAGGTCAGAGAGCAGAGCTGAGATGGCAGGAGCAGACAAATAAAGAAGTTTAGGGTCCAAGCCATCTGGTGAGCAACCTTTGGATGGGTTGAGAGCATACAAGGCATCCAGGGTGTCTGCAGGTATAACTTTAGAGAAGGTGAAGGAGTTAGGCGAGAAAGGTGAACAGTGAGTGGAGGGGACATGAGCAGACTGAGTAGGTGGAAGAGAGGCAAGGAGAGTGGAGGTGCAGTAGGTAAAATAGGAATTAAATTCAGTTGCTACACTAAGGTGGTCAGTAATTAGTGTGTCATTTATTTTAAGTAGAGGTGTGGGGGGGAGTAAAGGGAGTGAATAACTTTCCAGAATCTGGAGGGGTTATTAATATTATACTGAAAAGTAGTGCAAAAGTACTCAGCTTTAGCTAGGTGGGTATCTTTCATGTGCCAATTATGCAGGGAATGGTATGTGCCATAATCTATCGGTGCACTCCTTTACGGCGACACCCCGATGATGAAACAGGAAAAAAGACCATTATAGTGACATTCACGGTAATGGTCCTTTTTCCCTGTTTCACCTTCCCCCAGTGTTCCGCCCCCTCCTGGACCAACTCCAACCTGGAGTTGGAATCTTAAAGTCCGGGGGGGATGCAGGGGCAGA
This sequence comes from Neoceratodus forsteri, assembly GCA_016271365.2. NCBI lineage: Eukaryota > Metazoa > Chordata > Ceratodontiformes > Ceratodontidae > Neoceratodus > Neoceratodus forsteri. The sequence goes on along the minus strand of CM057453.1, from coordinate 677,657,221 downwards.
GCCCCCACATGGGAGGTGTGGGGAATGCAGCCCTCCCACAGAAAACACCCATAGAATAGGTGGCACAATACCTGTGTCAGCATTGTGCCATCGCTGTGGGGGAGGTCGGCATTGTCGCTGCCCACATAACTTGGTGCTTTCTAATCTATAGGGAGTTTTGTGGTTTTGTGTGTTTTCCAGGCTAGGTCCTGGGCTCATTGACAGACCAAGAGCTCACAGGTGATCCAAGAGAGATGGTTTCCACTGACACTAGAGTGATGGATGGGGGCATGTTTGTTCCAAGTTTCCAGGAATTTATCATGAAAATAGTTAAAAGCATCGTCAATAGAGTTAGACGAGGATATAGGTTCCCAATTACTGTTGGCCAGGTCATGATGGAGGGGAGCAAGGTTCAAGGATTTGTACAAGTGAAATTGAAGGGTTTTAAATGGTGTCTCGAACTTGTGAGTTTTGCGAACCAAAAAGGTAATGTGGTGGTCTCTCAGGGCATCTGGTAGTAAACCAGATTTAATAACCCTATGAGGGTGAGATGTGAGGGCCCAGTCAATTAATGAGTGGTTGCTGCTTTTATGATTTAACCGGGTTGGCTCATGAATAAGCTGTGTAAATTTCTGGGCATTGATTTCAATTAGGACTTTATGTAGAGAAGGGGATAACCAGTTAAGGTTAAAATCACCCATTATGTATGCTTCACCTGAAGTGGTATGGGAAATGAAGGAGCTGATGAGTTCAGTGATTACAGAGAAGGGGAGACTGGGGCAACAATAGGTGCCTGTAATGTAAATGGGAATAGATAAAGGAAGGGAGAGTTTCAGGATAGTTGCCTCCTGTGCTTTAGGGACTGATGTGGTGAGGATATTAGTAAACTGTATGGATGAAGAAACATATATTGCCACTCCTCCACCCTACCAGTACAGTCTTGTCTAGTTATGGTGTACCCAGGGATGGAGAGAGAGGGGGGGTCAGCAATAGTATTATTAAGCCAAGTTTCCAAAAGTATGATAATGTCGGAGGAGAGTCAAACAGCCAAAGGCTGTAATAGGTCTAATTTAAGAAGCAGACTATGGATATTTAGGTGAAGAATTTTTAGGCCATGTGGCAAGGCAAAAGGGGTTATTGGGGTCTGGGGCAGCTGTTGTGGGTGCAAGTTCTTGGGTGAGCAAGGGGCATGGCCCCGGGTTGGGGTTAATGTCACTTGAGGATAATAGTAGGAGTGCAATGATCAAGAAGTGGAGTTTCTCATTTTTGTACCAAGGAGGAGAATGTGAAGGGCAGCCTGATTGGGGGTGGTAATAGGAGTAAAATGTGGGTTCATGAGTATTCAGAAGCCAGTCCTTAGTCCTAATCAAGCTAATCATGAGCACACTATCACTGCTCCATACCACTATGGGCCATGTACATGTATCCAATTGTATTGCAGCAGTGCTAGGTTCAGCAGTAGTCTCAGTGCTAAGACAGCAATGTCAGTCCTGAATCCAGCCCTCTGTCTCATTAAGAGAGTTATTTTTTTATTTTTTTATTTATATAAGTTTAGGAATTACAACCCTTTGAGTCAGGGACTCATTTTCAAAGGCTCCACATCATATATTGAATGAGGACAAATACAGAGTAAAATAAGGTACATAGATTAAGAATAGAGACAGAAGGGGATAATACATAAACAGGACTTCAGCAAGGCGTTTGACTCTGTCCTCCACAATGGTCTGGTGGAGAAACTGACGGGGTTGGGAGTAGGCCCCTTGATGGTCAGATGGATTGAAAACTGGCTAGCTGGATGCACTTAGAGAGTAGTGGTCGGTGGGGAAGTCTCGAACCCTAGAGAGGTCAGTAGTGGGGTACCACAGGGCTCGGTCCTGGGTCTGATCCTGTTTAATGCATACATATCGGACATCAGGGAGGGTATAGGATGTGAATTAAGTCTCTTCGTTGATGACTCCAAGATGGCAGCAGTAGTTGAGGGGGAAGGGGAGGTTGGCCCTGCAAGGGGATCTGGACACCATGGAAAGGTGGGCTTACACATGGAAATTAAATTTCAATATTACCAAGTGCAAGGTGTTACATCTTGGGTGGGGAAACCCTAAACACAGATACACCCTGGGAGGGGAGACACTGAAGGCCTCAACAGGGGAAAAAGACCTAGGGGTCATGGTGGATGCATGTATGAATAACTCTGAGCAGAGCAGGAGTGCGCCTAGCAAAGCAAACAGGATGTTGGGATGCATCATAAGGGGGATCACCTCTAGGAGCAGGGAAGTGATTCTGCCACTGTACAATGGACTGGTTAGACCACACCTTGAGTACTGTGTACAGTACTGGAGACCACACTTGAAGAGGGACGTACAGCTCCTGGAGAGGGTACAGAGGATGGCAACTAAGATGATACGAGGACTAGGGGATTTGACGTATGAGGACAGACTTGAGGAGCTATGCCTGTTTTCATTGGAGGAGAGACAAGGGGGACATGATTGAGGTCTTCAAGTACCTCAAGGGAATAAATAGGGTAAACACGGAGGGGATCTTTAGACTAAAGCAGGGAGGTATCACCAGAGGGCATGGTTTGAAGTTGGAAGGTGGAAGGGTGAGGGCAGAAAGAGGAGGAGATTTTTCACTGAGAGGGTGGTGGATCCTTGGAACATGCTGCCTGGTGAGCTGGTTCAGAGATCCACAGTGGAGGGCTTCAAGAGAGGGTGGGACAGACACAGAAAGCGGATGTATCAGATGATGGTCTGGCCCAAGGGGTTGGGGAAGGATGATAGGAGTTTCTGGAACACAAGGGGGGGAGGGCCTCAGTACCCAACTAGGGATCTGAGGTTCGAGCAGACTCGATAGACCATAAGGCCTAATCTGCTGGCAAATAGTATGTTAGTATGTAACACCAACGGTGCATAATTATGAGTCATATATTAGAATCAAAGTTAAATTAGCAACGGATACTTAGCCCATGTAGAGGAGTTTATGTGCAATCACAGTAACAGTTGGATATAATATGGGTATGCAGCACAGGTTTAAAAGGCCCCAACCTGGGAATAGAGAGGGCAGTGTCAGGAAGGGAATTCATCCAGAGTGGCGCCCTGTAGCAAAAGGACCTTTGGCTGGCAGTGGTCCTTGCAAAAGGGATGAGAAAGGTAGTAGTGTTTGAGTGTCTTGTGGCCCGCATCGGTAAGCACGTTTGTATGAGCGAGAGATAGCAAGGGGAAGCTAACCCTAGTTGTATTTTTTTGGCCAATAAGCAGGTCTGATAGAGTAGGCGCCCCTGAAAGTTTAGCCATGATGACCGTTGGTAGAGTTCACAGGTATGTGTGAGGCAATCACAGTCTGTGGCTAGCCGGCATGCTTTGTTAAAGGAGCTCTTAATGCTGGACAGGGCAATGTCAGAGGCAGTGCCATATATGACTATGCCTTAGTCAACCAGGGAAAGGATGGAACTAGAGATGGCTAAACAGAGGGCATCAGGATGGAGATAGGGCCTATATTTATACAGGAGACCGATTCTAATGTTTATAGAAGAGCAAGTCGATGCTATATGCTCAAGGAAAGTAAGGGCCGAGTCAAGGGTGACCCCTAGATATTTAAAACTGGCAACTGCTTCCAGCATGGTACCCTGGGAATTTAGTATAGATAGTTTGGTCATGTTGTGTTTATGTTGAGGATGGGCAAATAGCATGACCTTTGTTTTTTTGTAGTTGAGGACAAGTTTGTGGGAGATGAACCATGATTCTATTTCTGTGAAGGAGCTCTGCAAGGCTTGTTGTAGCTGGGTAGGGTCAGAGTGCTTCATAAAGGAGCAGACATTCAGTGGAGGCCAAAGGGAGGGAGTTTAAGTATAGGGAGAAGAGGAGCGGGCCAAGGATGGACCCTTGTGGGACACCCGATTAGACTGGAAGGCTAGTAGAAAGGGTACTATTTATTTTAACTTGCTGGGCACGGCCATGGAGATAGTTGGAGAACCAGTCAGCAGTCTCTTGGGAAACACCAACAGAGGGGAGGGAGTTTATCTGTGATTGACAGTATCAAAAGCCTTGGAAAGGTCAATGTAGATAGATCCAGCCAGGGCTCCCTGGTCAAGGGCTTCATGGATAAAGGAGGTAAACTCAAGCAGGGCAGTAATTGTGTTTTGCCCTTTTCTGAAACCATGCTGCTGCTGGCACAGTAGATGGTACGAGTCTAAATAGTCAGTAAGTTGATCTGCAGCCATTTTTCCAGCACTTTTGAGAGGGAAGGAAGTATAGAGATGGGTCTATAATTACTACTAGAGGTACGGTCACCATTTTTATGAACTGGAGTGATGACCACCCTTTTCCAAAGGGTAGGGAACTGCCCACAGCATAGGGACATGTTTAGTATTCTTGTTAGGGGTGTTAGGACTGCATCAAGTGTTAAGGAGAGCAGTTTTGCATCAAGAGAGTCACCACTCTGCCTTGTCTTTCCATGGAACTTGGCGAGATATGGGCGAGCGACACTAGGGGAGATAATTTTAGAGTAAAAGGGTGGAGTGCTGGGGGGTGGTGGAAACTGTCCAGTATATGCAGTAAAAAAGTCGGGAGGGAGGATAGAGCTGAGGTCAGAGAAAGATGCATTGAAGGCATTAGCTATCTTACTAGGGTCCTGGGTAGAAACACCGTCAATGACAATCATGGATGAAGGAGGGGAGGGAGACTTGCCACTTAGTTCCTTCATATTTGCCCAGAACCACTTCCCTTCTCCCCAGGTGGCAGTAAGGTTGAACCGATAGCAAGCTGCCTTTGCCTTGCAGATAGCCCAGGTGCATGAGCTATAGGCAGCACGGTACAGTTGGCGATTTGAAGGGTGACCAGACTCAAGGGCACGGTGCCATAGGTTATCATGGGCCTTCATTTGGTCAAGCAAGGACCGATTTACCCAAGGGGAGGATTTCATTTTTTCTATTCACTTAATAAAGGGGGCAAAGATGTCACAGGTGGCATAGAAGGAGCTAATGAAGAAGGACAGGGCAGCATCCACTGATGACTGGTGATCTAGTGCGGACCAGTCGAGGTTGAGAAGATGGTTTCAGAGATGTGCCAGGGCCCCTTTTTTCAGCTGGTGATACAAGGAGATCCTGGGGGGGGGCTTACAGCTATTTGACCAGCGGCAGTTAACAGGGGAGTGATCACTGAGTGAGTCTGGGAGGACCTGGACATCCTGTAAGTGCTTGGGATGGTTCATGAAGATGTGATCAATGAGGGAACTAGTGCCCTGCGTTGGTCTAATCTAGTGGGTCTTCAGACCATTTGTGAGAGATTTAGGGCTGCAGCTGCAACCTTGAGGGAGGGTGTGTGAGGGGCAAGCCAGTTAGTGTTGAAGTCTCCTAGGGCAATGATTTCCAAGGTTTTTGGTAGTTGGGTGATTATATTAAGGATAGAGAAGAAAGCCTCCTTTTGGTTACGAGAGGGTATGTAGACTGACATTAGGTAAAGAGATTTATCTGATTTGCCAACTACTATCTTAAGGGTGAGGGACTGGGCACCTGCCATGGGGTTCAATGTAGCAATTTTAATACCTTGTAGGTGATCCCGAAGGTACAGCGCACCCACCACCCTGCCTATCCAGACTGTCCGATCTGAAGAATGTATAGCCCGGTGTGTAAACAGCCAAGTCTGGAGTGCTTATAGATAGCCATGTCTTGGATACAGCTAGAACATCAGGGTTGTGGAGGCAGGCCCATGCTTGAAGTGGGGCGAGATTCTTTTGGAGGCTACATATATTAATGGCGGCCAGTCGTAGACCTTTGAATTGCATTGACAGGCAAGGGGTGGGGGTAGCGGGACCAGAACTGGGGTGAATATTGTCCATAAGTAGCAGTAGGATAATGGAGATCCTGGATAGGGCACTTTTGATGGTCAACTTATGATTACACAGTGTCGGGCCTGCATGTTGAGGTAGCTTGTTAACAAAACGAGAGCAGGCAAAATGCAGTATTTCTTGGCTATAAAGAAAGGGGGTAACTGTGGCTGCTGGGAGCAGATGGCTAGGAGCAAATAGGAGGTACGATGGGTAGAACATGGTTACTGCAGGAGGAGTAATCACGGGGGCAACAGGGGCGTTGTTGGGCAGAAGGGGTAGTGTGGGGTTTAGCAGGGAAAGGGCAGAGGGATGGTACACTGAGTGGGAGAGTTATGGAGAGGAGAATAAGCAAAGTCATCATTCTGTGAGAGAGCGAGAGAGAGAGAAAATAGTAATGTTGCTAAGCAATATGTGGGAAGATAATTTAGTGCAGGACATATAGTTGTATGTGCTATGATTACAGAGAGACAATGGGCTTATTGTTGCTGAGAGGGAAGAGGAGATATAAGGCTATTAGAAATAAGTGGGGATTATGGGTATTCTATGTTTCACACACCAGGCTGTGTGAAAGGATGATTTTGGCAGAAATAGCAGCCACTAGTGGCAGGTGCTGATAGCCTGCAAATGGTAAAGTTGCCTGATTGTTTTTTACAAGTCTCCTGGGTCCCACTATAAAACACCAAGTCGACCAAGGGTGGTGGTGGGGGCAGTGCAGCAGCTGACGCGTAGCGTCAGTGGAGGCTCCTACTCCTGAGTTTGGAGAAAACTTCAGGGCTGTGTTTCAGCAGTGCTGCATGCTTGGAAGGCTGTTTGAGAAGCACACGTTACCTGGTGAAATGCTGCGGGGATCCTTAAGCTCAGGGAAGGGTGTCGTACCCTCACGACCTGCACCTATGAGGGGAGCCTTGAATGCTGTAGGAGAAACAGAGGAATGGAGTTAAAAATGATGAGATTGCACAGACGAAGGTAGGGGAAGGGGGGCGAATTACAGTGTGATTTTTCTTTCTATGGAGTTGGGAATGCTGAGATTGCAGCAGGCTACTGTTAGAAGAAAACAAGATGCTTTAACTATTTTCTCATGCTGCAACATTAAGAGGGATATTGAGAGTAAAAAACTAAGGCAGATTCCAGCTCTAGCTAAAATGCTACACACCTTGTTTATACTTTAAATGGCGAGTGTGATGTAAAGTACTTTAAATTAAGCAACAGCAAGCAATAACAGGTCCTGGGCTTGTTTGCAGCAGAAACAGTGATTTTTGTATTTAGAGATACTGCTTTTAGGCAGCGAGGGGTGAGAGCAACTTTTTTTTTTTTTTAAACTAAGAATGGCGCCAAACCGGCCCTTTATGCACTCAGTGGGATCAAGTAGGGATTTGGCCACTGGGACTCTGAGGATTTTTTACAGAATATATCAATTTTAAACAGCTTGCTTAAATACTGCCTTGCTGCAACATAAAGAGGGCGATTTTTGGTCAAAACCAAGGCAGAGTCTGGCTCAGGTCTAGTTTAGTTCCCACAGATTATGCTTTAAATGGCAAGTTTGGATGTTACAAATACAATGAGTTTAAACAGCAGTATGCAGTAGTAGAACCTGGCCTTGTTAGCAAACAGAAACAGTGATTTTTTTCCTACAGAAATACAATAAGATAGGCAGTGCAAGGTGAGAGCCACTTAATTCAAACTGGGGAATGGCACCAAAAAATGGCTCTTAAGGCACACACTGGATCCAGCTCAATTTGATCACAGAGACACTGAAAATTATTCAGAAAATTTGATCACAGAGACACTGAAAATTACTCACATGTGTGGGGTCAATAAAACCTTTAAGTCAATTTGAGAAACTTTAGATTAAAAGGTAGAAATAGTTCTTGGCTCCTACTCCTGAGTTTGGAGAAAACTTCAGGGCTGTGTTTCAGTGGTGCTGCATGCTTGGAAGGCTGAGAAGCACGTGTTACCTGGCAAAATGTTGCAGGGGTCCTTAAACTCGGGGGAGGGTGTTGCACCCTCACAACCTGCACCCACAAGGGGAGCCTTGAATGCTGGCGAAATGCTGTGGGGATCCTCAAGCTTGGGGGAGGGTGTAGTACCCTCATGACCTGCACCCACAAGGGGAGCCATGAATGCTTGCGAAATGCTGCGGGGGTCCTTAAGCTTGGGGGAGGGTGTCATACCCTCATGACCTCCGGGTAGAAGGTCACCTGGGGGCCAATGACCATCACATGGTATGGTTCAGTTTGGCCACTACAACTAAATCATCTCATTCCAAGGCAAAAATGTGGGACTTTAGAAGAGCTGACTTTCATAAGATGGCCAAAAGAGTTAAGCTAGCCCTGACAAAAAGGAATACAGGTGAGGGGGTACAGGCAAAGTGGACAAGCATTAAGAATGCAATACTTGAAGTAACATCCCACTGTGTTAGAGAGAAAAGGTAGTACAAAACAAGAAGGAAACCACTTTGGTTCTCAAAAAACAATAGCAGAAAAGGTCAGAGCCAAAAGGCTGGCCTTCAGGAAATATAAAGGAACGCAGCGGGATGAAGATTGAGAGGCATACCAAACTTCCCTAAGGGAAGCAGGGAAGGCAGTAAAGCAGGCAAAGGCCCAAACTGAAGAAACACTAGCACAGACAGTAAAAGAAGGTGACAAAACTTTCTATAGATACATTAGTGAAAGGAGAAAGTCCAGAGGGGGTATTGCTAAGATCAAAGGAGATAAGGGGGCATGTGAGGAGGAGGACCATGTAAAAGCATCTATCCTAATTAGATACTTCTCAGTATTTACTGAAGAGAAGGTAGGGCAGGACCCACAGCTCAGCACCATGGACACGGAGGGAGGGAGGTGAGCACTAGTCCCTTTACAAAAGAAAGGGCCCTACAACAGCTCGATAAACTCAAGGTGGACAAGGCAATGGGACCTGATGGCATACATCCCAGGGTACTAAAGGAGCTAAGGGTGGAACTAGCAGAGCCATTATCAGAACTGTTTAGTGAGTCTGTGAGCACAGGAGAGGTCCCAGAAGACTGGAGAAGGGCTCATGTGATCCCGCTCCACAAGAGTGGTGGCAGGGAGGAGGCAGGGAACCACAGACCAGTCAGTCTTGCCTCAGTAGTGGGCAAGATTATGGAGGCACTCCTTAAGGAAAGGATAGTGCAACACCTGGAATCCATAGGAGCACAGGATCCAAGACAGCATGGGTTTACAAAAGGAAGGTCCTGTCAAACTAATCTCATAGATTTCTTTGACTGGATAACCAGAGTGTTGGACCAAGGGGGAGCAGTTGATGTCACCCACCTTGACTTCAGCAAAGCTTTTGATACTGTTCCACATAGAAGATTGATTAATAAGCTGGGTAGGCTTGGGGTGGGTCAGAAGGTGGTCAACTGGGTGGCAAACTGGTTGATAGGCAGAAAACAGAGAGTAAACGGTATACAGTCAGAAGAGATGCAAATCACAAGTGGGATACCTCATGGATCAGTCCTGGGGCCAGTCCTCTTCAATATCTTCATCAGTGACATTGCAGAATGACTGGAGGGTAAGGTTTGTCTATTTACAGATGACACCAATATCTGCAACAGAGTAGATGATCCAGATGGGGTGGGAAGAATGAGAATAGATCTGGATAAACTAGCAAAATGGTCGGAAGAGTGGCAACTGGTGTTTAATGCAAAGAAGTGCAAAATCATGCACATAGGGAAGAGAAACCCTGAAGCCACCTATAGGCTGGGATGGGAGTTGCTAGCAGTCCCAAGGGAAGAAAGAGACTTGGGCATCATCATCACTGATGACCTGAAATAATCCAAGCAGACCACTAAAGCAGTAGGTAAGACTAGGGGTATGTTAGGGTGTATTAATAGGGGTATCGCAAGTCGGAAGAGGGAGGTAATAATCCCTCTTTATAAGACACTGGTTAGGCACCATCTGGAGTACTGCATGCAGTACAGGAGGCCACACCTTCACAAGGACATTAACCAAATTGAGGCAGTCCAGAGAAGGGAAACCAAAATGGTGCAGGGACTGCATCAGAAAACATATGAGGACAGATTAACGGAGCTCAATATGTATACCCTGCCTACAGCAAAGGAGGGACAGAGGTGATATGATCGAAACATTCAAACACCTTAACGGCATTAACAAGGTGAAAGAGTCTAACATATTTCAATATAAGAAAAATAGCAGGACAAGAGGACACAGCATGAAATTAGAGGGAGGCCGATTAATGAGTAATGTGAGGAAGTTCTTTGTCAAAGAAAGGGTGGTGGATGCATGGAACGGCCTACCTCAGGAAGTGGTGGATATGAACACAGTGCAGGGCTTCAAATAGGCATGGGATAGGCATAAGGGAGCAATACAGATGAGTATGAATAGATAGGCCATTAACAGAGCAAAGGCCGATGGCACATTTATAAGGTAGAAAAAGAAATGAGCAGACTGGATGGGCCTTGTGGTCCTTATCTGCCGACAACTTCTATGTTTCTATGTTTCTATGACCTGCACCCAGAAGGGGAGTCTTGAATGCTTGTGAAATACTGTGGGGGTCCTTAAGCTCGGAGGGAGGGTGTTGTACCCTCACGATCTGCACCCACGAGGGGAGCCTTGAATGGCACCTTTTACATAGAAACATAGACTTTGACGGCAGATAAGGACCGCTTGGCCCACCTAGTCTGCCCATTTCCCTACCTAGAGGATAAGCTGCAGATCCTATTTAACCAACAGCCTATTTCTTCCTACCCCCCACAAAAATTGCCTTATGTCTGTCCCATGCATTCTTGAATTCTTCCAAAGTTTTAGACCCCACAACCTCCTCAGGAAGGCTGTTCCATGCATCCACTACCCTCTCTGTGAAAAAATACTTCCTCACATTGCCCCTGAGCCATCCCCCCCTCTATCTTTAGATTGTGTCCCTTTGTTCTTGCACATCTCTTTTTCTGAAAGATGCTACCCTCTTGGACTTTGTTGATTCCACTGTGATACTTAAACATTTCTATCATTTCCCCCTCTCCCTCCTTTCCTCAAGGGTATACATATTAAGCTCCTTTAGTCTCTTCTCATATGGCTTCTCTTGCAGACCCTGCACCATTTTAGTTGCCCTCCTCTGAACTGCCTCCATCCTGTCTATGTCCTTGCGGAGATTGGGTCTCCAGAACTGGAATCAGTACTCCAGATGGGGTCTTACCAACTGTCTGTACAGAGGGATAACAGCTTCCTGTTTTCTGCTGGTGATGCCTTCCCCTATACATCCCAGTATCCCCCCAGCCCTCCCTACTGCCTTCTCACATTGCTTGCCAACCTTAAAGTCATCTGATATGATTAACCCCAGGTCCCTTTCCATTTTTGTTGTTGTTACTACCTCCCCCCAATTATGTAATCTTCCCCTGGGTTTTTGTTTCCCAGGTGCATTATTTTGCACTTCTTTGCATTGAATCCAAGCTGCCATACTTCTGACCATTCCTCCAACCTTGCCAAGTCCCTTCTCATCCTTTCCACACCTCCTTGTGTATCAACCCTGTTGCAGACCTTTATGTCATCTGCAAAGAGGCATGCTTTTCCTTCCAGTCCCTCTGCAATGTCACTTATAAAAACATTAAAAAGGACTGGACCCAGTACTGAACCCTGCGGTACCCCACTAGTAACCTCTCTTTCTTCAGAGTGGACTCCATTTACAATTACTTTCTGTGTCCTGTTATCCAGCCAATGTTTTACCCAGGCTGCCACCCTGGGACCCACTCCCAGGCTGGTTAATTTGACAATTAATCTTTTGTGTGGGACTGTGTCAAATGCCTTGCTAAAGTCTAGGTAGGCCATGTCCACAGCCCCTCCCTGGTCTACTACTTTGGTCACCCAGTCAAAGAAATCAATTAGATTTGTTTGACATGACCTTCCCACTGTGAACCCATGCTGCCTTGGGTTCTGTGCCCCACTGGTCTCTAGGTACTCAACAATTCTTTCCTTCAGAAGTGATTCCATCACTTTCCCTACCACAGAGGTCAAACTGAGAGGCCTGTAGTTTTCTGCTTCTGTCTTGCTCCCACTTTTGTGAAGAGGAATCACATCTGCCTTCCTCCAGTCCTCAGGTACCACACCATCCTCCCATGATTTGTTAAAAACGGTAGTCAGTGGTGTCACTAGTTCTCTGCTTAATTCTTTTAGAATTCTGGGGTGAATTCCATCTGGCCCCATTGCTTTGTCCGCCTTCAGTTTTAGGAGTTCTTTCAGAACCCTTTCTTCTGTGAAAGGACTGGGATCGACCCCCCTATCCAGAGTGCTTCTGTTAATTGGATTAGGCACCTCCCCCACCTCCTTTTTTGTGAATACTGAACAGAAGTATTCATTCAGTATCCCTGCTTTTTCACTGTCCCTCTCTGCCCACCCACCGTCTATTCTATTCAATCTCACTATCCCTCCCCTTGTCTTTCTACGCTCCCTGATATACCTATAAAAGGTTTTATCCCCCTTCTTAACTGAGTTGGCTATCTTTTCCTCAGTTTGGGCCTTTGCTATTCTGACTACCCTCCCTGCTTCCTTCTGCCTTAACTGGTACAGTTCTCTGTCCTGCTCCTTCTGTGTTTCCTTATACTTCCTAAATGCTATCTTTTTCTTCCTAACCTTCACTGCCACCTCTTTTGAGAACCATAGTGACTTTTTCTTTCATTTTGATTTGTTTATTTGCTTCACACAAAGGCTTGTTGCCTCTGTTATGGCAGTTTTGATATTTCCCCAAGGGACACTGTCAACCTTTTTTGCGTCATATTATTTTTAGTTGAAAACCCACATTTTTTTGATTGCTTACCTTCTTTAAAATTCATTGGTGTCACCGGTTTCAAATCCTTAATCAATTCTACTTGCATATTTCTTGAATATCAGGAACACTCCAAAACATTGAAGCCAATCATTATGCAATAGTCTACATTCCTTTCATTGTATCTTGAGTGGCTAGACTGTGTTGGGGGTTCCCCTATCCAGGAAAGATGCAGTGTGAATTGATCAAGGACTGTAAACAAACACATTTTTGTGTGGTAAGAGCAGTATTGTGGGCAGTCTGTTTTTCACTTTTAAAAAGAAAATAATCAGACTCAAACTGCCAGCTACCTTCAGCAATAATCTGCAGAATGTGAGTAATCACACAATGTATTTTTTAGATTAAAGACAGTTTAAGACCTAGGGTGGTTGGCAGTGTCCCTTTAACCAAGGATTCATCAACTCTTAGGCAGCTGTGAGGAAGGAACACAAAAGCTGTGAAATGTTAGCTAGCATGCCAGATTGGTGTTTTAGGGAAACACGCTTTCACTTTCACTACTAGCATTGCTGTGAATTGCACTAAATTGAAGAGATTTCTACATAATATATTATCCAGTGATGAGTGTACAGTACTTTTGCTTCTCTTGGGGAATGTGAGGAGGCCTCTTACCTTTGGCATAGGGACTGAGCTCAGTCTTCTGTGTACTCAAGGGCAATGATTAGCTCCAACAGATGGAAGTTCAGGGGTACTATGTTTAGGGCATGTCTTCTCTATGAGGCTAATGAACTAATGGAACAGACTGCCAGTGAGAAGGTGACATGAAAACAGTGCAGGCCTTCATAGCACACCTGGATACATTTTTTCTTAGAAAGGGAATCACATGCTCGCAGGGCAGTAGATTTAATGTGGAATTACTATCAATAAGTGAATGTTTGCACAGCATATTTATTAAACCCTGCTTGTGAAGTGAAAGGAGGACATGCTAAACCTAATGCCTCTTCTGACAAATTTCTGTGTTACTGTTGGATAACAGCAAAGCATGGAGTCTTGACCCCTAAATCTCCCACTTCAGGTTGATCCATGATCAGCTACTGTACATATTGTAAACCCCCCTCCCAAGGTGAATAATGATGATATGTGACCCTGGTTACTGTTACTTTAAACCTCTCTGCATGGTAACAGTAATTTAAGACCATTGTAGTTTAGAAGGGACTCTAAAGTCATCATGTGTGCCCCCACTTCATAAACAGTATGCATTTGTATGCTGTGAAAACATATGCTAATTTAAAAGGGTTCCCTACCCACTCTACTATGCAGGGTATCCAGGAATTCCTTTATTACAGTGGTGTGGTAGCACCACTATAGTTAGGGTCAAGTAGGGTAGTTAATGTTGAACCCCTAACTTTGCACCATAGTAGATTCATGCCCCATTCAACAGAATTGCATGACATTTTGCATGCACTGTCTGGGGGGGGGGCAATGTCTTATGATTTGCCAAGTTTTTGTTTTGGTCAAATGTGCAGATTCTGAGATCCAGATAGTGCATTTTTAGGAAAAATCAAGGTGTTTTGCTTTTTTTTCTTTGATTTTATTTTTTGTCACCACCTACAGCCCAGACCGTTTGGTATTTTATTCTGAAATTTTCAGGGCAGAAAGGGCATGCCCCAGCATGGTGTCTTTCATTAGTTTGGTGAAATACATTAATCCTTTTCCAAGTTATAAGGATTTGAAATTTCAGTTCTGAGCATGTTCAGTAGAGTCTTTTGGATAGATGTTTAATACACATGAATTCAGAAGAGAAAATTCATCTTTCATATGGCAGCCATCTTGTTTCTTTTTTTTTATTTATAACCCATGAAAATGATGACCTGCTGAGACTCCAACACATGTATACAGCTAAATAGGACCTCTTAGCTGGACTCTGGAGTTAGTTTTTCAAAGAATGTCCCCTAAATGTGTATTTGAAAATTTTTTAAAATCCTCTTTTGTGAGACAATTTTCTTCTTTCGTATGGCTCACAAAAGAAGAATAGAGCCAAACGAAAGAAGATTTTGGATTTATGTTTTTTCTGAATCACCTTTCATGAGAAGGTATTTCATCTGTGAGCTCAAGAAAATCTCATGAAGGAGATCCATTTTCACTAAAGAAGAATTTGGACTTAGTTTTTTTTTCACATTCTTCCTTTGTGAGACCAATCTTCTTTTGTGAGCTCATGAAAATCTCACGAAAGAAGATCCATTCTCATGAAAGAAGAATTTGGACTTAGATTGTTTTCCCCACATTGCAACTTTACAAAGTAATAACTCTGTTAATCTTTGGAGTTAAGAAACCATCTGTATATCAAAAGAAAGGTGGCAGTTTTACAAGAGTAACACATAAATATCTACAAAGCCATGGGGTGTGCACAGCACCCCCAAATTACTCCCAACTTCACCATGGTGACAGATCCACAATTAAAGTCCAATAATCATCAAAAATGCATCAAATGTGTAGCTCCTCTCAGACTAAAAGCATACAACACGTTACCCTAACTCAACAAAAACTGGCCACGTTAAGCTTACAAAACAGAAGAAAACACATTTTGCCCCATACAATAACACACTAGGAGTTAAGAGGAACCCTAAATATATTTTTTTTTGAATCAAGCCCAACAAAACAAAATTACAATGAAGCAGATAGATCAGTTTTCAGAGTGCCCAAATTCCCATACAAAAAACATAAAAATGAAAAAATGAAAATTCCATTACAATAACATTGCAACTTTAACAAGTCATAATGCTGTCAATCTTTGGAGTTAAGAGACTATATATATATATATATGTGTGTGTATATATGTATATGTATATATATATATATATATATATATATTATATATATATATACATACATACTATACACACATACATATATATTAGAGGCAAAAATTCCATTTAATGCATCAGTTAGGGTTGTTTCACAGTGACAAAAGTGAGGAAATTCGGTGTTAGAGTTGAAAGCCCCCCTTGGAACCCCCCAGCGCACCCCCCCAACCGGCATCAGGGTGCGCATTTGGGTCATTGGCCCTAACTCTCATCCCATCAATTGTGTAAAGAAGCAGAGGTATAGGAGAATGGGGTGAGAGTTAGTACCGATGACCCCAATGCGCACTCCGATGCCAGTTGGTGGGGTGGCTGGGGGGGGTCCAAGGGAGGCTTTCAACCCTAACACCGAATTTCCTCGCTTTTGTCACTGTGGAACAATCCTAACTGATGCATTAAACAGAGTTTTTTGCCTCTAATTTCCCTCCTTTTTGAGAATGATAACAAGAAATAGTGAATGTAATGCAATGGCGGCCACGCTTCTGTCATGTGATGTCTTGTCACATAGTAACATGGTGCCCTCAAACGCAAATGGTAATGCGCATGGTGACGCAAAGCAAAACAGAAAGAGAAACAGTACTGTAGACACAAATGGTATAAATAATGCAAACGCAAGTGCAAATGAAAATGCAAAGAGTAATGCACATGGTGGTGTAGACGGGAACGGTAAGTGAAATGGGCACGGAACCGCAAGAGGAAGTGGTAACGGTAACAGTAATGTAAACACACAGGCTGTTTTTCCCCAAAAGCTGCATACAGAAAGACAGTGAGTACAAAGAATGTATGCATAATAATGGGTCTAGAGCAGAAAATGAGGAGTTGGAATACTAAATTGCTTATATCTCAGGGACCGTACGACGTAGAAAAAAAATTAAAAAGTCATATGATTTATGACTTTCCTGGCTAGTTTTGCACTTAGCCCACAGCAGGGTGCTAAGTACTTTTCTGACGAGAAGTCCGTATCTCGCACCTTTTCCGAGATACGGGCCCTGAAAGGCACGGCGAATGCCGTAATGTTATCTAATGGGAAAACAAGAGAAGTTCATAGTGCCATAACTTTGATGCCCTGTAATATTTTTTATCAAACCACGAAAAGGCACATCTGTGGGATGTTGGCTTTCTTCCCTCCAATTTTCAGTGTAAAAGACCAAACCATTATTTTGCAGCAGGGTGGCAAAGAATTCCTGTCATGCAGAGGACACTGCAAAGTTAGTCTATGGGAAAAAGTGTCAACTTCGGAGTACCGTAACTTTGCATCCATGCAATATTTTGTCACCAAACCACCAAAAGTCATATCTGTGAGATGTTGGCTGCCTTCCCTCCAAATTTCAGCCCAAAAGACCAAACCGGTCATTTGCAGCAGGGTGGCAAAGAACTGCTGTCATTTTGGCCATTGTCTGAAAAAGTAGTGTCATGATTTGCAACAGCTTTAGCAAGTATTTGCGACACTTTCGTGAGTGTGACATGACTTTGTGACACTACTTTTTCCAGAAATTGAAAAAACATATTTCTCGGGTGTTTAATCTCAAAGTAAAGACATGCCTAGCATCCTCAGGGTCCGACTAGGTAAACACAAAAAGAATTGTGTTGCTAGAGGGTCCCAAATTTAAATGCCAAGTATTTTTCTGATCACTAACTGGAAACAAAATGGTGGATTTGCGACACTACTAGGGCCATTTGTGACACTAAAAAGTGCATTTGAGACACTGTCAAACTTTTTGTAAACTTTTTCCATTGACTTATAATGGGAAATTGTTTTTTGAATAACTTTTGAACCGTTTAATATTTTTTCATGAAATCTTCAAAAGGCACATCAGGGACCATGGCCGCACATTCTCTGAAGTTTTCAGAGTGGTCGCACAAACTGTGCGACCTGTAGGGACGAGCAAAGAATTCCAAAAAAGTGTAAATGCATCTGCAGATCACGCTTAATAACTCTACAGCCATATATCCAAACAGTACAAAAGTTGGCAGATCCCAAGAAGCATGGTTCTTGATTGTGTATTCCAAATTACAGGAAAATCCGTTGAACAGTTGCAAAGTTATTAAGGTGCAAAATTTTAGGTTTAACATGTAAATGGCTCCTCAACCCTATATATATATATATATATATGTGTGTGTGTGTGTGTGTGTGTGTGTGTGTGTGTATATATATATATATATATTCATATTAGCTATTAATGACTTCTGTAGGACTAACACATACTGTCCCCACAAATGTATGCGGTATGCACAGCACCCCAAAATTACCTCCAGACTTCCCATAGGATAACATTGCTAATTTAATAAGCCATAACTGTATCAGTCTTTTGAGTTAAGGGACAATCTATATATCAAAATCATAATGATTGCTACAAGATGGACACATAATACCCCCACAAATTCATGGGATATGCACAGGACCTGAAAACAGCTTCTTAATTCACAGATGATGCCAAATCCACAATGAAAGTCCAATAATCATCAAGGTGCACCAAATGTGTCTCCTGTTGGTCTACAACCATACCAAGTTTCAGCCCAAACCAGCACAAAATGACTGAGAGATGCCTAAAAACCACCAAACACATGTTTGCCCATATTTAATAAAGCACTGGGAGTTAAGAGGAACACTTATTATATTTTATCTTTGAAGTGAGGCAGACAAAACAAAATTAGAATGAATTAGATAAATGGCTTTCCAAATTGCCTGAATTATTTTAGAAAAAACATAAAAATTCAAAAATGAAAATTCTCATAAAGTCATAATTATGTTACTCTTTGAAGTTAAGGGACGATCCATATATGAAAAAAAGGTCTCAATGAGTACTACAAGACTGACAGACAATGGATGTTTGCAGCTATGGAAGCACAAAAGTGCAGGGTGCAGAGGGCTATGTGCTTCCACAGCCACATGGATATGTTCATGCAGGTCCCAAAGGGACCTTTGTGAATGAGGATACAGTTCTACTATATCAAAAAGAAAGGAAATTCATTGCAAAAAAACTTAATTAATGCACCAGTTAGGGTTTAGATTAAACAACAAAAGAAGGAAAATGCAGTGTTGGGGTTTCCAACCTTAACTCCCCACCCTCCCCAGCAACAAAAGGAAAAAACATTATGGTTTTGGCTGTTCTGAGTCTTGGTGAATCAGTGGTGAGGTCTTCCTTGGGGTTCTCAACCCTAATGGTCTCCTCACTCCCTGAGGAGTGATGTGTTTTCTTCAGGAAGAGCACACAGGTTCTTGGCAAGATGTGGGAGGTATAGTTCTGTACATTTGAAGACTACATCAGTATGAGGCACTGCATTGGAGGTGTACATAGTGCTTTTGACAGGAGGCTACAAGCTGGGGGTACAGGTGAGCATTAGGGTTGAAAACACCAAAGAAGACCTCACCACTGATTTGCCAAGACTCAGGACAGCCAAAACAATGTTTTTTTCCTTTTGCTGCTTGGGTTGGGGGTTGGGGTGGTGTGGAAGTTAGGGTTGGAAATTCTAACATCACATTAACTATTTTTGTTGCTTTAATCTGTCATCTAAGTAGTGGATTAATGCAGTTTTTTTTTTGCAATGACGAATATATAGTTCAGCACTGTTGTGTATGGAAAGCCATACACTTCCAGATGCAGTTGTACTGTACCATAGTAATGTCACAATGCAGTTATAGTATGGTAGCTATACAAGCAATAAGACCTAACAGGGTGTGGGGTATTGGTGGATACCCCTAAGTCCAGGTGTATGATTAGGCCTTATGCCACAGCCCTTGAAAGTGCAGCTATCCACCAATACCCCACACCCTGAAGGGTCTTATTTCGATTAGAAAATAGACTTGCAAAAGAAATTTAAAAAACACACAAAATTCAATAAAATATTTCTTGGAAAATGTAAATAGTCCCTCCACAGAGGATTGTTACCTGTTAGTCATTTATATTTCTACATATGCAGTACAATGTGTGTTTGTTTGCTTATCATATGACATAAGAATTCAATATGCTGCAGTATTCTTCTAATAGAATGCCCCCCCCGAAGCCTGGAATGTTAACCCAGAATGCATGAATTCAAAATTCTGCAGAATTCTGGCATACACTCACACAGACACACACAAACCTCATATACTTCCAGAGGATCTGTTTTATTTGGTGGCGCTTTAGCAGTGGAGATTGCTCCGTCAGGCTGGTATAAGAGGGCTTTTTCATGGTCATCAAAGAAACACCAGAAATAACAAATCTGATTAGTGCTTGATTTAAAAAAAAAACATTGTTGATATGTATAAGAAAGGGATCATGAGTAGAAAGAACATTCAATTGTTTATGAATTTATTATGAATTTTTTTAATTTAATAGAGTTTTATTTTTAAGGCCTATTTGAAGGTTTTCATATAAGAGTCACTGTGGCAGATATGTTTGTGATGGAAATCAAGAATGAGGGAAGTAGCTCATGAATTCTGTATGTAATGTGTCCAAATTCCAGGTCACAAGTCAATCCTTTTTACGGGCTGGGGGGGGTGGAATTGGGATCTAACCATATGCCAACTGAATGGCAACAGCTAATCAGACTACTGTACTTAACTTGTCCATTTTCTTAACTATGTTATTACATTGTGAGAAAACTGTGAGCCATTTGATTGGCTGAGAGACCAGTACAGGAGTGTAATTATGAGACAACATTTACACTCCTGTACTTTTTTCAGACTGCTAGCCTGCACACACGTTCCAAACCCCTACACTTAACAGAGCCACTCTGACTGCCAGTCACTGTTCCAACAGTAGGAAGCAAAATGTGTGAGGTGACAGAATTGCCTTCCTCACAAACATGACTGACTGATGGATTTTCTCTAAAGAAATTGCTAGAGAATAATCTAGAGGATCCAGGACCAGAAATTGACACTCCTGCCGACCTGCCAGAAAAAAAAGAAACAGCTGCCCAGACTTCAACAACTGTTAGCAGGCATGCTGAGATACAGAAAGAGAGAAAAAACAAGCTGAATGCTGTTAAACAAACCTCATGGACAATTACTGTGTTCCAAGGTTGGAGGAAAACCTGAGAAAAAACACAGTTAACTGAAAACAGTTAGCCGAGAGACACAGAATGAAACTCTCAGAGAGTGTTTTCCAATAGTCTGAACAGCCAAAAAGGAGCAATATGGGCTTTGAAGTTACAGCTGCCTGACAGAAGCTATCAATCATTACCTAAACTCATATGAAATTGCAAGAAATATAAATTTTATATCAGACAAATTATTCACCTCATCTAATAATGTTTTTGTGGCCGTGTGAAAGAAATACAAAACAAGCTGAGCAGAAATGCAGCACAGTGTTTACCCATGATCACTGACTCCAGCCTGCTTTGTGTGAAAACTGCTCCCTTGCTTTCCCACAACACAGCAATTGACCCTGTGCACAAAGTGTGCTTCAACCTGCAGCTGCACTTAGCTCAGGGAGGTCAATAAGGCCAAAGACAGCTAACCAAAGATGGTTTCAAAATTAAAAAAAAACACAAGTTACACAGTTATGGCCAACCAATGGTGCTCCCCAGAAAAAATACAACTCACACAAAAAGAATAAAGAACTGGATGCACTGGTTTGGGTAGTTCCAAGATGCTGTGAGACACGGATCTCCTCTATCCTAGGAAATATGGAAATCGACATTTCCAATTGGAAAAATGAAGAGATGAGTACACACTTTACCCTTTCTTCCTTTTTGGTATTCTGACCTGTACCATATAAACAGAATTAACAAAACTGAACCGAATGGGTGCCTTTTGTTTTGCTTTGCATGGAGGAACAGCAGAGTGCTGGTGACTGGGAAGTTAAATGCGGCATGAGTGATGTGTGGAATAAAGCACTTGAAAGCACGTTCTAATTAAAGTGTAACCTCCAACTTTATTTTCCTAACAGGTGAAAAATATTCAGGTATGGAAGCACTGGGCTGATCTCTGATAAGAACTCTAGTATTCTGCTATGATTTGCCAGTAGGGACTGGAACGGTTGGCATATGGGAGAAACCTATGTCATTCAGCTCATAATGTGTAAAAAACAAAGCAGGTTATTCTACTTTCTTCCTTGGAACTGTGTTAAGCTGAATTTTAACTTAAAAAAGCTCATTTTCTGAAAGTGGAAAATTGGAATGGGGTTGACTGTACCATTTTGGCACTCTGGGGGAAAGGATCCTTCAGTTAATTACATTGCTTAAAACTTGTTAAACTCTGCATAGATTGTGTTTTATTTATTTGTGTAAGGCTCTCAAGAATCTTGAAATTGATTGGAGATTTGTAGAGGGTTGTCTAAACCTTCAGACAGGCAGAGTCTTTAGAGACAAAATACAGTGCTAATGATTGGTCTCACCAGGAAACTTGACATTGGTGCTAAGACTGAGTTAAGCAACTAAGCTGTGTTAAATATTTATAGACACAGTATTTAACAAGCATTTGTCAATGCCAAATGTTGATTGCATTGCTCCATTAAGCTCGCTCAGTGCGCCTCTGTCACTCGCTCACTCTGTTTCTCCTGGTGCTGCAGGCTGCTCTTTTGTACTGGGCTCCTGCCTGCGTTGGCACCTTTTTCTGTCCACAAAGAAATCTGCAGCTGTCCTGACAGAGCTCTGTTGAGATGGCTCACTCTGCCTCTCTCACTCACTCATTCTGTTTCTCCTGGAGCTGCAGGCTGCTTTTTTGCATTGGGCTCCTGCCTCTGTTGGTGTTTTTTTCTGCCCACAAAGAAATCTGCAGCAGTCCTGACACAGGTACGTTGACCTAGCTCACTCCCCCTCTTTCACTTGCTTGTTCCATTTCTGCTGGTGCTGCAGGCTTCCCTTTTGTACTGGGCTCCTGCCTCCGTTGCCGCCTTGTTCTGCCCACAAAGAAACTGCAGTGGTCACAATAGAGCTCCGTTGAGCTCGCTCAGTCCCCCTCTCTCACTCGCTCATTGTGTTTCTCCCGGTGCTGCAGGCTGCCCTTTTGTACTGGGCTTCTGCCTGAGTTGGCACCTTTTTCTGCCCACAAAGAAATCCGCAGCTGTCTCAACAGAGCTCTGTTGAGGTCGCTCACTCCCCCTGTCTCACTCGCTCATTCTTTTTCTCCTGGTGCTGCAGGCTGCCCTTTTGTAGTGGGCTCCTGCCTCTGGTGGCGCCTTTTTCTGCCCACAAAGAAATCTACAGCAGTCCCGACAGAGCTCCGTTGACCTTGCTCACTCCCCCTCTCTCACTCACTTGTTTCATTTCTGCCAGTGCTGCAGGCTGCCCTTTTCTACTGGGTTCCTGTATCCGTTGTCGCCTTCTTCTGCTAACAAAGAAATCTGCAGCAATCATGATAGAGCTCCGTTGAGCTCGGTCACTCCCCCTCTCTCACTTGCTCATTCTGTTTCTCCTGCCGCTACAGGCTGCCCTTTTGTACTGGGCCCCTGCATGCATTGCTGCCTTTTTCTGCCCACAAAGAAATTTGCAGCACTCCCAACAGAGCTCTATTGAGCTCACTCATTCACTCACTCCCCCTCCCTCACTCGTTCATTCTGTGTCTCCTGCTGCTGCAGGCTGCCCTTTTGTACTGGGCTCCTGCCTGCATTGGTGGCTTTTTCTGGCCACAAAGAAATCTGCAGCAGTTGCAACACAGCTCCTTTAAGCTCGCTCACTCCCCCTCTCTCACTTGCTCATTCCGTTTCTGCCGGCGCTGCAGACTGGCCTTTTGTACTGGGCTCCTGCCTGTGTTGCCGCCTTTTCCTGCCCACAAAGAAATCCACAGCAGTCACGATAGACCTCCATTGAGCTTGCTCACTCTCCCTCTCTCACTCGCTCACTGTGTTTCTCCCGGCGGTGCAGGCTGCCCTGTTGTACTGGGCTTCTGCCTGTATAGACACCTTTTTCTACCCACAAAGAAATCTGCAGCTGTGCTGACAGAGCTCCGTTGAGGTCGCTCACCCCCTCGTCTCACTCACTCATTTTGTTTCTCCTGGCGCTGTAGGCTGCCCTTTTGTAGTGGGCTCCTGCCTCTGCTGGTGCCTTTTTCTGCCCACAAAGAAATCTGCAGCAGTCCTGACAGAACTTCATTGAGCTCACTCACTCCCCCTCTCTCACTTGCTCATCTTGTTTCTCCCACCGCTGCAGGCTGCCCTTTTGTACTGGGCCCCTGCGTATATTGCTGCCTTTTTCTGCCTGCAAAGAAATCCACAGCACTCCCAACAGTGCTCCGTTGAACTCACTCACTCCCCCTCCCTCACTCTCTCATTCTGTGTCTCCCACTGCTGCAGGCTGCCGTTTTGCACTGGGCTCCTACCTGCATTGGCGGCTTTTTCTGTGCACAAAGAAATCTGCTGCACTCCCGGCACAGCTCCATACAGCTTGCTCACTGCCCCTCTTTCACTCGCTGGTTCTGTTTCTGCCGGCGCTGCAGGCTGGCCTTTTGTACTGGGCTCCTGCCTGCATTGCTGCCTTTTCCTGCCCACAAAGAAATCTGCAGCAGTCGCGATAGACCTCCGTTGAGCTCACTCACTCCCCTTCTCTCACTCGCTCATTGTGTTTCTCCCGGCGCTGCAGACTGCCCTTTGTACTGGGCTCCTGCCCGCGTTAGCACCTTTTTCTGCCCACAAAGAAATCCACAGTTGTCCTGACACAGCTTCATTGAGGTCGCCTACTCCACCTGTCTCATTCGCTCATTCTGTTTCTCCTGGTGCTGCAGGCTGCCCTTTTGTACTGGGCTTCTGCCTCTGTTGGCACCTTTTCCTGCCCACAAAGAAATCTGCAGCAGTCCCAACAGAGCTCCATTGACCTCACTCACTCCCCCTCTCTTACTCGCTCATTCCATTTCTGCCGGTGCTGCAGGCTGGCCTTTTGTGCTGGGCTCCTGCCTGCCTTGCCATCCTTTTCTGCCCACAAACAAATCTACAGCAGTCACGATAGAGCTCCGCTGAGTTGGGTCACTCCCTCTCTCTCACTTACTCATTTTGTTTCTCCCGCTGCTGCAGGTTGCCATTTTGTACTGGGCCCCAGCATGCAATGCTGCCTTTTTCTGCCCACAAAGAAATCCACAGCAGTCCCAACAGAGCTCCGTTGAGCTCAATCAGTCCTTCTCCGTCACTCCCTCATTCTGTGTCTCCCAGGTGCTGCAGGCTGCCCTTTTGTTCTGGGCTCCTACCTGTGTTGGCAGCTTTTCCTGCCCACAAAGAAATCAGCTGCAGTCCCGACAGAACTCAGTTGAGCTCAGTCACTCCCCCCCATCTCACTCACTCGATCCTAATCTGTCCCAAACACTGATTTCTGACAGCGACTGTGTGTTTGTCCACCGGAAGTGCGAAAACACATTTCAGCCAGGATGTGAAAATACAGCTGTACTGTTCATAAGGAGGTGTGAAAAAATGCCAGTGTTGAAAATCTGGTGTGAAAATATTACTGATTTGTGAACTTACAAGGGTGCGTGGAAAGTGCACAATGCACGCTCATAACACAGTCATTTTATGGAGTTTCATCACAAAATTTTCAAAATAGGCATTTTAGGCCCTCTGCTCATGAACAGTGTCAGTGTGATTTTCTTACTGTGTCCCAAACAGTGATTTCCCACAGCGACCACGCCATTTTGTGCCGGAAGATGGAAAACACATTTCGGCCAGGATGTGAAAAATGACAGCTGCACTGTTCATGAGAAGGTGTGGAAAAATGGCAATGTTGAAAATCTGGAGTGAAAATATTGCAAAGTTGCGAAGGTATGACCGTGCGTGGAAACTGCGCAATGCACGCATGTAACACACTCATTTTATGGACTTTTGTCACCAAATTTTCAACATAGGCATTTTAGGACCTCTGATAATGAACAGTGTCACTGCCATTGTTATAATGTGTCCCAAACATGGATTTCCCACAGTGACCATGCTATTCTGCGCCAGAACTGCGAAAACACATTTCAGCCAGGATGTGAAAAATGACAGCTGTACTGTTCATAAGGAGGTGCAGAAGAATGGCAATATTGAAAATCTGGAGTGAAAATATTAATTCGCGAAGATACGAACTTGCATAGCAACTGCACAATGCACGCTGGTAAAACAGTAATTTTTGGGATTTTGTCCACCAGATTTGCAACATAGGCTTTTTGAGAGCCCACCTCATGAATACTGGCACTGTCATTTCATTAATCGGTTCCAAAACAGGATTCTGTGCAGTGATCATGAAATCACCTTTCGGGTCCGAATAACACCATGACAGTGGCAGAATTCATGAGGAGGGGTCCCAAAAAGCCCATGTTGAGATTTTGGTGCCAAAATTCCAAAAAATGCCTGAGATATGCATCAAAGTTGGAAAAACTCTATTTATTCCATTATACAGCTTACCGGCATTTCCTCAGTTCCCGGTACGCTTTGAAGAGTGCAGACATGTTCCCAGTCCACCGAAGATCGTCACGCCAGACTCCTGAGGTAAGTATGGGGTGAGGGGGTGTGGGGAGGCAGGGTGCACAGTGGGTGGGCCACGTGTTGTGGGAGGGGGGCAGGGAGACCGCGAGGGACCATTTTCTTTTTCCACATGTTAAAAACAAAAAAAACCATCGCAGGACATTTATTTTTTTTACAGGGGCATATTGCACACTGGGGTGGGCTCCCAGCATGCCAACGGAGTGTTTTTTGTGGGGAAAGCTGTAGCTTATGGGGATTGGGCACCCCCATTGGCACAAAAGAGGGGTGCAAGGGCCGAGGAGGATTGGGCACCCCCTCGGCACAAATCTACTGGGTGTTTGTGGGGGGGCATTATGCCGACAGGGAGTGGGCTCCCCCGTCAGCACATGAAACTGAGAGGGTGGGACCTAATGCCGATGGGGAGTGGGCTCCTCCATTGGCAACATCAAAGTACAGGACAGGGGCACTGAAGCCGACGGGGATTGGGGCCCCTGTCGGCAAACACACACTGTTGTGGGAGGGTGGCACATGTTGCTGAGGGGGATTGGGCACCCCCTTGGCACTGGGGATTCATAATATTGTTTGTGAACATGGCAGCAAACCGCCACCATGTGCACTAACAGTATTACACTTGGCAATGTTCTGCCCAGCAATGACGGGTCAGTCCCTCATTGCAGCGAATGGCTGATGCTGCAATGATGAGGTGGCCCCTGATTGCAGTGGCTGAAACGTTTCAAGGTGGTGGCACGCTGGCTGAACTAGTGTCAGCAGCAGCATGCCATGGCATTGGGGAAAGTGGGCCAAGCCTTTAAAGGCTGTGGGGGCATTGGCCACAACAGTGCCTCACCTCCACAACCTGCTTCTGGAAAGTTGCCGCAATATGTTTCTTGTGCATGCGCGCAATCAACATAAAAATGGAACACACTATGGCCACCAGACCTAATAAAATTAAAGAGATCATATCATACTTTGCAAAGCCAGAACAAAGAATGAGTAGGAGAGCAGGTAAAAACATTCTAGACAGGCAAACTGCAGACCTCTTAGTGAGGAAAACTAGAAGTGCACCTAACTCACCAGAAAGGGAAGCGGATATGAATATACCCCTACAAGGGGAAAATACAAATATGCCAAAAATGAATAACAAACAGAAAAACACAAAGTAAGGTGAATTAAAACTTCTAAATGCATCACAGCAAAGGCAAGAAAATAAGACAGATGGAGCTTTCCAATATTTACAGACAGAATCGGACGGAGAGTAATCAGAATTAAGAGAGTGGCAAGAATCAGTGGGGAAGGGTGCTCCTCAGACAGCTTCTTATAATAATATCCTTGAAACGCACAAGAAGAATCAAGCTCATTGTCCCGGATTCCCCCCTTTTCCCCCCACAAAAGACAGACCACTTGTATGTTGTTGTGCTCAGATTGGCAATTAATTTATTGTAAATCATAATTTCATTTACAATTCCCATCATCATTTTCATTATTGTCTCTTCCACAATTTATTTGTATTGCATCTAAATATCAATCTCTGATCATCCCTCTTTCTTCCTCTTCTTCTTGCTTCCCCAGGTGAAAACCTGGGTGCCTTCTTCTTCTCTTTTTCTGGTAGGTAACGGTGAGAACCGAGACCACTTTTTTCTCCCTCAGTTTCTTCTTCTTCTCATCATATTCCTTTTTCATTCCCCCTCCCCTCCCCGCTTTTTTCCCCACAGGCTGTCTCCAGCTTGCGTTGGATGACTGGCCTTCCCTCCCTTTGGGTTCTTTCCTTTTTCCTTTTTTTTTTATCTCCCTTCCTGTCTTATCCATGCCTCAATAAAACCCATCATTTCAGCATTAAACATGTCTATTGCTAAGTCTGACAGGTGAACCCCATCTGATCTGTAAAAATCCTCCACCCATTCTTCCACCCCTCGCAGTATTACGTGCCCCTCCACGTTCCTTATCAGCATTCCTACCCTTTTATTCATCTTCCTTCTGGCCCTATCAACTGCTACGTGGCTGTGTTCATGTCTCCATATCCTCCTTGGTATCATGTCTGACCAGGCTATGCTCACTCCCGGCCACCACTGCTGTATCTTCCTTAAGTCCTGTTTTACCTGCATATACGTGTCCACCCATGGCTTCCCCCCAATGTCATTACCCCCCAGGTGTATAATGTTTAAATCTGGGATGGGTCGCCGCTCTTTCATTTCTTTCTGGGTTTGAAGTAACAGTGCCCATCTCATCCCTTGGATGCCACGCCATACCAGCCTACATTGTCTGACATCCTGGTACAGCTGTTTTCCCCCGGCCTTTTTCTCTGCTCTCTTTTCCACCCAATAAATGTAGGAGTGCCCACTGATCCGTACTTCTGTGGTCCTCCCTCTACCTATAGAATTTAAGCAAGATATACATCTTAATCACCTTCTTGACTTGCTCGTTTGCTTCTAAACCATTTCTTATTTAAACCCCCTCCTCTTTCAGCTCCATTCCTGCAAGACAAAACAACAGATGACATGTTAATCTCAGTCCTGTAAAGCCCGAATATACCTCTTGTAGCTGGCAGACCACCAGTGCTCTTTTTCCAACATACTGGTCACCGTCTCCCCTGCCGCTGCCCATTTTGAAGCAGCCCCTATTCGAAAGGAGTGAGAAGAGTAATTGCTTGGGTCCTGGCCCAGGAATTCCATGCCTTTTTAGAGCATGGCCGTTACTTGGTAACTTGTCACCTTCTTCCCATCTCCATTCACAAATAATGTCCCTTTTTAATCCCACGCTCTGTGGCATATGCCCACAAAGCCTTTACCGGGCACACTGTCCTGTCTACGTGAACCTTAATGGTTATGACACACCCATTTCCCCCTTGATCTGTCTTTGACCTCTTAATTATAACTTGTATCTCCTTCTGCCCCCAGGTTATGTTTCCCCATTCCAACCCCCCCCCTTCTTCATCCTTTCTGCCATGCCCCACTGCCTCGCTCACTCTCAGGGCCCCTGCAAACATCACTAAATAAATCATGTGAAACAACTGTGCCTCGTCCTTGGATCTGCAAATTGCTGGTAGTACACCTCCTAATTTGGCTAGCCAATGATCTGCTATTGGCCACCTACCATCCTTGGGTCTTTGTTTCAACCTACTCCACCCTTGCATCATTCTCCATATCAACATTGACTTTACAGGGTCCTTCTACCTTTTTAGGCTACAAACTAAACTGATCCCCACTAGGTACACCCCCATCAAGGTGTGGGCCATTCCTCTCTGCCATTGGTCCACTGTAAACTTTCCTAGCTGCTCCTCAGTAAGTGGCCCACTTACTTCCATGTGGTGTGCTTCCCTGAATGTTTGCAACACCCTCCATACCCCTTCATAGGCTCTCAAGGTCCGCAGTGCTGATGAGTTGCAAAACAGCATTTCGGCTCCCTCTTGTCAATATCCTAGATGTTCACTGGTATGGGTGTTTTCCACTCCTCTGCTGCTGGTGCCAGCATCTGGAAATGATTCAGCTGCAGACGAGAAAGGCTGTCAGCTAGAATATTTTTAACCCCCTCTATGTGCTTGGCCCTGAATGACATATTCAGTTGCAAAGCTCTTAACACTAGCTGTCTCAACACCTGCATAACCATCTCGGACCTGGTCCCCCTCTTGTTCAAAACCTGTACCACTGCTTTGTTGTCACACCAAAATGTAACCTTCTGATTCCGTAATTCCTCTCCCCACACCAGGGTGTGGGCCCAAATGGGCATGATTTTCAACAATGTGATGTCCTTTACCTTTCCGTCTCTTACCCAATTTTCAGGCCATGGCTCTGAGAACCATCTTCCTCTCAAATAGTCCCCCATTCCTAAACCCCCTGCCGCATCTGTATACAATTCGAGATCTGTGTTATAGACCCATTCCTCCTGCCAAAATGAACAGCCATTGTAGTTGCTGAGGAATTCCTCCCACACCTTGAAATCTTCTTTTACTCCCTTTGTTATGTCCACCCCGTGGTGTGGTCTGGTTACTCCTGCTGTGGCCCTCGCTAGCCGCTTAGTGAAAGTTCTTCCTGGTCCAATTGTCCTACAGGCAAAGTTCAAATGCCCCATTACCTGCTGCACCTGTCTCAACTGCACCCGTCTCCTGCTTGTATGTAACTGAATCAGCTCCTTCAGCTTCAACACCTTGCTGTCCAGTAACCTAAACACCTCTCCCAGTGTGTCTATCTCAATTTCCAGGAATTCTAACACCTTACTGGGGCCTTCTGTTTCTTCCGGTACCAACGGTACCACCAGCTCTGTACACAGCTCTTGGAAACTAGCAAGCATCCTCTCTGTCTCCCTCCATCCACTGCCTATTAACAAAAAGTCATCCAGGTAATGTATGACCATCTTGTAACCTGTTTTTTCTTGAAATATCCACTGCAAACTGGTACTGAATGCTTTGAATGTAGCACAAGCTATGGAACAACCCATGGGCATAGCCTTGCCAAAATAGTACTGGTCCCCCACCTTAAAACCCAATAGGTCCCAATTCTCCCTTCTAACTGGGAGCAATCAGAAAGCAGACTCTGTATCTGTCTTGGCCATCCATGCATCGGGGGTCGCCCTGATAATCTGTACGGCCTCCTCCAATGTGGCATAGGTGACACTGCTGTGTTCCTTTCCAATAAAATCATTCACTGAGTCTCCCTCTGGAAATGACAAATGGTGAAACACCCTGTATTATCCCTTTTGTTTCTTGGGAACCAAGCCCAATGGGGAAATTCTCATACTCCATAATGGGGGGACTGGATATGACCCTTCAACCCTACCCGCCACCTTTTCCTTCTCTATTTTTTGCTTCAAAATATCCTCCTTTCCCTTAACTGACCCCAGATTGTTAACCTCTCTTGCCCTTCTTGGGCCTTTGCACTGTAGCAGAAAACCTGTTATAAAACCCTTATTTATAGATTCCACCACCTGTCTCTCCGGGTACCATTTTAACCATTTCTCCCACACCTCTATTTTGATGGGGGTTCTTGCTTCCTGAAATTGTTCTCCTACCCCCTTCCCCCTTTTGTCCAAAACCCCCCACCCCCGGCCAAGTCTCGTTCATCCTTCTGCTCAGTAAGCCTGGCTCACCCTACCCCCATATCCTCTGCCTCTCAAACCTCTATTCCATGTCTTCCCCCTATAGCCCTGCCCTTCCCGAAAGGGCTGCTGGCCTGTTCCCTGTCCCCCCCGGGCTCCTTGTGTCCATGTGGTCCTGCATCTACTCGCAGGATGGGCTCCCCCACATCTTGAACATGCGGGCTGAAATGACATTGGGGCCATGAACAAAATGCCCTGTTATATCCCCAGCAACACTTCTGGGGTACCCCCCTCTTTTTCCTATTTCCCTTTCCGGCGTGGATTGATCGGTTACATAGTCTGTCCACAAATCCAACTGCTTTGTGTCCCATCTCGCATCACCTTATGTTGCCATCCTTTGCCAAAAAAACTCATCATAATATATCCACCCTACTCCTCCTTTTGCCTTCGCCCTTCTTATGATCAAAGAGTGCATAATAAGAGGGATGCCCAAATCTGGTTTCTTTTCAAACACTATGGCTGAGTACATGGCAAAACCTACAAACCACCCATCCCATGTCTTTCCTTTTGTAAATTTGTCCTCTTCTTTCTTACTCAGCAAAACTACTGCTGCCACCATCTTGCTCTTCCCGATATTCTCCGTCTTCTCACATTTCGCTGCCGACTCTCGACACACTAAAGCGAAAATGTCTCCGTACTCCCCTTTCCATATTTTTTCTTTCGTAGCCAACGGTACATGTTCCCCTATTCTCATCCCTGGGGCTCCTATCTCCCTTGTTCCTTTTCCTATGCCTTCCGTCACCTTTTCCACCTCCCCTGTCATCTCTTTATCCGACCTGATCTCTGCCAGTGCCAATTCCATCTGCCCCAATCCCCCTGTCCTGAAGGCTGCAATAATTTGGCCTATGCACTCTTTAATACTCTCCCCCACCAAACCTGATACATTACCTGTGGGCTTGTCAGCTCCATGTGGCCTGTTGTCTTCAAATTGCCTTGGTCTGGATTCCTGTGGCTGGACTGCTGGTTGAGGCATTGTGCGTAGAGGAACCACTGTGTTCAGGGGATCCAGTCTGGGTTCCAGTGGCAGCACCACCACTTGCTCTTGGGGAAGTACTGATGGTTCTGGTACACAGGGCTGCAGTGGTACTGGGCTGACTGCTCGAGGAAGAACCACCGGTGGTAGCTGCAACCTCTTTGGACTGCATGGCCTCCCCACCGGTCGTTTCCCACCACCCCCATTCCTTTTCCTGCTTTCTGTTTCTCCCTGGTTCCTCCCCTTCCACCATCTGCCACATCCTGTTGGCCTTCTCCGACAGCTCCACGATAGCCTTGTGGGCATCCTCTTTTGATGGCCTGTTCCTCTTTGCTGCCATCTCCTCTTGCTGTCCTGTATAAAAGCTATGAACAAAACTGACAAAGCGTCTTTATTAATGAGCAGCCATGCTTTTGTACCATACCCTTGTGTTGTCCTTTTCCTGTAAGCAAACACCCATCTTTATCTTTGAAAAAATGGCCATGTCTTTCACTCGACTTTATATATATATATATATATATATATAAGGCCCCCCCGCTGCATGCCCACCTACTCCCCATGTCCCCACCTTTCTCCATGACTCACCAGTATGCCTCGGCCAATACCCCACATTGTTCCCATATTCCCTTCTGTCTCCCATTAAACTAGCCCTTTAACCTTGCGTGCCAACTTCCCTTGAGCTAGGCCTCTCATATGACCTGCCTCATCATGAAAAGACGGCATCTGACATCACGCCACATGGCCTGGTTCTCCAGGCCTCTCTCCCTGACATGTGTTCCCCTCTCCTTGCCTCTTGGTGCCTGCCCCCCTTTTGATGCATGTTCCCTTCCTTTCCCATTTTTGTCATGACTATGCCACTCTGCAGGCCTCGGCCTGCAATGGGCCCCCCCCATTGAGCTAGTGGCATCCGACATCACTTCTCGTGGCCTCGCTAGGCCTTCTCATTCCCCATCGAATGCCTCACTGAGAAACCGGCATCTGCCTTCCCATTGTTTCATCCTCGCTAGGACCCCATTGTCCTTCGCTACCATCTCGCTGAAAGTGGCATTTTGTACCCCTTCTCCCAGCACACAGGCATCTGCTGCTGCCCCACATGGCCTTCTAGGCCTGTCAGTTCCATCCCCCTTCACCCCAATGGCATCCGGCCTCACAACATGGCCTCCTAGGCCTTAATACTCCAACCACACTGCTCACTGACTCAACGGTGTCTGACGTCATGCCGTGTGGCCTTCCCATGCTTGTCCTGCTTTCTGCAGCTATTTTGCCAGCACAGCATCCTGCTTCTTCCCTCCTGTCCTCTAAACAAGAAGGCAACCATCCAGGACATTTGCGCACAAGCATTACATAATTCCCTTCCTGCTCACAAGGCCCATCCACGGCATCTGACGTCACACTGCATGGCCTTCAGATGCTTGTCCTGCTGCCTGTGGTCATTTCACTGGCACGGCATCCTGCTTTTCCCCTCCTGTCCTCTAAACCAGCTGAAAACTATCCAGGCCACTGCACCACAAACACTAAATATTTCCCCTCTGCTCGCAAGGCCCACTGGCGGCCTAGAACCAACCCAGCATTTCTGCCTATTTCCATGCACACTCTCCACATTTAAGCCACCAGGCAGCTTGCTGTCTAGGTCTTCTTCAAAAACCTTTTTCTACTTCCACCCTTCACCGAGCGTGTGACACACTTCCCATCTTGGGCACCATTTGTCCCAACTGCCCCAAGCCATCAACTCAGCCACTTCTCAAATTTGGCTCTCTGGACACATACTCTCTAAGGCATCAACGCACGCCACAACCACACACCAACAATTGAATTCGGCCCTCATCACATGCTGCTCTTTGTACCATATCACAATTTCATTTACAATTTCCCCCAGTTTCCCAGCTGCTGCAATGCAAAGAACAATAAACGAAAGACATTGGATCAAAATGTCACACGGCAGAATGCCGTGTGACTTAATCACGTTGCACAATTTGTTTATTTATTTTGATCTGTAGGGGGCTCTGCCCCCACACCTCCCCATTGCAGGGGACTGTGCCCCCCAGATCCTTGCAGGGATTCCTAACTCCGGGGTCCAACACGGAGAGTGCACAGGTCCAGGTTTGCGATAATACAGTAATTATCGCGTTACACGTATTATGACCCGGTACATAAATGAAAGACCACCTTCTTCTTTTTTTTTGAAAAGAAATCGCCGCATCATAATTGTCCAAATGTTGCTTGCTTGTTCTTACCTTTCCACATTCTCCTAGTCCACAAACCTTAGCCTACTGCTCCAAATGCCAAAGTACCAATCTGATGTGCTGCAGTTTATCAGTGTAATAAAACTTAATAAAACTTCAGCAAAAGTGGCTGAACCAATAATGTGCTGACCCTTATGTACCCCCTTTGGCCCCTCTTCTTCCTGTCTGCCTACCTATGGTCCTGGCTCCCTGTCCCTCCCCCTACCTTCCCTCCTCCATCTCTGAGCAAAACCATCTTTAACTTAAGGGAAGGGGTACACCAGGACAACTTGGTCTGCCCCTTAAAGGGCAAACTCCATTACACAATGACAGTTGGAAAAATTATAGACTCCCTAAATGGACAGAGGAGACAGAAGCAAAATACACAGCAAAACAAGGAGACTGGCCAAAATGGTCAGCTATAGGGTCTCAGACAAGATCAGGATAGAAAGCAAAAAATAGAATGAACTGAGATGCATGAAAAACAACAGGGATCTGATACTTTTATTTATTGAAATGTTTCACCAGGAAGGCACACTGAACAACAAGTTGCTCATCTCCCATTGTGACCTGTGGGGTACAATTGGATGTAAAATTATACACACAGTTAACATTTAACATACCTGAGGAATAAACATACAATTACATTTGTAAAATATCATACAGTTAACATTTAACATACCTTCGTAGTATACATACAATTACATTTGACATACCTGAGGAATATGGTACAGAAATTTAATACAGCACTGTAGTCAACTCCTTGCTGGATTGCATTACAATTAAGAGACAGGTGATTGAGTGCAATTAACAAATGAGGTGCAGTGGAAGGATGACAAAGAGGGCTGAGGAGCAGTCAGGAGATGCCAGCTTGGGGAAGGAGAAGCTAGTAAGACAGGAGGAGCATTGCCAGAATTACTGAAGCAAATCCAGTTGTGAGAGGTAAGTTAGCACAGGGCTAGTGCAAGTTGTAAGTATCCCAGACAGAACAAAAACTGCAAGTAATTAGTTCAAGTGAACTAATTCCTATCAAGTGCAGAGGGGTAGAGAGGAAGGAAAGGAGAGAGGTGGAGGTTAGGGATCGGGTAGGGAAGAATAGGTCATGCCTAGACCTGGCCCTTCCAGGTTGCAGAGAACCCTGCCAGGGGCAGAACAAGGCAATGACTTGGAATGGGAGGGAAAGAGGGTGTAGGGCAGGGGAAAATCAGGGGAATGATAGATTAGGTAGATGGGTAGGAGTGGTGAAGGAGGGATGAAAGAAGCTTGCCAAAAACTAGACCCCTCCAGAATGCTGAGAACCCTACCAGAGGGCAGAATTAGGTGAGGACAAGTTGGATAGAAAGGACAGAGGGGATGGAGCAGGGAAGGAAGAGGCTTGCCCAGTGCTAGATCCCTCCAGGATGCTAAGAACCCTGCCAGGGGGTGAAACTAAGCAAGGACAAGTTGGTAATGGAGGATGGAGAGGGATAGATGAAGGACAGAGGTAGAGGCAAAGGGGTAATTTGTAGGGGGAATAGTGAGCATATGGGGGAAAGGCTCAAAGGGGGAGAAAGGTTAAGTAGGGGATGGTGTGGTGTGGAGTGGAGAAGGCTCATAGGAGAACTAGTTAGGGAGGATTAAAGCAGGAGCAGCTGGAGGACAGAACATTATGTAAGGCAGAGGCTAGGGAGTAGGAGGAGTGGGAGTGCTGTATTTTGGGGGGATTTCCAGATTTTCAGGAAATGATGGGTGAAACCTGATTGACCAATGAGAGTGGATCAATGGGGGACCAACAAAGTACTAGTGTCTGTGGATCTGAGGGAGTGGGAGGGAGGAGGGGGGAAGAGAGGGAGCATGAGAGGTAGGTGGGGAAGTTCTCCTAGCCAAAATTTGGAAGTGAGTTTGGCACAATGAACAAGGCACCTGTTGGCAAGCAGGGGAAAGGACAGGGTATGGTAGAGGTTGCAATGATGAGTGCATGATGGAGCATCAAAGGAAAAGTGATGGAAGGAGTTAAAGAGTGTCCAGTCTGGTTAGGGAGGATCTGAGAGCAGCACCATAGACTAAATCGCAGTACTCAGAAATGGGGAGGATCATCTTCTGGACTAGTTCACGCCATGCTGTAGGAAGGATGCAACTACGTTTCCTATATAAGGCACCAAGCTTGGGGCACAGTTTTTTAAGGATGGTGTCATTGTGGCCAGAGGAGTTGAGGTGTTGGTTCAGCCAAACCCAAGGTATCTGTATGAGGAGGTGTCCTCAAGGACTGTCCCATCTAGGGTATGGAAATAAGGTAAGGGATGTAGCCTAGGCAGTCTCTGCCTAGTGCCAAAGGTTATTGAGATGGTCTTTTTGGCATTTAGGAATAGCTGATGTGAGACAAATCAGAGCTGAACCTGGTGGAAGTCATGCTGATGGGTGGTTGCTACATCGATGGGGCATTTGCCAGAGGTGAACAGGACAGTGTCATTGACATACATATGGATAGAGGAGGAGGGGAAGCAAACTGAGGGTAAGTCATTAAGGAAGATATAGAAGAGAATGGGGTCAAGCACAGAGCCCTGTGGGAATCCTGTTGCAATTGTGAGGGGGGGGGATTGCATCCTGGATCTTGACTGATTGTGGTCTGTTTGAGAGGTAAGCTCTAAACCAGTTATGAACAGGAGTAGACAAACCAGCAGCCGTAAGGGAGTCAAGAAGCAGGGCATGGGAGACTGTGTCGAAAGCCTTGGTGAGGTCATCAAAGATGGCAGAGATGATGAGGCCAATGTCCATCCTGGTGAGGATGGGGTCAGTGAGCCTGAAAAGGGAGGTGGTAGTGAAGTGGTCCTTCCAAAAGCCAGATTGGAATGGGTGAAAAAGGATGAGTCAGCAAGAAAGGAGGTTAGTTGAGAGACAGAACCAGGTGTTCTTGGAACTTGGCAAGGGAAGGGAGGAGGAGGAGGAGGAGGAGGAGGGAGATTGGACAAAAGTTAGCAGGGGAGAAGGGGTCACTACTCTGGGAGAGGGAGGACCACTGCATGTTTCCAGGACAAAGGGACTGATGAGGATGTAAAGGAGAGGTTTGGGATTATGGAGAGACGGTAGGCAATAGCAGAAGCTGAAAGGTAAAGGTAAAGGAGTTTAGGGTCAAGGTCATCTGATGAGGAGCCTTTGGAAGGATTGAGAGAGAGAGAGAGAGAAGGGCTGTTACTGTTTCCTCAGGGGAGAAAGAAGTGAAGGAGAAAGAAGGGTGGATACGGAGGGGTTGAATGCTAGAAGAGGGAGGATAAGGAGAGGGAGAGGGGAGGTTTGTGGGGAAGGACTTTAGAAGGGTTGAGGCACAGGAGATGTAGTAGGAGTTAAACTCCTGAGCTACTTAGCACAGTTCGGATACCAATGTGTTCTTTATTTTAAGCACTGGGGGTGGCAGATGGGAAGGGGGGGGAATAGGGCATGGACCACTTTCCACAATTTGGAGGGGGAGTTGATGTTTTTGAGGATTGCTGATTTAAAATATTCAGACTTGGCTAGTCTGGTAGCTTTTATACGGGCATTTCTTAGCATGCAATACTTAGCATAGTCTGATGGAAGCTGGGAAGCCTTATGTTTCCTCCAAGCTTTGTCTCGCTCCCTGAGACAGTCAGTAACTCAGGGGTGATCCAGGAATGATGGTTGCCATGAACTCCAGTGCATTTGATTGCAGCATAAGAGTTCCAGGTACACAGAAATTTATCTTTGAAGCAAGTGAGGGCTTGGTTAACGGAAATGGCAGAGGCAATTGGGGTCCAATCAGAGCTGGCTAGCTCATTGAGAAGGGGGTTAAGGTCTAGGGAGCTGAAGGAGCAGAGCTGCAGAATTTTGTGTGGCGGTTTTGGTCTATGGACCTTCCTGACTATGAAGATTGGGCGATGATCACTGAGGGCATCCAAGAGGATGCCTGATTTAATGACTTGGTGGGGGTGGGAGGTGAGAGCCCAGTCTAACAGGGAGTGATTTAGGGTTTTATGATTTAGGCGGGTGGGTTCCAGGATGAGTTGGGAGAGACTTATGGCAGTGATGTCATTACATGTCTTGGAAGTGGCTGGAGACAGTCAGTTTAGATTTACAGACCAGGGCAAAGCAGAAAATTGAAACAGTATGGATTAGGAGAACAAAAGACGGGAAGTGAACAGAAGGGAGTCTGGAGATTTTATAAATGCCCCACTACAGATACGTTAAGAGAAAAAGAAACATAGATACATAGAAATTGATGGCAGATAAGGACCACATGGCTCACCTAGTCTGCTCTTTTTCCCTACCTATTGCACTACCTTAGACACTACTTGGTCTCCGGAGTTTTCCCCTCTTTCCTTTCTCTGGGGTTCCCTTGTGTCTATCCCATGCATTCTTGAATTCTCCTACCATTTGTGCGCCCACCACCTCTGCTGGGAGGCTGTTCCATGCATTCACCACCCTTTCCATGAAAAAATACTTCCTCACATTACCCCTGAGTCTACCTCCCTACAGCCTCATATCATGACCTCTTGTTCTTGAACATTTTTTTTTCTGAAAGCTGCTACCCTCCTGTACCTTATTTATGCCCTTGAGGTACTTGAAAGTCTATTATATCCCCTCTTTCTCTCCTGTCCTCCAGGGTATACATATTTAATTCCTCTAGTCTTTCCTTATGGGACTTATGGTGCAGGTCCTGCACCACGTTTGTTGCCCTTGTCTAAACTGCTTCCACTCTGTCTATGTCCTTGGGGAGATGTGGCCTCCAGAACTGGACACAGTACTCTAAGTGAGGTATTACCTTCGTTTTGTACAGTGACAGCACCACCTCCTTTCTTCTATTGGTGATACTCCTACCAATGCACTCCAGCACCCTACTGGCTTTCCCCACAGCCTTGGTGCATTGATTGGCCACCTTCAGGGATACAACTATTCCCAAATCCCTTTCCTGTTTGGTGACAGTCAGTAACTCCCCCCAACATGTAGTCTTCTTTTGGATTGCTGTTCCCCAAGTGCATGGTTTTGCACTTTTTGCATTAAAACTCAGCTACCACACTAGACCATTCTTCTAGCTTACATACGTCTCTCCTCATTTTTTCCACCCCTCATGGAGTGTCTACCCTATTGCAGATCTTAGTGTCATTTGCAAAGAGGCACAGCTTCCCCTCTAACTTGTTTGTGATGTCACTTATGAAGATATTAAACAGGACTGGTCTCAGAATTGATCCTTGTGGTGCCCCACTGGTCACCCTCTTTTCCTCAGAATGAGCTCCATTCATTACCACCCTCTGGTTTCTATCCCTCACCCAGTTTCTACCCCAGTTGACCACCTTGTGTCCCACTTCCTGGCTGCCCAGCTTGTTTACAAGTCTTCTGTATGTAATGGTGTTGAAGGCCTTCCTAAATCCCTGTAGGCCACATCCACCACACCCCCTTGATCCACTTCCCTTCTTACCCAGTCAAATAAATCTATCAGGTTTGTTTGACATGACCTCCCCGCAGTAAAGCCATGCTGCCTCAGAACCTGTACTCCGCTGGATTCAAGGTGTTCCATGATCCATTCTTTTAGCAGTGATTCCATAATCTTCCCCACTACTGAGGTGAGACTGACTGGTCTATAGTTTGTGGCCTCCTACCTGCTGCCACTTTTGTGTATAGGGACTACATCTGCCCTGCTCCAGTCCTCTGGAACCTCTCCTGTGTTGAGTGATTTGTTGAAAAGGGCTGCCAGTGGAGCTGCCAGTAACTCCCAAAATTCCTTTAGTATTCTAGGATGTATCCCATGTGATTCCATTGCTCTGTCCACTTTCAGTTTTGTGAGTTCCTACTTTCCTCCCAGTGTCGGCCCTATTGTCTATCTGTGGTCCCTGACCTTACCACTCTTCTATGAACACTTAACAAAAATATCTGTTCAGTACTGATTCTTTTTCCATGTCCCCTTCCACACATTCCCCCCTTTCCCCCAAGCCTTACTATCCTTCCCCTGGTTTTTCTCTTTCACTAATGGACCTATAAAAAGTACCTGAGCTATTTTTTATCTCACTTTGTGTCTTTGCACTCCTGACTGCTTTCCTCACCTCCTCTGCTTATCCATATACTCTATCCTATCGACCTCCTTCTATGTTGCTTTGTATTTACTGAAAGACAATTTTTTCACCCTTACCTTGTTGGCCACTTCCTTGGAGAACCATAGTGGTTTTCATTTTCTCTTGCTTTTGTTTACCTGACTAATGCACTGGTTTGTCACCTCCACTATGGCTCCTTTTAGATGGGCCCACTGTTCCTCAACTTCCCTCCTGCCATCTCTCCTTGCCAGGGCTTCCTTGAGACATAGCCCCATCTTAATAAAGTCTGCCCTCTTGAAATACAGGACTCCCACCTTCGTATGGTCTGACTGCACCACTGTACTCATGTTAAACCACTGTGCACGATGATCACTGTACCCCGTGTCCACCCACCCTTTCATCTGTAATTCTGTCCCCGTTGGTGAGTACTAGGTCCCCAAGTGCACCCTTCCTTGTGGGCTCTATCACTAATTGTTTGAGGCCTGCCACTTGCATGGAGTCCAGGATGTCTCAGCTCCTGGCAGAGGCAGCTGCTGGAATGCTCCAGTTTGAATCTGGCAGATTAAAATCACCCAGCAGCAGTATCTTACCTTTTGTTGCCATCCTATGGATGGATTCTAGTAGAGATCTGTCTACTTCCTCACCATGTGCCGGCGGTCTGTAGATCATGGCTGTGTGAATAGCTGTGCCATTGCCCATCTCAAGGGTGACCCACAGTGCCTCATCCTATCCTTGCGTTCCTCTCACTTCAGTTGCTTTTATACCCTCCCTGATGTACAGCGCCACTTCTCCCTTTTAACCCTCTCTATCTCTCCTGAATAGAGTGTACTCTGCTATAGCTACATCCCTGTCATGGTCTCCAGTATACCACATCTCAGTTATTGCTACACTGTCCAGGTCAGCCTCTGCCATCGAGGCCACTGGGTCTATGATTTTATTTCCCATGCTGCATGCATTTGCATAAATGGTTTTTCATGTTACGGTGCATACCCTCCTATTATTCCTACTTTTACCCTCCTGTCTCCTTTTATCCTCTCTGTTCTTTTTGGACTGCCTTTTATCCTCTGCTGTTCCCCTTTTTAGGAGATTTGTTATCTCTGGTGATATCCTAACTGCATAGTCCTCCCTGCTGAATGCCCTATCCTGTGGAGGTGGGCAGTTTGAGTCTCCCTGCTCCCTTCTGCCACCCCCCCTTGGCTAGTTTAAATGCTTGCCAATGAAGCATTTAAACCATTCATTGAGGACTACAGTCCCTTCCCCAGATAAATGTAGGCCATCACTCTTGTACAGGCTCACATCCCTCCAGGTGGATCCCCAGTCCCCGATATAGCCAAAGCCCTTTTCTCTGCATCAATGTTCCAACCATGCATTGAAGTCTCTGGTGTGTAGATTTCTAGCCTTTCCTTTGCCACAGAGAGGCAGCACCTCCGAGAAGCTCATGGAGCTTGCTACCTCCCCAAGGCACCTCCCTAACTCCCTGAAATCCTCCTGAACCTTCCCTATCCCTGCCTAATCCCTGGCCAGGGCATTAGCCCTTAGGTGGACAGTGACATCCAGATTCTCTCTCATTGCCACCACTCTAGCAATCCTCTGGATTCTCCCTCTATCCCTCTAAGCTGTGCCTCCTGCAAGGCACTTATCCCTCTCCCCCCTGCTTCTTGTCCCCAAATCCACTCCCCAGACTATTGAGTCCCCCACCAGGAGTAGCTTCCATTTGCTTTGGGGTCCTCTACCCCCACCCCGGGCCTCTATTTCAGAGGACTCTCTCATCCACCTTGGGCTCAACCACAGGTGTTCTTCTGGGACTCTCCTACTCCTGCAAAACAGCGTAGGAGTTTTTGAGTTGGACCAGATTGGGAATGTGCCTCAGGCCCATCTCCCTCATGCTACCCAAGTCCACTGTGGTCCATCCACTCCTTCTTTTGGGCAACCTTTGCAGTAGTGGTTGTGGACTCAGTGGTCCCTAGGTAGGGGTGGAGGTGTTCTGAATCTTGGACAACTTGTCTGTGAGATTGGCAACCTCTGCCCTCAACCCAGAGAGGTGCCTGCAGATGGGACAGCACCACAGGATCCAGAGCATCCTCCTGAAAACTGTGGCCCCACACCCACTATACTGCACCACTCCCTGCATCTTCCCCGGCTGCACTGACTATACAGGTATCTCTTCCCTTGTCCTATATAAGCCTTCCTGTCATACTAGAGTGTCCCCTGACACCACTGACTACCTCCTGTACTTCTGATGGACTATTTTCTTCTACCCTCAGGCTACTATCCCCCAACTATATCTGGCTTACTCTATATTGACACCTCCCACTGACTTTTAAATCCTTTGACACTAGGCACTAGGGCCGTTTTTTCTTCCCTTTTTCCTCTTTTTTTTGTACTGTCCTACTGCAAGATACCAATCCCAAGATGTTCTAGTAAATTGGTTGTATTTTGTAGGTGTAACTGCCCTTTTCCTGTCCCTAAGCAGGAAGTTGAAATCCTGTCCCTGGTCATCTGCCTATAAAGGTAGACAAGCCTGGGGTGGTTGGGCTAAAAACTGTCAATGTGCTGCCAGAAACAATCAAATACTGCTGCAGAATGAAACACAGACTCGATGTTCCAACCTCTGGGTGAGTAGCTGCTTTGCTTCTCTCTCCTGCTGTTACTTAAATTGGTGAACTGCAGTGAACATTAGTTTACAGTGCATGTAAAAATAAAGTGTAGCCCCTGAAAGTTTTTAATCTGTAAATGTAAATGATTAATGTCAGCATTCCCCTCTTCTCCGCTGCTCACTCAGCTCTGATGGTTCCCTTCCTGAGTTCAAACCTCTGCTGCAGAAAAGAAACACAGATTCACAAGAAACACAGAAACAGTGTCCCAACCTCTGAGTTAGTTTAAAGTAAAGTGAAAAATGAAGTGTAGCCCCTGAAATTTAAATATCAATAAAAGGTTAATGTTAATTTCATCATTCACGGCTTCTCCACTGCTCGCTCAGCTTTGACTGGTACCTTATGATTTCAAATCTTTGGGCAGCTGAAAGCCTAAAATCTACAAAAGGTCAATCAAATTAGAAGAGTCATGTCCTCCGACCTGCTATCCCTCTCTTGTGGTCAGTGTAAGGACTGTGGGGCAAGCTGCATTCCACACTATTTAAGCTCCTTTGTCCTTCTTGAACCTTTGTGCCTTTTTCCTCCACTTGCTGACTGGCTGCCTGCTATCCTTTTGTGCTCCAGTGTTGTCCCATCACCTGTGAGAAAAAACATTGATGTACTGCCAGAAACAATCAGATACTGCTGCAGAACAAAACATAGACTCAGTATCCCAACCTCTGGGTAAGTAGCTGCTTTGTTTCTCTCACCTGCTGTTACTTAAATGGGTGAACTGCATCAAACATTAGTTTACAGTAGATGTAAAAATAAAGTGTAGCCCCTGAAAGTTTTAAATCTGTAAAGGTAAATGATTAATGTCATTGTTATCCTCTTCTCC
This sequence comes from Neoceratodus forsteri, assembly GCA_016271365.2. Lineage (NCBI taxonomy): Eukaryota > Metazoa > Chordata > Ceratodontiformes > Ceratodontidae > Neoceratodus > Neoceratodus forsteri. Next base: position 677,613,709 of record CM057453.1, on the reverse strand, counting down.
ACTGCTCACTTGGCTCTGACAAGTCCCTTCCTGGGTTCAAACCTCTGCTGCAGAAAAGAAACACTGATTCACAAGAAACACAGATACAGTGTCACAACCTCTGGGTTAGTTTTAAGTAAAGTGAAAAATAAAGTGTAGCCCCTGAAAGTTAAATATCAGCAAAAGGTTAATGTTACTTTCAATGTTTCACACTCCTCTGCTACTTGTTCGACTCTGTCTGGTCCCTTCCTAATTTCAAACCTTCAAACAGCTGAAAGTCTAAAATCTGCAAAAGGTCAATCAAATTAGAAGAGTCGTATCCTTCAACCCACTACCCCTCTCCTGCGGTCAGTGTAAGAACAAAAAAACTTCTGACCATATTAAATGAGGGCTGTGGAATTCAAACTCAGGTCAGTCAGGTCACCAGACTCATAGCCCAGAGCCTTAGCCATTACACTATACTGCCTATTATTATTGCCTATTTTTGCCCCAAAATAAATTATAACTCAGAAGTTGTGATCATGGAAATAATACTAAAGGTAGAAATATTCTAAATAAGAACAAGGAAATAAAGGAACACAAAAAAGAAAGAGAACCTAACAATGAAGATCTGGTAATGGACAACACTAAGGAGTCAGAGGAGTTAGATTAAGAAGATAAGTAAGGGGAAATGGTGGCTTGCATGATATCTACTATGAAGGTGGATGGACAGACCCAAAGGGAAGAATTATGACCTATGAGACAACCTACTGAAGGAGATTAGAATGGGATTCCTAAGAGTAGAATTAAAACTGGAAATAATTTACAATGACATTAAACATCTAAAGAGTGAAACAAAGAAAATAAATATGTAGTAAAGCAACACAGAAGAAAGACTGTCGAATGTAGATGATACTGTACCAATAGCAAAGATGGAGGTGGATGCACAAAAGAAGGAAATACAGGAAATGAAAGAAAAAAATGATTAATCTTGAATGGCAGTCGAGGAGAGATCACGTAAAAATCCTAGGGATACCAAAAACAAAGACATGGTAATATTTTGTAAAAAATAGCTAACTGAATTAACTGACACAAAATACTCTGAAGATAAAATAAAATTACATTGGGACCATAATGTGCCAGTAAAGCAAAATCCAGATTTCAAACACACAAGAATAACATAAGTGAAGTTCCTCAAATATCAAGACAGAGTATTTACCAGACCTGGTTCAAGAAATGCAGAAAAAGAGAAATGCTTATAAATCCTTTGATTAACCCTCATTGTCAGTCGTGAGAAGGGCATGTGACTGAAATAACAGCACAAACATTCTATGAAACCCTTGTTTGAGAATTATACAGTTCAAGCAAATATACTCATTGGTAAACAACTAGTGGAAATAACATCAGTTTTAGTGCATATTAATCTAATAATGAGGAGATTCTGAGATCCCTGAAAGAGCTGAACAAGCAGTTATGGAATAATAATAAGTTAGAAGGGAATGTGGACAAGGGTAAGGAGACTAAACAGAGTAATAAGACAATACAACAAGTAACAGAAGAGGTGACATTGAAAAAACAGAAAGAAATGTTGTACCTGAGAAAAAAAAAAACAAAGAAAAGAAATAAAATGGAGACCAACAGAAAAAAAACAGTGGTAAATGGTAGGAGAGAACAAAAAGGAAACATGAAAACATTTTAAGACAAATGAATACAGACTGTCGCTATGAAAATTAACAAAGACCTAAATTCAGAAGGAAAGTACAGCTTATTCCCACTGCAGATTCTGATTTGCAGTAGATAACTCGACACAAGAATTTAGAAAACCTAAGAAGAAGTTAAAACACAGAAGGGAAAAGCAATGTACAAAAATTGCCTACGGTATATTTTAGAGGGATTCCAAAAACAAAAAATAAAACCTAATTTCTGCTTAAAACAACAATCTATAATATTCTTAAATCTTTATATAAAATGGAGATAGTCTGGGAAGATGTTATGTCAATTTTTCATTAAAGGGTTAAACCACAGAAATGCTGTGTATGTTTGCGGGTGCAAATTATGATATTTGATGCTCAGTCTTAAAAACATCATATGAAGTAAGGAAAATGGGAGAAGAACTGGACTGTACAATGAAGAAATGTAATTCTATGAATAATACTAAACTGCCAGAAAATCAGACTGTGTGTAAAGAGGGAGACAAAAAATTTAAGATTAAAAAAAGTAAGAAAGAGGTGTGTAATCAGCGAACTATCCTAAAGTTTTAAAAGAAACCTGTACAAATTGTGCATGAATTGACTGGCACGCTCCAATGCAGTAATACTATTATAGGGTGATTAATAAGGGGGTTAAGAGTGAATAACAGTAAAGTCTGGGATGATGAACATGATTCTTATAATGATTTAGAAATGTCAAGATTCTCATACTGTACTGATATCAATGTACAAAATTGTTATTAAATTTTGGATTATGATGAAGAAGGGGGGACTTCAGATTTGGATGAAAGCTTTTGTGCCATAACTAGTGAATGAGATCTGTTAAAGGTCATCACAACACCAGTAAAAAAGAAGCTGGAATGTAGCAGGACTGAAATGCAAAAAAGATGATGGTACCTGGTTAGATTTTATTAGGCCATACAAAGATAGAATAATACATGGGGAAGTCTGTGTAATGAGGATTTTATGCACACCCAAGGTGTGTGATGCCTCATAAACCCCAAGAACAAAGCTTGAGGGGTTTCTGCAAACTTTGCACACTGAGGGTGTGCACAAAATCCAAGTTGACACACATTTCTGTATGTCTGCTTTTTTTTTAATTTAGCTGTTTAATCCCCATTGCCACCTCCCACCTACTTGGCGACAGGGATACATGGTGGAGCTGGCAGGTGACTCTGTCCCCTCTGCCTTGGAGGGGCTCCATCTTCAGTTCTCTGCTTCCCCCTGCACCCAACCCTCTGGGTGATCCCCCATGGGTTACCCTCCCATGGTAGGGCTGAGGGTGAAGCGGGTCAACTTTTCCTCCCTCCCCGGAGACCAATATCTAGACTCCAGGGGGCCGGCACAGGTGCTGCAGGGCTTTCATGGAGCCTACCAGCTCCATTTTCTTATTTTCTCTCCACCCCTTGCTGCGTTTGCTTGTACACATGTGGGGGCATGTGCATGCAGTGACCCATGGCACCCTTCCTATTCTAGTCATTCCCAACTGCACTACATCCAGGCCTCCACCCAAGGGCAGCCCTGCAGTGGGCATGGCTGAGTCCCCAACTGGGAGGGGAGAGCTGCCTTACGGATGCTCGGTCCATCTTCCAGCCTCCAACCCCCTGCTGACCCCTGGCGACCCGGGCTTGTTCCTGAACCTGGGTCGCCCCAGTGTGGCATAAAGTGTGGTGTCAAGTGCCTCAACCCTCTGCACATCTGAGCTGGCTTCATGTTTTATTTTTTATAATAACTGCTTCATTTGACTTTTTTTTTTGGGCAGGTATTTGATGAACAGCCTAATGTTAGTCTTGGTTTTTCTTAGAGTATTTCTTTTTTCTTGCTGCTCTATGAATGTTTGCCTTTCTAGGTGACTAGGGTGCTGAAGTGGTGATTAATGTGTCATTTTTTTAGGTGGGTAGACTAATGTTAATAGACCACTGGTTATTTTTCGTTTCTCTGAAAACTGTGACTTTCTTCAGCTGCAAGTAAGTTAGATTACCACACAGTGGATTCAGTGAAGTTAGCACAATCAGGTTTACAGGGTGTGCTGATAGTGTGTGGAGCCAGTTGCTCTAACATGATAGTGATTTTAGAATTTTTGCAAAAGGTGGTTAATCAAACTCAATTATACCCGGGTGATAATACACATACATGTATAATCAAACTCCATTATACATGGGTGATTATGCACATATGTGTATAATCAAACTCTCTTATATGCAGTCATGTATAATCACCCGTGTATAATGGAGTTTGACAGCTTCTGCCCACAGTTGATAATCATCACTAACCAATTATTGTTATAATTTTATTTCAAGAAACTTGGGTGGATAATAATTTTGATGTCCATAGAAAAATAGAAACATAGACTTTGATGGCAGATAAGAACCACTTGGTCCACCTAGTCTGCCCATTTCCCTACCTACAGGATAAGCTGCAGATCCTAGTTAACCAACAGCCTATTTATTCTTACCCCCCACAAGAATTTCCTTATGTCTGTTCCATGTATTCTTGAATTCTCCCACAGTTTTAGACCCCACAACCTCCTCAGGAAGGCTCTTACATGTGTCCACCACCCTCTCTGTGAAAAAATATTTCCTCACATTGCCCCTGAACCGCTCCCCCATCTTTAAATTGTGTCCCCTTGTTCTTGCACATCTCTTTTTCTGAAAGATTCTACCCTCTTGGACTTTGCAGATTCCACTGAGGTACTTAAAAGTTTCTATCATGTCCCCCCTCTCCCTCCTTTCCTCAAGGATATACATATTAAGCTCCTTTAGTCTCTCCTCGTATGGCTTCTCTTGCAGACCCTGCACCATTTTAGTTGCCTTCCTCTGGACTGCCTCTATTCTGTCTATGTCCCTGCGGAGATGTGGTCTCCAGAACTGGATGCAATACTCCAGATGGGGTCTCACCAACTGTTTGTACAGACGGATAACAACTTCCTGTTTTCTGTTGGTGATGCCTCTCCCTATACATCCCAGTATACCCCAGCCCTCAATACTGCCTTCTCACATTGCTTGCTAACCTTAAGGTCATCTGATATGATTACCCCCGGGTCCCTTTCCATTTTTGTTGTTGTGACTACCTCTCCCCCATTGTGTAATCTTAACCTGGGTTTTTGTTTCCCAGGTGCATTATTTTGCACTTCTTTGCATTGAATCCTAGCTGCCATACTTCTGACCATTCCTCCAACCTTGCCAAGTCCCTTCTCATCCTTTCCACGCCTTCTTGTGTATCAACCCTGTTGCAGATCTTTGTGTCATCTGCAAAGAGGCATACTTTTCCTTCCAGTCCCTCTGCAATGTCACTTATAAAGACATTAAAAAGGACTGGACCCAGTACTGAACCCTGCGGTACCCCACTAGTAACCCCTCTTTCTTCAGAGTGGACTCCATTTACAATTGCCTTCTGTGACCTGTTGTCCAGCTAGTGTTTTAGCCAGGCTACCACCCTGGGACCCACTCCCAGGCTGGTTAATTTGACAATTAAACTTTTGTGTAGGACTGTGTCAAATGCTTTGCTAAAGTCTAGGTAGGCCATCTCCACAGCCCCTCCCTGGTCTACTACTTTGGTCACACAGCCAAAGAAAACAATTAGATTCATCTGACATGACCTTCCCACTGTGAACCCATGCTGCCTTGGGTCCTGTGCCCCACTGGCCTCTAGGTACTCAACAATTCTTTCCTTCAGAAGTGATTCCATCACTTTCCCTACCACAGAGGTCAAACTAACAGGTCTGTAGTTTCCTGCTTCTGTCTTGGTCCCACTTTTGTGAAGAGGAATCACATCCACCTTCCTCCAGTACTCAGGTACCGCACCATCCTCCCATGATTTGTTTAAAAGGGTAGTCAGTGGTTTCACTAGTTCTCCCCTTAATTCTTTAAGAATTCTGTGGTGAATTCCATCAGGCCCATTGCTTTGTCCATCTTCAGTTTTAGGACGGCACAAGTCACTGTGGCAACTAATCGAAACATCCAAATGGTTCAAAATTTAGAAGCCAGGATGCTGCATACTGAACAGTGGGTCTCGGCAATGGAAAGGCATGTTCAGGACTTGAGGGCAGAATTAAGAGATCAACAACAGACCATACAGATGCTGTGCAGTAAGATGGATGACCTCAAGAATCAAGGTTGCCGTAATAATCTTCACTTCCTGAGCTTCCCTGAGCATGTAGAAGGCAAAGATACCAAGGGATTTCTACAATTACCCATCGCTGAAATGCTGAAGTTGGACCCATTGATACCGCTCTAGGTGGAACGCGCACACCGTACGTTAGATCCCATGTCTCAGGCCCAGGACAGACAACGACCTATCATAGCCTGATTTATTGATTTTAGGGACAAAGAGAAGGTCCTAACTAGAGCTTGTGAGTTACAGCATGTAGTGTGGAGATCGAATAGGATTCACATCTTTCAGGACTTCTCTAAGGATCTGCCAGACAAACGTCGAGCATACTCTGAGGCAAGGCATAAAATGCACAGTATTGGACTGTCCTTTTCCTTGAGTTACCCAGCCAAGATGCAGGTTATGCATAATGGGGTCCCAAACAGTTTTGAATCTCTTGATGCACTCATGGATTTTTTACGGTGCAACTGGCCACAAGAATTCACCACCACTACCCTGGGAGCCCCTTCGGCAAAAACTGTTACCGATGGGTTGGATTGCCGCTCTTTCCATCAGTGAGCAGGCCTGCAGTTTGGCAAGACCTCAGTGAGCAACACTGGGAACTCCCACCAAAAGCACACCAAAAGAGGCAATCCTCAAAGAAACATGGCCGCCGGGAGCATCCTTCGGAGAGAGGACAAGACAACACAAAGGAGGCCACAAGCATGGAAACTGTTGCTCCAGATCCATTACAGGCCTACCACACCACTAATAGATATGAAGCTTTACACCCCAGCTCTCCAGATCAACATCCAGGTATTGTGGATTCGACTGTGGAAGGCAGGCCTACTCCTATGTTGCAGCCCAGCTACCTGTCCCCGTCAGCAACTCCTCACCAGCCGCAGAACGGAGCTACAGATAGCAGAGGGCAACGTCCACCAAAGGCTATGAGGGAGGCCTCCTCTACCAGCGGAGATCTCATCTTCAGTGTGGACCATCCTGAGCACTCTACTTCTCCAGGGCAATCGATCAGAGAAAACCCACCGGCGTGGTCAGATAAGTAGTCATCCTTCTATTTTCTTTCTATTCCTGTTCTTTTAATTCCCCGGGGAGTTGTAGGTATGGGGCAAGTTTGGGGTGTCTAAATTGATCGTCAGTGGACAATCTCCTTGGCTGACCCATCTGCTACCCTTTCTCCATGTTACCCACATAAGGGAACTTTCAAGACCCTTTTCACCCCAACCTTGACCCCCCGACATGCACTGCCATGTGGCAGAGAAGATGCCTCACTCCTATACTGGGAGGGATTCAACGAGGCCTACCAATAAGCTCTCAGTGGACATCCTGATCAAAGGTCCAAACACGTTTAGATGGCAAAGAAGGCCTTTTTTTGTACCATCTGATTAAACAGCAGAACTTTTGTGTGTTCTACCTCGCTTACTTATGTGTGTGGGGGGGTGAGGTCCTCTGGGAAGCTGTGTCATATAATATGAAAGTATTTGTTGGCACGCGTAAACTGTTGTGCTGAATGGGTAGTCAGGATGTATTTTACATGAGGCCCTAAGTGGTGAATGGCACAGGCCTGTGCCCCTCTGGTATGTTTTTTTTTTATTATTATTTTTTTCTATCAAGGGGAGATTTCCCAGCCCCCACATTGGGTGGCTTACAGTACACTCTTCATAGGTGTGAGGAGCCTGACCTCACCAGGATTTTTGTTGTGAGAGCATGTTGGCATCCATCAGCACTAACCCTAGGATTGCTGAAATAGTGGGAAGTCCTCCCCCACTTTCTTTCCTGCAAACCCCCCACCTCATTAGAAGCGTGGTGTAGTTCCACTTTAACCACCCCAGCTTCTGAGCTACACTGCTGGAGCAGCTATCTGAACCCTTTGAGGTTACAATAAGTCACGTGGTCCAACCTTCCTATTGGGTTGCTCGGTTCTCTCGGGGGGGAACTTCCCCCCCGCACTGACTCTAGTGCTAAGGAAGGATGGCTACCACTTGATAATGCCCTGGGAATAGGGGCTGGCCTACAGCAGGGCTCTGCGGCCGCAGAGACGCCTCTATATCCCCAAATTGCATGGTACACTGTGCACAATGTATATAGCTTGTTAATGTGTTTATGTATGTTTGTTTCACAAGAGACACACACAGATGTTTCGTTATTTGTTAGTATAAGGTCATCTGGTAGGGGCAGGGTATATGGACTTTACCCACTCTCTCCATATCTGGTGGCGCTCTATAGAAATTTGCCTCTTCTGGTTGGGCTGCCCTCACCCCCTATCTGCTGGTTGTTCTTGATATATCTCTTAATTAAATCTTTGCTCCCTATTACTAACAGGTGATATCAATTTTCTGACATGGAACATCAGAGGGCTTAACACCCCAAACAAGAGGAAGCAAGTTTTGGGCCACCTTAAGAGACTGGGAGCGAGGGTCACCTTCCTGCAGGAGACCAAACTTACCTGGGGGGATCCTGAGAGACTGAAGAGGGAGTGGGTAGGTCAGGTCATTCATGCCTTGGCCTCCTCTAGAAAGAGAGGGGCAGCGATTCTGCTTCACAAACAACTACAATGGAAATTGTAGACAAGTGAGAGACCCTGAGGGTAGATGGGTGGTGGTACTCATGGATACTGGGCAGGGCCCTCTGATCCTGGGTAACATATACGCTCCGAATGAGGACTCGCACTCCTTCTTTCACAAGTTGGCCCAGGTGCTGGCATCCATAGCTCTGGAAGACACCCCCATTTTATTAGGGGGCAATTTTAATCTTACTCTGGACCCTTTCCTGGATAGATCCCCTTCCAATACTGAGCCCCACTCCAGGGCTGTAATGGCAGTTGCTCAATTACAACAAGATTTGGCCCTTACAGACATCTGGAAAATATTTCACCCCTCCCAGTGGGACTACACCTTTCATTCCCCAGTACATAGTTCTCTTAGTAGAATAGACTTCTGGCTCACCTCCCCTACTATTACTAGTAACACTGTTAATACCATTATTCATCCCTTAGTTATCTCGGATCATGCCCCTGTGCATCTTGCCTTCACATGGGGTCCCCCTCTCCCTAAGTCTCCGGCATGGAGGCTGGACCAATTGCTACTTCATGACCTAGACTTTCCCCCTGGGCTTCAAAAGGAAGCAATGGAATTTTTTCGGCATCTCCTTATAGGAGATACCTCTGCGGGTACCACATGGGAGGCATTCAAAGCTTCTCTAAGAGGGACGATAATAGGGTATGCGAGCCAGCGCCGAAAGAGGAGGGAACAACATTTGAGGGGGTTTGAACAACAACTCTGAGAAGAGGAGCTTGCTTTTAAGGCCCTTCGTGTCCCTCTGAAGATGCAAGTGAATGAGCTGGTCTCTAGAAAGGCAGAGATTTCGATCATTAGACTCAAACATACAGTAAATATTGGGAAGGGGGAGAAAAGGGGGATAAGCTGCTGGCATACTGTCTCAAAAAGCAGCAAGTCGAAAGGCAATTAGCGGCTTTAGAGGATGCAGGGGTAGGACCCAGACCTCAGCGCAAGGTGTTAATCAAATAATGATGGCTTTTTACTCCTCATTATATAAATCCTCCAGAGCCTCAGACCCCAGGGGGTCTGCCCATTTCTGGAGTCCCTACATCTCCCCAAAATCTCGGAAGCCCAAGCTAATGCCCTAGATGCCCCGATCTCAACCCAGGAGGGATGGTTTCCCTATTGAAGTGTGGCAGCTGTTGCATCCCATAATCTCTCCAGTATTGCAACAAGTATTTACTGAGTCATTGCAAACAGGGTCTCTCCCTTCATCCCTTAGGGAGGAGACTATTACTATCCTACCAAAAAAGGTAAAGACCTTCTTAAAGCGTCCAGCTACTGCCCTGTTTCATTATTGAATGCTGATAGTAAAGTGCTAGCTAAGATACTAACTAATAGACTTAATCCTCTCCTTCCCAGTTTGATCCACCCATCCCAAGTAGGCTTTGTTAAGGGCCACTTTAGCGTGGACCATATTAGATCGTTGGTAAATTTAATCCATAAGGCCCAAACATTATCTTCCCCTGCTGCTGCCATTGCAATAGATTTCGAAAAGGCCTTTGATTCCCTGGAGTGGGACTATGTCCAACAAGTACTTTGCACTATGGGCTTGGGGGCGGGGTTTCGTGCCTGGATTGGGGCAATATATTCATCCCCAGCTGCATGGCTACTCACCAATACGATGCTGTCTCCCCCATTCATACTGGGTAGGGGTACCCATCAGGGCTGCCCACTTTCCCCACTACTTTTTGCATTGGCAGTAGAACCCCTGGCAGCTGCTATTAGGCAAAATCCTCTAATTTCTGGGGTCCAGGTGGGAACAAGGGCATACCCTACTCTTATGTATGCGGATGACCTGTTGCTCCCTATAGCCAATATCGTCACCTCCCTCCCTCCCATACTGTCCACCTTGTCAGATTTCTCTTCATTTTCAGGGCTCAAGATTAACCAGGCCAAGATGGAGGTCCTACATTTAAACTCTAAGTATACCTCTCAAATGGTTACTCAGCATGGGCTCCAATGGGCCCCGGAGAGGATTAACTACTTGGGCATTACTATCTCTCCTAAGCTGCATAAATTCTGGGACCTGAATATAAAACCACTTTTTGCGTCCATTCGTACAGAACTGGACAGATGGAAATCTCTTTGACTGTCGCTTGTAGATAAAATACCCGCAATTAGAATGGTCACAGTACCAAAAATTATGTGCCATCTCTCCCACATCCCTTTGAAAATACCTTGTTATTGGTTTACTAAGTTAGACTCCCTGCTGGGATCCTTTTTGTGGGAGGGTAAGAAACCTAGATACAGTAGAAATAAGCTCAGAGCTCATTGGTCAGAAGGGGCTGGGGTCTTCCGTGGTTAGAGGGGTATAAATGGACCTTTCAGCTGGCTCAGACATTAAAATGGTTCCTTTTCCCTGAACACAACACTCCCCAGTGGCTGGATATGGAGAGAGAGAGGTATGTCAGCATACTCACTTGGTACTATTGTTATTTAACCATCCCCCTAAGGGCACTCGCTCTCATCCTACTATAGGTCCATCTCTGGAATATTGGGCCAAGGTGCATAAGAAGTTGGGCGCCTCCCCATCTCCCCTAAGACTTACCCCACTATGGGGCAATAATGAGATTACCATCAATAAACAACCAATTGCTTGGCCCTCATGGAACCATGGTGGTATCTCATTGCTTTGAGATATACTCATTCCTGGTACAGATACCCTTAATTCCTTTGAGGGCCTGCGGAGCTCTTATGGGATCTCTCCCAAAGACTTCTGGTGATTCCTTCAAATAAGAAACGCCATCCTTACGTACAGGCATAAGCAGCACCAAGAGCAACACATCTCCCAGGTAGAGTCATGGCTGGCCCTAGAAAGAGGACAGTCAAGCCAGGTATATGCAGCCATTCGGAGCACCATCCTGCCCCAAGTAGAGGAATCCAAGCATAAATGGGAGAAAGCACTGCATGCCCCCATTACGAACCTGGAGTGGAAGTCTTGTCTAAAATTAACTCCCGGGGCATATCCTGACACCAGTAATCAATTAATACAGAACAAGATAATTCACTCCTGGTACAGAACTCCTGTAGTCCTTGCCAAGGCAAAGCTGGCTCAGTCTGACCTGTGTTGGAGGTGTCAGGAACTCCCAGATGACCTGTTCCATATACTTTGGTCCTGCAGGCTGATCCAGCCCCTACGGCAGGCTACCTGTGAGATGGGGTCCAAAATACTTAGGAAGCCTGTGCCTCAGTCTCCTGAGTTGCTGTTATTAGGACTCCAGACCCCGGACCCTCACCTTTGTCTCTCCGAGTTGAAACTACTTCTGACACTCAGTATGCAGGTTAAAAGACTCCTACTGTGTAAATGGCAGTCCCAGATAATCCCCTCCTTGGGGGAGGCACTTACCTCCATGGCTCAAGTTGCCAACTGGGCCAAAATATCACATACTGTGACCAATACCTTCTTTAAATATACTGCCCTCTGGACTCCCTGTCTTCTGTTTTTGAAACCTAGGGAGGGAATTGGCTGAATAGGCACAACCATGCTACTATAATGGTCTCCTCTCGTGGTGCATTTAGGGGCAAGTGCTGGAGAGATTGTTATTGAGTTATAGGGGACACTGCTCTACGGATGACATGGTATAATATCAGTAAAGGATAGTATCTTCTCTGACAATAAAGACCTGTTTGCTTTGTGTGTGTGATCTCTTGTATTTTGTAGGCGTAAAGTAGGGGACAGCAGCCCTGGACCTCTCATAATTTCTGATGCTTTGTCAAATACTGCAGGAACTAGCAGGATGGGGCCAGGTAAGATATGTTTGTATGAGTTAGTCATAATGCAATGCACCAACTGCTAATACTTTCAAAGTTAATCTCCAGCTGGATAGGTGTTGTACATCCAGGCACAGAGTATTATCCTACTGCTTACCTGGCTAGTATACTCAGTTCGGTACTATTTGGCCAGCATGTTCCGTTCTCTGCTTCTATAGACATATGTAACAGTCTGTAAGACCTTTGCAATGTATCCGACTGTTTTAATGTTTGTAGCATCTTAATAAGTCAAATCAATAAAACTTATTAACCACAAAAAAAAATATATACATATTTAGATGTGTTCTCTGTCTGCTGGCATGAGTGCATCATGTAAAAGGACAGTAAGTGTCAGAAAACAAACAGTAGCTAAGAGGACCAGCCCAGTTTTTCATTTACTGCTCTATACTGTAAATGTCTTAGTTTGGGCCTTTTCAGGGGTGTTACACACTGACATATATTATCACAATTTGTTTTTTTCATGGGGAGTGAGTGCTCAAACGTACTTTCTCAGATTAATTCTTTTAAACACCTCTTTCTTGTTTATTCATGAACTACTGTACTATAGTGCAACTAAATGTTTATTGTGTTGTCTTTTGTATTATTTTTATATGTTTTGGACACAGTTGTAAAAGGTAGTTATGCTCTCAATCCTCTCTTTCAATAAAAAGAAATGAATGAACCTCTGTGTATTAATTTGTTTTAACCTGACAACTGTTACCAAGTGACTCATATAATATGTAAATGATTCTTTTAACAGTTTTAACTTTGCCATGATGCAATGCTTTCTGTAGAATGTTGTATAACTTGAGAGTGGGTCACCTTCATATGCTTTAATGTGGTTTTATGTGTAGAGAAACAGCTTTTGATCTGGCATAGAGCATCAATTCTGAATGGCAATACTAAGAAAAAAAGTTTCTAGCCCAAACTGCTACCTAGCCTCATTTGTTACAAGGTACTGCAGGTGTCATCACATACTTTTACTTTCTGAGTCAGTGTAACTACTGTAATACAGTCCAATCTTCATGAGGTCTCAACATGAACAAGCTGCAAAACTGAGAGCTTTTGCATTGCATGAACTCTTTAGGACTTACTGCCATATTAAGCATTTCAGGTTTGCTTGAGAAATGTGTTAGTGTTGTACTGTAAACTAAAATACTCCCAAAGTGCTATTTTTGAAAGACATAAGTTTTCATCCCACCAGTCTTCAGCTAGAAAGATCACATAAGCATGATGGTTGCATTGACTGGTGTTTTGAGATGATATTCTGCATAATCACAAATACTGTACTATTCATAAACCTTCACACCAAAAAGCAAGCAAGAATGTCCTAGATAATTGCAAAGTCAAAACACTTTTGGAGTGTCTTATTGAATTATGCCATATCCTTCACTATTCAAAAAATGTGATGTCAGTAGTAAATTGTTGATAATTATAGCATCTTGTCATTCTGTAATCTGTAATTATTAGATTTACTCATGTAATGGCAACTTAATAAGGATGGATACATACCTGCATATAATAAATAGCTAATTCTGACACTTTATAAGACAATGCAGCACACAGTTTTAAAACATAATTCCTAGGTCTTTTGTTTTTAAACCACTCACATGTGGATCTATGGGAATTTAGCTCTTGATGTTTTAAGCATCAGAAACAGCAAAATATAATATGAGGATTTGAATACAAACTCTAAATGTGCATTATTATGCAACAAAACAAAATAAACTAGAAGCCTGGAAGATGCTTGGTTAAACTTTTGACAGTGGGAAAAAAAAGAGGTACTACAGTCTCTATATAGGTCACTTGTGAAGCCACACCTGGAATACTGTGTTCAGTTTTGGAGTTCTCACCCAAGGAAGGACAGGGACAGGCTGTAGATGGTGCAGCATAGTGTGACCAATATGATTCAGGGCAAACAGGGCAGATATTACAAAGATTGTCACAAGGCACTGAACATGTACTCCCTGAAGACCTGGAAGAGTGGGGGGATATGATAGAGACCTTCAGTTTCCTGAAGGAAATAAACAAGCTGATCTGTAGGAAACTGTTAAGCAGGAGTAGAGAGTGTCAAGAACCTGAGGTCATGAATGTAAACTGGTTGGGGAAGGTTTAATGGGGATGTGAGGAAGTTCTATTTTATGGAAAGAGAGGTGGAGTCATGGAAAAGTCTACCAGCAGAGGTGGTGGTTGCCAAGACCGTAAATGGCTTCAAGCATGGCTGGGACAGAGTGAAGGGTGTTCTGGTTTATCAGAACAGAGGCAGTGGGGAAGGGAGCAGGGGTTTGGAGTGGGATGGATGAAACCCCTATATGGGCAATAGGTCCCAGGTCAGATAAGGAACTCTGGGCAGCCTGGATGGACTTTTGGTACTTTTCTGCCATCATGATCTATGTTTCTAAACTTGTTTAAAGAAGCCAAGTAAGGACAAAACATTGAAATAAAAAACACTAAACTCAGTGGCAAGCCCGTCGGCACAGTGGTTGGATTTCCGCTGGTAGCCTGTGTTTGGGAATGGACCCAGATCACTGCAGGGCTGGCCGAGGGAAGAAGGATGGAGCATCCTATGGATGGCTTTCCTTCTCTGGGGGGAGGGTGGGGTAGTGCTCGGTGCAAGAAGGACCCCTGGCGGAGGCTGGGAGTCGCTCAATCTACCGGCGTTTGCACATATGAGAGGTGGGGCAGACACAGGCATCATTGCATGTCCCCGCCTCTGAAAGAAAACTGCAGGAGAAAGAGGAAGGTGGGTGGGTCCACTGTCTATCTGAAACCTTCCCTGGGGCTTCAATTAGCCACCATCACCACCACTCTCCCGACCAGTCACTGGTTCCATGGCTCGGGTTACCAGGGACCAATGCCACGGCCCCACTCTTCGGGGGGGGGGTAAACCTAGGGTAACTGGGGGAAGATGGCAAAAGATGGTAGGTGGAAGCTCCAGGGTCCATGACCAGGGCTGAGGGACTGACAGTAGGACCTGCCAAAAATAAAAAGGATACAACTAAAAAACCAAAAAAAACACTAAACTCTGTACTTTACTGTGCTAACCTTCACAGTGCTAATACTGCACCAACAATTCCTTACCTACTAAATGTGTTACTACTGTAGCTGTAGAATATGCAGCTTGACAAGGAACATGACTGGGGAAGGTTAGGCTTGTCAATTGGCATGGATGTTCAGGTGGCTAAGCTATGAGGTTATATTCCAAAGACCAGGGTTTGATTCCCTGTTCTGTCTCATTATTCATTTCTTATTGAAATTTTATTTGAGGTTCTTGACAGTTGCTAATACCGCACCCAAAACATTCATACTACTTCAATTGCTGCTAGGGTTTTCAGTTTGAGAAAGAAAGATACTCAGGCTATTCACTTACCTGATGTTTAACCTGGTAAAACAATGAGATCATATTCCAAAGACCTGGATTCATTTCCCAGTAAGGTCATTTTTTTTCTTCTCACTATAATTCCTGCTTACAATACAGCATAGCATGGCTGAAAAAATGCATAATTTATTTTCCATACTTGTCACAAGGATTGCTGGGCACTATTGGATACAAGGAGCAAAGCTGAACTGTTGGGTATAGACATGGTACAAAAGCTATTTTTCAATCCCTATACTTTTTCTGAATCTAGTTTCTCTCTCTTTCTCTCTCTCTCTCCCTCTCTGATTAATTCCAGAAAATAACAGTCTTATACAAAGCAGAAAAAAGTGCAATCTACATGCCACTAGAATGTTTAATTCTACAGAGAATGCTTACAACTAATTGTTATTGCTAGTGAGAGCCCTTCTGACCAACTGGAGCACTGTATTACTCTGTGCATGACTGAGACACTCTTATTCTGTAAAGAGTGTTTTACTCTCACAGTTACCCTGAAAATTAACAGATTGGTGAGTTAATTTATTAAAAGAAAATTGGTCCCACTTGACAGATAAGATATTTATATGTCCACTGACAACACTTTTAAACTAGCACTGCAGTACTAGTTAGTCTACAAAAGAGACTGTAGTACCATTTGTACTAGTGATAATATATTTGTCTCAAACAAAAAAAAATCAATATACACATTTTCGTATAGTTTTATTTCATTCCAGAATGTAGATGTGTGGTTCTAAAGTTTTTACCAGTTGCTGCCTTTTTAAGGGCTGCAGTGGATGGAGCACTGCAGACCTATTGCTTTCAAAAAAAGACTCCTGCATTCCTTGCATTCTTTGCAAATGAATAACATGCTGGACTTAAACCACAGTTTTCTCTGCATCTAGAGTACTCTGCTTGCACTGCACTATTTTTTGCTAGATTGGCAATGCTGATCGGGACACTGGAGGATTGGACACCTCCAGTTTCACTTATATGTTTCTTGAGGGTGTGTGGGGAGGTGGGTGCTGAGAGGGAGGGTTGGGTGGGGGGATATCTATAGTTTATACTGTTTATTTCTGGCTGTCATGGTAGGTCACTGTACACTCCACCATAACAAAGATGGCCACCTCAATCTACTGCGCATGCATGACAACTAGCGCATGCTGGGGGTGCCCAATCCCCCAGTGTCCAAATTAGGCATCCTCTTGTTTATTTTTTTAAAGACATCCACCCACCCAACTCTCCCTCTCAGCACCCACCACCCCACCCCCCCAGAAACATCCGACTGACACTAGGGGTGCACCAGTCCCCAGCATCTGAATTAAGCATCCTTTTAAAAAGATATTCCTCCACCCAACCCTCCCTCTCAGCACCACCACCCCTCCCCACCACCAAGAAACACACTAGTTATACTGGGAGTGCCCAGTCCCCAGTGTAGGAATCTTTGCTCTTTAAAAAATCCATTGATGTCTTTTGCAGCCATAAGGTTCCCCCACCTGACCCTCCCTCTCAGCACCCACCCTCCCACCTCCCAAGCCCTTACTTACTGATTGAAGTCTGACGCCATAATCCTGTCTGGACCACAGCGCATCTTCACCCTTCAAAGCCAGACTGCAAACTGAGGTAACAGACATGTGCTTCAATGTATTATATTTCAATGGGGTTTTGAACTTAGTTGCATAACTTGGGCGTTTTTGCATATTTATGGCCCACAGTTTCAACATACCTTGTTTGGGACCTCAACTCTTGAAAAATTGCACTCACATTAGGCAAATATGTCCTGAAAGGTGATTTCATGGTACCTGTGTGAAATCACCTTTCAGGCAGGAGTTGAACATTTCCTCTGCCCTTGTTCATGAGGTGGGGTCATAAAAAGGCTATGTTGAAAATTTGGTGTAAAACTATTAAAAAACAACAACGTTATGAGCCTACAGTATGTTGAATTTTTCAAATGCAGGCTCGTAGCTTTGGTAATTTTCAATGTTTTTTACCCCAAATTTACAACATAGCCATGTCTTTACAGCACCTCATAAATGTGACAGCTATCATTTTTCAAATCCTGGCCAAAATGTTTTTCACATCCCAAAAGGTGATTTTGCAGTCCTTGTGCAACATCACCTTTTGGGCAGGAGTTGAACATTTTCTGTGCCTTTTAACTTTGGCCCAAAATGTGTTTTTACATTATAAAAGTTTATTTCACAGTCCCTGCATGAAATCACCTTTCAGACAGGAGTTGAACATTTCCTCTGCCCTTCTTCATGAAGCCGGGTCATAACTGTGGTATGCATTCAGATTTTACAGTCAAAAAGATAACATTAATTAAAGAGGTATTAAAGTCAGTGCTAGTGATGGCCATCTTTGATTTGAGTAATTAATTATACAATTAGTAATAAAAGCTGATTTATAAATATTTAGGGGCATTAGAAATATATTGATGGGGAATGTAAGTATCTCAGAAACATTATTGTAGAGGAGTTTAACAGTTGGCTTAAGGAGTGGTGTTGGGACATGGGGTGCCATTTTGTTGGGGATTGGGGGGATTTCTGGAACAGGAGATTCAAGGTGATGGACTTCACCTGACAAGAGAGGAGGGACTAGTGAACTAGGGCAGACATTTGACATCTACATAAGATGTTTAAACTGACTGTGTGAGAGTCTAGGTCTAGGGGATCCATGGTGGACGGTGAGCAGAAGGGAATCCTAGATAGAACTCCTCCACATCAAGGGGACAGTAACTGCAAAGAGGGTACAGAGAACTCAATAGGATTTACAGCACCAAGGGGAGGAATAACAAATGAAGAGGAAAGTAAAAAGTATGAGCACAAACAAGGAGGGAAGAAAATGTGAAAAGCAAAAGGACAGTAGTAGAGTTAGAGCAGGGGTATGTCTTAACTTCAGGAACCTAGACAACAAACTCAGCAAGCTCTAGGCACTGATGACATGCCCTGAAGTGGACCTTGTGACCATCATGAAAATGTGGGCTACAGATAAAAATCATGAGGGATGATGGTTCCTGGGTATTCACTGTTTAGTAGGGATAGATGAACTGGTAGGGGTGGTGGAGTTGCCCTTTTCATCAAGGAGGGCATTGATGTGGCAGAAGATGGAAGTATCAGGGGTAGCAGAGGGAAGGCTGAGTTGGTATGGGTGCAACTCATGGCAGCCTCAGACTGGAAAGTACACTTAGGGTGATCTATAGGCCTCCAGGGAAAGGAGAGGAAAGGGACTGCAAACTAGAGGAGGAACTAAAAAGAGGGGCAGCAAAGGGAGGAAAAGTGATGGTGGGTGACCTAAGCCTGCCGGACATCGATTGGGAGGTCCCAGTGGCCAAGAGTTATAGGAGTCAGGCATTACTGGATGCCTTCCAAGACAGTCTACTGGTGCAGCTTGTTAAGGAACCTACTAGGCAGAATGCAAGCTTTGATGTGGTGCTCATCACCTCAGAGATGATTGGAGCTGTGGGAGTGGGGGAGCTGCTAGGGAACAGTGACCACAACTCCGTGTGGTTTGAATTGACCCTTGGGTACCCGGCTACCCACAAGCAATAACTAAAGGCCTTGACTTTAACAGGGCAGACTTCTGTAGGTTGAGGGAACTGGTCATGGATACATTAGTAGGGGTGGAGGACATAAAGGGCATAGAGGAGAGATGGGGGCAATAAAGGGAGCCATCCTCATGGCATCAAAGGCAAGCATAAGAACAGCATCTGAAAAAAACAGGTTTAACAGACCACTATGGTTCTCAGCTAAGGTCAAGGAAGCAGTCAGGGCCAAAAAGAAGGCCTTCTATGGATACAAGGAAAAGCAGGGGAGGCAGGAAGGGAGGATTATCTATAGAAAAATAAGGAGGCAAAGAGGATCATCAGAGAGGAGAAAGCAGACAAGAAGCTAAGTATTGCAGAGGGAGTCAAGAATGGAGAAAACAGTTTTTTATACATATCAGTGAAAAAAGGAAAAAGGGGGTCATCGCATGACTAGTTGGGGAATTAGGGTGATAAAAGAGGATGAGCAAAAGGCCACCATCCTGAATGATTAAGATTGCTCTGTGTGCACTAAGGAGGACTGTGGGTCTGTGCCAGAAAACGGCATCAGAGTGGTCACTAAGGGAGTTCTGGAATGGAGGCAGACAATACTTATTAGTGAGAGCGTCTTAAAAGGGCTGGCAGCCCATAAGATAGCTAAGGCCCCAGGACCAGATGGGTTGCATCCAAAGTTACTTAGGGAATTAGTTACAGAACTGGCTGAACCACTGGCTGGGCTGTTCAACAGCTCACTTAGGTCCAGGGAAGTTCCAAAGGATTGGGGAATGGCAGACATTCTACTGCATCATAAGGGGGGGATAGGGAGACACCTGGGAAGTACAGGCCTGTTAGTCTGATCTCCATCATGGGGAAGTTGATGGAATAACTAATCAAAGAGGACCTTGTGGACTACCTAGTGAACAATGGGCTCCAGGATAGTAAACAACACAGTTTTGTTGGTGGGAAGGTCACAGAAACAAAGAAACATAGACTTTGATGGCAGATAAGGACCGCTTGACCCACCTAGTCTGCCCATTTCCCTACCTACATGTAAGCCACAGATCCTAGTTAACCAACAGCCTATTTCTTCCTACCCCCCACAAGAATTGCCTTATGTCTGTCCCATGTATTCTTGAATTCTCCCACAGTTTTAGACCCCACAACCTCCTCAGGATGGCTGTTCCATGCATCCACTACCCTTTCTGGGAAAAAATACTTCCTCACATTGCCCCTTATCAGACTAACCTGACTTTTGTCTTTGACTGGGTGACCAAGGAAGTAGACAAGGGCCACTCTGTGGATCTGTTGTACTTTGACTTCAGCATGGATTTTGATTTGATACTGTACAAAAGGGTGCTCAAAAAGATGGAAGACCTGGGTGCAGCTAAAACTGTAGTAAGCTGGGTGGGTAGTTGGCTAGAAGGGAGGCAGCTGAGGTGGTGGTCATTGGGGTTAAGTCAGAGAAAACGGAGGTTATGAGAGGGGTTCCACAGGGATCTGTGGCAGAGAACACCAGGAGGAAGGAGTGCTGTGTGACTGGACTTCTCTACTGGGGCTAAAGAAGTAGAACTCTTCAACTGGGACCTTCATTTTAGAGTAAAAAAAAACACTCACAAAAAAAAAGTTAGTGTTTCTCTGAGTTAGCTAAAGTGAATGGTTATCTGAGCAGTTATCTCAGATAACTGAGCAGTTATCTAGGTGTAAATCTCAGGTGGCTGAAGGGGATTGTTATCTGTGCAATTTAATTACATGTAGAAAGATCTATTAAGTAGGGGGAATGGCTTAGCTAGAAGGAAGCTAGTTTTAAACACTGCCCTAGATAGATTCTGCCAAAGGCTTCGCAGACAACACCAGGAGGAAGAAGTGCTGTGTGACTGGACTTCTCTACTAGGGATAGAAGAAAAAAAAACAGAAGAAAGAGTAAGGATTCCAAACAACAGTGAAGGGGCCAGAAGTAAGACATGATGGGAGTGGTGCAGTGCAGTGACTGTGGAGCAGCAGTCTTCCGGGAGACATTCTGGAGGATGCGGTGTTGTCCCATCTGCAGGCACCTCTCTGGGCTGAGGGAGGAGGTTTTTCATCTCCAGGCTGAGTTGGCCAGAATTTTTGGGACCTCCTCTTCCATCCAGGGACCACCAAGGCTACTGCCGTTGCCTCAGAGGTTGCCAAGAAAGAGGAGCGGTTGGACCACAGTGAGCTCAGGTAGGGTGAAGGTGGTGAAATAGAGGTGCATCCCTCCAGTTGTACCTCTCCACAATTCCTATGCTGTTCTGGCAAAGTGTGGTTTCTCTATGGAGACACCCGCAGTGGAGAACAAGGAGGATGCTGGGAACCTCCACAAGGGAGACCCACAGGAGGGTGGCATGGGACCCCACAGGGGAAGGAAACAACTCCTGGTGGGGGACTCCATTGTTAGGAAGGTAGAACTGGGGGAGGAAGGGGAAAGAGAGGTAAGGTGCCTGCCTGGCACCATGGCTTGGTGGGACAGGGAGCGAATCCTCAGGATCACCAGAGCAGCTGCACAGGAGAGGGAGCTGGATGTCATTGTCCACCTAGGGACAAATGACCTGGCTAAGAATGGGATCAGAGCAGTGCAGGAAGAGTTTGTGGAGTTTTGGAGGGGCCTTAGATAAGTAGAATGCATGGTAACCTTCTTGAAGGTGCTGCCTGTCTATGGCATAGGTGAGGCTAGGGTGCTCCACACCATGAGATTCAATCAGTGGTTGAAAAACTGGTGCAGAGCTCAGGGATTTGGCTTCATTGGGGACTGGGGGTCCATCTGGAGTGATGCAAGCCTATACTGGCATGATGGGCTGCATCTGTCAAGGAGGGGAACCAGGATCCTAGGTGATAGGTTTAAATACTTCATTGGCAAGCATTTAAACTAGCCAGGGGGAGAAGCACTGGAAAGGAACAAGGAAATCGTAGCCCCCCCAAAAAAGTCAGGGTAGTAAGTGAGGTAAACACCAAGATAGAGATGTTGATAGGGAGAAGGGCTGGGGTAAATGGAGAAAGTGACAAAGGCAATAAGGACAGGGATGGGGAAAAAAGGAGTAAGGTCATCAGGAAATTGAGGGTACTGAGTAACAATGCCCTTAGTCTGGGCAACAAGCTTTCTGAACTGGTGGCCTTGATGGAAGAGGGATGCCTGGGTGCCATAGTAGTCACAGAAACAGGGTACACAGAGAACCATGACTGGGATGTTAACATACCAGGGTACATAACCTACAGGAGAGACAAGGAGGGGAGAAGAGGGGGAGGAGTAGCTCTCTATGTAAAGGAAGGGATAAAAGCAACTGAACAAAAGAGTAAACAGGGAGGAGAGGAGGCACTGTGGGTCACCTTAGAGACTGAAAATGGCACCACAATCCTCACAGGGGTGGTATACAGTCACCCATGTTAGGGAAGGGAATGGACAAGGATATGATAGAAGGCATTCTTAGGATGGCAGAGAAAGGGGAGATACTGTTGGTGGGAGACCTGAATATGCCAGATATAAACTGGAGCACATTTGCTACAGCCACATCCAAGGGTAGAGCCATTCTCAGTGCCCTACAGGTGGCATGCCTCAGGCAGCTAGTTTCGGAACCCACTCGTGAGGGAGAAATCTTAGACCTCGTACTTTCAAATGGGGACAGTGAGAGGATCTCAGATCTAGAAGTGGGTTGCCATCTGGGAATAAGTGACCATCAAACAGTGTGGTTCACGATAAACTCAGCTACAGAGTCAAGCCATACAAAAGTGAGGGTACTGGACTTCAGGAGGGCTGACTTTGGCAAGGTGGGAGAATGCCTCAGAAAAGCACTAGCAAACAGGCTAGAAGGAGGGGTGGAGCAACAGTGGGGAAACATAAAAACTGCCATCACAGAAGCAACAAGCCTTTGTGTGAAGCAAATAAACAATCAAAATGAAAGAAAAAGCCACTATGGTTCTCAAAGAGGTGGCGGGAAAGTCAGAGAGAAAAGATAGCATTCAGGAAGTATAAGGAAACACAGAAGGAGCAGGACAGAGGCTGTACCAGTTAAGGCAGAAGGAAGCAGGGAAGGAAGTCAGAATAGCAAAGGCCCAAACTGAGAAAAGATAGCCAACTCGGTTAAGAAGGGGATAAAACCTTTATGGGTACATCAGGGAGGCCGAGAAAGACAAAGGAGGATAGTGAGGCTGAATAGAATGGATGGTGGGTGGGCAGAGAGGGACAGTTGAAAAAGCAGGGATACTGAACGAATATTTCTGCTCAGTATTCACAAAAGAGGAGGAGGGGGAGGTGCCTAATCCAGTTAACAGAAGCACTCTTGATGGGGGGGGTCGATCCCAGTCCTTTCACAGAAGAAAGGGTTCTGAAAGAACTCCTAAAACTGAAGGTGGACAAAGCAATGGGAATTGATGGAATTCACCCCAGAATTCTAAAAGAATTAAGGGGAGAACTGGTGAAACCACTGACTGTCCTTTTTAACAAATCATGGGAGGATGGTGAGGTACCTGAGGACTGGAGGAAGGTGAATGTGATTCCCCTTCACAAAAGTGGGACTAAGACAGAGGCAGGAAATTACAGACCTGTCAGTTTGACCTCTGTGGTAGGGAAAGTGATGGAATCACTTCTGAAGGAAATAATTATTGAGAACCTAGAGGCCAGTGGGGCACAGGACCCAAGGCAGCATGGGTTCACAGTGGGAAGGTCATGTCAGATGAATCTAACTGATTTCTTTGACTGGGTGACCAAAGTAGTAGACCAGGGAGGGCCTATGGACATGGCCTACCTAGACTTTAGCAAAGCATTTGACACAGTCCCACACAAAAGATTAATTGTCAAATTAACCAGCCTGGGAGTGGGTCCCAGGGTGGTAGCCTGGCTAAAACATTGGCTGGACAACAGGACACAGAAGGTAATTGTAAATGGAGTCCACTCTGAAGAAAGAGGTGTTACTATTGGGGTACCGAAGGGTTCAGTACTGGGTCCAGTCCTTTTTAATGTCTTATAAGTGACATTGCAGAGGGACTGGAAGGAAAAGTATGCCTCTTTGCAGATGACACAAAGATCTGCAACAGGGTTGATACACAAGGAGGCATGGAAAGGAAAAGAAGGGACTTGGCAATGTTGGAGGAATGGTCAGAAGTATGGCAGCTTGGATTCAATGCAAAGAAGTGCAAAATAATGCACCTTGGAAACAAAAACCCAGGGGAAGATTACATAATGGGGGGGAGGTAGTAACAACAACAAAAGTGGAAAGGGACCTGGGGATAATCATATCAGATGACCTTAAGGTTAGCAAGCAATGTGAAAAGGCACTAGGGAGGGCTACGGGTAAACTGGGATCTATAGGGAGAGGCATCACCAGCAGAAAATAGGAAATTGTTATCCCTCTGCACAGACAGTTAGTGAGACCCCATTTGGAGTACTGTGTCCAGTTCTGGAGACCCCATCTCCGCAAGGACATAGACAGGATAGAGGCAGTCCAGAGGAGGGCAACTAAAATGGTGCAGGGTATGCAATAGAAGCCATACGAGGACAGACTATAGGAGCTTAATATGTATACCCTTGAGGAAAGGAGGGAGAGGGTGGGACATGATAGAAACTTTTAAGTACCTCAGTGGAATCAACAAAGTCCAAGAGGATAGATCTTTCAGAAAAAGAGATGTGCAAGAACAAGGGACACAATTTAAAGATGGGGGCGGTTCAAGGGCAATGTGAGGAAGTATTTTTTCACAGAGAGGTTGGTGGAAGCATGGAACAGCCATCCTGAGGAGGTTGTGGGGTCTAAAACTGTGGGAGAATTCAAGAATACATGTGACAGACATAAGGCAATTCTTGTGGGGGGTAAGAAGAAATAGGGTCTTGGTTAACTAGGATCTGCAGCTTATCCTGTAGGTAGGGAAATGGGCAGACTAGGTGGGCCAAGTGGTCCTTATCTGCCTTCAAAGTCTGTGTTTCTATGTTTCTATGTACTGGATCTGGTCCTCTTTAACATGTTCATTAGTGACATTGGTGAGAGAATCCAGGGCAGGCTGTGTCTCTTTACAGATGACACAAAACTATGTGGGGGGGTGGATAGTGATGAGGGAATAGGGATATGCAGAGGGACCTACAAAAAACTAGAGGGGTGGTCAAAGATCTGGCAGTTAAAATTCAATGTCAAAAAGTGCAAGATAATGCACCTAGTGAAAAAGAACCCCAAGACAGAGTACTGAATGGGGGCTTGAGACTTTACGCTACAGAAGAGGAATGGGGTCTAGGAGTTATCATCAGTAACTCCCTTAAACAAATGAGCCAGTGCACTGAGGCCTATAGCAAGGCTAACAGGATGCTGGACTAAATTGGGAGGGGTACTGACAGCAGAACACAAGGGGTTATACATCCCCTATACAGATGCCTGGTGAGGGCTCACCTGGAGTACTGCATCCAGTTCTGAAGTCCTTACCTCAGAAAGGACAGGGATAGGCTGGAAACAGTGTAGCACAGAGTAACAAAAATGATTCAGGCCTAGCAGGGCAGATCAAGGCACTAAATACATTCTCATTGGGAACCAGAAGGGAGAGGGGAGATACGATAGAGATCTTCAAGTTCCTTAAAGGAATTAAAGTAAACTGAGGGACATTATTCACCCTGAATACCAACTTGAGGTTACATGGTCATGAGTGACAATTAACAGGAGGGAGGTTCAGGAGGGATGTGAAGAAGTATCAGTGTACAGAAAGGGTGGTGGAACCTTGGAACAGTCTCTTGGTCAAGGCTATAAGTGCAAATGCAGTCAGGGGATTCAAGCAGGCATGTATGGGATAGAATGAAGGGAACAGTGCTTGCATGGGGTGGTAAGATGTCAATAGTTGACATTTCAACTTGTAAACCCATCGCTATGATGTACTCAAGCAAGGTTTACAGAAACTGACGTCATAATGATGGGATTACAAAGTTATAATCTGTTTGATTTTGGTGGTTCATAAGGGCTCCCCATACATTATATGGAGAATAATGTATGGGTAGGTGGTTATAACAAGAATTTTACACACACCTCCGGTGTGGGATGCCACATAAGCCCCAAGGGTGAAGCCTGTGGGGTTTATTAAGGCATCCCACACCAAGGGTGTATGTAAAATTCTCATTAATTACCACCTACCTATTACTTTATTTTTTATAATTGTTGGTTTCAATTGTTTTGCCACCCACCCTCCACAGGATTTGAAAAGAACTGAGTAAGAGAACTGTGGAATAGGATGGAAATTCATTTTAGTTTTTATTACATTACATGCACTGTATTAATGATTTCTATTTGAATTTTTTTTTATTTTTATTAAAGAAACAGTTTAAGTAAAATCTTGTTTAACATTGTAACATGTTGTAACTTACAGTTCTTAATGCAGTGAGATTGTAACAGTTTCAGTTCTTTTTGTACTTCTGGAACATTTCAGTGAACATGCGGTAAACATTCAAGTACTATTAGCTTAGAACATTTTAACTTTTTAAATGAAAAATTCAAACTGTTAAGTCCATTTTTAGGTGCAGTCTGTAGAGTTCTTGGTGCTGCGCTGTTGCTAGTCATCCAGTTCCCATGGTGTGGAGATCAAGCAATGTTAATCTCGCGGTGCCTGAGGAGAGAAGAGCATTAGGTTAGTGTGGGTTAGGGAGTATGTTAAATGTATGTGCTTTTTTGTTTACCTTTAGTCATCGTCATCTGAGTCTTCGATAACGAGGGGTCATTTATGTGCTTCGTTTCTGGAGCATTGTAGATTTTTGTGGAGACTGCCTCGAACGTGCAGTGTGAACCAAAGATGGCTTGTAGTCTGTTGGAGAAAGGCTGCTAAGTCATGTTCTGGACTTCTGAAGTGGCACAATGTTGTGGATCTTTGCTGGAGGTAGATGACTGTTCTGTGTCATTTATTGAAAATGTTAGGCACTCGCTTACTTTACGTTGCTTGGCTTCAGACAGGACTGAATAATTATTAATCGATTGGAGGTTTCTGTGGCCAGGTATTTGTTAGACTTCAGTGGGGGCCATGCAACAGTCCAAAAGTCTTTGAATTGTTGTTTTTCTTGTAGAATGATTGGTAATTCATTTGCAGTCTGGAATTCAAGACTGCAGCTTCATTTTTGTCATCATGGCGCTTAGCTTGTTGAGTCCCACAGCCATGTTTCTGAACCACAGAGAGCCTTCTTTTTTGTTTACATTTGGGGCTAAGTAGAATGGAGAATCTTTGCTCTGCATCTGGGGTGGTCTGTTGCTTTTGTAGAGATGGAAAGCTGGACTGTGTCTCTTTCTGCTTTTTATTTTTTTATTTTCATATATTCTGGGCTTTAGCGGTCTTATATTTCTGGGGTTTCCCCCAGTTCTCATCTTTGTCTGTCTTTCATTGCATTTGAGAAAGCTGTTCCCTTCTGAGTCTGTGACCTCAGTGATGTCTCCCCAGGTCAGGTCATATTGTTCTTTGGTTCTGAGTGCAAATTGGAGGCCGATATTGAAAAACAGGAAATTTAGGAGACCAGCTGGGTTGTCAAGTGACAATGTGCCTGAGTTGTACAGTAACTCTTTATCTCCCTCTGTGACAGGTGCAGCTTTTAATGGTCTGTTTCCTTTACCAAGCTGCTTTAGCTGTTTCTGTTTTGCAGCCAGTGTTTTTTTTGTTTGTACAAAATCTGTAGCTAGGCCTTTAAATATGCTGTGGGGATACTTATGGGCTGCTAGGTGCCTATCAATACTGGCAATAATGCCACGTATTGTTCCAGGTTCATATTCAGAACCATTGTGACATTTCAGGCAGTAAATGAAGTTTGCTACTTGTGTATCTAGCACGTCAACACTTAGTTTTGTAAAGTCATTTTCTACTGAGGCCTCTGTGAGGAAAGTGCAGAACAGGCGGAGGTCACTGTCTGTTTTTCTTTGGATATTTTTATTGTCTCGCTCTACTGTTAATGCCTCCCTGACAGTGCTATCTACTATTTCAAACCTGGTGTCCATTGATGAAAACTTTTTCTTTTGTCGTCGGTTTAATTGACGTTCTGTTTCTTTTCTTAGGAAGCGAGGATCTGTTTGCTGCTGAATCGTGGAGATGAATGACAGAGCTGAAAGGAGAGCCGTGGTTGACAGAGCGTGAGTGGCTGAATAATTCCATTTGCTTTGCAGGTGTTTGTGTCTTGTGCTTCCATAGAGAAAGCTGATGCGTGTTTGCCGTTATAACCAGCTGGTTATAATGACAAATTATAACTAGCTTTCTCTATGGAAAAAAATTGCAGCCAGTAATTATATAGCTATTAGCTGGTTTTAGCCACATTTGGGGGCAGCAAGTATACAGTAAGACAATTTCAAAACTTTCTGTAATTAATGCATCAAACAAATATATGGTTTTACATCATCACATGAAGTTTTTACTCTGAAATGTACATATGATTCATATAATCTCTCTATAAACAACTTTACATAAATTGAAATCCATTCTTACAGAAACATTTACAGTGTGTTTACAGGTTATTTGGTATTTTGTGTTAACCAAGGACCTTTACAACCTTTAAGATATGTGTATATGGCAGAATATAACATATTTGCTCTAGATTGTACAGTAACTCTTTTAAAATACATTTGTGATAGTACAAGAAAATAGACTAGAGTTCAGGTTTGAATTGCGAGTATATTGTTGGATATCCCATGATCATGCTCTGTGATGCATCAATCAAAGTACATCATTTTTCCAATCCACTATGGGACACCCAATGGTGTGATGTAGAATATAACAGTTCCAAAATCCTGTGAGATTCCAACTCTTTTATAATGAATTTAAAGTGAGCTGGCTGGCCAGAACCAGGAAATACAACAAGGAAAACCTTTAACAGACCAGTCTTCTTTCACCCTCCAGTTTTAATTTTCTTTTTAGCCGCAGTGTAATTTTTTGTTTATAATACCAATATTTTACATAGAAACATAGACTTTGACAGCAGATAAGGACCTCTTGGCTCACCCAATCTGCCAGTTTCCCTACCTATTTGATAAGCTACAGATCCTAGTTAACCAACAGCCTACTTCTCCCTACCCCCACCCCCACCAAAACTGTCTCATGTCTGTCCCATGCATTTTGGAATTCCCCCACTGTTTTTAATCCCAGGACCTCCTCAGGAAGACCATTCCAGGTGTCCCCCACCCTCTCCATGAGAAAATACTTCCTCATGTTGACACTGAGCCACCCCCCCTCTATCTTCAAATATTTTAAGACTGTTCTTCATCTGTTCATCAGAATAAAGTGGTCATAATAAAGCAAATATACAAATCAATTACTCTATTTTTTGATATTCAAAAATGCAATTAAAATTTTAAAACATGAATAAATAGAGAGGATCAATCTCTCTGTTACCTCATTGTTTGTAGTACAGGGCTTCAATTAATATAATGCATTATTATAAAGTCATTTCCAAACTATCTATGAATGAACCAGAAAAGGCAATCACTTTTAATCTTGTATTTTATCTCATCCATAAAATATCATTATATGATAGCCTTTCAAACACTTACTCCTCTTCAGTGAGTTTATATGAAAGACCACATGGAAGAGGTGATCAAAAATGATCCTTCACTGTGCCTGTGGGTGGGTGCTCTTAGTGCTACAGCTAGTGAAAGTTGAAAGCACTTTTTGAAATTCTGACAAGGTTTTCAAAATGTGATATTTAACCATAAAAATAAAACACTTTTTTATTTCATTCTAGCTAAAGAAAAACGATGTTGGGCACATAAACTCACTGAATAGGACAGCTGGAATAGTGTAAATGAAGTAAAGCTGTTTTGAGGTGTTTGTTGTCGAATGTTTTTGAGATTAACAAAACACAGAAAGCATGAACTAATTAAAAAATAGTAGTCAATGTTATTTATTTATTTTTTATTTAGTATGCTTTTTACGTTGACCACTTCTTCCACTCAGCTCCAGCCACTGAGCACCTGCCTCGCTCCCCTATAGCTGTGCCTCTGCAGATACCCCCTGGCTTACCCCCTAGGGTGGCGCCAAGGCACCATATCAGGCTCATCTATGATGGAGAATGGTGTCTACGGCAACTGACATTGCCTCCCTGGCTTTCCCCCACAGGGTGGGATTCAGGCCTGGTGGTGTCATGGAGCCATGATGGGTTGGCTGGTGGAGCAGCAGGGAGCCATAAAGGCCAAGTGCTGGGGTGGGCATCATCTTGAAGCAGCCAACTATTTTTTGATCTGCCCCAGGGGTGGGGATGTGCAATGATGTCCAGCATCTAACCCACCCCTCTAGCATGCAGGCGGCAGTTGCCTGTGATTCCCCCAGTCCATCGAGCACTGGACACTCTACCCCTCCCTTTCCCTTCCCCCAGAGAAGGAGAGCAGTCCATGGGATGCTCACTCCTTCTCCCCCAGCTGGCCCTCCAACTCCCCAGGTCTGTTCCTGAACCCAGGTTCTCAGTGTTGCGAGCAGAAATCCTACCGCTGCACCAGCGAGCCAGTCATCAATGTTATTATTTTTCTGTAGAAAATATTCTTTCTTAAAGTAAAATTTAAATGCAGTGTATTTAGTGTGATACATAATACAAGAAGATAAACTGAAGGTTATAAACAAGAGACTACTAAAGTAAAGATTGTCATATTTATTGGTAACCAGGTAAGGCCCACATGCCTGCTTTCAGAGGCAACCTGGAAGCATTGGAGTGGTTAAATGATTTATTCAGAGTCTCACACTATGCAAGTGGAGGTTGTGGGACTCAAACCCAGGTCTGCTGGATGTACCAGCTCTTTTTTTTCAGTTTGTTACTCTAACCAGTAGGCTGTACTTCAAGCCAAGCTATTAAAAGTAGTAATGTACTTAGGAGAATAGACAGCATGATATTAATACAAAATTCTATTGATTCATTTACAGATAATGAGAAAAGTTGAATTAGGGGCCAGAAGGAACTTTGTTTTGCTCCATAAGAAGAAAAGCTTTAAAGAAGTGTTTGAAAGGCTGATGTGATAATATTTTATGGATAAGATAACATGCAAGACTAGAAGTGACTGCATGTTTAGATTATTCATAGATATAGTGGACATGACTGGATAACATTGTATAATATTAATTAAAGCCCTGTATCACAGACTATGAGATAATGCAGATATTGATCCACTGTAGTTATTTGTTATGTTGCTTTCAAACTGTAATTATAATTTTAAATATTGAAAATGTAGAGTAATTGATATGAATATTTTTTTATTATAGCCACTTTATCCCAATGGAGAGATGAAATACAGTCTCGTAATGTTGGTATAAATAAAATAGACTGTTGATGAAAAGAAAATTAAACCTAGAGGGTGAGAGATGACTGATCAGTCCGTGTTTTTATTGCTGACTTTGAATATGTCATATATCTTTATGAATTGGTGGTAGGACAACAACTCATGAGTGGTAGAGATATGAGTGAGTTATGTAAGTCCTGCCCCTCGCAAGTTATGATAAATAGCACATTCTGAGTCAGGTCACTGTGTGTCCAATTGCTACAATGTGTTTTAAATTGTAAAGCTTTATAATCGTTCTTCTTATGTAACCAGTGGGGTCCCACAAAACTCAGTACTAGGGCCGGTGCTATTTAACATCTTCATATCAGATGGGATTAGGAGTAAGATAAGTCTTTTTGCAGATGACACAAAGATCGGGGCAGAGGTGAATATGGAAGGAGGGCAGGGACTCTAAGAGGATTTGGCAAGAGTTGAGCACTGGTCAAACACATGGGCAGCTGGGGTTTAATGCTAAGAAGTGCAAAGTCATGCACTTGGGAGCCAGGAACCCTGGGAATTGCTACTGGTTGGGGAAGTGCAGTTATCCACTTCATTGGAGGATAAGGATCTGGGAGTACTAGTCTCAGGGGACAATGATTGTTCAGCACAGTGTAGGAAGGCAGTGGCCAAAGCTAATAAGATGCTGGGGTGCATTGCCAGGGGAATCACCTCTAGGAGAGAAGAAGTCATTCTGCCACTGTATAGATTGCTGGTGAGACCTCACTTGGAGTACTGTGTGCAGTTCTGGTGCCCCTGTTTAAAGAAGGACATCAAACTACTGGAGGAGGTCCAGCACAGGGTGACCAAGATGATCATTGGGCTGGTGACAAACCATATGAGGAAAGACTGGGGGGCTTCAACATGTATTCCCTGGAGGATAGAAGGGAGAGAGGGGATATGATTGAGACCTTCAAATACTTAAAGGGCATGAATAAGGTTAGTACTGAGGGCGTGTTTAGAGTAGGGGTGGGACACAAGGGGACACAGTCTGAAACTGGAGGGTAGAAGATTCAGGAAGGAAATGAGGAAGCACTACTTCATGGAAACAGTGGTAGCAAGGTGGAATACACTGCCAGAGGAGGTGATATCATTGAAATCTGTGGGCAGTTTTAAGAGGGGGGTGGTACAGGGTCAAAGGTAAGGTGAAAACTGAGGGAAGCTGGGGGAGTCAGCAGAAGGGGCAGTAAATCAGATGGATGGGCAAGGGGTGGGGGGAAGCTGCAGTAGATTAGATTGGAAGCTGTGCACTTGCGTAATCTCGATTGACCATATGACCTGTATCTGCTGGCATTTTCATATGTTTGTATGTTCATATGAATAGTTAACTGGTTCTATTTGATTTCATTGCTCTGGCTTGAGAACAGCAGAGGTCACTGTGATGTCATCAAACATCATGCATATTGCTCTCCCACCGATTAAGGGTTCCTTTATGACAGATGCAAACTGGAAATAAATGCTGTTATTGCAAACATTTACATACATGATTTATCTTCATGTAAAATTCATTGTTTGCAACCTGCATATCAGTCTTGACAGATATATTTTTTTCTCTTTCTCAGGACTAGGATGCTCCTTTCTTCTTATTTTCTTGCTGTTACTATCTTAGTTGCTTCTGGAATTACCCCAGCCTCTAGAGAAGGGGGAGGGATGGGGGGTTCTTGGTGTTAATGTTGGGGTGGGGGGATGGGTCGGATTGTTATGTTCATAGCTTGATTGGAAGGTTTACTTCTTCTGGATTATTCTTTTGTAATTGTTGTATGTCTATGTATGCTTATTTCAGCACCCATTTTACTGGTCATTGGCCTGTACTTTGAATGTCATTTGTCTTTTTAGTGTTCTTGTGTCTTGCTTTCTATTCAAGTTCAATAAAGTTTATTGAATTAAAAAAAAGAATTCATCATTTTCTAAACTAAATTATCAATACTGGAGACTGCATTCTCTGCCTGATGTTCCTTTTTCTGCTGCTGTTTAAACTGTTATGGAATAGAATAAAGCACTTTGAAGCTATAATGAAGTGTCCCCATCAGTCATAGGTGTGATGAGAGTATGGTTCTTTTTAAGTATAAATATTATCTGTAACATTTGACTCTTACCAACATTGTATTAATACCATACAGTGGTTGTGCCAATGAGACTCAAAGACATACTGCTTAATTTTAGTGTCAGTGGCTCAGCAGGTAGCACACTTGCCTCTGAGGCCAAGAGATTAGAAGGCTGTGGGTTCTATCCCCACACTAGGCACTTGTGTTAATATCCCAATACTGACACTGTAGTGCAGCATGAGGGGGGTGCTGCACTCCTGAGGTGCCGTCTTTTGGATGAGACATTAAACTGAGGTCCCATCTGCCTGTTCAGGTGGATGTTAAAGATCCCAAGGTACTTCTCGAAAAGAGCAGTGGGAAATTTTTATTAAAACTTGAAAGTAAAATATATACATAATAGCATTACATCACACAAAATCATAATACAACAATAAAGGAAAACATAAATAAGTATCTCATCATACATTCAATACAAAATTTCATTTTTATAGTCCCAAAACGTATTGCTAAATGCTGACCCCCCCCCCACTAAAAGAGTAGGGGTGTTTTTATTTACAATAGTGCATAAATAACAGAATACAATGAAAAAACATGAATATAGCACATTCAGTACTGAAAAAAGAAAAAAGAAAAAGTACAAAAACAAATGAATTTTAAACAAGAAATTTCTTCACCCCTAGGGTTACTTATCTCCCTTACTAAATTATCTATTTATATTTTATCATATGAGAAAATCCCTTCCACCATATTTTAACTTTGGCTACATTATAAATTTGATTATCTTTTAAATACACTTTCTGTAATTCATTCATTACATAATGACAAAAGCCTTCATATGTGCCTTTCTTTTGGTACATTACCCATTGTCATCTCACCTGCCATAAACAAAACCATAAACATGCAAAAAAAATCATTAAAGTTCCATAATCATAAACATTTAAACTAGGTGGTATAATACCAATTACTAAAATGTCATAATTGATTTTTGATAACCATTGCAAATTCCATTTTTTTGCAGTAAAAAGCCACAAAGGTTTAGAAAAAGAACAATAAAGAAAGAAATGTTCCACTGTTTCTTCCTGATTTATACACTCTGGATATGGACAGTTTCTTTCATCTTTAGCTTTATATTTAGCTGTACCCCTAATGTTTAACCAACCATACATGATAAGCCACAGTGTTTCCCACATATATTCTGGAAGTCTGGGATTATTAAGTTGATCTAGTATCCTATTATTCATGGCTGTGGGGCAATTCTTAAAACTGGGATTTATGGGATAGACTTGGATCATTATAGATTTATAGAGGGATTTTGTGGAATTGGTTCTAATTTGAAGTTTTGTAAACTGCAATTTGTATAGCTTATGTGCTGCTGGTCTGAAATATGATGGTATGTGAATATGAGGGTTAATTTTAGGAGCCCTGATAAGCCATGCTTTCATATATCACCCTAGGGCATTCTTAATCCATAATCCATCTCGACTCTCTGGATACAGTAGGCACCATTTGATTGTATGAGTGAAAAAGAGGACATGGCAGAAAATGATAGGATCAATCATTCCTACCCCCCCCCCCCCCTTCTCTTTTGCTAAGTAAGTGAAACATCTCCTAACCGGGTTTAATCTATTTCCCGATAGCATTTGGAATCAACAACTATATAACCTGGTCTCATATTGGGAAGGTAAAGGAAAGATAAGTGCTACATACTGTAGACAGGGAATAATAAATTGTTTGAGGACTTGAATTCTTTTTTATTTTGAAAATTTAAACTGTTTCCATCTAGCCACTTTTGTTTCAACATTTTTCAACACTCTGTCCCAGTTATCTTCCGGAAGATTTTGAGGCCGAAACTGAATACCTAGGATGGAGAGGGGTTCTTCTGATATCCTGATGTTATTATAACTAATAACTATTTGATTTTTAACCCCCACCATTAATCCTCTAGATTTTGATTTATTTAATTTAGCATTGGAGATATATAAAAATAATTCAAATTCTTTAAAAAAATTCTTCCATATGCTCCTGTTTATTAAAAAATAGACAAACATGATCTGCAAAGGCCTGCACTATCAACTGTGTATTAGACAGTGGCATTTTTAACCCTTCCCATTTAGGTGAAATAACTAAAGCTCTTATTAAGGGTTCAAGTGAAAAAATATACAACAAGGGGCTAAGAGGACAGCCTTGATGTACCCCTGTTCTGATTTCAATTCCTTTTGTTATTGATCCGTTTATCACTGGGTAAACTTTAGCAGACTCATACAGTGATTTTATGATTTTTATTAAGGAACAGGGAATCCCAAAAAATTCCCAAACCTGAAACAAATACAAATGAGTTACCCTGTCAAATGCTTTCTCTAAATCAGTCGAAAGCAAGTAACCTGATCTGCCTTCTAACGATAAGGACTCTGTTAAGTCTCTAATAATTGTTAAGGCCGACTATATCCGCCTATCTGGTAGGCAGCAATATTGAAGAGGTGAAATCACCTTATTTGCTATGTATTTTAGTCTATTATTTAACAAAGTAGTAAAAATTTTATAGTCTGAATTCAAAATTGTGATGGGTCTCCAATTCCTGATGTCACCCCTTTCCCCTGATTTGAAAATATATATCATAAGGCCTTCTGTGAATGCTTTTGGAATCAATTTACCTGACATAAAATTTAAAAATTTAAACAAGAAGAGATTTCTGGTTGAAAGGTTTTATAAAATAAATTATAAAGGCCATCCAAACCTAGAGTAATATTGTCTTTTAAATTATGAATGATAGTTTCAATTTCTTTACAAGAAAAAGGTACAATCATGCTTTTAATATCTTGGGAGTCCAAGAGAAAGGGGGGAGGCCCTAGGTATCTTTTTATTTATATAGTAGATGGATACTTTTCTGGTTGTAGATTGTGAAAATGGGTTTATATAATAGAATTAATGGTAATTTCATTCTCCACTTTAGTTTTATTACCATCTAGGTATTCCAAGGCTGTGGACCCTTTTATTTTTTTTTACAGAACTCAAACAGGTCTCCTATCACAGTTTTGTTTGAATGATTAGTTAAAATTGCCTGAACAGTCCTGGTTCTGTTGTATTGAAAGACTTTCATCTGATTTTTAATATTGTCAATTTGAGTTGTAAAATCTAATCTAGAAGAATTAGCAATTGAAATAAGATGCTGTAATTGAGTTCTAAGTTTTAAATAAGAAAGAAAGTCAGAATTCCTCCATTGAATTCCATATTTTTTAAACCACTTACAGCAGTCATTCTTAGTTTCCATCCACCAGGTTCCTAAGTCTGAGTATAGAAATGCCACTGACAATCTAGCTTTAAGGATAAGCAGAATTGAATTTTTTACTAATGCTCCTTGGAGAAGGGAAGTGTTCAATTTACATCTGTTTTTTTTTTTATAAAGTATAGAGGGTGAAACACCAATTTCAATCTGTACCAGCAGATGATCAGAAAATTCAACCGGAATAGTTTTAAACTTACCTACTGTAACTGCTTTTGATGTAAATAAATAATCAATAGTTGAACCTACTTTCCCTTTAAAAAAAGTATAACTCAAACCAGAGTTTGCTAAGTGATAACAATTTGATAAATCTCCAATTTTTATGATAGATTCCAAACAGTTTGAATCACAATAAACTTTCTTATTCAACCTGCGCTTCATGTTTAGACTGCAATTAAAGTCTCCACCCCAAAAAATATTGAGTGAGGATATTAAAAAATGTTGAATTGTTTTCATATACTCAGTCCTAAGAGCTTTGGTCTGTGGGTTATAAATGTTAGTAAATTTACAGCTCATGGAATGCCATATTCCATCTATTATTAACACTCTGCCAGGTATTAAATCTATTAATTTGTTTAAAACAAAATTAAAAGAATTGAATAAAATCCCAATCCTGTCTGCACAGTCTCTACCAAATGACCAATATGATGGCCCCCATGGCCAATCTCTTTGAAAAGAGGCTATTTGCTCCAGGGCAAACATCCATGTTTCCTGCACAAATCTAACTGCAATGTTATTGTCATGAAGTAACTGGAAGACCGCTTGTCTTTTTACCTTATTTAACATACTGTGAGTGTTCAGTGTAACCCATATATGTACTGCCATTCAATTTGTTGCATGAGGGGTTCATGTTATTTTTTCCTCCTTTTTTTTCTTTTCTTTTCTTTATATTCCTCTATTGGAGCACCAATGTTTTCCTGGACAGATTTTTGAGAATCTGAATCTCCAACCTCCATTTCTGAGTTGCCCCAAGTGGTGAATAAAGCAGCATAACAATTTGGAGATTCTATTAACTCAATGTGAGGTGCGGTAGTTGTTTTGAGGTGTCTACTAGACCTTCTCGGGGGTAAGGGGGACAGAGGTACTCTCTATTCTAACACTCTCTGTATCCTCAGCGTCTTTATAACACACTGGCTCAAACTGATCTATGAACTCTTTCAGTTTCTACTAAACCTACGGGTTCCACTTGTGAAGGAGGAGGGTCTGGAGGGAGGGCTACCACTCCTAAGTTTTGAGGAGGGGAAGGCATGGGTTTATCTAATACAGTGTTTTCTTGTTTAGCCACAGCATCTTGGGCTTGCTGAATTATTAAGTCAGTGCTCCCACAAGAGGCTTTATTTCTTGCTGCCCAGGGACACTCTCTAAAGGCGTGCCCAAATTCATCACACAGGTCACATTTGGTGTGGTTGGCACATTGCATGGTCACATGACCTACTTCCCCGCAGTTATCACACCTGGGTTGGTCACAAATGCTAGAGAGATGTATTTTTGACCCACACTTATAGCAAGCTCTAGGCTGACCACTGTAGCAACATACCCCCGGTCTCTGCCTAACAGGAAAGCATTAGGGATATGTTCAATCCCTGTGTCAGTTTGTCTTAGCTTAACTCTATACTTCCAACCCCCTGTCCAGAATTGTTCTGAATCCAAAACGGGTTCAAGATCACTTTGAATTTCACACTTCTGGGACAGCCAGTATGTTATGTCTTCCACATGGACCCCCTCATTTCTAAACATAACAGTAACATTTTTTATTAAAGGTTTAGTGAGTGGAATTACCAAAAAGGGGGTCCATGTGGGAGAAAATTTAACTTGCCCATATCTCTCCCAGAAAAGGTCTAAAGTATAGGCTGACTGAAAGCTTATATCAAAGTTGTCTTCCCCAGAAATATTAATGAAGGCAAACACATCTCTATGAGAAAACTGCAGTGACTCTTTTATAAGACATTTCCCTACATGATGTCTATCAGGCCTCTCCTCTAGACCTCTCTTGTAGCGAATGCGGACAGCATTTCACCGAGGTGCTGCCTCACGTCTTGCATGGAAAAATAGTTCAGATAATAAAGGGCTGTTTGGATTGACTGAAGAACATAATTCCTCTTTGTTTGCATTGTTTTGAGGAGTAGTAACCAGTTTTGTTTCCACATCTGATTGTCCTTTAATAGGCTGTATAGGTGTATTTACAACCCAAAGTGCATTCTTCTCAACTGAGGATGGCCCAGCTTTATCTTTCCCCATTGACTGATAATGAGTAAGTCTAGGTTGCCATTCAGGAGGCTATTTGAAAATTAAAAGAAGCATCCCATGCAGAGTCAGTAGTCCAAATCCCTAAGGCAGATTTCTCCCAGCCTGCTTCTTGAAGCACCTTCTGAGGTGACCAGTTTTCATCATGCACACTTGTGCTTTCTGGGTCCTGTTTTTTAGCTGTAGAAACTCCTTGAGCAGTTGCAACATTTTTTTTGTCGCGTTGCGCTCTCATACTGAAGTTTTGACAATTTCTGTAATTGTAGGTAGCGCTTGAGGAGCCAAAGGCAGCTGAAACCTAAATTCTGTCACACCCTCTTGCATACTTGCTTCTGTTTGATATATAATCTGGGCAGACTCATCCGATTCAGATCCCGCTTCACTGGAGGATAAAAACCAAACCCTGCTTCTTGAGACAGGTGTGCCTGTCCCACAAAGGGTGAACTCTGCAAGTGACGTTTGGAAGCTGGGTTGTCATTATTTTGTGCTAGTAGGGGAGAGCTTTTCTTTTCACTGCTTTTGCTGATTTTTGGTGTTACAATAGGCTTTTGGCACTCGCTAAGCTTAGCGAAAGAGCTGCCAACCGTAATATAGTCAAAATCAGAAACAGGAGCAATGTTTGTAAAAGCACACTCACCCTTCTGCGGGAGAAGTTTTGTTTTCACTACTTCCTCATTCTTGCTGTCATTTCACTCGCTCAGCTTGTCAGGTGAATCAGCTGCAGCTCCAATTAGCTCAGCACTCTGGTTTAAGCATGTTGCTCCCTCCGTAGCCAAATGAACCTCCGCTTGAATATCAGCTGTAAAGGTACTCATTCCATCCGTAACTATGGTAGACATTGTAGAGAAAACATTTTCAGTTGATAAACAAATATCAGGCATAGAACTGGCCTCGTGAAATATGTCATCTCCATCAGGTTCCTGAAAACTACTCGAATTATCCATAGATTGTTGCTCAGCTAGCAGTGAGGCCTCCCCCACCACTAGACTAGCTTCCTTCTCCTCCAGCATCTCTCCCACAGTGGCCATCTCTCAGCAAGACGGCCC
Organism: Neoceratodus forsteri; assembly: GCA_016271365.2. Taxonomy (NCBI): domain Eukaryota; kingdom Metazoa; phylum Chordata; order Ceratodontiformes; family Ceratodontidae; genus Neoceratodus; species Neoceratodus forsteri. The sequence continues at coordinate 677,573,898 of CM057453.1, read as the reverse complement.
GTCCACCTACAGGAGAGTAGGGGAATTTCCTCGGTGCCCTGGCTAAATTTCCTCCATTTAATAAAAATGACACCAACAGCTTAATCTGATTCAGAGTCAGTTGGCATTCATCTGTATCCCCTTCCCCCGGGTTGTGCCTGAAAATAGGCAGAATTTGTCTAGTGCACTTACCCCATCAACAAAAAACTAACTAAATAAAAATAAAAATGCTTGTACATAGAAATGGCATGTATTCCTGATTGATAAAAAGGTCATTGAAATGGTTGTGCTACTTCTCCTAAAAGCACACTGCCTATTTATTTAATGGAGGGTCTAATGTAAGCTGGCCCAGTGGCATGGAGGGCTGAGGCATCCATGCCTTACCTTTTGCCACCCTGATGACCCATGTTCGCAGTGTGAGTGAGCTCCCGGGGATCAGTTGGGGAGGGAGAGGATCGAACATCTGAAGAACTGCTCTCCTGTCCTGGAGAGGGAGGATTGGCACTCCTGACAAATGACTACCTCCTGGTGGAAGACCGAGAACAGTGCTTGTCTGCAGGGCACCAAGAAAGGGAGGGTGCTGCAGGACTTCCACAGACATGCACATGCCTCCACATATGTACATCTGGTGTGTGCACCCCAGCAATGGGGAAGGGAGGAAAAAAGAGGGAAAAAAACTGGCTATGGATGATCACCAACCCTCCACAGGCTCTGCACCCAGTCATCAGGCAAGAACTCTGGGTAAGTTCCAGTGAGACCAGGGTGATGGGGCTGGGGGGAGGGATCAACCAGAAGGGAGCAGCGAGGGATGTAAGGTGCTAAGCACCTATATAAAACAAGCATTTGTCAATGCTGAATGTTTGCTTGCTGGCATTGGCATTGGTAGTGTAGGAGTTACAGAGCTGCATAATAGGAATGGCAGTGAAGTATTGAACTGAAGCCAACCTCACCACCACCCTGCAGAGACTGACAGGCATTGGCGTGTGCCTTTGGGTCATCAGGCATACCGGCCATGCCATTTCACCACACCCTACCCTGCAGACACCGACAAGTGTCACGGTGTGCCTTGGGGTCTTTGGCCCTTATGCGCACCCCATTCCATCAGGAAATATGGTGAGATAGGTGCGGTATAGGAGAATGGGGTGAACTTTGGGGCGGAAGAGTCCAAGGCACACCTCAATGCCTCTCACTGGCTGCAGGGTGTGGAATGGTATGAGCATTACAGGCAAGAATCCCAAGTCACACCCCTGATGCCTGTCATTCTCTACAGGGTGGGACGTTATGGTCGGAAACCCTAATGCCTCAGGCATTCGTTGGTATTTTCACTCCAAATTTTCAACATGTTTTTTGTGACCCCCCACCTCATGAACAGTGGCAATATCAGTTTGTTAGCTGAAAGCTGCTTTGTACAGCGACTATGGCACTGCGCCACAGGTGCAAAACACATTCTGAACAGGATGTGAAAATGACATCTGTACTGTTCATGGGGAGGTGTTAAAAATGGCAATGTTAAAAATCTGCAGTGAAAATATTAAAAAAAGTGGTGAAGTCATGAGCGTGCGTAGAAACTGTGTAACGCACCCCGTAATGTAATTAGTTTGAGGATTTTTTACAGCAGATTGTCAACACAGGCATTTTGGGACCTCCGATCATGAACAGTGTCACTGTGATTTTCTTTATCTGACCCGAACAATGATTTCCCACAGTGACCAGGCATTTCTGCGCTGAAAGTGTGAAAACACATTTTGGCCATGTTGTGAAAAATGACAGCTGTACTGTTCATAAGGAAGTGTGGAAAAATTCCATTGGTGAAAATCTGGACTGAAAAATTACAAATTCATGAACTTACGAGGGTGCATGGAAACTACGCAATGATCACTTGTAACACAGTCATTTTATGAACTTTTTTCACCAAATTTTTAACATAGCCATTTTAAGACCTCTGCTCATGAACAGTGTCACTGTGATTTTCTTAATCTGTCCCAAACATTGCTTTCGCACACCGACTGCACCATTGTGCTCTACATGTGCGGAAACACATTTTGGGCGTGATGAAAATGACAGCTGTACTGCTCATAAGGAGTGTGGTAAATAGCAATGTTGAAAATCTGGAGTGCAAATATTAAAAATTCACGTACTTACGATCGTGCGTAGGAACTGCACAACACATGCTTGTAAAACAGTCATTTTTGGGAATTTTTTCACCAAATTTTTAACATAGCCATTTTAAGACCTCTGCTCATGAACAGTGTCACTGTGATTTTCTTAATGTATCCCATACATTGATTTCACGCATCGACTGCGCCATTGTGCACTACATGCATGGAAACACATTTTGGGCGAGATGTGAAAAATGACAGCTGTACTGCTCATGAGGAGGTGTGGTAAAATGGCAATGTTGAAAATCCAGAGTGCAAATATTAAAAATTTGCGAACTTACGAGCATGCGTAGGAACTGCGCAACACGCACTCGTAAAACAGTCATTTTAAGGAATGTTTCCACCAAATTTGCAACATAGGCTTTTTGAGAGCCCACCTTATAAACACTGGCACTGTCATTTTGTTAATCAGTCCCGAAAGGTGATTTCATGCAGTGAGTGCAAAATCACCCTTTGGGCCCGATTAATGCCATGACAGTTCAAGAATTCATGAGGAGGGGTCCCAAAAAAACCATGTTGAAAATTTGGTGCCAAAATTCCAAAAAATGCCTGAGATATGCATTGAAGTTGCAAAAACCCTATTTATTGCATTATACAGCTTACCAGCATTTCCTCAGTTTGCAGTTGGCTTTGAAGAGTACAGACGTGTCACCTGGTCCACCAAAGAATCATTGCGACTCCAGAGAGGTGAAGTATGGGGTGAGGCGGGTGTGAGGGAGGCAGGGTGCGCAGTGGTGGCGGTGGGCAGGGAGACCACCGAGGCAATGTTTTTTTGTTTACAGGTTTTATTTTTTTTTGAAAGATGACACAGGATGTTTGCCATGCTGGGGTGGGCTCCCAGTGTGGCAGCTGGAAGGCTGTGGACATTTGCCACACTGGGGTGGGCTCCCAGCGTGGCAGCTGGAAGGCTATTTGGGAGGCCTGGGCCAACAGGGGATTGGGCACCCTGTAGAGCCATAATAATTTGCCCGCACGGCTGGTGTGAGGCTCCCAGTGTGGCACCTGGAAAAACCTTTTTGGGGGGCATGGAGCCGACAGGAGGATTGGGCACCCCTCGGCCGCATCACAGTGTGCGTGTGGGGAGTGCATACATGCAATATGCGCAGGCAGGGGGGGAGCACTGCCTCAGTGAAGCGGAGCTCTCCCTTTCAACTGTATAGCACAGCATTTTCAACTGCTGTCATAGACAGCTGCAGCCTTCATTGAATGAACTAATGTTGTGCCTGCAAACACACTGACTGAATTGGAAGATGGGTGCCACACCTCCGAAAACTCGGATGATGGCACTATGTTTCTTGCACATGCGTGCAAGCAAACATAAAAATGGATGGTCTAATGTGAATACAAGCTCAGAAAGCACATTTTATTTGTGTTCCGTGTTACTAAGTTTTCTCATGTTTATTTTTTCCAAGCTCAAGCTGAAAACAAGATGCTGTTATAGAGGAAGATGTGCAGGATGGTAACAACTATTTCTACCGCCTAAGAATGTTTGTAACCCATAATGTAAAATTGATTAAGATTAGAAAAATGGAAGGTTAAACAAGAAATTATGATCACATACTATATGAATACAGTATTATTTGTGATAGGTTCAGTATTGCTTTGTTTCTTCTTACACTGTATATTCCTGAGAAGAGGAGTAGGAGGAGAGCTGAGCCACTGGAGGCAGTAGGGTTCCTGCACAAACTTTAGTCAGACTCAGCTAATACATGCAGATCTAACACAGCACAGCTTGATTACAGGAACTGTCAAGTAATGCCTGCCAGACCAATCTGCCCACTTGGACATGAGAGAGGAGGCAGCTTCAATAGACGAGCAACCCACCATGACACCACAGACCCATTAAGATCAGGTGATGATTGATACTGTAGAGCAGCATAATCCTGCAATGATGAGGAGGAGGAGGAGGGTGCAGCAGCTGGAGAAGATCTGGTTCTTGCTGTTTCAGCTAGTACTGCATGTGAGGGATGAAGTCCTGCAATAACAGAGGCAATTGTTTATGGTCCATGCTAGTGGTGCAGCATGGTCCTCAGCTGGCAACAGTCAAGCCCACTAGACATTTCATTAGTTTGACTTTTTCTGTTAAAACACTGTTGTTGCTGTTGTTATTCCAATAACCTCTGTGTCAGGCAGTTAGCAAGGGCAAAAGAAAAAAGAAACCACTATGGTTCTCTAATGAGGTAGAGTGCACAAACAGACACAGATGGAGAGAGATAGGGATACTCACCAAGAGAAGCAAAGGGAGGCAGGGAAGGCAGTTAGGAGAGCAAAAGCACAGACAGAGGAAAGGATTGCCAAATCAGTGACAAAGGAGGGTAACACTTGTTTAGATATATAAGTGAAAAGAGAAAGGCAGAGGGAGGGAAAATAAGACTGAAATGGGAAGGAGGGGGTAGTGTACAAGAGGACCACCAAAATGTGGATATTCTGAACAAATACTTCTGTTCAGTATTCATAGAGGAGAGGGTAGAAAATTTGCCAAGGATTAAGGACAAGGGTGTAAATGGACAGGAACTGGACACTAGCCCTTTTACAGAAGAAAGAGTACAGTACATGTCAGATTAAACTGTTCCTCAAGCTCACTGCTCTTTTTGTGTTGCTAATGCAGTAGCAATTCTAAATGCTTAAAACACAAACTCTTTTTCAACTACTCATCAGCTCACATGCAATGCACTTCCATCCACAGTGCATTAATTTCAGCCCCCACTCCTAGTGGTCATGTAATGCATTTTCAAATGCAGTTACAGTGCAGTACAGTGCAGTACTGTGCTGTACATAATTCCAGCACTACAGTAGCTGCCATCTTGCCTTTCACTTACTGTACAGTAGTGTACAGTACATCCCTTTCATAAGAAACATAAAAAGCATAAAGGGTAGATGAGGTTGAAAATGTAACTTTATTTAATAAACTTAACTTTCCTTTCGTTTTAGTTTTTTTTGTCAGTGGCATCACTGTGATTCCTCCGGTCCGCTTCCCTGCCCCCTTCACTGACAGTTAAAACATTAACAGGGCACAGCACTGTATGGTACAGTATATTTTGTATATATATATATATATTTTTTTTTTTTTTACCTTTGGGCAACTGCTACTGTACTGTCAAAAGAGAGAGAACTGCACAGTACAGAGTTTCAGAAAGATCACAGAGATCTCCGCAGCTGCTCTCACTTGCTTGCTCCCCCCGCTTCTCGAACTCTGTGATCTCTTCAGGACCACACAGTACAGTACTGTACCTTCTTTAATGAATACTGTACAGTACAGTACCTGTACTGTACCTGTAGCTGTGTACAGGCAAGAGAGAGGGAGCAGTATTGTATACTGGCAGATAGAACTTGTCAGAGCCACCAACTTCTGTGACAGTTTCTCTTGGGGCCACTTCTAACTGCCACTGACAAGAGAAGGGGATTGGTACTGAAAGTGCCAAGACCACAATTTTTTTTTAATTTAAGATTTTATTCATTTTTGCTCCCTGACTTCTCCTACTGCCTACAGTATGTTAGATGTGGAGGGGGAGTTCACATGGAGACCCTTAGTGCTCACATTCCTCAAATCCAGTAAGGAGACATGATGCAAGGTCTCAGGGAAGCCAGCATACATAAACAGTTTCCTGGAGCTCACTAGAGAGGCTACTGTACTCGATTCTTGCTGAAGTTATTTTAATTTCCTGTACCTAAGCAGGTCTCTCCTCAAGCAATCAAGACCTGTTCCTCTCAGTCAGCCATGCTTGCCTGGGCTCCCAAGGCTCTTTTCCATGCTCACTTGTTGCAAAGCAGTACCGTACTGTTTTCAAAGGGTCACAAGGCTCGTTTTCAGATTTCAGTAGCATCTACTGTATAAACTTATAATTAAGCAATAAGGCATGACAGGGTATGGTATATCATGAGATATCGTCACGCCTCAGGTGGTTGGGCATGAGGCTGCAGGCCGGGTATGTCCAACCAGCCAAGAAGTGACAATATCTCATGATATACCACACCCTGGAGTGACTTATTGCTATTATGAACTGGCCTAAATGTTTTTATAAGTTAAAAATAAAAAAAACTATTTTAAAATCTTTAAAAAAAGATTTTTTTGAGTATTGGAGGAATACCTTTTAAGAAAATAGTACTTCAGTGGTTGTGTCGTTGTGGGCAGCAGGTGGCACTGTTGAAATGAAGCTTATAGAAACTTTTGTGATTGTGTGAACTCTGCTACCACCACTCTCACATGTGAAATACAGTATAGGCTGCCTGCTCTCTTCATATTTGGAGTAAGTTTTCTGTTTGTTTCTTTGCCACTGTAGCTTTTGTTTGGCACTATAGTTTTTTAGGTATTTATGTCAGCAGTTAGAGGAGCTGATATATGTGGATGCAAGTGGCCGTGGTGTTCTTGTAAGAATGAGGTGTTATCTAAGCCGTTGGTTGTTTCTGGTACTTTGTTTTGTAACACATTGGCTTTTCAAATACTATGACATTTTTTTTTAGAAATATGCGCTTCTACTTTCCCACTTCTCTTTCTGTCTGCTTGGTATCAGTATGTAGCGGGTGGCGGGGTTGCATGACGGATGTGTTTTTTTCCTTTTTTCAATGCCGTGATGCATGGAAATGCAGTTTGTGGAAGCAGGGTTTTGAATGACGTGCAGCAGTTAGCTGCAAGCGGCTGTTGTGGTGGTCAGGGGTCTCTAGAGATGAGTCTGACACTTGCCCTTGCAAATCGAATGGGATTGAAGAGGTCTTGCTACCCTGGCTGTTACAGGTCAAAATGTCCCCATCAGATGGATTTATTCTGGGTAAGGAGGCTAGTGGCCAGAGGTTTTGTGAAGCTGTGATGATGTAGCCCAATATCATCATGACTTCAAAGAGCTCTCGGCCAATCAGCTTTCTGCATTTACAATCGCCAGTTCATAATTATGCTTATACTGTATATAAAAACATCAGGGGAGCATAGAAATGTCATACCTCAGGCATTTAAATTAGTACATTTACTGATTTTACAGTCATTTAAAGTGCTAAGAGTATAAACCTACTACATCCTGTCCTGCTGAATTTACAGCCATTTTAAAGTGCTAAGAGTACAAATCTGGTACCTCCTGTCCTGCTGATGTATTTCAGACAAAACTGACAATTCACAGACAGACTGTTTTAACTTGGGGAAATGCTGGAGTGGAAAATTGTAGCGCTTAGTAATTACCTCCCTGCACTACTTGACAGACCTTCTGCTCGTTGTAGTAATTCCGCAGAAAAGCGTGACCGGTAGGCAAATTTAAATGTAGTGCCTTCACTGCTATATTAATTACCTCCCTGCACTACAAGACAGACCTTTTTTGCTCGTTGTAGTAACTCCACTGAAAAGTGCGACTGGTAGGCAAATTTAAACATAGTGCCTTCATGCTTAATCCTGAAACCTGTAACTTCATAGGCCCTGAAACCGGAATAATCAAAAAAATACAAAATCCTACTTAAAGTCTGACTCGGCAACATCTTAAAACAAACAGCCCCGCATTTACCACCGGCTAATCTGGGCCCCAACCCCCTAGCCATTTTTGATCAAAAGAGCAAATGGGGAACAAAAGAAGTTTACTGAACCAATAAAGAAGCTTGACATACCTGTAGGTCCTCCTACAGCTTGCCTATAAATATCCTCTTTTTCTCCACAGACAGCGGGAAAAGGGTCGCAAGGGCTCTGGATGTTTGAATCAGCCTTCCCCTGCAGCATTCTACGATGCCCCCAGCAGCACAGGTACGGAGAAGATTTACTGGGAACTCCTTTTTGGATGCCACAGGTGCCATTTTCAAATCTGGATAGTGCCTGTATAAGGAAGCTGTCTGATTACCAGTGTCTGTGTGCTTCTGCCCCACCACCCTTGGTGAGCTCCTCCTTCTATAGGGTTTATCACATGACTCTCCAAAACCTATCAGCTCATTTCTCCATTTGCAGCTTATCAGCTGCTGCCACCAGAGGGCTCCGAACCAAAATCATCGCCCACCCAACTATATCTCTAGCAAGGATGCTGCTGTTGCCCATATTATTCATTTTCCTCCAACTGGCAAGCAAATCCTCCCTGCCAACAACTATCCTATCATGCAAAGGGCATCTGACGTGTATGTCCTCAAGCTTAACCCCACAGCCTTGCTACACTGCCCATGCACACACGCCTGCTCAAGCCAAAACAAGCGAACACTACAGTCTCATTAGTGCTACCATTCTACCTCCTTCATTTCACATGGGCCACTCGGTCCTACACACTTCACCCAACCGCCTCCCCCCAACTACTTCTACCTCTCAAACCACTACAACTTGCCCTAAACCTCCCTGGGATAAACTTAAACATCTCATCACCCTTCTCCTACTCCTGTCCGGGGACATAGAGACAAACCCCGGTCCAAACACCCCAGCTTCAAACACCCACTCCCCTTTCTCTTTCCCCAAAGGCCTCCGTATCATCCACTTAAACACCTGTAGCCTTCTATCTAAATTCTCTCTGCGGCAACCACTTGCCTTAACCCTGCGCCCTGATATCCTAGTCATCACTGAAACCTGGTTAAAACAGCATCACACGGATATGGAAGTATCCCTACCAGGGTATGTAACAATCAGTTGTGACCGCCGAGGTAAAAAGCGGGGCGGTGGCACGGCTATGTACATCGCAAATAGTCACCAGTTCACTGTAGTGGACATCCCTATATCCCCTGGAAACATAGACTCACTACTCATCTAACTCTCTCTCCCTAGTTCCATTCCCATCTATGTGGCTGGCTCATACTGCCCCCCCTGCACTCCCCCCGAGGACATCCTTTCCCACTTGGGCAACTTATAGTCCCTAGCGGCTGGGGGTGAGCTCCATGTCACCAGCGACTTCAATATAAACTGGCTCGGACCTGATAAAGCCCACCTAAAGACTAAAATTAAGGCCCAGAATCTCTCTCAACTCATTACTGATCCCACCAGGCTAAATCACAAAACTCAAAACCATACCTTACTGGACTGGGATCTCACCTCCCACCCACATAGAATACTAAGCACACGCCTCCTACCTGATTCCATAAGCGATCATCATATGATTTTTATGGTCAGGAAGGTACACACCCCCCGCCCCACCCCAAAGACATTAATCACCATGTCCTATAACTCCCTCAACTTAGTCTCCCTCCTGTCGGACCTAGGGTGGATAAACTGGACTTTCATCTCAGAAGCACCCTCCATTGACATAGCTTTTGAGGCATTTAAAACAAACTTCCTTAAAATCTGGGACAAACATGCACCATTATGAATAAAAAGGGTCAGAGGAGAGCATCTCCCCTGGATCTCGGCCGACATTATCAGAAAATGCCATGCCAGGGACCATGCCTGGAAAGCCTATAAGAAGATGGGGTCACAGGCTTCCCTCACTTCATACAGATCCCATCATAACGCGTGTACAAACAGCATTTGCCAAGCGAAAAAAACATACTTCCTACCAGCATTCAGCAAACATATAAATCACCCAACTGACTTCTGGAAATCTCTCAAAACCCTGCTTTCCCCCCACTCCCAACCTGCACCCCCGACACTACAAGCACAGGGCACCCTCTTCTCCAACCCAATATACGTAGCTGAAGCTTTTAATACCCACTTCTCCAGCTGCGCCGAAAAGCTCCTTTCCTCCCTCCCCCATTCTCACCCCCAGTTCCCCCACCACACAGATGCCCCTCAGCTTGCCCCCACAACCACAACCATACCATTCTCCTTCCATCCAGTATCCCAAGCAGATGTCTTTCACTCCCTTCGGTAGTTAAACCCAAACAAAGGTAAATGCCCTACATCCATGGACGCAAAGATGCTTTACCTCTCCACCCCAGCCATAGCCGCACCTCTAGCCAACCTTTTCAATCTATCCTTTTCTCAGGAAAAGCTACCTACAGCCTGGAAGCTGGCCACCATCATACCTCTGCCAAAAGAAGGTGACCTCTCCTCCCCAGGAAATTACCGACCCATCTCCCTACTTCCTATCCTGGCCAAAATACAGGAATGTCTGGTCCTATCCCAGCTCACTCCATACCTAGATGCCTCCTCCTTTTTTTCACCTTTCCAATCGGGCTTCCGTAAATCCCATTCAACCATCACCTCCCTGCTTCGAGTCACAGGTGACATCCTCACGAGTATGGACAAAGGACATATCACCTCTGCCATCTTCATAGCCAAGGCCTTTGACACCGTCTCCCACTCCCTACTCCTCACCAAACTCACCAACGCAGGGCTCTCTATACCGGCCATTGAATGGTTCCATGACTACCTAGTAGGCAGGAAACAAGTAGTCAAAATAGCCTCTCACACCTCCCACCCACTGCCTGTCCCTGCAAGCGTCCCCCAAGGCTCAGTCCTGGGTCCCCTACTCTTCTCCGTCTTTCTAAACAACCTCCCAGCAGCATGCTCCCACTCCTCCATTCAGATGTACGCAGATGACACTGTCCTATACACCTCTGGTCCCACAACACACAGAGTAGCAACCCTCCTCCAGGATGATTTCAATGCCATCCAGAACTGGTTCAGGTCAAACCAGCTATTTCTTAACTCTAAAAAAACTATTGCTAATGTTTGGCTCTCCACAAAGACTCTCCCGTCAAGCCCCCAGCCCCCCTTTCACAACCTTGGACGGAACTCCCCTGGAAAACTGTACAAGCTTCGGATATCTGGGCATCTGGCTAGATCAACATCTAGATTTCTCAGCTCACATCACCTCTATACACAAGCAGCTGCTCCCCAAATTTGGCGCACTGCACCATAACAAAAGCTGCCTCCCCACACAGACAAAGCACGCCATTGTTCAAAAAAGGATCCTTCCCGTACTCAACTACGGTGATATAGTTTACTCCATCACTCCCAGGTCCGCCCTGGCCAGCCTAGACACCCGGTTCTACTCCTTCTGCTGTTTCATCCTCAACTGCCCCCAATCAACATACCATTGCAACCTCTACAGCTCATTAACCCTGCCGTCCCTACATGATCGCAGACAAAAAAACATGCACTAGGTTTGCAGCCAAATATTGGTCCCACTTCCTTCCCCCCTACCTGACCACTGTCCTCTCCCAACAACCTTCACCTGCATACTCCCTTAGGAGCATGGACCCAAGACTACTCCATGTCCCGTTTATGCGCACAACCAAAGGCCAGGCAGCTTTTAATTACCGCATACCTCAGACCTGGAATGCCCTACCTGCCCCCATCTGACATGCAACAAACCCCTCTCTACATAACAAATTACTCAGAGCACACTTCACCTCCAGCTGCTCCTGTTTCAACTAAGAAACATTTTCATATGGCATGCTGAAAAAAATAATAAATATTGTACAGTATTCTAACCTCTGTGTTGGTACACTGAATGTATGTATCCTATCCTTGGCTGCTATTTTTCTCCCAAATTTTTCTCCTAAATTGCTAATGTGCAAGCTTTTGCTCATTTCTGTACTGTCTAAGCATTCCCAATTTATGTATGCGGGTCTCGGCCCCCAGGTCGCATCTGGAATTGAGCATGTTGCTCAGTATGTTTTCCTGGTAAAACTCTTAAATAAATAAATAAATTTATGGTACAGTACAGTACAGTGCAGTAACTACTGCATGCTGCAGTTGTGAAATTGGGCTCCAACTCAGTGGTTAAGCAATTGGGGGGGGGGGTTGCTTAAATTGTGCATTGCTAAACATTTTCTGAGAGCTGCAACCTAAGCTGAAACTAAACAGCAGCTATAGACAAACCATTACGAACTTTTAATAATTCATTGCATTGAGCAGTGCACACATTAAGCAACTCACTGAAAAAATGCTAAACCAGTGAGTTGGAGGAAGAGTTTAATGTGACTTGTACTGTACTTGAGTAGCTATCAAAGGTAAAAGTAGACAAGGCCATGGGGTAAGGCGAGATTCACCCCAGGATACTGAGGGAACTGAAAGAGGAGCTGGCTGCAACTCTGACAGCCCTTTTTAACCACAGTAATTAAGAACAGGGGAGGTACTAGGGGATTGGAGGAGGGCAGATGTGGTCCCACTCCACAAGTGGAAATAAGAGACTTGGGCATCATCATCACTGATGACCTAAAATCATCCAAGCAGACCTCTAAAGCAGTAGGTAAGGCTAGGGGGGTGTTAGGGTGTATTAGTAGGGGTATCACAAGTCGTAAGAGGGAGGTAATAATCCCTCTGTACAAAACATTGGTTAGGCCCCATCTGGAGTACTGCGTACAGTATTGGAGGCCATACCTTCACAAGGACATTAACCAAATTGAGGCAGTCCAGAGAAGGGCAACCAAAATGGTGCAGGGACTGCATCAGAAGACATATGAGGACAGATTAACGGAGCTCAATATGTATACCCTTGAGCAAAGGAGGGAGAGAGGTGATATGATCGAGACATTTAAACACCTTAAGGGCATAAACAAGGTGAAAGAGTCTAACATGTTTAAATATAAGAAAAATAGCAGGACAAGAGGACACAGCATGAGATTAGAGGGAGGCCAATTAAGGGGGAATGTGACGAAATTATTTTTCGCAGAAAGGGTGGTAGATGCATGGAATGGCTTACCACAAGAAGTGGTGGCTATGAATACAGTGCAGGGCTTCAAACAGGCATGGGATAGGCATAAGGGAGCAATACAAATGACTATGAATAGATAGGTCACTGACAGAGCAAAGGCCGATGGCACATTTATAAGGTAGAAAAAGAAATGGGCAGACTGGATGGGCCTTGCGGTCCTTATCTGCCGTCAACTTCTATGTTTCTATGTTTCTAAGAGCGGAAATATGGAGAAGCAAGGAAATTACAGGCTGGTCAGCCTGACATCAGTGGTGGGCATGGTAATGGAATCATAACTGAAGGAAAGGATTGTGGAATAACTTGTTACCCATAATCTACAAGATCAGAGGCAGCATGGTTTCACAGGGAGGAGGTGCTACCAGACAAACCTGATCAAGTTCTTTGATTGGGTAATCAGGGAAGTGGATCAGGGAGGAGAGGTGAACATGGCCTACTTGGATTTCAGGAAAGTTTTTTGACACCATTCCAAGTAAAAGACTGTTAAACAAACTGGGTAGCCTAGGAGTAGGTCCCAAAATAGTAAATTGGGCAGCAAATTTGCAGGGCAACAGGAGTCAGAGGGCAGTGGTAAATGGTATCCACTCTAGAGTAGGCAAAGTGACCAGTGGGGTCCCAGAAGGATCAGTATTAGGACCAATTCTTGTCCATGTCTTTATTAGTAATATTGTGGAAGGGTAGGAAGGGAAAGTATGCCTGTTTGCAGATGGCACAAAACACTGTAACAGAGTGGACACACTGGGAGGGGTAGAAAGAATGAGAAATGATCTACAAAAACTAGAGGAATGGTCAAGGGTTTTGTTATCTGGGTTTTAACGCAAAAAAAAAGCAAAATAATGCACATGGGGCACAGGAACCCAGGGTCAACATACCAAATGGGGGGAGATGTATTAATGGTCACAAAGCAGGAAAGAGACCTGGGGTGATCATTTCTGATGACCTGAAGGCAGCAAAACAGGGTGACAAGGCAGCAGAGAAGACAAGAGGGATGCTGGGATGTATAGGTAGGGGAATCACCAGCAGGAAGAAGGGAAGTAATAACACCCCTGTATAGATCACTGGTGAGACCACACCTCAAGTACTGTGTAAAATACTGGAAGCCCCATCTCTGCAAAGACATTGATAGGGTGGAGGCTGTACAAAAGAGGGCAACAAAAATGGTGCATGTCCTGCATCAAAAGCCCTATGGGGAAAGGCTCAAGGAGTTAATATGTACTCCCTGGAGGAAAAGAGGGAAAGGGGGGATATGATAGAAACATTTAAATAAATCACAGGTATACACGAGGTACAAGAAGTAAGGAAGCATATTTCAAAGAAAAAGATGCTTGAGGACAAGAGGTCACACTATGAACATAGAAGGGGGAGGCTCAGAGGCAATGGAAGAAAGTACTTCATGGAGAGAGTGGTGAATGCATGGAACAGCCTCCCAGTGGAGGTGGTGGGGTGAAAATGGTTACAGGATTAAAAAATGCATGGGATAAGCATAGAGGGAAATTAGTAGTAAGGGGGAGGGGAAGCCTGGGGACTGAGTAGGTTCACTGGGGTCAATAGGTAGGGAAAATATGGGCAGACTAGGTGGGCCTAGAAGTCCTTATCTTCTGACAGTTTCTATGTTTCTATGTTTTCTAAGTTTTCACTACTGGCATCAGCCTTTCCCCTAATAAATAAATGCCTTTTCTAAGTTTAATCCATTTTATCAAATAGTATTTTATTTGTTCTAATAGCAAACATTCATTTTAGAGGAAAGGAGCACTGACACAGGGAGGATCGTTCTCTCTCACTCTGCCTCTGTCCACTATTTTGCCAATTAAAAAAAGAGAGAAAGACAGCTAGGCCCCTGGAATAATTAAAAAAGACAGAAAAAGAGGGAGAGGGAGGGAGAGAGCGCCTACTGTGTTTCATGAAATGTAAAATGTTTCTGGAGTTGCAGCATTATGTTACTTACAGTTGGGTACTAGCTGGTAGCCATAATGGTCAGTAAACACTTCACTTCCAAGATGCATGACACTGACAGGGGAAGTGACTGGGTATCCTGTGACTTTGGCGACCGCGATTGGGTGCCTATCGAAGGGTGACTCAGTCGCAGTGCCTGTCATCGGGGCGACTGGGGAAGGTGGGTGACTGGATGGGGGGGTGCATGAAATAGCGACATCCTGTCACTACATGCCTACTCACGTGGGGAAACCAGTACGCTTACGGGGCTAGAGGGGATGGAGGGTTTAGGGTGGTGCCATGGTGAGCTGCCGAGCTGCTTCCATGGCACAGTGGGTGGGTTCAGGGCTGTGGTGGGAATGGTGCTGGGTTTGGGTCCGGTTACAGGTACCTTTTGTTGTGTACGGCCCCAAATTTTATTTTAGCTGCGTTTGCACCCACCAACATGTACCCCCCTGGAGTTGAGAATCCTTAAGTAGGGGGGTTGAGGGGGGAACAGCCCCCTGCATAAAATATAAAATCCCAACTCCCCAGCACTGTTTTGCTGTGCGCCGGGGAGTACATAGTCGAAATATTTTTTTGGCAATGTGCCTTCGCCCTAATGGTGATAGCCCATCGACGATCACCGTTATAACATGGATCCATGTGACTGCCATTGAGCTGTCAGAGAAACTTGTTGGGCACTGGTCACTAAAGAAGTCTGATAGAGCATTGGCAATCATGATTCTGTGAGGATATGTCACTAACACCCGTCAATTTTGTGTGCTCGTAAGACCTGGAACTGTGGAAGAGAATATCAACTGGGATATGTTTAGGGCTGTCATTTTAGAATGCATAGTGAAGGGAGAAAAGGCCCTACTACTGCTATTAGGGCATTTTATCTTGTTTATTTGTGTATGTGGGTAAGAACATTTAAAGGAGAATTGCACTGAACCTGCAGTCATTTTCCCAGTAGAAGTTGTTTTCTTCAGTACTGGTTACAATTCTTATTTATTTTTTCTTGACCTGGAAAGAAGAAGTAGACAA
This sequence comes from Neoceratodus forsteri, assembly GCA_016271365.2. Taxonomy (NCBI): domain Eukaryota; kingdom Metazoa; phylum Chordata; order Ceratodontiformes; family Ceratodontidae; genus Neoceratodus; species Neoceratodus forsteri. The sequence continues at coordinate 677,558,264 of CM057453.1, read as the reverse complement.
TTTTGCCTATTTTCAGTCTAGTCTGGGGGGGGGATACAGATGGATGCCAACTGACATTGAACCAGATTAAGCTGTTAGTGGTATTTTTACTGAATGGGGGAAATTTGGCCAGGACACTGGGGAAATTCCCTTACTTGCATGTGAAATGGGTTGAGGACCTCCTACTGCAATTGGATACCAGGAAAAGTGCAGGTGCTGACCTCATCGAACCTCATTATCTCAGATGTGGGCATTATGTCCTGTCCCCTCCAATCACCTATCTTTTTAATCTATCCTTAACTCAGTGCATCCTCCCCTATATTTGAAAGACTGCCCATGTCATTCTGCTCTTTAAATCTGGAGATATGAGTGATTTAAATAATTATCACCCAATTTCTCTGCTTCCTGTCTTATCCAAACTGCTTGAAAAGATGGTTAACACTCAGCTTAGGCAGTATCTAGAGGAAGCTGACCTTCTGAATCCTGCCTAATCTGGCTTTTGACTTTGTCACAGCACCATCTCTGCACTTGCTAAGGTCATAAATGATTGGCATAAAGCCTTGGGCAATAAGAACTATGCATCTGCTCTGTTTCTTGACCTTAGCAAAGCTTTTGGTATGGTCAACCACAGCTTGCTATTGGTCGCACTAAAGAACATTGGGGTTGGCAATTCAGCCCTAAATTAGTTTTCAAACTACCTTATTGACCGTTTGCAGCAGGTCAAGGTGATCGGTGATCTCTCCCCAATAAAAACATTTACAAGAGGAGTGCCCCAAGGGTCCATTCTTGGATGGCTATTATTTGCCATTTATATTACTAGACTAAATACCAGACTCCAGTCTGCAAACATACTCTTATTTGCTGATGACACAGTGTTGTACATAGCTAGGCCTACCCCAGAGCTTGCATGTAATAACCTCCAACTCAAATTCAACCACCTTCAGAAAAACCTCTTGCATCTAAAACTTCTCCTAAATGCCAAGAAAATGAAGGCCATGCTTCTCTCCCCTTCAATTAATACCTCTAAACGTCTGCCTCTAGGGGAAGACCCCCAAATAGTTACCCTACTAGGTGAACCCTTGGACTTTGTGGACTCATTTAAATATCTGGGAGTTTGGACAGATTGTAAATTGCCATTCAAAGTTCACATAGATGAACTTTCTGAAAAATTAAAGCAGAGGGATCTTCTTTAGGATCAGACAGTTTTTATCCCAGGAGGGAAAAAAAAGGCTAGTACAAATCACCTTTATGCCACTCCTAGATTACTTGGACTTCTTGTACAGACACAGTACAAATGCGGCCCTCTCCACTCTAGACTCCCTATACCATCGGGCACTTAGATTTATTACTGGTGCCTACTATTCCACCCACCATTGCACCCTCTATATGTCAGTAGGCAAGTGTTCTCTTACCCTTAGGTGGAATAACAAATACATTACTCTGGATATATTGAGCAATCACCAATAAGCTTCTTCAGTACATTAAGGACTACTTTCCTGTTTGCACACGTGGGAATTTCCCCCTGAGAAGCCTCTCTTATATCTCCCTTCTAATCCCTAAAGTCAGATCACGCTTTCACCAAACAGCAATAAGCCATTCCTTCCCATCCCTTTGCAACAATGTGCAAAAAAAAACTCTGAAACTGGCTGCCTCAATGTTGCTGTCTCTGTTTAATAAATTGCCCTTACAGTCTTTTAAGGAGACTTGCACCTATTTTTGTCATTGACACTTCACTTGGCCATGCCCCTTCCATGACATATTTCCTGAAGAGATGCTCTTCTTGCTCCATTGTCTCTATCCTGATGTCATGCCCTTCTTGTACCCCCATCTTGGCTGCATGTCTGCATCAATCATTTGCACTATCTCTGCATTAGTTGCATACCCTTTCTCTGTGGTGCTCCTTTCTGCCTCTTATAATGCAATTTTTTCTGATATTGTGATAGTGAGTTTATGCTGTATATTTTTGTCTATGTACAGCTTTCTCATATTCTGTATAAGCTGTGAATGTTGTAAGTTGCTTATTCTATTCTTGCACTTGAATGTATGAGGCTTATGTAATTGTATTTGTATGCATCTCTGATTGATAGCCAAGCCTATACTCTGTCTATGCAATGTAGCCCTCTGTTGTCTGTATCTCTGTATTGTATTATTGTGCCTGTATGCAGGTCCACCTTGTAAATGAGTACATCTCAGTGGTGTTCCACCTGGTTAAATAAAGAATTGATTGATTGATTGATTGTAAGGGGAACCGGTGGTTGCCAGCCAGGATTGTCAGTTCTGTCCCAGAACCAGAGGAGATGGATGTGTGGGAGCCCGGGGAGCAGATCTCAATCCCAGCTTCAGCAAACATGGAGACCAAAGTGTTTTTTGATGCAACAAATGTGTCAGAGTCATGTATTGACCAGAATGAGAAGGACACCAGCGCTCCGGAATACTCGGACAAGGAGAACGCTGATGGGACAGATACGAATTTAACTGAAAAAAATAGAAAGACACTCCAAGCTTTGTTGAAAGAAGAAGAAATGTGATTTTCAAAAAGGAACTAGGAGATCATGGCAGTGTTTATGGAGAAACAAAAAGCTGAACAAGTGAGAGTGATACCAACCCTGCATAGCAATCGAACCTCTGATTCTAGCACCAGTGTGGCAACAACACAGGTACCTAGCTTTACGGTTGCAAGGAAAACTAACGTAAGCCAGAATATAGCTTTTCAAGTGGGCTTAGATCAGGAAAATGCCACTATCTTCTCATTTTCTGCCAGACCAGAGGCACGCATGGGAGAAAAAGAAAAAAACAACTCACCAAAGTAAAAGATAAAGAATTCTGGGCGGATGCTCCAGGTACAGATGAGTCAGCATGGTCAGTGGAGAAGGTACTCACTGCAGCTAGATGGGCCCACTCTCCTACATCAGGTGACTGGATCTCAGGCTTTGTCTCGATTCGCATTCCAGGTTTAAAATTACATGCTTCTGATGCATTTCCTACTGACTCAAATGCTAAAAATAAAGAGATAAGTGTTAAAAAATAGGGGCAGATTAGGTGGCTTCAGACTCACAGCTACAGATCATGGATGAGTGGCAGCTCGCACAAAACCCTGCTTTTCAAATACCAAATGGGAAGAGTGATAAAACTTTAAATACAGGAAACACATCTTTGTTAGAAGTAGAGTCATCTATCAATGTAACTCATGATAATGGGGGTACTTCAGCTAACACTATAACTGTGGATACGGCACAAACCCCCATCCCACAAAGTACAGGACAAGCTCCAAGACCATATGCCTCCTTGTTTCATGCCCCCATGTACACAGCAAAATGGCATAATGCAGTTAGGTTACTTTACAAAGGAGGACTTAAGACAGTCCCAGAGTATATATAGCCAGAACATTGTTGAAAACAAGTATGACATTTAACACCACAGAAATATATGCTTTGATCCATGTATCGGGGGGATCTACATTCGATGTGAATATTAAAATGAATGGATGCCTTCAAAAGTTCTGGGACCAATATCACCATTTGAAAACACCTCCTTTATGGGCACCATTTGAAGCAATACCTTTATCAAAACTGGCGTAAAGAACCATTACGGTGCTTTTCAGAAGTGAAGGTGTTAGAGTAACAGATTTGCTTCATAGGCTGAAACAAAGATGTAATGTACTAGGGAATCCTGAAGTGATATTTGACACTGAAAATATTTGGACTGGGGATGGAGGATAAATGTGATGTTATATGCTAATGACAGGGGTTTACGGCATCCACTACCTAACTGCTTTTTTTTGGGGAGGGACCGTCAAGTCATATTTTATGTGGAACAGCCCAAGTCCTGCTACAGATGCAGCTCCACAGGATGTTTGAGCAGTATTTGTGATCAATTGACATGTACAAAATGTTCTGCTCTAGGTCATACAGGGGCGCATGGCAGATCTGAACCAGTGTGTAACTTATGTGGAACCAAGAGGCATACGTATCAGGAATGCAGATGGGCAAGAGGATCAGGTGGACAGAGCAGAACAACAGCTTTTGGTCATAAATGCACAGAGGGTGCATGCTAATAGGTCAGATTCATTCACCCACCCCGGCCCACAGACAACGGGAAAGAACAGTTCAGAAAGATAGAACTGAACAAGAGAATGTTCAGAAAGAGGAAGAAGAAGAAGATGATTAGGAAGAAGACTCTAGGGGAATAGAGTTAGAAGAAAAAATGTCCTCTTCTCCCATAGGAAAAGAAAGGGAGGCTTCCACAACACCCTTACAAACGCCAACCCCACAGTTAGCTAACAGTATGCCCCCCCATCACAGTCCACATCAACAGAAAAAATTGACAATAAAAGAAGGCAAACTTAGAAACAGCCAAATCCTAAAATTCTCAAAACAAATTAAATCCCAGTCACAGATAGGTATGAGGCATTACAAAATGTGGCTGATGGCTCAGGCAACAAGTCTGAGGATTCTTCAAGGGGCTCAAGTCATCAAGTCATAGCTGCAGACTATAACAAAATGAAGTGAACAAAACAGCCTTTACTGTACAACAACTAGAAAAAAAAACAAAGAAAGTCTCAGGACTTAGGAGATCTAGAAGGAAGAAACCACCCTAAATATGCAAAGAGTTTTAACCACTGAGTTAGCCTGGTCTCTCTTAACACTAAAACATTATCTTCATTATCCATCTACACAATAAATGTAAACAGTATTGAGAATATAGTTAAAATAGGAATTTTCACACCTCATTTCAAATAAAGTAGAAGTTGTGTTTCTTCAGGACACAAGAATACATACATCTGTTGAGGCATCTGAGTCCTCAAAACACTGGTATACAGGGCCTTCCTACTGGTCATTGGGCACTGAACCTTGTTCAGGAGTAGGATTCCCTTTTAGCTCGACAAAGATTAAGGTACTGAAATTGAGAGATTTAATACCAGGGAGGGCAATGATTTTGTTAGTTTTAAGAAGGCATTATACCGATTAATTAAGATCTATGCCCCACAAAAAAATTGAGAATGAGTAACGTTATTTCAAATGGTACAACCTTATCTTTTCACTCCACATGACATCTTATGGGAAGGGGATTTCAACTGTGGATTATCTATAAAAGATAGAGGTAGTACAGCTAAAACGAAAAAAAATATTCTGTGATACGGCATGTTTAAAGAAGGTGATATAAATATCAGATTTAAAAGATGCATATGCTTTTCATACATCTAAGATAGTCCCAACTTTTCATAAAGGAAACATAGCAACAAGAATAGATTTTTTTCACCATGAAAAAGTTGAATATAACAAATGCAAATGTACAACCAGTAAAATATTCGGATCATGCAGAATTGCTTCTCCAGATAGGGCATACGGTAAACTATTCATATGGTCCAAGCAGTTGGAGATGTACCCCAGAATTAATAACATCACCTGAATCTATACAATAAATTAAAAATCTCATAGAAGCCAGAAAATCTGTATTAGTAATGTATGATGACCCTGTGCAGTGCTGGACAGATACAAAACAGGATATGATAACTTTATTAAAAGACATCAATAAAGAGATTAAAAATAAGGAGTATATACATAATGTAAAAATCATACAACAATTACAAAAACTAGTTACTTTATCCTATACAGTTTCATGACTTCACAGAACACTTTTCTTTGCTTAAACAAAAGATGCAGCATTATCATGAACAACAGGTAAATAATCTAAAACAACAATGACTATGTGGCACACAAGGGAAACTCAGTACAATATGTCCTTTTGATAGGTGTAATCACAGGATCTAGAAAAAAATCTATGGATATTTTGCTAGATACAAATCAAGTGCCACATTCAGACAAAAAAAACCTTACTGAATATAGTAACATAGCATGTGCTGCAACTTTATAAGGAACAGCCAATTAATTCCTCAGACTTTCAGCTGTTTTTTTCTAAAATTCTGATTCCAGAATACCCTGTAGAAGTCAAACAATCCAAAGCTCAGGACATCACAGATGAGGAAGTCAGATTGGCTATATCCTTATTACACAATGGGAAAGCCCCAGGGAAGGATGGTCTGACTTCGGAAGTATATAAATTAATAGGGGATGATATAGCACCAGAACTGGCCAAGGGCTTTAATCATGCATTGCAGTCTATGCACCTTCCTTTACAAATGACTAAAGGTATATTAATTTTCTTACACAAGTCTGGAGACAAAAAGAATTTACAAAACTGGAGACCTATAAGCCTATTGAATATGGATTTAAAAATGTTAGCAAAAATTCTACAGAACAGATTATTACAGGTAGCTTCACACATCATTTCCCAGGAACAGTCCTGCTTGATTCCAGGGAGGTCTAGGTTGGACCAATTGATTTTTTTAAGAGAAATCATAGAAAGAGATAATATTTCAGGGTTTATGGTATATGTGACAGGGCTGAATAGGGCCCTATCCCAGTTACTCTGGAGAAAGAGTTTAAATACAAGGATCTGTTCTATTCTTTCCTTTTCTGTCTCTTATCTGTCTGGTTAATCAACCAAATTTTCTCGTGAGACCTAGGACTTGATCACCCTGACAGTTGCAATTCTCTACCGTTCACTGTCTCTCTACCTTCTCTTACTGTTGTGTCTTTTCTTCCCACTGGCATATCTACTGGTATAGAAATATATGTGAATCATTATGTGGAAATGTAATTGATACTGTGATTCCTTTCTTTAAAACTATATAGTTACACTGTTGAAATGGTTGCAAAGCTGTTTGGAACTCAAGGGGTTAACCTGCTTGCAAACTCTCTGAGAAGCTGTAAGCAAGAGGTCTGTTCTGGGTCACAATGTTCTTTTTGCTGCACTTGTTGAAACTTACAAGAACACTATGTGAGAAGCATGCTATTTTCTTAACGAGCTCCTGCATAGACTTACAAAAAGGAGCTACAATGTTTTGCAAAAGAGAGACACAGAGACTGAGAAAGACCGAGATTGGAAATTGAGAAGAAACCCAGAAGGACTTTCTCTGTTTATACTTCCTTTGTAAATAGCTATACTGAACATTTTTTTTTGTTTTACTGTTATTAATAATAAATCACTTGTTGCGTATTTTACAACTGCTTCTGGTTTTCCTATGCTTCCTGACCTGTGCCTTGATGACAGTATAGTCTGCAACAATATGGCATTCCACTAAAAGCTTTGTCATGGCTTCAGAAAATGCATGGAACTGCTACAGCAATTCCATAGGTTAATGGCTGGTATGGACCTATGACATCAGTAAAAACAGGGGTCAGACAGGGGTACCCATTAAGCCCACTATTATACATATTCTGTACAGACCTATTATTACAGGCAATAAATTCATCTAATAGTATATACCCCATTCAGTGTGAAGGAGATAAACTGTTGTTAACAGCATTAGCGTATGCAAACACTATTTGTTTTATGGTTCAAGATGAACAATCAATATCTCAAGCTATAGCACTGTGTACTGAATATGGTACAATTTCAGGGACATCTTTAAGCACTAATAAAAGCATTTGTAGAAGTTTTAAGAACACACACACAGGCAAAACACAAATAGAGGGTATCAGACTTACCAAAGACCCTATCAAAATATTGGGAAACCAGTTTGGACAGGTGGAATTAGACTTCATTAATTGGAAAAGGAAAATGAATCAAGGGAAGCAGTTAGTCCAACAATGGAATAAATGGCCCTCAGGTAAATCAAAAAGAATATGTCTTATCAAAACACATTTGTTACCTATCTTTCTCTTTGTAGCTGCCCTATTTCCACCACCAAGAAAACTGGAAGCATCTTTACTCAGTGTATTTTTCCAGGCAGTTTGGGTCAGTCTCCTGAACCCACTGAAAAGGAATATTAAGTATTTACCTATAAAAAAGGTGGATTAAATATGGTAAATCCCATCTTGTTTTTTTATACAATTTTTTTCTCATCTAACCCACGTCCTTTAGTTTGTCATAACAAAAAGTGCTGGTTAGATTTTTTTGCAATCTTCACCTTGCCTTGGGTGCCTCAGTGATAAAGTGGACTAATAAAGGTAATACAGAAGTTAGTACTGACACTGGACTATATAAGAGAAGCTTTTGTAAAACTTAAAATGTGGGGTATAACAAGCCAAATGCTACAACTTCAGACTAGGAAACAAATCTATACAATAGTATCAGAAGTGCATTGCTCAGAAAATATAGTATTTCCCTTGTGCCCAGTTCCAAAAGTAGCCTCCCTAGAAAAATTAATAATACAAAAAAGAATACCACAGAAAATAAAGGATGAACATTGGCTCTGTTGCCACAAGAAACTAAATATAAAGGAAAACCAAAAACATAAGCAACAAGAAGAGAGGATGTGTTCATGACTAACATGTATACAACAGCTCAAACCCATGATGCATTTATTTTTCTCATGTACATATATTGTAGGATTTTGGAAATTACCAAATAAGTGGCATGAAAATCTTTTCGCTATGATCTCATATGATGTATTAATCTATGGATATTATACTGGTCAATGGGGCAAGTGAGACAAAAGCACTTTGAATATAGTTTTAGCTGTGTGTAAGTGTCATATATAGAATATTAGGTTTTTGGACACACCACAACAAAAACAGATCACACACAAGGAATTAATAATCAAAATCACACATGAAATAAAAGAAATTGATCATAAGGAAAACATCACAGTAAACCCAAGCATATTTAAATAGGGTTTGGAGAAATTTACCATGGGTAATAACTCTGACTTTCCTATTACTTAATTTGTTTTAACGTCCAAGTCATATTGTGAAAATACTTGGGAAAGAATATTTAAGGAATGTAAGAGAAAAAAGAGATAAACTATGTAAAGTACAGGTGTATGGTTTTGTGGAGGAAAAGAAATGAGGAGGAAGAAATGGAGAAAAACTTTGAATTACTGGGAATTATATTTTATTTCTTGTTTCACGTGATGGTATTTATGGGAATCTTGGGTTTGTTTTCCACAAATATGGTGAAATGTATAATATGTATGTTGTTTGTTGTTAGGATTTCAATAAAAACAAATTCCTCTACTCTTTTTGAGACATGCCATGAGATTTTTAACGTCCATCTGAACTACCACCTGAACAGGCAGATGGGACCTTGGATTAATGTCTGATCCAAAAGATGGCACCTCAGGAGTCTGGCACCCTCCTCATGCTGCACTACAGTGTCAGTATTGGGACTTAACCCAAGTACCTGGTGTGGGGATAGAATCCACAACCTTCTGATCTTCTGGCCTCAGAGGTGAGTGTGTAATCTGCTGAGCCACTGACACTGACAATTCTGCTACTGTTCCATCCATAGAGGCCTTTTATTAACCTCAGCCGGTGTTCCTGCCCTACAGTCTGGTGTTAAAGGAGAACTACTGGCTTAAGTGAAGCTCCAACTGCTGCATAGATTGGTGTTTCACTGTACAGATTCCCCTGCAATCACCCTATAATATTACTATTTTAGTAAGCTCACCGCTTGTAAAATTTGGGAAGTCATTGGTGCAGCCAGCATTTTCAATCATGGTGCCCCAGTCTCATCGCAATCTCACTAGTGATAATGGGAGATGATGACTTGCCACAGCCCTGCTTTATCATTGTTCCTATGTACAGAAAAATAATCACTGCTCCATATCAAATGCCTATTGATATTTTTACACAATTTGCCTAAATACCATGTGTATGCCAGCCATACACATGGCATTTAGGCAGATTTAGAAAAAATACTGATGGGCATTTGATATACAGCATTGATTATTTTTCTGTACATAGGGACAATGATAAGGCAGGGGCTGTGGCACATCATCATCTCACATTTTCACTAATGAGATCGCAATGGGACTGGGGTGCCATGATTGAAAATGCAGGCTGCACCGGGGGCTTCCTGGAATTTTATGAGTGGTGAGCTAACTAAAATAGTAATTTTATAGGGTGACTGCAGAGGGGATCTGTACAGTGAAACCCTGATCTGTGAAGCAGTCAGGGCTTTACCTAAGTCAGCAGTTCTCTTCTAAGTACCATTTTAGAATTGTATGATGTACTGTAGTACCAAAGAAGGGTGGAGCACAAGGTGAGTGGTGCAACTCAGTGAAAAGCTGGATATCTGATAGAAGAGTCAAATGCACACACCATCCACTCAATCAGCAAATGCAAAACTGTTGTTCTTCAAATCATTAACAGTTTATTACCAATACATCAACACAGGCAGCAGTGTGTCTACACTGCATAGTACAGATTATGTTTCACCCTACTTCCAGGGCTTCCTCAGAGCTGATTAACAACATAAAAATGTGCATTTAAATACTAAAGCCAAATGTGATCAATTAGTGTGGCCACCAATGGTCCAATATTTCTTATTAGCAAATTAACAAAGTAGGAGTTACAATCATATAGTGCAAGTGCATTCAGTGAAGGACAAACAAAAGCAAAAACAATAGTCTTTTTCATTTATACTATGTCATTATATACTGTTTCATTATATCTCTAATTCCTTTAGTAGAATATCTTCAGTTTCCACAAAAGCTTATGTGCTTAAAAAGCAGCATGTGAAAGACCTCCTATTCAGTAGAAAGCATGCAAATATGCAACAAAATAAGATATCAGAACAGTTGAAGCTGTTTATGAATTATTTCACAGATCTCCATTATCTGAGAAACAAGAAAGAAGAGTAAAAAGGGAGAGAAGAGAAAAGAAAAGAAAGGGAAAAGGGTGGAGAGGAAAGAGGGGGGAGGTAAAATAAGGGAAAGGAGGGGGAATTTTTGAAGGGGGAGGAGGAAGGAAAAAAAGTAAAAGATGAAAAATGGCAACAATAAAGAGAGAAAAAAGAGAGCTGTTATGTTTACTTTTTCTTTTTAAGAAAAGGAGCCGGCACAAATTTATCGTTTAGCCCTGGGCTTTTTAATGCCCCCACCTTGAAGATCCATTTCTGCTCTGCACAAAGTGCACTCTCCTGGTCTCTTCCTCTAACATCCTTGCACACACATTCCACACCTATTGCTGTGACTTTATGTGTGGTTCTTGGGTTTTTATGTACATGGTGGGCCATTGCATAGTTGAGGTTCTTTTTTCTAATTGCCTGTATGTGTTCATTAACACGAAACCTCAGCTTGCGTTTGGTTCTACCCACATAAAAACTCCCACATGAACATGTAAGAAGGTAGACAACCCCTTCAGAATTACAGTCCATCTGGTCCCTAACTGTCTCTAGTTGGCCAGTACTTGAATTAACACATTGTTCCTTTCTCTCCATGTATTGGCAAGTCTTGCATAGGCCACATGGTTTAAAACCCCATTTAATGGTGGTCTGTCTTATTCTGGGGTCTGACTGATAACTGTGTACCAGGTTGTCCCTAAGGTTACTCCATCTCCTGAAGGATACATTAAGGGGCTGTTCCAGGAGTGTTTTTAGCTCAGTCACTCCTCTGAGTATGGACACATTTCTTTTTACAATGTCCACAAGTTCTTTAGTGCCTCCCCCAAAGGAGGCTACAAATAAAATTCCAGGATCAAACTGCTTCTTCTTCTGTTTGAGCATAAGCAATACTCCCCTGTTTCTCTCTCTACTATTTTGAGAAAGCTCAGATAATTCCTTCTGTGGGTACCCCTTTGTCAAAAATGTGGTCATAAGTTGTTCAGCTCTCATATCAAATAATTCCACAGTTTAACAATTCCTCCTCACCCTCATATATTGTCCTTTGGGCAAATTATGTATCAGGTGTGGAGTGTGACAGCTCATGGCATAAAGAAGTCTATTGGTGTCTGTGGGTTTAGTATATAAATCCATATATAGTGTACATAACCAGACTTGCCAATAGTCAGATCCAGGAAGTTAACACTATCCATTCCCACTGTTGCTTTAAATTTGAGGTTGCAGTTGTTACATTCCAGAAAAGTTATGAACTCTTGTGGTTCAGAGTCATTACCATGCCAAATAATAAAAATGTCATCAATGTAACACTTGTAAACATCAATTAAATCAAAAAATGGATTCTGACTGGCATCATACTTCACCCTCTCTTCCCACTCTCCAAGAAAAAGGTACACAAAACTGGGTACCAAAGTGGCACCCATGGCTGTGCCCTTAATTTGTTTGTACACTCAACATTCAAACATAAAAATATTATTATTCAGAACTCTTTCTGTGAGTGTAGTAACCATATTAATGGTGGTCTGTGGGAGGTTGGTGTATTTCAGCAAAGAATGCTCTATTGCCTTTGTGCCCTCATTTTGTGGAATATTCATATAGACTGAGTCAACATCTAGTGTGACCAGCTTCCATTCTTTTTCAACCAGTATTTCTTCCAAGATTCCCAACAAATGTCCAGTGTCCTTAACATGACTCTGTAACTTCTCCACCAAGGGATTAATATAGCTGTCCACAAATCTGGAGATGGGCTCAGTAATCCAGCCCACCCCAAATACTATTGGATGGCCAGGTGGAGAAATTCTGTCTTTGTGAATCTTAGGAAGAGTACAGGGCAGGTTTTTTAGGCTCCAGAACTGACATATAAAGCAGTTCTTCTGTGTATATAAGCACATTTTCCTGCAACTCTAACAGAACATGCTCTATATGTTTCTTTATATTGGCAGTAGGATCAAAAGTAAACAGTTGGTAAAAAGCTGTGTTTGACAATTGTCTATTGGCCACTGCAATATATTTTTCAGTGTCCTGTATCACTATACTGCCCCCCTTGTCTGCAGGCTTTATTGTGATGTTACAGTCTGCTACTAAACCTGTCAAAGCTTCACTTTCCATTTTAGTAAGGTTACATCTTGGCATCTTAGGACCATTACTATACAGCTCACCCAAATCTTGTAGACAGCACTGAAGAAAAGTATCAACTGAAGAGTAAAGAGGGTGACAGAACGTGGATGTAGGTTTAAACCTAACATAACTTTGACCATTAGACTCTCGAGCAGCATTTACAGTCTCTTCCTGGCTGGAGACAGTATTATCTGTTGCATTATGTTTATAAAAAAACATTTTTAGATTTAGTTTACGAGCAAACTTCTATAAATCTAAAAAGAAGTCAAAAGTACTAACAGTGTAAGTTGTCACAAAGGACAAGCCTTTTGAATGTATCTGTGTCTCTAATTCAATTAGTAATCTGGAAGACAAATTCATCACATTTAACATCTGTTGGTCTTGATAACTTGAGCTGCTCATCCCCTTCCTCGACCCCTTGACCTTCTTCCCCCTCCTCGTCTTCCTAGGGCCGGTGCGTCCATGTTGAATGTGAAGCATGTTCTCCTGTTGCTCCTCCAGGGTACAACATCCCCAGGAGAAGTCTGTCCAAAAAAAGGATCAACTTCAGGTTCGCTTTCATCTAAATCAGTGGAACTTTCCCCAGCGCTGAATTTGGCAGAGGTAGCCCCAGTGGAACATTTCAAAATGGAGCTTGGAGTTTCCATGCTGATGGATGCAACTGTAGCCAAGGAGACATCAAACGGTGTTGTCCCAGGTGTTCCGGATTTAGTCCATTTTAAAATTCGCCCCAAGAGGTAATCCTTAATATCCCTTAAGAATTTCTTTTGTTTTGGGGCTTTCAGTTTATTATCATAATGCCACAAATATTCTTAAAATTTATTCTGACATACTTCAAAATCCTTGTGGTCATGGAAAGTCTGTAAAATAGATTCCTGCCCTCTAAGCTCAGTGAGTGTCAATTGTACTTGCTCGGTACTGTCCTCAATAATAAGATCAATCAATTGTTTAGTGGCCTCATGAAGTATGGTATCCCACTTTGAAATTAAATCAATTCTGTCCTCCCCAATTGCTGGGCATTTCGAGATTTACAACCCACGGGAGGATCTTTTCACTGCGGCATACGTTTGCATAGTAATTTTAAGCCAGTGTAAATGCCTTGCTTTAGTGACCATTTTCTCCATCTGAAAGAAAGAATCTCTAATGGTATCACTACCTGTGACATTGTTGCTGGTGCCCGTAGTTATGGCAGTCCCTCTGACTATCCAGTCATCTTGCAGAAGCAGATTCTCCACCATCTACTCTGTGAATAAAAGGTCATACATGCTGCTGCTGCTTGTAGCTCCTACATGAGTGTTGTCATTGTTGTTAGCCACTGTCAGGATGAATGTTCTGGTATGCTAAATAACGGTGGCTTTTATGCAACCTAAGCTACCTCCAAATGTGAACTGCAGTACCAAAGAAGGGTGGAGCACAAGGTGAGTGGTGCAACTCGATGAAAAGCAGGATATCTGATAGAAGAGTCGAATGCACACACCATCCACTCAATCAGCAAATGCCAAACTGTTGTTCTTCAAATCATTAACAGTTTATTACCAGTACATCGACAAAGACAGCAGTCTGTCTACACTGCATAGTACAGCTTATGTTTCACCCTGCTTCCAGGGCTTCCTCAGATCTGATTAACAACATAAAAATGTGCATTTAAATACTAAAGCCAAATGTGATCATTTAGTGTGTCCACCAATGGTCCAAGATTTCTTATTAGCAAATTAACAAAGTAGGAGTTACTATCATATAGTGCAAGTGCATTCAGTGAAGGACAAAAAACAAGCAAAAATAAGAGTCTTTTTCATTTATACTATGTCATTATATACTGTTTCATTATATCTCTAATTCCTTTAGTAGAATATCTTCAGTTTCCACAAAAGCTTATGTGCTTAAGAAGCAGCATGTGAAAGACATCCTATTCAGTAGAAAGCATGCAAATATGCAACAAAATAAGATATCAGAACAGTTGAAGCTGTTTACCAATTATTTCACAGATCTCCATTATCTGAGTAACAAGAAAGAAGAGAAAAAAGGGAGAACGGATAAAAGAAAAGAAAAGAAAGGGAAAAAATGGGGAGGGGAGAAGAAACGGGGAGGTAAAATAAGGAAAAGGAGGTCTTTCACATGCTGCTTCTTAAGCACAGAAACTTTTATGGAAACTGAAGATATTCTACTAAATGAATTAGAGATATAATGAAACAGTATATAATTAAATAGTATAAATGAAAAAGACTGTTGTTTTTGCTTGATTTTGTCCTTCACTGAATGCACTTGCACTATATGATTGTAACTCCTACTTTGTTAATTTGCTAATAAGGAATCTTGGACATTGGTAGTCACACTAATTGAACAGTATGATGTAGTTTATGTCTCTCTCAGCAATGGATTTCTATAGCAAAATATGGATGCATTGTGCCAACAATGGAAGATTAGAACAGGGTCATAATCTACATCATACAGTTCCAAAATGATTCCTGTCAGCAGCATGTAAATCAGAAACATCTACTAGGATAATGGAAAGGCCTGGCTAGCAAGAGAAATAACAGCATTTGAACCAGTATTTAAAAAAAACAGCTTCTACTGGAAAAAAATACTTATAGATTCAACACAGTTCTCCTTTAAGCAACAAATGCCTTTTTTCAAATGTGACCCAGTCATTCAGGTAATTAACATAATAAATACAATGGTAAAGTACATCATAGTATGTCATAATACATTTTTTCAAGCACAATTTCACATATTCGTAAGCCGCCATAAACTATTATAACTATTTGCCACCCCCCTTTTTTGTTTCTCTTTTCCCCATGCATCCTCCCCTCTTTCCTTGAGCTCAACCCACATGTGACTCACATGCTGTCTCACACAATCAGCCAGATAGGCATTCTCAGTCCCAGTCTGCTCCGGCCATCTGCCAGGACAGGCGTGTTTACCTAGACTAGATGTCAGTAGTCTGTTGCTTTCAAGACTCACCTTATTAACTTTGTGCAAATGCTAATCTACTTTTCCTCTGTGTTATATCCTCTTGTACAATATGTAAATAATGTCTGTTTTTATTGAATGCTTGTGTCATCTACACCAAAATATAAATGTCTGTATACTTAATTGTAGATATGTTCACTGCTTCTAATTGTAAATATATCCACTGCTTTTGTTACTCCATCGCCACCTTGTGGCCCAGGTTGTGACTAAAAATGGTCCACTGGATCAGTGAACTTACCTGGTTACCAAAAACATAAGCAAATAAATAAATAAGGTAAGTAAAACACAGACACATTACAGTTGCATATGTTAACTTTGTCACTCCTGAGGATGAGAGGTCTACATTTAACTGCTCTAAATCTAAAAGATCACTTGCCCCAAAAAGTTCTATAGCATGGCAAAGCCAGCATAACATTTACTGTGGATCTGGTATTATAAGAATTAGAACTTAATGTTACCAGGTTATTCAAGAAAGAATAATTAAAATTATAAATGAAATACAAACATTTGTTGAGCATATAAGGCACTATATTTTGTCCAGTTTTGTATACAAACAGCAAAGTATAGATCCCAAGCCTACAATCTGAAGGGTTTTGTAACATTTCATTCTCAATCACAGTACTGTTCATGTCAATGAATATGTGTAAGCTGCAGAGAAAATATGCAATACAATATTAGAAAATGGGCTAAAAAAATTCCCAGACTCTGACTGGCTGATAGTTCTGACAAGGTGGGCATCTATCAGACAACAGAGCCCAGGTATTAAAAGTACCAGTCCCAGCTGACCTGATTACCAATATCAGGGCGGTGCTTAGAATTTTAAAATTTAGCCTGTTGTCATTTTGTTTTCTCACTTACCGAGCAAGAAGGTTACAAAAAAATAGCAAGCCTTCACAGTTGTAAAACTTGTGATTCTGGCCTGTCATCCAGTTTAAATTGTTAGAAAAAAACAATCCCCCACATGAAAGAAAAATGTTTTCTGTTATATGCTCAGCACTACCAAGCCAGCTTTGCAGTGCCTTCCTCCTCAGCTTAATAAGGTCTTACCCCTGCCGATACACCCATGCCGTGTCATTTCTATGTTTATTAACCAGCACCCCCTTCCCCTCAGGATTCTAGAAATGAGGAAGAAATAGTACCGGGGATGGGGAGACATAAAAAGGAAGCAGTAGTACTTGAATGGAGAGACAGAAGAAATGGTTCTCCAGTCTCGCGTACAGCAATTAGTGGGCACAACTTTTCCGATCACGCTCTCAAATGGAATTGCATTTTCATGTTTCCTTGTATTTCTTACCAGCAGCAGGAGTGCGGGGTGAGCCAGCAACTGTTCTCTGATCCTGTGTGTCTACTACTTCCTACAGACAGCCAGTGTGTGGAGGTGGAGGGGTCAGCCTCACTGTATTTCCATGTGAGTTTCTGGCAGCAGGAGTGCGGGGCGAGGCAGCAACCATTCCCTGTATAGCTCAGCCAATCTCTACCACTCACAGTGTGCAATAAAACTCTTTAATGTAAATAAAAATGTAAAACAAGTAAAATATATTCATCCAGTGACTGTCACAAGCTCTGACCGCAGACCACCGATTGCTGTCATACTCTTTCATTCCTCACATTGTACCTGCAGTGTTGGGCCTCATTACACCCCTGGGTGGTCCAGTATAGCACAATACCGCCCACCCTGTTGGGTATTATTGCTTACTTGTATGAATAATAACATTTTTATATGCTTTTCCTATGTTATCAGACAAAATTAAACTCCAGTTTCATTATCTTTAAAACATTATTCCTCAAAATGTGTGATTCTGAGGTTATATAATAAAGGCCACCATTCTATTACTCCCTATAATAGGTGGCAATCAGCATTAACAGTGTCAGTGGCTCAGTAGGTAGCACACTCGCCTCTGAGGCCGGGAGATCAGAGGGCTGTGGGTTCAGTTCCCACATCTGGCACTTGGGTTAATATCCCAGTACTGACACTGTAATGCAGCATAAGAGGGGTGCTGCATTTCTGAGGTGCCGTCTTTGGATGAGGCGTTAAACCAGGTCCCATCTGCCTGGATTGGTGGTAGTTCAGGTGGATGTTAAAGATCCCATGGCACTTATATAGAAAGAGTAGGGGAATTTCCCGGTGTCCTGGCCAAATTTCCCTCATTCACTAAAAATACCACCAACAGCTTAATCTGGTTCAAGGTCAGTTGGCATTCATCTGTATCCCCTTCCCCCGGGTCGTGCCTGAAAATAGGCAGGATTTGTCTAGTGCACTTACCCGGTCAACAAAAGCTAAAAAAATAAAAATCATTTAAAACCATGTTGTGCCATGTTTATTATTCAATACATTATGCTAGTTTTATTTCTCCGCTATTTTATTTGGAGCAAAGCATTACAAGTGAAAAGCTCCACCAATGCCATCTTAAAAAGAAACATTAACCCTATTGTTTATATTTCATAAAGAGCTGGTGACAGGTTCAAGAGAATTTTAACAAAACATAATATTTAGGCAATGTCCAGCTTGTAGTTCCCATTAGTTCTGTATTCCTCCTCTCCATTATCTAGTAGTGAGGTCATTTGCATGAAAACAGGATCTTTGTTCCTGAAGAGTTCATCTAATCCTGCTGCTTTCTCCCTACTTGAAGTCATACAGCACTGCTTGTGACCTCACAGTTATTCCTATGGCAAGAGATTGTGATGTCACAGCAGAGGATTATGACTTGAAGTAGGGAGTAAGCCAAAGAGGCAGATGAACTCAAAATGAATTTTAAGGAACACCAATCATATATTCATACACATTCCTTTAGTGATAAATTATGGGGAGGAGAAATATATAAAATATAAATGGAATGCAAGCTGAATTGTTCTTAATTATTATGTTTTTAAAAAGTTTTAAGGCATCAGTAGCTGTTTAATGTATTTATTATTTTGGACAAGTGTGAAGTCTGTTTAATCACCCTAGTGTATTACATTTTTTTTAATAGTCCTGTTTTTCCTTGTTTATGGCTTCATAGTCATGTACTGTAGCCTTTCTCCAGACCAACATTAATTTTGTAATTACTTAGCAGTTCCAGAACCCTGTGACATCTACTGAACTGAAAAGTATGATGATGCAACTAGGATGAAGCAGAACCCAGTGATATCTGCTCGGCTAATGTCTCTAGATTCTGCTTCACTGTAGTCTTCAGCTCAGCTAAGTCATGTACAGACCTCCAGAATAGTCATGGAACAGAACAACATGAACAGCTGACTGCAGGGTCTACCTGCAGGCTACACACACAGCAGCCCTCTCTACTGTGACTGCTGAATGTGATGTGCCTAGTAAGCCACTATTGCTCTGTACCATTGCTGTTTTTATTTATTTATTTAGTTTTTATTTACCGGGTAAGGTGCACTTGCCATAGCAATAACTATTTTCAGGCATGACCCGGGAGAATACAAGAACAAAACATTTTTACAATAGACTTGATACAGATCATATAGGCAGAGACATACAGTACAATATTTTAAAACAGAGTAAGTAATGGGATCAGGTCGATACAAAGTAGAACAAACAGGTTGACAATAACAAAAATAGGGTAATAATAAAATTAAAGGTGGGCAGGCATAGTAACAATTATAGACAACATGGTAGAAAACATAAGTTAAGCTAAGATAAGTGAGCATATCAGCAGGTAGTCAAGGGAGATGGAAAGCAAGAGAAAAGAGGGATAATCAAAGTGGGGGGAGGTGTAAGGGGATGAAAGGGTGAGATAGGGGATAAAAGATTAAGATAAAGAGTTATGATTGTAACATTTGTTAATACTCTGAGATGCAGCTCAGTACAGTAAATGTGATGTATGCATCTGTAAAGATGATCACAACTCAAGTTAGTCATAGGTGTTTGGCACCTGGTAGAGCTGAATGAATGAGTACTGAACCATTATGCATCTTGAAGCAATATACTGTACAACTTGCTAACAATGAAAGGCAATGTGGGTGGGGAGTGGCTGGAAGGACCATGTATGAAACAGGAACTCCTAAGTTCTCCCCCTTTCTTCCTTTTGCAGAGGAAGAAAGAAGGCAGCAGATTAACCCAAAGAGGAAAATCCATGAAAAAATGTGCTTCACTGGTGTAAAAGTTCTATATTGTCCATACCTTAAATTTGAAAGTTTCAAAATTACATGCTAGAAACATAGAAACACAGAATGTAATTGGTAGAAAAGGATCGGTAGGCCCATCTAGTCTGCCATATTTTTCTTGCCTAACACTGCAACCCAGATTCTGTTCAATCACAGGTGTCTCTCCCTCCTTCCTTACCTCAATTTATTATACCCATGTGTAGAGCTGTGTGGAATGGGAAGATTCTGAATCCACAGAATTTTGACAAAATTTCACAGAATTTCATTGGAATTCTGTGGAATTTTTAGAATTTAGTAATTTAGTTATAACTCAGCCACCTCTCTAGTTAGAGCTCTGGTATTTGGAATATATACTCACTGGATCAATGGCCACTAATGTGCCAATTATCATGAACAGTGGATGGATAGTTTCCAAAACATAGGTGCTCAAACATTGCCATTTTATTGTTTGTGAGAAATTTCATGAACATTTTCATCTGCATGTACCTTAACCGTCTATTGGGTCAGGGATCTTAAATGTGGCATGATTTCTTGATGATAGGTGTTCTAACAATGTGCCAGATTTCATGACAATATGATGCATCATCTCAAAATGATATGTGCTCAAAATCTGTCATTTTATTTGTTTCAGGAAATTCCATGAAAAAATTTAATCTGCATATACTGTAACTCAGGCACCTTTGGAGCTAGACATATGTAAATTACTATGGATAACCCTTTTGTAATGCTTATTGAATGATGTAAATATGGAGATAATTAGATAAGAGATTTTTAAGTTACACTTTACTAAGTATATATTTGCAAAACATTGTGAAAACTGTGAACAATGTGGATGTTTGTAACTTCTCTGCTCTTGCATGCATAGAGTTAACATTTGACATGCATATCCATAGTCTGTGTATCCTGGTGTCTAACACAACTGGATAAATTGGTTAAGCAGTTTTAATTTTGCAGAAGAAAAAATGATTAGTAACATTTTCTCACATATTTATGATAGCATATACTGTAGATGAAGTATCCAAAATTTGTTTTATGGAATTTAACATTAACAATGCACATATCGCTACTTTGTTTGATAAGCTGGGCTGAGCTTTTTGCAGTCCTGCTGTTCCTCTCTGGTGACTATCCTCCCAACCCCCCTTCTCTTTTGGCATAGTCTGACTGACTCAGTAGAACTACTGATCTCGCTGATATTATTTTTGTTCTTTACAGAGACAAACTCCCTTAAAACGTGAGTCGCCTATTCCTTTTCCTATTCACCTACCCTGTTGTAATAGCAATAATTCTTTCTTCCTGCTGCCCAAGACATTGTTTTCCCCCACTACATCTTTTTGAGTACCTCTACGTCCTAGACTTGCATATACACCAGGCTCCCCTGATCATAAATTTACTGGATGTGATCCTAAATATCCTGCATTCAGGCTGGAATTGTTGACACTCTGTGCTTTCTTGTTCCAACTTGGGGGTCTACCACTGCTGTGCTACCCAGCTCAGCTGTCCATTTCTTGGTGAAACTGTGCATCTAACCCCAGAACCTGGTGATCCCCTGCACTACCAACCTCTTATACCCCAATCCTTCAAGTAGAATCCCCCAGATAAGGCTGAGTGAAATTAGAAAATTCCAGTTTTATGGAATTTTTCATGAAATTCTACAATTTTCACAAAGACTCATAGGATTTGACTTTAAGTACAGATATTATGCTACAATTCCTCACAGCAAGCAATTAATAAAATTGTCACACACAGTCTCCTTGTAAGGTCCAAGAACCTGCCAATGTAATAGTATTGCATTCTCTAGTTTTAAAGTTTCAGGGGTGTATAAATTTGTAGTTTACATTTTTGCAACATTTTATTTTTAAATGTTGTGAAAGTTTGACTACTTTTAATTCAATCCTGTTTAAAGCTGAAAATATGAACTTTTTCAGAAATGACCACGTGGTATAATAGTTTAAATGTCTCAACTCTGGTTAAATTTGGATATGTAGTTTTAAAATTAGAGGGAACTAACCGAAATTTAAATGTTGGCAACATATTTGGCAGGCTATAACTCAATCCCATTTAAAGCTAGAAATCTGACACTTTGTGTATATACAAATGTAGTGATGACCTGCATACCTGTCAATTGTTGTAACATTTCAATGAATACTACCAAAATTATACTAAAATTACAGAAATCCAAATTTTGGCAAAATATTGGGCTACCTGTAACTCGGCTACCTATAACTCAGCTCCCATTGAAGCTAGAGACACAAAACATGGTGCATATATGCATTCTAGGAACGTCTCTAAATCCTGATATTGTGGAGAAATCTGGACAAGAAATTATCATTTGTTTTATTTATTATGCTTTATATCCTGCTGAGCCATCAGTAACTCAGCCCTTGGTGATGGCCCCTCTGTACCCTCACATCCGGCAATCACCGAGCTATCCACAGTCACCCCTGGCTTGCCCCCAGAGGGTGGGGTTGTGGAGCTGTTCCCCTACTAGCTCCGCACAACAAGTATCTGGTTGGGACAGCCGGTACCAGAGGCTAATTGGGGCCCAGAGGGAAGGCGCCATGGATACAACGCAGCAGCATTTTTTCCCTGTAGGCAGGGCAGGGACATGCAATGATGGCCAGTGTCCTCCCCGCCCTGAAGTCTTGCTGGCGTTGGTGCATTGTAGTGAACCCAGCCTCTGCTGAGTGCCGCTTGTGCACCGAGCACTCAACCCCCTCCGGAGAAGGTGAGCATTCCTGGGGACACTCGATCCTTCTCCCCCCAGCCAGCCCTTCAATGACCCAGGTCCATTCCTGAACCCGGGTCACCAGCATAGCAAGCAGAAATCCAACTGCTGTGCCAATAGGCAGGCTGGATAAAAATTTTTAAAATTATCTCAGAAATAACTGAAAATAAAATTTTGATTAAATGTTTGGCCACTGATAACTCCTCCCCGTTTCAATCTACAACTCTGAAATGTGGCACACTCATGTAATCCATAGGGTACTGTATACATTCCAAATGTAGTGTTATTTGGACATGTACTTTTAAAATTATAGTGACATAACTGAAATTAAAAATGTTATGAAATTCTGAAAAATCTTCACAAACATTCTGCGAAATTCCATGCAATTGGAACAGTCATTATGTGGGCAGAATTTTATATTCTGCACAGCTCTACCCATGTGGAAAAACTCCCCACTGTCTTTGCTCCCACCACCTCATCTGGCAGGCAGTTCTAGGGCATCCACCCCCCCCTGTGAAGAAGTATTTCATCATATCCCTCTTAAACTCCCCCCATGCACAACCTTCATAGCATGCCCCTAGATTCTGGTACTCCTCCTCCTATTAAAGAGACTCTCCTCCTGCACTTTTTCCACCTCCATGATGTAGTTATAGGTCTCAGTCAGGTCCTCTCTCACTCTCCTCTCCACTGTGGAGTACATATTGAATTTTCACTGCCATTTCCTCACATGGGTTCTCATTCAACCCCCATATCATTTTAGTAGCTCTTCTCTGGACCAATTCCACCATGTCAATGTCCTTGTGGAGAAGCAGCCTCCAGAACTGGACACAGTACTCTAATTGGGGTCTTACAAGTGAGCAATACAGAGGCAATACCACCTACCTTCTCCTGCTAGAGATCACACAGATAACCAGCTATACATTCTGATTTATGTCTTTGCTGTTCATAACAGCAAGGGTCACTATGCTCCCCAGCATCCTGCTTACCTTGCCTGCTGCCCTGTTGCACTACCTTGCCACCTTGAGATCATCAGATATGATCACCCAAAGGCCCCTTTCTTGCTTTGTAATTATAAGTACCTCCCCCATCTTATAGACAACCACTGGGTTTCACCACCCCAGGTACATTACTTAGCACTTTTTGGCATTGAAATCCAGCTACCACTCCCTAGATCATTCTGCTAGTTTTGCCATATCTCTTTGGAATTTCTCCACCCCTTTCTGGGTTTCCACCCTGTTGCATATTTTTGTGTCATCTGGAGAGGCACAGCTTCCCTTCCAGTTCCTCAGTAATGGCACTTATGAAAATGTTGAAGAGGACAGGTCCCAGTACTGATCCCTGTGGTACTTCACTGGTCACTCTCCCATCCTCTGAGTGACTGCCATTTACCACCAACCCTATACATAGAAACATAGTAATCTGTTGGCAGAAAAGGACCACTTTGCCCATCCAATCTGCCCATTTTCTCCCCAAGGCTCCCTTGCCATCTTTACCTTGACCTTTGCCTCCTGTCTTTTAATCAGTTTGATACCCAGAACACCACCTTCTCACCCACCACCAGGCTACTAAGTTTCTGTATTATCTTCCTGTGTGGAACAGTGTCAAAGGCCTTACTGTAAGGTAGAAACATACGAACACAGAAATGTATTTATTTATTTAGATTTTGTTTACCAGGTAAGCCCACTGAGACCAAAGGTCCCTTTTTCAGGGGCGACCCGGAGTTAGTTACAGAGAGAACACTGAAACAATAATTACATTAGCTACATCAATCTGTTACACAAATAGTACAATGATAACATTTATACAGGGACAGCAATAGGGTTCATATAAGGCTCATATTATAAACAGTATGTTTAGATCACACACATACAGAAAGTTTAGACCACACACATTATATACAGTATATACATCAGTTTTGCCAGTAATCAGAGTCCATTTTCAAATATAGAATTTGCTGGCAAAAAAGGACCACTTGACCCACCTAGTCTGATCATTTTTCTCTACCTATAGTATCACCTCAGATCCTACTTGATCTCTTGCCCTTTCACTCCCCTTTCCCTTTCCCTATGATTCCCTTATGCCTATTCCATAGATTCTTGAACCCCACCACTGTTTTTGTCCCCACCACCTCCACTGGAAGGCTGCTTCTGGAATCTACCACTCTTTCTGTGAAGAAGTACTTCCTCACATCTTTCCTTAATCTACCTCCTCCAGGTTCTTATCATGTGCCCTTGTCCAGGAGCACCTTTCTTTCTGAAAAAGACTTCCCTCCTGTACCTTATTTACCCCAGTAAGGTATTTAAAGGTCTCTACCATATCTTCCCCTTCCTCTCTTCCATGGTGTACATATTTAGGCCCTTAACTCTCCTCGTAGGGCTTCTGATGCAGACCTTATACATTTTAATTGCTCTCATCTAGACTGCCTCCACTCTGTCAATGTCCTTCTGGAGATGTGGTTTCCAGAACTGTACACAATACTCTGGGTGGTGTCTTACCAGTGATCTATACAGAGACAATACTACCTCACACTTTCTGCTCGTAACATCCATCCGTATGCACCCCAGTATCCCATTAGCCCTCCCATCTGCACTGTCACACTGCCTGGCCACTTTCAGGCCATCCAATATGATCACCCCCAGGTCTATTTCCTGCTTTGTGGTCATCAGTATCACTGTTCCTATTTTGTACTCTGCCACTGGGTTTTTGTGCCCCAAGTGCATTATATTACACTTTTTTGCATTGAAACTCAGCTCCCATACCCTTGAACACTGATTGAGTTTTCTCAGGTCCCTACTCGTCCTTTCCACCCCACCTCCCCTACTCCCAAGTGTCAACACTATTGCAGATATTAATGTCATCTGCAAAGAGGCAGACCTTCCCTTCCAGTTCCTCTGTAATGTTATTTATAAAGACATTAAAGAGGGTTGGTCCCCACAGTGATCTCTGAGGCACTCCACTGGTCTCTCTCCCTTCCTCTAAAATAAACTTCATTTATCACCACCCTCTTTTGTCTATCTCCTAACCATGATATTACCCAGTTTACCACCTTTGGACCCACTCCTAAGCTACCCAACTTGTTTACTAGCCTCCTATGTACAATGGTGTCAAAAACCTTACTGAAATCTAGGTAGGCCATGTCCACTGCTCCACCCTGATCAGATTCCTTGTTCACTCAGTCTAAGAAATCTGCCAGATTCATTTGACATGACCTCTTCCCTTGAATCAATGCTGCCTTGGGTCCTGTAACCCACTGAATTCAAGATATTTTATTTTATCTCTGTATATACACCTCAGCTTGGTGTGGGGGATGTACCCCTCCTCTGTGCCCATACCTCATGCCTGGCATCCCCCAGGCTGCCCTGACTGGGGAACCCGCAGTTTACTCCCTGCAGTGGGGCCCCCTGAGGGGGGAGATCAAAATCTGAGAACCTATCAGAGGCTAGCGCCTTGGGCATCATTTAGGTGGAGGTCCTGGGGCTTCATGGTGCAGATGGCCCAGGGGGTTTCTCTTTTGTGAGTTTCCCCCAGAGGTGTGGACATATGAAGATGTCAGCATAGGCCAGCAATGCTCCTGCACCTGACCTACAAACATCCACCATCACCTCCCCCTGTGAAAGTAGCCCTGGCTATTGCACACCCAGCCTCCACTGGGTGTCGCTGATAAGCTGGGAAGCCATGACTCCCGCCCCAGAGAAGGAGAGCTGTCTGTAGGACACTTATCCTACATCCCTCGGCTGACCCTCTGATGCATTGCTCTCATTCCCAAACAAGGATCATCCAGCTCCACAGGTGGTTGCACTACCACTGTGCCAGCAGGCCAGCCTTGGATTCAAAATATTCCATGATCTTTTCCTTCAGCAGTGACTCCATTAGCTTTCCCACCACAGAAGTCAGGCTGACTGTACTATAGTTGCTAGACTCTCCTCTGCAACCACTTTTGTGAAGTGGGACTACATCTACCCTGCTCTAATCCAATGGAATCACTCCTGTTTCCAATGAACTGTTAAACAGCACTGTCAGAGGTGCAGTCAGTACCTCCCTGAGCTCCTTCAAAACCCTTGGATGCACCCCATCTGGCCCCATTGCTTTGCCCACTTTTAGATTAGTGAGTCCCTTCACGACACCCTCCTATGCTCCTGTTATAACTTTATGGGCCCACCCCTTCTCCTTCCTTTATGTACATACAGTATTTGTTGAGAATGTGTGCCTTTTCCTGGTCCTCCTCGGCACAGTCCCTCTTTCCCTTTTTAATCTTATGATCCCACTCCTGGTCTTCCTCCTTTCGCTTATATACCTAAAAATACATTTTTCTCCTGCATCACCACCTGGGCTATTCTCTCTCTCTTCAATTTGTGCCTTCAAGCCCCTTACTGCTCTTCCTGCTTCCCATTGTTTCCCTGATACTCCTCCCTATTGTCCTCCCTGTACATCTCCTTATATCTTCCAAATGCTACCTTTTTAGCCTTTACCTTTTCTGCCACGTCTTTCAATAACCATAGCGGTCTCTTTTTCCTCTTGCTTTTGCTCACTTGCTTGAAGCAGAGACGTGTTGCCTTCATTGCAGCTCTTTTTAGCTTCATCCACCATACCTCCAACCCACATAGATCATCTCCTCCTGCCAGGTCATCCCTGAGGTATTCGCCCATCTTTTTAAAATCTGCTTTTCTGAAGTCAAGGACCCTCACCTTTGTGTGGTTCAGTTCTGCAGCCATCCTTATATTGATCCACACTGTACAGTGGTCACTGTTGCCCAGGTGGACTCCTACTTTGATGTCTGAAACTCTGTCCCTGTTTGTGAGTACCAGATCATGTATTGCCTCATCATGAGTAGGTTCACTGACTAATTACCTGATGAACATCCCCTGCAGGGAGTCCAGGATGTCCCTGCTTCTAGCTGAAGCTGCAGCTGGGAGGTTTCAGTCAACATATAGCAGATATTAGTCCCCTACCAGCAGCATATCCCCTTTCCTTCCATCTTGCCAATAGCTTTCACCAGTACTTTAACTCCTCCCCTGTACTGAGCAGCTGTAGATTACTCCAGTGTGAATAGAGGCTCCATTCCCCATTCCCAGGGTGACCCACAATACCTCTGTTCCCCCTGTATTCCCTGTGTCTCCACTAGTTTTATGCCATCCCTCATTTAAAACACCACACACACCTTTTCCTTCCCACCTTGTCCCTCCTGAACAGAGTATAACCTGGTATGGACATGTCCCAGTCATGGTTTTCAGTGCACCATGACTCAGTAATGGCCACAATATCCAGGTCTGTCTCTGCTATTATGGCCTCTAGGACCAGAATCTTATTTCTTAAACTTCTAGCATTCGCATATACAGTATGGCCTTCCAGATTTTGTACCACTCTGCTTGTTTTGACCTCTCTCCTTCCCCCCTCTCTTTTTATTGCTTCTGTTCCCATCCTTCTTCATTTCTACTGCTCTTCTTCCTTTATTAATTTCCACACTGGGGAATTCCATTCCCCTCAGGTTCTCCATACTTTCTACTTCAGCCTGTGGGGGGGTGCAGTTACTGCCCCCCGATTTCTTCTTTCACCCCCCTCAGTTAGTTTAAGTGTTCTTCAAAGTAATGTCCAAACCATCCACTGAGGACTGCGGTTCCCATCCCAAATGTATGCAGGCCATCACCCCTATAAAGTTCCTTATTGCTCCAGATGGATCCCTAGTCCCCAATGCAGCTAAATTCCTCTTCTCTGCATCTTCCCCTCAATCATTAGTTGAAGGTCTTAATGTGGATATTCCTCCTCCCTCATTGTAGACAGGCAGCACCTCACTGAAAGCCACTTAGTATGTTGCTTGTCTAAGACCCCTCCCCAGCTCCTTAAACTCCCCCTGCACTATCCCAGTCTCATCCCTATCCAGGTCATTCATCCCCAGGTGTACAATGACAGCCAGCTCTACCTCCCCTCTTGCTGCCTAGCAATCTTCTGGATCCACTTCCCATTCCTCTGGGCCATGACACCACTTAGGCACCTAACCTCCCTCTCCCCCTTTCCTTTCCTTTTCCCAAGTCTATCACCATCAAAACTGAGTTCCCCACCAGAAGTTGCTTCCTCCTCCTCTGGGGTTCTCTTCCTCCTTCCTTGATATCTCCACTTTGGAGAACATCAACATCCTCCCTGGAAACTACCACAGGTGCTTCCTCTTGGCAGTCCAACCTCTCCAGAGCAGTGAAGGAATTTCATAGTGGTACTGGCTGTGGAATGTGCCTCTGAACAACCACCACCACCATGCTTCTAGATCCCTCCAAAATCCAGCCATTCCTCCTCCTTCTTAGCATTCTCTGGGGTAACAGTGGACCCTGGGTGGGAGAAGAGGTCCTTCAAATCCTAGCCAACTTGGTTTGGAGCACAGCCTCCTCCTTAGCATCCTCTAGGGTAACAGTTTCAGACATGGTGGCTCCTGGGTGGGGGAAAAGGTCTTTCAAATCCTAGCCAACTTAGTTTGGAGTCTAGCAACCTCCTCCTTCAGCTCAGAGAGGTGAGCCCAGATGGGGCAACAGTACAGTCTCCTGAAGGTCTGTCTGAAAACTGCTGCCCACAGCCACTGCACCACTCTTAGCATTCACAGCTTCCATATTTCCTATGTTACCTGGAAATACTTATGTACCCTTACTCCTGATACAGTGCTGCTTGCTTCCCATTCTTTTGTGTGCTGCTATTTGTATTCCCCTGTACCCGATGTACTTCCCCTTATACTGTTACCCTAGATAGGGTGTTGCTTCTATTCCCAGTTTAGGTCTAACTTTTACCTTTTGAAGTCTAGATAAACCAGATCCACTTCTCCCCTGATCCACCTCCTTAGTTACCCAGTCAAAGAAATCTATGAGATTTGTTTGACATGGCTTTACCCCCTGAAGCTATGCTGCTGATGCTCCTCTAGCCCACATGTCTCAAGGTACTCTGTCAGTCTCTTCTTCAGCAAAGACTTCATTAAATTCCCCACCAGTGATATGAGACTAACTGGTCTTTAATTACTCTCATCCTCCCTGCTGCCACTCTTGTGCAAAGGGACCACTTAATTCCTCCTGCATTCTTCTGGAACCACCTCCTCCCATCTCCAGTGAGGTATTAAATAGTGTTGCCAGAGGGCAGCTAGTACTGTGTTCAGTTCCTTAAGTACCATTAGGTGAATTCTGTCCTGCTACATCACCTTGTTTTCCCTTAAGGGCTTCCAACCCCCAGCAGACTCTCTTTACCTTAAAAGGAATTGGATTCAATTTTCAAAGGCCAGAGAATGATGCAAGGTGCTTGTATCAAACATAAATGACACAAATGGCACCTTGCATCAAAAGATGTGGCAGTCCAATTTTTGAAAATGGTCTGCATCAAAAAGGGGAGCCGCTGCACCAAACTATCACTGTATCAGCCTTGCAACATATAGCAGGGTGTACCAGGTCACAAGGGGGCTTGTGTGATGACAGAGCTGCAACATCCTCCTTTCTGCAATTTTGCAACCGCAACAGGGTGCTTCACTTAGACCAGCCAGAAAGTGGTCTAAGTGCCCTGTGCCATTGCTGGACAAGGTGATGAGTGAGCTGCAGGACCAGTAAGGTAGGGAACAGGAGCAGCTGGGGCACTGAGGGTGCCATTGGGCACAACGGAGTTCTTCTTTAAAATAGTGCACTATGTAGAAAACATAGTTTGTTTTGCACAGACACTTGAAATTGTAACTGTCAGATGAACATGGAGCATATGTATAGAAGGACTTTCTATCATCATATTTTGGCCTTCTGCCATATGAACTATTATTCAATTTCAAGTTTTCTGCTATACTACCTGTCAGATACTGTAAATACTATTATTAAACGTGGTTTAAAATATTAATCAAATTGTTTGTACATAGCAAAGTTAATATAAATAAGTCTACGTTTTTCTATAAATGGATAAATGAATTTGTGCGTTCCTGTAAAACAAAGAATGAGCAGGTATAGGAAGCAGAGGAGGCTGCTGGCAGAGGTGCCACAGGGGTATCAGACAACAGAGGGGATCAGGTAGGGATGGTTGGCATTGTGATCCTATTATGACACCTGCTTCTACTTGGGGCTGTGTCATAATAGGATTGTGATGCTGACTGCCTCTACCCAGTCCCTTCTGCTGTCTGATACACCCTATGGAACCTCTGCCAGATGCCTTCTCCATTCCCTGTTCTACACCTTCAAGCCAGGGTTCCATCAAACTCCACAGCTGCATCCAATATTTTGCTCAGCCCTGGGGCTGCAGCAACTCCCATGTCTTTGTCTCAGAGATCCCTGATTTTACAAACTTGGTCACAGGGTCCCTGATGTGCCCAGAGTTTGCTGCAGCCATAGATCACCACAATCTGCAGTGATCTAGGGTCAGTTTTAAAAATCAAGCACCTTGTGTCCACTGTCCCTGGTGTCTGTTATTGCATGACGACCCTATCACAAACCCACTCAGCAGGTCAGGCCCTCTACTCCCAAAGTGCCAACCTCCGAGCACAGTCTTGTGAACAGTTAACAGAAACATGGTAACCCTCCTGTCTGTTTTGTGTGTTCAAATCCACCTTTGGTCTCAGTTCTGGAAGGATTCAAACTGTGAACCTCTTGCTAGCGTATCCAGTGCACAGGCTCAGATAATTCTGTCTTCGGGGGGCCAGATATCTTCGCCTACAGGCTCCTAACCAGGTGTACAAAATGAACCCTTAAAAACTCTAATGAAGACCTCAGATTACTCTTACCTTTTTCCAGTTTGGTATCATCGTTCAAGCTTATGCCCAGTGCCTGCTTTAACCATATATACTTCACTTGTTAAAGAAAAGAAATTCAAAGACAGACCAAGTAGGATCTAAAAAACTGAGTTTTACTAAAATAGATAAAAGTATGTAAAACATAAAATACAGAACCATTATATCACAAGAACCATATAATCTTTTAAAAGAACAAGGTTTTGACAGTGCAATTCCTACTACAGTACTTAGATTTTGTCTCTATTTACCTGTATACTTGCTTAAAGTGCTCAAAGATGTTTCTTTGTCAGAGTGTAGATAAAAGTGTCTCTGAAGGAAAACAGAATCAGTTTAAAAAAACTGTCTTTGCCAACCCCTTTGTGTGAGGTCACCTAGCTCCTCCTCCTCTGTTTATGAAAAATCAAACACCCAGGAGGTTTTATCATTTTGGAAGGAGAGTTAATTAAGGTTACATCAGCAGAAACTCCTTTCCCCATGTGACTTCCCCAATCAAGTCTGTAAATTTCCTTTCATCTAAGAGCAGTATCCCCTCACACAGACATCAAAACATTTATGATTTTGCACCAGTGTGCCAAACCTGGTTTCCTCCTTGAAACATCATAAAATGGATACTGATTTCCCTCTTAGCAATCAAAGCTATATTTAACTTAGAAAAACAGGAGATTCTTGATTAAGGCCTGTTCTAGTCTATAATTAGCTTCTGGCTTTCCATGTAACACCTTGTATCTAAAACCTGTGTGTGTGTGTGTGTGTGTGTGTGTGTGTGTGTGTCAACTCACATGCTGTCTCATCATCTCTCATGAGAGACAGTCAACACATTTTTATATTAGAAAATATCATAATGTACTCAGAATTGGCTGTCCACGTGTCACAGTTCTCCCCATCTAGACTGAATTTGGGGGTCTATCCCCAGCATGGGATGAGCTTCCCAAATCAGTTCACTCCTCATACATGTGAGACAGACCATTTGAGTTCTGGTTTCTGGCTCCAGCTCTACCTATGATTGTCACATCATACCCTAGCAAAGCAAGATTCCATCTTAGCAATCTACCATTGTTCTTTCCCATCTGTGTCAGCCAAACCAGGGGGTTGTGGTCAGTCTGCATCACAAAATGCTGCCCATATAAGTATGGCTCTAATTTCTTTAGTGCCCACACTATGGCAAGACATTCTTTTTCACAGTGGAGTATGCCTGCTCCCTGGGAAGTAACTTCATACTCAGGTACACTATTGGGTGATCTGCCCCTTGGCTGGATGTCTGACTAAGTACTGCCCCAATACCCACGTCTGAGGCATCAGTCTGAACTATAAAGGGTTTGCTATAGTCAGGACTTGTCAAAACAGGAGCACTGCACAGTGCCTCCGTCAATCTGGTAAAGGCTTCTTCACAGGCTGGGCACCAGGTAATTTTCTTGGGCATCCTTTTCTTTGTCAGGTCAGATAGGGGAGCAGCCAAGGGCACTGTAATTGGGTACACATTTTCTGTAGTACCCTACTGTCCCTAGAAAACTCAAGACCTGCTTCTGCATTTCTGGTCTGGGCTATGCCTGGATTACCTCAATCTTTATTTGGTTAGGATGGAGTTGTCCCCAGCCTACCACATGCCTGAGGGATGCCACCTCTCCCATGGCCTCCTGGCACTTCTCAGCTTTGACAGTGAACCCAGTCCTCTGTATCCTTCCCAGCACTTCCCTAAGGTGGGAAAGGTGTTCCTCCCAGCTGGTACTAAAGATGGCAGTGTCATCCAGGTACACCACGGTGTACTCCTCAGCACCATTTGACACCTGGTTCACCAACCTTTGGAAAGAGGCTGGGCCGTTCTTCATTCCAAAAGGCATTACTTTAAACTCAAAAAAGCCTATTGGAGTGAGGAAGGCCGACCTCTCCATAGCTCTGTCTGTCAAGTCTACCTGCCAATACCCCTTGGTCAGGTCAATGGTTGTAAGGTAGGGAACCCCTCCCAACTTATCTAGGAGTTTGTTCGTCCAGGGCATCGGGTGGGCATCTGACTTTGTGACTGCATTCAGTCCATGATAGTCCACACAGAAACAAGTAGAGCCATCTGGCTTAAGCACAAGGACTAATGGTGAGGCCCAAGGGCTGTGGGATCTCTGGATTAACCCTAAATCCAGCATCTCCTCCACTCCCCTCCTAATGTCCTTTTGGACAGTCTCTGACACGCGATATGCTGTCTGCCATGTGGGCATCTGTGTCCCTGTCTCCACATCATGTATTGCTAAGGGGGTTAGTCCAGGATTGGTGCTAAACAATGGGGCAAAGTCTGCTAAAACCTCCCTTACTTTCCGGATCTGGTCCGGGGCCAGCTGGGGAGACAATTTAACTGCCTCCACAGAGGACTCCTGCTTACTTTCTTCCAGCAAGTCCAGAAGGGGGTCTCCTTCGCCTGTCCCCTCCCCATGACTACACACTGCAAACACCATGTCAGCCCTATTTGCATATGGCTTCATCATGTTGACATGGTACATCTTTTCTGTCAGTCTTTGGTCAGGTAACTCGACAATATAGTTCACGTCATTTACCTTCCTAACCACTTTGTACGGTCCTGCCCACTCAGCCTGCAGCTTGTCTTTCTGGACCAGAATAAGGACCATGACTTCCTGACCCACGATGTATGAGTGAGCTATGGCTCCGCGGTAGTACCACACTTTTTGTTTCTGTTGGGCAGCTGCCAGGTTACTCTGGGTTGTCCCCATAAGATCCTTCAGCCTTTCCTTAAACTTAAGGATGTAATCCACAATGGGAGTCCCCTGGATGGCATGCTTGCCTTCCCAGTCTTCACAGATCAAATCTAGGGGCCCACATAACCGGCATCTATATAAGAGTTCGAAGGGGAGAAATCCTGTTGACTCTTGGGGCACCTACCTGTATGCAAACAAAAGGTGGGGAAGGTATTTCTCTCAGTCACTCCCATGCTGTTCAGCAAACATCCGGAGCAGTGACTTCAGGGTACTATTGAATCTTTCCACAAGCCCTTTGGCTTGTGGGTGATATGGTGTCGTGCATTTCTGCACCACCCTACACTTCTCCCATAAACATTTCATCAGGTCCGACATGAAGGAACCCCCTCGATTGGTGATTACCTCCTGCAGACACCCAACAGGGGAGAAAATCCCAAGTAAGGCATCTGCCACTTTGTCCATCCTCAGTAAGGATAGGGTGACTGCCTCTGGGTACCAGGTGGCATAATCCACCACAGTCAGGATGAGTCTCTTCCCTGAGGAGCTGGGGGTATTTAAAGGCACAACAATATCCATCGCCACCCTCTGGGATGGCTTCTCCACTATGGGCAAGGGAATCCGTGCGGCTTGGGTTTTCTTGAATGCCTTCCCTATTTCTTGGCACTGGTGACAAGACCTGCAATACTCCTTCACTAGCTGGGTGAAGTTAGGCCAGTAGAAATTCTGGGCCAACCACTGCAACATGCATGCAATTCCCAGATGACCAGACAAGGAAATATCATGTGCAATTTTGAGTAACTGCTCACAATACCCTTGGGGAATGACAAGCTGCCTGCCTAGCACCCCTCCCTCTGTCTGTACTGCCTGAGTATACATAAGTCCATTTTCCCAATAAATCTTATGTCTGCCATCACCTCCCTGTGCGCCATCCAAGTCTGCCCAAGCCCTCAGTTTCTCTAAACTAGGGTCACTTCTCTGAGCAGCTGTGAACCCTCACACATTCCCACGGCATGGGACAGGTCCCCTTGAGTTGTTAAATTAGGGTCCCTAGCACTAGTATCAGGGCACTCAGGATCACTGTCAGTACCAAGCTTCCGACAATAAGTCACTCCTCCCTCTTCAGTGTAACCCTCTTTAGCTCTGTGGTTACTTGCTACTGTGGAAATTTCTACCCCCCTTTCATTAGTCTTCCCATCTGGAGACACAGGCTGGGGAACCAGCCTCTCAGTGGTTTCCACAATGGTTTCTGTGGAGTTCATGGAACTACAATTTTCCCATGCCACTTGGCTATGGGTAACTGCACATACCATCACCTGTTTGAGATTGTTGCCCACGATCACACCCACTGCTAAGGTTTTGGCTATAGCCACCTGTTGCACAGTTCCCCTTTTTTCACCCCAGTCTAGGAGAACACTAGCCAGTGGCAATGTTTTCTCCTCACCAGTAAAGTCCTTTACAGTGACGTATTTATTGGGTATAAGCTGACCAGGCTCTACTAGATTCCCCTTTACCAAGATCAAGGATGCCCCAGTGTCCCTTAACCCTTGCATCTGTACCCCATTCACCATGACTGGGTGCATGTGTTCACTCGTGTTCACAAGCATGCTTCCAGAGACACACAAACAACCCAATTCTCTTCTTGTACCATTCTGCGTATTATTGCTCATTCTTTTGGGACACTGTCTTGCAATATTCCCAGTTTCTTTACATAGCCAACATTCACTTCTCTTTTCAGAGAAATCTTTCCTCTGAAACCTGGGGCTAACTGGTTTTGATGGAGGCAGTGAGGGTTTTAGCTGCCCTGAAGGTGCACCTTTCTGTTTCTGTGCTGCCACGCCTGCCCCATTCACTCTCAGAGCAGGTCTGCTCTTGGCATAGTGGTCTGAGAGTTCAGCAGCCTCTTGCACTGTTTTGGGATCTCGGTCCTCCAGCCAGACTTTTTGCTCTGCTGGGCATGCCCAGTAACAGTGTTCTAACAAAATCACATTTTCAATTTTATCAACAGAGTTTGCCTCAATTCCTTCCCACCAATGTTTTTAAAACTGATGTTTCATAGTTAGCGCCTCATAGATCATGTCAGGGCTTCTCCTGAGCTCACGGAATTTAGCTCTGTTTGATTCAGCAGTTAATTCAAATTTTTTTTTAATGGTGCAGCTTTATGTTTGCTGTAATCATCACTGTCCTCATTGTCCATTTTACCCAAAGCATCCCTAGTTTTCCTTGTAAGTAGTGGGGATAGCTGCAATCTCCAGGACTCTCTAGGAATTTTAGCCTGAATACAAACTTTTTCAAAAGAATTTAAAAAGGCATCCATATCCTCCCCTTCTTTAAATTCGGCTACCAATTTGGAGTTCAGTTTGTAACACAGTCCTGCAGTCCCAGTTAAGCCCAAGCCACTTATCTGCTCTGGTGCTGCTGGTTGGAGTTGTATCTTCTCCAGTTCATGTTGCCTCTGGCGCTCCTGCTCCTCGCAGTCAGTGTCTCTCTATTCTCACTCTGCAACTCGGCATTCTCACTCTTCCTCATGGCATTCTCACTCTCTCTTCTCCTCTGCAGCTCTCTGGCACTCACACTCCTCATGGTCTGCCTCCCTCTCTTCCTGCTCTGCCTCTCATCTCTCTCATTCTCTCTTCTCCTGGAACTCCAGCTCCATCCTGTGCAACTCAGTTTGCAGCCTGAGTACTTCTGGATCCAGGATACTGGTGACCTTCTGCAGCTGCTGTGGTCCTTCACTGACAGTGGCCCTGTTGCCCTCCTCATTGGATCTGGATACTGCACTGACCACTAGCCCTGCCACACTCGAGGTTTGGTCCTTTTTGTCAGAGTCTGTGACTCAGTCCTCTGGGTATCTGCAACCATCAGGGTATCCACTAGGTTCTGTTTGCTGGCTTTTGCCTTGAATGGGACTCCTCTGACCCATACAACTGCTTTAAGTAGTCTATAGTGTGCCTGCTGCAGTTGGAAGCCATCTTCCCTAAGTACTGCTACTCTGACTTGCACTTTAGAAAAAAAATAAAATGGGTAGGAACTTGACTGTATGCCAAGTGATATAGTTCTGGCTCCTTTTTAAAAAAAATAAATCACTGCCTTTTTCTTTCTTTGCAAGTGAGCTGACGATCTCAAGGTGACACACTGACAAATAAATGCTTGTAATAGCAACATTTTTTGCACCGCTGTCAACCAATCTGGAAATTATCAGCACTGCTGCCACCAATCTGTCACATACCCACTCAGCAGGTCAGTCCCTCTACTCCCAAAGTGTCAACCTCTGAGCACAGTCTTGTGAACAGAAACATGGTAACCCTCCTGTCTGTTTTGTGGGTTCAAATCAACCTTTGGTCTCAGTTCTGGAAGGATTCAAACTGTGAACCTCTTGCTAGTGTATCCAATGCACAGACTCAGATAATTCTGTCTCTGTGGGGGGGCCAGATATCTTTGCCAATGGGCACCTAACCAGGTGTACAGAATGAACCCTTAAAAACTCTAATGAAGACCTCAGATTACTCTTACCTTTTTCCAGTTTGGTATCATCATTCAACCTTATGCACAGTGCCTGCTTTAACCATATATACTTGACTTGTTAAAGAAAAGAAAATCAAAGACAGACCAAGTAGGCTCTAAAAACTGAGTTTTACTAAAATAGATAAAAGTATGTAAAACACAAAATACAGAACCATTATATCACCAGAACCATACAATCTTTTAAAAGAACAAGGTTTTAACAGTGCAATTCCTACTACAATACTTAGATTTTGTCTCTCTCTACCGGTATACCTGCTTAAAGTGCTCAAAGTTGTTTCTTTGTCAGAGTGTAGATAAAAGTGTCTCTGAAGGAAAACAGAATCTGTTTAAAAAAACTGTTTTTGCCAACCCCTTTGTGTGAGGTCACCTAGCTCCTCCTCTGTTTATGAAAAATCAAACACCCAGGAGATTTTATAATTTTGGAATGAGAGTTAATTAAGGTTACATCAGCAGAAACTCCTTTCCCCATGTGACTTCCCCAATCAAGTCTGTAATTTTCCTTTCATCTAAGAGCAGCATCCCCTCACACAGACATCAAAGCATTTATGATTTGCACCAGTGTGCCAAATCTGGTTTCCTCCTTGAAAAATCATAAAATGGACACGGATTTCCCTCTTAGCAATCAAAGCTATATTTAACTGATAAAAACAGGAGATTCTTGATTAAGGCCTGTTCTAGTCTGTAATTAGCTTCTGGCCTTCCAGGTAACACCTTGTATCTAAAACCTGTTTGTGTGTGTCTGTGTGTGTCAACTCACATGCTGTCTCAGCATCTCTCATGAGAGACAGTCCTTAACACATTTTTATATCACAAAATATCATAGTGTACTCAGAACTGGCTGTCCACGTGTCACAGTCCTTCCCACCTAGACTGAATTTTGTGGTCTATTCCCCAGCATGGGATGAGCTTCCCAAATCAGTTCACTCCTCATACATGTGAGACAGACCATCTGAGTTCAGGTTTCTGGCTCCAGCTCTACATATGATTGTCATATCATACCCTACAAAGCAAGACTCCATCTTAGCAATCTACCATTGTCCTTTAACATCTGCATCAGCCAAACCAGGGGGTTGTGGTCAGTCTGCATCACAAAATGCTACCAATAAAAGTATGGCTCTAATTTCTTTAGTGCCCACACTATGGCATTCACAGTAGAGTATGCCTGCTCCCTGGGAAGTAACTTCCTACTCAGGTACACTATTGGGTGATCTGTCCTTGGCTGGATGTCTGACTCAGTAATGCCCCAATACCCACATCTGAGGCATCAGTCTGAACTATAAAGGGTTTGCTATAGTCAGGACTTGTCAAAACAGGAGCACTGCACAGTGCCTCCGTCAATCTGGTAAAGGCTTCTTCACAGGCTGGGCACCAGGTAATTTTCATGGGCATCCTTTTCTTTGTCAGATCAGATAGGGGAGCATCCAGGGCACTGTAATTGGGTACAAATTTTCTGTAGTACCCTACTGTCCTAGAAAACTCCTGACCTACTTTGCCATTTCTGGTCTGGGCTATGCCTGGATTGTCTCAATCTTTATTTGGTTAGGATGGAGCTGTCCCCAGCCTACCACATGTCTGAGGTATGCCACCTCTCCCATGGCCTCCTGGCACTTCTCAGCTTTGACAGTGAGCCCAGTCCTCTGTATCCTGCCCAGCACTTCCCTAAGGTGGGAAAGGTGTTCCTCCCAGCTGGTACTAAAGATGGCAGTGTCATCCAGGTACACCATAGTGTACTCCTTAGCACCATTTAACACCTGGTTCACCAACCTTTGGAAAGCGGCCGGGGCGTTCTTCATTCCAAAAGGCATTACTTTAAACTCAAATAAGCCTATCGGAGTGATGAAGGCTGACCTCTCCCTAGCTTTGTCTGTCAACTCTACCTGCCAATACCCCTTGGTCAGGTCAATGGTTGTAAGGTAGGAAACCCCTCCCAACTTGTCCAGGAGTTCGTTCGTCCAGGGCATCGGGTGGGCATCTGACTTTATGACCGCATTCAGTCCATGATAGTCCACACAGAAACAAGTAGAGCCATCTGGCTTAAGCACAAGGACTACAGGTGAGGCCCAGGGGCTGTGGGATCTCTGGATTACCCCTAAATCCAGCATCTCCTCCAATCCCCTCCCCTCCTAATGTCCTTTTGGACAGTCTCTGACACCCGATATGCTGTCCGCCATGTGGGCATCTGTGTCCCTGTCTCCACATCATGTGTTGCTAAGGGGGTTAGTCCAGGCTTGGTGCTAAACAATGGGGCAAAGTCTGCTAAAACCTCCCTTACTTTCTGGATCTGGTCTGGGGCCAGCTGGGGAAGCAATTTAACTGCCTCCACACAGGACAGCTGCTTTCCTTCTTCCAGCAAGTCTAGAAGGGGGTCTCCTTCGTCTGTCCCGTCCCCATGACTACACACTGCAAACACCATGTCAGCCCTATTTGCATATGGCTTCATCATGTTGACGTGGTGCATCTTTTCTGTCTGTCTTTGGTCAGGTAACTCGACAATATAGTTCATGTCATTTACCTTCCTAACCACTTTGTACGGTCCTGCCCACTCAGCCTGCAGCTTGTCTTTCTGGACTGGAATAAGGACCATGACTTCCTGACCCACCATGTGTGAGTGAGCTCTGGCTCTTCGGTCATACCACACTTTTTGTTTCTGTTGGGCAGCTGCCAGGTTACTCTGGGCTGTCCCAATAAGATCCTTCAACCTTTCCTTAAACTTAAGGATGTAATCCACAATGGGAGTCCACTGGGTGGCAAGCTTGCCTTCCCAGTCTTCACGGATCAAGTCTAGGGGCCCACATAACCGGTGTCCATATAAGAGTTCGAAGGGGGGGGGAAATCCTGTAGACTCTTGGGGCACCTACCTGTATGCAAACAACAGGTGGGGAAGGCATTTCTCTCAGTCACTCCCATGCTGTTCAGCAAACTCCCAGAGCATTGACTTCAGGGTACTATTGAATCTTTCCACAAGACCACTGGCTTGTGGGTGATATGATGTCGTGCATTTCTGCACCACCCCACACTTCTCCCATAAACATTTCATCAGGTCCGACATGAAGGAATCCCCTCGATTGGTGATTACCTCCTGCAGAAACCCAACACGGGAGAAAATCCCAAGTAAGGCATCTGCCTCTTTGTCCATCCTCAGTGAGGATAGGGCAACTGCCTCTGGGTACCGGGTGGCATAATCCACCACAGTCAGGATGAGTCTCTTCCCTGAGGAGCTGGGGGTATTTAAAGGCCCAACAATATCCAACCCCACCCTCTGGAATCGCTTCTCCACTATGGGCAGGGGAATCAGGGCGGCTTGGGTTTTCTTGCCCGCCTTCCCTATTTCTTGGCACCAGTGACAAGACCTGTAGTACTCCTTCACTTGCTGGGTGAAGCTAGGCCAGTAGAAATTCTGGGCCAACCACTGCATCATGCAAGCAACTCCCAGATGACCAGACAAGGAAATATCATGTGCAATCTTGAGCAACTGCTCATGATACCCCTGGGGAATGACAAGCTGCCTGCCTAGCACCCCTCCCTCTGTCGGTACTGCCTGAGTATACATAAGTCCATTTTCTCAATAAACCTTATGTCTGCCTTCACCTCCCTATGCACCGTCTGAGTCTGCCCAAGCCCTCAGTTTCTCCAAACTAGGGTCACTTCTCTGAGCAGCTGTGAACCCTTCACACATTCCCAAGGCATGGGACAGGTCCCCTTCAGTTGCTAAACTAGGGTCCCTAGCACTAGCATCAGGGCACACAGGATCACTGTCAGTCCCAACCTTCTGACTATAAGTCACCCCTCCCTCTTCAGTGTAACCCTCTTTAGCTCTGTGGTTACTTGCTACTGGGGAAATTTCTACCCCCTTCTCATTAGTCTTCACATCTGGAGACACAGGCTAGGGAACCAGCCTCTCAGTGGTTTCCACGATGGTTTCTGTGGAGTTCAGGGAACTACAATTTTCCCTTGCCACTTGGCTATGGGTAACTGCACATACCATCCCCTGTTTGAGATTGTTGCCCAGGATCACACCCACTGCTAAGGTTTTGGCTACAGCCATCTGTTGCACAGTTCCCCTTTTTTCACCCCAGTCTAGGAGAACACTAGCTAGTGGCAATGTTTTCATTTCACC
Organism: Neoceratodus forsteri; assembly: GCA_016271365.2. Classification (NCBI taxonomy): domain Eukaryota; kingdom Metazoa; phylum Chordata; order Ceratodontiformes; family Ceratodontidae; genus Neoceratodus; species Neoceratodus forsteri. The sequence goes on along the minus strand of CM057453.1, from coordinate 677,516,679 downwards.
AGTAAAGTCCTTTACAGTGACGTATTTATTGGGTATAAGCTAACCAATCTCTACTAGATCCCCCTTTACCAAGATCAAGGATGCCCCCGTGTCCCTTAACCCTTGTGTCTGTACACCATTCACCATGACTGGGTGCATGTGTTCACTCATGTTCACAGGCATGCTTCCAGGGACACACAAACAACCCACTTCTCTTCTAGTACCATTCTGCGTATTATTGCTCATTCTTTTGGGATACTGTCTGGTAATATTCCCAGTTTTTTTACATAGCCAACATTCACTTCTTTTTTCAGAGACATCTTTCCTCTGAAACCTGGGGCTAACTGGTTTTGATGGAGGCAGTGAGGGTTTTAGCTGCCCTGAAGGCGCGCTTTTCCCTTTCTGTGCTGCTGCGCCTGCCCCATTCACTCTCAGAGCAGGTCTGCTCTTGGCATAGTGGTCTGAGAGTTCAGCAGCCTCTTGCGCTGTTTTGGGATCTCGGTCCTCCAGTCAGATTTTTAGTTCTGCTGGGCATGCCCAGTAAAAGTGTTCTAACAAAATCACATTTTCAATTTTATCAACAGTTTGCATCAATTCCATCCCACCAATGTTTTTAAAACTGATGTTGTTTCATAGTTAGCTCCTCATAGATCATGTCAGGGCTTATTCTGAGCTCACTGAATTTAGCTCTGTATGATTCAGCAGTTAATTCTAATTTTTTTTTAATAGTGCAGCTTTATGTTTGCTGTAATCATTACTGTCCTCATTGTCCATTTGACCCAATGCATCCCTAGTTTTCCTGGTAAGTAGCGGGGATAGCTGGAAGCTCCAGGACTCTCTAGGAATTTTAGCCTGAATACAAACTTTTTCTAAAGAATTTAAAAAGGCATCCATATCCTCCCCCTCTTTAAATTCTGCTATCAGTTTGGAGTTCAATTTGTAACCCAGTCCTGCAGTCCCAGTTAAGTCCAAGCCACTTACCTGCTCTGGTGCTGCTGGTTGGAGTCGTATCTTCTCCAGTTCATGTTGCCTCTGGCGCTCCTGCTCCTCACAGTCAGCATCTCTCTCTTCTTACTCAGCCTCTCCGCATTCTCACTCTTCCTCATGACATTCTCACTCTCTCTTCTCCTCTGCAGCTCTCTGGCACTCACACTCCTCATGGTCTGCCTACCTCTCGTCTTGCTCTGCCTCTCATCTCTCTCATTCTCTCTTCTCCTGGAACTCCAGCTCCATCCTGTGCAACTCAGTTTGCAGGCTGAGTACTTCTGGATCCAGGTTACTAGTGACCTTCCCCTGCTGCTGTGGCCTTTCACTGACAGTGGCCCTGTTGCCGTCCTCATTGGATCTGGATACTGCACTGACCACTAGCCCTGCCGCACTCGAGGTTTGGTCCTTTTCAGTCACAGCCTGTGACTTGGTCCTCTGGGTATCTGCTGCCATCAGGGTATCCACTAGGTTCTGTTTGCTGGCTTTTGCCTTGAACGGGGCTCCTCTGACCCATACAACTGCTTTAAGTAGTCTATAGTGTGCCTGCTGCAGTTGGAAGCCATCTTTTCTAACTACTGCTATTCTGACTTGCACTTTAGAAAAAAAATAAAATGGGTAGGAACTTGACTGTATGCCAAGTGATATAGTTCTGTCTCCTTTTTTAAAAAAATAAATCACTGCCTTTTTCTTTCTTTGCAAGTGAGCTGACGATCTCAAGGTGACACACTGAACAATAAATGCTTGTAATAGCAACATTTTTCACACCGCTGTCAACCAATCTGGAAATTATCAGCACCGCTGCCACCAATCTGTCACAAACCCACTCAGCAGGTCAGTCCCTCTACTCCCAAAGTGCCAACCTCCGAGCACAGTCTTGTGAACAGTTAACAGAAACAGGGTAACCCTCCTGTCTGTTTTGTGGGTTCAAATCAACCTTTGGTTTCAGTTCTGGAAGGATTCAAACTGTGAACCTCTTGCTAGCATATCCAATGCACAGACTCAGATAATTCTGTCTTCGGGGGGCCAGATATCTTTGCCTACGGGCACCTAACCAGGAGTACAAAATGAACCCTTAAAAACTCTAATGAAGACCTCAGATTACTCTTACCTTTTTCCAGTTTGGTATCATCATTCAAGCTTATGCACAGTGCCTGCTTTAACCATATATACTTGACTTGTTAAAGAAAAGAAATTCAAAGACAGACCAAGTAGGCTCTAAAATCTGAGTTTTACTAAAATAGATAAAAGTATGTAAAACATAAAATACAGAACCATTATATCACAAGAACCATACAATCTTTTAAAAGAACAAGGTTTTAACAGTGCAATTCCTACTACAGTACTTAGATTTTGTCTCTCTCTCTACCTGTATACCTGCTTAAAGTGCTCAAAAATGTTTCTTTGTCAGAGTGTAGATAAAAGTGTTTCTGAAGGAAAACAGAGTAGACCCAGCAGAAGTACTTGTTTAAAGTCTTAGCTTTTTCTTGGCCTTCCTCTGTAAATCCCCCCCCCCCCGGTCTTTTGATCTTTACTATACCACCCCTTGCCTTCCTCTTTTCACTCACATCCTGAAGAAAGTCTCATCCCCATTTTTCACCTCCTGAGTGATCCTTTCCTCATTTTGAGCCTTTGCTGCCCTTACCCTCCTTCTTGCCACCCTTTGTTTCACTAGACTTACCTCCCTCTCTACCACTGTTTGGTTCTCCTTGTATTTTTGGAAGCTGTTTTTTTCTCCTTTACCACCTTAGCCACTTCCTTCGAGGACCACATTGGCCTCTTTCTGCTCTATCCCTTGCCTATTAACTTTAAACAACTTTCCAATGTCATAATTATTCTTTCATTTATTCTATTCCATTGTGCCTCCTTGCCTTCGCTATCCTCCACTTCAAGATATTTCATCAGTTTCCCATTTCTTTAAAATCTGCTCTCCTAAAGTCCAGAACCCTCATCCTAGTATGGTTTTGCCTGCCCAATTCGTATGTCAAATCACACTGTGCGATGATTGTTTGAACCCAGGGGGCTACCCACTCTGACATCCACAATGCTGTCCTTGTTCATAAGTGCTAGATCCAGCACTGTCCTGTCCTTAGTAGGATCTGTAATCAGCGGCCTGAGAAATGCCTCTTGCAAGGGATCTAGAATGCCCTTGTCCCTACATGTAGCTGTGGCCTGGATGTTACCATCCATATCCTGTACATTAAAGTCACCCATAATTACTAATTCCCCTTTGTTTTCTGTTTTGTCTATGGCTTTCTGAAAAAACGTTTCTGTATCCTTCTGCTGTGCAGGTGGCCTGTACAGCATCCTTATTGTGTATTAAGGCCCCTGACCCAACTCCAATCAATCAAAGAACATCCAGCCCCTCCTTCTACCCCCTGCAACCTTGTATTACCATGGCCTTAATACCTTCCCTTACATATAAAACTATTCCCTCTTCTCCCTTCCATATGCTTTCTGAACACGTTGTACCTTAGTATGGTCATTTCCCGGCTGTGACTATCTGTGCACCATGATTCTGTTATGGCCACCAGATCCAGATCTGCCTCTGCAATGGTAGCCTCAAGGTCAAGAATTTTGTTTCCTATGCTCCTTGTGTTGGCAAACATGGCTCTTTCTCCTTTTGTCCTCTTTGCTAAACTGCTTTGTTGCAATGAGTACAGAAGTTAACAAAAACAATGGTATTTCTACTCACGGCCAGTTCTTCCTCAACAACAGACAAGCAAGAGTAGGTGGGGTCCATTGAATTGCTAGGAACTTTGGCCACTGGGTCATGCAATTAAATATCTATTCAAGTGGGACCATAAAAAAGGAGGGCTACAGAGAGAGGAATATCTGAAAGGTATGCCTGTTCACAACATCTAGTAATCTAATTAGCATTTTGTCTTTGACCACCCTCCCAGTCAGACACAATCTTACATCTATTTTACTTGGGTTGGTCCCGCCATTGTATTTATTTATTTAAGTAATTACTCCTAGTCATCAAAATAATAACTCATACGTCTAGGGGAAAGCAATGCTGTGTATGGGTGTGCACACAAGTGTTAGTAAACAGCAGGCTAAAGCTCATGTATATGCATACTTTTATTTATACATAATAGAAGTTTAAAAAATCATAGAGTTATACAGTCCAGCTTGAATCATGATCTGCCAAACATGTATATAAAAAATATGAGCATATTGCACTTATCCCTATTTCGTGTACAAAAATATATTATAGTGCAATTATGCTAACCATCCTCACTTACAGCAAACCACAGTGCTATACTAAAGTACTGTACACTAACAATTTAAATGGACCTATACTTAACCAGGGTTTTCAGTAGTCCATCTATGTATCACTCTTTCAATGGCTGTTCAAAGTTAATTAATAGTGCACTATTTTCCAATCCTTATTCGATAGGAAGTGGCTCCTGGTGGGCTCAGTTTCCTCCTGACACAGGTACTAATTTCCAACACTATTTTCCTTTAGTTCCTACAGTATTATAACCTGCCACATTTTGCTTATCTCCAAGGTGAGCATGTAAAGCAATACTGTCATTCAAATCTGTACCTACAAGTACACAGAAATGACAAAGGGGAACAGTCAGCACTAAGAGCTCCACATCCAAATGTACGGCTGTTCCCAATTAGTGGTGGGTGAAGTGGACTCAATCTGCTCTGCAAAGCATTTCACGGAGCAAAGGCGGATTCGTGGAGTGCTCCGCAACTCGAAGCGAAGTACTTTGCATCATAAATGGGAACGCAAAGTCTATTGCAAACAGCGACTTCGCATTACTCCGCCTTCCCTGGTCACTACTATTTTAATTTTTAATGCGAAGTGCATTGGTGGAAGTTCACTTCACCTCACTTCACCCTGTTTTTGAGCTCCAGAGGTGGATTTTGCAGTGATTCATGAGAGTTCAGGTCACATGGGCTCTATATTGATCTGCACAGCCTCAGTTCAGTGTAGTATGAGTATGAAGGAGTGGGAGACAGTGTGCTCTGATCGCTGTCTGTAGGAATCTTGTAAAAACTGTTGAAAAAGCATTTTTGCTTTTTTGGGGGGATCCAACTGTAGTTCATCGATTGTAGGAAACCCTCCTGTGCTCACATCATTGAGCGTTTTTGTTTGTGTGTGGATTTTGAATGTTAATTTACAACATTGAATGTGTGTGGTGAAAGACAGTGAAAGTGTGCTGTGTGGGGGAGGGGCTTATCTGTGTGTAGGTAGATTTAAGTTGGACGACTAGAGATTTCTTTGTTTTTTGGTCGTATTTTTGTTATATATCTGACTGTGTTAATGTACACGTAGTACAACTGTCAGTAATAGTAGAGATTTTCTTGCTGTTTGTTGTGTGTATGTGGTGCAGCATTTCATAAGGTCAGGTTGTTTAAATTAGAAATTTACATTACGTGGCAGTACACTGAACTTTTGCATTTGCGTCACATTTCTCATTGAACATTGTACACAAACTGTTCTGTGTTGTGTGTGCAGTGTTACGTGCATCAAATATAATACACCTTTTAAAATTTGTGACACAGACTAGTGTAAGTGCAACTAAACGCAGCAGTATAAACCTGCTATCCACTTCAGCTGCCTGATTTTGTACTGCAATTGTGTTCTCTGTTGTTAGTTTTGCTGTTTGTATTGTAGTGCTTTACAAAAATCAGCACTGTCTGTATTCAGTGCTCCCCCCCACCCCCACATTCAAAAGTCTTTTTTTACCAGACTGGATTGTTTTTGTGAGTTTGTGATTTGTGACCCCATCAGCATCACTGGTTACCGAAGTTGTTTTAACTCTGTGACAGTGTCACAACACAGTAGTCTCTTATCTGTTGCTGAAGCCACAGTTCTTTATTTTGCTTCACATCCAGCCAGAGTCCCTCCAGTCAGAAAGTGAATATATCAAAATCTGAATTTGGTAATAATATTTGTGGTTGATTCCCCAAAATGTCTGCAAAGAAACGTGCAAGCAAAGCTGTTTCTGGCCATGGCAATGTTGGCAGTAAGAGGGTCTGTTTGTGTGGTAGTAGTACGCGGATGGAGAAGTGCATTGCTGATGTGAGAAAAGGTATTTCTCCTGCAATGTTTTTTACAGCCCAATCAGTAGCTTCACTCATAGTTGGAGATGATGTTTTCCCTGCCGGTGGTTTTAGTGCTACTGGTGTTAGTGGTGGTGGAGGTAGTATTAGCATTGTTGCGTCAAGTTCTAATTCCGACCAGTGTACCGTATCCAAACATATTAAGTATGAAGCAGTGCAAGTGAGTGATGACAGCGTAGCTGATGTCATACTTCCCAGTAACATCCCATTAACTGAACCTGAGAATTCTGATGATCATGTCAACGATAGCAAATGTGATATTCCATCCACCGTGGCACTTAACATCACGTATTTTCTATGCAGTGCCTTGATTCACAGTGTGGTGAAAAAATATCAGGTGATGGTGGTGTAGATGCTGATGATGAATGTGATGATGCTGATGATGATGATGTTGCTGTTGTTGCAACATGCAGTCCACATGCTAGCATCCAAGCAGAAGATGTGGGTGTGTGAGAGAGTGACATTGATGAATATGATGATGATGTAATTGACCCCAGTTGGGAACCGGAGAAAAATAAATTAAAAGTGGCTGTGTCTGAGTCTGTTTGCAGGATTCCCCCCCCCGTAAAAACTTGTGATATATCAGTTTTAGTTGATGATGATGATGATGACGACCCAGTAATCAGTATGATAGGTAGTCGTGGTGTTCATTTGCAGCCCAGGTGTGCAGTGCCCGAATCATCACGTGCTCCCCCCCACTTCAGTGCTTAAAATAACAGACTTAAATAAGCCACATCATCATGGACATGTTAAAAGCAGAGCATCACACTCCCTTGTTTGGGATTTTTTTGTTCAAGATGCAAATGATGATTCAGTTACAATCTGCCAGGTTTGCCATGTGCGTGTGAGTCGAGGTAAAAAGGGGAGCCATCTTGGGACAGGAGGACAGCATACGCATCTTAAGAATAGGCACTTGGCTCTGTGGACCCAGCACAAGCTGGCAGCTAATACCACAGTGGGGAATTCACCTGTGTCATCGGCAACCATAGCCAGCATGTTATCCCCTTCCATGACTGTTAAGCCCAGTAGGAAATTAAACATGTGCAGTAGTGAGGTAATAACAGCAAAGGATTACTACAGGCATGATGAGGTTGAGGACCATAATGACTTTGAGATGTTGTCCAGTGCTGGTGAGAGTAGCAGTTTTTGTGGTGGTGGTGGTGGTGGTGGTGAATGCAGTATGTCTAGTGCAAGTGGTACATCAACCCCGGTTGGCAAATCTGGCAAAATAACATCATTTCTGGGTTTGTCATCATCGCCTGTGCAACCGCCTTTATCAAATGTCCACACTCCAACCCCTGCCAATGCCATTCATCACAGAGCACAACCATTTGTGAGTAACAATACACCCCATGCAAAATGTTTAAGTCAGCCCACGTTACAGAGTGTTTTTGTGCATAAGCTGAAGTACCCCCCCAATCATACAGTATCACGTGAACTTAATGCTGCTAAAGCGGAAATGCTGGCAATTGATCTTTTGCCCTTCTCCTTTGTGGAGAATTCTAGGTTCCGGCGGTTTGCTGCACGTGCCTGTCCAAAATGGAAAGTCCCATCCAGGACATACTTTTCAACCTGTGCTATTCCCGAGTTGTTCCGCACTGTCTCCGACTCAGTAAGATATGCCCTTCAACATTCCTCCTCTCCATACATCCATTTAAGTATGGATATGTGGACAGTGGCAAAACAGTGGGGAATCCATATCTGTGTATAACTGCACACTGGGCGCAGGTGCTGGGGGTTGTTTGTGCTGTTGGCAGTGTGAATAATCAGTGCAGTAAGATGGACTGTTGCGGTAGCAATCTTCCTGGAATTCGCCAGCATGCAACAATTGCTATGCACAGTGTGACCTGTTTACACAGTGGTGAGAACATGTTGGACATGGTACTGACTGAAACTGACAGATGGCTAAACGCTCTGTCCCTGAGAGCTGGGTTCATAGCAAGTGACAATGGGTCAAAAGTGGTGAAATGCATCACGAATGGTGTTTTATTTCATGTTCCATGCATGGCCCACTGTTTAAATCTTGTGGTTCAGGAGTTTCTGCAGCACCCTGACATAAAGCAAATGCTAACCATTGCACAGCGTATCTGCTCTCACTTTTCAAGATCTGGAAAGACCCGTGACCAACTGTGGCAGTTGCAGATACAAAACAGCCTGCCTCAGCACTGCTTGAAGCTGGAAGTTGTCACCCGATGGAACTCCACGTTATACATGGCAGAGAGGCTGTATGAACAATACAAAGCCATCACAGAATATCTTGTTATGCACACTAGCCGTGACAGTTCTGGAGCCTCCATGTCTATGATGACTGAACAGTTGCGCCTCATGGACTCTGTAATAACAATTTTGCGGCCTTTTGAACATGCCACACAGGCAGTGAGTGGTGAGTCTTCCCCCATTAGCCAATCAGTTCCACTGCTGCGTGTACTGAGGCAGACATTGGTGAATGTACAGCATAGCCTTGATGTTGCCGGAGATGGTGGTAGCAGTATGTTGCTGCAACACATACTGACAGTATTTGACCAGAATCATCACATTGTGAGCATTCAGCATAGTGACAACTTTGCCATGGCAACAATGCTGGACCCACGATACAAACGTGGAATTGCATCAGTACTGGAGGGAGGGCCTGAACAGGTAAAAAATATCAGTGGTTAACTGGTGCGCTCGGTTCTTGGGGCACAGAAGTCACGTGCCAAGGTCAGCAAACCTCAGCAGCATAATCCAGCTGATGGTGTAGCTGTAGGAGCATCATGCATATCATACAAGGGTAAAGGGACTGTAGTTCCAGGTGGTCTGTCATCCAAAGTGGGTGGCATCAACCCACTTTGGGAGGCTTTGTCCCAAGTGGGTATTTGTGAAATAAATGATTCTGGAGAACAAGCTGATGCATCAACAATTGGACTTAGTGTGGCACAGAGAATGGTTGAGTCATATTTGTCTGAAAACAGGCATCTGACAATAAGTGTAGATCTTCTTTTGTACTGGAGTGGAAAGGTCAGTGAATGGCCAGAGCTGACTGCAGTGGCACTGAAGTACCTCACATGCCCACCCTCCAGTGTAAGTGTTGAGTGGGTATTCAGCTCAGCAGGTGCAATAGTCAGGGATCATTGGACAAACCTGTCTCCTGCAAATGTTAGTTTGCTAACATTCATTAAAATGAATGAGAGGCACATACCAGCACAGACTACAACCTCGGTATTCGTACCCTGGACTAGTCATGGTGGTCTTGCTGATGTGGAAATGGAGCATCCTGGTGGCACTGGCAGTGGCTGCCTGAAACGGCCCACCATTGATGTAGATGATGACTCAATGGAGAAAGAATTTCCCAGTGGTCAGACTTCAGACATCGATGACTGTGAGGGCAGTTTTCTTTATGATGATGATGATGTGGTTAATGTTGGCAGGTTTTAAGTACAGTATTTAAAAGGCGGTGCACAAACCCCCCCCCACCCTCACCCTGGACCACCACCACCACCTCCGGGACTGATGTTATCCAAGTCTGCCACCATGAGTCTGTATGCCCCTGGACCACCACAGCCAGGACTGATGTTACCCAAGTCTGTCACCATGAGTCTGCATGCCCCTGGACCACTACCACCAGGACTGATGTTAGCCACTGCCACCACTGAGCCCAAGTCTGTATGCCCCCTGGACCACCACCACCAGGACTGATGTTATCCAAGTTTGCCACCATGAGTCTGTATGCCCCCCCACGGACCACCACCACCACCAGGACTGATGTTAGCCACTGTCACCACTGAGCCCGAGTCTGTATGCCCCCTGGACCACCATCACCACCGGTGCTGATGTTATCCAAGTCTTCCACCACGAGTCTGTATGCCCCCTGGACCACCACCACCAGGAATGATGTTAGCCACTGCCACCACTAAGCCTGAGTCTGTATGCCCCCTGGACTACCACCACCAGGACTGATGTTAGCCACTGCCACCACTGATCCCGAGTCTGTATGCCCCCTGGACCACCATCACCAGGAATGATGTTAGCCACTGCTATCACTGAGCCTGAGTCTGTCCAGGCCACCACATCCATCAGCCACAGACACAAAGCTTCTTAATATTTAAACCATAAAGTGAGTATGTGTACACAGTCATGTTTGTTATGCTGCTTCATTTCCTTTAGTTTTATGTTTTTCTTTTCTGTAGCTTTTCAAAGCCAAAATGGTAAAACATATACAGTGCACTTATTTTGTTTCTTTTACAGGGTAACCAAAAAAGGCTCCATCGATAAAAGACATTGGAGTGGGAATGGTACTGTAGCTGTACTGTACAAAGAGGAAGCAATGTAATATCCATGTGCAATCCATTGTGTTAAGTATGAACATTTTATTTCATCCATTTCATTTTGTTGTGAAGACTGCAGGAAATATTGCACACAGGTTGTGAGAACCAGGGAGGGACACATAACAATTAAATTGTAAGAAGACATTCATTTCTTTTTTTAGGAAACTTCAAGATGCTTCGGTGTTCTGTCAAAGTGTCCTTATCCCAAAAAGTTCTTCAAAATCAGGCAGTCCCTTCCCCGAGCTTGGGCACATATCAACATGCAGAAGTTGTTTCATTACATGACCATGACCATCATAACAACCGGACTCCAGAAGGATGCTGATGAAATCTGTGAAGAAGTAACAAAATAAGAAACCATTAGATACAAACCTGCAAATATGATTCCCCCTCCCCAGAAAAAAAATACTTACCTTCATGTGCTGAGAGTTATCCATTTCCAATTTCAGTGCAAAAAATTATCATTGAGCACTTGAATGTGCACACTAACAGTTTCTGTGTGACCTGTGATGAAGAACAATACCATGAGTACATGTCCATGATTGTCAACCCCCCCTCCCCACCTAGACAATTCACAACCATATATATGTGTGTATATATATATATATATATATATATATATATACACACATAGATAGACAGATAGACTCACCAAGGCTATCACTGGTGTACAGCCAAAGGGCACCCTTCAATCCATTTGAGATGATCACATTGCATTTGCTCGAATCGTCTGTCAGAACACATTGGACCAGCAACACAATACTCACAGTCATCATTTTATACTGGTGTATGTGTTGAAACACTCCCATTTCACTGTGTAACCATTTGTCAATTTTCTGCAGACAAGCAGGATACATTTTGGGCTGCAGAAAAAATCTGGGGACTCTGTGCCACTTCTGTGCGCATGACTGAGTGCGCCATTAATTCTGGGGGACTTTGTATGTGTTGAAACACTCCCATTTCACTGTCTAGCCACTTGTCAATTTTCTGCGGACAAGCAGGATGCATTTTGGGCCTGCTGAAAAAAATCTGGGGACTCTGTGCCACTTTTGTGTGTTCTGTGTTTGTTGCTGTGAGCTCATGATGTCATGCTGACATTTTCACAATAAAGCAGCAGTGCAAGAATGTCCTCACAGTTTTGAACTGTACTTTTTTATGCTACTTTACACTGCCACAGCCACCACTAGTTACCTCCGAGCCATGACTTGAATGACATGCTTCTTTTCACAATTTATGTGTGCTTTCCTTGCTTGATGACTTTTTTTCATGTATGAAAAAAAAGAGGACACCTTTCAGTATTGTTCTTACCAGGTTTGTATTTTTTTGCAGCTGCTTTTCAATATTGTTCCATGCTGTCATAAAACACTGACTGCTGCATAACTGTTCATTTACAACAGAAGTGATATATAACAACTAACTGATGCAATGGAGAAAAGCAGAGGAAAACAATAACAAACACCTGGTCAGAAGTTGAACCAATTTAAAAGGAATGCCACTTTCATTATTTCACACATGAAAAAAGGTAGTACAGCAGACTCACTCAAGTTAGCAAATTCTCATATCATTCCAGTCAGTCAGGATGTAAGTAGAGGAACTTGTAACATAGCATTAAAAAATGTAGGTCAGAGTTATCAACAGATTGTTGCTCTGCTGCTTTACAGAGATTCACCACGTTACATCAATCAATCAATCAATCAATCAATCAATCAAGTCTTTATTTAACCAGGCTTTCATCGTTGAGCAGAAGCTCATTTGCTAGATGGAGCTGGGTGGAGCATGAACAATTATATATACAGGTCAACACAGGTATTTACAAGGCAATACAGATAATACTCTTTACAGAGAGGAAGAAAAAGAAGTTCATATGTACATAGAATTTATACAGATTACACGGTATTTACATACATAGAAGTGTCTATAGGAAGATAAAGCAGGTTATCTAAGGTTGCAGGAGGAAGTAACGGAAGAAAAAAAATTAAGAATAAAAATATACACCAGGTAGAGGTGAAGGTAGAGGGGAAGGGAGGGAGGTAGGGGGAGAAAGGCTAGGAGGGCACGGAGCACAGAAAGGAGTTGGTAAAACAGGATGTAGAGAAGGTGGATGGAGAAAAGGAGTATGTGTGAGCCCCGGGATTGAATGCTATAAAGTACAGGGCATGGTAGGATGTCACAACCCAGGGTAGTGAGCTCCTATCTGAGGTTGGGAAAGGAAGAATAAGGGGATGGATGGGCCTAGTGTTGATAAGACAGGGGGATAAGAGAGAGAGAACAATTAGGCTGGTGAGGAGCAAGCTGGGGGGTCAGTACTTAAAATTGGGTCTAGGCGTGGCTATATACCAGTACATAGTAATGATAATGCATATAACCTAATATGTGGGGGCCTTACTTCCACTGGAATATTTCTTGCTCCATAGAGTGCAATATATATCTGGGAAAACCACCCATAATTTCATTACAGTGTGTCACATGACAGAGGAATTCCCTTTCAGAAAAGCCGCCCACATTCTGCCCCTCTTTCTCAGCAACATTAGGACGTGATGTCAGGGGGAGTGCAGGTGCATGCTCCACTACAGTGAATGTCCAGCAGATATCCCAATATTTCATTATGTTATAAGGTTCACTTTGTGGTGAAATGAGGGAACATTTCCACTAACAAGGCTTTTCTTACAGGAAACGTGCCCACACATTTCAAAACAAACTGAACATTATAACATAAAGAAAAATTCAGAAAGTTGCAGGACAATCGGACATTCACTGTAGTGGAGCACGCACCTGCTCTGTCCCTGGCATCATGTCCTAATGTCGCTGAGAAGGAATGTAGAACGTGGGCGGCTTTTCAGAATAGGAATTCCTCCATCATGTGACACACTGTAATGAAATTAGGGGCGGTTTTACACTGAAATGTATTGATCATGTGGAGCAAGAAAGATTGCCCTGGAAGGGAAAATGTGAATTACTAAACAACAACAAAGAAAAAGCACACAAAAAGAGTACAACACAACAGTGGGATGGGAGGGGCAGAAAACAATATCTCATTGTGGCTGTGGGATGCTGTGGTAGTCCAGCAGCAAGTGCAGAATTGTTATTATTTGCTGCTGCTGTGCTTCGATGGTGCCAACTTGCTGCTGCAAAGCACCCACCCTCACACTGTTCTCCTGCAGGGCTGCCCACACCAAGGTGAGGTCTGACTGTGTTACAGGGACTGTGGCGGGGTCCATTGCAGGAAGAAATCCAGGGAGTGGTGGTGGTGGAGAGGGTGGTGCTGGTGGCTGTGGTGGTGGGGAAGGTGGTGCAGCTGCTTCACTAGCCCTCCTCGTCTGCGGCGGTGAGGCACGTTGTTCATCAGCAGCACCCTTTGCCACTGCCACAGAAGGGCCAGCAGGTGGACATCTGGCCCCTTCCCTGGCAGCCTGCCACTCCACCCTGTGATGATTCATCATGTGGGTGCGCTGGCCCCAGTTCCCAAATGTGTCCCCCGGGGGCCATGGAGCACCGTCACACCACAGAGGCAGCACACCACCACTGTGCTGTCCCCCCAACACAGTCAAGCAACTTCCAAACTGGGGAGCTGCGGGGGGAACCAGACACATTCCTTGAACCTCCAGGATTTTCCAAGGCCACCTCCTGTGGCTGTGGAGGTGTTGGAGGGGGTGCTGCTGGAGCCCCTACATCTACCAGCGGTGGTGGAGGTGGTAGTGGTGCACAAGGTGCATTAACAGCAGCCACTGGTGGCACTGGTGTTGCTGCTTCAGCATGGGGGGGTCCCAGAAGTTGGGAGCAGTCCAGCCTGACACGACCACCCCATGTCTGCACTCCCCTCCTTGGACGATCGCACCCATGGGCCACTGACTCTCCTTCCAAAGGTTCCATCTCAACTCCTCTGAGTCCCGACAGTCCAACACACACACATGCGCACACACACACACACACATACACACACACACACACACGCACACAGTCACACACGCACAAAACAAAACTTCTAAAAAAAAATTCACTAACAAAAAAAATCACAAGCACAACACTAAAATTAAACAAAGATATAGCTTTTAAAAAAGCTGTTGTGGCTGCAGTAAAGAACTAAAGTGTCAGATCTCTCCTTCTCTCTCCACAGAGCTTTCTCACTCTATAAATGCAAAGAAGAAAGTGAAGCTGCTTCTCTGACTCACTTCCTTCCTATCTTAAACCATGTGACTTACAGTACTGTAAGCCATGTGATGTATGGGGTGCTGCCTATTTACATGACACTTCACCTTACTTCGCCTTAAGGCATTATTGGCAACACGAAGTGGTAATGATAACATGAAGTGAGCACTTTGCATTGGCCACTTTGCATTGTGCACCACCAACGTGAAGTGATCGCTTCATGTCCCCTTCACCGGCAGAATTTAAATTCGCTGCATCTCTAGTCCCAATTTGCATTTTGACCCTCAAATTTGGCCGAGGACAGATACAATGCAGCACACACCACAACACACAACATAATTACATGCATCTTCGTCATGGTGAAAATGCAATTCTGGTACCTGAACCATTCAGTTGGTGCCTTACAATATACCCCTCACAAGGCATGTGGCATATTCCTAGCCTGTTGCATGTTACACAACATGGCACACACCCATGGAATAGGCATGCCGGTACGTAAGGAACACAGTGACATGGAGACTGAGGTGCAGGGGATAATGGAGTAGCTCAATAGGCATGACCCTGCATGGCCAGAAGGACCCAGGAGCACAGAGTCCACATCATTAGAGGACTCACAAAGAGGAGCAGGAGGATGCCAAAGTAAAAGGACACTTGTATGTTTCAAAACTGTAATGTAAACACAAAATGCAAAGTGACAATGCATAAAAAGTGCAAAATAGAGCAGGAAAAATAACAGTGCATGCAACAGGTGGACAGAGCTAAGGGTGGTAGGGATGCCTGTGAAAACAAAACTGAAACAAGGGAAGGGGGCAGGGGATTAGTGGGATAGGCAGGGGTGGCCTCCAAACTCAAGCACTCCATCCACCAGTGGTGGGCAGAGACTGGCATTCATGACCCTTGTATATAGGTGTCACAGGCCATGGTGAGGGGAGGGGTGATGTCCATGGGGATGGGGTCACCCTGGCTGATGCACACTCACACCTCTGGCTGGATGATGGAATGTCAAGGTCATGCCCAGGGGTTCAGACAGTGTCCATGCACAATGGTGATGCTGGTGTGCTGCCTAACTCTGACCTGGCATTCCTTGGGGTTGGTTTATACTGTGGTGTTGCCACCACTCACATTGTGTGGTTGACTGCAACTCAACAGCACACTGCATCAGCTGCCAAGAGTCAGAAGGAGCCTGCCTCTGCGTACACTGTCCTATGGGACAGCATGTGCTGTTGTCATTGGCGCTGAGTGGGGAGTGTGTGCATCATGACCAGGGTGGGCAGAGAAGGTGGCAGAGCTTTGGCAGATGTGGTGGCATGCACAGGAAGGGTGTGGGATGGCAGGGATCCTGATGGCTGTCCACATCCACCTGTTTTGTAGCGTGGGTGACTTGGGAGGTGGAGGATGTGGATACCTCCCCAGTGGAGGTGGTGGTTGTTTCCAGGAACATTGCTGTCCCCGTCAACAGTCCCACTCCAAGGGGTGTGGCTGACAGCAGATGCATCTGTACTGTATGGCACCTCCATCTGGACAGGAAGGTAGGGGGGCTTAGGGTTGATGAGACCCCCCCAGGACAACTATGGCCTCCATGTATTGATGTGTTGGCACATATATGTCCTCATCATTGTGCTCTATTTTCTCCACAAACCAGTCTAGTGGGTCCTCTTCCTCCTCTGGCATCATCTCTGGGTGGCACACCTTGGTGGATGGCCCAGCCTCCTCCTCCTTCTCCTTGGATGATGTATGCTGTGCTGTAGAGATAGGGGTGCGCTGTTAGTGCATCAATCATTACACATCAGTCAAGTCCCAGTGATCTCATATGGATGCCCCAGCGATCCAGTCTCTATCATCCATGGTCATCATGCAACTGATAACTAAAACACAAACCACACCTCACCTATACTGGCCACACAGATACCCAAGAATGTCAGCTCTTGCATGTATAGCAGTACCCACTAATGATGTATCCCACACATGCCACACTCATGCACACTGCCACCCACAGTGAATGCCAAAACCCCACACACAGCTTACGTGGCAGCATGCACCAGTGTACATGGCAATCACCTTGGCAGATGTGACACACACCCTATGTGCATAGGCAAATTCCAGGGTATTTGTCTGCAGAGAAGTGCCAGTTGGGTTGTTTGTGGCAAATGCTGCTGTTCTGGATACCTGGTAAACACAGAAGAAGCCCATGTCACAGAGCACACTGGGCTGATAAAAGCACACAACATGAGTTCTATGGCCATGGCTGCAGTGTGCCCCAGCACCTGTGGGATCTACACATGTACCATGCACACAAGGATTTGTCTAAGCTGTGTACTTACAGGTCTAGAAGGATACAACCTAGGACTCAAAGCCACCCCCTGGCACCCATGCCACCACTATTGGCCGCAGCGTGGAAACCATTACCTCTTCTGCAGGGTCAAGTGGTTTTGCCGGTGTCCACCAGTGGTTGCATGTTTCACATGGTGCCGTGGATCTATATTTTTTTCACACAGTGCTGAACGTATCTGAAGTGCTTGTGCACCATGTTCAATGGTCGACCCCAGCCACCAGTGGCATTAACTGCTTCAATGATCTCCTCCTCCACTTGCCTGACAGCAGCATCTGTGGCATGGTTTCATATAAGCAGGGACTTCCTGGCTTTGTACACCTCAGCCAGGCTTTAAGCTTCACACAGGAGAATTTGTGTGCCCATAATCTCGCCCCTTGACCAGAGGCACCTGTTGGAGAAGGTTATGAGACAGTTTCAAGTGCCTGGTGTGTGAGTAGGATATGTGTGTGTGCTTCCCCAGTCTGAACCACCACTGCAGCCTTGTTGTGTACCATGTACCTGTGTGGATGGGATCAGACAATACCCACTGCCAGCCTGCCATAGGCCACCATTGTTCCATGCATGGCCAACGTGGAGCACAACACAAATGTTGGTGTGTACGTGACACATACAACCCAACTAATGTCATGCAGGGCACAGGCAGCAACATGCCAGGACAACAGAAGCTACCCTCACAGGTGTGGGGGCAACATATGTGTTTCATACAGGCCTGTGGTGTTGATGTTCAGTTGAAGCCCACTGCATGGATGATGTCCTGCACTGCACGTATAACATGGACAAAAAGGCCAATGCAGGGACAGTACCTGACACCGTGGTGCCTATGAGTGTTGGTTGTGCTGTGGAAATGCATGCAGCATTAACATGGTTCCCCCACCAAACATGGTCACATACAGCATACATGTACAGGGACCTTGTCATCCACGTCTGGCAATGTGTGTGTCATCAGTTGAACTCTGAGTCACTGGCACGTTGGTTTAATTGGACAGACAGTGTGACAGTGATGCACACTGTTGCGACACACCTGACAGCTGGGGTGGGATATTCTTTGACAGTAGCATCTCAAGTTAGGTAACCCACATTGTTGTAATAACTTCTCTGCTGCACTCCTGGCAACCCATGTTCGTGCACCATGATGTACCCCTCCCCATCAAAAGGTTTTATTACATGTATTTAATGCAGAGCACCTACCTATAGATGCTGTTTCCTGTGAAGACATTTTTCTCCTGCAGTGTCCTGGTTGCAGTTCCAGTGTGTTGTGTGGGGGAAGGGGGCTCTGGTCCCCTTTAAATAGCCCAGGCAATTTACACATGTAAACATATGTATATCCAGCTATAATGACATGCTAATGTGTTGTTTTGCATGCTGACTGCCCAATGAGGCTTATTTGCATAGCCTGGCTGAATATAGAACATTTGCCAGCCGTGCTAAATGGTTTTGCATTTGTACATCATGCAATGCACCGTGAAAATGCACAACTCAAAGCATTTTATACATTTTCATGGTGCAAAACATGCAAATGCAATGATGTCATGATGTAGCTCTTTGCACTGTCCATTTGCTATATTCAGAGCTGTCTTCAGTGCTGGGCAGTCTTGGCACTGCACTCTGAGCTATGCTTTGCACACTTCTGTTTGCATGCTATATTCAGCAGTGTTTGCCCATGGGCTAATCTTTTGAATATTGCATGCAATGAGATGTGGGCTAATGGTAAACTGCCAGGCAGTGCAAAACTTGCCCATGGGCAATTTTGAGAATATCTGACCCTAGGGACTGATATTCAAACCTTTGCACGGGCGCAAAACCGAGTTAGCCCGTGCAAACTGGGTTTTGCATGGAAGGGCAATATTAAAAAGCCGGGTAGCACAGGCAAACTCGGTGTGTGCCCAGGCAAAGGGCAGGGGGGGCACATTGCAAATGAGGGGGCAGGCACCTGAATATTGGCACAGTCCAGTATTCAGAATATGTGCACTGTGCAAAGCCATTTTGCTCAGTCCCCTTGCACAGTGCACATACTGCCAATTCAAATCCCGACTTACTTCAGTGCAACCCTAGTGGCTGGCAAAGAAGTGCAGCCCCCCACCCCAACACAGCTGTCCCTTGTAGTCTAGTGGTTCCCCACCCCAGTGATCACCATCCTGTTCAAGAATATAAATCAAAACACTGGTAGTTTAGTGGTCCTGACCCCTCCCCATTCTCCAAGCACCGTCCCATTCTTGTTAAACTATATACCATTTAGTCTAATGGCCCTTCCCCATCCTCAAATTGCCATCCTGTTCTTGCTAATATAAAACCCTGGCAGTCCAGTCTCCCTCCCTCCCTCCCTCCTCCCTGTTCTCCAATCACCATCCCATTCTTGTTAAAATAAAACCCTGGTAGTCTAGCGGTCCCTCCCCCCTCCCCATTCTCTGATCATGGTCCCGTTCTTTTTAAAATAAAATCCTGGTAATCTAACAGTCCCTCCCCCTCCCTGCTTTCTGATCGCCACCCCGGTCTGCTTAAAATATGTCCCTGGTAGTCTTGTGGTCCTTCTCCCCCTCCCGTTTTCCAATCGCTGTCCCATTTTTGTTAAACTATATACCTAGTAGTCTAGCAGTCCCTCCCCCCTCCTCATCATCTAATCACCACCCCTTTCTTGTTAAACTACTGTATAGCAGGTTGAATTAGCATCCGTGATATTTATCAGGAGTCAACCTTCTACACGTATTTGCGTCCAACAGAATTATCGTAGACAGCTAACTCTTCAGTACACTACTACCGATAATCAGTTGTCCATTATTTTCACTGTACATTTACTTTCACTGATTGTCAGCAATAGTGAATATAGCAAATATAAACAGACAGTGAAAATAACCTTCTATACAGTATATTCCTGATAGTCTAGTGGGCCCTCCTCATTCTCCAATGGCCGCCTCAGCCTGCTTAAAATATGACCCTGGTAGTCTAGTGGTCCCTTCCCCCTCACTGATCACTGGCCCAAGAAGTACATATACAAATAATGAAACAAATTCCCTGATGGTAGTGTCCTCCCCTCTACTTCCCTGATCGCCTGCCCACCATAAAATACGTAGATTCCTGGTGGCTAGTGGTCCCTCCCCACCCAGTCACCCATGCCATATATCTAAAATAGTTGCATTGTTGGTGTCTGTAGTCACCCACCCAATGGGGGAACCTATGTACTTCTTGTGCCAGCAATTGGTGAGGGGAGGGACCACTAGACTACTAAGACATATTTTAAGTAGACCAGGATGGTGATCAGAGAACAGGGAGGAAGGAGGGACAACTAGATTACCAAGGACATATTTGAAGCAGACTGAGGCAGCAATCAGAGAATGGGGAGGGAGGGAAGACCACTAGACTACCAGGTATACTGTTTAACAAAAATGGGACAGTGATCAGAGAATGGGAGGGGAGGGACCACTAGACTACCATGTACATAGTTTAAGACGAAAGGGATGGCAATAGGAGAACTGGGAGGGGGAAGGACCAGTAGGTTATCGGGGATATATTGTAACAAAAACAGGATGGCAATCAGAGAATGGGGAGGGGGGAGGGACAACTAGACTACCAGGTATATAGTTTAACAAGAAGGGAACAGTGATTGATGAGTGGGGAGGGACCACTAGATTACCAGGGTTTTGTTTTATATTTTTGAACTGGATGGCAATCACCGGGGTGGAGGGCCACCACTAGCACCATGGATAGCTCCAAGGAAAGGGGCAATTGGGGGGCAGTAGTGGCACAGTACTGCTTCGCTCCTATGCAAATAGACCCATAATGGACATGCAAATGGCCCCTTAGTGCCTTGCATGCCCATTATGGGCTCATTTGCATTGGTACCTTTGAATATGAGGATATTTGACAGCACAAGCAATTGTGCTTCTATTGTGGGGGCCGTGCCTACCTGGTGCTAGGTGGCATAGCGCTGGGTCTCACTGGCCCTATATTCAGTAGAATAGGGCAGATGCACTATTCCACTTCTTATAGCAGTTTTGGACAACTGGGCAACTACAGGAGGCAGCACATTGTTTTGCCCTCTGTTTTGCACAGATTTGAATATTGTGCCCCTGCTGTTCTTTGATTTGTTTTCTTTGAACTCTGTTTCCTATGTCAGTTCCTTTTGAGCTCTTGTTCCAGCAGAGTTGTACAATTGTTAAAGGAATCCATCTTGGCCTTTAAATGTCCAAACATTTCAAATAGACCCCAATTATTTCATTTAGCTCTTTAAATTTATTAATATTGGTTGTTACCTTGTTTAATATGTGAGGTTTCTTCAGAAGACTTTTTTATACCTGACACATTCCATTTTAATGACTGTATATGAGTCCCAGCTTCTGCATCACCTGTTACATCTTTCAGACTAAGTGTTTCAGTATTTCTGCCAGTGGATGATTTATTTGTGCATTATAGGGGCGCAGTCATACCCATGTAGTTAAGGTTGGATCAGCACTTCTATGTTAAATCCAACATTTTTTAACATGATAACTTTGGTGTACTTACACACAATAGCCCAACATGTGGCATGCGCGATCATTCTTCTAGAGTCTCAAGACACAAAAAAGTTTTGTAACATCTTGTATGATTTTTGAGATTTAAGTGGTAAAGATCAGAAAAAAAACACTGTTTTCACTATACAGCATTTACTATGGGATTTTTTTGCCATCCTCTACAGCCCAGATGGAATAACATTTTTTCCTGAAATTTTCAGGGATGATGGGGTCTGTGATAAGGGTGTGTCTTTGGTTCGTTTGGTAAAGAAATAACATACCATTTTTGAATTATAATGTTTTTTTGTGATAGCCCCTAGACAGGCAAGTAAATAAAAAACATTTGAACTGTTAAGTGTTAGGGATTTACTATTCATGCTCTGAGAAATACTGTTCATGCTGTCTGCCATCTTGTTTTTTTTTTTTTTCATTTTAAAAATGGATTTCTAAAGAAATACTACTTGGTGAGGATTGAAAAGGACCTGTATTTTAATCTCAGTTACATATTTGGTTCCATGTTTGCATTATTATTTACAAATTTTGTCAGATCAAGTATGTCTTTTTGGGGCGAGAATCATATCGCCCCTTCACTCGCTTAGGTAAGGATCATTCAGTTGGAAAATAACCATCCGCAGTTCTTTACAGTTCAAACTTTACTGTTCAAACTGAAAAGACTGCAAACAGTAAAGGTCTATGACAGTTCGAACTGTCATAGGTCCCTGGTGTCTAGTGACACCCCCAACCTGCTGATTTCCATCCCCCTGAATAAAATAATATGTCTCTGGTGTCTAGTGACACCCCACCCATTAATCGCTGTCCCTATGATAAAATAAATATTTCCCTGATATCTAGTGGCACTCTCCCACCCTCTGACCATCTTTCCCATAATATAATAATTTTATTTCACTGGTATCTAGTGGTACCCTCCCACTCGTCAGTTGCCGTCCCCATAGTTACTGGCTATTTCCCTGGCATCTAGTGCCACCCCCCACCCTCAAATTGCCATCCCTGTAATTAGTGGTTATTTCCCTAGTGTCTAGTGGCATCCCCCACGTGCTGATCACCATCATGTGATGACATTATATGTCCCTGGTGTCTAGTGGTACCCCCCATCCCTTGATTGCTGTCTGTGGCTGAAATAAAGAAAATGGTCCATCAATGTTCTTTTTTTTAACCTGAAAAAAGAAAGCTGTGCCTCACTGATCAGAACCCCTCACCCCTACCTCCCACTTAGCACCCACCACCCCACATACCCCAGTACACCCCACATACCCTCAGTCACCTGAACAGATCCCAGGTCCAAGATCCACTTTCTGATCAAAGACACATCTTGCTGCTGGAACTGCCAGCTGCATTATGAGAAACTAACGTAAATGCAGTTCAGTGTATTTCAATGGAGTTTTCAACTTTGTGGCATAACTTGGCCATTTTTCCATATTTTGGCACCAAAATTTCAACATGACATTTTGGGGACCCCCCCCCCCACCTCATGAACAATGTCACTGGAATTAGGTAAATCCTGCGTGAAAGGAGATTTCATGGTAGCTTGGCGAAATCACATTCTGGGAGGGAGTTGAACATTTTCACCACCCTTGTTCATAAGGAGGGCTTATAAGAATGCTACAGCGAAGCTCACCAGGATTAAATCTGCAGTAAACAATGCAATTTCAATGGAAATTAATCTCTTTTGTAATGTAGGGAACTGTGACACTGTGCTTCATCCTGGAGGGATCCACTGTATGTTGAAAATTTGAGTTCAAAATATGTAAAAATGGCAAAGTTATGAGCATCTGTTGAAATTTTGCTATGCACACTCATGACTGGAAATTTTAAATATTTTGACCCCAGATTTTCAACATAGCCTTCTTATTACCCCCACTCCATGAATGTCACAACTGTCAATTTTTAAATCCTGGTAAGAAGCGAATGGAGGGGGGATCCTCCTTGGGGTTGTCAACCCAAACGCTCACCCCACTGCAGTAACACAAAAGCTGAGATGTGATGGAGGCAGGTATGTATGTTTCATGAATGCATAGAATGGTGTGAGCATTAGGGTTGACAACTCCAAAGAAGACCCCCCCATTCACTTCAGGGGTGAGGCAGGGGTGTTAGGGTTGGAAATCCTAACATCACGTTTCCCTACTTTTGTCACTGTATCCTGAATCCTAACTGATGCATTAACATAGTTTTTTGAAAAGCATATCAGGTATAGTTGATATGGTTAAGTCTGAAGTGGATTTAATTGTCGGTATAGCCCCTTTGATGCAACCAGAATTGAAAGAGTACTTTTAAAGGGCTAGTGTATTGCTTAAAGCTAATATTAGTTTTGAAAGCAGTCAACTATTATCTTTTCTTTTTCAACCTGAGGTACGTTTTCTTTTCCCTTTGATTAACTGAAGAGTTTTTACCTGAAGTCTGCAGGTGCGATGTGAGGAACAGCACTCTGTCTGGCACGTGACATATCTGGCTCTGTTCCTCCCATTACTTCATCAGCATTGTGACCTCACTGACTGTGGCAAGGCAAGGCAAGGAAAAGTTTATTTTTATGGTGCCCAATCCCAGAGGATCTAGGTGCCTCACAGTCAAAACAAGCAAGAGAAATAAAATAAGCAGACAAATACAATTAAAATAACAGTAAAAATGGATAATACAATAAAATCCATAATTAGCTCAGTTAGAACAACTATACCAGGTCAGAGAACCACGTCTGGGAAGGCCAAAGAGAACAGATGGATCTTTAGATGACACTTAAAAGTCTCAACTGACAGGGCCACCCTGATGGATAGTGGCAGTGCATTCCACAGGACTGGGCCAGTGACACTAATTGCCCTGTGGCTGGCAGTTCTAGGTCTAGTCCTGGGAATCTCAAGGAGACCCCTGGAGGAGGAATGGAGGGAGCCAACTCAGGTGGCCAGTGTTAGAAGCCTAGTCAGATAGCCAGGACTAGTCTGTGTAGGGTCTTAAAGGTGAGTAAGCCCACTTTGAAGATAACCCTCCACCTGACCGGCAGTTCAGTGCAGTTCCCATAGCACCAGAGTTAAGTGACAGAACCTCAAAAGGCCTGGCAGTTGCGTTCTGCATGAGCTGCAATTGACAGAGGGTACCTCCTGAGATCCCAAAGTAGAGCATGTTCCAGTAATCAAGCCCGGACATCACAAAGGCATGGACTAGTGTGGAAAGGTTCTCAGGCAGAACCAGGGGTTTGATTCTGGCAGTGTTCCTCAAGTGGTAAAAATCACTTTGGAAGACAGATGACACCTGAAATTCAAATGTCAATCCATCGTCCAAGAACATGTCGAGATCTCGTACCCTAGTGGATGCCAGCAATGGTGTAGGCCCCAGGAAAAGACCTGTTGCCACACCAGAGGCACTCCTATCACACCCTCATCCCGGTTCCAACACTAGAACCTCCATCCAGTCGGAACCAGCTGGAGGACAGCCAATCATTATTCTTGGCCGGGCAGATATTAAGCACTTCCACAATGTCAGATGTTCCAGAGGCAAAGGACAAGTACAACTGGGTATCATCAGCATTGCAGTGAAAAACCACCTTGTACATCCTAATGAGCTAACCCAGGGGCAGCATGGAAGTACCACATCTGAATGGCAGCAAAAACAGCGACCTCCCCCACAGCAACACTGGGACACTGCCACAGAGCACCCCAATGAAATGCAGATCGACAGATATAACAGCGCAGCAGCACCCAGCACAGTGCCCACATTGTACACCATGGCGACCAGACACAGAATGCTGCACCAGAGACGGACACCACCAGTAGCAACCTGACAAAAGGAGTGCACTCCCTCACAGCAAAGGTGATACCTCTGGGCAGCAGGGCATCACAGAGGGTGGCAGCCCAACAGTAGTGGCAGACAAAGTGGCAAATGGGGCCATATGGGACTTGTATTACACAGCAGGCAGGGAACCACAGCCCACTGCAGATGGACATGTAGGGCAGATGCACAGAGAGGGGCACAGCACTACAGTGCTACCAGACATTACAGTATGGTGCATGACAGGCAGGGTGACAGTGGGAAACCGATCACAGTGAGGACTCCATGCACTGTGACTGGGACAGGGCAGACAGAGGTGGTACAGGCACGGTACCAGTGGCGGCACTGGGGGATAACACAGTGTGCTGACAGCAGCATCCCCCACCCATGCACCCCAGAGCTCACTCATGGAGGCTGCCATTCAATTACAGCACCAGCAGAGCTGACACTGTGATGGGTGAGTCACTCTGAATGGGATGTTGCTGCTGTGGCTGTTGGGCTCTTCTGCGTCAGGATTGTGGTGTCGCTGTGGGGGAGTCACTCTGACACTGTGCTTCCAGGCAGCATATACATTGCAAACAACATCGGTGACAAGCTTGATCCCTGAGGTACTCTGCATGACATGGGCCTCAGGGAGGAGGAGAAATTCACCATCACTACCCCTTGCTTCCTGCCAGCATTGGTAGGATTCAAACCAGCTGATGACAGTGCCAGCAAGCCCACAGTACTCTCTGAGATGACTGAGCAGCACAATGTGGTCTACAGTGTCAAAGGCTGATGAGAGATTGAGGAGAACAAGAACTGAACTGTCTCCCCTATCCCTCACCTTGAGGAGGTCATTGTGCACCCAAACTAATGCTGTTTCAGTGCTATGCTTGGCTCTGAAACCAGACTGGAGTGAAACCACAGCTGCTTAGAAAGAGCCAGCCAATAGCTGCCATATCAGTTGCCTCTGATGTCACAGTCAGTGAGGTCACAATGTTGATGATGTAGTGGGACAAATAGAATTAGATATGTCAGCTACCAGGCAGAGTGCTGTTCCACACATCCAACATAACACTATCACACAGAACACATAATGAGCAACAGGGAAAAGAAAAATTCTTCAGGAATAAAAAGTGACAACTAATTACTACTTACAATTTGTAACATTTTCCTACTAGCTACTAGCTCTTTAAGTTCTTCTTTAAGTTATCCTTTTTTTAAATCGTTGTGTTGAGCACTTTGTACAAGCAGTTAAACCACTAATGTTCTCCGTGTTCATGTTCAAGTCCTACTTTGCTGGCAGCCTCTCCGGTCCGAAAAAGGTTAGCAGTGTGGCCCCTGGGTTGTCTCTCCAGATGGTTTTGGGCTCCTTGGCTCTGTGGCCAGATCTCTTGCCTGGTTGAAACTCTCAACCTTCATGGCTTAACCTGGGCCTGTCTGTGTAGCAAACAAGGGTTTGTCAAAAGGCTCCATTTCTTCTGTGGAGTCCTTGAATCAGAAGAGGAAGAGTTAGATGTTTTATCTTTTGTTTTTTGGGGTTTTTGTAGCTTTGAGCATTTCCTCATGATAGTAATCAGAATTATTTGGAAGTGGGTCTGCAATGTGTGTTAGGTATGTGACTCCTACATAGCAACCATCTCAGATCTCCCCCTGACAAGCTCTCTCTGACATGAACCCATGCTGTTGCTTGTCCTGAAACCCATTTGCTTCATGGTAACCAACCATCTTTTCCATCAGAATGGCCTTCATCAGCTTACAGACAATGGAAGCCAAGCTGACCAGGGTTGTCCCTTGGCCAACATTTGTGCAGTGGAATCACATCTGCAGTTCTCCACTCCTGCAGCATTACCCCCATATCTAATGAGCTGTTGATCAGATCTGTTGGCAGACCCACCAGTTCCACCACAAGCTCCCTCAACACTCTTGGGTGCATGCTGTCCGGTACCAGGTCTTGTTTGCCTTCAGAGATAGGAGCCCTTTCCTAATCCTGTCTTCTGTTATCCTGTCCTCATTCATGTCCTTTCCTCCCCTTTTCCCCTCCCCTCACCCTCCCTTGTGGCACCGGAGCATCTTTTTCCATGGTAAAGACAAAGCGGAAGTATTCATTCCACACATCTGCTTTCTCTTTACTGCATTCCACCCACCCCTTCCCTCTTCATAACTTTATTTTGCCCACTTTCACATCCATTTTTTCATAAATCTACTGAAAGAAAGCTTTCTCTCTGATTCCTTCTGCAGTTTGTAGCTCCTTCCAAGCCTTGGACTGCCTGATCACCCTACCAGCCTCCCTAGCTTTCTCTTGGTAGTCCCCCTTATCCTCATTCCTTCAGGACCTCTAAAACATGATTGCAGCCTGTCCCACCTCCCTATTTACCCAGCTTTATCTCCTTGCTTTGGAGATTCCCCCTTATGCCTAAGGCAGGTGTAAGTGGTGGCCACAGTCCTTTCCCTGTTCACTGTCCACCTTTTATCTACCCCATGTCATTTTTAAGAATACCTTTATGTCTGTTCAGTATCTCTCCCATATTCCTATAATTATCCTGTTAGATAAACGGCCATGCTATAGTTCAATTTACCATACCAAAACTGAAAGAATATAACCCAAACAGTGACAGTTTCTAGCATACATCTTACAGAGCAGGGATTGCATCTGCCATTTATCTTTTCAGTTAAATTATGATATCATTGATTTAAATATTGAACTTTTTGCAAATTTATTACAGTAAACTTTAAAGAGCAACAGACGCCTCCTGGAGAGCTTTGAAAAACATTATTTCACATTAGCTCTGTATTTCTTCTCTCCATTATTCATTACTGATGTCAAAAGTATTACAACAGGCTCTTTGTTACTCAATTCACTTATTTACAACCTGATGTCCTAATACTCTGCTTGTAACATGACAGTTATTGCCATGTCAACAGACTGTGATGTCATAGCAGAGGATTATTCTTCAAGTGGGGAATACATTATAGGGACAGGTGAACTTTAGGGGATAATGGTCCTGTTTCCATATCAGTAAATGGGGGATGAGAATTCTGTTGGAGATTTATGAAATACAGGCTGCAGTGTGTTTAAATGTTATGTGTTTAACTCTTGCTGTGCCACAGACTGATATATCAGTACTGAATTCCTATACATTCTATTTCTGTCGGCAGTCTAAGGGTTAAAAGATTTCCAAGAGATGTCAGCAGTTCTTTAATGTGCAGTAATATCTATATCAAAATCTACTTAACTATGATTTGTTTTCTGCTATTTGTTTCCCATTATTGCTAATTATCAGAGATATATTATGTCTATTTGAATCCAGGCTTTCAACCTCATAACCCATTGATTTGAACAAGCCATAAAGTCATAACCCTAAATTGGTTGCAGTACAATCACATCCATGGGAACAAATTGTGATGACACAAATTTAAGATTTTGATGTCATCACATGCTCAAGCAATGAAACTATATTGAGGGAGAGCTTATGTTTAAAGACTAATACTTCAGTATTACTATTAATGGTATGGAAAAACAGCAATCTTAATGGATTACAGTGTACTATAGATATTCAATTATTTTAACTTTGTCAGACTATAAAACTAATTTTAATTAGAAATGCTTTCTGATTATAAAAATTAACACCTTTTAGATATACTCTGTCTGAAGTCTTTTATCATGTAAAAATGACCTCCAGAAAACTAACATGAGTAGCTGACAGAACCAGCCCAATTTTTAAATTACCACCATATAAATGCCTTAGTTTAGACTGTTTCTGGGGTCCTACGTTCTGACTAGCGTTACCACCTTTTAAGAAGCCCAAAGTGGGACATTTCTTACTGTAACATGATTTTTCGCAGGACAGTACGTAACCTTAACCAGTGCAACAGACTTGTTTTCTGTATGTAATCAGAATTAAGGCTAAGTATTGTAGTTTCTTGATTGCTTCTATGGTTTCATATAATTTTAATGTCTTTTAGTAAAGGTACTATAGTTTTCTACAAGATTTAGTGGAAAGGTAGAACACATTTTTTCCACTGAAAAGTCAGGACATGTAGTATTTTTCATATTTTTTTGCAGGACACAGCTGCCCAAATCAGGACTGTCCTGCGAAACTCAGGTCAGGTGGTAACCCTAATTCTGACACATATTATAATTATTGTTTTGTTCTGGGGCGTGTGTGCTCAAACAAATGTTCTCACATTAAATTCTTCAAACACACCTATGCACTGTTTTGTTTTAACCTGACAACTGTTACCGACTGACTCAGATAATATGTAAGTAATGCTTTTAACTGTTTTAACTTTGCAATGATGCAGAACATTCTGTAAGACATTGTATGATCTTATACTGTCTCATTTGCTGATGCTGTGATGTGGTTCTATGAACATGAGAAAAAGCTTTTGTTCTGGTGGAGAGCATCTGTTCTGAATGGCAAGACTAAGAAAAAAAAGCTTCCATTTCAAACTATTACCTAGCCTTATTTGTTACAAGGTACTGGGAGTGTTATCACATACTTTTATTTTCTGAGTCAGTGTAACTACTTTAATATAGTCCAAGCTACATGAGGTTACACAATGAACAAGCTGCAAAACTGAGAGCTTGCACATTGCATGAACTCTTTAGGAATGACTGTCATATTAAGTAATCTAAGTTTGCTTGATATGGCATTGTTTTATATTGCCAACCAAAATACTCCCAAAGTTCCATTTTTGAAAATGATAAGTTTTCATTCCACTGGTCTTTAGCTAGACTGATCACATAAGCATGAGTGTTACATTACCTGAGGTCTTAAAATGACATTCTGCATTTTCACAAATACTATACATTTTCTGAAACATCATACTAAAAAAACAGGCAAGAATGTCATGGATAACTGTAAAGTCAAAACACTTTCATATGTTTTTATATAATTACGCAATATCCTTAATTATTCAAAAACATGATGTTAGTAGTTTTTTTTTAATTAATGCATCTTGCTATTCTGTAATCTGTAATTCTCATGTTTACTCACTTGTAATGGAAACTCCGTAAGGATGAATACATATATGTATATAATAAGCAGCTAAATCTGACACTGCATAACACAGTGCAGCACGCAGTTTTAAAATAGAATTCTTAAATATTTTGTTTTTGAGCTGCACACTTGTGGAACTGTGGGAATTTAGCTCTTAAAGTTTTAAGCACAAAAAACATCAAAATGTAATTTGAGAAGGATTTGAATAGAAACTCTAAAAATTGGTCATTATGCAAAAACAAAGAAACAAATAAATAAACCAGAAGCCTAATGATATTTGATTAAACTTTTGACAGCAAGGAAAAAAGAGGTACTGCAATCTCTTTATGAGTCACTGGTGAGGCTACATCTGGAATACTGTGCTCAGTTCTGAAGTCCCAACCTAAGGATCCTGAGGAAGGTGGGAGACATTGTAACACAAGGTGAACAAGATGATTCAGAGCCAACAAGGCAGATCTAATGAAGACTGTCACCAGGCACTGAACGTTTACTTACTGAAGACTGGGGATAACTGGAGGATATGATCGAGACCTTCAAATTCTTGAAGGGAATAAACAATGTGAACTATGGGAAACTATTAAGCAAAAGTACAGAGTCAAGAATCTGAGATCACGAGTGTAAACTGGCAGAGGAAGGATTAGAGGGAATGTGAGGAAGCTCAGTTTAATAGAATGGGTGGTAGAGCCATGGAACAGTCTTTTGGCAGATGCATTGGTTGCCAAGACCATAAATGATTTCAAGTATGGTGCTGGCAGAGTGAAGGGTTTAGCAGTTTCGCAGGTTGGTAACAGAAGGGAGGAGAGCAGGGAGTTAGACTAGGAGGGATAAAACCCTATATGGACAACAGGTCCAAGGGCAGATATGAAACTCCTGGCAGACTAGATGGACCTTGGGTATTTTCCTGCCATCATTGTCAATATTTTTATATTTTGAAACTTGTTTCAAGGGGGCTAAGTAAGACCAAAACAGTGAAGTAAAAACAGTCAACTCTGTATTGTGCTTTACTGTGCTATACTAACCTTCACAGTGCTTAATACTGTACCAACAATTCCTTACCAACTAAATGTGTTACTAATGTAGCTGTAGGATTTGTAGCTTGACAAAGAATGTGACCAGGAGAAGTTTAGGCTAGTCAGTTGGCCTGGATGGTCAGATGGTTGAGCAATGGGGCTATATTCCACAGGTCAGGGTTTGATTTCCTGTTCAGCCTCATTATTCATTTCTTATTGAAATTTTACTTGAGGTTCATAGCAGTTGCTAATACTGCAGCCAGAGTTTTCTCACTTTCTAAATTACTCCTAGCTCTAGGGTTTTCAGTTTGAGAAAGAAGGAAAGCTCAGGCTCTTAATACCTACCTGACAAATTCACTTATTTGACAGCTTACCAAGTAAAACAGTGAGACCATTTCCAAAGACCTGGGTCCAAATCCCACTTAGGTCAGTTTTTCTTCTCTCTACAATTCCTGCTTACAATAAAGCACAGTTGAAAAAATACACAACTCATTTTCCATACTTGCCACAAGGGTTGCTGAGCACTGTTGGATACAAGGAGCAAAGCAGAACTATTGGGTATAGACATGGTACAAAAGCTATTTTGTCTGGTACTGAAAATTCTACTACTTTTTCCAAATCTAGTTTCTCTCTCTCTCTCTCTCTCTCTCTCTCTCTCTGTCTCTCTTTCTCTCTCTGGTTAATTCTAGAGCAAAAATATCTTATGAAATGCAGAAAAAATGCAACTACACTCCACTAGAGTGTTTAACTGCACAGAGGAAGCTTACAACTATTTATTATTGCTCAAGGGAGCACTTCTGACCAATTGGATCACTTTACTACTCTGTGCGTGAGACACTCTTATTCTGTAAAGAGTGTTTTTCTCCCATCAGTATACCCACTGAGATATATGGTTTTGATGCTTTAATGGTTGCTGCTTTTTTGCCTTCACCACCATGAGAAAAGTAAATGACCCAGTGAAGTGCCCTGCTATTAACCATTAATAAGGTGTGCTTTCATCATTGTGATACATCCACAGTATGAATTCAGATTTTACAGTCAAAAAACTAACATTAATAAAAGAGATATTAAAGTCAGTGCTAGTGATAGCCATCTTTACTGACCGGAGTCATTAATTACACAATTAGTATTAAAAGCTGATTTATAGCTATCTAAGGGAATTGAAAATATATTGAAAGAGAAAGTGAGGATCTTAGAACATATTATTGCTAAACAAACTAAAAGAAAACTATGACTAACAAATGCTGTTGCAGTAAAGTTGTAAGAGTACCAGTGCTGAAATTCTTAGAACAGCTGAACCATTCTCCTTCAGTCATGGTTCTGCCACTGTAAGATTACATGTGAGATCACTCTCAATAACTGAAAGAAAGCTGTCAGGGATAAACATATACAGTACAATAATGAAAAAAATGTAGCATCTCCAGACCCAATACTAAAAGCTGATGAACAATCTAAAAGAGGAGAATAACTTCAGTATAAAACAAGGTGCAAATCCACCTAACAGATGATTTAGGAACAGGTACATATGGATCATTTTGAAGAATTAAACTAATTTCTGAAAACAGTAAAACTAACAACAGCTGCAAATCAGTACAAATGTCCTGCCCCTTTTAAAGCCATGAATTGTTATTCTCTGAAATATTGCCCTCTGATCAGCTAATAATCATTTTAAGCATGGCCACCACATTTTTTAACCAAAATGTTACTGTGTGTTTACATTTGGTGTCACATTGCATGCCATCACATGTTTCATATCCCCTACATGTCTAAGCATTTCTTTATGTTTTACCTGAAAACCAGTCTTCCTTTCCAATGAAAAATCCCTTGCTAGTGCATTGTTCTCTCTGTTTCAGTTTCTATGTTCAAGGTGGAATAATATATCCTACCATGTGAAAATCATGCATTTTAAGTGGAGATAACATGCTCACTGTGGTACTGTATAAATCATGCCCTGACTGGAACTTACATTTTTATATCAACTCTTTGTTAAATACCAGGATTTAGTCACCAAATCTATTCTCCCCTGGTGTGGCATATGTAAGTAAAAACACACAAGATGTACAGCATGTATATACTCTGGTATACATACACACCAAGGGAAATCTTCTACTCTGGTATACATACACACCCCAAGGGAAATCTTTCTTTCTTTCTTTCTTTCTTTCTTTCTTTCTTTCTTTCTTTCTTTCTTTCTTTCTTTCTTTCTTTCTTTCTTTCTTTCTTTCTTTCTTTCTTCCTTCCAGAAACATGGACTTCACAGGTATTACCTATTTTAGCCACATCTAGGGACAGTAAGTACAAGTCAATTTCAAAATTTTCTATCATTAATGAATCAAATAACAAATACAGTAAAAAAATACAATAAAGAGACTGGAGGTAATCATATCTGATGAACTAAAGGTGGCCAGGCAGTGCGACAAGGCAGTCAGGGGGGCTAATAGGATGCTGGGATGCATAAGGAGGGATATCAACAGCAGAAAGAGGGAGGTGGTGTTGTCTCTTCATAGCTCGATGGTAAGACCACACCTAGAATACTATTTCCAGTTCTGGAGATTGCATCTCTGGAAGGACATAAAGTGGAGGCAGTCCAGAGAAGGACAACTAAAATGGTACAGGGTCTACATGACAAGCCCAATAAGGAGAGAATAAAGGACCTCAATATGTATATTTTGGAAGAGAAGAAGAGGGGATATGATAGAGACCTTTAAATACCTCACAGAGGTAAATAAGGTACAGGAGGGAAGAATTTTTCAGAAAAAAGGTTTTCAAGAACAAGGAGACATACTATGAAGCTGGAAGGGGGTAGATTCAGGACAGATGTGAGGAAGTACTTTTCTACAGAAAGAGTGGTGGATTCTGGGAACGGCCTTGCAGTGGAAGTGGTGGGGCAAAACAGTGGTGGGGTTCAAGAATGCATGGGATAGGCATAAGGGGCTCATAGTGGAATGGAAGGGGGGAGGAAGAAAGAACTGTAGGTCAAGAAGGGTCTGCAGTGATAATGTAGGTATGGAAAAATGGCAGACTTGGTTGGCCAAGTGGTTTTATCTGCCATCAAATTCTATGTTTCTGTGTAAATGTATTTAACGTGAGCTGGCTCACCCAAACTGGGAAATCCAAAAAGAAAAGGCATAGACAGACCAATCTTCTTTCACCCTCCAGTTTTAATTTCTTTTTGAGCTGCAGAGTATTTTTCTTGCTAATACCAACATTTTCAGACTGTATTTTGTCTCTTCATCAGGGCAATGTGGTTATAATAATTGGTTACTCTCTAGTTTTGATGTTCAATATTCAATTTAAAATGTTAACATAACATATGAATGGAGTGGATCAATCTCTATATCACCTCACAGTCTGTGGTAGAGGGCTTCAATTAATATTATACAATATTTCCAGTATATCAACAAATAAACCACTAAATATAATTACTTTTAATCTTGTATTTTATCTTTTCCATAAAATATCATTCTATGTCAGTCTTTGAAACATATACTCCTCTTCAGTGCATTTATATACCAGACCATGTGAAAAAGGTAATCAAAAATGATCCCTCGATACACCTGTGGGTGAGTGCTCTTAGTGCTACAGCTAGTGAAAGTTGAATGCACTTTTTTAAATTTCGACAAGGCTTTCAATATCTGATATTTAACCATAAAAATAAAACACTATTTTGTATTTCATTCTAGCAAAAGTAAAAATTAAGCTGGGTATATAAACTCACTGAAGAGGACAGCTGGGACAGTTCAAATGAAGTAAGGCAGTTTTGAAGTGTTTGCTATAAAATGTTTTGAAGTTAACCAAACACAGAAAGCATGAACTGATTAAAAATAGTAGTCAATGGGGGTGGCATGGCTTGACCAGACAAGATGGTGGTTGCCTCTTAGAGCTGCTCCCTTGGGCATTGAACTTCAACAGCTGTATTGACATCGGGACTGGCTGAAATCCATGCAACTGTGGACTGAACATTAAGGGATCTTCATGGCTTCACAAAAATCATTAAAGAAGTAGGCACTTCTGAATTTTGAAGCTGTAACAGCACAACAAAATGCTATGGATTCTACACAGGCAGGCCGTGCCTGCACAAGAGGAATGGCATCAGGTGGGAGCCTTGTGGCGGACCCGAATGATCGCCAGTTAATTTCCATGATCACAGATATGCAGAATGAGATGAGAGCCGGGTTTGAAAATCTTTTGGCACAAATCACACATTTGCAGAGCACCATACATCTGCTCTCTGAGACTGTGGGGGTGTATGCCACGAGACTGACAGATGTGGAGGAGCACATCAACGACCTCGAGGACAAGATGGGTGTGCTGTCAAGAGACAAAAATCTATTATTAATTGCCATGGCTGACCTACGGGGTTAAAAGCAATGAACAGTAGAATAAAAGCTAGTGATCTAATATAAGTTTTGTGGGCTTGCCGGAGGGTCTGGAGGGGAAAGATCCTGGGCCCATAGTGCACCATCTTCTGGTGGAGAAATTGCATGTGAGGGAGTGTGCTTTCTCATTTGAAATAGAGAGAGCACACTGCATGGGTCGCCAGGTGGCCAGCGATAGCCATCCTTGTCATTTTCTAATAAAATATCTTCATTGGACCCATCCCTTCTGAAAAATCCCCAGTATTGGGAGACAATGCTGGAGGGTATTGTTGAGTATCTAAGGTTCAATAGGGTGGGGGACACCTCCTACTCAACTAGGTGGGAAGCTCTTAATGCTGTCATCAGAGGGCTGTCAGTCACATTCTTTAGCCAGCAGCATAAGTTGCAGAATGCTGAGAAGCCAGGGCTTGAGGCAAAAATTGCAGTGATGGAAAGAGATCACATGACGAACTCTGGCAGACCTTTTCACTGTAGGTTGCAAAGATTAAAATGGCAGCACAACACCCTGACGACCAATAAGATGGAAAGGGCTGTTCTACTATCCCAAGAAAGGCAGTATTTTGATGGGGACAAGAAAGGGAAGCTGTTGACTTGGCAGCTTAAGAGTAAGGAGGGTGCCAGGGCCATATCACAAATTCAGGATGAATCCGGGGGAATCAGTTCTAGTTTGGAGATCATTGGGAAAGTATTTTGTGATTTTTATAGATCACTATATACTCAGGAGGAGTGTCCCAACCCAGGGCAGTTGGATGATTTCTTTGCTAAAGCCCGAATCGGGTCCCTTGATTGTGACACAGTTAACAATGTTAATAGACCAATAGGGGTAGAGGATATGCTTGATGTAATCTGGGTGCTTGGGGGGGGGGCTCTGGGCTCTGATGGCCTCCTTTTTGATTTTAAAACACATTCACAGCAGACCTGATTGAGCTGTTCTCCCTTGTGGTCCAAGACAGTCTTGATGCAGGGATGTCACCACTATCACTGTGCTTCCAAAACAGGGTAAGGATCTGCTAAAATGCACCTCTTATTGGCCAATATCACTACAAATGGTGGACTATAAAATTATAGCTAAAATTGTGGCCACTAAGTTGAAACCTATATTACAAACAATAGTGCATATAGATCAAGTGGGTTTCATTAAGGAGAGACATGGAAAGTCCAATGTGCAGAAGGCTCTTAATATTATAAACAAATGGTACAGAACATCTGCTGGCCATGAAGTAGCAATCCTTACCCCGGATATGGAAAAAGACTTTGACTGGGAGGATTGGACTTATTTGTTTGATACCTTGCATAGGTTCCAATTAGGTGACCAGTGTATCAAATTGGGTGGGCACCTTGTATCAAGCACCTAAAGCACAACTTGTGATCAACGGAGGTTTGACCACACTCTTTGCTTTAACCCATGGCATGAGAAAGGGTTGCCTGTTGTCTCCACTACTGTACGTGCTGGTGTTGGAGCTACAGTCAGCTACAATAAGGGAGTACCAGGGAATCCAGTGGTTCAGGAGAGGGGATCAAGATGAATTTAAGTTAGTGTTATTCACTGATGACATTCTCCTGTTCATGCACAATCCCACCCAGAGAATACCTCACCTGCATGAACTGTTGGAGGAATTTTGGAAACTGTCAGGCCATAAAGTGAACTGGTCAGAAAGTGAGCTCCTGCCAGTGGGGAAAAGGGAATGGGCAGCTCATACAAACAATTCCATGGGAATACCAGTAGTTAAACCAATAAATATCTGGGGGTTCACCTGTCATGCTCAATGACTGATTCATATAAGAGTAATTATAAACTATTATTGAGTTCCTAGATCCTGCGCAAGGGAAAGGTGTAAGTTCGGTAAGGCCAGAAAACCCTGCTGGTGGACTCGGGAGGTACAGGAGGTGGTGAGGGAAAAGAAGGCGGCCTACAGGTGCTTCAAGTGCTCAAGGAGTAAAAGGGATCAGGAGGAATATGAGCGGACAGCCAAGAGAGTCACCAGGGTGGTGAGAACAGCTAAGGCAAAAAAGGAGCAGTCCTTGGCCAGTGAGATCCGGAGGGGACAAGGGGTTCTTTAGATACATAGGGAAAAAGGAAAGCAAGGGGCAGATCAGCAAGATAAGGGTAGGGATGGTTGGGCACAGGAGGCAGGAGTCAGGAAGAAGTCATAAATGAGTACTTTGCCTCAGTTTATATCCAGGGGATGGAGGGGCTATCTCTTGCGAGGGGAGCAGGGACAAACCGGAGCAAGGGGTGAGACTGGTAGAGACCAAGGGCCCTGATGGGTCTGGGGAAAGGGAGAGGCCACCACAGACAGATGGGAGCCCAGCAGTGCATGGTGAAAAGGGGAAGGACGAGGCTGAAATCCTAGTAGAGAGAGTAAGGGAAGCCCTCAGGTCCCTTCAGATGGAGAAATCACCTGGGCCTGATGAGATACATCCCAGGGTGCTGAGGGAACTGGCAGCTCTCCTGGCAGTCCCTCTAGTGGAGCTTTTCAACATCTCTCTGAGGACTGGATGGGTGCCCCAAGACTGGAGGGTGGCCCATGTCATGCCGATCCACAAGGGAGGATCAAGAGAGAAGGCAGGAAATTGCAGGCCCATTAGCCTGACATCGGTGGTCGGCAAGGTGATGGAGGGTATTGTCAAGGAAATGCTGGGGGGTTACTGGAGCAAACTGGGTATTTGGATGATAGGCAGCATGGCTTTGTCAAGGAGAGATCATGCCAGACAAATCTTGCTGAGTTCTATGGCTGGGTGACAAGGAGCCTGAACCAGGGTAGGCCAGTGGACATCCTCTTTCCGGATTTTAGCAAGGCATTTGATTTGGTACCCCACAGTGGCCTGCTGGCTAAGCTGAAGGAAATGGGGGTAGGGAGACAGTTGCTAAGATGGATAGGAAATTGGCTCACTGAGAGTACTGAGAAGGTGGTGGTTGGAGGGTTAGCCTCATACCAAAGGTGGGTTACTAGTGGGGTTCACCAGGGATCAGTGCTTGGGTCACTCCTGTTCAATGCCTATATCTCAGACATCAGGAGGGGGATCAGGAGTGATATGATTCTCTTTGCAGATGACTCAAAGCTAGGTGCAGTGGTGGATGGAGAGGAAGAGAGGGTGGCCTTGCAGGAGGACCTGGAGGCTCTGGAATGGTGGTCAGGAAAATGGAAACTAAAATTCAATGCAGGGAAGTGCAAGGTTCTGCACCTGGGAGTCAGAAATCCAGGCCAGAGGTATACCCTGGGAGGAGACATGATTCAAGTCACGGAGGGTGAGGCACCTGGGGGTAGTGGTATATGTCAAAATGAACAACTCGGAGACCTGTAGGAGGGCAGTGGCAAGGGAAAATAGGATGCTGGGATGCATTGCCAGGGGGATTACCTCCAGAAAGTGGGAAGTGATCCTTCCATTGTACAAGTGCTTGGTTAGGCCACACCTCCAGTACTGTGCACAATTTTGGAGACCACCTTTAAAGAGGGACATTACACTCCTAGAGAGAGTCCAAAGGAGGACAACCAAAATGATCTGGTGTCTGGGGGAGAGGACCTATGAGGAGAGGCTCAAGAAGCTCGACATGTACACCCCGGAGAAGAGGAGGGACGGGGGGGACATGATAGAGGTCTTTAAGTACATGAAAGGGATCAATAAAGGAGGCCCAGTCTGGATGCTCCAAAGGAAGGAGGGTGGGGCAACAAGAGGTTATGGGTGTAAGCTGGAAAGGGGCAGGCTCAGAGGGGCAAGGAGGAGATGTTATTTCACTGAAAGGGTGGTGGGGCCATGGCATGCACTGCCTAGGGAGCTGGTAGAGATGGAGACTGTGGATGAGTTTAAGAGGGGATGGGACAGGTACAGGGGGAGGGTAAATCTGACCAGGCATAATACAGGTGGAACATCTGGGACTGGGAACAGTATAACCCAAGGGGAAGGGGGGGACACCAAAATCGGCCCTCAGTCGGGTGCTGAAAATCAAGCAGACTCGAGAGACCATTAGGCCTATTATGCTTTCATTTTAGTATGTTAGTATGTTATGTTAGTTCACTTAAAGCAGACCATGCTAGATAGTATAGCCTCCCCTTATCAGTGATGGGAAGAATCAAAGTGGTCAAAATGTGCATGTTGCTCAAATGTCTATACCTGTTCCAGGTGTTACCTATTTGGGTACCCTTAACCTTTTTCAAGGCTGTTGATTCCCTGGTCATAGGTTCATCTGGAACAACAAACAGGCCAGGATTAAAAAAACTGTTCTGCAGAGATCAATGGAGGAAATGGGGTATGCCCTCCCCCAATTTCACTTTTATTATTGGGAAGCCCAGCTAGCCTTT
The DNA here is from genome assembly GCA_016271365.2 of Neoceratodus forsteri. Lineage (NCBI taxonomy): Eukaryota > Metazoa > Chordata > Ceratodontiformes > Ceratodontidae > Neoceratodus > Neoceratodus forsteri. Next base: position 677,476,916 of record CM057453.1, on the reverse strand, counting down.
CTTCCCCCTATCATTAATGCACGCACTTCTGACTGGCTTTTAATGGAAGAAGATAACCTTGGAGTTTCACTCCAGTATGGTCTTTTATCTCCTGCATTGTCAGGTGGACATACACCTCAATGACCAATCCTTCACTCTAAATCTGTGTAGAATTTGACAATGCACACATCAATTTATGTAACATTCCACAGCGATGTCTCCCTTTGCCTTGCTGATTACCACTTTCAAGAACCAAAAGAACTATAATGTGTTTGTACACTAGGCCCTTCTGAGGTGGTCATACCTAGGGGTCCACACAGTGGGGTCCCTATATGATAATGCCCAGGTAAGATCCATTTTAGAGTTGAAGTCCACTTTCAAGCTTCCTAAAGGGAATTTTTTTGTATGTCTGAGACTACGCCAGTGGCTTAGAGCCACTGCCCCCAGGTACACCAAAATCACAGGCTCTGTTCTTGAGGAGTTGCTGTATTGTCCACCTCCTAATTGCAAAATTACTTCCACATTATATAATATACTAATTGATCATGGACCAATAGCTACCACTGAGATTAGAGCAAAGTGGGAAAATGACTTGTGGCTGCCTATATCAGATCGGGGTGTGGAAAGGGGCATCTCATCATTACAAGCAGGGTGCCCACTCAAATCGATTGCACCAAATACAGTTGTTCTTCCTCCACCACATGTAAATTACTCCTCTTAGACTACACAGATTTGATACAAAACAAATCTCCCATGTGCCCTGAGTGTAAAATTGAGGATGGTGACTTCCTGCATATGTCTCTCACATGTATTCTTATGGAGACATTCTGGGCAACTGTGCATACAATTATCAATCTGTGTTAAGGGTTTCCCATCATGGGCACTGGTGGAGTTGATGATTGGAGCAGTCCCCACTGCCAGCATACCCCAAGATTCAAGGAAACTGTAGGATCTAGCTTTACTGAATACAAAAACAAACTATTGCACAAAACTGGTTAAGCGCTAGCCCACCCACTATTGCCCTGTGGAGCCAAAACCTCCTACACTGTTTGAAACTTCAGAAGGCACAACATAAGGCCAACAGGAATCACACTGTCTTCCACGAGTTGTAGATACCACTTGTGTCTGCTATAGAGGATGGTATATTCCCAGTATAACATACCTGGCTGGGTGGGAGGTGAGTGTCACTTGGGTGTCTTGGTGTGTGTGTGTGGGGGTTTCTGCTGATGTGCTCATTTTGAAGTTGCATCCAGTGAGAGACCTGTCCTGTACATTGCAGTCACTCTCTACGCTATCAGCCTGATGTTCACATTGTCAGTGTTATTGATTAAGACAGGATTATACCTCACTCTATTCATTGTATGCTTGTTGTATATGATCTCCGAAAATTGCATTATTGTACAACTTTTGCTTAGATACCTTCCTTGTAAGTTGTATGTACATTATACCACCTTGTTATAAATACATTTTACAAAAAATAGTAGTCAATTATATTATTTCTCAGTAGAAAAAATATCAAAAAGTATTGAGAATGTTTATAGTCTTTCTTACAGAAAAAAATGAAATGCAGTGTACTGTATTTAGTATAATGAATAGTACAGAAAGATGCACTAAAGGTTATAAACAAGATGTTACAATATTCTACTGTATATTCTTCTAAGATAAAGATTGCAGCTAGAAGTGGCTTTTGGAGTTGCACCAGGGTCCTGCACTGCCATGCTAATTGAATCAGTAATTGAAGCTAAAGGGTAGCTGGGACCTATTCTCAGTCCCAACTTAAACCATAAACACTGCTTTCTAGCTTGAAATAAAAATGAGCATACATGGAATCGATGAACCAATTTGTGCTTTGCTTTATTCAGTGCATACAACAATGTATTTCTTATTTATTTTTTTATTTATTTAAATAAAGTTGGTGACTGGGAGAGTCACACTGAGGCAAGGCTCATTTCCACGTGCAACCCGGGGAAAGGGCAGTAAGGGAGGCAAAATACAACAACAGTAAGGCAGAATACAATAGTTCAGGTACAGACACTGAGAAACAGGATCAATAACTGGGATATAATACACTTTATACAAGTAAATACCAAACAAATACATAATAGTTGTGTTCAAAGGAACATATGAAGTTGTTTTTCAGCACAGTGTGGAGGAGCGCAGCCATCAACAAAGATATGTTATCAGGTTGAGCTCAAAGAAATGCTAGGAAAATGGGGAGAGGGAAATGGGGAGAGGAAGGAGAACAGTATCAGGAGTGGGGACTGGAGAGAGGATAACATGTACAAGAGGATGGAGGGAGTGAGAGGGCATGTTTAATGGAGTGAAGTGATGGTGACAGACACAGAGTGGAGGGCAGTGAGTTCCCTATATGGGGAAGGTGGTAAGAGAATGCCACCTGACTGGAGTTAGAGTGGGGATGGGGAGTCGAAGTCTGAGAATCTCTGGAGTGAAGATGGTAAGAGTGGGAAGAGGAGAAATGAGAGAGGAGAGGTAAGGAAGAGGGTTCCAGTTTTGCCATTTTTGCCTTGAGGGAGAGAGGAGACCTGACCTGGAGGGGTCCCCCCCCCCATCCTCGCCATCGCATCGACGACTCGCGCCTCCAAGGCTAATCTCCCGAGTGGAGGTGCCGGCTTGACTGGCAAGCTCCGGCGGGCCTCCTCGGGACCCAGTCTGATTTCCAGCACCAAAAGGACAAAGAACCTGCCCCTGCTGCTTGCAGGAGAACTGTTAGCAAAGCTGAATCTCCTACCCGGCAGCATCCTGCAGTCCAGCGGCGATCCCTGCTGTAGCGACGGTGAGCGGACAAAACTCCGATGGACTTTTGTTTCAATTTTGGCACCTAAACTGCCTCGTCCACTGTGCCCTATGATTGGCTGTTGCCACCGCCTCCTCCCGAGCCTCCTGACTTAAGACGAGCTCCCCAGCTAATTAGAACTGAGGTTAGAGCAGTCAGGCAGAGGGCACATCCTGCAGATCCTATTCCACTCAAGAACTCATATGCCACACTGGCAAACGAGGACAACCAAATAGAGTACCCAGAGAAGTGGAAAGGATGTGGAGGTTAGCCAAGGAGGTGACCTCAGCGGGGAAAGCAGTGGACCCCAGAGGAAGAGGAAGTGAATCCTGGTGGGGACTCCATCATAAGAGGATCCAGCTAGGAAACACAGGAGGGGAGGACAGAGGGTGAGGTGCCTACCAGGTGCCATGGCATGGAGGGATGGAAGGAAGATCCTGGGGATCACTGGGAAGGCAAGATGGGAGGGTGAGCTGGATGTTATTATCCACCTAGGTACTAATGACCTGGCAAATGGGGAGCCAAAGGAAGTTCAGGAAGAGTTTAGGAAACTGGGAGGGGTCTCAAGCAAGTAGCTACTTCTGTCACTTTCCAGTACAACCTGTGAGAGGCAAGGAGAGCATAGGAGTGCATGCACCAGGAACTTTAACTCATGGTTGAAGAACTGGTGCTGTGAGGAAGGGTTTGGATTCTATTGTGACTGGGGACCCACCTGGAGGGATGGAGGTTTGTTCAAGCCTGACGGCCTGCATCCATCCTGGAGGGGAATCCAACACTCAATGATAAGTTTAAATGCTACATTGACAAACATTTAAACTAGCAAAGGGGTGGCAGCAGCCAAGGGAGGGTACTTCTACTTGCTCACCCCCAGCTAGCAGTAGAACCAGTGAACCAGAGGAGTGGCTATCTCTGCAAAGCAGTGTGCAAAGATGGAGATTAGTGCCCAAGAGGTGGATAAGCAGAAAAGGGGCAAAATTCAGCAGAAGGGCAGACAGCAAGGAGAACCAGGAATAAATGACAACCAAGGAAGGGGCTGGAATAGAACAGTGAAGCAGTCTAGGAGGTCAAATCATGGAAAGCCATGTGCAAATGCCAGGAGCCTTAGCAACAAGATGGAAGATCTGGAGGCTGTCATGGTACAGTCAGACCTGGACATTGTGGCCATCACTGAAACCTGGTGTAATGATAACCATGACTGGGAGATGGCCATACCTGGCTACAACATATTCAGAAGAGACAGAGCAGGCAGGAAGGGAGGAGGAGTGGCACTGTATGTGAAAAATGACATAAGGCCACAGAGATCCAGGAGGAACAAAATGGGGGAGAGATACTGTGGGTTAAGCTGGAAAGGAAAATGGGGTCAGCCATCCGCACAGGTGTGGTCTATAGACCACCAGCCCAGGAGGAAGAAACAGATAGGGAGCTGATGCTAGCCATCCAAAGGATGGCAGACAAGGGTGAGGTAGTACTGGTTGGAGACTTCAATATTCCAGACGTGGACTGGAGCACCCAGCAGCAGCATCAACTAGGAGCAGATTTATCCTGGACTCCTTTCAGGGTGCCTTCTCAAGCAACTGGTCATGGAACCAACTCGGCAGAAGGCAATACTGGACCTTGTGCCCACAAATAGGGACAGTGTGATGGGGGTAACTGTGGGGGAGCACCTGGGTAACAGTGACCACCAGTCATTGTGGTTTGAAATCACAGAAAGAGCAGAACCAAACCACACAAAAACACGTCTCCTGGATTTTAGGGGGGCAGACTTTGGGAAAATGGGGAAATACTTGAAAGAGGCATTAAGGGGAATGGGACAGGAATCAAGGGTTGAGGAACAGTGGGCAGTATTTAAAATGGGGATTACAAGAACAACAGAATTATGCATTAAGCAGGTTAGCAAGAGGAAAAAGAAGAGGAGACCATTATGGTTTTCAAAGAGGTAGCAAAGAAAGTGAAAGCCAAAAAGATTGCATTCAGGCAATACAAAAAGACACAGGCAGAAGGGATAGGAGAATACCAGGAGAAGCAAAGGGAGGTAGGGAGGTCAGTAAGGGAAGCCAAAGCTCAGACAGAAGAACACATTGCAAAATCAGTGGGTAAAGGGACAAAACCTTTACAGGTACATAAGGAAAAAGAAAGACAAAGGGAGGATAGTGAGACTGAAGGGGAGGATGGGAGCCCGTGGAGGATGACAACAGTAAAGCTGACATATTGAACAGGTATTTTGCTCAGTCTTTACTGAGGAAGAGGGGTGTAATGGGTCTGAAGGAGTACAAGGGTGAGAATGGTGCAGAAATGGACACAAGTCCCTTTACACGAGAAAGGGTCCGAAGGAACTGGAAGTAATAAGAGTTGATAAAGCAATGGGGCCAGACGGGATGCACCCTGGGTACTTAAAGAACTAAGAGAGGTGGTGGCTGATCCTCTGGCTATCCTGTTTAGCCGATCACTGGAAACAGGGGGAGGTACCCAAAGACTGGAGGACAGCAGATGTAGTCCCCTTATACAAAAGTGGGAACAAAGAGGAAGCAAGGAATTACAGACCAGTCAGCCTCACCTCGGTAGTGGGGAAGATCATGGAAGCACTACTGAAGGAGAGATTGGTGGAACATTTGGTTGTCAATGGACTACAGGACCCAAGGCAGCATGGTTTCACCAGGGGGAGGTCATGTCAGACCAACCTCGTTGAATTTTTTTGACTGGGTGACTAGGGAGGTGGATCAGGGGAGGGCAGTGGACATGGCCTATCTGGACTTCAGCAAGGCCTTTGACACTGTGCCACATAGAAGACTATTACACAAACTGGGGAATATGGGTGTGGGCAGGACAGTAGTGTGGTGGGTAGGTAACTGGCTGGGTGGCAGGACACAGAAGGTGGTGGTAAATGGCTGTCACTCCACAGAGGGAAGAGTGACCAGTGGGGTACCACAGGGATCAGTGCTGGGACCGGTCCTATTCAACATCTTCATCAGTGACATTGAGCAGGACCTAGAAGGCAGAATTTCACTGTTCGCTGATGACACAAAGCTCTGTAACAGAGTAGACACACCAGAGGGTATAGACAGAATGAGAAGCGACCTGCAGAAACTTGAAGAATGGTCAAGGGTTTGGCAGTTGAAATTCAATGCAAAGAAGTGCAAGATAATGCATATGGGGCACAAAAACCCTGGCACAATATATCAGTTGGGGGGTGAGGATATAGCATGCACCAAGCAGGAAAGAGATCTTGGGGTTGTCATCTCTGATGACCTCAGGTAGGAAACAGTGTCACAAGGCAGCAGGTAAAGCAAATAGGATGCTGGGATGTATAGGCAGGGGCATCACCAGCAGGAAAGGAGGTCATAATTCCGCTATAAAAGACATTAGTGAGGCCCCACCTGGAGTACAGTGTACAGTTCTGGAGACCATACCTAGAAGGACATAGACAGGGTAGAGAAGGTTCAGAGGAGGGCAACAAAGATGGTGCATGGATTGCATCACAAGTCCTATGAAGACAGGTTGAAGGAACTGAACATGTACTCCTGGAGGAGGAGGAGAGAGGGGATATGATAGAGACATACAAGTATCTTACAGGGAGGAACAGGGTGCAGGAAACACTATTTTAAGCGAAAAAGATGTTCCAGGACTAGAGGGCATGGGATGAAGTTGGAGGGAGGACGATTCAGAGGAAACATGAGAAAGAATTTCTTCACAGAACGGGTGGTGGACAAGTGGAACACCCTGCCAGAGGAAGTGGTGGGGGGCTGAAACAATCACGGGATTTAAGAATGCATGGGATAGACATAAAGGAATTCTAGAGGTCAGGGGTAAGGGGAAACAGACTTCTAGGAAAACAAACTGAACTTACAAGCTCAAATAGGCAGACTGGGTGGGCCATAGGCCCTTATCTGCCGACACTGTCTATGTATCTATGTATCTATGTATCTATGTATCTATGTATCCTCTTGTCATTTTTTGCCTCGGAGGGGAGAGAGGGAGACCTGACCTGGAGGGTCCCCCCTCCTCGCCCTCGCATCGACGACTCGCGCCTCCAAGGCTAATCTCCCGAGTGGAGGTGCCGGCTTGACTGGCAAGCTCCAGGGGCCTCCTCGGGACCCAGTCTGATTTCCAGCACCAAAAGGACAAAGAACCTGCCCCTGCTGCTTGCAGGAGAACTGTTAGCAAAGCTGAATCTCCTACCCGGCAGCATCCTGTAGTCCAGCGGCGATCCCTGCTGTAGCGACAGCGAGTAGACGAAACTTTGATGGACTTTTGTTTCAATTTTGGCACCTAAACTGCCTCGTCCACCACGCCCTGTGATTGGCTGTTGCCACCGCTGTCCTCCCAAGCCCTTCTGACTTAAGACGAGCTCCCCAGCTAATTCTCTTGCCATTTTTTTGCCTCGGAGGGGAGAGAGGGAGACCTGACCTGGAGGTTCCCCCCCCTCGCCCTCGCATCGACGACTCTCCTCCAAGGCTAATCTCCCGAGTGGAGGTGCTGGCTTGACTGGCAAGCTCCGGCGGGCCTCCTCGGGACCCAGTCTGATTTCCAGCACCAGAAGGACAAAGAACCTCCCCTGCTGCTTGCAGGAGAACTGTTAGCAAAGCTGAATCTCCTACCCGGCAGCATCCTGCAGTCCAGCGGCGATCCCTGCTGTAGCGACGGCTTTTTAAGAGCCCTCCCACCTGCCCTGGTTTTGAAGTGACTTTTAACCATCACCTGCTCTGTCCACTGGCTGCTAACTTGCCTATTGGCTTGAAAGGGGCGGCGTCGTTTCTACCCACTCCCTGGTTTTCACCTATGCCCAGCCTCTTTTCTGTGCCCACTGTGCCTGCTAACCCAGTTTCATTCTAATCACTCCTGAATACTGCTGTTTTTACCTAGTGACTACTGCTAATTCTAAATGTGTTTACTGCGAATTCTAAATGTGACAATTTTTGACCTTTCAGATAGTCACTCTGAATCCTGAAACTGCTTTTTTCCTAAGTGTTATTGTTATTACTAAAGTGTCTTTTGACCTCCAGTTAGTTGCTCGAAATCCTCACACCTGGTTAGCAGCCTACCCCCTGGTGATTTTTGGCACTCCAGCCTGACTCTGTCCTGTCACCACACTGCTCCCTGGTTCTCTAGCTCCCCACTCCCTACTATCCCTGAGTTTTCACTACCACCACCTACTATCCCTGAGTTTTCACTGCCGCCTCCTGTGGAGTACATTTTCCGGACGGGCATCCCCTGTTGCACCACTCCCAGGTCTCTACAATTTGCCCTTGCCACCAATCTCCCAGGAGGTGTCTCTCTGTCATGTACTCTTCTACAATATATCCCCTGCTACAACCGAGTTCGGCCTCTTGGATGATCTCTCTCAAAGAAATCTGTTTCCCCTTCCCTCCCCTCCCCACAATGTTCTCTTGGCTATCCTTATCCTGGGACTTATGCCCCTCCTCTCTGGCACTGCCCCTGGTCAGGATAGTGGCAGGTCCATCCTCCACTGCTCAGCGACCGATTTTACATTCTCTAACCTAATGGCCAATGCCGTAGGTCCCCGCTATCCCCCTAGCGGATTGCTGCCAAGACTCATCCTGTCCCAAATCAAGACAGTGCGACGCCGGGTCTGGAGGCTAGAAATCAAAAGGTCCCCCCCCAGAGGACCCCTTCTGTGGCTATTCTTACTGACCCTCGCCCTATCTGGAGACATCGAAGTAAATCCTGGCCCCTCCACCCCCGACTCTCCTAAGAAATGGTGGATGGGAAAGGGTCTGAAAGTAGCTCACCTCAACATTCGGAGTCTACTTCCCAACCTCGATGAGCTCACCGCATGGGCCACTCTCTACAAGCCAGACATCTTGGGGATAACCGAGACCTGGCTTAAACCCCAGATTCCCGACTCAGCCTGCAGGCTCCCTGGTTATGAGCTCAAACGGTTGGACAGAACAGGGAGTAAAAGGGGTGGCAGCATCCTGATTTACTACAGGGCCCACCTCAATGTATCCCTTATAAATCACACCTCCGTGCTGCCAACAACCTGCGAGCTCCTCCACTCCGTGCTGCTACTTGGAAACACCAAGAAACTGCACATGGTATGTACCTACAACCCACCAAAGGGAGGGCTGCAGGGCCTCACCCTTCTCCTGGATACTGTCTGTCCCACTACCGGGAAAAACAAACTCCTAATCCTGGGGGACGTAAACCTAAACTGGGCTGGGGATAACGTCAAGCAGTTTGAGGCCTTGCTTGCCACCCAATCCCTTACACAACTTGTAAGGGAGCCCACCCGACGCAAGGCTAACGGCACTTCCTGCTCCCTTCTGGACTGAATCATGTCGAATCGTCCCGAGAGGATCTCCTCAGTAGGGACCCTACCCGACGCCATCTCTGACCACTCTCCTGTTCTTTGTATATGGAATATCCCTTCCCCTAAGGTCCCCCACAAAATCATCCAGGTTCAAAACTTTGCCAGATTTAACCCAGACCTGTTCATGGAGGAATTTAGGCTTACAGACTGGAAAGAAGTCCACAGAGCACTGGACCCCTCCTCCGACCGTAGCGCGTTACACAACATCTTTGTGGAGCTACAAGATAGGCATGCCCCTATCACTAGGCACAGGGTCCGAGGGACAGCCACCCAGTGGCTGCATGGGGGTCTCCTCTCCCTTATGCGAGCGAGAGACAAATGCTGGCATCGGTTCAAATGCTCACATGATACTGCCCTGTTTCAGCAATACAGAAAACTCAGAAATGAGTGCAAGAAAACGATCAGGGGCGCAAAAAGCGACTTCTGTAAGGCCGCCCTTCTCAGCTCTGCAAAAGACCCCAGACAGTTCTGGAGAACCATCCAATCACTGGTCGGTGGTCGCTCCAACTCCGGGGTCACTGACATGCTCATCAAAGGAGTATCCTGCAACAATCCTCACGTGATTGCCAATGCACTAAATTCTCATTTCACTGACCTCCCTTCCGTCCTCCCACTCGGGTCTACGGCCCGAATTCAAACTGCTCTGCCTCCATGTCCCAGCGGGAGTCTGGTCTGCCCCACCCTCCATTTCACCTAAGGGTGGTATCGTTAAGCGAAGTGCGGTCTCTTCTTCAAGGTCTCTCCCAGAATGCAAGCCCTGGCCTTGATAACCTGGAGCCCAAACTCCTCAAACTAGGTGCCCCCCTCATAACCTCCCCGGTGGCCCACATCTTCAACCTATCCCTTACCCAGGGTCAGATCCCTGATATCTGGAAGGTTGCCAAGGTCATCCCTGTCCCTAAGCAGGGCGACCCCAAAATCCTGGATAACTACCGTCCCATAGCTATCCTCTCTGCTGTCAGCAAGCTCCTGGAAAAGGTGGTTGCCAAACAACTCTTGGAGTATATCCACTCCCATGGACTGCTGTCCCCTGCCCAACACGGCTTTCGTAAAGGGCACAGCACTACCACGGCTCTCATCTCTGTCTCTTCCAGCATCAGAGCTGCTATGGATCTGGGACAACTCTCAGGTGCTGTGTCAATTGACTTATCCAAGGCCTTCGACCTCGTTGACCATGACCTGCTTGCCTCGCAGATGAGGTTCCTTGGTTTGTTCCCCTCTGCCCTAAACTGGGTCTCTGACTATCTGAATGGCAGACAACAACTAACTAAATTCAATAAAGTCCTCTCTGCCCCTGCCTGTAACCTCTGGTGTCCCACAGGCTCTGTGTTGGGTCCCCTACTCTTTTCCCTGTTTATCAACAATCTCCCCGATGTGGTCACCAGTTGCTGAGTTACCATGTATGCGGATGACCTGGTTCTCCTGGCCCACTCCTGTGATCCAGCCACTCTAAACCGTCACTTATCAGAGGACCTCTGGAACATCCAGGCATGGCTCTCCAACCATAAACTGGTCCTCAACCAAAAAAAAACCCAGGCCATGCTCTTCCCCTCTTCCTACTGTGACCTCCCTTAAATATCTTGGAGTGACGCTTGATCCCCAACTGGACCTGGGTAGTCACATCCATAATGCCTGCAGTGGAGTAAACCGTAAGCTGGGGCTGGCCTACAGGGCTCAGTACAACCTCACCCCCGTGGCTCGTCTAGCTCTTGCCAGGGGAGTATTACTTCCCTCCCTCAGCTATGGCTCCCTCATATTTGCTCATACTTCCAAGACCCTCCTAAGCAAGTGGAGCATGACGTACAACAATATCTGTCGGTTTGCCCTGGCCACCCCGCCTCACCCATCACTGTGAACTCTATGAGAAGCTTGGTTGGCTATCCCCGGTCAATCACCTTAACTTTAGTACTGGGTGCCTCGCGAGCAAAGTAATCAGCTCCGGTACCCCTCCGGAACTGGCCCGGATTCTCGCCCCTGTGGACCTCTCCCCCTACCCGCTGAGATCCCAGGGCCCTGGCAAACTAAATGTACCTACCACCTACACTATCATGGGGGGCCGGAGCTTTGCTGTTCATGCTCCCAGGCTTTGGAACTCCCTTCCTGAAAGTGTCCACACTGCCCCCTCTCACAAGCTTTTCCAGACCTCCCTGTGGGAACATCTTAAGCTGGTCTCTCGCTGTGAATGCCCAAATCCTCCTTAGCACATAGCTCCCGGTGCCCACTGGAATGCTGGCCTCACCACTCTCGCACTGGCTTCACCACTCTCGCGCTACTACCTCGTCCAATCCCCCTACCTTACTGACTGACTCTATGGTGCTCCTACGTTCATGACTCCTTACATGCCCTGCTGGTCATTGTATTTATTTCAAATTTGTATCTTGCCCCCAGCATTAGAAACTGGGTGTACTTTCCATTCAAATGTAAAGCTGTAAAACTGTCTTTCTCTCCTGCTGTTGTATTTAATGTACTAGTTATACACTATTGCTGTATTGTTGTACCTGTTATACCCTATTGTACTCTCCCGGGTCATTCCTGAAAATAGGCATAAAACTTGTCTAGTGTACCTACCCGGTTAACAAAAACTAAATAAATAAAATAAAAAAACAATATTCAGTGATACGTGTGGAGGTGTGGAGCTGTCAGTGGGAGGTAAGGGAGTGGAAAGAGAGGCAGGAGTAAAGGGTGCAGTGATAAGTCTGGAGGGGGAGCATTTGTGGCAAAACAGCAGAAGGTGTTGAAAAGCGAGTCCAGCATAAAGAGGGAGGTGAAGGAGGTGGGCCGAAAAATGACATCTACGTAGTCAAAAATAGGGAGGATAGTTTTGTGAGCAGTTTGTGGTAGACTTGCAGAGAGAGGGCAACTTTGTTCCTGTTCATTGCACCAAGCCTAGAGCAGACCTTAGAGAGGATATAGTCAATGTGAGTCAGTTATCCAGCCACACACCAAGGTACTTACAGGAAGAAACTATGTACAGGGTGGTGCCATCAAGGGTGGAGAAGGAGGGGAGGGGAGTGGAGAAAGCTTGAGGAGTTTTTGAGAGGTTACGAAGGTCATGGACACTGTTTTCTTTGCACTGACTTTACATTGATTGGCTTGGAACCAATGCAAAACATGGGTGACATCTTTCTGCAGTTGTGTAGTCACCAAGGAGACAGAAGGGCCCGAAGTGTTAAGAATGGTATCATCAGCACAGATGTGTATTTGGGAAGAGGAGCAGAAAGAAGGGAGGTCATTGAGAAACATAGAGAAGAGAATAGGGCCAAGGATAGAGTCTTAGGAAACTCAAGCCAGGATGGGGGGGCATCCCCAGCTAGGACTTGTTGGGTGCATCTAGACTGATAGGATCTGAGCCAGTCAACTGCAGAAGGAGAAAGGCCAGCAGATTCAAATTTAGAAAGTAGAAGTGGATGAGAGACAGAGTCAAAGACCTGAGCTAGACTGATAAAAATGGAAGAGGTGAGGTGCCCTTGGTCCATACCAGTGAGGATGGCATTGATAATCCAGAGAAGTAAAGATACTGTTGAGTGTTTTTAATTGCTTAATAAAATCAGCAGTAAAATCACAGTTGAACAGTAGCCCATTGATCTTCTATCTCCTCACTCACTAGATCCTTCTGGATCTCACCACATCACTTGACGCATTTCACGCAGTTGTGCTTTTTTAAAGGATGATGTGGTTAATTCAATACTGCCCTTATATATTGTCCTGTCTTAAAGACACATATACATTTGAATACAACAATTCACTAAAAGCATAATATGGCATACAAAGTGCTGTGCTATCAAAACCCTAATACTAACTTCATTAAATACAAGACATTTATAACTCATAAATAAATAATGATGGTGCCTCAGCTCTACATGCCACTGGGCCAGACTACGATAATAGCTTATGGATAACACACAAGAGTAAAATTAACTATGACCCCAATATTCAAAGATTAGTACACCTGCAAATAGAATTTGTGGGTGCGGTATTCCAGAATTGCGCTGGCACTCCCACTGATCACATATTCAGAAGCCCTGGGAGCACCAAAGCAATCATGCAGCACCAATGTGCAATAATACCACTGTGCTAATGCAAATGAGAGTCTCCCCATGCATATTGGCACAGTGGTATCTTCAGAGGTTTGTGGCAGCAGCAAACAGCCCCAAAGTGGAGCTATTTACCACTGCCCGAAACAACCTCTTACTTACTGAAGGCAGGGTGGCTGTACAGCAGTCACCCACCTCCAACCTCCCATTCCAGATATGTATAGTTATCTCTTATGTTCAGTTGCATCCCCCTGCCTCCTAAACACTTGTTCCTTGTCATTTACTGCATTCCCTGGTATCTAGTGGCATCTCAAACCCCGATCACCCATTCCCTGTCATTTAGAGTTTTTCCTGGTGTCTAGTGGCGCACCCCATGCCCCTGATTGCCTGGTCTTTGTCATTTATGGCTTTCCTTGGTGTATAGCAGCACCCCCACCACCCAATCACTTGTTCCGTACTATTTTATCTATTCCTGGTGTCCAGTGGTTCCCCCACCCCCGACAACCTGTTGCCTTATTTAAAGATATTCAGTGGTGGTCCAGTGTCCTCCTCCCATCCAACCTGCTCACAAACCACCAGCCTGCACACCCCCACCCTTACTGGTGTGACTGGCAGTTATTTGTGATGTCTAATATGGCAACCAGCTCAGCCCTCTTCTTGCCTCCTTGGCTGGCCACCATATGAGATGTCAGTGAGTGTGCAAACAGTATGTGTACTCACTGACATCAATCATAGTGGCTGACTGAGGAGGTAAGGGGAGGGCTGCACTGGTCCCTGTATAGTACATCACGATTGTTACCAATCACATTGGTAAGGGGGGATGTAGGGGTGATGGTCTGTGAGTGAGTGGAATTGTTGGGATAACACTGGGCCACCACTGAATACTTTTATGTTTGGCAAAGGATGATCGGGGATGCAGGGAAACCACTGAACACCAGGGATAGATAATATAGTATGGAACAGGCAACCGGGGGGTAAGGGGTGTCACTAGACACCAGGAAAAGAAGATGACAAGAAATGGGCAATCAAAGGAGGGCAGGGTGCCACTAGATATAAGAGAATGCAGTAAATGACAAGAAATGGGCTATCAGGGATGTCACTTGACACCAGGGAATGCAGTAAATGACATGAAATGGGCTATCGGGGGGGCATTAGACACCAGGGAATACAGTAAATGACAAGAAATGGGCTATTGGGGGTGCCATGTGACTCCAGGGAATGAGTACAAATGACAAGAAATGGGCAATCAGGGGGTGGGGGAGGCACTAGACACCAAGGAATATGTCAGACACACACAGGACTAGCACTAGGTGGCTGCAGTGCACCATGCAAATAAATGCATAATGGACATGCAAATGGACCCTTAGTACCTTGCATGCCCAATGGACTCATTTGCATATGTGGTTGAATACAGTCCACTGGGGTCTTGGTGCTATCTATTTCAGATAGCGCTATATTTATCTCTACTGCCCCACACTACATAATCAACATTGTGATCTCACTGATAGTGACATCACAGCTGAGTGACCTGGAAGTCACTCATTTGCTATTCCTGAGTAGCACTGATGTCACAATCAGTGAGGTCACAATGCTGATGATGAAGTGTGGGGCAGTAGAGCTAGATATGTCAGCTAGCAGGCTAAGAGCTGTTCCACACATCTCACCTATTAACATCAGGTAAACAATCTTCTAATTAAACAAAGGGAAAAGAAAAAGTACCTCAGACATAAAAGGTATTGGTTGGCTGCTTTTAATATCTAACAGTAGTTGTAGACAGTACATTAGCTCTTTAAGGGTTCATTTGTGACCTATGCAAAATGGAAATACATGTTCTTGATGCACCCAACAGTGGCATGCATGGTTTATCTTCATGTAGAATTCATCAGTTGCTAAATTATTATCTGTAAGGTTTGACTCTCATCCATAGAGTATTAATATTATAAAGTGGTTGTGTCAGTGAGACTGAGATACGTATTGCTTTATGCTTGTGCATAGAAATGGCATGTATACCTGATTGATAACAAGATCATTGAGATGGCTGTGTTAGTTCTCCAAAAGGTGCACTGCCTATTTGTTTAAAGGAGGGTCTAATGTGAATACAAGCTCAAGAAACATGCATGTTATTTGCCTTTTCTGTTATTAAGTTCTCTCGTGTGTTCTTCCCAGCTCTAGCTGAAGAAGCTACTACAAACAGGTGCAGCAAGGTGACAATTATTTGTGTCATGTAAGAATTTTTGTAACATTTAATGTAAAAGAGATTGAGATTAGAAAATATGGGAGACTGAACAGGAAATTATGATCATGTACTGCATGAATGCAATATTATATGTGATAGGTTCAGTACTTCTCTGTTTCTCCTTATACTGTTATTCCTGAGGATGCAGAGGAGGAGGGTTGTGCCACTGGAGGGTCTGGCCTTGGGGTCCTGGCACAAACATTAATCAGACTCAGTTGATACATACAGAGCCAGCTGGCATGATTAGGGGAATCATATGGTGCTTTCCTCCTGTACCTTATTTACCTCCTTGAGGTATTTAAAGGTCTCTGTCACATCCCACTCTCCCTCCTCTCTTCTGGGGTATATATATTGTGCTCCAATAGTCTCTCCTCATAGGGCTTTTGATGCAGACCCTGCATCATTTTAATTGGCCTTCTCTGGATTGCCTCCATTCTGAATATGTCCTTCCTGAGATGTGGCCTCCAGAACTGTACATAGTATTCTAGGTGAGGTCTTACCAATGATCTATACAGAAGCAGCACCATTTCCCTCTTCTGCTGGTGATACTTCTCCCAATGTCCCTATGCACCCCTGCATTCCACTAGCCCTCCCAACTGCTTTGTTGCACTGCCTGGCCACCTTTAGGTTATCAGAAATTATTAACCCCAGCTCTCTGCTGCTTGGTGGTCGTTAATAACTCTCTCTCCATATTGTATTCTGACCCTGGGTTTCTGTGCTCCAAGTGCATTCCTTTGCACTTTTTTGCATTGAAACCCAGCTGTCATACTCTTGACTACTCCTTGAGTTTTCTCCAGTCTCTTCTCAACCTCCCTCCCTGAGTGTCCACCCTGTTGCAGACTTTGGTGTCATCTGCAAAGAGACAGACCCTCCCAATCAGCTCATTTTTAAAGTCGCCTAATGACATTAAAAGGGACTGGTCCTGACACAGATCTCTAAGGCACTCTTCGGGTCACTTTCCCCTCCTTGGAGTGAATTTCATTTACCATCACCCTCTGTCACCTATCCCTTAATCAATTTCTTATCCAGTTTATCACCTTTGGACCCACTACTTAACTACCCAGCTTGCTTGATAGTCTCCTTTGTGGAATGGTGTTAAATGCTTTACTGAAATCTAAGTAGGCTACATCCACCACTCTACCCTGTTCTAATTCCTTGTACCCACAGTCAAAGAAATCTACCAGACTCATTTGCTATGACTTCCCACCCATGAATACATGCTGTATTGGGTCTTGTAACTGATTAGATTCAATATATTCCATTATCCTTTCCTTCAGCAGTGATTCCATTAACTTCTCTATCACCAATGATAGGTTGACTGATCTGTAACTTCCAGCCTCCACCCTGCAACCACATTTGTGAAGTGAGATGTCTGCCCTCCTCCAGTCCTCAGAAACCACTCCTATTTCCAGTGAGCTGTTAAACAGGACTATCAGAGGTGCAGCCTGTACCTCCTGTAGCTTCCCCAATACCATAGGATGTACCTCATCTGGTCCCATTGCTTTATTCACTTTCAGATTAACAAGTCCCTTTTGGACATTCTCCTCTGTAAAAAGACTAATGTTCATCTCCCTCTCTTCAGAGCTTCTGTTACTTTTTTGTGGCCCCTCCCCATCTTCTTCCACTGTGAATGCTGAACAAAAGTACTTGTTCGGTATGTTTGCCTTTTCCTGGCCCCCCTCTGCACTGCCCCCCATCCCTTTTTAACCTTACAATCCCTCCCCTGATCTTCCTTTTTTCATTTATATACCTAAATGTGTCTCTTTCCCTTTCATTATCTCTTGCACTGTTGTTTCTTCAGTTTTCACCTTTGCACTTCTTATTGCTTTCTCTCTGCTTTCTCTGCTATACCTTCCTGACCTCCTCCCTCTGCATTATGAATCTGCCCTTTGGGGCAAGAGAGAGGAGGCAGCCCCAAAAGAAGAGCAACCCATCATAACACCACTGATACATCAGGACCAAGTGATGATTGATATTCTAGTGCAGCATGACCCTGCATTGAAGAGTGGGGTGCAGCAATTGGAGAAGAACCTGTTTTTGCTGTTTCAGCTAGTTTTGCATGTGCAGGATGAGGTCCTGCAAGAATAGAGGCAACTGTTGGAGGTCCATGCCAATGGTGCAGTGTGGTCCTCAACTGGAGACAGTGAAGCCCATCAGACACTTCATTAGTCTGATTTTTTGCTGCTGTTTTTATCAAAACAGTGTTGCTGTTGTTATTCCCTGAAGTTTCCAATACTGATGTAATTCTTTCCCCTAATAAATAAATAAATGAATTTGTGAACTTGTGTTCACTGTATTAAATATTACTTTACTTGCTGTAAGTAACAAACATTCATTTCAGAGGAAGGGAGTAGTGACACAGGTAGGATTTCTTTCAATCCGTCTCAGTCTAATATCTTATCAATTAAAGGAAAACTCTCATAATCAAAGCAGAACCACCCCCAAAAGCTTTAGCCCCTGATAAAGCTTTTTGGCCATGAAAGCAGTTTTTTTTATTATTTCAACTTACAGAAATATAATTTTTAGAAGTCTGTGCTTTCTAAACATGGTGGACTGTGCGTGGTTCCATTTCATCCGAAGTTGGGTGCCATACCGCTGGCCCTAATACACCTGTTTAAAAATTATATTTCTGTAAGTCAGAATAATACATAAACCTGCTTTCATGGCCAGAAAACTTAATTGGGGGCTAAAGCTTTCGGGGGTGGGTCTGCTTAGATGATGAGAATGTTCATTTTAAAAAAAAAACAGAGGGACAACAAGGCCACCTGGAGTAATTAAAAAAGGTGGGGGAGAGGGGAGAGGGTGGGCCTGCTGTGTTTCATGAAATTCAGTTTAGGAGAGTGGACTAAAACAAAGTTTTCTATGTTTTTCAGTTGCAGAATTATGTTGCTTACAGTTGGATACTAGCTAGCAGCTGTAATGGCTAACAAACATTTCATGTCCTAGATGCACAACACTGACTGGGGGTATGACTGACACTAAACTTGTCTGAGAAGCTTGTGGGGCACTGGTAATTTTTTTGGGACAGCAAAATTGACTAACAAATTATTAATGCATCTCTCGAGTGTGTTATGTACAATGACACAGTCCAATGTGAAATACAGTGTATTTCTAATTCTGGATAGGAATGTGACTGACACTGACCTGACTGACATACTTGTGTTAGAATGAGAATTTTTAAGGGCACCAGTATTGGTTACCAAATTATTAATAGGGATGAGCAAATGCTAAATTTTCCATTTGGAGAACATGCTGAAATCTGGCAGATTGGATAATGGCCAGGCTGGTCTAAAGGACTTCAGTTTCTCTTTGGCATTTTGGCCACCACTCTAACATCATGCTGCAGCACTTTTTAAAGGAAGCACACATTGAACATATCCATGTTTTTGGTAAGCCACATGACATGCAGCAGCCAATTAGCAATACCGACAATCAAGAACACCTTGTGGTGCACACATCTCAGTGAGATTTCCAGCTCTGTCTCACATAGGAAGGATCTAGCTACTGAAAATAACTCATTTTATTTGAAAAAGTGTGAGTATTGGTCAGACAATTTTATTAATCATCAAATAATCATGCAATATCATTCCAGTTAACTAATTCACTATATTTAACTGTAGTTTCAGACAGGCAGGCTAGGAAAATTGTTCTACAGATCAGAGGAGAGTATGTAAAGTGTGATCATACACTGGGAGCTGAAGGCCCTGCAGCAGGAGTAGTGCTGGGCAGAAACTACAAATTCTAAATTTGCAGTCTTTTCATGACATTTTTCAAATTTCATAAAATTTCTCAAATTCTGACATTAGGAAAATCTGAATCCTCTGAATCTGTTTGGCAAACTTTTGCCCTGTTCTGCAAAATGTTCTGGCTGAATTGCAGAATAAGACACATGCACTGCAGAGAGATGGTTCTGTAGAATTCCATTCCACCATTTAACACATCAGTCTACAATATATGTAATCATTTCACAGTTTAGTGATCGTATCTGCAGAATTTCTTTCTGCAGCTTAAAACATGAATCCGCAAGTTATACATTCATTCCACATTCCATCAGCCAAAGTCAGAATCTTGTAAAAGTTGCTCCAGTAAATTTTGAACTTTCACTGAAGCAATCTTCTGACTTTTGCAGTAATTTCACTTGTGGAATTTTACTACACAGGAGCAGGACTATTCAGATTAGCAGCCTGGGGAAAGCGTAGGGTGATTTTTAAGGATTTATTTGAAATTATTCACTTCTTCAGTACTTGTTTGAAAAATATTTTATTTGAAACTTTTTTCAGAATTTATTAGTTTACCATTTTTAAACAAGCACAAACAGTATACAGTAAACCAGCATTGTACACCATCAAAACTGTGAAATTATATCAACAAAATCTATTAGAGTGACAATTTTGACAGAATTCAAAATTGTCACTGTAATGGACCCAACTGTGAAATTTCACAATTTCACCAATATTCTCCCCCTTCTGAGTCAACTCTGACTCAGAGTTAGATGTTTAGAAAGGGAGGTGTGGGAGGAACAGCACCCTGCATGGGTGTGTGTGGGGTGAAGCCCCCCACAATAATAAAACTCCAATGTCTGACAGGCAAAATTTAATCTGTCAACACTGGGGATGTCGCTTTGCAGCATGTCAACAATAAAGTTGTCGATGCGGCTTGGTGGAACCAATAGGCATTACTGACAGGGGCATAACCTCATAGAGACACAATGTTAAGAAAAATACATCATGCCATGACATACGTATCCAAGAGTGCCACCTTTCTCACAGTTACTTTAACAAATACTATTACATCATAAGTACATAATATAGTTGCTTAAACATAAGAGCAAAGACTACATCTAACTAATACAACAATTACTGTATATACAAAATCACACATGCCCCCACAATGCAAAGCATCATGGGCTGCATATGCAAATCACCACAGAATGTTATGCTGGTCCAACTTTAAGCAGAATTGCATGGTGCCGAAAGGCCTCTCACACAGTTTGCAAAGGGTGCTAACAGAAGACATAGACACGTGTTTCGTCCTACCAGGATGAAATTACTGGATATTATCATCTACTGCTTAATTTCTGATGAGTATATTACAATTTAAAATATTATCCTGCTATTGCAGATCCTACACTTATTTTATAATATGTGACACAATCTTGAAACCAATAAAATAGGAGAAAACAAAACTGTATTTGCCAACAGTATTTTCCAAAGTAGATACAGGGGTGTCATTTCCGGGGTAGCCAGGGGTTGCTGTTGAAACCTCTATGATGTCTCTTGTAACCCCTATGACCCCCTAAAATGAGACTTCCCTAAGGTTTGAGCATATAAAGTGTAACTGGTGGGGGAGCTTTTCCATCCCTATAATTCTTGTGAAATGAGACATTGCAACCCTAAGTTTTTTTATAAAATGACACTACTCAGTAGAAAACATAGTGATCCAAAGTATATAGAAATTTATATTCACCAATATAAAATATTGACAGTTTGCAGCAGAAATAAGCAGTAAAGTAATTATGTACAGCAACGTGGTTACACCCACAGCATAATACATTTATCTCCTGTATATACATTATATAGAGAATAATGGATGGGTAGGTGGTTATAATGAGGATTTTACACCCTTCAAGGGGTGGGATGCCACATAAACCCCGAGAGTGAAGTTCAAGGGGTTTATTAGGGCATCCTACCCCAAGGGTGTGTGTAAAATCCGAGTTTTGCACACCTACCCATCCTTTATTTTGTATAATTGCTGGGGACTATTTTTTTTTTGCCACAGCAATTATACAAAATATATGGATATCTTTATGGATCTGAGCCGCAGACCATTGGGGTTTCATTGCAGTCCACAGTGGCTCAGCTCCTGACCTTAATCACTGTTTAGTTTTTTTATTTCTGACCAAAAAAATGGAAACATTTTATGTGCCTAGTCATACATTAAAAAAAAAATTACCAGTGACGCCTATTGTCGGTGAACTGCAGAGAGTTGAGGAGCATGATGGCAGAGGATGTGCAGAGCTGAGGAAGAGCACAGCTAGCGCATGCAGCAAGATAGGGAAACCAGGTGCACGTTTGTCATTATAACCAGCTGGTTATAATGATAAAATTACAACCCATTTCCTATGGGAAAAATCAAGAACCAGTTATTATATATATATATATATATATATATATCCTGAGACAACTATTTACAGAAGCAAAAACAGTATACATGTACAGCAAATATAAGTAGCAGATACAATTGAGGTTAGATGATTCAAACGTGATAAGGAAGAGGTGCAGTTATAATACAAACTAATCATCTGAAAGCAAGACCAAGATACCAGGACCCAAGAACCACACAAGTAGAAGACATACCAACTAGGAAAATACCAATATCATTTCAATTGTGACCCATTTGAATAAGACCAGTGAACACCCTCAGGGCACTTTTGGCAAGTCAGTGGAGCCTTATAATATTCCTTGGTCAGAGACTTTGTGGATTAGCAGATGGAAGAAGAAGTTACAGTGTGGAGAAGTCTGTTCAAAATGTTGTTCATTCTGTTCCTGATTGAGGCTTGACCAATGTTGTGTCTGTCTCATGTGATATGGAATATTTTGCCATCCTTAGACTTTAATGAATAGAGGGATTTGAGGAGGCCCAAAAAACAGAAAGAGCTTGCCCACCGGCTGCATTTGCAACAGGCTTAACAATTTAATCACTGTGCCAGAAAAAGCCTCACAACTCTCCAGAGTGACAGCATATATGGAATCCAAAAAGGGGTGTGTATAAAGAATCAAGCTTTTATTATATTCTTTACATAAAATATACACTTACATATAACAAAGGGCCTCCCCTGCTGTAAAAGGGATTTGAGGAGGGGATGAACAGGTCCATTAGATAGTCTGATAGTTTATCTGACCACTATTTGGCATGATAGAGCAATTTGAAGAAAGTATCTCACAAAGGAAGGGGCCCAGTCTATCTCTTTATATAATGTGAAGTGGTAGGTACAACATGAGCAGGTCAAGGCAAATCTACAAATGGTGTGAAACAGGGGGCTGAGTTTGGACAAGATAATGTTAGAAGTGACACAGTAAACAACACTGCCATAGTCCAGCAACTGGAAAATCATGTGTTCAATTAGATGTTCCCTGGTATTAAGGAGGAGGCAACTAATCACCCTGTAAAGGCACCAAGCTTGACAAAACACTTTGCCATGATGTATGTTAGGTGAAAAGAGTAGTTGAGGCATTGGTTAAGTTGGAGGCCAAGATATTTCTAGGAGCTTATGGAGTCAAGGAGTATTTCTGGTAGTGAGGATATCTTCATAGATGGAAAGGAATTGCTCAACCACTGTCTAGAGCCAAACAGCATAGATACAATTTTCATTTGATTCACAGCTAACTGATATGCATGGAACTAATTCCGAACATTTAGGATGACAAGTTGGAGGTAGAGTTGTTCAAATGGAAGCCAGACTGTAAGAAAACCTGAGCTATCACAGACATTTGAGAGTTACCTGCTGACCAATCTCACAAACAACTTGAATAGGGTTGGTAAGATAGATCAAGTGGTAGTAAGCTGGAACACCAGAAGGGCCACCCTTATGTACTGGAACTACCAAAGTAAGCTTCCAGTTGGTGGTAAAGAACTCTGTGGCCAGGGATAAATTGAAAAATGAAAAATGGTGTGCCTAGGGCTAAGAATTTAAGAGATAGTCCCCCCCCACTGGAATAAATGTGTAGATTGTCTAATTCCATTAGGGCATCAGCCATGAGAACAGGATAGAGGCTAAAGTTATATAATAGTAAGAGAATTATAGTGGCTGACTGAGGCAGAAGATGGTGAGAAGAGAACCCTAGGGCTTTCAGTGAAGAAATGATGTAATGCATCAGCAGATCAGAGAGTATCGTTAGTAGGTTGGGAGCCCGGTGGTGAGGACAGGAGTTGAGAAGGCAATGTAAAGCTTTCCAGAACTTTAAAGGATAAGTGACATTGCTTAAAACATTTGTTCTAGAGTTAGTCAGCCTTAACTTGGTGGATAAGTGTGTTGCAGTGGTGATGGAGTCTATTGAAAGCTTTCATATCATATAGTACCCTAGCAGATTTATGGTTAGCCCAGACTGCATCCCTTAGATGGAGAAGTTCAATGCACCCTGGAGTGACCCAGGGTAGGAGGGAGCCCCTAACTCCAGTCCACTTGAAAGGAGCATGTTTATTGCAGACTGAGTTAAATTTATAGATAACATGAGATGGAGCTTCCTCATGGTCAGGAAAGGAAAGACTAGGATGCCAGTCAGCTGGATATAGGTCCTGCAAAAAGCCTTTAGGATCAAAAGACATGAATGATCTAGCAAGAATAACTCTAGGGGTGGGGCTTTAATTATTTTAATTTCCCTTAGTCAATAGGTCATGTAGTTGTCACTGAAGATGTCTGGAAAAATATCAGCTATCATGATTCTGTGAGTATGTGTCCCTGGCACCCATTAAATTGGTCACTGGTTTGAAGATCTGGGATTGTGGGAGAAGATGGCATTTGGAATAGATTCGGGACTGTCATTTTAGAATGAAGAGTGGAGGGGGGAGGGTCATACTACCAGAAAGGGCATGTTATGTTGCTTGTTTATTTAGGTAAAAACCTTTAAGCAACAAGTGTCATTTTTCCAATGGTGACCCAGTCATATTGGTAGTATAATAAATACAATAGAACAGTACATCACATTATGTAATAATACATCTGTCAAACACAGATTCAGATAATAAGGTAAGTAAAACACGTATCATTTACTTCAAACATCTGCATATGTTAACTTTGTCCAGTTCTCTCCTAATACCCATTTTAAATTGTCCAATCAATTGGTTTCCTAGGACACTCCAGGGATAAGAGTTTCATATTTTAACAACCCAAAATGTAAAAGACCACTGGCTCAAAGAAGTTCTGTAATACAGCAAATCTAGCTTTACATTTACTGTAGACCTGATAATATAATAATTAGAACTTAATGTTACCAGTTTATTCAAGAAACAATAAGTAAAATTAATCAATAATGCATGTCAGGGTGTGGGTTGTGCCAGAATAACGTCACACCTTGGGTGATTGGGCACAAGGCTGCATGCTGAGTGCATCCAACACCCAAGAAGTGCCATTATCCTAGTACAACACACACATCCTGGAGTACATTGTTGCTATTCACTTCAGGAGAACACTGAGCACAAGGCCGGTGGTGCTTCAAAATTAACAGTAGTGGATGCAAACACAAGTATTACGCATACACCACCTCCCAATAAAAGAAAATGTCCAGCTCCAAAATGAGCTTAAAATGTCATTTATTCAGACAGTAGGACAATGCCCATAATGTCCGCCTGACGTGTTTTGAATACACTTGATCTTTTGACAAAGGATCAAGTGGATCCAAAATGCATCAGGCAGGTGGTATGGGCATTTGTGGGTCTTAGACAGCTGGCACACATGGTAACTTTCTCAGAAGTGTTACCTGTCTTCAGCAGGGTAGAGGCTAAGGTACTCCACACCAGGAGATTCAATGAATGGCTGAAAAGCTGGTGCAGAGCTGAGGGATTTGGCTTTATTGGGGACCAGGGACCACCTGGAGGGATGCGGGCTTGTACAGGGGGGATGGCCTGCATCCATCTGGGGGGCCCAGCATCCACAGTGAGAGGTTTAAATGTTTCATTGGCAAACATTTAAACTAGCCGGGGGGGAAGTAAGCAGGAAAAAACAACTGCCCACCCCCAAGGCAGACAAACAGAAGGATACTAGGGCCAAGAAATCAACAAAAGGAACCATAAATGGGGATCAAGACAGGGGATACATAGAGGGAAGGCATATGGTTAAGGAGGGAGCTGATACAGCAAATGCACCAAAACATGGGAAGCCATGTGTACAAACACCCACAGCCTGGGAAAGAAGATTCCAGACCTAGCTGCCTTGATGACAGAGGAAGACCTGGACACTGTTGCAGTAACTGAAACATGGTACTCAGGCAACCATGACTGGGGTATTACCATACCAGGATACACAATCTTCAGGAGAGACAGGAAGCACAAAAAAGGGGGAGAGGTGGCTATCTATGTAAGGGAAGGAATCAAAGCAGCTGAGTTAATGGAAAAATGGGAAGGTGAAGAGGCACTATGGGTCACCTTAGAGACAGGAAATAGCACCACCATTCACACTGGGGTTGTCTACAGACCTCAAGCACAGAAAGGAAATACACAGGGTATTAGGGGAAACCATCCACAGAATGGCAGAGAAAGGGCATGTATTGCTGGTGGGGGACCTAAACATGCCAGATGTTAACTAGAACACCTATGCAGCAGTCACTACCAGGAGCAGAGGCATCTTGGATGATCTACAAGTGGCATGCCTCAGACAGCTGGTGGAGGAGCCCGTACCAGAGGGAGCAGTACTAGACCTGGTTCTCACAAATAGTGACAGAATAACAGATCTATCAGTAGGCAGCCATCTAGGGTCCAGCGATCACCATACAGTGTGATTTAAAGTGAGGACAGTAGTGGAGTCAAGCCACACAAAAATAAGGGTCCTGAATTTCAAGAGGGCCAACTTTGCAAAAATATGGGAACACTTCAAGAATATCTTGGCAAAAGGGGAGGGAGGAGTAGAGAAACAGTGGGAGAAACTAAAAGCTGCCATAGCAGAGACAACAGGCCTATGTGAAAAGCAAGCAAACAAAGTGAAAAGGAAGAAAAAAACCACTATGGTTTTTAAAAGAAGTGGCAGGGAAGGTTAGGGGGAAAAAACAAGCATTCAGAAAGTACAAGAAAACACAGAGGGATGGAGGGAGACAGGGAACTGTACCAGACAAAACAGAAGGAGGCGGGGAAAACAGTCAGGTGCTCAAAGGCACAAACTGAAGAAAGAATAGCACAATCAGTGAAAGAAGGGGACACAACATTCTACAGTTATATCAGGGAAAGGAAAAAGACACATGGAGGTATTGTGAGGCTAAGTAAAGGGGGGAGAGTGTGCATCGGGGGACCTAGAAAAAGCTGAACTTCTAAATTAATATTTCTGCTCAGTATTTACAAAAGAAGAGGAAGTGGAGGGAACAAAATTAGGTGGTAGAAATACACATGGGGGAGGCGGACACCAGTCCATTCACGGAGGAGAGAGTCCTAAAGGTACTCTCAAAACTAAAAGTGGACAACGCAATGGGGCCAGATGGTATGCATCCCAGAATACTGAAAGAACTCAGGGAGGTACTAGGGACACCACTGACAGCTCTATTCAACAAATCACTGGAGAAGGGAGTGGTACCAATGGACTGGAGGAGGGAAAATGTGGTACCAGTACACAAAAGGGGCAGCAAGGTGGAGACTGGGAATTACAGGCAGGTCAATTTGACCTCAGTGGTGGGGAAAATAAATGAATTCATGCTAAAGGAAAGGATTGTGGCATATCTTGAGGCCAGTGGAACACAAGATATGAGACAACATGAATTCACATCAGGTAGATCTTGTCAAACAAATCTGACAGATTTCTTTGACTGGGTAACCAGGGTGGTGGATCAGATGGGGTGGTGGATATGGCCTACCTAGATTTTAGCAAATCATTTGACACTGTACCACACTGAAGGCTAGTAAACAAGTTGGACAGTCTGGGAGTGGGTCCCAAGGTGGCAAACTGGGTCAAATATTGGTTGAGCAACAGAACACAGAGGGTGATGGTAAACAGAGTTCAATCCCAAGAGAGTGGGGTGACAAGCTGGGTGTCACAAGGCTCAGTGCTTGTGCTGGTCCTCTTCAATGTCTTCATTAGTGACATTTCAGAGGGGTTGGAAGGGAAGGTAAGCCTCTTTGCAGATGACTGAAAGATCTGCAATAGGGTAGACACTCCAGATGGGTTGGAAAAAATAAGAAGAGATGTACAGTAAGCAAATTGGAGAAGTGATAAAGACAGTGGCAGCTTAAATGCAATACAAAGAAGTGCAAAGTCATCTGCTTGAGGCCACAGGAATCTTGGAGAGGAATAAACAATGGGAGGGACATACTAACAACAACAAAACTGGAAAGAGATGTGGAAGTAATCATAACAGATTATCTGAAGGTAGCCAAACAATGTGAAAGGTGGTGGGGAGGGCCAGAGGGATGCTGGAGTGCATAGGGAGAGGCATCACCAGTAGAAAACAGGAGGTGGTGATGCTGCTGGACAGACAATTGGTCAGGCCGCATCTGGAATACTGTGTTCAGTTCTGGAGACCGCATCTCTGGAAGGACATTGACAGAATTGTGGCAGACCAGAGAAGGGCAATGAAAATGGTGAAAAGAAAGCACCAGAAAACATATGAGGAAAGACTGAAAGACCTCAATATGAATACCCTGGAGGAAAGGAGGGAGAGGGGGATATGATAAAAACATTCAAGTGCCTCAAGGGCATCAAAAAGGTTCAGGAGGGCAGCATCCGTCAGAAAAAGAGATGTGCAAGAACAAGGGGTCACAATGTGAGGCTGGGGGTGGAGACTTAGGGGTAATGTGAGGAAGTATTTTTTCACAGAAAGCATGGTGGATGCATGGAACAGCCTTCTGGCAGGGGTCGTAGAGGCTAAAATGACTGGTAAATTCAAGAATGTATGGGATAAACAGAAGGCAACCCTAGTAGCAGGAAAGAGAGGATAACCTGCAGATCAATTAGGATCTGGAGTTTAAGTAGGTAGAGAAATGGGCAGATTAGGTGGGCCAGGTGATTCTCATCTGTTGTCAGATTCTATGTTTCTATGTTTGTCCTGCCATCTGAATGCATGACATTTTATGTTTCTGTTGGAGCTGGACATTTCTTTACATTATTGCTACTATACAATGCTCCTTTGTTTTACAGAAGAATAAAAATAAGAAACAAAAACATTTTTACAATAGCTTTTGCTTCATTTTTGGTGTGGAACCATATTAAGAAAAGTTCCTGCTTTGTGTTTGTCCAGTAGGTGATGCTCTTCTGTAATGGGTTTCTGTTGTACTGCCCCTGAATCTCATCCCCCTTCAAGCTACCTTCTTCTCTCTCTTCTGTTTGTCTGTACAGTATAGCCCCCCACTCACTGATTTAAATAGCTTCCTATCTGTCCAGTTGGTTGGTCTTGCTACACTCCATCTGCCCTGCTTAGGTCTGTGGCTCTGACCAACAGTTTTGGTGACTTTTTTTAATGCACTTGCGATCTCATGCTTACCCTTCCCTAGCAGTTTCATGTCTGTTGCTTCTAACCCCACCCCCATCTCATGGTAACATGTCTGTGGCTCATTAATTCTCCAAGTACAGTCATCTGCCCTTTAAGTTGGTACCAGAACAATGTGTGTTTGCACAGCAAGCACCGAATCTAAAGCCACTGGCCAGCTGATCAGTAAGTGCAGCATGCTGTAGCACGTGCTGTTTGTTGTCATGCTGCTCAGTGGAGTGGGGACTATAAATGGCTTCACTTTTCCTTTATAATTTTAAAGCAAGCTTTTCAGTGTGAGGGGGAGTGGGGATTATGTTAAAAAATGAATGCATAATAATAAATAAATATCTTAATAAAAGCTGTCAGAGCCTTCAGCTTCACAACCACAGGAATAAAGAAATACTGATGGCTTTCACTGAAATAATGCTTTTTTCCTAATTGCACACAAGGTTTCAGTTATACTGCCCAGCAGAATCTGTGCAGTGATCACAATGATGGCTTCAGTTTTATTTTATTCATTTGGTAAAAACTAGTGCTGTGCAGAATGTAGAATTCCACTGTAGAAATTAACACAGAATGACCATTCTGCTGGCAGAATTTCCACCAGAATGTTGCAGGTTCTTCTTCGGAATTCTGCCTGCTGTGATCCACAGAATAATATTCCATGGATCAGTGTTTTTTCCATGGAAAATGAATCTGTAACCATTTCCATGGAAAATGTTGTGATACGCATAATAAAATTCCATAAAACAGCATTTGTTTCACAGAAAATCATTACGCATTCATTTCCGTGGAAAATATTGAGATCTGTGGAATAAAATTGCATGGAAATGTTATGGAAAAACTCATTCTGCATTTTTCTGCTGCAGAATTCTGCCATTCCATTTTTCGTGAAATTCAGCACAATTTCAGTGGAATTTCAGAAATTCTGCGAAATTTCATTCCACCAGAATTTGAAAATTCTGCACAGCACTAGAAAAAAAAGAATATGTTACAATAGCAGGTAATGGAATAAAATCAGATTTGGGGAGGGGTTGATGATTCAGCATGACATGGTAGGAGGCAGCAATTGGGGAGGCTTTAAGATGTAGGGACGCAGTGATTTTTTTTCTTTTCTGAGGCTGTGTTGGTGCTGGACCTTCATCCAGTGATGTTATGCTCAGATTACATCACTGGTAAAGCTAGGCACTGATCAATCAGAGATCAAGAAATTTTTTTGCCATTGTATGATTTTAAATGAAATACAAGTGTTTTGCTGAGCTAATAAATCACTGTATTTTGCCCAGTTTCATATACAAGCAGCAAAGAGCTGATCCCAACTTTACCATCTGTAGGGTTTCATAACATTTAATTCCTAATCATAATACTGTTCATAGCAACTAATATGCACAATTACAGAGAAAACATACACCATTGTATGAATAATACCATTTGTACATTATTTTCCTATGTTTTCAGACAATATTAAACTCCAATGTCATTATCTTTTACAATATTGTTCCTCAGAATGTATGGTTTTTAGGTTGTATGATGAGGACCAACATTCTATTGCTTCTTATAATAGATAACAATCATCATTATTTACAGTAAAACTATTTTGGGCGATGTTTATGGAGTTATTTAACACATTATGCTGGTTTTATTTCTCCACTAACTGTTCTATTTGGAGCAAAACATTATTAGTCAAAAGCTCCACCAGTGTTGTCTTAAAAAGGAATGTGAACACAGTGTTTTATATTTCTTAATGTAATTATTATTTAGGGCATGTGTTAAGCCTGTTGACTTGCCCCAGTGTATTGTATTGTTTGTTTGTTTTGAAATAGGCCAATTTTTCCTTGTTTACAGCTTCATATTTATATACCTTTATCTATTTGCCCAACATTTTTTGTTTGTAATTATAGATAGCAGTCCAGAGCCCAGTGACATCAGCTGAGCTAGAGACTATGATGAGACTTAAAGAAATGGATTTGAAAAATCATGAAATCTGATTGGCTGTGGGCCATCTTTACCCATGCCATTATCTCAGCATAACAGCATTGGTTAAAGATCCAGCAGCCTCTTCACAATAAAATCTGTACTAACCACACATCACATCCCTTCCCTGACCACCAACACACATGGCTGCCATCTTTACTCACTTAAAACCTTCAACTAGGTCCTAAAAATAAAACTGCTTGAAATTAAAGAAACTAGTTGTTACATGTTATTTACCCTCATAATCCTCTTCTGACACTCACATACATCTAAAAATGAAGTACCACAGTACTTAAAGTACAGTTTTAATTTCTAGTGTTTCTTGGCTCAGCATTAAAATCTCCCTCCTATCCTTACGTACTTACCAAGGAAATCTCTGCTGTTTTAAGTGCTACAGATAAAATAGAAGCCCTAGTTATAGCTAAGGCCTTCTGTTGTTTGAGTGAGGAGGTAAACATTCTACTAGTAGAACTGAGCAGAGATTTGAATTCTTGTTTTCAATCCATAGTAAACATTTCATCAACTGAGTATAGAAAATATAGAACAGAAACAATGTGGGGGAAGGAAGGAAATAATATAAAGACAATGGAAGAAAGGTGAGGAAACAGGTACATGGGGTATGTTTGGGGAAAATAGAGAGGGTAAAGGCTAATTTGAAAACATATATTTAGCTGTGTATTATATTTGAAACAAGATGGCTTACCAAATGTCAGGATGTGTGGGGACTATTTTGATGGGGTGGAGAAACGTTTCAAAAAATAATTAAAATGCTTAACATTATTTTTTGTTTTGTGTATTTTTTCATTCCCCCAAAAGAAAAATCTTGGACACATAAATGCAATAAGACATGCAAATGTGTGTTTGTGGTAGGATAACATCATTTTGTGAGTGGCTGAAGGCATGCAGCTTTCCCTTATGCTTCACAACAAACCCATGGTGCTCCATTATCCCACCGCAACACCCACCATTTCATGTCTTATTGCTGAAGCAGAACTCAGTGATACCAGCTCAGCTGATGTTGCTAAATTCTGCTTCACTATAGTCTTCAGCTCAGCCTAGTCATGTACAGACCTTATTGAACAGTACACAATGGACACTTGACTGCAGGATTTTCATGCAGAGTACACACACAGCAGCCCTCTGTACTGTGGCTGCTGAATGTGATGTGCCTACCAAGCCACTATTTCTGTGGCCATTGCAGTGGTGTTAATATAATGTTTGTGATGAAGCTCTTCTGTGTGTCAGTGTGATTTCTTGTGGGGTGGCCTAGATGGAGGCACTACCCCCAAAAGGGGGCTGTTCCTGACCTTCACTGTGCTCCTGTTGTGTCCAAATTGTGCCATCCATATATGTGTGACATGGTGCTGTCCCAAGCATAAGACCACTGTCATATGCAAGTCATTTGCTTGGTGTTGCTAGCTGGTGTACATGAGTGTTGTAGGGACAATGGTGCCATTTGGATGCATGTGTGCTGACTGTATGTGTTGCACACCACCTGTATGTCCCATGTTCATGGCTGCCATGCTAGCCCTCAAGTCTGTTATGGGGTCTATGTGGGCATGTCTAGGCATGCATGCAGGCTCCCTGTCATGCAGTCATGTACCATAGTTGCCATGCCTGTGCACCATATACACAATACTTCTGCTTCCCTTAAGTCCCTTTTCAAGTGTGCCTGCCCTGTTGCTGCCCTTAAGAGTCTGGTTATATATGTCCCCCATTGATGTCTTTGAGGGCCTGTTCATTTGTGACCCCTCAGTTGCTGGCATTGAAGGCCTGCTCATATGTGTCCCCTGGTTGTGTCCTTCAGGGACCTCTTTCACTGTCCCAAACCACCACCTCCCACGTTCATACCCTGGTTGGCTTGCGGTTACTGGTCCCCACTCCCAGTTTATGCACTTGAGGCATGCTGTCACTGAAGCTTGCCCAAACACCTCATGCACTCATGGGCTTGCTGCCACTGACTCCTAAGCCCCCAGGTTCATGCCACCACTACACCATGGAAGCAGCATATACCCTGTATGTTGTCTGTCATCTAGCTACCTGCAGGGTGCAGATCAGTAGGAATGTCCATGGTGCAAAGCTGAACTATCTGTGTGCATAACACATACTGCACGTTCATCTGGCCACCGAGGGAGTCCCTTGTGGATCCCAAACAGCCATGTTTAGGTGATTTTGTACTGGCAATAGTGTATTTGGCTATTGTGTGCTATAAAGTGGGTCCTACTGTGACTGTTGATTGGACACTAGGTTTGTGTTCTTGTGCAGAAGAGGCACTGCATGACTTTTTCATATTTGTTTTTTTACTCATAACATGGCTTATATTTGTCATTTTGACCTCAGATTTTCAGGGTGGCCAAGTAGCTATGCCAGCAGCTGTCACCCCTACCTCACCATGGACAACATACTCCTCTCACAATTTATGAGGGTCAAGCGCAACTGTTCAGACCAGAACACTTACATTACCAGAGCAGATGATTTGGAGATAAGATATAAGTCAAGGGGGTATGGTCAGTCCTTTATTTCTCAAATGAGAGAAAGGGTGGATAGGATTCCATGGAATAATCTGTTGCTGTATAGACCTAAAGATGGTAATGTGCATAATCGTAATCATTTTATCACTGATTATTGTGCCAACAGCTACATCGTCAGAAATTGTTTAAACAAATACTGGCACATTTTGGGCATAGAATCAGGGTGACAAAGCAGTCGACAAGAGTGTGAAATGTTGGTATTTTGTGGCAGTCTCACAGGGCTACACTGGCTCTACTGTTTATTGCTTGCCTTTTCTGCAAATAAATGAACCTGTTGGAAAAAACTTAATTTTGAAAGCACTGTGGTATCTGAGTGCTAAATCCTTAAGCATTTCATTCCTGTATTTATTGTATATGAACATACGAATTTGCCAGCAGATAAAGTCCTTATGGTCTATTGAGTCTGCTCAAGTGTGCAGCTAGCAACCCTTATACTGCAGCTGCCCCTCCCTCCCTCCTCTCCCCCGACCCTCCTTCTTACCCTATCCCATCCCCTTTTGACGCAGTCCACTGTTCTACAGGATACCAGTTCTGCAGGCAACGCATTCCACCCAGACACCACTCTCTCCACAAAAAAGTGTTTTCTCATTTCCCTCCTAAACCTTCCCCCCCTCCAATCTGAGATTGTGACCATGAGTGTCCCTATCCCCCTTAAATTGATTAGTCCCTCTGTGCCTCTCTTGTTTATTCCCTTCATGTACTTGAAGATTTCAATCATATCCCCATCTCTCCTCTCCTCCAGTGAGTACATGTTCAGCTCTATCAGCCTGCTCATGTAGGTATGTCCCCTAGTCCTTGAATCATCTTTGTTGCCCTGCACTGAACCCCCTCCAGTTACTTAATGTCCCTCTTCAAGTATGGGCACCAGTACTGCATGCAGTACTCCAGATGTTGCCTAACCAGTGACCTATACAACAGCAGGATCACCTCCCCTCTCCTTTAAGATACACCCCTGGCAATACAACCCAGAATTTTGTTGGCCTTTGCAGTTGCCTTCCTGCATTGTGCTGAGTTGCTCATTGAGCCCGTTATAATCACCCCCAGACCCTTCTCCTCCTCCTCTGTCATGCCTAACTGCCACCCCATCTAGCAGCTCCTTCTTGGGTTTTTTGACCTGAAATGTAGCACCCTGAACTTCTTTGGCATTGAACCCCAACTGCCAGGTGTCTGACCGGGTCTCCAATTTTGACAGATCATCCTGCAACCCATGCCCCCCTCCTAGTTCATCCACTACTGCTCCCATCTTGGTGTCATCTGCAAACAAACTGATCTTGCTCTTGATGCCCATTGAGATGTCTGAAATGAACAACCCCAACAACACCAGTCCCAGCACTGAGCCCTGTGATACTCCACTTGTCACTGCCCTTGGAGATGTAATGGACACTGTAGTATTATGTGTTCTATGGACTCCTGAAAACCCCTTAGGCATAGACATTGAGTTGGCTTGTTTCTTGTTTATATTGAAGTAGTTGCATTTGGAGGAAGTAATGACAAATCTGGTCAACGTTATTAATTTCTTGAAACATGGAGATGAGGGAATTGTCAAGTAGCCTTCAATGCTGTGTACTAATTTATTAGTACTAAACCAAACAGCTTGCTTTTGTTGTTTCAATAGCTCAATATCCTTCTCCTGTGTCAACCAGAAAAACATTTTCAAACATCTCTAAATTTCTTGGAAATAGTTATTTTACTTTTATAATCATTCCATAGGTGAAGCATTTTTGTTTTTTGAAAAATGCCCATAAGTTTTTTAGCCAGTTAGAAGAGATTCCTTTGGATTGACATTTAATTTTTTCTATTAGACATTGCTTGGGCAAGATGTAGGATGTATTATTTATTATTTGTAACCATTAGGATGCAATCCTAAGTTCTATTAAATGTAGGATGTCAATTCTGCCTATTTCAGATCTGACTATAGATGTGGAAGTAAAGGTTGGCACTTGTAAGATGGATTTATAGAAATAAAGAAGAGCTGCATCTTAGTTTGGTATTGTTTGTGATCCCCATACTTCTGCTCCGAATAACAGAAGCAAATTTAACTTGGCTTCCTCAGCACAAAGAGCAGGGAGGGTAGTATTACCCCTATATTTATAACTAAAACCAATCTGTGCTTTGGCACTATGTTTTGCCTTCGCACACAGAAGCTTATGGTGAGAGTTCCATTTGCCATTTGAAGTGAATTTTACCCCTAAATACATGTATTCTTTTACAATTTCAATATTCTCCTTGAATAATTTAAATTTACATTTAGTTCTGGTGTTTCCAAATATAACTTTTTTTAAGTTTATTTTAAGTTCCAGTTTCTCAAATTTAACCAAAATGTTATCTAATTGGTTCTGAAGACCTCCATTAGAGAATGAGAACAGAACCAAGTCACCCACATAGGCAAGGAAATGACATGTCACATGGGTTATTTGCTATTTTTGGTGGATCAAAAATTTCAACTTGATCTGTTTGCAATATGGAATCAATATACTCTGTATGCTAAAAAGGATATGAGCAAGAAGACACCCTTGCTTTATGCCCCTTGTGGATTGAAAGAATTCTGTCATGCCTCCTTGATTATTACTGTATAACTAATAGCTGTCTCTGTGTTCGGGTATAGCAGGTAGACAGGTATTAAAAGTTTGGCAGGGAGACTTTAGTTTAATACTATTTCCCAAAGTGTTACTCTGTAGATGGAATCAAAGGCAAATGAGAAATCAATGAACAGGGTGAAGATTTTTGATTTTCCGATTTGTGCATATTTTTCTTGCAAATAAGCAAAACAAAAGCTGTTATCAACCATGGAGTGATTAGCTCTAAAGCCAGTCTGATAAATGGATAATAGGGAATAGGTTTCTTACCACTGAGTCAATAAAATTCTTGAAACTGCTTCAGAGTTAATGTCCAGTAAACTAATTGGTCTGAAATTTCTGGG
This sequence comes from Neoceratodus forsteri, assembly GCA_016271365.2. Lineage (NCBI taxonomy): Eukaryota > Metazoa > Chordata > Ceratodontiformes > Ceratodontidae > Neoceratodus > Neoceratodus forsteri. The sequence continues at coordinate 677,440,957 of CM057453.1, read as the reverse complement.
GTCATGAAAGTTGCCTTTCTTATATAGGGGAACAATAAAAATGTTTGTCCATGAGATGGGGATAAATCTTTTAGCTAAACACAAATGAAAAAATGATGTGAGAACTGGAACCCAAAATGACTTTTAATTTTTATATATTTCATCTGGAATCTGGTCTGGTCCAGGGGCCTTGTTATTTGCCAGTTTTAAAATAGCAGTTTCTACTTCCAAAAATGTGATAGTTATGGAGGAATATGTTACATTAAGCATCCTATTAGATACAGTGGTTGTCACAGTAAAGTTACACAGTACAGCCCACCACGCGTCATTGCACTGTAGCAGTATACATGTTATTCAACGTGTACCACGTTTGCACAACGCTCATGCAACTTTTGTGTGATTACCACTGTATGTAATCAGACGGCCTTAACACTGTTTCCTTATTGAATATTAATTTAAAGTGATGTGCCCAGGTCTCCTTTGGAACATAAATAGCCAATGAGGGTTGAAAATCACTGGTTTATGTGGCTACCGATTTCCAAAATCTTTTTGTGTCATTATTCCTGAGGATGTCATACATAATGCTCCACTGTTTTTGTCTAAATTCTTGTTTTTTTTTATTGTAGGTACATTTTATATTGTTTCCTAGTTTGATTAAGAGGACTGAATATAGCTCTTGTTGGTGCTTTCTTAACTTATTTTATTTGTTTGCTTAATCTACCATTTGCTTTTTTACAATCTGCATAACATCAGGTTTGAATTTGTTTTGGTATCTTTAACATAGATTCTCATTCTGATTTATTTTTGAATTTGGGCTATAGTTTTTTCCACTTCTTTTGCTACTACTAAATCATTATTAGTAATTGACATGAGATGAGATTCTGTACTTAAAGTAATTTCATCAACTGAGTTCTACATTCTTTCTGATAGAACTAACCTATTCCTTTCCTGGGGTTGAAATGTAAGTGAAGGACAACATAATTTATTTTTTGTTATATTAGTTCCTTAATGCAAGAATTGAAGACATAGGGGTGTGTGGTCACTCTCAGAGCTTATATTTATCACCAGTGATTTGAAATTATCATAATTTTCAGGAGCACATAATACATAGTCAATAGTACTTTGACCATTTGACGCAAAATATGTGGTATTTCCTCCTCTATCCCCTTGTAACCTACCATTTAAAATAATAAGAACAGTGTTTTCAGTATATTAGATAAATCTTTTTCCCTGCTCATTAATAACTTTATCTTTACTTGTCCTCTATTCCATATTTCCCAGGTATATATCATAATCAGCTATTCTCAAATTGAAACCACCAGCAAATAAAACAGTCCCTGTCAGGTATCTAAGTTGGGCAGATTCTACATTCAAAGTCAAGTTTGCCCAGAGCTCTTTTGTTTACTTCTGACTGGGCTATGGGGGCTATGTACATTAATTACTATGAATACGGAAACAACCAATTTCAGCACAAACAGAATATAATTTTGTTTCAGGATTTCATAGTCCAATGTTTGTAATTCTTTCTGAATTTTGACAAAAGTTGTGAGCCCACCCTTAGGTCTTTCAAATGTGTTTGCTTTGATTGCTGGTGAGAACAAATATTCATATCTATTTATCTTAATTTTGTGGACAGACCAGGTCTCTTGAAACATAAGAAGTAGATGGGTATTAACAAATGCCATCCAGCCAGGATCAGAAAGCTTCTGGGATAACCCTGTGATATTCCATATCAAAATATTTGAAATGCCTGTGATTTCAGACGTATCTTCTGATTTAAAATAGTTTCATCCATTGATTGGTCTAGTCAAACTCTCAAAGCTTCTGGTTCTTTTTCATTCATATTTATTATTAGAATATTTTCTTTGTCCAATCTGTGGGCCTTACTCACATATTGGTGTGCAAGCCTTTCTGATCCAACCAGAAAATCAAGTTGTGTGCCCTCATTCTGTAAAGCAATTCTTTCAGCATATAGAACATATTTTTACCTATTTTAGTTTCTAGACTGCAAGAAAGTATTGTAGTAATAAACATTCTCAACATGTCATAATTTTCATTATGAAAATATTCCACCCCAAAAACAGACAAGGTACACAGTCTGCACATTTAGCTTTTTTAGCATTAAAATCCCACTATGAAGTTTCAAGTGCCCAGTTAAACTCTTTATCACTTTGAAAGCTATTGTTGCTTAATTCCTTCCCTAAATGGTTTTCAATAGTTGCCCGTAAGATGGGAGAGTCTATTTCTAAGACCTAAACAGTTTGTTTTGTTTTGGCTAAACCCTATAGTTTTGACTGCTTTCATGTCTTTAACCAAAAGATACACAGGGAGTGCAGGATTCATCTTATTCCTAAAATGAATTTAACTTAATCTCTGGCTTTAGGGATTTTACACTCTGCCTCTAGTTGGAGATACATAAGGTCTGTTAATGATGCTAAGGTATCATATGACATCTCAAAAAATCCTGAGATTCTTATGACTGCTTCATTCCCTTTTATTGCTACTGTTTCTGCGGGTGAGCTTACACTGTATTCAGGATCTCCCTATGCTCTTTCCCTGATGGGGATGTCAGGACCTTTGCTTCCTTAACTCATTGTCTCCTAGCAGACGCATGTAGGTGTCAATAAAAATACACTGGTGTGTCCTGAGGACACCTACAGAAGTCAGCAACTGTCTTCCTGTGTGCCCTGGCAACATCTGGAGAAGTCACTTATATATTTTAATATATAATGTAACAGAATATAATACATATTTGACTGCATAGCACTGTTGGAAAGGTAATTTTGTGCTGAACAACTTTGCCACTGATATTCTGTGTATATCATGTATACTTTAGGAGTTATTCGTATTTGTTTATGGTATGGTGTGTATGGCTTATGTTGCCTGTTTTAGTGAAAACAAATTTTTTTTGCAGTTTCAACCAGCATAGAAAAAAAACTAAATTACATATTATTCTTTGCATACCACCACTGGAAAGGTAATTTTGTGCTGAATAACTTTGCCACTCATGCTTTGTGTCTAGCACTTACGGTTCTTAAGCTATTAGGATTTGTTTGTGGCATGCTGACTATAGCTTGATTTTGCCTAGAAAGGCCCAGGATTTACAATTAACAGTATACGGGAGACAAGTGGTGCAACTTCAGAGAGCTCCTGTGGAGGCAATGACTTAAGGGTTTCCCTGATTGTATTGATGTTCAGTATGTCATTCTCTGTATTCCTTGTCTGCCTCACCTGTGTTTGATTAAGTCCCTTAGTTTCCTGGTTCTGTACACAGTTATCCTTTTTTGTATGTTTATTCTTGGAGAGAGTTGTATATGGGACTGTCCTTTGGGTGAGAGAACTTTACCCTCAGGATTCCCATTGTTTGATTTTGGAGTTTTCACCTTGTTCTGTTTTTTTTTCTTGTGCCGTTTATCTTTCTTATTTTTGTATTTTCCCTTCACCTTTGGCATATCTGATATACTTATGGTGGAAAAGGATAATTTCCTTGTCTTAGAGTCACTTTGTTGCTGTTTAGTGAGCTCACCAATGTGCATTGCTTGCTGTTTTACAACAGTAGTTAGATCTATCAATGTTTCAATTTATTGAATGCTTCCAGCAATGATGTTAGCCATGATGGGGTAGGCTAATGCTTTTATTGTGTTTCTCAATAGTGGTCTGGGCACTGGGTTAAACATTTCTCATGTAATTTAATGTTCTCTACCTCCTTATCAAGATCACAAAAAAAACTATATTCAGGGATCCTGCTAGGATTGACATCTGGGGCTCTATCTCTTCCTGTATATCCACATAAGAATCTATGATTAATGGACTAAAACAATTCAGTTTTGTTATATGTGTTTCATGATCTATTGGCGTACAGGGGCTACTATAGAGCTATCAGTTTGTTTTTCCTCTATTAAAGGTCCTTCTTCATTGGCTGCTACTTCTATTAGTTCTTGTGATTTCTTACTACCAACAGATGGAAAATAGTCTGTGAAATTTTCTTTCTTAATACACTCTGTTTCAACCTTTTAGTATTTTTTCTTTCTTTCCCATTACGTGCTTTGATTTAGATTTTACTGTTAGGGGGTCACCTAGGGTCTTTTCCCCACTTTTTCCTGACCCTTTTGATTTATGTGGTGTCTTTACAACTTTTTTCTTCCCCTCCTTTTTAACCATGGAAGGGGATCACCTTCTCTATGGAAGGGTTTTCAATATTGATAATGAATGTATCTTCCTTAATTCTTTCAGGTCTCTTAGGGATAGCTTTCACTATGGGACTTTAAGCAGTTTTCTTTGTATTTTTCATGCTGCATTTTGATAAAACTTCAACATATGTAAATGGTTTTGCACTTTCCAGGGGGTTGAGGTAATTATTGTAAATTCCTATAAAGATGCACAGTTGCTACAATTAGTTTTTCTTAACTCTCTCCCACTCCTTAACATTATGCCTTAAATCCCTAGTGTTAAAAAGTGTTAAAAAGTGTGATTGTGTTAGATTGAATTTTCCACAGCCATTATCTGTTAAAATGAGTGAATTGTCCCAAGGATGACACACTATGGGTCTACTTAAGCCAAGTAACTTGACTCTAAATAGTTTATCTAAATCAGAGTATTACCACATATAACAAACTCTGATCAGAGCCAATATGGCTGTGGAGAGCTTTTAGGAGTGGCAAGAGCAGTGAAAAGAATATGCGGTGCTCTCGCTGCACCGCAGTCAGCCATAATACTGCAGTGATTACAGTACTGTGCATGCATGATACTCGCACATGTGCAGTTTGCCCCAGAGTCAGCCTTAAACAACATGGCAGTGCTGACATAACTGTAAGCACCAAAGAGGTCGACAGTGAAAATGCTGATCTCCCCCACAGTGACAGCACAATACCAATTCAGGTATTGTGCCACCCATGCAGTGAGTGTCTCTGTCCCCTGCACCCCCCGGACTTTAGAATTATCAACTCCAGGTCAGAGTTGGTCTGGGGGGGCAGAACACTGGTGGAAAGCAAAGCACTGTAAAAGGACCATTACAGTGAATGTCACCATAATGGTCTTTTTTTGTGTTTCACCATTGGGGTGTCAACATGAAGGGGTGCTCCGGTCTTAACTATGTGTAACAACCCAGTCTTCTCAGGTTACTAGAATCCTATTGGTACTAGCCTTAGGCAGGTAGGGAAAGGCAGCTGGTGGGGAACTCATTAGGGGCTTTCTACATAATGACATCATTGTTTACTCAGCTAGCCTGAGAGAAGGATGATTATGTCATTTAGAACTCTCAAAGCAGTATAACCATTTAAGAGTCAGCTGCTCTCATGGAGCTTAGAATGTTCATCAGTAAGTTCAAGTGTGGTAGTCAGAGTGGCAGGAGGTCTGCCATTGGGGCTCTGTCAAAGGGAGCCTTGGTGTTTCTCACCCTAGTTAGTAAAATCTTCAGTTTGCCTGCAGAACTCCTTAGTTTCACTCCTGGGGAGTGAAAGGGAATGCAATTATTGTGGATCCAAGGGACAATCTCCTGAAGTTCCTGCAGTTCACAGCTGCCTTAAGGAAGAACAATGAGTAGAATCTGACAGCTACCAGAGAAAGAAATGTGCCTTTTGCTCTTTCCATGACTGGGAGGAAGGAACAACTAAACTGTGAGTACAGAATTTGAGACTGTTCTCAGAGGGAGTTGTTAGAGGTGGTGTGTGCCCTAGATAAGGCTAGATCACTCCAGTCAGGAACCCTTTCACCACAACTGTGCTGACTTTAAAGTTAAAGTTGGGAGTCTTTAGTAATTCACTGGGGGATTGGAGACTCATTTGGTGTAACTCTGAAGGAATAGCAGAGGCTGTTTGGGGCAAAGGGTGGGAGGAATGCCATCTGGAGTTTCAGGCAGGGCTAAGTGGTTCGTGGATGGGCACCACTGTTCCTTTGGCAAAGACCATGCACCAGAAAGATTTTAAAGTGTGTGGCACATCCCACAGATTTACATTTTGGAAATTGAAATGTGTGGAAAATATTTAAAGTATGTGGCATATCCCACAGATATGCACTTTGGAAGAGAGAGATGTTTTTGTAGAAAACAGTACTGCCTAGTAAAGTGTCCTGCAAAAGAGAGTGTGCCTGTATTGCAACAACAAACCTTTGGGGGACCACCCTTGCTTTAAGTAACATCTGTAAATACAGCCATACTGTAGAATCCCAGTTAATGCTTTGGGTATTCTGCTTGTTGCTTCTAGTGTGAACATTATTGGGGCCCCTCAGCAGTTAAGTCTAGCATATGCCTAGCATCCTTTCCCCTGGACCTGGTTGTAAATAAAAAGGTTCATGTTGTTATGTACCCCCATCCCCAGTCCTCTAGATAATTTTATTTATTTATTTAGTTTTTGTTGACCGGGTAAGTGCACTAGACAAATCCTGCCTATTTTCAGACACTACCCAGGGAAGGGGGATACAGATGAATGCCACCTGACTTTGAACCAGATTAAGTTGTTGGTGGTATTTTTAGTGAATGAGGGAAATTTGGCCAGGACACCGGGGAAATTCCCCTACTCTTTTTGAGAAGTGCCATGGGATCTTTAACACCCACCTGAACTACCACTAATCCAGGCAGATGGGACCTCGGTTTAACGTCTCATCTGAAAGATGGTTATACACTCCAATGCTAGGGGTGATACCATGAGTGTAGTTCTACCAAAAGAAAATTGTATGCCATCGAGTTGGCAGTAGTTCTTTTAAGGGGGGTGCCAACTAGCCAAAGGTGGTGTTGGGGTTACATGCATATGCATGATACTCGTGCATGCACACTTTAAGTCAGTGCCACCATGTTGCACATGGCAGCCATCACTTTTGCAGTTGCAGAAAGGAAAAGTAGTGTGCCAGGAAGTGGGTATGTTTATGCAGCCCACAGAGGGGACGGGCTGCATAAAGAGAAACACTGGAAACTATGCTGGAGCACCATGGCAGAACATCAGACAGTGGCCCAGTTTCATGCTTCCACAGTGCTCTGATACAGATCTGATGATGGTATAACATCTGTGGCACTTGGCCAACACAGCCATAGAAATCAGATTCAGGAGGAGACTATTAACAAACTAGAGATCTGGTCTGGGATTTGCTCGTCATCACAGTCACTTTCTTATTCTTTTCTAAGCAATAATTTCTGGTAAATGTGCCTTAACCATTTTGATCTCAATGCTGGTAGACTACTTAAGGTTTTCCCCTGATTATATTAGGTGGGAGTAGTAGCAGTCTTGAAGTGGTAGCTGCCGGTGGTAGCATGCTGTGAAAAAAAAGTGGTCCCCATGCTTGACTGTACATTTTAGAAATTACCCCTTTCCTTGTTTTTGCTGTAAAATAACTGATCCATTTAACACAAAAACAAGAAGTCAGCTATGGCCTCCACCTCACCCCTTTTTGCTTCATGTGAGGATTGTGATTATGGGATCAGATGTAGAGTAAGTAAGTACATTTTTATTTATAAAAGACACTCTTCCAATGTTCAGAGTGCCTGTACAATACAGTACAATGATAAAAGTATCTAAAACAGCTCAAAATTCATGTAAAAATAAACAATCATAGAACAGTTATGTCCCCAAAAAAAGATTTCTCAAAAAAATATTTTTGAAGGAGTTTTTAAACCCCTCCATGGTCAGGCTTTCTCATATCTGATGAAGTAGAAGGTTCCACAGGGTAGGAGCCATAAAGGCAAAGGATCTTCCTCCAAAGGTCTTCAAATGTACCCAAGGAACCTCTAGCAATCCCTTATCAGAGGATCAGAGTGATCAGAAGGGATGATAGGGAGGCAAGAGGTCTTGCAGGTATTGGGGTCCTGGTTTGTGTAAGGCTTTGTATGTCAGCAATGCCACCTTGAAAGGGATTCACCATTGTAGAGGCAGCCAGTGCAGTTTGCACGGCACAGGTGTCATGTGACTGCATCTTGGGGTTCCAGTTAACAACCTGGCCACCGCGTTCTGCAGTAGCTGCAATCAGTGAATATCCACTCCCGGTAGCCCAGGTAAAGGGCATTGCAGTAGTCTAACAGAGTGGTGATAGAGGCATGGACTAATGTTTGCAGATCCTCGGATGGAACCAGATGCTTCACCCTAGTGATATTTCTGAGATTATAAAAGGAGGACTTAACTATGGCTGACACCTGAGCTTTCAGAGTCAGACCTTCTTCAAGAACCACCCCTAGATTACACACCTGGTTTGATGCCTTGAGCAGACTACATCTGAGCTGTAAACAGATGTCCATCTTCCTAGTTGTGTAACTGAGTGTGCTTTGAAACAACTGAGAAGCTGCATGGGATATACTATATTGGACAAGATATCTGCAACGAATCTCTCTCTCTCTTGCTTACATCTGAGGGAAGTTTTCCTTACTTTTACATTGTTATTGCTTTGTGTTTAATTATTTTAGTTTTTAATTCAGGAAGGGGTTTTCAAAACTGCTTATCTTGTCAGCATTTTCAGAAGGGTTGAAATAACTGCATATTTAATTTGCCTTTGTGGCTAAGAAACCGTCAGGCTGTTTTGGGGCAGGGGGAGGTTTACCTGTGTCTAACTTGGATGTCTGGATTTTTCTCTGTTTGATTAGCAGGGTATTTTCTCTGTCAAATTGTTGTGTAGGGCATCTTGCTGACAGGAAGGCACTCATCGCAGCGGTGGGTGAGAGCTTTTAGCTGATTGTGTTGTGAGGGCACAGCTTAGGCCCAACCCTTCCTCCCTCACCCCACCCACCCTGGAAATAGTTCCTTTATACCTGAAGTTCTGACATCATTTCCTCAAGAGTGCAAGGTGCATATCACTGTCATATCCTCTCTAGCACACTGCACTGACAATATAAGCATACACATTGTATAATATATATATTTCTATATAACCAATCACACACACACACCCCACACACACACACACACACACACACACACATATGCACAAAAACAAACAAAAAAAAGTAGATAAGCATGTGGGGAGTAGTGCAATGTAATGACTGTGGGGCAGCAGTCTTCCAGGAATCTTTCTGGAGGCTGAGATGCTGCCCTATTTGCAGACAACTCTCTGCCCTGAGGAAGGAAGTTACCCATCTTCAGGCTGCACTGGACAGTAGTAAGGGAACCTTCCCCCAGGCCACACTGGACAGTAGGAAGGGAACCTCCCCCATCCAGGGAGCACCAGAGCCACCACCACCTCAGAAGTTGCGAGAAAAGCACAGCAGTTGGACCACAGTGGGCTCAGGGAGGGTGAGGATGGTGGAACAGAGGCACACCTAGTCAATTGTTCCACTCCATAATCCATACACCATTCTGGGGGAGCATAGCTCCCCTATGGATGCACCCGCAGAGAAGACTGATGACAACTGTCACAAGGGAGGCCCACAGGAAGGAGGCAGAGGACACCACAGGGAAAGGAAGCAGCTCCTGGTGGGGGACTCAATTATTAGGGGGATAGAACTGGGGGTAGCAGGGAAAACTGAAGTAAGGTGCCTGCCTGGTGCCATGGCTCAGTGGGACAGGAAGCACATCCTCAGGATCAGGAGAACAGCTGCAAGGGAGTCTGAGCTGGACATCATTGTCCACCTAGGGACAAATTACTTGGCTCATCATGAGAGCAGAGCAGTGCAGGAGGACATTGTAGAGTTGGGGAGGGGCCTAAGACAAGTAGCACACACAGTATCCTTCTCAGAGGTGCTGCCTGTCAATGGCATGGGGAGGCGAGGGTAATTAACACCAAGCAGTTTAATGAATGGTTGAAAAAATGGTGTGGAGCACAGGGGTTTGGCTTCATTGGGGACTGGGGTTCCACCTGGAGGGACACCAGCCTATACTGGCAGGATGGTCTGCATCTGTCAGGAAGGAACAAGTCTTTTGAGCAATCGGTTTAAATGCTTCATTGGCAAGCCTTTAAACTAGTCAAAGGGAGGCACTGATAAGCAGCAGGAAAATCCCAGCCTCTCCCTACAAAACAGGGTACTAAATGAGAAAAAGACCAAGGTAGAAAGGTCAGTGGGGGATGCTGCAACAGAAGGTAAAGCCATCAAAAAATGGAGAGCAATGAGTACCAATGCCCATAGTCTGAGTAACAAGCTTCCTGAATTAGTGACCTTGATGGAGGAGGAACATCTGGATATCGTGGCAGTCACAGAAACATGGTACACACAAAACCATGACTGGGATGTAAACATACCAGGATACACTATCTACAGGAGGGACAGGGAGGGTAAAAGAGGAGGAGGAGTAGCTCTTTACATAAGGGAAGGAATAAAAGCAACAGAACAAAAGGGTAAACAGGGAGGAGAAGAAGCACTGTGGGTAAATTTGGAGACAGGCAATGGCACCACAATCTGCACAGGGGTTGTATACAGACCCCCTTCTCAGGGAGAGGAAATGGACAAGGAAATGATAGAAAGTATACTTAGAATGGCAGAAAAAGGTGAGATATTGCTGATGGGTGATCTGAATATGCCAGATGTTAACTGGAGTGCAGTTGCAGCAGCTTCGAAGAGTGAGGTTATTCTAGATGCCCTACAGGGGGCAAGCCTTAGACAACTAGTATTGGAGCCCACTCAAGAGGGAGCAATATTAGACCTGGTTCTCTCAAATGGAGATGGAGAGAGGATCACAGATGTAGAAGTGGGTAGCCATCTGGGAACTAGCGACCATCGAACAGTATGGTTCACAATAAACACAGCAATAGTGTCAAGCCATACAAAGGCAAAAGTACTGGACCTTAGGAGGGCTGACTTTACCAAAATAGGAGAGTGCCTAAGGAATGCACTAGCAAATGGGCAGGAAGGAGGGGTAGAAGAACAATGGGGAATAATAAAAACTGCCATCACAGAGGTAACGAGCCTTTGTGTGAAGCAAATAAACAAAACAAAACGATGTAAGAAACCACTATGGTTCTCAAAGGAAGTGGCAGTGAAGGTTCAAGAGAAAAAGAAAGCATTCAGGAAGTACAATGAATCACAGAAGGAGCAGGACAGAGAATTGTATCAGTTAAAGCAAAAGGATGCTGGGAAGGCAGTCAGAACAGCAAAGGCCCAAACCGAGGAAAAGATAGCCAACTCAGTTAAGAAGGGGGATGAAACTTTTTATAGGTACATCAGGGAGTGAAGGAAGACCAAGGGAGGGATAGTGAGGCTTAATAAAGGGGATGAAGGGTGGGCAGAGGGAGACTGTGAAAAGGCAGAGATACTAAACAAATATTTTTGCTCAGTATTTACATATGAAGAGGGGGAGGTACCTAAAACAAACAGTAGAAACACTCTGGATACAGAAGTTGATACCAGCCCATTTACAGAAGAAAGGGTTCTGAAAGAACTCTTAAAACTGAAGGTGGACAAAGCAATGGGGCCTGATGGGATTCATCCCAAAATTCTAAAAGAACTAAGGGTAGAACTAGTGACACCACTGACTACCCTTTTAACAAATCATGGGAGGATGGGGTGGTACCGAGGACTGGAGGAGGGCAGATGTGATTCCCCTTCACAAAAGTGGGAGCAAGGCAGAAGCAGGAAACACAGACCTGTTAGTTTAACCTCAGTGATGGGAAAATGATGGAATCACTTCTGAAGGAAAGAATTGTTGAGTATCTAGAGGCCAGAGGGGCACAGGACCCTAGGCAGCATGGATTCACAGTGGGAAGGTCATGCCAGATGAATCTGATAGAGTTCTTTGACTGGGTGACCAAAGTAGTAGATCAGGGAGGGGCTGTGGACATGGCCTGCCTAGACTTTAGCAAGGCATTTGACACAGTCCCACACAAAAGATTAATATACAAGTTGTCCAGCCTTGGAGTGGGTCCCAAGATGACAGCCTGGGTAAAGAATTGGCTGGAGAATAGGACACAGGGAGTAATAGTAAATGGAGTCCACTCAGAAGAAAGGGGGTTACTAGTGGGGTACTGCAGGGTTCAGTATTAGGACCGGTCCTCTTCAATGTCTTTATAAGTGACATTGCAGAAGGACTGGAAGGAAAAGTATGTCTCTTTGCAGATGACACAAAGATCTGCAACAGAGTTGATGCACAGGGTGGGGTAGAAAGGATGAGAAGGGACTTGGCAAGGTTAGAGGAATGGTCAAATGTATGGCAGCTTAGATTCAATGCTAAGAAGTGCAAGGTAATGCACCTGGGAAACAAAACCCAGGGAAGAGTACACAATGGGGGTGAGATACTAACAACAACAAAAATGGAAAGGACCTGGGGTAGTCATATCAGATGACCTAAAGGTGGGCAAGCAATGTGAGAGGGCAGCAAGGAGGGCTGGGGGATACTGGGATGCATAGGGAGAGGCATCACCAGTAGAAAACAGGAAGTTATTATCCCTCTGTACAGACAGCTGGTGAGACCCCATCTGATGCGTGCAGTTCTGGAGACCCAATCTCCAAAGACATAGACAGGATGGAAGCTGTCCAGAGGAGGGCAACTAAAATGGTGCAGGGTCTGCACCAGAAGACATATGAAGAGAGATGAAAGGAGCTTAATATGTATAGCCTTGAGAAAGGAGGGAGAGGGGACATGATAGAAACGTTCAAGTACCTCAAGGGAATCAACAAAGTCCAAGAGGGTAGCATCTTTCAAAAAAAGAGGTGTGCAAGAACAAGAGGGCACAATTTGAAGATAGAGGGGGCGGCTCAGAGGTAATTTAAGGAAGTATTTTTTCACAGAGAGGGTTGTGGATGCATGGAACGGCCTTCCAGAGGAGGTTGTGGAGTCAAAAACAGTGGTGGAATTCAAGCATGCATGGGACAGTCATAAGGCCATTCTAGGGGGTGGGGGTAGGAAGAAGTAGGCTGCTGGTTAACTAGGATCTGCAGCTTATCCAGTAGGTAGGGGAAATGGGCAGACTGGGTGGGCCAAGCGGTCCTTATCTGCTGTCAAATTCTGTTTCTATTTTAAACCGGATGGTTTTCCCACTCATTCTCGGACGTATTTAGATCTGGGTCCACAACCAACACCTCAGTTTTATCCAGGTTTAGCCTCAGTCAGCTATCACTCATCCAGTTCTATATCTCCTGCAGGCAGTTGTTAAATATCAAAGAAAGAAGCAAAGAAAGTGAAAGCCAAAAAGATTGCATTCAGGCAATACAAAAAGACACAGGCAGAACGGGATAGGGATAAGTACCAGGAGAAACAAAGGGAGGCAGGGAAGTCAGTAAGGGAAGCCAAAGCTCAGACAGAAGAACACGTTGCAAAATCAGTGGTTAAAGGGGACAAAACCTTTTACAGGTACATAAGTGAAAAAGAAGGACAAAGGGAGGATAGTGAGACTGAAGGGGAGGATGGGAGCAGCGTGGAGGATGACAACAGTAAAGCTGACATATTGAACAGGTATTTCTGCTCAGTCTTTACTAAGGAAGAGGGGTAATGGGTCTGAAGGGAGTACAAGGGGTGAGAATGGTGCAGAAATGGACACAAGTCCCTTTACAGAAAAGGGTCCTGATGGAACTGGAAGTAATAAGAGCTGATAAAGCAATGGGGCCAGATGGGGTGCACCCAGGGTCCTTAAAGAACTAAGAGAGGTGGTGGCTGAACCTCTGGCTATCCTGTTCAGCCAATCACTGGAAACAGGAGGTACCCAAAGACTGGAGGACAGCAGATGTAGTCCCTTATACAAAAGTGGGAACAAAGAGGAAGCAGGGAACTACAGACCAGTCAGCCTCACCTCGGTGAGTGGGAAAGATCATGGAAGCACTACTGAAGGAGAGATTGGTGGAACATCTGGTTGTCAATGGACTACAGGACCCAAGGCAGCATGGTTTCACCAGGGGAGGTCATGTCAGACCAACCTCATTGAATTTTTGACTGGGTGACTAGGGAGGTGGATCAGGGAGGGCAGTGGACATGGCCTATCTGGACTTCAGCAAGGCCTTTGACACTGTGCCACATAGAAGACTATTACACAAACTGGGGAATATGGGTGTGGGCAGGACAGTAGTGTGGTGGGTAGGTAACTGGCTGGGTGGCAGGACACAGAGGGTGGTGGTAAATGGCTGTCACTCCACAGAGGAAGAGTGACCAGTGGGGTACCACAGGGATCAGTGCTGGGACGGTCCTATTCAACATCTTCATCAGTGACATTGCACAGGATATAGAAGGCAGAATTTCACTGTTCGCTGATGACACAAAGCTCTGTAACAGAGTAGACACACCAGAGGGTGTAGACAGAATGAGAAGGACCTGCAGAAACTTGAAGAATGGTCAAGGGTTTGGCAGTTGAAATTCAATGCAAAGAAGTGCAAGATAATGCATATGGGGCACAAAACCCTGGCACAATATATCAGTTGGGGGTGAGGATATAGCATGCACCAAGCAGGAAAGGGATCTTGGGGTTGTCATCTCTGATGACCTCAAGGTAGGAAACAGTGTGACAAGGCATCAGGTAAAGCAAATAGGATGCTGGGATGTATAGGCAGGGCATCACCAGCAGGAAAAGGGAGGTCATAATTCCGCTATACAAGACACTAGTGAGGCCCCACCTGAGTACAGTGTACAGTTCTGGAGACCATACCTACGTGGGACATAGACAGGGTAGAGAAGGTTCAGAGGAGGGCAACAAAGATGGTGCATGGATTGCATCACAAGTCCTATGAAGACAGGTTGAAGGAACTGAACATGTACTCCCTGGAGGAGGAGGGAGAGGGATATGATAGAGACATACAAGTATCTTACAGGGAGGAACAGGGTGCAGGAAAACACTATTTTTAAGCGAAAAAGATGTTTCAGGATTAGAGGGCATGGGATGAAGTTGGAGGGAGGACGATTCAGAGGAAACATGAGAAAGAATTTCTTCACAGAACGGGTGGTGGACAAGTGGAACACCCTGCCAGAGGAAGTGGTGGAGGCTGAAACAATCACGGGATTTAAGAATGCATGGGATAGACATAAAGGAATTCTAGAGGTCAGGGGTAAGGGGAAATAGACTTCTAGGAAAACAAACTGAACTTACAAGCTCAAATGGGCAGACTGGGTGGGCCATAGGCCCTTATCTGCCGACACTGTCTATGTATCTATGTATCTATGTATCTATGTATCAAAACAGTATCGTACTCCTGGGCACGTACAAAGGACATATACAGTCGAGTGTCATCAGCATAGCTGTGAAAACGCAACCCGTACCACCTAATAATGGCTCCCAGTGGTAGCATGTACATTGTGAACAACATGGGGGAGAGCACAGAGCCCTGCGGTACCCCACAGGGCAGACTTCGATGGGAAGAGGAATACATTCTCGATATCACCCTCTGTGATCTGCCCTCCAGGAAAGTTTCAAACCAATTGAGGACTTCTCCGTCCAGTCCACAAAAGAACCACAGGCATTCCATCAATGCCCCATGGTCCACAGTGTCAAAATTTGCTGAGAGATCAAGGAGAACCAATATGGAATGGGTTCTCTGATCTCTCGCCACCAGGAGATCATTAAGTACTCACACCAGGGCAGTCTCAGTGCTGTGCCTTTTCTGGAAACCAGACTGGTGAGGGTCATAGATACTGTGGCTGGATAAATGAACCTCCAGCTGCAAAGTGACCACTTTCTCAATAACCTTCCCTATAAAAGGTAGGTTAGAGATTGCTCTGTAGTTGGCAGGGCAGTCTGGGTCCAAGGAGGGCTTTTTTAGCAGTGGCCTAACCACTCCTACCTTTAAGGGGTCAGGAAAGAGCCCTCTCTCCAGGGAAGCCCAGACTATCCAAGCTAGGACAGGGCCAATAACCTCAACACACCACAGCAAAAGGTGTGTTGGGCCCGGGTCCAAACTACAGCAGGTTGTTCGCAGAGTCTGTATGATCCTCACTATATCCATGACTACTGGCTGGCTGAAGGTAGACCACATCAGTTGGGTGTAAGTGCCACTCGGAAGACCACCACAATGCCCTACGGGGAGACATTGGCAGATCTCTATCCTGATAGAGGACACCTTATCAGCGAAGAACTGAGCAAACTCTTCACACCTTTCCTGTGACAATGCTCCTCCAGCTCATAGATAGACTGGATTGCACAGTCTGTCCACAGTCTGGAAGAGCTGAGCTGGTCTGTTCTTCACTGCAGCAATTTCCCTGAACATGAACTCTGCCTTCTTATGGGAAATTGCTGATTGGTAGACCTCATAATGGTCTGGCAATCTAAATTTGTCTATCTCCAGGTGAGTTTTTTGCCAGTGTCTCTCCAACCTTCACCTCTGCCTCTTTAGTTCCCTTAGTGGCTCATCAAACCATGGTACACTGGGGTGAGAGGTCACGGAATGAACACAAACTGGAGCAATGACATCCAGGGCCTCCACCACTACCCTAGTATTAGCCAGCACCAGGGGCCCTAGGTAATCACTATCTAATGGAATACCTGAAAGGTCCAATACCGACATAAGGCCTTCAGGCATTACCTGCCTTAAAGGCTGGTACTTTACCATTTCCTTGGGGGCAGGCCCTTTTTGGCGGATTGAAAAACTAAACCTCTAGGTGTGATAGTCTGACCATCTGACAGGATCTACCTCCATATCCAAGATCTCCATCCCCAGGTGGAACATCAAGTACGAGTGCCCCTTCTCATGTGTTGTGGAGATAAGAACCCATGTCAGGCCCAATGAGTCCATCAATTGGAGGAGGTCCTATCCAAAGTGCGAGAGTTCATCATCGACCCAGGCATTAAAGTCCCCAAGAATTAACCATCTGGGGACTCCAGTACCATCTCGGTGATGAAGTCTGCAGCCTCCTTTAGGAATGCCCTCTCGTCCGTGGGTGGACAGTAGATGAAAAGGATCCTGAGTCCTGCATCCACAGCAACCATGCACTCAAAGGAGTTGGTGCTCCCCACTGGCACTTTCTTGGGCTCAGTCCCTGTTTAAAACAAATTGCAACCTCCCGCACCGGCAGTCCACTCTCGGGCGCTGTATCACTGAGAACCCAGCCAGAACTGCAACAGCCAAAATAGGTCCTGCATTCTCATCCAGCCAGGTCTCAGTGATGCAGACCAGGTTTGCAGAGGCTACTAAATCTGCAACCACTACAGTCTTGTTCTTAATCAACCTGGTATTGTATAATGCCACCTGAGAGGGACTGGGTTCTGTAGATGGCCACAACACCTCTCCGAGTTTCTCAGAGCCCTTGGGTACTGGCACTAGGCAAGGGGTCCTCGATTATGATCTCATTTCACCCCAGGGTGCCACCTAGTCCCTATCATCTCTATTCACGCACCCTTTTCCCATCCCCCTGAGGTGACAGCCATAGATGCATAATATTGTTAAACAGTAATCAACTGTATGTAAAAGGTTTTTTTTGAATGTGTGCTTTCTTAATGTTGTCTATACCACTGCACCCATTTTGTACTCTGCCTCAGGTTTCTGTGCCCCAAGTGCATTATTTTACATTTTTGTGTTCAGGATAAAAAGGCCTTTCAAATGAGGGTAGTCACTAATCTAAATTCTTTATATTTTTTTTAATTGCCATCAGAAATGTGAATTTTGTAAAAACAAAAATGGAAATTTAGGTAATAAGATGACCATATTTTACAAAATACAAGGAATTCAGACAAGTGACTACCCTCATTTGAAAAGTCTTTTTGTCCTGAACAACTTCCAGACTGGTTGTTTCTGTGCACCTGTAATAGTTTTAAAGATATTTAGATTTGTTTGGAATGTGTGCACATTTACTAAGAATTCTGCATATTTTCTTAGCAAAATTCTTAATGAAAAGCAGTTTGGAGTTCTGTCTCCAATGTTCTAAACACACAGTGGGTCTGAATGAGTTAAAGGGGACATGAACTGATTACTTTTTCAGGTGTTTGGAATGTCTCTGTTTTCATAAATTATATTCAAACCTCTAAAGGATCCCAATTGAACTGTGCCTGAATAAAAACTGAAGCTGTCAGTTGTGTTTTGTTTTGGTTTTAGATTTATAGAACTGTTATTTAATACAACAGCAGACTAGGCACATATGGACACATGTTGATATATAGACAAATTAGGATAACAGTATCTCAATTACAAGGGGATATGTGTTAGGTTTCGGTTTTGAATATACACATACACTAGTCACTATTTACAGAATTGCAGATATATCATGTATAAGACAATATATGTTTGACTATTCATGAGTAATATGGACTTATTGTACACAGAGTTTAGGAAAAATGTATCTGAACAGTACACTGTGTAAAATGTGATTGACACCACTGTGTGAAACAGCTGGTGAATTCTTAATTTACACTAGGGCAGGTTGTCTTCTAACCTATGTTTTAATTAACACATAGATATTTTCATATGTATAAGACTTTTAACATTGTTTACTATGTAGTGTTAAAAGAGCTACTGATGCCTGAAAGAAAACTTTGAAAAACATAATAAGTAGGTATAATTCTGCTTGTATTCCATATATATTCTAGATGTCTCCTCCCCATTATTTATTACTGAGGAAATGTGCATGAATACATGATTTTTATCCCTTACAGTTACTTTAATCTGCTTCTATAGCTTACTCCCTACTTCAAGTCATAATGCTCTGTTGTGACATCACAATATGTTGCCACAAGAGTAACTGTGATGTCACAAGCAGTGCATTATGACCTCAGGTAGGGAGACAGCAACAGAAACAGATGAACTCTTCAGGAGCAAAAATCTTGTGTTCATGCAATTGACCTCAGCAATAAATAATGGGGAAGAGGAATGAAGAACTAATGTGAAATACATGCTGAACTTTATCTAAATATTATGCTTTGTTAAAGTTCTCCTGAAATTGTCAGCTGCTCTTTAAGTTTATTTTTCCTTGTGATGTTTAATCATTGTCATTTACTAATGCTAGCACAGACACACAGAGGGTTTTAAAATGAACCTTCACTTGCTTTATAGCTTTTCTCAAGGAGTGAACTTTAAAGTTAATGTCATTTGACCTTGGGATAGCTTTCTTTTCATGGGACTTTTGCTGTCTTTATATGGGTATGTTGTTTTTTTTATTCAGTTTTAATCCATGGGGTCCTTAACAAATTTTCATCTTTTTTTTTTGTATGATCTGGGTTTTGAGAAAGTATGTTCTTCTAAAACAACCGCTAGTGTTTTCTGACAAAGGATTCTGTGTAATTCAAAAGTTAAAAGCACCTGTGTTGTTTTGTAACAACTCTGTTGGTTCACTAAAAGGTATCACATCATCTGTTTCTGTGGATCTTGTGTTACAAGGACCAATATGACAACAAGTTTTTCTGTGGCTTCACGGTTTCAGAAATGTTAGCAGGAACTTATCAGTACAGTGCCCACGGTTCTGAAACCATGAAGTGACATAGTTAAAACTCCAAATTCTTGGTTCCATGAAATGAACTGCACAGAAAGTTGCCCATACAAATAATACAATACAAAACACAACTGATAGCTTCAGCTTTTATTCAAGCACAGTTAAATAGGGATCCTTTAGAGGTATAAATGTAATTTATGAAAATACAGATATTTCAAACAGCTGCACATAAGTAATCAGTTCCTGTCCACTTTAAATTAGGCATGACAATAGATGAACAAGGTTGTCTGGTTTAGAATTTCACTGACTGGCATAGTTATTTGCAAAACTGAGGCTCTTTAGAAGTGCAATATGAATTATTTATTTATTTGTTTAGCATGTTCCAGCCGAACATGCCACTAGAAGTGTTATTAAGCTAGCATTAGCTGTTCCATTCAGAAGGACTGCATTGGGGAGGTGGTCATCACAGTTTGGGCTCCCGCCTGGTTAAATGAGCTACCACCCTCTGCCACAAGCCTTACACACCTTGGTTCTTTCAAGTCTGAGCTAAGAAAGTCTATCTCCCATGTACACTTCTACTGCCACTCTTACCCTGCAAGACCTGCATGTCACTGTCCTCACAAGCATGAGCAATATAGACCATCTCCCCACCTGGTCATTGCTACTTCCACTCTTAACCTGGCTGTTACCTGACCCCTGAGTCTAGGGCCTGCCAAGGTTCATCTTGCACTCTAAAAAGTGGCCTGAAGCTCCCAGCTCTACTCCTACCCTACCAGCCTACATACCATGCACCCCTACACCCCTCACCTACTCCCTGTTAGCTCTCACCTCCCTATTCCATATCCTCCCTACCCATGAGCCAAACCTCCATTCCCCTCCTCTTCTGCTACCTATTCCTGAATAGCTCCCACTTCCCTGACTGTTTACCTTGGCTATGCTTACTCCCCTGGATGTAGCCTAGTAACCAATTTAGGTATCAGAAATGATGTTCAGCCACATCTCCTGTTCCTACCTACAAGCTATAGAGATGTTGCAAAAGTAAATTTCACCTGTGAAATTACCACGAAATCATCAATCTTGCTGTGCAAAACATTTGGTGAAATTCGCCAGGTGTGAAATTGTGAAATTTGAAATTTCTCTAAATTTACCCAAAAATTTGCTGTTTCACTGGTGAAACTTCACATTTTGCAGGCACATGTTGGATTTCATGGTGAAATGTTGCATTCCACAGGTGAAATTTTGCATTTTACCCACGGAATTTTGCATTTTGCATTTGTGATATATTTCTCAAAATGCTCAAATTTCACAAAATATTTTGCAGAATTAAATTTTCCAATTTCATACATCTCTACTCCTGTATAGCTTCAACCTCTGATTTTCTCCAACTAGTACCTAACTTGACTTATGCACTTTATTGTCTACCCTGCTGTGTGTACTGTATCCCCATGTACCCTGTATCTACGCTGTGGTTATGTGTTACTTTTGCCTTTGTTACCTGTGTTGTGTTGCTATTACCAATGCTATTTATTGCTACTGATCACATTATGATGTTTTTGACAATGCCTATTTCGTTGCTATTGACTCCCAAACTCATGTACTCTCCCCTCCCTTTATGACGAGGTTCCTTTGGAAATGAGCTTTTAGCTCAAAGATCATAATTCTGATTACTCAATAAATAAATAAGTATAGTAAACTTGGAAATTTGCTAGGCCCAACAATGAATTATTCAATCAAACATGTCTATATGACTTTGGAATTAAAATGAATCCTTAGTGTGCCCATGGGGTTTGACTTAAGATTACTTCTCTAAGCCCAGTGAAACTCTACTTGCTGTCTACCCTCAGATGTGGGATAAGGTAGCTGCAGCTTAAAATAGATTTGAGATCCAATTGGAAAAAGGCACTTAAATATTTTCATTTGGATTTCAAAGGTATATTGAAGTGGGGGGTGTAATGTTTAGGGTGTTTTAACTATCATAACCATCCTGCTGATCCTAGCTCTTGTTCATTAACAAGAGGAAATGGGGCCTGGCATAATAGGCTACCCTGCCTTTTTCCCACATAAATGTTTCAAGGTTCTCTAAAAATTAAAAAATTCCAATGACATAACTATATGAGCTGTTACTAACAAATAGTCTTCATGATTTTCTGAAAAGGAACCTATGTGGGCTGTAAAATCAGGAAGTTCTGGCATGCATTCACTTTTGTAGCAAAATGTCCATCTGAAGGGCAAAATGCCATGCATGCACTTTTAGGGATTGGGAACAGTGCATCACATAGGTACATTGGGGCATGTGAACCCAATTATCCTAGTGGTGATGTAGTATGCAGTTTCTCCACAAAAGCAACATTCAAAACAAATTACTTTCTTTTAAGGGGAAATAATTACAAATGTGTCTGAGCCACAAAGAGTTAAAACTAGAATGTAGCTTCTTAAGGCCAAAAATAAAATCAATGCTTTCACTATAAACTGAATATGCATATGTAGACCAAACCACACAACTTTTGTAGAAGGATTCGGCTGGTCCCTTGGTCTATAGGTCAAATATGCAGCATTTTTCTCAATAAACCAAAGTGTCCTTTTCCTTTTAAGCAGTCTTGTCTTCAAAAATCCTTCAGATAAAAAAAATCAGCCTCCTGGTTACTGGCTTCAGTTTCCTGTGGGGGGAATCAATGACAAGCGGGCAGAAAAAGGCAGCTTCACACACACACATAAGCAAAAATAGCAGAAAAAGGCAGCTCCACACACACACACATAAGCAAAATAGCAGAATGACAATCCACCTAAGCCAGATAAAGTGTGTGGTGCATAAACAACAAGTGTCTGCTGGTGCTAGCTACTACAACAGCCCAAAGGCAGACAAGCAACCCCCCCACCTCGCACAAGGCAAGGTATTTTTCACTCAACACGTCTTTTCTTTAGGAGTCTGTGAGGGTTCATCTGATTTAAAAAATGCACTTTCTTTGCATTAAGTTAATTAAAAATTGGTTAAAACAGTAAAATGAATGCTAAGCCCTTGTCTAGTATGACAAGCTCACATGCCTTTTATAAGACAGGGATAAGCTTCTCAACACTGTCTGCCTTCTTGCTCCTCCATGGTTCTCCACAGCATAACGCAGACAGCACTGATGAACTTCCTCTCCCACAAAGCATCTCTCTTGTAATATGCAGTATATTGGAAGTTTCTGTATTAGGTGTTATGAATTTAAAGTTTAAAATTTCATAGGCTCCCTTTAGATATATACTGTAAATATGTATATGTTGTATATATGTATTAAGATTCCTTTTGTGGGTGGGACTTAGACTCTTGTAGTACAAGTATATGACTAATTGATTGTCAGTGTTATTCACATATAGCTGTATATATAAAAGAGGGGTTATGAGTTTAATAAGCTTCACAAGTTCAATAAGCTTAGTATGTCTTATTCACTTTGTTGTTTGATCATTAGGAAATTGTGTTAATTGATTAAATATGTACCCTATCATGCACCTATTATAAATACCTGTTAATCACAAGTGGTCACCACTCCATGATGATGTTGTGTAAGTGAAAATGGCAGGAGGTGGATTGGGCAGTCTTCTCTGCTCCCTGTAGGAGGTATGCTACACACTGCTGTGTTTTAATAAATGAGTGGATTTGCCAGAATCATTTTAGCCTGGGCTTTTTCTTATGGTTGGTGGTGCTGGATATATGGTTTGCCTTTCTGTTTGGTTTTTCCATTGCACACCTCAGCTTTGGGGTAGTGGCTCCATTTGTGGCCAAGTAGCTACCCAGCAGTTATCTGTAATTTGCATGCTCCAGGGAGTATTGTATGTGCTCAAGAATAGACTGAGAACATAAAGTTCCATTAGAGACCTCACTGCTTTTCATTGCATTTATCAGTGATTTTCATTATCAGCGTAGTCCTACTTAGATGCATCACCTAGTTTTCTAGAGGGAACCAGGGAGGCAAGGAATAATGTATAATAATGAAAGTGTTTCTCTGGCAGGGAAGGAAAAATGTACAACAATGAAAGGGTTTCCCACAGCATCATGGAAAAATGTAAAATAATTGAAGTTTTTCCCAGGAAGGCAAGGACAATTGTATTTCAATGCAAGTATTTCCAGGCAGGCAGGGACAAATGTATAACAATGAACGTGTTTCCCAGGGAGGCATGGAAAAATGCATAAATACTGAAACTGTTTCCCATGGAGGCAAGGAAAAATGTAAAACAATGAAAGTGTTTCCAGGGAGGTAGGGGAACATGTGGAACAATGAACATGTTTCCCAGGCAGGCAAGGGAAAATGTATAAGAATGAAAGTGTTTCTCAGGGAGGCAAGAAAGAATTTATAACAATGAAAGTGTTTCCCAGAAGGAAAGGAAAATGTATAAAAATGAAAACGTTTCCCAGAGAAACAAGGAAAAACTTGTAACAATGAAAGTGTTTCCCAGAGAGGCAAGGAAAAATGTACAACAATGAAAGTGTTT
Organism: Neoceratodus forsteri; assembly: GCA_016271365.2. Lineage (NCBI taxonomy): Eukaryota > Metazoa > Chordata > Ceratodontiformes > Ceratodontidae > Neoceratodus > Neoceratodus forsteri. The sequence continues at coordinate 677,417,330 of CM057453.1, read as the reverse complement.
CCCAGGGAGGCAGGAAAAATGCAGAACAATAAAAGTGTTTCCTAGGAAGGCAAGGAAAATGTATAACAATGAAAGTGTTTCCCAGACAGGCAAGGGGAGATGTAAATTAAAGTGTATCCCAGGCAAGCAAGGGAACCTGTATAACAATAAAGTGTTTCCCATGCAGGCAATAAAAAGTGTATAACAATGAAAGTGTTTCCCAGTCAGGAAAAGAAAAATGAATAACAGTGAAATTGTTTCCTTGAGATGAAAGAAAAACTGTTAATAATGAAAGTGTTTCTCAGAGAGGCAAGGAAAATGTATAACAATGAAAGTCTTTCCCAGGGAGACAAGGAAAATTGTATAGCAATGAAAGTGTTTCCCATGGAGGCAAGGGAAAATATATAACAATGAAAATCTGTGCCAGGCAGGCAAGGAAAAATGTATAAAAATAAAAGTGTTTCCCAGAGAGGCATGGAAAATGTATAAATAATGAAAGTGTTTCCCAGGGAGGCAAGGACAACTGTATAACAATGAAAGTGTTTCCAAGGGATGCATGGGAAAAAGCATAAAAATTAAGGTGTTTCACAGGCAGGCAAGGAAAAATGTATAACAATAAAAGTGTTTACAGGGGGGCAGGGAAAAATATAGAACAATGAACATGCTTACCAGGCAGGCAAGGGAAAATGTATAAGAATGAAAGTCTTTCCCAGCGAGGCAAGAAAGAATGTATAACAATGAAAGTGTTTCCCAGAGAGAAAAGGAAAAATGCATAACAATGAAAATGTTTACCAGGCATTCAAGGAAAAATGTATGACAATGAAAGTGTTTCTCAGACAGGCAAGGGGAACTGTATAACAATAAAAGTGTTTCCCAGGCAGACAAGGAAAAATGTATAACAATGAACGTTTTTCCTGGAGAGGAAAGGAAAAGTGTGTAACAATGAAAGTGTTTTTCAGGGAGGGAATAAAAATGTATAATAATGACAGTCTTCACCAGGGAGGCAAGGAAAAATGCATAACATTAAAAGTGTTTCCCAGGCAGGCAAGGAACATGTACAGCAATGAAAGTGATTCACATAGAGGCATGAAAAAATGTATAATGGTGAAGTGTTTCCCAGGGAGGCAGGGATAAATGCAGAACAATAAAAGTGTTTCCTAGGAAGGCAAGTGAAAATGTATAACAATGAAAGTGTTTCCCATGGGCCAAGAAAAAATGTATAACAATGAATTTTTTTTCCCAGACAGGCAAGGGGAAATGTAAATTAAAGTGTTTCCCAGGCAGACAAGGGAACCTGTATAACAATAAAAGTGTTTCCTAGGCAGGCAAGGAAATATGTATAACAGTGAAAGTGTTTCCCAGAGGAGCTAGGAAACATGTATAACAATGAAAGTATTTCCCAGGCAGGCAAGGAAAAATGTATAAAAATGAAAGTGTTTCCCAGGCAGGAAGCAAAAATGTATAACAATGAAAGTGTTTCCCGTGCAGGCAATAAAATATGTATAAAAATGAAAGTGTCTCCCAGTCAGGAAAAGAAAAATGCATAACAGTGAAACTGTTTCCTAGAGATGAAAGGACAAATGTTAATAATGAAAGTGTTTCTCCGGAGAGGCAAGGGAAATGTATAACAATGAAAGTCTTTCCCAGGGAGGCAAGGACAACTGTATAACAATGAAAGTGTTTCCCAGGGAAGCAAGGAAAAATATATAACAATGAAAGTCTGTGCCAGGCAGGCAAGGAAAATTTATAAAAATGAAAGTGTTTCCCAGGGAGGCATGGAAAATGTATAAATAATGAAAGTGTTTCCCAGGGAGGCAAGGAAAACTGTATAACAATGAAAGTATTTCCAAGGGACACATGGGAAAATGCATAAAAATTAAGGTGTTTCACAGGCAGGCAAGGAAAAATGTATAACAATAAAAGTGTTTACGGGGGGGCAGGGAAAAATGTTGAACAATGAACATGCTTACCAGGCAGGCAAGGGAAAATGTATAAGAAGGGAAAGTCTTTCCCAGGGAGGCAAGGAAGAATGTTTGACAATGAAAGTGTTTCTCAGAGAGGCAAGGGAAATGTACAAGGATGAGAGTGTTTCCCAGGGAGAAAAGGAAACATGCATAACAATGAAAATGTTTATCAGGCATTCGAGGAAAAATGTATGACAATGAAAGTGTTTCTCAGACAGGCAAAGGAAACTGTATAACAATAAAAGTGTTTCCCAGGCAGGTAAGGAACAATGTATAACAATGAAAGTGTTTCCTGGAGAGGAAAGGAAAAGTGTGTAATAATGAAAGTGTTTTGAAGGGAGGAAGTATAATAATGACAGTCTTTCCCATGGAGGCAAGGAAAATTGTATAACATTAAAAGTGTTTCCCAGGCAGGAAAAGAACATGTACAGCAATGAAAGTGCTTCACAGAGAGGCATGAAAAAATGTATAATGATGAAAGTGTTTCCCAGGGTGGCATGTAAAAATGTACTTGAAAGAGCATCCCAGAGAAGCAAGGAAAAATGTATAATAATGAAAGTGTCTCCCTGGCAGGAAAGGAAAAAATGTATGACAATGAAAGTGTTTCCCAGGCAGGCAAGGGAAAGTGCCTAACAATGAAACTGTTTCCCAGGGAGGAAGTAAAAATGTATAATAATGAAAGTCTTTCCCAGGGAGGCAAGGAAAACTGAATAACAATGAAAGTGTTTGCCAGGCAGGCAAGGAAATAATATAACAATGAAAGTGTTTCCTAGGCAGGCAAGGAAAAATATATAACAATGAAAATGTTTCCAATGGATGCAAGGAAAATGCAGAATAATGACATGTTTCCCAGGTAGGCAAGGAAAAAAATATATCAATAAAAGTGTTTCTAGGGAGGCAGGGAAAAATGTGAAACAATGAAAGTGTTTCCCAGGTGGGCAAGGGAAAATTTATAACAATGAAAGTTTTCCCTAGAGAGGCAAGTAAAAATGTATAACAATGAAAGTGTTTCCCAGTGGGGCAAGGAAAAATGTTTAAGAATGAAAGTGTTTTCCAGTCAGGAAAGGGAAAATGTATGACAATGAAAGTCTTTCCCAGGCAGGCACAGGAACCTGTATAACAGTAAAAGTATTTCCCAGGCAGGTAAGGAAAACTGTTTAACAACAAAAGTGTTTTCCAGTCAAGCAAGGGGAAATATATAACAATGAAAGTGTTTCCCAGGCAGGAAAGTGAAAATATGTGACAATGAAAGTGTTTGCCGGGCAGGCAAGGGAACCTGTAAAATAATAAAAGTGTTTCCCATGCAGGCAAGGAAAAATGGATAAGAATGAAAGTCTTTCCCAGGGAGACAAGGAAGAATGTTTAACAATGAAAATGTTTCTCAGAGAGGCAAGGGAAATGTACAAGGATGAAAGTGTTTCCCAGGGATAAAAGGAAACATGCATAACAATGAAAATGTTTACCAGGCATTCAAGGAAAAATGTCTGACAATGAAAGTGTTTCTCAGACAGGCAAAGGAAACTGTAAAACAATAAAAGTGTTTCCCAGGCTGACAAGGAAAAATGTATAACAATGAAAGTGTTTCCTGGAGAGGAAAGGAAAAGTGTGTAATAATGAAAGTGTTTTGCAGGGAGGAAGAAAAAATGGATAATAATGACAGTCTTTCCCAGGGAGGCAAGGAAAAATGTATAACATTAAAAGTGTTTCCCAGGCAGGCAAGGAACATGTACAGCAATGAAAGTACTTCACAGGGAGGCATGAAAAAATGTATAATGATGAAAGTGTTTCCCAGGGAGGCATGTAAAAATGTATTTGAATGTGTGTCCCAGAGAAGCAAGGAAAAAGGTATAATAATGAAAGTACCTCCCAGGCAGGAAAGGAAAAAATGTATGACAATGAAAGTGTTTCCCAGGCAGGCAAGGGGAAATGTATAACAATAAAAGTGTTTCCCAGTCAAGCAAGGAGAAATGTATAACAATGAAGGTGTTTCCCAGAGAGGCAAGGTAAAATGTATAACAATGAAAGTCTTTCCCAGGGAGGCAAGGAAAAATGTATAACAATGAAAGTATTTCCCAGGGAAGCTAGAAAACATGTAAAACAATGAAAGTATTTCCCAGGAAGGTAAGGAAAAATGTATAACAATGGAAGTGTTTCTCAGGGGGGGAAGGGAAAATGTATAACAATGAGAATTCTTCCAGAGTGGCATTGTGTTCTTTCTTTCTCTTTTCAAGCAGGTATCTAGGATAAACAGATCAAGTTAGTGAATTATTTCAGGTATTTAGGATTGACCATGGACAGTGCCCTCTCCTACAAACCATGTTAACTATCTTGTCAAAGTGATACATCAGAGACTCAGGGCTCTCTACAAGGTCAAAAACTTGTCACCTCCAAATCGAGGACAATACTTATGGATGGACTTGTACTCCCCTTACATGGCTACGTCATGCTGGCTTATTTTTCAGCAGGAGAGGGATGCTGTCCAAGGTGAGAGTGCTCCATAGTTTCTTAAGATTCAAACTAATCAACCATCCAAAAATCATCATTACATTTTGTATGATTTGGCTGGTTGGCCTTCTTTGAGGATAGAATTAAATAGTCCTGAATAAAATAGGATAGTGCTATTTCTTCTTCATAAAGTGACTCGAGTTATAGCCCACTAGTATTCAGTCAGTTTTCCATCTGTCTAAAACATAAGGTACACAAGATCACAAACATAGAGGCAATTTAGTATTCCTTTAATGAATAGAGGGTTGTAACAAAGATTATTACTATACAGCATCACCACATTGTACAGCAATGTACCAATCAGCGTTTCTTTGTTTAAAACCATTGGGAGTTCTCAATATGCTTGTTAAGCATTTTTGTTTGCAAAATCTAACAGGTTTTTATTTGTAATTTGATGTAATTGATATGTCTTATTATGCTGCTTGTAAACAACTGGATATATGTGACAAAGGACTAATTTAGCTCACTATGTATCATGTATAACAAATACAGTAGAATGAATGGAAATGATTGTTCAAGAGCTTGCTTTGGTAACTGTTTTCTGATCACAAAACAAACCATTACCACATACCTGGTACCAGATCTCTCCACATCTGACAAAGTGTGTCATAAAAAGTCAAAAGGTAATCATCCCTACAAGTTTAAACTATCTTCAAAGAAAATCCTATACAAAAGCTTGAAATCAGGCTTCTAATTCCAGTCTCATTACAAATGTGATGAAGACATCTTGAGGCTTGAATCTCCTTATCAGGGGTTCACTGTTCCAATATGGAACCTTGTATTTATTTTACTACAAGACATTTAGTACTTCACATTCATTTATTCTTATACCAGATGAGTGTTTTTAAATACATTGGGCTCAATTTTCAAAATGAAAAGTCTGATGCAAGGTGCCTGTACCAAACAGCTATGATGCAAGAGGCACCTTGCATCAAAGTCTGTGGCTATTCCAATTTTGGAATGCAGGCTGCATCAAAATTGGAATGGTTCCATGTGATAAAAGTGAAGTAAAAATGGTGCTGACAAATAAGGGTGAAGAAATAACAGCCCCTGCAAAATTGTCGACCAGCACAATAGTGTACCACAAAATCAGTGCTGCTTCTCTTCATTTTCTGTGGAGGGTCTCCACCACCCATGCCCCCATTGAGGGGGGCTTCTTCCCCCTCACATCCCTACTATAAATAACTAACAATGGGGGAGCTGACACTGAGGAATAGGGAAACACTTGTGATGGGGCTACAGCACTGGGGGATGCAGGTTGGGAGGGGAAGAACATTATAGGGGCAAAGGGGGGAGACAGAAAAAAGGTTGGGAGGGCAGGCAGAATGGGACTTAATGCAGAACATAACAAAAATAATAATAAAAAAAAATGATCCCTACCAGCCAGTCCCAAAGCTGGGTTCCCCTGCCACAGAGGTGGTGATGTTCACCACTACACTAAACGGCCAGCTTGAACAGCACTCCACCAACATCAACCCACATACTGCAGGTATCTCTGTCTCCCTGCCTACAAGAAAGTGTCAAAATTCACAGGTGCTTAAAAATCTATGTAGCCCATTTTGACCTTACTATTTTGTCTTTGCCCATATGTACTCACTCAAATTCACTCATTCATATCACAGGATATCGTTATGCACAGGGGGCTGCACAATATCCCTTTTTTCAAGTCCAGAAGCCCTGTTGGGGTTGCAAAAGGGGGCTGACATTAGACCAGCTAGAAGGTGATATAAGGGCCATGTGCTACAGATGGGCTGGGTGGTGAGTGGAGGGGGGGCTGCAAGGAGGGAACCTGTGGCAGAAGTAGCACAGGGGTGGCCTGGGAATTGAGGGGGCATGGCGATATGTCAGTGTGCTGAGTGGCGCCAGTGAGATGCCATGTGCATGTCAAGTGAGGTGATCAGCCAGGGTGGTGGGTGGGTTGAAGAGATAGACCATGATCTGGCCCCATCTGGACACAGCCCTGGCTCTTCTCCCATAGGTGCACAAGTCCCCAACACTGTCGGCAGACAGAAGCAGCCTGTCTCGTGGGGAACTCAGCACCATGTAAACTGCTTCAGTGCATGAGGATTATTCCCCTCCACCACCTACACCTCACAGCTTGCAGCCACTCCTGCCCACTGATAGTGCTGAGGACTGATGCACCAATTGGGAAGATGCCAGTGCTGTGTCCAGCTGGGTGTCACAGTCCATCTCTATCAACCCCCCTCTACCTCAGCTAATTGGCACACTGGATATGTACATGGCACCCCCACTGGGTGCCACTTCAGCACCCTGCCATTACTACTGTGTCCCCCTCACTCCCTAGGGCACCTCCCATCTTCTGCCCCCTGGTCCCCTCCTTGCTGGCATATCCATCTCCACCTTTACAGCCCCTCTTAGGTTGCATCAGTCAGGGGGGAGATGGAACCCTCTGTTAAATCCCGCAGGTGTACCACATGTTTGGTGCATCCCTGCAGCTGATGCAAATTTGGGGTCTTTGGTGCACGGACTCTCATTTTTTTTAAATTAGATGCAGGGTCCCTGATGCACCCAGAGTTCACTGCAGCCTTAGATTGCTGGAAATTGGGGTGATCTAAGAGCCCTATGAAAATTGAGCACATTGCATATTTTGATACTGTAACTATAGTAGCTGTAATTCTTCTGCTTTATAAAATAGACCACTGCCTGTCTGACCTGTTGGGACAATGGCCCGGTTGCAACCTGCAATGTCATCAACCTGGGTTTAGGAATGAGCCAGCGTCATTGGAGGACTGACAGGGGAAGAGGACTGAGGGTCCCAGAGTATGCTTTCTCCCTCTTGGGATGATGGGTCACTGTCTCCACTGCAATACTGCCACCTTGGTGGCAGTGCAGTGGAAGGCAGTGTGTAAGGGAGGATATCAGCTGTGCTCAGTGGTGCTTAACCTCCGCATTCGCATATTCACCCAAAGTTCCTTGCATGCCAGCATCCTGGTGACTGACTATAACATAAAGTGGAAATACCCTGACTAAGGAAGATGATATTCCAGTACACATGGGCCCACATAGCCTCCTAATGACCAGAATATTCAGTGGAATAACTCCACTCCTGGCTTTACTTTTGGGGTAAGCCATGTAACTCTAGAAGAGATGCAACTGGGGTGATGGGGCTGGGTAGTTGCCATGCTGAAAGTGGACATGATCCAAAGAAGGGATGAAAATGGAAAAAAAAAATAATAGAACACAGTCTTAAATATTAATGTTAGAAGGCTTGGCAGAACATTATATGAAAACTTATCCTTGCAAATTGACGTACCAGGTCATACGTCAGACGATAATAGCCTCGACATTATACCGTATCCGACCTGTGCCTCTCTCCCGTGTTGGACCCCCAGAGTTAGAATCCTTAGTGACAGGGTCTGAGGGCTCAGTCCCCCATAACGGGGGGTGGGGGCAGAGCACCCACAGAAAGAAAAAGTTACGATAGAAGCACGCCCAGCTGCGCTTATGCCGCGCTGACATTCTGCCGTGCGGTTTTGACCCGATGCAAATTGACCTTTGTTGAAAGTAATGATTTTAATAAAAGCAGTATTTTCCTCTTGTTTACCTGGGACTATAATCATATTACATGGATCCTGTTACTGATTGATGTGATGGTCTGGAAAGATTATTATTTAGGGACTATTGATCCAGAGGGTGGTTTGTTTTGTGAGTGGTTGTATGCATGTTGAATCCCAGCAGATTCAGACAAAATTATTTCAAATCATTTTGCTCATCCCAGATTCTTTTCCTATCCCAGATCCTGCAGAGAGCCTCCTTAATATTACTCATCATTTCCCTGAAGTCAAACACTTTCATGTGTGAGATCACGTAAGCAAAACATCCTGGGAGAGGTTTATTTTTATTACTCCATATATTATGCTGTTACTAAGTTTTTTTTACAAAACTACATCAACGGTGTTGTCATTTCTGCATTCTGAAAGTAGAATATAAATTTGAAAGCAATATTTTAACCATGAGATCTTCTTCAGTAGGGGACACTGTAGACCACAGTTGACATATTTAGTTACTTGTGCTTACTTTCTCCTTTACATCTAGTATACCATGGAGATAGTCACATGCTACACCCATTGTTTTCAGACTACTTTCAGAATTCATTCAAGGTAAATCTCTGATCCTTCCTGCTACCTGTGTGCAGACACAGTACTATCATTTGTGTTCCTAGATGTTCTTACAAAATGATTATGTTAGCTATGCATGCCACTTATGAGGACCACACAGTCACAGCCAGTACATGTCAAACTGTTATGAAAAGGGTTTTCATGCTAGGATTGCAGGATGGTACATACTTAAATGTTGATATCAAGGAATAATCACTGATCATTCATCTTATATAAAAAGCAACATGGATGTATGTTATAGTTCTATGTAAGACTCCACTGATGGAACTCAGGCAGAGAACAATTTAGCTAGTGGAATGGATTTCAGAATCTCCTGGTTCATTCCAAAGAAATAAGAAAATATACGCAGATTAAGTGTTAAATCTATGGAATACAGTTTCTTGGCTGGATAGGTTTCCTTTAGGTGGGTTTGATGTGCATCAGTAGAACTGTGGTCCACTGATTCATATTCATACAGTTTCTCTGGGTTCAAGTGGGTGAATTTAAATTAATTTTCACCCACTTTCTTCCTAATTGTCCTAGAACACCTACTTAGGGGTTCATAGGGGTTCATAAAGATATCCTGAGTGCTAGTATTCTTTTTTGAAACCATACTCATATTCCACCAATTACATCGACTCACATATTTAATTTATAATAAGTTATTCTGCTTCTTTCTGTGTAAATGCCTTACGATTTGTGGAAATAGTTTTCCTTGGGAGGATATTCCATGGTTGCTTAGTGACACCACGTGGTTGCCCTTCAGATAGAATCTACACACCATGGGATTCCTTGCAGTTTTCCAGAACAGTGAGACACTAAAGAGTAAGATCTGCTCTGCTGTTGTGTGGATCTGCAGGAGTTTTGCTGACTAAAATAAAGATGATGGCCTTAATCATCCTGATGGGTCTATTTAAAATGTATTAGATTTTTTGGGGGACTATGCAATGCTGTTGGAACATGCCAAAGGCTAGTGCAGCTTTGTATTAGAGGTCAGAACATCAATATTGTCATGCTTTACCTTGTCAATATCATCATTTACAGTATTCAAGAACCTACATAACACAACTGTTGTATCTACCAGTTAACGTCAATGTACTATTTAGCAAGTCTTGTACTGGGATAGTGGTGTACTGGCAAGTAATCAGACATTTGAAACAAAAAGAGCCAAGCACTCACCACCTGACATTGACATGGACACCTGGGGTAAGTTACAATTAATTTTATTATTAAAAGAACACACAGAAGACTAGTAAATAAGCTGTAAAGCGTATGGGTGGGATGGAAAATAACTTGATGGGTGGAAAACTGGTTGGTGGACAGAAGCCAGAGACTGGTGGCAAATGGGGAACACATAAAGGGGAGGATGTGATGAGTGATGTGCTCCAGAGGCCAGTACTGGGACTCTTACTTTTTACTATCTTCATCAGTGATATAGGGGATGGGCTGGGGGGAAGGGTGTGCCTATTTTTAGATGATATGAAAATATGCAATAGGGTGGGCACCCTAGGGGGAGTGGAGGCCATGAGACAGGACCTGAAGATTCTGGAGGAGTGGTCAGAAACCTGGCAATTGAAACTCTGTGTCAAAAAGTGTGCTGTGATGCACTTGGGGCATAAAAATCCATGAGCAGCTTACAGTCTGAAGGGGAGGAAATCAGAAAAAGAGAGCAGGAGAGGGGTCTGGGGATTATAATATCAAGCAACCTTAAGGTAGATAGCCAATAGAGCAAAGCTGTGGGAAAGGCAAATGGAATGTTGGCATGCATTGGGAGGAGCATAACTAGCAGAAGGAGGGAGGTACTGATACCTCTTTATAAAGCCAAGATGAGGGCACACCTGGAGTACAGGGTCCAGTTCTGGAGACTGTACCTACACAAGTACTTAGATGGGATAGAAAGGGTTCAGAGAAGGGCAACCAAGATGGTGCGCATGGTATGCAGGGAAATCCATATGAGCAGAGGTGTAGGGAACTGGATCTGTACCCTTTGGAGACCAGAAGGGAGAGGAGGGAGATGATTGAAACTTTTTAGTATGTGAGGGGGATCAATAAGGTGAAGAATGGGAGCTTATTTAAAAGGAAGGAGAGGGCTAAAACTAGAGGACATAGCTTAAGATTGGAGAGCGGAAGATATAGAGGCAATGTAATGGGGCAATTCTTCATGGAGAGGGTGGTGGAGGCCTGGAACAAACTACCAGAGGAGGTGGTGGGGGCTGAAACAATGGAAGAATTAAAGAGGGCATGGGACAGACACATGGGGTCGGTAATGGGGGTAAGGGGAGGGCCCGTGGAAGAGGAGATGAGGGGGGGAGGGGCAGACTTGATGGGCCATTGGGTTCCTTTTCTGCCATTGGATTTCTGTGATTCTGTGATTTTGTTATTTATACATCCAGCCAGACACATTTCGGATCATAAAAGATTATTGTCAAAATCCTCTTTCACAAGCCGATTCCTATTTTGTGAGCTGTCTAAATCCAGTTTTCCATTTGCAAAACAGGATTAGGGGCAGGGCCATCTGGTTGGTGGACCCTAATCCTGTTTCCCGATGACGACACAGGATTTTGACAGCTCACAAAATAGGAACCGGCTCGCAAAAGAGGATTTCTGTGTCATCATGGTGAAACAGGATTACGGGCCCCAACCAGATGGCTCTAAACCTGTTTTGCCAAAAAAACTTCATTAATGCATCATTTAGGGTTAAAGCATAAAAAGTCAGGAAATGAAAAATCTTTAGAGTCGTCCTTCCCCCCAGACCCACCCAACATCCCAAGACTGACAGCAGACGGGGTGTGTCATTGGGATTGTGAGGCCTAAATATCACCCCATTCCATCTGAAATTACATTCAAAAGCCACAGTAAATAAGAATGGGGTGACATTTAGGCCTCACAACCCCAATGACACACCCCGTCAGCTGTCAATCTTGGGATGATAGGTGGGTCCGGGGAGGGAGTGGCAACCCTAAAGATTTTCCATTTCCTGACTTTTTATGCTTTAACCCTAAATGATGCATTAACGCAGTTTTTTGCATAGAATTTCCTTACTTTTTGAGAAAGAATAAAAAACTAAAAACTTGCGCAAGTTGGTGGGAGTGTGGGCCCTTCAGGCCCTGTGCCCACACCAACTTGTAAATGTGCGTGTACCATCAACACCCCTCCAAAATTCAATGTAAAACACCAAACCATGTCCGAGATATAACATGTTAAAGTTTGACATTTTCATTTGTCAGAGTTGCAGAATTCTGCATCTGTTAACATTTTACAGGCACAGTGACTGAAAACTACATCCATGACACTAAAGCTAGGTACCCTATCAATTTCAAGCCACCAGCACAATGCAAAACACTGTCCACAACATGTAAATTGCATCAAGCAATATCTCTGCAAAAAAAAATTTCTCTGACATGTAAACACAGTAATTCACATCTACAGGACATGCTGAGAACACCCTCCAAATTTCAAGTAAAAAGACCAAACCATGTCTGAGATATTTCAACTTAAAGATTGGTGAAATTGCCCTACCTAATGCATTAGAAAATCTGGCCATCTAGTCCCTCCCTCACAATCAAAGATGGCGATCAAAGAATCTCACAATCAAAGAAGTTGCAGGCTCACGATCAAAGAATAAAAAATGCTGTAACTTGAGTTTTAGGTAGAATTACATGGAACCACCACAATGCTTTGATAGAACGAAGTCCCCTGAGCAAAACTCACCTTCATTTATGTTCCTAGGCCACCCCTGGGCTGAGAAAATTGAATTTTTAAAAGGGCCATCTCATCCCTCGCTCCGAAGCAAGATAGCAATCAAAGAATCTCGCGATCAAAGAATTTGCAGGTTTGCGATCAAAGAAATTGCACGCTCATGTTCAAAGAATATAAAATGGTGAAATGCGAGGTTTTTGGAAGATTTAGATGAAACCACTGCCATGCCTCAATAGAACGAAGCCCCCTGATCGAAACCCATCCTCATTTGTGTTCCTAGCCCACCCCTGAGCTGAGAAAGTTGCATTTTTACCTCACGATGCAAGATCGTGATCAAAGAATCTCGCGATCAAAGAATTTGCAGGCTTGCGATCAAAGATCGTTAGTGAGCCACGATCAAAGAATTTAAAACCTTATAACTCTATTTTTTGACCATTTTAAACCAAGCCAAAGGCATAGCTCGATAGATCAAGGCCTCCCAAGTAAAACCTATGTACGTTTTACTTCAGGAGTGACCCCAGAGTCGAGATATTTGATTTTTACAATCAGAATTTAAAAACAGGTTGGTGGACCTCACGATCAAAGAATTCTTGGGGACAAAGATTTTTGAACCATGAGGCTGCAAATTCTTTGACCACCAGGTGGGACCAGATGGCCAGAACCCCATTCTTTGTTCACAAAACAGCCATATAAATTTTCCCATTGACTTATAATGGGAACTTAAAAGTGCTATAACTTTTGAATGCCTCAATATTTTTTTGCCAAACAAAAAGCAGCATGTTTGGCCAGCCAAGCTCTTTCAGATGAGCCATCTCACAGAGCAGCACCCTACACAACAGCTGCACAGGGCCACAGGCAATATCCCCCAAAACTGCCTCCAAAACTGGATAATTTTGCATTTTTCAGCATTTTCGTGTTCAAAGACTGTAAGTCCGACCAAAACTAAATTTGGTAAATCAAGAGATCTACCATGCTCCACTGCACATACCAAATTTAAGTAAAATCTATTAAACAGGTCCAAAGTTATTAACGCACAAAATGTTGACTTTAACATAGAAGTGCCATCATAACCCTAAATATTTTGGCAGGGCTGCACCACTATAATATATATATGTACGCAATAAGACACAAAATGGTGTGCGTAAACCATATTTTACAGCATATCCAAGGGCGTATTAAGGTACGAGGCCAGCGGCCAGGGTGCTTCAACTGCTGGATGCTGTAAAATATGGTTTACAGACACCCCTGAGTGCCTTACTGCGCTTATAAAATTGACTCCTTTTTTTTTTTTACTTTTGACTGTTGGGAAAAGCATGTTTGTATGTAGAAAAATAGATTTACTTTGTACATTTGTGATAAAATAATCCTTCCGCCCACTGCAAGTGATGTCATTGATGATGTCATTATATTATTGCCTACTTTCTTCTTATTGTTTTTTTTCTCTGTTGTTCCCCACGTTCAAGATATGGAATTTTTATCATGAAATGTTTGCCATGGAATACATGGATTTAAAATTCTGCTCAGTTCCACTGACAGAATGTTTCTTTCCCAACACACTGAACACACAGACAACAAAGGCCTTTGTTACAGCCAGAGACTCAGTTATCTCACTGTCAGGGCAAGAAGAAGAGAGTTCCCTGATAAGCAGTTAAAGATAGAGGGGTGATCTTTCACTGTCAGCAAAGAAACAGTTGTAGTGAAAACTATAAACAATACTTATTGTTTCTAATTTGTTTATGTATGTAAGGAGAGTGTGGTAATCAGGGAAACAGCATTTAATTCATTTTAATTTTTATTTAAAGTAGTTTTATTTTTGGGGCCCAGTTGAAGTTCTTTTACAGTATAAAGGTAGCAGCCATGTTTGTGGTGGAAGATCAGCTCTGGCAGTAGAAGGCTAACTGAAATGCCTGTGTTCTAAATGCCCATTGATTTGTGTTGCAGACTCTTCACTGCTGAGCAGTCCTTTTTTTACCCATGTGTAAACTGTATTTTACATGTAAATAATAGCCAATCAGATTACAAGATTTTACCCTGCCATTTTATAAATATAAATATTATAGGGGTGCGGTCACTTCCCTGTATTTAGGGCTGAGTACGCACTTTAATGTTAAACCTCAATTTTTGTGCGTTAATAACTTTGCAACTGTTCAACTGATTTTCACGAAATTTGGAATGCATGGTCTGGTATGCTAGATCTCTTGATTTTCCAAGTTGTGTTTTGGGTGGATTTGTGGTTTCTGCAGAGTAAAACACTACAAAACATGTTTTTCGACACTTTTGATACTTTTTTTTTGCTCATGGTGCTGCGACCACACCGCATGGTCGTTTGGGCTGAGATTTGGCACATAGAAAGAGGTTGGGTCAAGGAACAATTCAGCATTGGTTTGGTAAAACAATATTAATCTGTTACAAAGTTATTACAGTTTTAATGTTTGGGTTCTGAGCATGCTCAGTTCACTTCAAGATTTATATGGTTATTTTTCTGATAAAAACTGGGGTCACGGTCAAGGATTTTTTAGCTTGCAGATTAGGATCCTGGTCCCTCAGAAAATTCCTTGTCTGTGAGCCACCATCTTGTTTTTCAGTTTTTCCCAAAAACAAAATATTGCAGCTTTCTCCACGGGTGACTTTTGGACCAAATGAGGCATGGGTTTTGTTCAGGGTGACCCCCTCTACAAAACCATGCCTTTGGTTTGGCTCATTTTGGTCAAAAAATAGCTTTTTAAAATTCAAAAATTCTTTGATCATGACTCACTAACAATCCTAGTCTGCAAGCTGTCAAAATCCTAGTCTGTGAGCTCACTGTCAAGGATTTTGGTACCTCGTGGACTAAGATTTTAAAAACTTTACCATTGCATTGCTAATGAACGGTTTGGTCTTTTTACTTGAAATTTTAAGGGTATTGAGAGGATGCCCTACGGGTATGAATTATGCTGTTTAGGTGTTGGGTAATTAAGTGGTTCCATAGATATGCCATTACAAAGTTCAGATTTTCCCCATAGGATTACATTGTGCCACCCATTGCGTTTTTCAGTGCCCCAGCACTTAAAGGATGCAAGATACAGATTTGGTTGATGTATGGATGTCTCACTGTGATGATTACAATGACACTTGATTTTTTTTTCTGGCTGTTATGGTTCCCAAGATATCAGCAAATTAGTGTTACAAGGGTTTCTTGCCCTATAGGGCTACTGTATGGCTCTGTAGGTGTGTATAAGTGGTAGCACAAGGCCTGGAGGCCCTCACTCCCATAGATGCATATTGTTATGCAGAAATGGGCAGCTTTTCAGGCCCTGTGTTCCTGACAACACATGCTATTTGGTACTTATATTACACTTTTTCAAAAAAGTAAGGAAATTCATTGCAAAGAATTTCATTTAATGCATCAGTTAGGGTTAAAGCAACGAAAGTGAGGAACTGAGATGTTAGGTTTGAGCCCCTAACCCCCCAACGCTCCACCCCCCCTCCACCACAGACTGACAGGTGTTGGGGTGTGCCATTAGTCTTGAGGCCCAACTCTCACCCCATTCTCCTTTACTGTAGCATGTCAACCTGTTTACAACTGGAGTGGAGTGAGAGTTGGGCCACATGACCCCATGGCACACCAAGGTGCCTGTTAGTCTGTGGAGGAGGGGGTGGGGTGTTGGGGGTTAGGGGTTCAACCCTAACATCTCATTTCCTCCGTTTTGTTGCTTTAACCTTAACTGATGCATTAAACAAAGCTTTGTGCAATGAATATACATATGTATATATATCTTCATTGAAAAAAGCTTTGTTTAATTCATCAGTTAGGGTTAAAGCAACAAAAGTCTGGAAATTTGATGTTAGGGTTACCAACTCTACCCCCCACCATCCACAGACCAACAGGCACCGGGGTGTGTCTCAGGGTCGATGGCCCTAATTCTCACCCCATTTCATGTGTAAACAAGCTGAGATGGTACAGTATAGGAAAATGAGGTAAGAGTTAGGCTCGATAACCCCAATACACACCCCGGTACCTGTTGGTCCATGGATGGTGTGGGTGTGGGTGTGTGTGGGAGGGTAGGATTGGTAACCCTAACATCGAATTCTCACACTTTAGCTAATGTGGAATCAACCCTAAATGATGCATTAATGAAGGTTATTTTCAATGAATTTCCCTTCTTTTTGAGAATGTGAAATGTTACTCATATGGTATCCATAGGTGGGAGCACGGGCCATCCAGGCCCTGTGCTCCAACCCACCCATCAGTGTAGAGGCATAGTGTAGGAAGGCCCTGTGCTCCCAGTTTTGCATAATGGGATGCATATTTAGGATCATGGCTCCTCTGGGCCCTGCAATCCTATACACCCATAAGTGTAGAGACAAAGCACCTGAGGGCCCTGTGGTCCCAGTATTGCAAGATGATATCCGTGGGTGGCCCTCTGGGCCTGTGTTCCTACCTACCTATAAGTGTAGAAACATAGTACAGGAGGGCTCTGTGCTTTTAGTTTTGCATAATCATATCCATAGGTTGGAGCATGGGACCTCTGGACCCTGGGCTCTCACCCACCCATGAGTGTACAGGCATAGTGTAGGAGGGCCCAGTGCTCTCAGTTTAGCATAGATAGTATATATAGGTGAGAGCATGGGCCTTCTAAGCCCTGTGCCCCCACCTACCCACAAGTACAGACACATAGCACATGCCTGGAGGCATTCCAAGTAACCCTTGTAATGTTTATTTGGCAATATCTCAGTAACCATAGCAACTGTGGAAAAAAATTATTTTGCAGTTGTAGTCATGATGTAGCCACCTCCAAGCATGCTTAGTAGTGTGTAGTAAGCTGTACTTAGAGAAAAATCCATATCTCGAACCATTTTTGAGATATGGGTGCTGAAAGGCACCGTGGCTGCCACAATGTTATCCTATGGGAAAATCAGCAAATTCAGACTGCTGTAAATCTGGAACCAGTGTCAGTTCTTTCACCAAAAAAGCAAAAGGCACAGCTATGGGGCAAGGACTTGCATCCCTTCAAATATCAATCCAAAAGTCCTAACCATTGTCTTGCTATGAAGTGGCAAAGAAAGTGGTGTTTTGGGGCTGTTGAACTGTAGAATGTTCATGAAAGTTCCACGGAATTTTGTGAAAGTTCTATTGGTTTACATGGGAGAGCTTTCACAAATGTACTGTGGAACTTTCATGAAAGTCCTGACTATGTAGATGAGGGACTTTGTGAAAGTACCTGTCTAAGATGGTAGAAAAACTTTAAAAACATATTTTTGGGCATCCTGGTGAAAAACTAATGCCAGGATTGTGTTCCTATGGCCCCAATTAGGTAAACCCAAGTGTTGGTGATTACCTAGGGCCAGTATTTTTTGAACTACAATGTTTTTTCTGCCTCACAAACTGAAAACAAGATGGCAGCAGCACGAAGGTACCAAACCAATCTGTGAAAGTAAAAAGTGCTTTCTCGAAAGTAAAAAGTGCTTTTGAGGTGGACATATCTTTTTTCCCCATAGGCTATAATGGGAAACTGTAAACTTTAATAACTTTTGAACAGCTTAATATTTTTCACCAAACCTTCAAAAGGCACTTCCCTGACCCAGTCCCCATATACTCTAAACATTTCTGACCAGACAGACAAACCATTCAGGCTGTAGAGATGAGCAAAGAATTTTCCAAACATGAGTGTGGTTTTGCACGTGTGTGTCTTAATGGCATTTGTTTTTATCAGTTGATGCTTAGGGACCAATCGAGAAGGACCTGTCTTGTGTGTTGCTTTCATTGGTGAGGATTTTGAAGCCTAATTTGGAACTTGGTACACTGATTTTCATGCTATGTTCTGAGGGCTATACCAATGGGGATTGAGGTGATAAGAAACGGGGTTCAAGGTAATTAGTGACCAGTCGTGGAGTTAACTCAGAGCCTGTGAGGGTGTTTCAGTGTATGCTGAGTTTGTGCTTCGATGCAGGCTGGAGTTCAAATTTCAAAGGATAGCACAGGACAGTATATTTTACAATTCCCAGCTTTTGAATGGGATTTACCTTTTGAAAATACTTTGCATGATTTTAAATCTGTTGTGCATTTGGGTTGGAGGTTTACGCATGCTGCGGATGTGAGATATACTTTTTTTTTTCATTTGGAAAATACCATTTATTTTTTTTTTCTTTTACCCTTTTGGATTATATTTGTTTGCCATGGTGGATTACCAATGAAGATTAAGTATGCAACAAAAAAGGTAAGGTTAACATTTGATCCTTTATTGAAACTGAGGAGCCAGGTGAAAAAAAAACTACACTATAGACTGTCTAAAGAGCCATCATGTATTGATTGCATCTTTTTTTTTTTGCTAAAAGACATGCTCTCATGTTTATTGGGTAGTTTACTACACTAGCTACCATCTTTTAATACCGGGAATGTAGTGGGATGTTTTAAAAGCCAGGGAACTTAAAATTACTGAGCAGCACCAGTTTTCTAATTGATTATGCACTGTGTAGACATATGCAGTGGCGCTAACAACATTGTACAAATTATAGTACTGCTTCGATCACAATCCCTTTATAAGGACACTTTGAAAGTATTTTTTTATTTTGGTATTTGGGTTATTTGTTGGTTGCCGCAATGTGCTTCATACAGTTTTTAAAGCATTATTATTAAGCTGCTGCCTGGCTGTCACACTGTTCTTGTGAACTCTGCAAGTAGCGCCAGCTGTTCTAACAGAACAAGGTGGATGGGGTAAAGGGTCATGCCATACCTACAGTGCAAATAAATTGTGTATGATGTACCTACAGTGTTTATAAATGGTTGTGACATACTTATTATGCACAGTAACGAATTTATATACACAGTAGCTACCATACATACTTTTTATGGCATACTCTTATTGCAAACACCTGTTGCATATATATATATATATATATATATATATATATATTAGACAAAAAACTCCATTTAATGCATTAGTTAGGAGTTTGTTCCTGGCGACAAAAGTGAGAAATTCGCTGTTAGGGTTGAAAACCCTTGGACCCTCCGCCCACCCCCAGCTGGCATTGGGGTGTGCATTGGTATCATCAGCCCTAACTCTCACCCCATGACATGTAAAGCAGCAGAAGTATAGGAGAATGGGTGAGAGTTAGGATCCACGATCCCAATGCGCACCCAATGCCGGGTTGGGGGTGGCTGGGTCCAAGGGGGTTTTCAACTAACAGTGAATTTCCTCACTTTGTCACTGTGGAACAACCCTAACTAATGCATTAAATGGAGTTTTTTGCCTCTAATTTCCCTTCTTTTTGAGAATGATAACGAGAAATAGTGAATGTAATGCGTTGGCGGAAGCGCGGGGCCCGCCACATGATGTGTTGTGGCATACTAACAGGGACAGCAATGCAAACAGAAATGCTAACAGTGGCGCACATGGTAACGCAAGCACGAATGAGAACAGAAAGGGTAACGCACATGGTGACGTAGACGGGAATGGTCTGCCACGTGGTGTGTTGTCACATAATAACACAGGTGCCTGCAAACAGAAATGTCAATGGGCATGGTGATGTAAAGTGAAACAATAAGATAAACAGTACTGTAGACAGAAATGGCAAAAAATAACAGAAACGCAAGAGCAAATGAAAACGAAAGGATAACGCATACGGTGGCGCAGGACGCTAATGTAAGTGAAACGTGGTACTGATCCGCAAGCGAAAGGGCAACAGTAACAGTAATGTAAGCACACAGGCTGGTTTTTCCCAAAACCTGCATTGAGAAAGACAGTGAGTACAAATAATGTATGCAAAATAATGAGTATCGGCACAGAAAATGAGATCTTGGAATACTAAATACATTATATCTCAGGAACCGCATTACGAGAAAAAATTTAAAAGTCATATTATTTACAACTGTCCTGGCTAATTTGAATCATAGCCCCATTAGGGGGCGAAGTTTCTGACGAAAAGTCCGTATCTCGCACCGTTTCCGAGATACGGGCCCTGAAAGGCGCAGCGAACGCCGTAATGTTATCCTATGGGAAAAAAAGAAAAGTTCGGAGTGCCATAACTTTGCCTCCCTGTAATGTTTTTTCACCGAACTACTGAAAGGCACATCTGTGGGCTGTTGGCTGTCTTCCCTCCAAATTTCAGGAAAAAAGACCAAACCGTTATTTTGCAGCAGGGCTCCAAATGATTTCTGTTAAGTGTCGGGCGCCGTAATGTTATCCTATGGGAAAAAATGTCAATTTTGGAGTGCCATAACTTTGCCGCCATGTGATATTTTTCATCAAACTACTGAAAGGCACATCTGTGTACTGTTGGCTGTCTTCCTCAAATTTCAGGAAAAAGACCAAACCGTTATTTTGCAGCAGGGTGCCAAAGGATTCCTGTAATGCGTCGGGCGCCGTAATGTTATCCTATGGGAAAAACTGTCAACTTTGGAGTGCCGTAACTTTGCCGCCGTGTAATATTTTTTCAATACAACACTGAAAGGCACATCTGTGAGATGTCGGCTACGTTCCCTAAATTTCAGCCCAAACCTCCTAACGTTATTTTGCAGTGCAGTGCCAAAGAATTGCTGTCATTTTCCCACAGACTAGAAAATTACTGTCGCGAATTTATGAAAGCTTTGTGGTTTGCATACATTTTCGGAGTACGAAAGTAATTTGCAAGTACTTTTTCCAGAAATTTGAAAACATATTTCTGGGTGTTTTACACAAAATAAAGACATGGCAAGCATCCTCAGGGGCCCGACTAGGTGAATACAAAAAATTAGGTTGCTAGAGGGTCCCAAATTTAAATGCCAGCCATTTTTCTGATCACCAACTGAAAACAAAATGGCCGATTTGCGAAAGTAACAGGCCCATTTGCGAAAGTAAAAATACATTTGAGAAAGTGTTGAACTTTTTGTTAACTTTTCCCATTGACTTATAATGGGAAACTGTTTTTTGAATAACTTTTGAACCGTTTAATATTTTTTCACGAAATCTTTGAAAGGCACATCAGGGACCCCGGCTGCACGTTTCCTGAAGATTTCAGGCCAGTCACGCAAACTGTACGACCTGTAGGCGCGACCACAGAATTCCAGAAAAGCGTAGACGTGCGCACAGATCACACTTAATAACTCCGCAGCTGTACATCTGACCAGTACAAAACTTGGCAGATCCCAAGGCCTATGGTTCTTGATCATAAATTCCAAATTTAAGGCAAATCCATCAAACGGTTGCAAAGTTATTAAGGTGCAAAGTTTTGGGGTTTAACATAGAAATGGCTCCTCGACCATATATATATATATATATATATATATATACACATATATATATATATATATATATATATATATATATATATATATATATATATATATATATATATACCTGCGGTACTGCAGGTATAGTTAAGAGTTGAGTAGGCACTTTAATGTTAAAGCCTCAAATTTTCCACTTTAATAACTTTGCAACCATTTCTCCAATTTGCCTGAAATTTTGCATGCACTGTCTGCTACCACAGATCTCTGGATGTGGCAAGTTATGTTCCAGTCAGATGTGCAATTGTGGAGCTGTGGAGTGCCAAAAAAGTGAAAAACATGATTTTTTTTGGCAATTTTTGCAAATTATTTGCTCATCTCTACAACCTGAATGGTTGGTCCATCTGGTCTCCTAAAACTGAAGGTGGACAAAGCAATGGGGCCTGATGGAATTCACCCCAGAATTCTAAAAGAATTAAGCAGAAAACTAGTGACACCACTGAGTACCCTTTTTAACAAATCATGGGAGGATGGTGTGGTACCTGAGGACTGGAGGAAGGCAGATGTGATTCCCCTTCACAAAAGTGGGACCAAGACAGAGGCAGGAAACTACAGACCTGTCAGTTTGACCTCTGTGGTAGGGAAAGTGATGGAATCACTTCTGAAGAAAAGAATTGTTGAGTACCTAGAGGCCAGTGGGCCACATGACCCAGGGCAGCATGGGTTCAAAGCAGGAAGATCATGTCAGATGAATCTAATTGATTTCTTTGACTGGGTGACCAAAGTAGTAGACTAGGGAGGGGTTGTGGACATGGCCTACCTAGACTTTAGCAAGGCATTTGACACAGTCCCACACAAAAGATTAATAGTCAAATTAACCAGCCTGGGAGTGGGGAACCCACTCAGCTAAATCCATGGCATCTGCACTAAAGCAGATACTCAAAAGGAGTCAGTACCACAGTGTCAAGCCATTATAGGTCTAAGAATGATAAGATAAATGTTGAGACATGTTTTTATACATATACTGTAGATGCTATGAAATTGAACATCTCCTCATAGTATGTATATGTTAAAGGCTAAGAGATGTGCTGTAGATGAATAAACTTCTAATCAGCCATACATGGGGATATATACAGTGGTAGCCATCCAGATATTCAGCATTACCACAGAAATGTTTAACACATTAAAGAGACCCTCTCCTGGCATTTCCAAGGCAAGTCTACATGAAGCCTTACCTCACCTGGAGTTCATCTATACAATAAGCATAAATTTTAGAGCCATGGTTTATGGAAGGGAAGTGGTCGTATTTTGGCTCCATGGAGCTGAGCCACCGATCCCTTCCACTTCCTTGTCTTGAATGCCACCTCTGTGCTGGCATGTTTTGTGATGTAATTATATGAAAAGCATTGGGGAGCGCTCCATAGACTACTATAGGGGCTGACTTTTATGCCTCTTTTTAATAGTTCAGGGTTCCAATTCAAATAAATCAAGGCCGCTGCTCAAGTAACAAGGCTCTTGTTAGTTGAGTGGTAGCCTTTATTTATGTGAATCGGAACCATGAACTTTTAAAAAATAGATGTAAAAATCAGCCCCTGTACGTAGTCTATGGAGCGTGCCACCATGCTCTCCATATAATACATCATAATAAGTGGTAGCATGGGGGAGGCATTCAGGACAAAGAAGTGGAAAGGATTGGCAGCTCAGCTCCATGGAGCCAAAATATGATCCCTTTCCTTCCATAAACCATGGCTCTAAAATGTATACTTTTTGTATGGATGAACTCTAGGTGGACTAAGGATTCTTACCCTGTTATTAAGAGATTCTGGAGAAAATGCTAGGGAAGGTGCTCTTATGGGTAATGCAATATATCACTTCTACCTAATTACAGAATTATTTAAAGTATCACATTAACTGAAGTGTTACCTTACTGTTCTGGTCATGATAAGGTAACACATCAGCTTATTTGATACCTTAAATGATACTATGTTAAAGATAATTCCCCATAACTCCTCTTGTAGTACAGATATTCATTAATAGTTAAAAAGTGTATGGTGACTCTGTATATTTCCTTTCGTAAATTATGTAATAGTCATGTTTAATTGTACATTCCAACTAGTCAATAGTTTAAGTCATCTTGAAACGACTTAACAATGTATGACTTTGAATTTTAAAAACTGAATAACTTATGTTACTGCTTCTACACACTGAATATTAAACATGGTTTTGTAATATAAATGTAAAATTATTTTGTATATTTTATTTTTAACTGTTGTGCTACTCCTGTCTTTTAAATGTTTAATGACTCGTAAGTCAAACAATAAACATGAAACTGTGGTAAGGAGGAAGTATTGGATTGCAGTTCCTTAGTGTGGCAAACTGTTCTGTGGTAAAACAGATCGCTTAGGATGGCTACCACTATATACTGAAGAGGGAGTAAATCTGTAGTGCTCTAAAATATTATTCTCAGAAATATAAAAACATAGAAATTGTCAGCAGTTGTGCTGGGCAAAATGTATTTTCTGCTGGTGAAATTCTAGCAAAATTGTGATTTCGCTTCTGTGAAACCATGAAATTCCTACAAGAAGTTTCTGAAATTTTGCCAAAATTATTTCAGTTATTTGTTTCTAATTTAAAAAGTATTTCTCCAAATGACACTGAATTTTGTACGAAGGGTCTACCAAGGACCATACAGTAGAGTACCATGTCTGTATCTTTAAACATGACTGAGTTATAAGCCTTCAAACTTTCAGCGATTTTAACACTACATTTCACAATTGTGTAAACTGCAGAATTTTAGGCCCCTGTAACATTGAACTAGAGAGCAGAATATCACAAATTTTGTTGGGTTCATTGGCCCTAAATATTGGATTTTGAGGCCACCCTCACGGCCCAGCAGCAAAGCATTGCATCACCACGCTGATGACCTGAATTCGGAAGTAAGCCTAGGAAATCATGTCAGGAGGCAGGCCAAGGCCGAGACAATTGCCACTCGATTGTGCATCTTGGGCAGGGAAGGTTAGCAGTGGGTTCCACCAACACAACAATCCCTGCAGCTGGAGCAAGGAGCATGCTCTTGCTGCAGGGAAACCTGAGGCTGAGCAAGGCTGGCAGAGGCACAGCTCCCACCAGGGGAGGTGGGAGGAAAAAGATTTGGGAGAAAAACCTGGTAGTCAACTGAATGAGGGCTGAGTTCAGCCTCATTAGGGTATGTCCCTGTGACCAGGGTATATATGCCTGAGAGATTAGCTGCTGGCTGACAGAAAAACAATGTGGAAAAAAAGAGTCTGTGTGTGTCAGCTCTTTAGTCTCATGCTCAGAGGCTGGCCAGGTTATAAGTAACCAAAGATTCCAAAATAACATCAATAATTAAAGTTGAATTTCACAAGCTTTTCTGAAATTGTGGAATGTTGTGCTACTTTGTCAAAGCCATGTCCATACATTTCTCATACATTTTGCTCAGTCATACAGTTGAGTTGCTATTATAGAGAAAGGTAAAGGTGGGGTGAAGTGGCAATAAGATAGCATTCATAGAAGGCTCCATAGCAAAAGTATAGTGGTGCCATGTGTCAAGTCACTATCTTGAGTGATAACCATAGAGAATAGTCATGGACATCACTGGGCACTAGTCTGTCTTCTTGCAATATGCCAGCTAACCACCAGAGCTCACTGACTTAATGACTTGTGGTAGCACATGCATGTGCAGCACTGTTTCTGTACAATGCACCTGCTGATTTTTTAATAACCCCGCAGATAACAATGCATATGTTTACTGTTTGAAAACAGTGGCATCAAGTGACACATGTGACACAAAGCCATACAACTAGTTGTAACTTAGGCCACTGTGACAGAAGTTTCTGGATATCTTTAGTCATGATGGAGTGTGATGCTGGGCATCACTGCCACAAGAGTGTTGGAAGGGCCTTGCAGGGCCATGATACTAGTACAGGTTTATTCACTGGTAATATGTGCTTTGTAAAAGTTAAATTCCACAAGTGGAATTCTAATGACATTATCTACTACGGCGCATGAATTTTTTAATAAATTTTGCCAATTAGTAATTTCTAAAGTATTCATGATAAATTTTAACCTACTAAGCCACATGACGTATTTCAATTAGGTATGTATGCCAAATCTTTAGTATATACCTGCAACAGCAGTGGAACTATAAACATCTATATATTTTGAAAAATGCTCACACAATTTAATAAATAATTTAATTTGAAGTTTTGAGCTTCAGTAACTTACAGTTTACCTAACCAATTACCTCTCTGTTAGCAGTTTCTCAGCCTCATCAATTTTCAGTTCTCTAACTCCAAAGGTGGCTAAGTTATAAGCATAGAAATATTTTCAGAAATGTTCACATGAATAATAAATTGCAAGAGTTTGAGCCCTTATAATTTCCCTGCCCCTTCTCCAAGTCTCATGAAGCATGGCATCTGATTAGGGTCTCCTCAAAACAGTAACCTTGCTAAATTTCAGATCTCTGGCTATAATACTGACTGACCTATGACCAATTAAAGCATTTCAGAAAATTCTGCAGAATTCCATGAAATTGCACAAAATGTCATGAAATTCACAGAATATTGTAAAATCTAGATTTAGTGTTTGCCGTATTGTTCCTTGCAAGAACAGATCCAGAAGCAAATGATTTGATACTTTCTAATGGACCAACATAGATATAACAACAAGAACAAAGTGCTCTAGCTTTTGGACCAACCAGTCCTTCAGAAGCCTAATGGCAGTTGTTTAGAAAAAAACAATACTTTTAACAGCTAGATCATGCAAAAAAACCCAGAAAAAATCCCCATTGGTTTAAAATACTCATTTAAAAAATACAGATGATGATGTCAGAGAAGTTTAACAGTACCATATTACCTTGAGCCAGGAGGGTCCTAGGGTCAAAGGTGCTTGGCGCAAAACACATACAAAGAATCCTACTGCATATAAATTTAGTTGACATAAGATAACACTGCTGAAGGAGATGGCTCTTAAATCAACCTATGAGTTTCACAGTGTGTATAAGGATGTGATGTTACCTCCATTGTCACTAAAATGGTATCAGGTGGTAAATCCTTATAACCAGAAAGTACATGCAAAAAGTGCATAGTGTCCTGGATATAACTGTCTCTTTCCATAACCAGTGGTTTCAAAATGATCTCTACAAACCCTGAGATCCCCTCAGTCAAGGTACCATTACCAGAGATTATGGGTCTTCCCGTATTGCCAAATTTATGTATTTTAGGTAGCATGTAGAATGTCCCTGGCCTGGGTTCAGCAGGGATGAGGTCGGTTAGTTTCTTTTGGACATGTTCTGGAAAAGTTCTAATTAAGTCACATAGTTCATCTTTATATCTTGTAGTGGGGTCACTCTCCAGTTCTCTGTAGTATGTAAGATCTGCTAGCTGTCTGTTAGCTTCATTAATATAATCCTCTCTGTGTAAAATCACCACTGCTTTTATCAGCTTTTTTGATGACAATGTTGTGGTTTGATTTCAGTGTCCTTATAGCTCTCTGTTACAGTGCAGAAAGGTTATAATGGGCCTGTTTAAGCCTAGCTGGGATCTGACCACTGACTTGTTGGTGGAAACAGTGAATGTAACTGTCTAGTTTTTTGTTATGCCCATCTGAGGGGGTAAATTCAGATTTCTTTTTCTTATCCATTAAATTATTACTGATTGCGATGTCTTCGCTACCAGTGATTTCTTCCTTGCCATGAAAGAATTCTTTAAGTCTCAATCTACAGAAGTATTCCTCTAGTTCACCACAAAACTGTATATTATCCAGTGGTTTTAATGGGCAGAAAGTGAGGCCCTTTGAAAGTACATGTAGTTCTCCAGTAGTCAGTGTGTGATTGGACAAATTAACAACTGAACGGTACCCATCAGTACTGTGTGGTTGTTCAGTGACTCCATTATGTTCCTCGTGGTTGTTAGGAAGTATGGTATGTTGAAGGGCATCCAATTTCCTATTTTTCATAAGCATGGCATTTCTTAAGGTCCTTTGGTAGTTAATGTGTATGTCTCACAAGATGTCCTGAATAGGTTCCCCAGACATCCTTTCCAGAGTGGTAACAATTTCAGCAAACTCTTTGTTCAGAATGACTTTTTTGGCATATGACATGTGAATCCTGTGATTTCTCAATTTCTCAGTGGTCCTACGACAGAGTTGTTCTGCATATATGGAATTGTCTGTATTTTTTAATGGATTCCAATTAGTAAGACATTTAGGAATTATGTTTCTCCTCTTGCACTGGGTTAGAAAATAGATGTCACTGTCTAGCTGTGCCGATTTCTTCTTGATGTTATGTAACTGTCATATTCTTTGGTGAATTCCAGTATCTTCCATGTTGAAATCTAGATTTAGTATTTGCCACATTGGTCCTTGCAAGAACAGATCCAGAAGCAAATGATTTGATACCTTTTAACGGACCAACATAGATGTAACAACAAGAACAAAGTGCTCTAGCTTTTGGACCAACCAGTCCTTCTTCAGAAGCCTAATGGCAGTTGTTTAAAAAAACAATATTTTTAACAGCTAGATCATGCAGAAAAAACAGACAAAATCCCCATTGGTTTAAAATACTAATTTAAAAAATACAGATGATGATGTCAGAGAAGTTTAACAGTACCATTTTACCTTTGGCCAGGAGGGTCCCAGGGTCAAAGGTGCTTGGTGCAAAACACATACAAAGAATCCTACTTCATATAAATTTAATTGACATAAGATAACACTGCTGGATCAGATAACTCTTTAATTACGCTATGAGTGTCACAGTGTGTATAAGGATGTGATTACTGAAATGCAACCACCACCCAGATTAAAGACATATTAAGATTGACTTAGAACTCCAAGAAGTTGCAATGCATGCATTATAGACAAGAAATTACTAGTAAAGTTGTCTTAAAAACATCAGTGCACATTGTATGATGTGTAAAACTTAGCTGCACCTATCACCCAGCTGTACTCTTTAGCTAGATATCATGTCCCATAACTTCAAAAATCTCTAGTGTAGTGACAGGACTTGATAAATGATAATTTAAATATAAATTGACAGTATTAGTGTTAAACAAAAAACTCTAGTCAAGGACCACCAAGAAATTAAGACCATGTAGCCTGATATGTACTGATGTCAATATGCACTGAGAATTTAACAACTTGATGTACCAGAAGTGTCTAAGAAATCTAGAAAAGAGATAGAAATGTAATTTCTCTAATCCTCTTCATACAAACAATACACCCTACCCCACCCCGCAACCCCATAATGTGGGGGGGGGATGACTAGCTTTAAGGAGATACTCTCTCTCACTCACTCACACACACACACACACACACACACACACACACACACACACTCTCCTAATGAACCTTTATTCACATCAGTCACTGCAATTGTTCTCCAAAGGAATTCAACTT
Organism: Neoceratodus forsteri; assembly: GCA_016271365.2. NCBI lineage: Eukaryota > Metazoa > Chordata > Ceratodontiformes > Ceratodontidae > Neoceratodus > Neoceratodus forsteri. Next base: position 677,388,468 of record CM057453.1, on the reverse strand, counting down.
GTCATGAAATCCTAAATAAAAGGGCTCATGAATCCTAATACCTACAGAGCAAAAATGTGACACTATTTAACTGCACTCCTATCTGTGTAGTAACATTTCCAAGGATTCTGGATAGAACTACAATGAAATAAAACTGCCACCCTCCACAGGTTTAGGTAACTAGAAGTAAACATAAAGTATGTGTATAAGACCAGAGGTCTAACATACCAACATTTCCACAAATCACTACAATATTAGCCTAATGTAAAAAGATCTATCCAGGACCCCCATGCAAATGAGATCTCACACCCCAATATGTACAGAGTTAAACAAATATGTGACAGTCCATGATAACACTCCTGTATGTACAGTAGCAGGCTAGGTAATCTGAATATGGTACAACGGAATCAACCCCACTCCCGGGCAAAGATAAAAAGTAAGGAGGAACTAATATTCATAATGTGTGTGAAGTAAGAGTTGTAACACACTGTAAATCCATGTATCTAAATAGAGGCCTACATCAGTGTGACATCAAGCCCCACACCAGTTATATCATGTACCTCACAACACATACCCACATACATACATACACACACGCACCCACATTCCACACATGCTGAAGTCCTATAATATGCCAGTCTGAAGAAGAAGTCTGTGGATGTCAATTTCTGTAATATCCCATGAAACCCAGATCAACGTTCATCCCATCTGCTACCATATTAAGATGTAAAGTAAGTTTAATCTCAAAAGCTCGTCTCTGTTGTGTGTTTTCGAGATTTCCTTGTAAGACCATTACTGACATATCCGAAATTGAGTGGTCATTCTGGAAGAAGTGGAGCCCCACTTGTTTTTCAGTCTTCTTTGTTCTAATAGTATGTCTGTTCAAGTTCATCCTAGTACAGAGCTGTTGGCTTGTCTCTCCAACATAACCTGTTTGTGGACATCTTTTGCACCGCGAATGAAATAAACAACATGTCCTGATGTGCATGTGTAACTCCCATGCTCCTTGAATTGTCTGTTTTGTGATGTAACCACACAGTCCGACGTGAAAATGAGCTCACAAGTCTTACAGGTGCATTGATTGCAGGGTCGTGTGCCATTGTGTGACATGGTATTCTGTTCTGGTAAAAGCTTGCTCCTAATGAGTAGGCTGGCTAAATTTGGTGGTTGTTTAAAAGATAGTAGTGGGAGTTCCTTAAAAATACAATTAAGGGTTTCATCCTCACTAAGTATTGGGTGGAGGTCTTTAATAATCTTACGCAGAAGTTCAGGGTCCGGATGATATGTGACTACTAAGGGTTTTCTGTCTGTAGCTGTCTTTTCTTTATATTAAAGTAGCTGTTGCCTTTGGTACTTGAGTTGCACGTTCTGTTATCCTGTCAATTTCTCTAGAAGAGTGCCCCTGCTCAATAAAGGTGTTTTTCAACATAGCCAAATGAGTATCTCTGTCATCCTCATTTGAACAGATACAGTGACATCGGAGTGCTTGACTGTACATGACAGATTTTTTTGTATGGTTTGGGTGATTACTTTTCTTGTGTAGGTGTCTCTGTCTGTTTGTTGGCTTCCTGTAAATACACGTATGTAAGGTTCCTTCCTTAATGGTGACTGTGGTGTCCAGAAAATTAACAATGGTGGTAGAATACTCCAGGGTAAGCTTAATGGTAGGGTGGAGGTTATTCAGTTCATGATGAAAATCTTTAAGTCCATCTGTGCCCTCCGTCCAGAAACTAAACAAATCATCAATATAACGGAAATAAGCTAGTGACTTATGGGGACAGTGCCTTAAAAAATTCTCCTCCAAGTCTGCCATAAAGAGGTTAGCATACTGTGGAGCCATTTTGGTGCCCATTGCTGTTCCCATAGTTTGAACATAATGTTTACCATTGAAGTTGAAGTAGTTATGTGTCAAAATGAATTCCATAAGTTCCCCCACCACTTCAGAGTTGATGTTTTGTTCTGGTCCTTTTCCTGTATGTATTTAAGGCATGCTGTAATGCCATCTGTGTGTGGAATATTAGTGTAGAGGGATGTTACATCCATTGTCACTATAACCAAAAAGTACACTCAAAAAGTGTGTAGTGTCCTGGATATAACTGTCTCTTTCTATAACCAGCAGTTTCAAAATGGTCTCTACAAACCCTGAGATCCCCTCAGTCAAGGTACCATTACCAGAGACTATGGGTCTTCCTGGATTGCCAGGTTTATGTATTTTAGGTAGCATGTAGAATGCCACTGGCCTGGGTTCAGCAGGGATGAGGTCGGTTAGTTTTTTTCGGACATGGTCTGGAAAGTTCTAATTAAGTCACATAGTTCATCTTTATATCTTGTAGTGGGGTCACTCTCCAGTTCTCTGTAGTATGTAAGATCTGCTAGCTGTCTGTTAGCTTCATTAATATAATCCTCTCTGTGTAAAATCACCACTGCCTTTATCAGCATTTTTGATGACAATGTTGTGGTTTGATTTCAGTGTCCTTATAGCTCTCCGTTACAGTGCAGAAAGGTTATAATGGGCCTGTTTTTGCCTAGCTGGGATCTGACCACTGACTTGGTGGAAACAATGAATGTAATTGTCTAGTTTTTTGTTACGCCGACTTGAGGGGGTAAATTCAGATTTCTTCTTCTTACCCATTAAATTATTACTGATTGCGATGTCTTCACTACCAGTGATGTCTTCCCTGCCATAAAAGAATTTTTTTATGTCTCAATCTACAGAAGTATTCCTCCAGTTCACCACAAAACTGTATTTTACCCAGTGGTTTTGTTGGGCAGAAAGTGAGGCCCTTTGAAAGTACATTTAGTTCTCCATTGGTCAGTGTGTGGTTGGACAAATTAACTACTGAAAGGTGCCCATCTGTATTGTGTGGTTGTTCAGTGACTCCATTATGTTCTTCATGGTTGTTAGGAAGTATGGTATGTCGAAGAGTATCCAATTTCCTATTTTTCATAAGCATGGCTTTTCTTAAGGTCCTTTGGTAGTTAACATGTATGTCTCGCAAGATGTCCTGAATAGGTTCCCCAGACATCCTTTCCAGAGTGGTAACAATTTCAGCAAACTCTTTGTTCAGAATGACTTTTTTGGCATATGACATGTGAATCCCATGATTTCTCAATTTCTCAGAGGTCCTACGACAGAGTTATTCTGCATAAATAGAATTGCCTGTATTTTTTAATGGATTCGAAATAGTAAGACCTTTAGGTAGTATGTGTCTCCTCTTGCACTGGGTTAGAAAATAGATGTCACTGTCTAGCCGTGCCAATTTTTTCTTGATGTTATGTAACTGCCATATTCTACGTCGAATTCCGGTATCTTCCATGTTGAAGTCTAGATTTAATATTTGCCGAATTGGTCCTTGCAAGAACAGATCCAGAAGCAAATGATTTGATACCTTTTAATGGACCAACATAGATGTAACAACAAGAACAAAGTGCTCTAGCTTTCAGACCAACCAGTCTTTCTTCAGAAGCCTAATGGCAGTTGTTTAGAAAAAAAAACAACACTTTTAACAGCTAGATCATGCAGAAAAAACAGACAAAATCCACATTGGTTTAAAATACTCATTTAAAAAATACAGATGATGATGTTAGAGAAGTTTAACAGTACTATATTACCTTCAGCCAGGAGGGACACAGGGTCAAAGGTGCTTGGTGCAAAACACATACAAAGAATCTTACTGCATATAATTTTAATTGACATAAGATAACACTGCTGGAGCAGATGACTCTTAAATCAAGCCATGATTGTCTCAGCGTGTATAAGGATGTGATTACTGAAAAGCAACCCCCACCCAGATTAAAGACATACTAAGATTGTCTTAGGACTCCAAGAAGTTGCAATGCATGTATTATAGACAAGAAATTACCAGTAAAGTTGTCTTAAAAACATCAGTGCACATTGTATGATGTGTAAAACTTAGTTGGACCTATCATCCAGCTGTACTCTCCAGCTAGATAGCATGCTCCATAACTTCAAAAACCTCTAGTGTAGTGACAGGACTTTATAAATGATAATTTAAATATAAGTTGACAGTATTAGTGTTAAACAAAAAACTCTAGTCAAGGACCACCAAGAAATTAAGACCATGTAGCCTGATATGTACTGATGTCAATATACACTGAGAATTTAACAACTTGATGTACCAGAAGTGTCTAAGGAATCTGAAAAAGAGATAAAAATGTAATATCTCTCCTCCTCTTCACACAAACAATACACTCTACCCCACCTCACAACCCCATAATGCGAGGGGGGGTAACCAGCTTTAAGGAGATACTCTCTCTCACACACACACACACACACACACACACACTCTCCTAATGAACCTTTATTCATATCAGTCACTGCAATTGTTCCCCAAAGGAATTCAACTTCTCCTGAAATCCTAAGTAAAAGGGCTCATGTATCCTAATACCTACAGAGCAAAAATGTGACACTATTTAACTGCACTCCTATCTGTGTAGTAACATTTCCAAGAATTCTGGATAGAACTACAATGAAATAAAACTGCCACTCTCCCCAGGATAAGGTAATTAGAAGTAAATATAGAGTATGTTGTTAGACCAGATGTCTAACATACCTACATTTCCACAAATCACTACAATATTAGCCTAATGTAAAAAGATCTGTCCAGGACTCCCATGCAAATGAGATCTCGCACCCCAGTATGTACAGAGTTAAAAAAGTATGTGTCAGTCTATGATAAAACTCCTGTATGTACAGTAGCAGGCTAAGTAATCTGAATATGGTGCAACGGAATCAACTCCACTCCCGGGCAAAGGTAAAAAGTAAGGAGGAATTAATATTCATTATGTGTGTGAAGTAAGAGTTGTAACACACTGTAACTCCATGTATCTAAACAGAGGCCTACCTCAATGTGACAGCAAGCCCCACACCATTTATATCATGTACCTCATGACACATACCCACACACATACATACGCACACGCACCCACCCACATCCCACACATGCTGAAGTCCTATAATATGCCAATCTGAAGAAGAAGTCTGTGGATGTCGGTTTCTGTAATGTCCCATGAAACCTAGATCAGCGTTCATCCCATCTGCTATCATATTAAGATGTAAAATAAGTTTAATCTCAAAAGCTCGTCTCTGTTGTGTGTTTTCGAGATTTCCTTTTCAGACCATTACTGACATATACGAAATTGAGTGGTCAGACTGGGAGAAGTGGTGCCCCACTGGTTTTTCAGTCTTCTTTGTTCTAATAGTATGTCTGTGTGAGTTCATCCTAGTGCAGAGCTATTGGCTTGTCTCTCCAACATAACCTGTTTATGGACATCTTTTGCCCTGAATGAAATAAACAACATGTCATGATGTGCATGTATAACTCCCATCCACCTTGAATTTCTGTTTTGTGATGTAACCACAAAGTCCTAGGTGGAAATGAGCTCACAAGTCTTACAGGTGCTTTGACATCTGCGTTCAGGTGCGTTTTGGACAGAATATTCTGAAAATTCAGTGAAATCAGAATTTCCTAGTTTCACCCCATCCTGGTCAGCTGAAAAAACACTTGACCTACCCAGTCTGCACAATTGTTCCCTGCCTTATCTGCCTCTGCAGACTCTATCCAGTTTCTGGTAACCGTCCCACCACCTTGCCTCTTTTTCTATATGCCCCATGTCTATCCCATGCATGCTTGAAGCCTCCGCTGTTTTAGCTCCCACCACTTCTTTTTTTTTAAACAAAAGGTTATTGGTTTTAAAATGAAAGTAACAACATAAACCATGTCTATCATGCATAACAGCAGACGAATGAACCTGGTCGGGGTCTCGTGTCAAAATTCCCATCGAAATACAGTGTAGCAGTTTCAACTTTTCAAACCTACAGTAGGGTTTGGAACCACATGTAGGTGATGCCAATACAATCCACTCCCTATTATTATATATTATACCGACAATTAAATGAGAAACATTATGGTTGTGATCAGTCAGTCATTACAATTCCCATGTGTGTTACCAGTGTAACCACAGCAATGATGAGTGTTGTAGTGTGAATGTATGGACCCACACAAGCACCTTCAGGCCATCTGGTGGCAGTGACTCAAATCTGGTCAGGTATTCTGGCATGTAGTAGCTCTCTGGAACTTTACAGTAGGATGAGAAGAGGTAGCCCCCCCCCCCCACATTTAGCTTTGTATGTTTCCATGTTGTTGGTTGTCATGTGGTGCCCTCTTGACCACAACTAGGGTCCCTAGGTGCCAGCTGGTGAGTGCTGAGGAGAGCTTAGAGCTAGGATCAATGGGACGGTAATAGCCTAACATCATAATAGGAGCAGGGAATGCAATTTGTGACCCTATGGTCACACTACAGACTTCTTGTACCTGCTGCCAAAAGGGACACAGCTTCAGGCAGGTCCACAGAATGTGTGTGATTGTGATGGTACCCACTTTGTACCTCCAGCACTGGTTGGTGGGCATCAGACCCCACCTGTGTAACCATTGCAGCATTCTGTGCCACTGGTGGAGAATTTTATTTTTGTTATACTTCTTTTATTAATTTCCAATACATTACAAATGCTCAACAGTATGCATCATTACCTGACAGTTATTTCACATCTTAGTCAGTACAACACCAAAACATAACTGTGGAGAATTTTAAATTATGTGAAATGGATATGAGTGTCTTGGGCAGTTGTGCACAAGTTGCTCCAGCATCTATCCCACATTCACTGTGTGATCTCAAAAGTCAGCTCCTGTGCCCACCTTGTTCAGAGATCCTCAGTGAGATCATTTGGTGGACTTATTAAATTGTTATAAAAATTATTTCCTTAAAGGACAGAGCTGTTTGACTGGAAGATGTGGAATTCTATAGTGTTGTTGCCTGCAATCCCAATGAGTGGCCTAGGACCATCCTCAAAGCATGCTGTAACTGCAGATACTGCCAGTGTTGCTACTTATTTAGCTCATGCACCTCTTGCAGTTGGGCAAAGGATCAGCGATAGGCTGTCTCTGTGTCCATTAAATGCCCCAAATTGTTTATACCCTTGGTGGTCCAGGATATGCAGAGGGCAGTTTCCCTCCTATTGTTAGGAGCTTGTTCTTTCAAAGGGGTAAGTCAGCTGAGATTGAAGGACTCCAGTTTGAGCTCTTAGTCCACTTCTTCCAAGTCACCGCTGTGGTTGTTATGGTTGGTGGCCCCTCAGGTGCCTTGGGTGGCCACCAAATGAACTGAACTGTCCAGGTCAGTGCCAAGAAATGCTGCTTCACAATTTGCCCACTTTGGTTAAAGAGGGCCCTTATTCCAGGGGGTTGTCTGAGCCAGCTGCACCAGCAGTTGATCCTTGTGCATTCGTGCAAACTCCAGTAGCTGCAGGCCTCCTCTACAATGAGGCTGCATGAGTTTATTGAAACTAAACTGTTCTGGGTTTGTACCCCATAGGAATGTCAACATTTGTAACTGAACCACTTTGAACAAGTCCATTTTAAGTCTAATGGGAAGGTTGTTCAAAATATATAGGAGACTTAGTGGAGCTGATTCCATTGAGCTAAGTCTTGGTCAATAGCAGCATACAGAGGGGACAGGTTAATTTTGTGCAGCTCTTTAATGGACCAGTTAAATTTGACACTCAGATACATTATGTGGTCCTGTACTGGGTGTAGACCACAGGGGAAGCCTTGCAGACCCTTAGTCACTGGTCCAGAGGCAAGTAAATGTGATTTAGTCACATTTGCTTTGTAGCCTGATAAGTGACCAAAGCACTTCAAAATCCAGAGGGTCTCCAGGACTGAGGTTAGGGTCCACCACTTTTGCTGGCAGTCTGTTTGAGGCATCTGCCACCCTTTCAGTGAAGAAATACTTCCTTATATCTCTCATGAACATCCCTCCCTCCCTCCATCTTCATAGCATGACTCCTTGTCCTGATGCTCTTTCTCACTTGAAAGAGACTCCCTCTGCACCCCATTCACCATTTGAGCTACTTGTTGGTCTCTATCATGTCACCTCTCTCTTCTCTCTCTCCTCTCTTCCAGGTCATACTGCACATGTTGAGATCCCTCTGTCTCTCCTCATCGGACTTCTCACACAAACCTTGAACCGTTTTAATTGTCCTCCTCCGGACTTCCTCCACACTGTCTATTTCCTTCATGAGTTGTAGTCCTCAATGCTAGACACAGTAGTCCAGGTGGGATCTCACCAGTGAGTGATACAGTAGCAACACCACCTCCATCCTCCTGCTGGAGATATATACCTCTCTATGCACCCTAGCATCCCATTAACCATATCCAGTGCTTTGTCACACTGCCTGCCACCTTGGGGTCTTCAGATATGAAAGCCCCAATGTCTCTTTCCTGTTTAGTGACTGTCAGTAACCCCATCTGGTACTCAGCTGCTGAGTTCCTACACCGTTGGTGCATGAGATTGTACTTTTTGGCATTGGGCCCCAACTGCCATGCTTTGGATCACTTCTTGAGTTTCACAAAATCCTTGTGCATTCTCAACAGCCCCTTCTGAGTGTCCACCCTGTTGATATAATCTGCAAAAAGGCATATCTTCCCTTTCAGTTTTTCTGCAATGTCCCCTATGAAGACATTAAAGTACTGGTCTCAATACTGAGTCCTGTGGTATGCCATTGGTCACTCACCCATCATTAAATTGAGCATTGTCAACCACCATCCTCTGCCTCCTATCTGTTTCACCAGTTTCTAACCCAGTTCATCCCTTTGGAACCAACCCATAGGTTGATCAGTTTCTTTATCAACATCTTGTGCTGCACAGTGTAGAAGGCATTGCTAAAGTCCAGACAGGACATGTCCACAGTTCTCCCCCAATCTAGTTAAGAAATCAATCAGATTCAATAGGCATGACCTTCTCCTCATACAACTATGCTGTTTTAGTCTTGCAGCCCACTGGATTCATGATACTCTACTAGACTTTCCTTCAATAAGATTTCCATTATTTTACCACCACTGAAGTAAGACTGAGAAGTCTATAGTTGCTAGCCTCCTCCCTCCTGCCATTCTTAAGTAAAAGAGCCACAGTAGTCCTTCTCCAGTCCTTAAGAATCATGCCTGTTTCCAGTGTGCTGTTGAACAATGCTGTCAGTGGGGGAGCTAACACCCCCGAGTTCTTTTAGTATTCTTGGATGTACCCTATCCAGCCCCATAGTCTTGTCCACCTTTCGAGCAGCAAGTTCCTTTTGGATTCTTGCCTCTGAAAATAGATTTATCTCCACCCGCCCATTCCTGCTACTACCTGGTGACCCATCCCCTTTCTTCCATTCTGAAGACTGAGAAGGAGTTCCTGTTTAGGTTGTCAGCCTTTTCTTTTTCCTTGTCTGTGCAGTCCCCCCCCCTTGCCCTTCTAATCCTTGCTATCCCTTCCATTGCTTTCCTCTTCTCAAGTATCTGAAGAAAGTCTTATCCCCTCTAGTGACCATTTTTGTGATCTTTTCTTCTGTCTGCACATTTGCTCCCCACCTCCTTGCCTCCTTCCTTTTGCTTTACCTCTCTCTGTGTTTCATTATACCTCCTGAATGCCACCCATTTTTCTTCACCACCTTTGCCCCTTCCTTAGAGAATGATACCAGTCTCTTTTTCCTTCTGCTTTTGCTAAGTTCCTTCATGTAGAGATTGATTGCTTTAATTATGGCCTCCTTTACTTTTCCTCATTATGCCTCTATCCCTTCCTGACAACTCCTCCGTTATCTGTGGCAGCCTCCTATTTTTTTAGAATCCACTTTTCTAAAGTCCAGGACATTCATCCACATGTAGTTGGCTTCTGTTCCTTTCTTTATGTTAATCCACACTGTACAGTGATCACTGGTACATGGGGGCTGCCCACTGTGATGCCTGCAATGATGTTCCTGTTTGTAAGCTCCATGTTCAGCAATATCCCATCCCTAGTGGGTTCTTTGAAAAGCTGCCTGAGAAATGTCCTTGTAGGAAGTCAGGGATGGCCCTACTCCCTGCCAAAACTGCAGTTGGAAGGCTCCACTCTATGTTTTGTAAATTGAAGTCAACAACTAGCAATTTTCCCCCTTACTTGCCATAATGATGATGTCTTCTCTACATTCCTTATCCAACTCCTTCCCCTGTGCTGGAGGTCTTTTCACCACCCAGGTAGGAATTGTGGTCCCAGAGCCTTTCTCAAAGATGACCCACATCACATCCAGACCCTCCTTTTCCTCAAGGTGTCCCTGTGCCTTTGTAGCCTCGATTCCCTCCCTCACATTTAAAACAGCTCCCCCTTCCTGCCATGTCTCTCCTGAAAAGAGTGTAGGTCAGAATGGCTATATCCCAGTCATGGGGCTCAGTGTGCCTCGACTCGATTATGGCCACTAAATCCAAGTTTGCCTCTGCCATGACAGCTTCCAGGTCTGGAATTTTGTTTCCAAGTCTCCTTGCATTGGTGCACAAGACTCTCCACACCTTCCTTCCTTTATGCCTACTGCCCTGCTTCCCCCTCCCATTCCTGCCTATGTTTCATTCATTCATTTTTATTGGAAGGCAAGATTGAGAGTATAACTCTCTTTTTCAACTGTGTCCAGTACAAAAAGGCAAAGATCACAACGCTGCAGTACAATACAAAATACATTTAATTACACCATAGGCCAAGTTATACATAACTACACATAATTTACCCATAGCAATTACAATGATCAAAAAATACTTTAGTGATAATATTTTTTTTTTTTGCATTGTTTATTTATCCCCCCCTGCATCCGACCGGCCTCTCCTTCAGGCCTTCTGCCAAGGCCTACCCCCGCTGGGTCTATTCTGAACTCCCCCCAATGCCAGCTTCCCCCCGATCCCAGATGGCAGCTGACCAGGGTAGCCCGACGTAACCCTTCGTTGGACGGGTCGCCTCCTTTGGGAGGGAAATTGCCTTCAGGCATTCTTGCTCTCAGCCCTGATGCTGCTAGGATCGGGGTTCCCCTGGTTCATCGGGGGTTCCATGGAGGCGGGAGATCCAGGCGGCCATCTTCCGGTCACTTGGATGCTATTTTCCGCTTTTCTGGTTTTTCCCCTGTCACTCCGCTTCTTTGTAGTGCCCCCGGTCTCCACTGGGGGCCACTACAGAGTGAGGTATGGCCCTAACCCACCCCCGGGGAGGAGAGCAGTCCTTGGGATGCTCAATCCTCTCCTGTCCCCCACCGACCCCCAGCGACCTGAGTCTGTTCCAGAACCTGGGTTGCCGGCGTTGTTTGAGGTAAGGCACCCACACCTCAGCCCTCTATGCCACCGGGCTGACCGATAATAATTTTAAATTAGGAGATGGATAACATAGAGTTAAGACTGCAATGCTTTTTTATCATTCCCAAGCTTGAGGAACAGATACAGAGAGCATATAGGACCCATATTTAGATCTCTGTCTAGGAATAACAAAATTTTTACCTGAAGTCTCACAGCTCACCTCTTTCCTTTTTGCCTGCACCATTTCCTGCCTCCTTCAATCCTCTACCTTTGATTGCCTGAGCTATATTTCCCTTTCTTCTGTCTTGATCCAGTCCCAGCCCTTCTGTTCCCTTCCCCTTAGGCTCTCCCTTGCTGATGCTCCATCATCCATGGGGGGCAATTGTTACCCCCTTTAGTTTTACTGCCCCCTTTAGCTAGTTTAAATGCTCATCCAAGTAGGATTTTAAACTCTCACCAAGGACTGCTGTCTCCATCCTGGAAGGATGCAGGCTGTTTCCCTTATAGAGGCCCATATCATCCCAGGCTGGTCCCCAGTCTGTGATGTAGCCAAAATCCTCCTCCAAGCACAATGTCTTCAACCAGTCTTTAAATTCACTGGTGTGTAATAGCCTTGCCTTTCCTTGGCTGTACATAGGTAACACCTCAGAAAAAGCCACCATGCATGCCACCTGCTTGAGGCTCCACCCCAGCTCCCTGAAGTTACATTGCACTACTCCTATCTTATTTCTTGCCAGATCATTTGTCTCCAGATGGGCAATGACATCTAACTCCCTCCCAGCTCCTGCTACCCTAGTGATCCTCTGGATATGTTCTCTATCTCAAGCTGAAGCACCACTCAGGCTTGCCACCTCCCTATACCCCCACCAAGCTTCAAATTCTACCCCCTTCAGAATAGCATTCCCCACCAGCAGATACTTCCTGTTGGGTTGGGAACCTCTCCTCCCTCCTTGGTTCCTCCACTTCTGAGGACCCTTAAATCCTCCCTTCCTACTGCTACAGTATCTCATCTTGGCTGCCCTATCCACCCAGTATAGTGCAGGAGTTCTGCAGTGGTATAGGTGGAGGAGTGTAGACCCTTCCCACCACTTCCACCCTCCTGGAGCCCACCAAAGCTCATCCACTCTGCCTATGCATTTGCTGGGGGAGTGGTGGCAGACTTGGTGGCACTGGGTTGAGCAGAAGGTCCTCTGTATCCTTGCCAGTTTGACCTGGAGGCCAGCAGTCCATGTCCACAACCTAAAGAGGTAAGTACATATGAGGCAGCAACTCAGACTCTGGAAGGTCTCCTAAAAGACTGAGGTCCCACACCCAATACACTGCACCACTCTCATAATCCTTATTTTCTTTTGCTTAGTATCTTTGCAAATTTGGGTTACCATTCTGTTGCCTTTCTACTCCCATGGTACTTCTACCTCTTCCTTTTGTTTCTCTAAAACTAGTTTGTTACCCTACCCTAGATAGTGTCACCTGTTTTCCCTTTCTTAACCCGCATACCTGTTCCTACTTTTTCTTCAGAGTCTACTTCCTGTTACCCAGTTTTACTGCATATAGAAGTTATAGTTGCAGCACCCGTACCCTAGCTGGTTGTCACAGTATAGAACAAGCAATTGTGTGTTTCCTCCTACCTTCTTCTGGTATCCCACCTGCAGAGTTTCTTGCAGACTGACAGACACTATGCATATGCCCTGCAGATGTATGTAAGCAGATGCAGTCCTATGGAAGAAAAGGGCATCAGCAACCTGAGGAATCAGGGAATGAGGATCATGAGGTAAAGGGACCCATAAGGTCTAGTTAATGGTATAAGGATCCTGAGGCAAGACAGGGAATAAGGAGGTCTGGAGTGTATTGACGGGCATCTGCCAATACAAATGCATTTGGAGCCCCCAGTATTTGCCCTGCCAGGCCACATGGCCTGTATCTATCTTTGTTATTATTATAATTCTTTTTATTTATTTATTTAAATTTTGATGACTGGGTAAGCCCACTGAGATCCCGTTATCAGTCAGCTTGTGCTCCTTGACCCCTCTTCCCAGGCAGCACTTGTAGAGATGTGCAAAGTTGTCAAAATTAGCTCTGCATAAAACTTTGCAGATTCTGAGTATTCCACAAAGTTTTCCACCCTGCGAAGTCTTACTTCAAAGCATTTAGGGTGGATTTGTGACATTTCAAAGTCAAAAACTTTGGTTCCTGTTACAGTCAATGGTACAGGTGTCCCAGATCCACAAACCATGCACTTTGCTGGTGAAGTTCAGCAAAATAGCTAAAGTTTGCAGTGAACCACAGAATATGAGGTCACATGTTGCTGAACAGCCCATGAGAAGCTAATTTTCTTGTTCTGTGAGTGTAGTGTGTTTGAAAGAGACTTAGAGAGCAGAGCTTGTTCTGCAGCTTAGAGTCAAGTCTAAAAACATTATATAAAAGGGTATTTTGTTTGTCTAATTGCTTCAGAACTGTTACTATGAGTGCTCTTTGCACACACATGATTATTTGTGTTGCTTTTCTCTATCCTGTATTGTTTATTTACACTATTTTGTTTTCTGTTAGAAGTTGTGGTTTGGTGGCTTGTGTGGGCTGAGGGAGGGTAGGAGCAGTTTAGAAGGCACAGTTTTCTTCTGAACAAAATCAGTTAGCAAGTGACCTGTCCTTTCTTAAGAAAAAAATCACTGTCCTCCTGACTGTGATTTAACTCAAGTGATTTTTATGTGACTGCATGCACAACTGTATTTAGGACAAAAAAATCACTGTTCACACAGCGATTTAAGCCGAGTGATTGTTGTGTCCCTGCATACACACCTGTATTTAGGGGAAAAAAATCACTGTTCTCCAGATAGCGCTTTAAGCCAAGTAATTGTTGTGTCCCTGCGTGCACAACTGTATTTAGGAAAAAAAATCTCTTTTCTCCAGACTGCAATTTAAGCCAAGTGATTATTTGTCTCCATGTGCACACCTGTATTTAGGAAAAAAATCACTGATCTCCAGACAGCGACTTAAGCCAAGTGACTGTTGTGTCCCTGCGTGTGCTGAAGAATGACTGGGAAGAAAAGGGCAACTAAAGGGAGAGGCCGTGGAGCAGCCACAAAGAACATTTCCCAATTTGTGGTTCCTAATACTAATCATAATAGTAGTGCAGGAACCAGAAACATGCCCGTGAGAGCCCAGGGACAGCATTCAGATGACTCTGTGGTGGGCAGTAGCAGTAGTAGCAAAGTATATGGCCCTGATGTTGGCTTTTCTGCAGTTAAGTTTTTCTTTGCAGAATCTGTGGCAGACATGTTGATGGATGTCTCAGTGTCAAGTGATACAGTGAGAGGAGAGCAGCAGCACCACCAGCAAACAAACAACTGTGGGCTTGGAGGCTGTTGGTGCTGAAGTGCAATTTGAAAGTGGTGCTGTTTGTTATGGTAGGTCAGAGGCGGAGCCATATAAATGTGTGTCCATGTCCAGTGAGTGAGGGTGAGGTGGTCGTGCATGTGGAGCAACATGAGGACAACAGTCATGAAGAGAAGGTGCATGATACAGAGCCTGTGGCACTTGCTACTGAGGCAGACAGACCTGCTGAGGCTGATGAGACTGCCAGCAGTGTCAGCTTTTTTCCAGACTATGATGTGGATGATGATGATGATGTGTCAGATGACATGGATCCCTCATGGAAGCTAGAAAAGAAAAGGGCAAAACAGGGGTGTACACAGCATGTCCTTCCTGTTGCCTTAGCTGCTAAAACCACCAAGGAGAAGGTCTCCCCAACCACTGTATCTCTCATTTTTTCTATATTGCTCCAGTCACCCCACAACATAACTAAGCAAATCTTCTCCTTTGCTGTCACAATCACGGTCATCTTGGCACCATGTAAATACAAGGTCCCATAAATCCCTAGTGCGGGATTTTTATGTACTGGACCCATCTGATGAGACAATGGCAATTTGCCAACTGTGTCAAACCTGACTAAATTAGGGTAAGAAGGCTAGTCATCTCAGCACAGGTGGACAACACACACACCTTAAAAATAGGCACCCAATTTGGTGGCATCAACACCAGAAGGCAGCCAGTGCCAGTGGTTCTGGTACATCCCAATCAGAGGGCAATGTAAGCAAAATACTCACAGCACCACTACAGGGACATGGAGGTGCAGGTGAGGAGGAGGACGTTGTTGTTGTACTGGATGAGGAGGATTCTGGCAGTGGGCAAGGTAGTGGTCCTGGCATCCAGAGTACCACCGCACCCCAAAATGTGATTGCTACCCCACTAGTTATGAAAACCCAAAAAGCCACTGAGGTGTGTCATGCATCACCACAGGCCATGAGCATCACTGGTAGTCCCCAGACAAAGAGCACCCCCTTACTGGCACAATGACGAGGCAAGCTATTTGGCATGCCATCAGCTGCATCACTGATGGCAGCAGTATCAAGGAATGTTTAGCCGACGCTGACTTCCATTTTGGATAGGCAAACAAAATTCATGCCTAATCATGGTACTGCATGGGAGTGTAATGAATAATGTACAAAAATGATTGCTCTGGATTTTTTGCCATTTGCCTTTGTAGAAAATGTGGGATTTAGGTGGTTCATGGCCCGTGCCTAGCTGAAATGGCAGGTGCCATCACGTACATACTTTTCAAAGCATCCATCTCTGAACTGCACAGTACTATATGTGACACAGTATATCATACCTTGCAGCATTCCTCAGCACAGTATGTCCATCTGAGCATGGACATGTGGACCAGTGGGAATACATCTAGTAGCTCTTACCTGTGCATTACAGCACACTGGGCACAGGTACCTGGGGTAGTGGCTGATTGGGGGAGAGATGAGAATTGCACTAGGACAAACTATGGTGGTATGGTGGTAGCAACATGAATGGTATAAGGCAACATGCAACACTGACCATGAAGAGTATCCCCAGGTCACACACTGGAGAAAAAATGCTGGAAGTCATACTAACCAAGACTTATCAGTGGCTCCAGCCCCATGCACTGAAAGCTGGATTCATTGCCAATGATAATGGCTCAAATGTGTAGAAATGCATCACTGATGGGGATTTGTCAGGGTGCCATGCCTGGCACATTGCCTTAACCTTATGGTGCAGGCTTTTCTTTACCATCAGGATATAAAAGAAGTTTTGGTTCTTGCCCAACATATATGTGCCCACTTTGCACATTTAGCAAAAGCATGTGACCATCTCTGTGACCTGCAGGTAAAGAACAAGCTGCCTCAGCACCATTTAAAGTTTGATGATGTGCCCTGGTGGAACTCCACCTTGTACATGATGAGTGTCTATACCAGCAGTACAAGGCTATATCTGAGTATCTGCTAGTTCATGCAAGTCATGACAACAGTGGGGCATCCATGTGTCTCACAGCAGAGCAGTAGCGCCTAGTGGATGGGCTTATCTTGATTCTGAGACCCTTTGATCATGCAACACAGGCAGTGAGTGGGGACACTGCCTGCATTAGTGAGTCCATTCCTCTGCTATGGGTGCTGAGGCAGACACTGCTGAACATGCAGCAACAACTAGAGGCAGGTGGTGACAGAGCAATTTACTCATTAATGAAACACATGCTGTCCACATTAGACTCCAACACCCACATAATGTATATTATGTAGTCTGAGGAGTTTGAAATTACAACAGTACTTGCCCCAGGTTATAAACGTGGGCTGGCAGGCATATTACAAGGTGGGAGTTGCAGAGACTGACAGAACTACTCACTCAGAGGGTAAGTGGTGCACAATTGCTACTATGGGATGAGGGGGCAAAGCAGGATGATGGTACTGCAAAGCGATCCAGTGTTACTGCCACCCACTTCTCTTCATCTCAGCCAGGGTGTCAAACTGCAGAAAAGCAATGCAAGGTAAAGGAACCTATGCTGAATCATATTTGGGCCACCCTCAGTCTGGTGGGAGTTGCAAACATGGAGGGAACTGAGGAGAAGGAGGAGGAGAATGATCATACTCCACGTCTTCGACTGGCAAAATGCATGGTAGATGCATATTTTGCAGATACTGTACAAAGAACCTCACCATTGGAGATGAGCCACTACTATACTGGGGAGCTAAAGTCAATGACTGGCCAGCACTAACAGCGGTTGCCCTGAAATATCTTAGCTGCTCATCCTTCAGTGTCAGTGTTGAGTGGGTGTGCAGTTCAACAGGTGCCATTGTGCGTGACAGGCACACAAATCTATCTCCTAGAAAACGTTGGCATGCTGACATTTATCAAAATGAATGAGGCTTGTATACCCTCAAAAACAGTAATGCCCATGGTAACAGCACTGATTGACAGTGATGATGAGGAGGAGGAGGAAAGTGCTTTAAGCAGACCCGGAACATACCTCATCATTGTCTTGCAACACTGAAGTGGATGAAGCAGTGATGGAGAAGGAGTTCCCGTATGGTGACACTTCCAGTATTGAATACTGTGAGGGATGCTTCATAGAGGATGTGGAAGAATAATGAACTCTACCATTTATTTTCTCTTTCTCCCTCCACGCTCCACTCCCCACCCATCCACAACCATGTACTCCTGGATGTCAACTTAATAATAACAATAATAATGTATCACATTCAGTGCTGAGATATACATTAACAACTATTAATTAGTATTGCTTCTTAACTGTGTCAAATTGAACAGCTTTAAACAATGCACTATGACACTTATGAATTACTGAACAGAACACCCACTTTAGCCAGCAAGAAACACCGCAACCATGTAGCAGTGACCTCAACACCTCACCCTTCTCCTCCTCCTATTATCTCTTGTGTGAACTGTAGATGCCTTGAATCCTCCTCCAACGCAGGCTGAAACAACATGGCAGAGCAGTTCCACCACCAGTGGTATCAGTAATCGCTGTGTAGTAGGCAGCTGACTGTGATAAAGAGAACCACCTCCTCTACCTCCTCTGTACTTCCTGGGCTGTTTCAGCTATGTCCTCCTCTTCATCACAATCACATCAAGTAAGAAACAGCATTGGTTTGGCTACCACTTCCACCTCCATAGTGACTGATGATTCATTGCCACCAAAGTGAAATCGAAACGTCTCCTGGACCTCTTCAAAACTCTCCTGTTGACAGATTAATTTAGGTCCTCCTCCTCCATCAAGCCACTGACTGAAGTCTGCAAGGCATCATCATGCAAGTGTAACCACACTGTGTCAAGGACTTTCTTCATCTGCTGTTGGTGAGAAAACTACACTGTTTTTCAGACACTGCAGCACTTCTATAAGCCCACTAGAGGCAGAAAATCAGACCATGATTGATGATACTCATAGCAGCATTAAAATGTCTTCCAGTAATATCCTCTTCATGCAGACTTTGCTGGTTCTACTACAGAACACAGACACCAAAACAGAATTGCACAGCCAGCAGTAGTACTCAAACTGTAAGTATCATGATTTAATGTTTGTCCTTTGCTTTAATTTCCTCTGCTTCCTTTTGCTTTCTTTCTTTTAGTTTCCTTTCCTTTCTTTTTCTTTCCATGACTTTCATGCACAAAAATCCTTTCTTGTTTTCCAGGTGCTCTCTGTGGACTGACTTCATTTGCTTGGTGAATCATCAAGCACATCATTTAAACAAATTCAGGCACAAAGAATACCTGTAAAGATAAAGAAGAACAGCTGAGTCAGTGATTAAGAAATGAAATTCATTTGTCAATTATGGTACAGAAACAAGTCGACTTGCCACACCCTAAAAAAAAACATTTACCTTTGTGGTCGAATAATGTTGTGTATGAGTCAGACAACAGCATCTATGTTGTAACTGATAATCAATGACAGAAAATTATGAATATATTAGACTTCAAATAGTAGCAATAACTCCCCTCCATTACAATGAAAAGTAAACAAAGGTACTTACCTGTGCAGCATGTCTATATGCCATCATGAATCCAGGACCACACCAATCAAGAGGCCGTTTCTCTGACTTTGGAACAACAGCAGCATGCAGCTGCAACAAATCACCCTCTCCATGCGGCAATATTTTTCTCTTGCAAGCTTCACATATGCTTTTTATCACCTTCTCTGGTGGGTGCGGCAACAGTATTTGACTGAAAAGATGCGTTTTCTCTCTGGGGACACAACTTCACATTTCTGGCAAAGTGCTGGTGGTGGTGGTGGTGGAGGCGGGGTAGCAGGTCCAAAAATGTTTAGTACAATAAATATGTTTATGTTCTCTTGCAAGCTTCACATGTGCTTTGCATCGCCTTCTCTGGTATATGCAGCAACAGGATTTGACTGAAAAGATGCATTTTCTCTCTGGGGACACAACTTTACATTTCTGGCAAAGTGCTGCTGGTTGTGATGGAGTAGCAGGCCCAAAAATGCTTAGTACGATAAATATGTTTATGTTCTCTTGCAAGCTTCACATATGCTTTGCACCACCTTCTCTGGTGTGTGTGCAGCAACAGTATTTGACTGAAAATATGCTTTTACTCTCTGGGGACACAACTTCACATTTCTGGCAAATGCAGCAAACATATTAAGTGCTTAAAACAGATTTATGTTTAACGTCTCAATAGCATAGCTCATGTCTGTGTTATGGTTTGCACTTCTTTGGGTGGTTGGCAGTTGCACGCAACACAGCTATCAGCTACGCACCATCAACTATCATGGGGCCACAATTTATGTAATGTGGCAAATACTTGACATATGTGGATAGAAGGAGTGAGTACACATGATGAACCAGTGACAAAAATGAAAGGAAGAAATGTGGTTCATCATGTGTAAAAAGGATTAAAGAAATAACAGAACTGAAGAAGCAAGGGACATCCACATGAACAAAACAATACTAAAAAGGAGGACAGAGAAAAAAGACCTTAAAACAACAGAACTTTTTTTTCACTTTTTATATTTTGGGAGTGTTTTTTTATTTTTAATGGGGGGAGGACTAGAGAGTGGAGAAATTAAGAACATAGATGACAGAATAACTACATATAAACTAAAATAAAACTTGAAACAGAACAACCCAGATCACCCCACCAGCATTGTCGGAAGACAAGCCATGCCCACCACCACCACCACCACCCAGCTTGGATAGGAGAGTGAGGATCTTCTCATGGCTGGATATAACACTGTCAAGCCAATCCATCAACTCCTGCCAGAAGGTGTTCAATTCTTGGAACAGATCATTCACCTCAGCCCACAAAACAACAGGATGGCCATTTGTGGCTGGTGCCATGGGATCACTGCTGAGGTACACCAAGAGTACTGCTGCAGTTCACATCATGCCTGCCACACCATTACTGACTCACTGCTGGCAGTGCAACAGCACTGCCAAACTCATGCTGCTCCACATTTCCCAAAGGGTCATCACCACCAACACCATTACATGATGCAGCCACATCACGCTCTTTGGCCCTCCACTTAGTGAGGTGGTGGATGCAGAGGTTCATTCTCTGGCTGCCAGTCCCAAGACGGCTCCAATTTTTGGCACACCTTACACACACCTTGCAGATGGCCACTGTCTCATCTGCAGGGTGCATATCAAAGAAATCCCACACCAGAGTGCTGCAGGACTTGGGAGCACCAGAAGAGGAGGCAGCAGGCTCCTGCTGGGGAGGAGGAACTTGTGGCTGCTGCTGCTGTTATTCCTGCTCCTGCAGTTTATCTTTTTCTTGCTGCAGAACTCCCTTCCTGAGCTGGGGGGGGCTGCAGTCCCTTTTAAAAAAACAAGCCTGCTAAGGCATGGGCATCTTATTGGTGCTCCAGCACCACCAGGTCTGGACTCAGCCAAGTCCGGACGCTGCACCTCCATCACAAACAGAAATGTAAAAATAAATGAAAGAAAAAGAAAGTAAGAACAGAAAAAAGAAGCACACTCTAAAAAAAAAATTATAGGAACAGAAAGTACAAGTACAGTAAAGAAAGATAAGGATTAAAACTAAAAAAGAGTAACATTTTCAGCTCTCTAAATGAGAATGTGATATATTAAATGTTCTGTCTCCTAGGCTCTGTGAGTCAATCACACTGTCTCCACTCTCCTTTAGCTATAACTGCTGAAATGAAGGTGAAACACTCACTTTCTGTGTGTCTGGAGTCTCCCATGTGACATGCAGCAAGTGAATCATGTGACAAACCATGTTTTTCATTAACTTCAAAGTTACTAACAAAGTTGAAGTTGCCTTCAAAGTTAACCGGTGAAGTTTTGGCACCAGATTAAGACAATTACATTCGAAGTTACTAAAAAAAAGTCTAAGCTAACCAGCGAAGTTTCCCAGTGAAGTTTTAATGCCAGAGAAGTCATTTCCACAAAGTTTTTCATGGGACAAATTTGGTGACTTCATGGGGACTTTGCCAGTGGATTTAAACTTTGGAACATCTCTAAGCACATGGGAGATGATCCACACACTGCATATAGGAAGTTTTGAAATTAGACTGTTGATGGCTTGTGGGATGGAAAAGCTCTGCACTGGAAGTCATAGCCTGGAATATTCCTGATTATACATGCAAGGGGTAGTGTGCGGTGACCAGCAAGGGTGAAGGATACAAGGAGTGACAGACACCAGTAAAAGGCTTACCTGGTTTAAGGTTGATGCAGTCTGTTGGCTCAGCCCCTGCATCACCTCCTGCTGAAACTAGTGTCCAGTGGCTTAGTTCCTCTCTCTCTCTCCGATGATGGTAGGGAAAGTCCAGCATTAGTCAGGGGTGACAGCAACTGTTCTGACAACTTCACTCCCTCAACAGTGGTATTGTTCTCTAGTGGTGACATGCTCCCCCCTTATAGGGACACCAGTTGAAATGGCTGTCTTAGGGAGCATGATTTTGGTGACCCAGCTCCTCATTCTCCTCAGCAGCAGAGTGTCTGTGTGATGGTGAATGAGGTTGTGACATCTAGTTCCAGTATCAACTGCTGGTAAGAAAAAAAATATTTTTTTTTTTGCTGCATAAATCAGTGGCTTCAGATAGTAGCACCAGCTGTGTGGATGTGAGATGGGGTGGAATGGACATAGTGTCCAGGTCAGCCCAAGAGGCAGGATAAATGGTTGTTACTGGTCACATGTGGTCCTCTCCCCAGAGGGTGAAAGACTGAAGTTTGGGACAGCCTTCTCAAGGTGGAGGAATTGGGGTGACTCAGCCCAGAGGAGTATTCAAAGATGTGCAAAAGATGCACATGTCTAGCATGTGTTTTGCATGTTTTAGTGTGTAAAAGCATAGCAGCATAGTTTGCATGCCCAGACACATATACAGGGTAAAGTATAAGTCTTTTACTTTAAGAAACACTAGCTGTAACATAGCAAGTAGTAACAGGCCTATGTTTACTGATACTAATAATTATGACTACATTATGACCTTGAGTAGAGAGAGATGGGTATTAAGATCATGGACTTTGTTTTTTGATAGTTGATGATCAGGCAGTGTTCAGTGAACCAAGTTTCTAGCTCCCTGAAGAAACCTGTAACATGTATGCAATCATATCCCAGACTCCAGGGAAAGATCATGCCTTTAAGTGCAGTAAATGCCTCAAAAACGAGGCTATGCAGCAAGAAATAACAACATTTGGATCCAGATTAAATGCACTGGAAACCAATCAAAAGAGATAGCAGTTAGATTGCAAGTGAAAAATAGTTCATTTTTCCAAAATAAACCAGTTAATGATAATGCAGTCATTGCAATAGCAAATAATGATCCCAATATTTTGTCTCCACCCAGCACTAATGACTCAGTTACCATTACAGAAGCTCTCTCCAAGGCACTGGAAAAAATAGTTTTGGACCAGCTAACAGAACACCTAACTAAACACAACCTTCTCTGCCGGGAACAGCATGGTTTCCGGTCCGGCCACAGTACCGTCACAATACTTACTGAGCTCACCTTGTTCATCCATGAGGCCCTCGACCAAGGCTCTATAGCAAGGGCGATCTATGTGGATCTGACCAAGGCATTTGACATGGTCAGTCATGAACTATTGCTTTGTGTCCTTCCACAACTAAATGTGGTCCCAGAGGCTACTGCCTGGTTCAAGGATTACCTATCAGGCCAGTCACAACAAGTCAGGATAAACACCACCATCTTCTCCTGCAAAACAGTTTGCTCTGGTGTCCCACAGGGGTCTATTCTCGGCCCGCTACTATTCACCCTCTTTTTAAACTCTCTCCCCAAGTCATGCAGCGGTCACCTACTACTCTACGCTGATGATGCGGTAGTGTTTTGGAAACACCCACAGCTGAGCGCCCTCCAACCAGCTCTACAGGTTTCTTCAGGGAGCTAGAAACTTGGTTCACTGAACACCGCCTGATCATCAACTATCAAAAAACAAAGTCCATGATCTTTGCGCACCATCAAAGCCTGCACAGTCAGTCAAGACTCCTAATCAAAAACATACAAGGTGCTCCACTTGAACATGTTACATGTTTTAAATACCTGGGAAACTCATTAGACACCTCCCTCTCCTACCATAATCACATACAACTTCTCTCCTCTGCTGTTAACACTAGAGTGGGTATCCTCTACAGACTTAAACACTGCTTACCCACACAGGACATGCATCTTGCAGTCTCCTCCTCAATCCTCTCCCTAGTAAACTATGGGATAGTGATATATGGCTCTGCAGAACCCACCACCCTACGTAGCATTAACACTGCTTTGAATAAAGCTTGCAGCCTAGTCACCGGCAGTGACAGATTACCTCATACCTGTGAGCTCTACATTTTGGCTGGTTGGTTAAACTTCCAAGGAAGACTAAAGTACCACTCCTGCATCCTTGCAAAAAAGATACATCTCCAGCTGGCTCCCATCGGCCTTCTCTCTATAGTCAGCGCAGCCACCCTCTGGCATAATACAAGACTCACAGCAAACTCCTCATTTCTGGCTCCCCATTGTAGAACATCCCTTGGACAAAGATCCTTCCGCCACCGTGCCCCTGTTTGGTTCAACACTCTACCCTCCCAATCTCTCAGACCCATAGTCTCTCCCTATTCAAAACAGGCCTCAAAGCTCAACTCCTTGAGTCAGCAAAATGTGACTGTGGCTGACACTCTGCCCTCCTCTTGTGTTTTCAAACCTCCCAAATACCTGACACAGGGTCTCTCTAGATCCCAAGAATCTGCATCCTGCATGTCACTGACAAGGGATATCCAGAATGCTGCCCACTACTGTCAGTGGTTAACTAAGATAAAGCCTGGACTGCACTACCAGTACTGTTATGCGAATACTGCTTGTTTATTGTGCATTTTCTGTATTTGTTTACCCTCCACCCTCTGTAACCAACGTGGAGCCTTTGCAAATGAGTCTGTGACTCAAAGGATTGTAATTCCGATTATATCCAATAAATAAAAAAAAACAATAAATAAATAATATCCCCTCAGTATCCAAGACAAGACAAAGGGCAAGGGAGCTAGATACAAATGAAAATACTGAGGAAGAATGGTTCTTAGTACAGAACACCAAGGCACTAGAAAAAGGTCACAAGGCAGGCACTTTTATGGTTCCCCTTGCCAATTGTTATGACACATTTAGTGGCCTTGACAAACACATTAAAAATAGTGCATACACCCCCAGATGGTCCTTAGAGGCCCCCACAATCAGAAAATACTACCTCTGTAACTAACGAGGGATCAGACATCACCTAACAAAGTGTTTCTATACACTCAAAACCTATGCTTTCCATCTCTACTTCTAGCAGGGATCATCCTTCCAGAGGACATTGATCTGATGAATTTTCAGACAGAACCAAAACACACATCCATATATGTATTAGGGGACTCAATAGTTAAACATTTAGATAGAAACATTTGTAATCATGACAAAAAAAACATAACACTGTCTTCCTTTGAGGTGGTAAAATTAAAGACATCGCCTTGATGTTAGATGATATTTTGAAAAACTCAGTTGATCCTTTAGTCATTGTCCATACCGGGGCAAACAATATCTTGAGAGAGCCTGTAACAAAAATAAAACAAGATATTGTGGCTATGGCAAATAAACTGACAGAAATGAACTGTGAAATTGCATTTTCTGAGATTTTACCCATTTCCAAAGCAACTTAATTCAATCAAATGAATACCAACACACTAAATAATAGGCTACGTAGTTGGTGTTTAAAACAACATATTGGCTGCATTACTCACTGGGAGGACTTTAATGATAGAAGCAAGCTTTTTCATGGGACGGCTTACATCTCAGTAGGAAGGGTAACAAAGTTCTAGGCAAACAGATTGTTTCTTACATTCAAAAGCATTTAAACTAAAATACAAGGGAGGATGCTGTCGCACAGGAATCTTTTAACACCAATAACACATTAGACAATAAGGCACATTATTTAAATACAAATTCAGACAAAAATTCTAAAATTATGAAAATAATTATTACGCAGGAATATAAAACACATATACAAACCAAAGAGTACCTACATATACTCCTTGTAAAACCTTGTAGTCTCTCCAGTAAAATTGATGAACTTAAAGACTTTATGTTAACATGCAACACTGATATTTGTGGAGTCACCAAAACATGGTTCAATGAGAGTGATCGGGGTACTCAGATTACCGGATATACAAAATTTGAAAAAATAAAGAAACTTAAGAGGAAGTGTAATAGTATTGTATGTATCAAACAATTTTAAAGCTTGTGAAATGGATGTTAAAATGGATGGCAACATAGAAATTGAATTATTATGGACTAAAGTCCTTTTCCCTAACAAACGTAGTATAATTATTGGCCTTGGATATAGAGTGCCAAACGTAGATAGCAATGAGAACATGTTTATGAATAAAATCAAAGCTATGGAACTTGACAGTGATTATATTCTCATGGGAGATTTTAGTCTCCAAAATATCAACTGGGAATCCTGCAAGGGCTCTTCAGCTCTGGAAAACAAATTTATTGACATAATGATCCTAAATAATATTGAACAATTAGTCAAAAACTCTACTGGGGGAAGAACATTTTAGATTTATTCTTAACAAACTTAGAAGAAGAAATCAACAAAGTTGAGTTAATACATCCACTATCAAACAGTGATCACAACATGGTTCTTATAGAAGCAAACATAAATAAATATGTAGTGACTCATGGCTGCACCTTGATTAAAGATTTATATAAAGCAGATTATAAATCAATAAAGGAATACCTAAAAAATTGGGATTGGGAAACTGAACTTGCAAATTGTGATCTTAATAACGTCTGGCTTAAAATTCAGGAAGAACACCTGTACTGTATAAATCTTTGGGTACCCACCAGAAAAAAAAAACATAAAAAAATAAGAGAATATCCCTATGTTGGAAACCCAGCATAAAACATAACCTAAATAAAAAACAAATACTTTAAAAAAATACAAAAAACATCCATCACCTAGTAATTGGACAGCATATAAAAAATCTGTAAATAAAAATAAGAGTAAAATTAGAAAAAAAAACACCTCGAGGAAAAACTAGCCATCTCGGTTAAAGACAACAAAAATACATTTTTTAATTACATTGGATCTATGAAAAAAAGCAATCCTACAACTGGACCCCTAAAGACAAACAAGGGATTATTAATAGATGAGGTGGAAATGGCCCCAGAACTAAACAAATATTTCATCAGCATTTTTAGTCCTAAAACTTCTATACCTCTAATTAGCACAGAACTGTTCAATACTATTAAACAAGTTAGCATAAAAGAAGTTTTTGAGGTCATCAGCTTGACCAAATCAAATGGCTCCATGGGACCTAATGGAATTCCTCCAAATTTCATAAAAAATATAGCATGTCAGTTAGCTAGCCCTTTGACTACACTGTTTAATGCTCCTGTCTACACTGGTACTACCATCCCTATATGGAATCAGGCTACAGAGATTCCCATACATAAAAGTGATAGCAAAAACTTTGCCAAAAATTACAGACTTATAAATTTAACAGCAGCATTCTGTAAATTAATGGAGAGATTATTAAAGGAAAGAATAATGACACATTTGGCAGATTTTGGGCATATAGATATTACCCATCATGTGTGCGTTAAGAGCAGATCATGCCAAACAAACCTTTTGAATTTTTTTGAGCCAGTAAGTGAAGTGCTGGATAGCAGGCTATCTGTTAATGTGATCTTTTTGGACTTTTCAAAAGCTTTTGACACAGTGTCACACAAAATACTAATAGAACAGATGATATATCTAAGAAGCCACCATTTAATTATACAATGGGTGGAAGCATAGCTGTCAAATCAGTAACAGCTTGTGCTCACAAACAAGGACAGTGTGATGGGGGTAACAGTGGGGGAGCACCTGGGAAACAGTGACCACCAGTCATTGTGGTTTGAAATCACAGAAAGAGCAGAACCAAGCCACACAAAAACATGTATCCTGGATTTTAGGGGGGCAGACTTTGGTAAAATGGGGAGATACTTGAAAGAGGCATTAAGGGGAATGGGACAGGAATCAGGGGTTGAGGAACAGTGGGCAGTATTTAAAATGGGGATTACAAGAACAACAGAATTATGCATTAAGCAGGTTAGCAAGAGGAAAAGGAAGAGGAGACCATTATGGTTTTCCAAAGAGGTACAAAAAGTGAAAGCCAAAAAGATTGCATTCAGGCAATACAAAAGACACAGGCAGAAGGGATAGGAGAAGTACCAGGAGAAGCAAGGGAGGCAGGGAGGTCAGTAAGGAAGCCAAAGCTCAGACAGAAGAACACATTGCAAAATCAGTGGTAGAGGGACAAAACCTTTACAGGTACATAAATGAAAAAGAAAGGCAAAGGAGGATAGTGAAACTAAAGGCGGAGGATGGGGGCCACGTGGAGGATGACAACAGTAAAGCTGACATATTGAACAGGTATTTCTGCTCAGTCTTTACTGAGGAAGAGGAGGTAATGGGTCTGAAGGGAGTACAAGGGGTGAGAATAGTGCAGAATGGACACAAGTCCCTTTACACGAGAAAGGGTCCTGAAGGAACTGGAAGTAATAAGAGTTGATAAAGCAATGGGGCTAGATGGGGTGTACCCCAGGGTACTTAAAGAACTAAGAGAGGTGGTGGCTGAACCTCTGGCTATCCTGTTTGGCCGATCACTGGAAACAGGGAGGTACCCAAAGACTGGAGGACAGCAGATGTAGTCCCCTTATACAAAAGTGGGAACAAAGAGGAAGCAGGGAACTACAGACCAGTCAGCCTCACTCGGTAGTGGGGAAGATCATGGAAGCACTACTGAAGGAGATTGGTGGAACATCTGGTTGTCAGTGGACTACAGGACCCAAGGCAGCATGGTTTCACCAGGGGAGGCCGTGTCAGACCAACCCATTGAATTTTTGACTGGGTGACTAGGGAGGTGGATCAGGGAGGGCAGTGGACATGGCCTATCTGGACTTCAGCAAGGCCTTTGACACTGTGCCACATAGAAGACTATTATACAAACTGGGTAATATGGGTGTGGGCAGGACAGTAGTGTGGTGGGTAAGTAACTGGCTGGGTGGCAGGACACAGAGGTGGTGGTAAATGGCTGTCACTCCACAGAGGGAAGAGTGACCAGTGGGGTACCACAGGATCAGTGCTGGGACCGGTCCTATTCAACATCTTCATCAATGACATTGCGGAGGACCTAGAAGGCAGAATTTTACTGTTCATTGATGACACAAAGCTCTGTAACAGAGTAGACACACCAGAGGGTATAGACAGAATGAGAAGTGACCTGCAGAAACTTGAAGAATGGTCAGGGTTTGACTGTTGAAATTCAATGCAAAGAAGTGCAAGATAATGCATATGGTGCACAAAACCCTGGCACAATATATCAGTTGGGGGTGAGGATATAGCATGCACCAAGCAGGAAAGGGATCTTGGGGTTGTCATCTCTGATGACCTCAAGGTAGGGAAACAGTGGACAAGGCAGCAGGTAAAGCAAATAGGATGCTGGGATGTATAGGCAGGGCCTCACCAGCAGGAAAAGGGAGGTCATAATTCGCTATACAAGACACTAGTGAGGCCCCACCTGGAGTACAGTGTACAGTTCTGGAGACTATACCTATGTAAGGACATAGACAGGGTAGAGAAGGTTCAGAGGAGGGCAACTTAGATGGTGCCTGGATTGCATCACAAGTCCTATGAAGACAGGTTGAAGGAACTGAACATGTACTCCCTGGAGGAGAGAAGGGAGAGAGGGGATATGATAGAGACATACAAATATCTTACAGGGAGGAACAGGGTGCAGGAAAACACTATTTGTAAGTGAAAAAGATGTTCCAGAATGAGAGGGCATGGGATGAAGTTGGAGGGAGGACAATTCAGAGGAAACACGAGAAAGAATTTCTTCACAGAACGGGTGGTGGACAAGTGGAACACCCTGCCAGATGAAGTGGTGGGGGCTGAAACAATCCTGAGATTTAAGAATGCATGGGATAGACATAAAGGAATTCTGGAGGTCAGGGGTAAGGGGCAACAGACTTCTAGGAAAACAAACTGAACTTACAAGCTCAAATGGGCAGACTGGGTGGGCCATAGGCCCTTATCTGCCGACACTGTCTATGTATCTATGTATCATTAATGAGTCACTTATCTCATTGGGGTCCTGTTACAAGTGGCATTCCCCAGGGCTCTGTCTTAGGGTCAACTTTCTTAACTATATTAATATCTTCTATGCTTCCTCTTAATAAAAATTGCTGGATGGGAAAGTATGCCGATGATTGCAAACTTGGTGGCATCATAACAGATTATACTTCAGCACTAGCTATTCAAAAAAATCTCACTCATTTTAAGAAATGGTCAGAAGAAATAAACTATTATTTAATGAGCTCAAATGTAAGGTGATGCACCTGGGAAAAAACAACCCCTGTAACAGTTATAAATTAGATAACATAATTTTACAAACAACCTCATTAAGAATGTCAACATTCTTCCACCTCTAGTAAACAGTGATCGCAATATGATTTCATGTTCCCTTGGCAGTGTTGCCTCTAGATCTGGGAATGTAAAAACAAAAATAAGGAAATATAATAAGACCAATTTAGCACTTGTTATAAACCATCTCAGTAAAACTGACTGGAACAACCTGTTATTTGATTTGGGGACTGAGGAAGCTTGGAATTATTTCAAGGATAGTATAACACTGGCTGTGGATATGTTTGTCCCACTAATAAAGAAATATAATAAAGTGGGTAAAATACCTAATTGGATGACTAATGACATTAGGAAAGCACTCAAATTAAAAATCAATGCATATAGGAAATTCAAAAAGCATCCATCTCATATGAATACGGTTAATTATATTACTAAACAGAAAGAATTAAAAAAATGATCAGGAAGGCTAGATATAATATGGAGTTTAAAATTGCACATAGTAAATATGTTAAGCTATTATATTCCTATCTTAATACAAAAAAAAAAAAACATCATCCAATACTATGGATAAAGTTAATGTTAATGAGAATTGTATTACTGATCCTGATGAAATAGTGAATAGTTTTAATAACTATTTTGCATCAGTTTTCAGTCCCACATCAGATAATTTTGATCTTTACACAGATGACATAAGAAATGAATATTCTTTTTTAGAGGATGATGTGAGATCAGAATTACAGAAGATCAATACCTCAACAGCTATGGGTCCTGATAATATCCATCCTATGTTACTTTCATCTGGTTCCCCTGTACTTGCTATTCCTCTGACTATAATATTTAATAAGTCTCTGGAAAGTGGGAATGTACCACTGGATTGGAAAGTATAACTCCGATATTTAAGAAGGGTTCCAGAAATAAACTAGAAAATTATAGACCAATTAGTTTAACTTTAACCCCCTGTAAAATAATGGAAAGATTAATTAAAAACTTAGATCAGGAGAAAATTACTCTCAATACCATGGATAATGTGCAACATGGGTTCAAAAAGGGGAGCTCTTGCACAACAAACCTGCTTTCATTTTATGAAAGCATAAGTGAAAGTTTGGATAAGAGATGTACTTCTGATGTGATTTTACTAGACATTTTGAAAGCTTTCGATAGGGTACCTCATGCTAATTTGGTAAGCAAACTATCTAAATTGGGTTTTAGTAACTCACTAACAAGATGGATTAATAGCTGGTTATGTGAACGATTTCAAATGGGCAGACTTAATAACCTTTTATCTGACAGGAAGGAGGTCACCAGTGGGGTTCCTCAGGGGCCAATTTTGGGCCCAGTCCTTTTTGAGATTTATATTGGTGACATTCAACATAATGTTAAAAATAGGTTGGTCAAATTTCCTGATGACTTGAAGTTGGGAGGGGAGATAGACACCTTTAACAAACATTTAACTTTGGTTAATGATTTGAGTCAACTTATGGAATGGGCAATAATAAAAGGGATGCAGTTTAATGTTGATAAATGTGCTGTTTTACAAACTGGATCAAAAAATAATAACTATACATATATATTGGGAAATGAGATAATACATACTGTAACATCAGAATGAGACTTAGGGGTCACAGTAAATAATCTATTTTCTTTTTCAGAACACTGTCATCAGGTATCCTTCAAAGCAAAAGGTCTTAGAAAAAGGATCAAAAGATCTTTTATTTGTAAGTCAGAACAGTGTATTATTCCCTTGTATAAGGCATATATTAGGCCTTTACTTGATTTTGGATTACCGTTTTGGTCCCCTTATCATTTGAAAGATATTAAAATGATTGAAGGGGTGCAATGTTCAATTACTAAATTAATCCCTTATTTAAGAGGATTACCCTATGATCTTGGACTAAAAAAACTGGACTGTTTTCCCTTGAACAAAGAAGACAGAGAGGGGATCTTTTAGCTTTGTGTAAAATATTACAGTCATGAGATCTAATGATTCTGTGTGGCCTGGGGATTAGTGATACTCAAAATAATCTCAGGTCACATGGAAGTAAATTGGTCATACATAGGGCTAATACTAAGAAAGGGGATAACTTCTTTACAATTAGAAGTTCTAAAGCCTGGAATAGGCTTCCACGATCTATAGTGGAAGTAGATGGGTTTATTCATTTTAAACACCTTTTAGATAGACAGTATTATATGGATGGTATTATGGTCTGATGATGCCCGCATGGTGCGAGGGACAATATTTAAGAGCATTATGCTCCCTTTTGTCCTATCCTTCCTAATAATCCTAGTAAAATCAATAATGAAAAAGATCTTGGAGTTAACATTTCAAAAAAGTTTTCATTTGACATACATGCAAAAAATATTGTAAAAAAAAGAAAGCAAATATTAAGTTGCATTTTGAAAAATATTAAAATCAGAAATGAAAAGGTCATGATCCTCTTTTATGCCAGCCTTGTAAGACTGCACCTGGAATATTGTTCATCTATATGTGCTCCACAATTAGTAAGTGGAAGCAAACTAATAGAAAATGTTCAATGTAAGGCAACTAAAAACATTTCATCTGTATGTAGTCTTGACAATGGTACACAAATAAAAAATTTAGTTCTTTATTCAGTGCAGTACAGGAGAATGAGGGGAGACCTGTGCCTTACATACAAAACAATAAAAGATGAGTCAATATTCCAGACCATTGGGTTAAATAAAAACCTCACTAACATAAATATTAGAATGCACAATATGAAATTAAAAGGTAGCCACAACAAAACTAACAAAAGGAACTATTGGTATTCACAAAGGGTTATCTCTATATGGAATGTCTTATCAAAAAGTACAGTGAATAGCAATACAATTAATATCTTTAAAAATAGATTGGATATACACATGGGTAACAAGAAATTTGATTTCCACCAATAATACTGGTGGTGAGTTCATAAAAGGCAATCTCTGCCTACTAAATTCATAAATTTCCTATGATACTATTATTCTTATAATGCAGCATAGCTGCTATCCATGTCCCATGATAAGGCAAGTAAAATTAAATATTTGAAAATAAATTAAGGGCAGAGCACAAAGTCCCTTCTCTTCCATTATTGCCAGATTTGGTTGGTGTGGGCACAGTAAAGCAGCATAGAGCTGTGAATATAGCCCAAGCAAGAGGGCACCTATCATTTAAATATTAATTAATGCCAATCACTTGAAGCTAGGCAGCAGTTTAACATAATTTAAAGAAACAGCAACTAATATTTAAGACTTCTCATTTTACTACACATGGTTTGAGAAACTGGCTTTTCACTGAAAGGAATTTAAAACAATGTATCTGTCTGATCATTTCAACTGTACTTAAACATAAACTGACTACTGAATACTGCTTAATAATAGCCCTGCCAGTTGAGCTGCACAAATAAATAGATTTCCTTACTAATTTGTGCACACCTAATGACTGCCAATTGAACTCTACCTAATATTTAATAAGCTGCCAGTCTGAAGTGTGTTTATTACTAGATGGTCTGTTTGAAACTTTCATGGTAATAGATTGCCTCTAGACAGTGCTTATTCGACAGCTGGAATCTGAACGTTGCCTATTAATTGATTAACTGTCCAAACATGGTGAGCTTAAAAGACTACATTTTCCTGGTGATCCACAAAAGACTGTTTGCCCATCCAATAATTGTACCCAAGTCTACATTTAAAGTACAATACCCACTTATTGGCCCTAATCTAAACTTGTGTAAGGTGCCCATGTAAGTCATAGAAGGTGATTTTAAGTGACAGGGTGCAAAATAAAAAGATCCAGCTAGGGTTATTTATAACAATGTTTTTTAACTTCAGCTCAAGGCTGAATATTCCAGAATGGTCTTCATTGCAACTGAGGTTTCAAATTGTCATCTTTGATGCTCTAGTGTGAAGCCTGTATGACAATTCTTACTGAAAAAAGGCAAAAACTTTGCAAAAGTATTGTGACTTGCACAATATGCAAGGATATATGCTGGCATATGCCTGCCACATGCAAGTTTTTATGTAAAAATGATATGCAAGAAATGTGCAGAAGCTAATCTGCACAAAAGAGTAGTGTCTGGTGGTGATGTGTTCCTAAGTTACTGGTTTTGCGACACTAGAGAGATGGAATGTGTGTTCAAAGGGAAAGCCTGTCAAGCCATCTAGCTGTGTGAGCCATGTAGCTGAATGGCTAGTGCACTGGAATGGTATTACCAGAAATCTGTATTCAATTCCCAGTGCAGCACACTTTTCCTCTTTCATTTTCATCTATGATGCTAGAAATATGTAAGGATCGTGATATTTTCATTGCATGAAGAAGTCATGCAAAAAAACTCCTTACCAATATCATTATATGCAAGAAAAATTGTCTTTGAGGTTACTACACTACAGCATTGGTTTTGCATCCTGATGTGGAGCTAGAATCTGCAACCTTCTAGCTCTAATGGAGGGCATGCAACCTTCTGAGCCACTGACACCACGGTGTTCAAATGTTTTGGAAAAAAAGAAAAGAAACAGATATGTAAGAAGTAATCTTGATAAATCCTTAAATATTTTCTTTTTGCATTTTTAAAAGGAAATGTCTTCATTCTGCTCCTATTTTAGAGAGCACAGTTATGAACTAAGAGATATATATTCAAATCCTTTGGGTGAATTCAAATTCAAATGTATTAAAGGTGGGCAAATTGAAAGCAAAACTATTAAAATTGTTCCATGAAAATAAACCCAAGAGCACAGAATGAAGACATTTCCTTTTAGAAATGTATGAAATGTGTAAGGATGTAAAGTATCAAGATTATTGCTTGGAGCAGAATGAAGACATTTCTTTTTAGAAATGCAAGAATTATGTGAGAATGTATCAGAATTGTTGCTTTATTTGTTTATATTTATTTTGCACAATACATGAACAGCATAGTGCCAATGGCTCAGTTGGTTGCATGCTCCTCCCTAGATCCAGAACACTGTAAGTTCTAGCCCTACATCAGGATGTTAAACCTATACTGTAGTGCAATAACCTAATGTATGACTTTTCTTGCATCTCAAGATCTTGGCAAAGAATTCTCCTTGCATGAGCAAGAAATTTTTCTTGCATTAATTTTTCATGCAAAGAAAATGTGCCAATATTCAAAGGCTAGTGGCAGTGTGAATGCAGGATTGTGCATGTGATTTGGGTGGGATAATATTCAGAGAAGTCCATAGTGCCCTCAAACCTGGCAATGCCAAGGCACTAAATATACGGATGTCCCTATGCAAATGAGTGGGTCACTTCATGAATATCAGTGCAGTGGCACATTCAAAGTTTGTGGTGATGGTAAATAGTCCCCCAGAGCAGTGCTGTTTACCACTGCTAAAAACTGCATCTTAACTGGGCTCTAAGCCTGCCCCCTACCCACTGATGGCAGGGTGGTTGTACAGCAACAGCCATCACTGTGCCAAACTTACCCCTAATCACCCAGTAGACATAGTGTAAAAGTCCCTGGTGGTCCAGTGTTCTACCTCCAGATTGGCCAGTAGATATATTTTAAAAGCCCCTAGTGGTCCTGTGGGTCCCCTGATTGCCCAATAAGTAAATTGTAAAAGTTCCTTATGGTTCAGTGGTCTCCTCCACCCCAGTTTTCCAGTAGATATATTGCAAAAGTCCCTGCTGGTCAAGTGCCCCCCCAATTGCCCAATAGATAAACTGCAAAAGTCCCAGGTGGTCAAGTGATTCTCCCCACTCCCTGCCCGTACACACATTACCCACCTCAGATTTGTGATTGTACTCCATGACTGTCAGACGGTAGCCAGATGAGAAGGTGAGGGGGGGCTTTGCCGGCAGCAGCTCTCATGTAACTGGCACTCAGGGTGAGGGGATGTGGGGATCTTTTGTGGGTGGAGGGTTGCATGTACAGTCAAGAAGTATGGGAAACTTCTAGACCACTGGGGATTTTTACAATATTTATACTGGGCAATAGGGGGAACCACTGGACCACCAGGGATGTTTATAATATATTTACTGGGTGATTGGGAGGGAACCACTAGACCACCAGGGACTTTTAAAATATATCTACTAGGCAGTTGGGGGGGGACCACTGGACTACCAGGGAAAACTTACAACTATCAGAACAGGTGATCAGGGAAGGGGGTTAGGGATCCACTATGGCACCAGGGCTTTCTATTCCACTGAAAAGAGACACTTGGAGTCTGCTGCACTGCATGCAAGTAAGCCCATGAGGGGCATACAGATGGTCCCTTAGTGCCCTCATACCCAATGGGCTCGTTTGTATGCTTGGGCAGAATATGGCCCACTCAGGACCTGGTGCTATCCAGTTTTGGGCAGTGCTATTCCAGGAGTTCTCCCCAACCCCCCACTAGTCCTCTAGCATAAGATGAAAAATGCTGAAAGGGAGAACACCTAGTGTCTGTGGGTTCCATGCACTGACTATTTGTGTGTTATCCTTACAATACCTTACATAGTTTATAATGGACTCATAGGGCAGGATTTTCAAAACATGGTGCAGGGCTTGCTTCCATCCATGCTCCATGACACTTTGTTGTGGCAGTGCACCAAACCCTTTGCTGCAACTGTGCCTGATTTTTACAATGTCGACCGTAGTTGCGACAGTTTTCACAAATTATGGCAGCTTGCACCAAATTTTGGGCACAAGTTCCATGAAACAGGAAAACAGGATTGCTGCAAGTTAGACCAGAAAAAGTTGGTCTAACTTGCAACAGTTGCTGCACAGGACACAAAATCACATTAGACTGCCACAAGCCCCATGCACCATATCGTCGGCGCACTTGGGCTCGATGCAGTCTAGGATATTTGAAAATCTGGCCCATATTATTTATCATACAGTGTTTAAGATGAATTTATAGTATGAACTCATGGAGTTTTAAGCTAAGTAACCATACAGAGTGTAGGTTACAGTATTATGTACTGATTTATGGTACCATAGAGTGCTAAGAAAGTTTTTTTGTGTGCATGTTGATTTTGACTCCTGCTACAATAAATCTAGGCTCTTGTTCCATAAGTGCAACTCTTGTCTTTCCTTCTGTGTGGTTAAAAAGGATCACTGAACTCAACCACCTGCTCTGTCATCCTGGGGGCTCCACAGTTGGTAAAATCCTAGCATGACTATGGATCCCAGCTTTGCAGTACATATTTAAGCACAGACATAAACAAACTAGAGGGAGTCCAGAAATAGGTAGCAAATATTATAAGGATAAGTCAAACCCTACAAAGAGACTAATGATAGTCTTGGACTGTACAGTCCTGAGACAAGAGCAAGGAGAGGCATGTAACTAACACATAACATTACAAGAAACTGTTAATTTATGTATAATATTAGTATGAAATATAGTACCACTGCCACATATTTGGAACAAGTGGTCACACTAGAAAATTACTGAGGTCACCATTTCATCAAAAAGTAGTTCAATGGGCTTATGCAACTTAATGTAGTGTTATGCTTGTGCAACTTGTTGATAAACCTTTGTGGTCATTAACCTCTCTATTCCATGGGGAATACTACCCTGTAGGGGTACTGAAGGCAAGGAACCCTGGTCAAGAGGTCCAGCCCTAGAGGTGCCACAGAAAGGATTCCCTTGGCCAAAGGTACATTAGGAAGAAACTCCAGGGAGAGAGGTGAGCCACTGAAAGAAGAGGGAGGATGGTGGGGCAAAGTTAAAATGCTTCTGAAGGAAGCTGGAGGACCTGCCTTAAATAGCTCAGGTAGGGGTGTGGCTGGATACTTCAGCTCACTGAACCACAAGCAAAGACATTCAATTCAATTAGCTTATGCAACTTAGTGTAGTGTTATTCTTGTGCAACTTGTTGATAAACCTTCATGGCCGATCACCTCTCTATTCTATGGAAAATATCACCCTGTAGGGGTAGAGAAGGCACACAACCCTGGAGGAGGGTTCCACCCCTAGAGGTGCAGCAGGAAGAATTCCCTTTGCTACCATTCTTTTCATTATACCATTATGGCATGGTCAGAAATATCTGATGAAGACATAGGAAAATCCACAATTTAAAAAATCATAACTCAGTAGGTCCAGATAACATTTCAGCTAGGATGCTAAAGATATCATCATCGATTATTGCAAGACGTTGCTTAGGGAGAGGTCCCAAAAGACTGGCAATCAACCATCATGGAACCCATACATAAAAAAGGGAATAGAAATGAAGGTAAGAGCTATAGGCCAATAAGTCTAAACTCAGTGCCTGGTAAGCTCCTTGAAACTATTATCAAAGATAATATAATTAACCATTTAAGGGAAAATAATCAGGTTGATATGGAACAACATGGTTTTACCACCGGGAGATCTTGTATTACCAACTTGCCCTACTTTTATGAAAAATTTTCACAGGCACTTGACAAAGGAATACTGGTAGACTGTATTTACCTAGATTTTTCTAAAGCCTTTGACTCAGTTCTGCATTGGGCAATTATTCAGAAGATGACCAACTTAAATATCAGTACTTACATCATAAAATGGATAAAAGAATACCTTAGTAATAGAACCCAAAGAGTCTGTGTAAATGTCTACTATTCCATTATCAGTAGCATCACAAGTGGAGTACCCCAGGGCTCTGTGTTGGGGCCAATATTGTTCCACATCTTTATCTTTGATATGTGTCAACCAATAGGGAATTGGACAAGTAAATATGCTGATGATACCAAATTAGCTGGTAGAGTATGTACAGTGGAAGACAAAGAGTCTATTTAAGCTGACCTACATACCATTCTGATATGGGCAAACACATGGGGAATGATGTTTAATACTGATAATTGTTCTTGGGTAATAAAACAGTAAATCCTACTTATAAACTTGGGAAGTACAATATTAAGGAGGTTCATAATGAATGAGACCTGAGAGTTATCATAAACACTAAACTAAATTCAGCTGAGCAGTGTACTACACTAATAGCCAAAGCAAATAAAATATTACGGGCAATTAAGTGAAATTTTACCAGCCAGAGGGCTGAAGTCATTACGCCCCTTTATAGGGCATAAGTCAGGCCAGTTCTGGATTATACCAGCCAAGTATGGTGCCCATTAAATGGGGGCGACAGAGTTGAGAGGTATAGCACCTGGCCACAAAAATGATCATAATATCAGAAATCTTAGTAACCTTGATTGTCTCAAACATCTCAACCTAATGTCACTTGAAACCAGAAGGAAAAGGGGTGACTTAATGATGTGCTATGTTATTATGTAGAATGCTTATTTAATATGTGAAATAGGTCTGCAATTTAAAAATGATAACTTGGGTACTAGGAGTCGTCCACTGCAAATGAAACCGCAAAAATGTAACAGTAACAGGGGGAAGTGCTTCTACACACAACATATTGTGAACCGCTGTAACAACTTACCTACTGAGATAATCATCAGTAAGGATAAAAAGGAATTCAAAACTAAATTGGATAGATAAATAATGGAAGGACACAATCTACCATATTATGGGTGAAGGACAAGAGCTCATATGGGCAAACTGCCTTCTATGCTCCATAGCCTTTCAATATGACTTTAACATAGTATCTCTAGATACTGTTTGTACTGAGTTGTCTTCTTTCATGCCATGTCTCTGATTTTTCATATATTGGGACTGATGAGGTGGGGGGTGAGTTCAACAAGTTACATTTTTCTCTAAAGCTGCTGGACAGAACAACATACAAATTGTATTGTTGAAATATGCGGCCCCTATGATTGCCTTCCCCCATCAACATTTTTAAGTTCTCCTTAGCTACTGGTGAATTTCCAAAGGCATGAAAAATCACCAAAGTTATTCTAATCTACAAATTGAGTCCTAAAATAAATATTGGGAATTATCATCTAATTTCTCTGCAGCCCATTGTATCAAAGATGTTTGAGAAAATAGTAAGGATCCACCTGAAAACATATTTAGACAATTAAATAACTTGGGAACATTGCCTCTCATAGGGAAACCTCGTTATAATTCACCATTATCACCAACTGATTGTAATAGTGAAGACATGCAGGGTTTCCCTCCTTGTGTGCATGCTCCAATTGCTTCTCTTTGCTGAACTTTCCTGGCAGTAACTGCCATCAGAGATACCCAGTAACCACCGCCTACCGGACAGACAGCAGCAGTGGAGGATTTTTAACAATATTTTAATATTCTCTTCACATACAATATTTATTCTTTTTCAGTCACTGTCCTTCCCACAGTAACACAGTAACAATCAAAGTATCATGGACCATGAATGGGGAGCACTCACCACTGTAGCAGACTCTGCCCTTCAATCCATGCTGCTGCTGTTCATCAGGTATTGACCTCCGGAACTGCAACCTACTGTAGTAATATGTTTTGGGGGGAGTAACTGTTAACACAACACAACCTCTCAAACTTGTGTTTGAGGGATGAAATGGCAAACTGCTGTAATACTAAAGGTCAGCTCCATGTACTGGCCAATCTTGTTACATTTTTAATGAAATACTGCAGGTGAGAAAACACTCCTCAGTAGTCATATAAAACAAAACATGGAGTTGTGTGTAAAACTTAGATTTTATACACACCCTCAGTGCTGGATGTTTAAATAAACCCCTCGAGCTTGCACTCAGGGTTTATATAACATCTGACTCTTTGGGTGTATGTAAAATTTTCATTATACACACACC
This sequence comes from Neoceratodus forsteri, assembly GCA_016271365.2. Lineage (NCBI taxonomy): Eukaryota > Metazoa > Chordata > Ceratodontiformes > Ceratodontidae > Neoceratodus > Neoceratodus forsteri. The sequence continues at coordinate 677,347,998 of CM057453.1, read as the reverse complement.
ACCCATGCATTATTCTATATTTAAATGATTATCAATCAGAATTTTGATCAGGACATAGCACTACCATGTCACTAGGGTGGTGGGGATATACAGAAGTGTAACCCCCCAACAAATGGGGGTTCCCGAAAAGTCTTCCTAGAGCTTGCCTAAATGCTCACTGCCAGGTTGGTGCCCAGCACCTTAGCCATTTAAATGGTAATGCCTTAGAGTGCCTGTAAAGCTGCTATGTACAGTCTCTTTAAGAGCTGCCTGATTGCAGTCATAATTGAAAGGGAGGGGGCTGAGTGTTCCCATGTTTGAGTCCACCTGAACTGCTGAATGATTGCTCCATTTCTGCCATCACTAATTGTGCAGAGGGAGCTCTGTTTACAGATGTGCTTGCTGACTGATTATCTTTTAGAGCAGTAATAATATTGTAGTTTGTTCTAACCTGCCTTCTTTGCAGTGAGGAGTGTTCTGCCTATCTCCACATTTTTGGCCCTGAACTGCTGAAGTGGACTAATCAGTACTTTGGGGCTCTAAAATGGAGTTTGCTTACAGGGGCTGTGTGGAGTAAAACTGTGGGAATTGTAGTTCTGGGGTGTTGGCGCCTTTTTTTTTTTTGCACCTACAGGGGGAGCTTTGTTGTGACTGATAGGTGAACTGACCAACGAAACCTTTTGGATCTTGGGAAACCCCCTGAGCTGTCTGCTGTCTAGGCAGATCTAAGTGGGAAGCTGAAGAAGCAACAGCTTGAGACAGTCAAGCAGCCGTTTGATGTAGTTCATGCTGGAGAACTGTGGAAAGGCTAGAGTTTTGGCCTGCATGTCTGCCTGCTGCCCTGAGAGGGACCTGAGAGTTATATTAAGACTAAATCCGATTTGTGAGCTACTGACTTTTGACCAGGCTAAATACCCAAGGAAGACCGAAGATTTTGCTGAATGCGATCGGCTCGGCTAGGAATTCCTGTCACATCAGAACTGCTGAGTTGTGCAGATAGCTGTGCGATTGTGATCGTAGAAGGATTGCCTGGTACTGTAGAATTTCTTACATATAAATGTGCTGTGTATTGAAAGTGGGTTGTGATTTGGTTCCCCACTGTGTGACCTGTGTTCTGCTTGCTGGAATCTGTATCCAGCCCAAATGGACTAAATCCGCAGTTATCTCCATGTGGTTGGGCCTTGCCACAAGGGCCCTGCCAGACTACCCCCAGTGAACAGAGAAAAGCCATCGACGAGAGACCTGCCTAGGGATCAGCCCCCCTGCCCCATGCTCAAACAGGAATGATGCCTCGGAGAATTGTGTAGGCCCTACTTCTCCTGGCTTTCCAGATCAGCCACCTGCAGTCTCAATCTTTGTCCAGTCTTTGTCCAGTTCTAGGTATCATGAGTAACCATCAGGGTAGCTCCCTGCAACAACAGCTTAATCTAAGTGTGTCATCTGATTGTCTGGTTGTTCTTTTTCTACCATGAACTGAGTCCTTTGGCTCCAGATTACAAATACTGTATATTGTGCATGTTGTTTTATTCCATCACAGGGCTCCAACCAGCAGCAATGCCGGCCTACCCCAGGCAACAGTCCTGGCTAGCCCATCTCTTTTCCAGCTGGGTACCCAGAGGGTGTGACTGCTTAGGGATTCTGAATGCATGCATAACTGTTTGATTGATAGAGCATTTAAGCAAATTAACCTGATTACGCCCCTCCCTTGTTCAAGTCTCCTGAATAAATCAGATCTACCTTTTTCTGCATTTAACCCGACTGTGGTTCCAGTTTATGCTAAGAGTACTGTACTGTTGCCAATTGCTGTGTGTAACCTTATTTTACAGGGGGTCCCCAGGGCCAACACACAGGAATCAGCCCTGGTGATAAGTGCAAACAGTGGGGGTACTGGTAAGGTGTATCAGGGGTATTGTGAAAATGATCATTATGTATTGTTCCAGCCACTAGTGGGGAAAGAGAGGGGTTACAATATCTCGGAGGGATGTGCCCAAACTAGTTTGACCACTACCAACCCTGATCTCCGGGTGGAGGCACCCATTTCAGAACTCAGGCCCCTTAACCTGCTACTAGCCAAGCAGGCAGGGGTAGTAGTTCTTGGGATAGCACTACCTAGGGGTTGCAGAAGCATATCTGGGGGAGCAATCTTCATTGATCTTTCTAAAGTGTTGGACACACTGGACTGCAATATTCTCCCATCCAGGTTAAAATCCTTGGGTTTGTCATCCATGTTTCTAAAATGGTTTGGGAGTACCTTAAAGGGTGACAACAAATGGTTAAAAAAAAACAACTTTGATTACAGGTTTGCCAGATTGTATCAGGTGTCATACAGGGCTCAGTCCTGGGTCCACTGCTCTTTAACATTTACATGAATGCTCTTTCCTTTCATAACTGTATTATTAAATGTCATCTTTATGCAGATGACACAATTATTTACACATCAGGTAATATGGTAGTGCAGATCAAATTTGATGTTCCAGAAGCATTTGATTATGTCAAGTCCTTTTTATGTTGTCTTGCGTGTGCAGTGCAGACAAGATATTGTGGTTACTTGAGTAGAGAAGCAGGTTTTGGAGGTGTGGTCCTGCTGCAGCCAGTGGCACCACTGCTTTTTCTGGCAGGGCTCTGTGGCACCAATGGCACAGCACGCTGTCTATGACAGCAGTTGAGAAGCATGCCACCAACTTGAAAGAAATTAGCCACTGCAATCAAGGAGTGTCACGGGGCTGTCCTTGATTGCAGCAGTGAATTATTGCTTGCCTTGTCTGGTTATCCCTTACAAGAAACATGGTGGCGGCTTCCCTGTTGCTTCTCACAGTCCTCATGGAAGCCAACGGACAGCCGCTGCCTCTCACAGTGCCCCTGAAAGTAGACTGGGTGCCCAATCCTCCTGTCAGCATGCCCCCTCCCAAATTAATATGCCAACGTGGTGCCCAATCCCCATCAACATAATGCCCCAATTTCTTGTGTGCTGAGGGGGGGTTCCCAATTCCCCCTCGGCTCATGCACCCACACTCTGAATTGCTGATGTGGGTGCCCAATCCCAGTCTGCTATGGACCCCACAAAAAAACACTCAGGTGGCATACTGGGAGTCCACCCCAGCATGCAAGAGTACCTGCAAAAATAGAAAACCTTCCCACATTTCATAAGTTTCATAAGTTATTCAAGCCAGAGGACAATGTCCATAATGCTTGCCTCATTTTAATTTAATAACTATATTTATAATCATCTGTCATTATTAAATCCAAGTTTGTTTTGAAAGCATCTATGCTTGTACTATCTACGACATTTGTAGGGAGGCTGTTCCATATTGCAATTGATCTTATACTAAACCAATTTTTCCTCCTTAATGAATACCATTTCCCAATCAGTAACTGTTTATTATGTCTACGGTTGCTTTGTCTAAGTTCAGATTTGAATAATCCTGTACCATTTAGAAGTAAGGAATTGTGTAATAAACCATATATAAGGCATAGGTCTCCCCTAAGTCTTCTATATTTTAGGGAATACAATTTTAATTCCCTTATCCTGTGTTCATAATCCTTTCCTTTCATTCCTGTTATTGTCCTGGTAAACCGTCTCTGTACTCTTTCTAAGTTATTAATTTCTTCCTTGGTATATGGGGACCACACTTGAACACAATACTCAAGGTGAGATCGCACCAGAGCACTGTACAGGGACAGCATAACCTCTTTAGTCCTACTTGCCACATGTTTAAATATACAATTTAAGTTCTGATTAGCCTTTTTAATTTGTTTAGAACAATGTTGTTTAAATTTCATATCTGGAGTAACAACAAGCCCAAGATCTTTTCTTCTAAGGTCTGATGTAATATTTGATTTGTCAATTTATATGTACATTTGGGATTATGTTTACCCATATGCATCACCTTGCATTTATCATTATTTAATACTAATTTCTTTTCATGGGCCCATAAAGTGACTTCATCTAAGAAGTTTTGCAGGATAATGCTGTCCTTACTTTATTAACAATGGATCCCAAACGACAATCATCAGCAAATTTAAGTTGCCATATCTCGTTTATATTTGATTGTAGAGGAAATATAAATATTAAATAGGCATGGACCAACACCGATCCTGGGGACACCACTAGTCACGTCAACCCAATCTGACAATTCTCCATTAATTACCACTCTCTGCCTCCTATTGCTAAGCCACATCCTTATCCAATTAATTACATTTTGATTTAATTTGACTTCTTTTAAAACATTTGTAAGTTCAAGATGGGGAATTTTGTCGAATGCTTTTGCAAAATCTATAAATACTAAATCAACTGAATTAACATTATCCATTTCTTCAGTAACTTTATTATAGAAAGTCAGAAGATTAGTTAAACATGATTTTGATTTTGTAAATCCATGTTGATTTTTATCCATAAACTTGTTATTATTAAGATGTTCCAATATAATTTCTTTTACAAACTGTTCAAATATTTTACCTATCAGAGATGTCAGACTTATGGGTCTAAAATTTTCTGGTTTGTTGGTAGGTCCTTTTTTGTGGATAGGTACAACTGTTGCTATTCTCCAGTCATTTGGAACTTCACCACTGTCCAGTCAGTGTTGAAATATATTAGTTAGGGGCATATAGATTTCATAGGCAAGTTCTTTTATTACTTTTGGATGGATATCATCTGGACCTGGGGATTTATTAATATTTATCTTATTAAGTTTTTCTAAAACATCTTTGGGCTTAATTATAAATGCACCAGGTGTAGATTTTTCTAATTCATCTGATTTATCCTGTGGTTTAGTGTTAAATACGGATGAAAAATATTGATTCTGTATATTAGCTATTTCCTGCTTATTAGATACACATCCAGAATGTGTGGTGAATGGACCTACAGTCATGGAATTACTTCTGGTTTTATTTATATAAGAAAAAAAGGATTTTTTATTGTCTTTTACCCTTGATGCTAATTTAAGTTCAAATTGGGTTTTATCTAGTCTTATTTTAGTTTTTATTATTTTTAATAATTCCTTATATTTGGAATTAAGATGTGTAAGACCGTTTTGGATTTTTTTGTAGAGTTTTTTTTTTTATTAATTAGAGATTTAGTTTTAGAGGACATCCACCTAGGAGTAGGCTTATCTTTGAATTCATATTTACTTTTAATTGGAATATTATTTTTAATAAGATCCTTCAATTTGTTAACTAATAATAGCCATTTGGCTTCCGCGGATAAATCTGAGAACAGTGCTTGCCAATCCCAACAACTAATAGTATACTTCATATTTTGAAAGTTGGCTTGAGTAAAATGTAGGGTTTTGGTTATACCTGTTGCTAATGTAGGTTTACTATCTAATATTTGGAAATGTAGAGTATTACGATCACTGTTAGCTAACGGTGCATTAACATCAATCCCAGTAATACAATGAACCACATTAGTTAATATCAGATCTAATACTTTATTACCCCTGGTGTTTGTTTTAACAAGTTGTTCCAAACCGAGTTCATTAAATATTTTCATATAACTTTTATCTATTTTATCTATTGCAGTTACTTGTTCCCAACTAACACTGTTCAGATTGAAGTCTCCCATGATTATATAATTTTTTGAAGTATCTAGATGACTAAGAGTATGTAATAAGATGTTATCATTCTCAGTACTCATGGAGGGAGGTCTGTATACTAAGGTCAAAATAAATGATGGACCTATCAATGGTTTTAATCTAATCCTCAGTATTTCTAGATCGGAATCATCTTCAATTTCTTCGCTATCAATAGATTGATGTATATATATAGCTACCCTTCCCCCTTTCCTATATTTTCTATTTTTATAATATAATTTGTACCCTTGTATATTTTTGTCTCAAGAATCATTGTCCCCCCACCAGGTCTCAGTGATGAGTGCTATACTCGTGTCATTCATCCCAAGATATAATTTAAACTCATCAAATTTATTGTTTAAACTCCATGCATTTAATAGGACCCCATTCCATCTATAATCTTTACTTGTATCATGATTACGTGTATAATCTACCATTACCGGGGTGAAGTATTGTGCTTCACCCCTTTTACCAAGTTTAAATGAAACTCTACTACCCTATTAATTTTTTTAGCCAAAATCCTAGTACCAATCTGACTAAGGTGGATTCCATCATTTCTGTAACATTTTATGTTTTTAAAAGTCTGAGTATTGTCCATAAATCCTATTTTCTCCATTTTACAGAAATGTCTTAGCCAAGAATTTAATTGTTGAGCTTGTTCATTCTTATAGTTTTGATTTCCTATAAGTGGAAGTATACCAGACAGTATAATATCTCCCCTTTTTTCCTTAATCCTTGTTACTATTTGTCATGACATTGTTTAATTTTTTTTGAAACCTGTAAAATTATAAACGGTCCCTCGTTGAGTTTGGTGCCCCTTCCCCCAACCTGGAGCCACCTCTGTGCACCCACCTCCCCACAACCCCACTCACTCCATACTTACCACTGGAGCCCGGTGCAATGTTCTTCGGTGGAGTGGAAAACGTCTGCACTCTTCAAAGCCGACTGTGAACTGAAGAAATGCCAGTAAGCTGTATAATGACATAAATGTTTTTTTTTAACTTATGTGGACATCACAGCCATTTTCATGAATTGTTGCACCACATTTTCAACATGGTGTTCTTGGGACCCCACCTCATGAACTCAGTCACTGTTGTTTCATTAATCGGTCCCAAAAGGTGATTTTGTGGTCACTGCACAGAATCACCTTTCAGGACTGATTCACAAAACAACAGTGTTACAGTTCATGAGGTAGGCTCCCAAAAAGGCTATGTTGTAAATTTGGTGAAAAAATTCCCAAAAATGATTGTGCTATGGCCGTGCATAGCACAATTCCCACGCATGCTCATAATTTCAAGAATTTTTAAAATTTTCACTCTAGATTTTCAACATTGCCATTTTTTCACACCTCCTTATGAACAGCACAGCTGTCATTTTTCACATCTGGCCTGAAATGTGTTTTCGCATATGTGGTGCACAATGGTGAGGTCGCTGTGTGAAATCAATGTTTGGGATAGATTAAGAAAATCACAGTGACAGTGTTTTTTCAAAAGAAGAGGTCCCAAAGAGTGCATGTTGCAAATTTCATAAATAAATTCCCAGAAATGACTGTGTTACTAGCGTGTGTTGTGCAGTTTCTACGCATGCTCTTAACTTCACCACTTTCTTGTGTCTTTATTCCAGATTCTCAAAATTGTCATTTTTGCACACTGCCTGATGAACGGTACAGCTGTCATTTTTAACATGCTGCTGAAACATGTTTTCACACCTGTGGCACACAATGGGCATGGTCACTGTGCGAAATCAACATTTGAAAAATTTATTTTTTTTTGTTGGTAGTTTTTCTCACCTTGGCCCTCCGGTCTGCAATCACACCCAGGCATCCTCTTCCTCTGGCCACCACCCTGATCACTCTGGCTCACACAGTGGGTCTCACTGTATACCCCCATGGCTTCCCCCCCATGGCGGGGCAGCAGAGAGACCCCCCTCTATCTCTGCTGACACAGGATCCAGTTTTCCAGCGAGCCCTCAGATCTGAGCGTCCCACCGAATGGCCATCAAGCCACCACGACCGGTGCCATTTTCCTCCTTTCTTTTAGTTCCCTTGGAGTTGGGGGCATGCAAGGACATCTGTGGCAGTGGGCGCGTATGCGTCTGCATGCGTCCACTTTCAGACATCTGCCCTCAGGTCCTCCCAGTGAGTGACATGCATTCCCAACCCAAGCCTCCGCCAAGGGTCAGTTGGATGCTGACCCATGTGAACCCCCTTCCCTGGAGAGGAAGAGCAGCCTTCAGATGCTCGATTCCTCTCCTCCCCTGCCAGCCCATGGAGACCCGTGCTTGTTCCCGAACCCGAGTCGCCGGCATGACATGAGGTGTGGTGTCCAGCACCTCAGCCCTCAGTGCCACCGGGCTGGGCAACATTTGGGACAATTTTAGAAAATCACAGTGCCACCATTCATGAGTGGAGGTCCCAAGATTCCTATGTTGGAAATCTGGTGTAAGAAATCCCCCAAGTAATTGCATTATGGGTGTACATTGCACAGTTTCTGCGCACGTTCATGACTTCACCAATTGTGTAATATTTTCACTCCACATTTTCAACATTGCTATTTTTCACACCTCCTCATGAACAGTGCAGCTGTCATTTTTCTCATCCTGTTCAAAATGTGTTTTCTCACCTGTGGTGCCAAATTGCATAGTCGTTGTGCAAAATCACCTTTTAGCTAATGAAATGATAGTGTCAATGTTCATGCGCTGAGGTCACAAAAAGCTCATATTGAAAACTTGGAGTGAAAATACCAAGAAACACCAAGGGCATTAGGCTTTCCAACCATAACGCCCTACCCTGTAGGGACTGACAGGTGTCAGGGATGTGACTTGGGATTGTCGACAGTAATGCTCAGACCATTCCACCCACACCCTGCATCCAGTGACAGGCATTGAGGTGTGCCTTGGACTCTCCAGCCCCAAAATTCACCCCATTCTGCTATACTGCACCCATTTCAGCGTATTTCCTTATAGAATGGGGTGAGTGTAAAGCCCGAACACCCCAAGGCACACCTCCACACTTGTTGGTGTCTGCAGGGTTGGGTGAGGTGAAATGGCATGAGCATTATTGCTGATGATCCAAAGGCACACCCCAATGCCTGTCAGTCTCTGCAGGTTGGGGTGGGGTTGACATCAGTTCCATACTTCACTGCTATTCTTATTATGCATCTTTCTAACTCCTGCACTACCAATGTCAACACCAGGAAGAAAACATTCGGCATTGACAAATGCTTGTTTCAGAAGAAGAGGCTTGAATTAAATGCCACAAAATCTCAAACTGTATTGTTTAAAGGGGTCACTGAAGCAAACTCAGCATATGAGGTGCTGGAAATAATAATAATAATATGGTTCTGCAGTAGGTACAGACATATAAATAGTTAGGTGAGTGGATCATTGAAAGATGCAAATGGGATATACATGTAGATAAGTCCATAGCATATGTGGGTCATAAATTAGGTATGTTGTATTGAGTTAGAAGATGCCTACACATGGAAGCCTTAGATGTTTTGTAACTACTATAATTGTTTCAGTGCTGGAATTTGAAAATTTGCTGTTTGGCAGCATCGGAAAGAAAGCTGGAAAATATTTACAACAGGTTTGCCTGCTCTATCATCAGTGCCTTCCGTAGAACCAACCATTGACACTTGTATTCCAAGTTAGGGTTGCTGAGGCTGCATGAACAGAAGTAATTTCATACTCTTATCTATATGTACAAATGTAATAAATGCTGTGTCCCAAGCTATATCCAGAACTGCTTGGAAATAAGACACATTAAGGAAGGCATAACTTCTGCAGCAGGAATAGAATAAGTCCTACTTCATAGGAAGGTCTTCTTTTCTCTACTTAGGTTCTATGATTTGGAATTCAGTTCCCTACACTCTGAGACTGAGAAATTGCCCAAATGACCTCAAGTATGGGTCATGGACTCAGCAACAGCATTTTTATTATTTGGTCCAAATTATAATACAGGGTAATTGTGTTGACTATTGAATCCCTAGTTTCCTTCAGTCTTAAATTCTATGAAGGTATACTAGTAAACAATAAGGTATGATGTGGTGTGCGATTATGGGTCAGTAATCACACGCCTCTCGAGGGTGTTATTAGGCATGAGACACTTGCACTGAGTACCTGTAAGGTGTGATTGTTGAGCATAATAACACATCCTTGAGATGGCTTAGTTTGTTAGTTAGTTAGTTAGTTTTTGTTAACCAGGTAAGTACACTAGACAGCATAGCTGCCTATTTTCAGGTACTACCTGGGAGATTACAACAAAGGGTAAGTAGACAACAGTAGATACAAGAAAACATCATGGGAACAAGTAGAAGTCAGGCCTAGTACACTTATACAAAATTTTCAGCAATGACCGTACATTTGAAGAAATGTATATGTAGTAACAAAATAGGAATATAAGTGCAAATAACTAACTGTCATAAGTCAAACAACTAGTGAGTAAGTGCTAGAAGAGAGGAAACAGCAAGATTTCCAGGCAGGTTTGAGAGTAGTAGAGGTTGGAGCCGGTAGGCAACTAGGAGGAACCAGTACAGGAGTGGGTGGGTGGATAGAGAACAGGAGCAGGGTTCAGAGTTTAGAAGAGCCATGTGGAGCTCCTCTTTGAAGCTGTGTGGAGAAGGAGAGATTCTTAGATTCAGTGGAAGGGAGTTCCATAATTTAGGGGCCCAGTTAGAGAAAGCATTCTCCCCCATTTTGGTTTTACGTCTCGGTTGGACAAAAAGGGATTTGTCAGCTGATCTCAGTGTGTAGGCAGAGATCAAAGGTTTGAGCAGTAGAGCCAATTTGTCAGGTATCTGGAAGGAGATTATATTCTTTATAAAACAGTAGGAAGTAAACTGATGGAAGGCTGAAGGGGTAAACCATCCCAAACTAAAGTATAGTGCGCAGCGGTGAGTAAGTTTGGGTAAAGACAGAGCACAATGGAAAAAACTGTTGTAACAGACATCCAACTTTCAGAGGAGCCCTCCAATAGTTGCCGGAAAGGCTATTAACCCATTCACCAATTTGGGTCTCGGAATCCCCTGTGCAATGGCCATCCTCACCGTGGATGTTAGGCTATGTTTCACCTTATATGCCAGTCCAAGTTGAATATTGACAGATTTAATGACTGAGGCTAGATGCAGGTCAAAATCCAAGGCAGATCAAGGGTTATTCCTAGGTATTTAAAGGAGGTAACTGTGTTAAGGGAAGAGCCATCAAGTGCTCTGATACTTAATTGTTGGGTGCAGGATTGAATTTTTGAACCTGAACCAAACAGCATAGTCACCATTTTATTTTTATTTAAGACAAGCTTGTTTTGCAATAGCCAGCTCTGAAAGGTATTGAAGTTACTGTTGAGATTTAGGTTGATATCTGTGAGGTTTGAGGAGGATGAGTAAAGAACAAGATCATTGGCATATAGCAGGCCTGAGCAAGCACCAGTGTGTGGTGGGATGTTGTTTATGAAGACTGTAAACAGGAGAGGACCAAGAATTTAACCCTGGGGCACTTCGATCAAAGTAGGAGCAAGAGGGGACTCAGCATCTCTGATATGGACAAATTGTTGACACTTTGAAAGATAATTTTGGAACCAGGTGGTGACAGAGATAAAGAAGCCTAAGGATGACAACTTTGATAGAAGCAGCGGGTAGTCAACTAAATCAAACACTTTTGTAAAATCAACAAAAGTAGCCCCAGTGAGAGAGCAATTGTCCATAGGGAGTCTGACATCATTTGTAAACTGTATGAGAGCAGTGGATGTATTATGCCCACTTTGGAAACCATGCTGGTCAGGGGTGAAGAGTTTGAAGAAGCAGAGGTAATCTGAGACCTGAGTAGCAACAATTTACTCCAGTATTTTAAAGAGACTGGAGAGGATAGCAAAGCAGTTGTTACTGTATCTAGATTAGTGGTGTCCCCCTTTTTGTGGACCGGCACAACTCAAGCAATTTTCCAGAGGGAAGGGACATGTCCTGTAAGAAGAGACAGGTTGAAAAGTCTAGTCACTGGAGAGACATAGATGGTTCAATGGTTCTTAGAAATTGTGGTAAGAATCCATTTTGCCCCTGCCGATTCAGCAGGAGAGATGGACTTAAGTAAGCTTAAGATTTCAGTCTCAGAGACTGGGTGAAGGGTGAAAGATGGGTTGGAAGGTTTGATGTTATCCTGCAGAGCAAAAGGTAAAGGCCCAGGAGGTGCAGTGTAGGAAGAGAGTTAAATAAATCTGGAGTTAAGAGCCTTGGTGATAGTGAGCAGGTTATTGCAACTACAATCATCCATGACTATATCAGAGATGGTATTGGACTTGTTTTTCCCCATGATGGTGTAAACATGACTCCAAAAACCATGAGAGTCACTGACGGAGGTACTAAGGAGCTGACGGTGGTAATTGCCCCTTATCAGATCTGTTGGAAACCTTACATAGGTTTCGGAGTCTTCTGTACTCTGCCCAATCGGATGGGGACTGGATTAGTTTAACTTTGTTCCAGGTTTTATCCCTCTTTTGAGAGAGGACAGGAGTGAAGAATTTAACCAGCGGGTAGCAGATCCCCGGATATGGCGCCTTTTTACTGGGATATATTTGTCTTGAAGGTTCAATAGAGTGGTAAGGAGGTATTGAGCAGCATGTTCCATATTACAGGTATCATGTAGAGGCACCCAGTCCGTGTTCTGTAGCTCCAAGATTAGGGCTCTCATCCATTTTTGAAAAATCTCTAAAAATAATTTCTCTGGGGGTGATTTAGGGGCCCTAGCCTTCCAAACACAGTAAACTAGGGAGTGGTCACTGATTGAGTCTGGTAAAACTCCAACAGCACTGATCCTTTCAGGCCTGTTGGAGATGACCCAGTCTAGAAGAGACTGGAAACTGTTGTTACTAGCCTGTCTGGTCAGGGGACTGACCAATTGAGACAGGTGTAACCTGCTGAGTTCAGCAGCATAGAGATTAGAGTTTTTTCCCTAGCCAATCCAGGTTGAGGTCCCCCATAACAATAAGCTCTTGTCTACCCTTTAGCGAGGAAAGATGGTCAATTACCTTAGGCAGGCCTGTTAGTCCATTTTTAGGAGGGTTATAGATGCACGCTACATTTAGCTTCTTAGTGAGACCTAAGGTAATAACTTGCACTTATAACATGTGAGAAAAATCCTAAACATATACTGAAAAATATATACTTATCTATACTTTTCATTGTGAACTTGTGTCCAACAGAAAATAGTTCTTGTCTGAGACACTGAAATTGTGGTTTGCTAGACAAGAACTTGTCAGGGATTGTGTGCATCTATGAGCTTTCATTTTTAAGGGATTTTTTTTTTTTTTTTTTGCTTACAAGTTCAGTGTGATGTTACATAAACAATGACAGTGGGAAAAGACCAAAGGTTCATCTAGTCTACCTGGAGTTGCCTATCTGCCCCAGGACTTATTGTCCATATGGGGTTTTGTCCCTCCTGTAGTGCTCTGCGCAATGCAGAATTCCCCCGGTCAAATTAACGTGGAATGACCATTCTGCTGGCAGAATTTCCACTGTAATTTCACTGGTTCTTCTGCGGAATTCCACCTGCTGTGATCCACAAAATAATATTAGGCAGAACAGCATTTTTCTGTGGAAAATTATTCTGTAGCCATTTTCTGCCATGGAATTCCACCATTCCATTTCTGGCAAAATTTGGTGGAATTTCAAAAATTCTGCTAAATTCTGTTCCACTGGAATCTGAAAATTATACACAGCACTACCCTCCTGGTCCACCCCCTGCTCCCCTCCTTACTGCTACACCCACTGGCACCCACCACCTCCACTGGCAAACTGTTCCATGACTTCAGCACTCTCCATAACATAGAACTTCCTCACATCCCTCATGAACCTTCCCCCCACCAGTTTCCATTCATAACCTCGAGGTATTGACTCTGTACTCCTGCGAAATAGTTTTCTGCAGTTCACCTTGCTTATTCCCTTTAGGAATGTGAAGATTACTATCATAAGTTAGAAAATGGGCATGTAAAATCATCCCTCCTGATTGGCCAGTTGCCTACCCAGCGCTGTGATCTATCTCACAGTGTAGCCCTGTAAAAAACAACTACCAGCTATGCCAGCTGCATCACTGGTATAATGATGTCAGTTAGAATTTTCAAAGTGGGTATGCCGCCATTTTTTTTCTCTCCCTTAGCATGTGAGTGGCTGGCCATCCAACCCCTCCCCCCAGTCTGTTTCATTTTCAGTATAACAAATTAAAAATCAGTAGCCACACATACAAAAGATAAAAAGAAAATGGAAACAGTCAGACTGATCAGCTTCAGGTAACTGGCGGTGGGCAGTGCCAAATTTTAAAAGGGTAGCACACACCTCTCCACAGCAGCTACACTCAGAAGAGCTGCTTGCCCATGCTGCATGCCAAACACTGGACACCTCCCCAAAGCCAGTGAATTTACTTCAAAAGCCAATCTCTGAAGTGACTTGGTACACTCCACTGCCTCCATGTAAATCTTTCACTGCAGAGCGGTGCACAACTTATTGCAATTGTCGATGAGCAAGGAAGGTGTCCTCCGTTGTCATTCTGCCTGCAAATCTAGCATCTCACCACACCAGACCATGACAACTGATAAACTGCTGCCCGCTTAGTGGGGGAGTTGTCATCTCCCTGCCACCCCCACCCCCCGGCACCTCCAAGTGTAAGCAACAAATTAACAGTATCCACACACACAAAAAAAGCAATGACACAAAGAAAAAGTCTCTCCAAATTGTCCTGTGAATCCTAATTTAAACGTGAACCTAAGCCTGTTTACAGCAATTTTGCACTCCAAGGGTAGTTTGAAGTGCAAGTTCTTTTAGGCTGCAGGTCTGTAGATTTTAAACTATTACAGCTCTCATTGTTTTAAGGTCCAGTGGTATTCTACCCTGGATCAGAAACTAAGTTTAAAGTGATACAGTTTTTTCTGTCTAGACCAGATTCCATTTGGGTCACAGTTGTAAGCTTTGCCCCGCAAATAATTCAATTTCTCTTTCACTTTCTCTCCTTCTGTCTCCTTGCTGCATGAATTTTTTCCTCATTCTCCTATGTAGACCTGGTTTCATTGTGCTTCAGTCCTAAACTATGCCTTGCAACTAATACCTTTTCTGTCTGCCTTTCTGTCTCAGCCATATTCCTCCAGTTGAATTTCCTCCTGCTGTGAGGCGTCTCTTGGCCTAGACCACTATGCCCTTTCTTAACTGCCCCCCCCTCACTACTCTTTGTTCTCATTGTCCAGTTACTGGTGCCACAGTTCCAGCTTGTTAATTTTCTGCTGTGAGGTGAATAACTCCTCCCCCCAGCTGTAAACACTCCTTCTCTTATAGCTTTATAACCTCTGGATTTTTCTTATTTCTCCCCTTAGCTCCACCCATGACACGGGTGCCTCTGCTGCTGCAAGCAGCCGGGTGGGCCCCTTCTGTCCACTGGATCCCTTCTTTGCTGTACTGCTCGCCGATCACCAGACTGAAGGTACACTGCTGAAACTTGACTGGCCAGAACACACAGCTCTGCCTGCTGATGGGCTGCATCAGTTCTTTCATTCTTTGCTACTGCTGCTGTCCCTTCTGGACTTTAAGCTAATGTTACATGCTGATTGTGGTACTGGTAAAGTCTCTCCAAATTGTCCTGTGAATCCTAATTTAAACGTGAACCTAAGCTTGTTTACAGCAATTTTGCACTCCAAGGGTAGTTTGAAGTGCAAGTTCTTTTAGGCTGCATGTTTGTAGATTTTAAAGTATTACAGCTGTCTTTGTTTTAAGGTCCAGTGGTATTCTACCATGGATCAGAAACTAAGTTTAAAGTGATATAGTTTTTTCTGTTTAGACCAGATTTCATTTGGGTCACAGCTGTAAGCTTTGTCCTGCAAATAATCCAATTTCTCTTTCACTTTCTCTCCTTCTGTCTCCTTGCTGCTTGAATTTTTGCGACCACCCTACCATCCCCCACCTCCAGTCTTTATTAAATACTCTACCTCCCCCCTCGGCACTGCCCCTTAGCAGTCTTCATCCTCCCCTCTTACTAATATTGCAACTCCACTTAAAGATACAGAGTGCAGCTATTAGGCCTAACATTTGTCCTGTCCTCCCTTTAAAGACATCTTCCTATTTTCACCATCTGCTTGTCTATCAACTTTGTTAAGTGCCTGCTGTGCTACCTACTTTACAGTTCCATACCTGAGCTTCTTCCCTTGCTACCCTCAACATAGCCCCAATAATTTTCAAGTTGCCTTGGTACTCTCTGCCCTAGCTAAAATGCCCTATTTTAACCTATGTTGATATCTTAAACTAGATCCACTGCCCCTGATTGGGCTCCCAGCGAGCGGCCATGACTATTTCTGCCAGCCACCCACACCTCAATCCTCTGGACAACCAGGAGACCTTCAAAGCCAGTTAAGAGTCCCAGCTGCTCCGGGGTAGCAGTGTGTGGCTCTGATAGACCGCCACCTGTGGCCACCCTCTCTAATTGGACTGCTGCTCTCCACTCAGCCACTGATTAGCCCTGTCTTTTCTCTGTTGGATTTTCAGTCTCTGGGCTTTGGCACCCATTGCTTTGCATTGATTTTTGCCAAAAATCTGCACCCGTCCCCGCACCACCACCTCCTACCTTTATTAAATAGACTTTGGCTCCACCCACTTGACCTTGGCATCCATCCTGCTTGAACCTCATTGGGCTCACTTATTTGGGAGCCACCTCCCACACACCGCTCCCTTTCCCTCTCCTTGCTTCACCTTCATGGCTGGCTCTTGCACTACTAACCCTCTTGGTTATTCTCTACACATCCTCTAAGCACTATGGCTCTGCCCCTTCTCCCTCTTCATCTCATTCTCTTTTGCTCCCTGCTACTGCTGTTTTTCCTGCCTGGAGCTAGATACCCTCTCTTCCTCTAGGCTACAGGATTGACCTTATATACACCAGCTCTGGTACCCTTCCAACTGAGTTTGTCTATACTCCCCCATTTTCCTCTGGGGATGGCTGGCAACACCCGAAGAACCATGATAGGGTGGTGTATGTTCTCCTGTTCCCGTTCTCAACACTGGCTCACTGGTGGTTCACCTTCAGGGTGGTGATTGGCTTACCCAACCTGGCAAGCTTTATAGACATACTAGGACCAGGATTCCTAAACTAGCTATTGGTGCCCTATCAAAGATATTACTTCTGTTACTGTTATGCTTGGGTAACATTGAGCTAAACCCTGGTTCTATTGCTACCATTACATCCCCTTCAGATGCTGCTTCTCTTAAAGGCATGAGTTTCTAGCATTTATTTATTTAGCTTTTGTTAACCAGGTAAGTACACTAGGCAAGACAATATGCCTATTTTCAGGTACGACCCAGGAGAGTACAGGAAATTACATACTTACACATTTGGAACAACATGGTACATAACTAGGAAAAGATTACACGTCATGAGACAACAAGGTACAAGTTAGAAAAAGACAAACTCACATGTCACGTGCAAACATCATAATGTAGAATACATAAAGTACAAGGCATATGAGGCACATTTAGTTAGAATTGGTACAACAGAGTAAGCAGTGTGTGCCAGTTTTGGAGCAGTACATGGTAAGGATTGGTAGCAGCAAGTACAAAACTATCATCTTAAGGGCCAGCTGTTATGCATGAGTGCTAAGTGCTAACATATGTCATGGGGGTTTTTGGCACCCGCAGGCCAATCCAAGTTTGAGATGGTTCCATAGGGAGGAACACAGGCTGCCCTGAGAGGGGGAAACACGGACCTGGGCTGGGAAGGTGTTCCAAAGTTTGGGGGCACATGCTGCAAAATCCCTTTCACCCATTTGAGTCCTAGTCACAGGCACCTTGAGTGTGGCAGATCCCTCAGAGCTAAGGTGATAGGACGAGGGAACAGTTTGGGCCAGCAAACTTGCCACCCCGAAGGGGTGCCTGTGTTGAGGACCTTTCCTGTGAAGCAACCAAGGACAAAGTCAATGTGCTTTGAGGGTGAGAGCCAGTTTAACTTATTGTAGAGATCACAGTGGTGAGTGAGCTGGGGGGCCACTAGGGTGATGCAGCAGACATTGTTGTAGGCTATTGACCACCTAGAGAGATGCTCCTTAGTGGTGCTGGCAAACAACAGGAGCCCATAACACAGTGAGGGGAGAAGCATACCTCTAGCAAGAGCAATACATGCAGCCAGCGTGAGGTTATTTTTCGCTTTGTAAGCCAGACCCAGTTTACAGTTGACAGTTTTGCATGTCTTCTGGATATGGTGGCCAAGGTCAAGCTGTGGGTCCAATGTTACACCAAGGTATTTGAAATTGTCTGTGATTGGGATTGGGATGTCTCCCTTACCGGAAACACAGAACAGCACAGGGAGGCCTTAATCTTAGCCTGGGACCCAAAGAGCATGGCCTGGGTTTTTTTTAGATTAAGGACTAGCTTATGGTTCAGGATCCATGTCTGAATGTTTCTTAGGTCATCATTCAGGTGGTTATTAATGACCCCCACCTCTGGGGAGTGAGACAGGATGACCAGATCATCTGCATAGAGGATTGGTTTACAGTGAGCAGCGGTTGCATGGAGATTATTAACGAAAATGGAGAAGAGCATTGGTCCAAGGATGGAGCCTTGGGAGACCCCCATTGTTACTGGGATGGGACCCAACAGCTCTTTGCCATATTTAACCTGCTGCGTTCTACCATGTAGGTAGTTGGAGAACCAACTGAGAGCGGCAGTGGATAGTCCAATTGATCTAAGCTGTGCTGATAGCATGGCACGGTTGACCAGGTCAAACGCCTTCGAGAGGTCTATAAAGATAGCCCCCGAGAGTTTGCCTTGGTCCATGGCCTCCCTAATCCATGATGAAACAGTAACTAGGGCTGAGGAGGTACCATGCCCCTTCCTGAATCCATGCTGTACAGGAGACTTTATGTCATATGCCTGTAAGTACTCTGAGAGTTGCCCTGCCACAACTTTCTCCAGAAGTTTGCTAACCGCGGATAGGATGGATATGGGGCGGTAGTTCTCTATCAGTTTAGGGTTCCCCTGTTTAAGGATTGGGACTACTCTGGCAACCTTTCATATGTCTGGGATAACTCCAGTTGACAGGGACAGATTGAAGATGTGTGCCACCAGAGGGGTAAGCCACGGGGCACCGAGACTGAGAAGCTTTGGTTCCAAGCCATCTTGGCCAGCACTTGAGAAGGGTGAGAGTCCAGCTAGCAGTTTCTGCACCTCTTGAGCCACCACTGCTCTGAACAGAAAGGGCGGGCGGGGTGATGATGGTGCTATGGGCTGGTTGCCACTGACACCACCACCATTGGGGAATGTCGAGGTATACTCAGAGAGATCAGAAAAATAATGATTGAAGGAGCTGGCAATGGTTTCCGAGTTGTTGCAGCTGGAACCTTCAGTTATCATATCAGTGGACTCAGCTGCTGTACCACTCACAACATGTTTAATATTCCTCCAGAACCTCCTTGGATCCCTAGCCGAGTTCAGTAACTCAGATTTGCAGAACTCACTCTTGGCTATCCTTATGTTCTTTTTGCACTCATTTCTGAGTTTTCTGTATCTCTGAAAGATAGCCTGGCCAGCCGTGGCCTTAAACTTGGCCCAGCACATATCTCTGGTGTTGAGGAGGGCCAGGAGACTACCATGAAGCCATTTAGTACCCATTCCCCTCATCCTCCGTCTGATGAGGGGGGCATGTTTCTCCTGCAGGGCCCTTAATGAGATGAGGATGTTAATGTCTGCAGCCTCCTAAAAAAGTTCTCCATGATTCAGGCGTGAGTCAGCCATACTCAGCCAGATGCTCTGGTAATCTCCGAATCATGGCTTAGGCCAGCATCTCAGGACAGGGAGATTAGTATTCCTTCCTACCAGTTATTCAGAACAGACAGGCCTACTGGGGAGGTGGTGTAGTGGTGTACATTAAGGAAAGGTTTACAACGTCCTGCCTGGATTCTACTTCTGTCAAAAATGAATTTGAGTGTTTGACCCTGAATATGGATTTATCTACTTCCCGTGCCCGCAGAGTGATTGGTTGCTATAGACCCCCATCTGCTGGTACACTCCTTCTTACACATCTTGGCTCTATTATGGAGAAAGAGAACCTTGAAACTATCATCCATGGGGACCCTAATTTAGACTGGTTATTGAAGACTGCTTCACCCTTAAACACTTTCTGTGATTTCTGTGGGTTGGTGCAACTAATTCATGAACCCACATGTCCAAACAAAAAGAACATGAGCAACAGCACACTGCTGGATGTTATCTTAGTCGATAAGCCTCATCTCTTCTCACATGCTGGAACCTTCACTGCTGATGTCAGTGACCATTGCTTCATTGCTGCGGTCCAATCACTGCATCATACAGGACCTACAGCTAAATTTCTTACAAAAAGGTCCCTTCATAACTTTGATGTGGCTGCCTGTGTCTATGAGTTGAAACACTCGCCACATTGCCAAGACTTCTACTTAGCTAACACAGTTAACTCGGCAAATTATATTTTCCATGATATACTTGTTGGGGTCCTAAATATATATGCACCTATGGCAAAAATTCATGTAAAAAACAAAACATGTCATTGGTTCTCTGCCAAGCTGAAAGCTGCATTGCTTGGTAGGGATAAGTTGTGGAAAAAAGCTTGCCGGACTAAGCTTGACTCAGACTGGTGTCAATTTAGAAGGGCAAGCAATTTTTGTATGAAAATAGTCAGGGATGCTAAGGCAGCATTTTATCTTACTGAATTGGATTCTGCAGTGAAGTGCTCCTCCAAATTCTGGAGGACAATCAAGGACATGTCCGGATATACGCCTGATAATATTTTGCCACCTAAGATTACAACAGGGAGTACTACTATCAATGATAAACTGGGAATCCAAGATGCATTTAACAATCATTTTGCCACAGCTGGTTTAGCTTTCAACAATTCCCCTGCAGCCCTGGTCCACTCCCAATAAAGTGTCCCATGCTCAGACTCTCCTGCCCCAGTACCTGGCTTCTCGTTCCACCCGGTCTCTCTGAAAGAGGTTGAAGACCTCATGCTCCAATTGGATATTAAGAAAACTGCTGGTGCTGATTCTTTGGATCCTTATTTCCTTAAAATCGCCTATCATGTCCTAGCTGTTCCTATCACCCACTTATTTAATTTATCATTGTCCCAAGGGCTTATTCCCCAGATCTGGAAAATTGCTGATGTCATCCCCTTATTTAAATCAGGGATCCCTGCTACCTTAACAATTATAGACCAATTTCCCTCCTCCCAACTTTGTTAAAACTTCTGGAAAAGATTGTCAGCAACCAACTGATGGACTACCTCAAAACTAATAACCTACTAAATCCTATGCAATATGGCTTTAGAACTAAACACAGCACTATTTTGGCCCTTGCCAAAGTAACAAATGATTGGTACCAAGAATTGGACAGCAGAAAATTTGTCTGTGCTGTATTTCTTGACCTTATTAAGGCTTTTGATACAGTGGATCATAGCCTGCTTCTCTCTTCTCTGAAGAGTATAGGCCTGGACTCAGTTTCTTTGCATTGGTTCATTGAGTATCCTGTAGTACAGTGTCAACAAATTAAGGCTGAGGGTGAGCTATCCCCACTCAAACCTCTACTGAGGGGAGTACCACAAGGATCCATACTTGGTCCCTTACTATTCACTATCTATGTTAATAACATTGATGAGAGTATTAACAAGGCCAACGTTCACCTGTTTGCTGATGACATAGTTGTATATATAAGTCGTCCGACACCTGAAGCCATTTGTGCTGACCTCCAGGGGGAATTTAACCAGCTCCAGAACCAGCTCCTCCATTAAAAAACTTCTTCTAAATGCTTAAAAACCAAAAGCAATGTTGTTCTTGCCCTATAGCCGTGTGAAAATCCAGCCAGTTTTGGAGCACTACCTCAGATTACCACAATTCGTGGAGAGAAACTGGAGTTTGTCTCAAAGTTTAAATACCTAGGTGTGTGGTTAGACCATAATCTATCATTCACTGAGCATGTCGAGGGCCTTGTAAAGAAGTTAAGGCAGAGGCTGGGGCTATTCTTTAGAATTAACCAGTTTCTTACTAGAGATGCAAAAGTGCACCTTGTCCAAACTACTTTTTCTTCACTGATCGATTATGCAGATTTCCTTTATAGACAATGTCCCAAAGCCTTACTTGCAAAGTTGGATATGCTCTACCACGGGGCCATCCAGTTTATTACTGGTCTCCCCATCTCTACCCATCATTTTTCCTTGTACAAAGCCATAGGGTAGTCATCTCTTATGTTTAGGTGTACTAGAAACGCAGTCCTTTGGACTAATAGAGTCTTCTTGAAGTGGCTTCCACAATTTATAATAGGCTGCCTCCCACTAAGTGAGGCAGGAACATATGCCCTAAGAAGCACATCCTGTATCACATTATGTATCCCCAAGGCTTCCTCTCGCTATGGCAGAGTGGCCATTAGTTTCCTGTTGCCAACATTGTCGAGCAAAGTACAAAAATTACTGAAATTAAGCTGCCTCCACAGTATGAATGCCTTTAAATCTCTATATGCTCGGTATGCATGTGAGCCATGCAATTGTTACCCCAGCCCCTGATTTTTGTCCAAAGCATCAGGCTGCTGCCCTCTGAGCATAGTTGAATTTATGATCGCTTGTAACCTTTGGTGACTTTAACTCTGAGCGACTTATGCCTTAAATGTTTTTACCCTCTAGAAATCCCTGTAGGGTTATTATTTCTTCATGGCTTCGTGGCTGCTACACCTTACTCTCCCTGCTGTCTTTTACATATTGCTTAATCTGTGGCTCTTATTCCCCTACCCTGTACCATTTAACTGCCCTATTTCATCTTCGCATTCCCTTTCCACTGCATTCCACTCTTACTGTCTCTTTCCTCTGTCCCCTAACTTTCTTCTGTGCTGTAGACTAGCCCTTCAGGGGCTCCCTGCCCCTCAGGTGGAAGAAATGCAGCTACCGGGCAGTTGTCGCTTGCATAGGTGCTGCCTGAGACATCTAGACTGGACTCCTTACTAGCGAGGTGCGGTATTGCTGATACCCAATCGGAATGTGAGCACTTTTCTGCTCTGGCATCTGATTGGCTCCTGCAGTCTACTTCTGTCTCCCTCAATACTAAGCTAATGTCTAATTTTCTGTCCAAAACTCACATAGAAAAGAGCTGTACTTACTTACTGCCTAACAGTTATGACCTCTATTATTTTCTGTTTAGAGTGTCAAGAGTTGGGACTCTGTTTGATTACACTCCTTTCTGAATTTCAGTTGTTGGACCAGTCTTTAGGTGTCAAGAAATACCCAATTCTGTTGTGCTGTTGTCTTGGTCCTCCTGCTGGTTCAGATGTTCCATTGTCTGTGGCCCAGTACTTAATACTGATCCCTTCCTCCATCCTCTGCCAATGATATGCTCTCCATGGGCTCCCTGCCCATAGGCGTTGGAAACCCGGGCACCGGGCGGTCAGTGCTGCCTCTACCACCACCTGAGAACCTAAGCTCAGACTCCCTATTAGCAAAGCACAGCATTAGCAGCCATCCAATCAGAATGTGAGTGTTCTTTAGCGTCGACTTCTAATTGGTTCCTGCAGTCTGCTTCTGTGTCCGTTCTAAACCAAGCATAAATCTGATTTCCATGCCGAAATTTGCCAAAAAAGAGCTGTAATTACTTTTCTCCTTGACTGTTAAGCCCTTTATCCTTCTGTTTAGAGTGATACATTTAGTGACACTGTGTGATTACACTACTTTTGAAATTTTGCGTTGCGTCAGCTCCCTATACGAGTGGCCAATTACTTTTCCCAACTGAAGTTCCTACTAAACCTCATCTTATGTCCTCCTTAAATATTACAGAAGCACTCTGAACTGATATCAATAAATCAATCAAACTTTATTTAACCAGGCAGTTACATCATTGAGCAAGCTCATTTTCAAGATGGTCCTGGACACAGAGGACACTTTTGCTTACAGTAGACAACACTTCCTACAAAAGTAAACATTGGTGCTGGCAGTTACTATATACAAACTCAGTACTTGGATGAATCAGACATGTAAAGCAAGTGCAAATATAGGCATTTAAAGTGCAGCGTATACAGGTTGTAGCTTATAGAGTACAAGTGAGGAGAGGGAGGAGGGACTTAGAGAAGGGCAGTGAGAAGAAAGGGTAACAGACACATAGTAGAGAGGGAAAATAGGGCAGCCTAATAGAATGAGGCCCCCTGTGAAGCTAATTGATGAGGGGGGAGGTAGAAGGAGGGGAGATGGTTGCCCTGAAGGGATGCCGGCTGACACGGGAAATAGGTGGCCCAGGATTACAGAGGTTAAGGGACTCAGCTGAGTGGGATAAGGCTTTACCTGAAACAATCACATGTCATTTTCAGGCCTCTATAGAGCAGACCCCTAAATATAAAATGGCTGGGCAGCAGGGAGAGTTTAAGTAATTTTTGCATTTTATTTTAAAGCGCTGGCAAAAAGGAGCTAATGGCAGTTGAGCCAAGACATGTCCTTGTTCATGGTAGCTTAAGGAGGACAAAGGAGGAGTTCCTTCACCCACAGGCACCCTTTGAACATTCATACAGGTCACAGATATAGGGTGGAAGTTTGTTGGACAAAGTCCGGAATAGCCACATGAGGGCATTTATTTGCCTTCTCTTGGAGAGGGATGGCCAATCTAAATGAGCAGTGATGAGTCTGCAAGAGCAATTCAAGAACAAATCTCAATGCACAATGATAGAGTGCATCCAGCTTTTGGAGAGCATACTGGGGGCAATGGCTGTATAGGAAGTCGGCATAGTCAATCAGGGGAAGAAAGGTTGTTTGAACCAGCCACTTTCTAGCTTCCTGGGTGAGTAGGCATCTGATGTGGTAGAAAATACCAAGGCGCTGCCTTAGCTTTTTTGTTAGCTGGCTTAGATGGACACTGAAGGTGAGTTTGTTATCTAACCAGACTCCCAGATATTTAAATTTATCTACTAGCTCTAGTGGTTCAATAAGGAGGGTAATAATCTGTAGGGTCCCAGGCATCCCCATATTGTGGAATGGAGAAATAATCATAGCTTTTGTTTTTTTTTACATTTAACAAGTTCTTTAGATTCAGCATGTTGTGCTGGAGGATGATAAGATCCCGCTGTAACCCTCTTGTATGCAATGTCCAAGGAGGGGTTAGTGTGTAGAGGACTGTGTCATCTGCGAAGAGGAGAACATTTCAGCAACTAGGCCAGAGTCAATGCGGTTGATTTAAAAGACAAAGAGGATAGGTCCCAAAATGGAACCTTGTGGAACGTCTCAGGGCAGTAGTTTTAGTGGGGAGAATTCCCCTTGGGCATTAATTTGCTGTTTATTATTTGTAAGGTAGCAGTGGAACCACTTTACAGCAGCAGAGGTTAGACCGATGCTACTCAGGGAATCAAGAAGTATGGAGTGATCAACTGTATCAAATGCCTTGCTAGTGCATAGATGTACTGTTTACTGTCCAGGGCTTTTAGCCAGTTATTTGACACTTTGGCAAGAGCAGACACAGTACTGTGCTTGGGTCAGAAACCTAATTAGACTGGATTGAGGATTTTCTCACGATCCAAGTACTCTCTTAATTGAGAGTTTACAATTTTTTCAAGTAGCTTGGATAAAACAGGAAGCAACAAAATAGGCCTATAGTTGTTCAAGTCAGTGGGGTCACCTGACTTGAACATAGGGATAATGTGCGCGGTTTTCCAACTAGGTGGCAATTCCCCTTGGGATAATGAGCTGTTACTGAGATGGGCAATAGGAGCTGCCAGATAATAAAAACCTGCTTTTAAGAAGGGTTCAAGTGAATCAGTACCAGCGCTCTTTTTGGTCTCCAGTGAGAGGAGCAGGTCCTCCACCTGTTTATAGGAGACTGGCTGGAACTTGAAGAGGGGGTGTTCAGTAGGGGGGCTATGGTTGGTCTAGTAGCTATGCTGGTGGTGCTTGTGGTGCTCAGTTTACTAACAGGTGACGTGTTGAATGCGAGGCCTGCAGTGGTGAAGTGGTTACTGAGCTGATCAAGGATCTCAGACCTATCTGTGTAGGAGGTGTTATTTGCCACAATTTTAGCTGGTAGTGGGGTGGCAGGGGAATGTCCCTCAACCTTTCTCAGTATCTGCCAAAAATTGGTGGAACAGTTTTTGTTTGCCTCCAGTGCTGACTGGAAGAACCGTTGTTTTTCCAACTTTACCAGTTTGGTGCAGGCATTTCTGGCTACCCGGAAGGAGAGCCAGTCTGAGTCAGACTGTGACTTCCTAGCCCTTTTTCAAAGGGTGTCTCTATGCCTTAAGGCCCTCTTAAGTAGTGGGCTAAACCACTCAGGTGCACGTTTCCTGGATTTGATTTTCCTTAAGGGTGCGTGTTGGTTGATAACGTTTACTAGCAGCTCCTGGAAGATACAGAATGCTTCAAACACAGAGGGTGTAAGGCAGAAATCCTGCCACTTTATGTTCCCAAGATCTGTCAGGAAGGCCGGGAGACTGAAATATTTTAGGTTGCACTTAAGCTTGAAAGGAGGAGAGGAGTGGGAGCACCTAACATAGTCGACTGCGCAGTGATCCCTCAGATCATTGTTGAAGACCCCTGCATAAGAGATATGTGGCTTGTTGACAAGTATAAGGTCCAGAAGTGAACTCCGGTTGGGATTTTTCTTATTAGGTCATGTAATGTCAGAGATAATCTGAGTGAGCCAGTGCTCATCGCAGAAGTCCTTAAGCTTGTTTGTGCTGGCATCATTCCAATTAAGGTTAAGGTCACCCATGATAATGCATTCTGTGTTCGCTTTTTCCAGGAGAGAGTGAATATGGGGCAGTATACACAGGCTCACTGCAGGGGGCCTATAGCATGCAGCTACCTATAAGGTTATACCAGGCATGACTATACCCTGCATGACTGATGTAACAGGAAGAGTACACTACGGGGGGTGAGATACTAACAACAACAAGAATGGAAAGAAACCTGGTGGTAGTCATATCAGATGACCTAAAGGTGGGCAAGCAATGTGACAGGGCAGTAAGGAGGGCTGGGGGGATACTGGGATGTATAGGAAGAGGCATCACCAGTAGAAAATGGGAAGTTGTTATCCCTCTGTACAGACAGCTGGTGAGACACCATCTGGAGTACTGCATCGCAGTTCGGAGACTCAGTCTCCACAGGACATAGACAGGATGGTGGCAGTCCAGAGGCAACTAAAATGGTGCAGGGTCTGCACCAGAAGACATATGAAGAGAGACTTAAGGAGCTTAATATGTATACCCTGGAGGAAAGAAGGACGGGGGACATGATAGAAACTTTCAAGTACCTCAAGGAATCACCAAAGTCCAAGAGGGTAGCATCTTTCAGAAAAGATATGTGCAAGAACAAGGGGCACAATTTGAAGATAGAAGGGATGGCTCAGAGGTAATGTGAGAAGTATTTTCTCATGGAGAGGGTTGTGGATGCATAGAACAGCCTTCCTGAGCAGGTTGTGGAGTCAAAAACAGTGGGAGAATTCAAGACATAAGGCAATTCTAGGGGTTGGGGGTACTGTAGGAGTAAGTAGGTTGTTGGTTAACTAGAATCTGCAGCTTATCCATTAGGTAGGGAAATGGGCAGACTGGGTGGACCAAGCAGTCCTTATCTGCCATCAAATTCTATGTTTTTATGTTACTTACTTGCATGAATTGCATTAATTGTTTTTTACTTGTGTTATTTGTCTCTATTATAAATATCTCTGTATGCATTGTACCATTTGACCCAGAGCTAATCAGTTCCATCTTGCAAATGAGCTTGCTCAATGATGTTCGCCTGGATAAATAAAGATTTTGATTGGTTGATTGATTGATTGACTGATTGATTGATTGATGAAAAAAGGAAGCCTTCAGTCAGATTGGCTTCAAAAAAATGACACTGTGGAATGTGGTATTCAAAAGGACAGTGCAGCTAAACACACAATTGCTGCTTCCCTGCACTGACTGCCATACACTGCTTCCTGTCAGAAACAAACGTCATATCAAAGTTATTTCTCCACAGCTTACCGTGATTGGTGATCAGGCACTAAAGAGACAGAAAGCAGAAGAGGGTTTGTGTTAGTCTCACACAGTAGCGCTGTGGGAGATAGCCTTGTACAGTATCTTTCTTTTGCGCATTCTCTCAACTAATTTAAATTAAAAAATATATATATGTAGTCACACTAAGTCCCGCTGCTCCCAAGAGCCTTGTGTGTGTGTTTGGGGGGGGGGGGTAACCATGGCAGAGGCTGCATTAGCACAAAAGTCTAACAAACAAAAATCACAGCATTCAAATGCAGATGAAGGAACTATTTTATGAAAAACCTTATTTTAAAGTAATTTATAATTAACTTTTTTTAGTAAACGTATTTTGTTTTACAGTGCCCATTTTCTAACTTCAATAATTTCCTCCAGGGTGGGTGATATTGTGTTATACTGGACCTTCCAGGGGCTATAAGGCCCTCCACCTGTGACGCTGGGCCTCATTACGCCCCTGGGCAGTCTGGTATAGCACAATACCACCCACCCTGTCAGGTATTATTTCGTACTCATCTTATGTGGGGGAGACATAGTCTATGTTGCTAGAGGCTGAGATACAGGATGAGCATGACGGAGAGCTTCCATTTTGTTTCTTAACTACAAGTCCAGAAGGATCATGAATGATGGTGCTGAAATCTGTGCAATGGGCCCCTACTTCTGGAAGCAAGAGTGAGCAGCAGTTTACATTTACTGTACTGGTTTTTTTTTTAAAGTGACAATTTAGTTTTGAGTTGACCTGGAGCCAGAGAAACAGTCTGAAGGCTGAGTGCTGCTGCAATGTCTGCACCCAGTAGAGGAAACAAAGAATGTGTACAGTAGTGATATTTTAATGCTTTTTCTACAGTTACAAAGGCTAACAGCTTTAAATAAGTGCAGGTCTGTAATTATGGGCAGATAATTACAAGGCTGTACTGCTGTTTTAACCAGTCAAAGCCCTTATTTTTTTTTTACACATTATGATAATAGTTGACACATCCTGAACAGGACAGTCTTTTTGCATCAAAGGAAATGACTTACGTAGTTTTTTCCTTACTTGCTGCCTTTAAAATTAGAGGAGGATTTGTAAATGTTTTCATCTGCTAACTAGTTATTATGTGTGGTTCATAGCTCAGTGCTTATGTAACATATAGTGGAATGATGTAGATGGTTGTTGGATACAGAGGCCAGCATAGAATGATTTGCTTAGGTACTTGGATGCTTGAATTGAGTCGTTAAATAATATTGCTGGTTTTGGCCTTTCTCTGTATCCCACCTGTAGGAAGGAAGGAGGTTTGATTAGAATTATGGAGTGCCCCGGTGGGATAAGAGTGCCGCAGAAGGAGGAGGTGTCGAGGAGGATGGTGGGTGAGTGCAACTTGCTCTAAGCAGAGGCAGAAGTCAGTTGATCTATTAAATAGGCTTTGGGGGAAGAGCTCTTCCCCCACATAATTACAGGCAAGCCTTTCAATTATGTGTGGTTCATAGCTCAGTGCTTATGTAACATATTGTGGAATGATGTAGATGGTTGTTGGATACAGAGGCCAGCATAAAATGATTTGCTTAGGTACTTGGATGCTTGAATTGAGTCGTTAGATAATGTTGCTGGTTTTGGCCTTTCTCTGTATCCCACCTGTAGGAAGGAAGGAGGCTTGATTAGAATTATAGAGCCCCAAAAAGAATATATATCGATTGTTCAGTATCTGAGTGCTGAAGAAGCCGTGCATAGCACTTAATGATAAGAATAGATGATCACCTCCGCCAACTCTGGAGAGTGTAACCAGTAGCACTCAGGAGAGGAAAACCCACAGGGGGGAACCTCTGAGGAACCATGGCTACTGACCTGCCCGTCCTTCTGGGCATACTAAAGGAGAGAGATCCTAATTAAACTAAATTAATCAGCTAAATCTGAATTCTAATTTGTAGAATTCAATCCAGATGAATGGAGCTTGAGAAAAACTGAATTGTAAATGTCTTTCCTTCTAATAAAGTCTGAGTCCAAGAATCCATGTATAATTTGGAACAATGGAGAGTAGATATATTGAAGAACCATCTTCCGTACTTCAGTTGATAGAGGGCATAATCCATGGAATTGAATAATGGTGAATATGAAGTTGATGAATGACAAACTCAATACAGGAGACCAGAAGATAGTTGCATCCAAGATTTGACATTAACGAAGCAGGATGAAATAGAAGTAGTACGACTTCCAGGTTTCTAATAGTAGGGCTTGTATAGTATGAGGAATGAGAGAAGGCTTGAGGCCAGGCTATCAAGTGACGAGCCCAGTTCTGATAAGAAATAATCTTTAGGAATTGATATGAAGCAACGGCTGTAGAGTTAAGCTAGGATAATGAAATGCTGTATAGATAATCAGAGACACTGGTGCAATGTTGTGAAGCATCCAAGTAGTAGAATTTGGTGAGCCCAAAGGAAATAAGTCAGTTGGACTGACAATTGAAGCGAGGCAGTAGGAGCAGGATGCACCAACGTAAGCAAATGAGAAGGAACAGGACGTGGCAACCAGCCCCTGAAGAAAGCGTAGCTGAACAGACAGCTGGTGAGATAGGAGAGAGGCAGCTGATTCCAGTATGGGAAGTGCAATGAGGTCCAGGAATGTCCGCAGACAGAAATCAAGCGAGGTAGTCCCTCTACGATGTGCAGGAATCCATCAGCTGGAGATTTATGTAAACGCATGGAAGAGACTGAGTTTGAGATATGACAACTGCACGAGGAATAACAGTGAGAACTGAAGGTATGCAAAGTTCGAGGCATGAAAGCAGACCAGACCCGAAGAGTCTGAGATGGAGATAACTGAAGAAGTGGAATCCAATGAAGTAGCGGCGTCACAGGCTGGAATTCTGTAGAGCACAAGCATGATAATGAAAGGCTGCAGGAGACACCAACCAAGACCTGGAAAGGAAGCAGCAGCAATTCCACAGCTGAGGCAACAGGGCAAATATCCAAGAGAGCAACCCTGGAAGCTGCTGAATGAGCACTGAGGCAGACTGATGGCGTTTGAGTGGGAGGACCAGCCACTTAGTCGTATAAATAATAGGTACCAGGCAGGTAGGGGAGCGAAAGTCGAATACGAGCTAATGTCTTGAAAAAAAGCAGCAGCCGTGAGACCATGGCTAGGGCAGCAGGAGCAGGTAGGCAAAAGTAGAGGGGGAATCTCCAGGCCCCTAGCTGGGCAAGACAGAAGTAGAATAGAAGAAGGTTTATCTCCCAGCCCAAAGGGCGAAGGCAGGTCAGAGAAGCAGGCGAGTGGTAGGTAATCCTCCCAGCCCGATGGGCAAAGGCAGGGCAGAGCAGCAGATGAGTATGATGAGTAGGTCAGCCCAATGGGCAAAGGCAGGTGGTAGAAGCAAGCAAGTAGTAGGCAATGTTCCCAGCCCGAAGAGCGAAGGCAAATCGTAGAAGCAGATGAGCAGTAGGTAAACCTCCCAGCTCGAAGGGCGAAAGCAGGTAGAGAAGCAGGAAGCAGTCAGAAATGCTCCCAGCCAGATGGGCAAAGGCATGTCTTCAAGGTCCAAAGCCATAGGGCACAATGGGAAGTGTGTCTTCTGTATAATCTCAAATAAGTCCTGGTAGGAGTAGTAGCAGTAGGAATGCATAGGCCTGAAATGGCAAAGCAGAAGCATCTGAATAATGGAAGATGAAAGGCGAACAAATCAGATATGAGTCCATAGTAAAGGAACTCCTAGGGTGGTAGACACGACTGCAGGCAGATGCATAGCAGAATGTGAATTCCAAACCCGAACTAGGTGATGTAAGCGTTGAGTAGGAGTAAGGAAGTCCCTTTTGCCCGAAGGGTGAGGCAGGCCATAGAAGTAAACAAATGATGGAGTAATAAAGATGAATGACACTGCTGAGCTCATAGGGGCACAGGACTTTGAAGTGCGATGAGGTGAACCTCCAGTCCTCCGAGAAGGCAGGTGGTAGAGAAGTGGCAGGTAGAGTAGTATCAATGTCTGGCTGCATGCAAAGCAGAAGTAGTAGTGGCATAGTGAAGAATCTTCGGCCCCATGGAATGATGCAGGGTGTGGATAAGTAGTAGATAACAAAATGGTACTGCCCAGCCACCTGGAATGCAGAAAGAGTAGCGACACAGTAGGGAAAAAATTGTAAGTGGTGTAATATATGGTAGTATAATCCTGAACCAATGCCGTACAGCATAGAATAGATGGAGGCATAAATGTGAAGGCAGCAGTAACAGAGGAACAATGCCATAGTAGAACTCCCCATATGAATAACAAGCACATTTTAAAAACGTACTAGAGGTTCCGTAAACCATATCAGGCTATAGCTGAGTGGATGTCAAATAAACATGCATGGTCAATGCAGCAGTGCACAGTAACCAAGTAGCAAAGAAAAGTATCCAAACGAAGGGTACCCATATTGGCCAGCTGACGCCGTACTAAATAATTGTAAACGGCTAGCTGGTAATGTAAATAATGCCTTCAGTGAGTGTAGTACCTTGTAGGCGAGACGTCAGGCTGCCACCACAAATGGACGAGTAAGCAGAGCAGACATCAAAGCAAAAGTCAGAGCCAAGTCCTCGTATTGCAGGAGCAATGCAAAGTAGAAGGTGAAGATTGCAGACATGGCAATGAGGGCTGAAGCCAAGACATCATTCAGCAGCAGCAAACAGCGCAGAAGTCTCCAGCGGAGAAGAGACAGGAGCCCAGTTCAGAGGCCGGCACACAGCCACGGGGAGCGGAGCACAGGCAATGGCAATGCAGGTTGCAGGAGGAAGGAGCAAGGCAGACAGACCTTGACAACACAGGACGAACACCAACTCAACGATGAAGAAGGCCGTGGTGATGCAGGAGTGGAACTCTGCGAAGAGAGGCAGCACCCAAGTGTAGTGGAGGGAAGCAGAGCAGGAGAAATGAAGGTCTGTAGCTCCGAGGGAAGGAGCAGTACAGCTGAATAGAAACGGCGGAAGCACGGCAACGGCTGCTGAAATAGGTACAAAGAAGGAGCAGGGCAGAGAAGGAGGTGGGCGAAGGACAGCTATGAAAACAGCAGGCAAGGAATCCTGAAGAACAGGGCAGGATGAGACAACAATGGAAGAGGAGCAGGGGAAGGAGGGGAGACAAGCAACCGCAATGGACAGGACAAACAAGAAGCCACAGGAGTGGGGGGGGGGAGAGAGACACAGAAGGAATGAAGGAAAGAGCAGCCGAGCACCGGCAGCACCACTAGCGAGTTGATCTACTAAATAGGCTGTGGGGGAGGAGCTCTTCCCCCACATAATTACAGGCAAGCCTTTCAATTATGCATGTGTAAATTTTTCCCAAAAATGTATTCAGTGCTATTTAGTATGTATGTACTGAATATTGATTGACTGATATTTAATGTCTCTATGTAAGTGGAAATATATGATAATGTAAAAATTACTGTCTTTCTTTTCTGTACTGAATATTGACTGAAAGATGTTTGGTGTCTCTATGTAAGTGGAAATGTATGTTAATGTAAAAACGATTTGTTTCATTATACTATTTGTAACTGTTTTGTACTAAAGAACCCATTAAATATGAGCTTTGGCTCATCAGGATAAACCAGAAACAGCGCTGAAGGGTAGAAGGGAGTATGGGGGGATTACTTTTCTTACCGGTATCCTCCTTCCCCTTCTTTTAGCAGGCCACTTTTGAACTTTAACCAGAAGGCTAATAGCAAAGGAGCTGTTCCTGCTGCAGGACAGGATTTGAAATCTGCTAATTGGGTGACAAATGAGTAGCAGGAGGCAGAGTTTGTGAACTGCCACCATCTTTTTAAACCTTGGTCTCCTTGCAGTGGCGCTAATCACCGGACAGTGCCAGAGGATAAAAAGGCATTTTCTTGCTGGTACCATCCTTCCCCTTCACTGAACAAGCCATAGTTTCAATTCAGCCAGAAGACTTGTATTAGAGGAGTCATTCCCTCTGCAGAACAGGATTTGAAATCTGCCAATTGAGTGGAAAAATGAGGAGTGGGGGCAGAGTTTGTGATTTGCCACTGTCCTTTTAAATCTTGGGCTCCATGCAGCGGACAGCACCAGAGGGTAGAAGGGTATAAGGGGAAGTACTTTTCTTGCCAGTACCCTCCCTCCTCTTCATCAAGCAAGCGACGGTTAAACTACAGTCAGAAGGTTGATATAAGAGGAGTCATTCCTGCTGCAAGACAGGATTTGAAATTTACCAATCAGGTGGAAGAACCAGGAGCAGAGGGCGGAGTTTGTGAGCTGCCACATCCCACGTCCCATAGCTGATCTTCCACATAAAGCAGCCCTCATGCTAAAGACACATGCAAAGGATAGCAATGACTGGAGGCAGTCAACCCTGGAGACAACTGGCAGCCAGAAACCCTGCTTATTGGATACCAGGTACATCTGTATTGTTTCTGGGCTGGTGGGTTGATCCTAGGTGTGTGGGGTCTAGTGGCTGTATAGTTTAAGGGGACGTTGATTGTTCCTCTGTGTTTTGGGTACTAGCTGTGGTATTGTTTAGGGGGACATGGGTTGTTCCTCTGTGTTGAGGTACTTTCTGTTTATTTGGGTGCTAGCTGCATTATTGTTCATGGGGACATAGGTTGTTTCTGTGTGGCTGAGGTACTAGCTGGTGTGTTGTGTAAGGGGATGTGGGTTGTCCTGTGTGTTTGGGGTACTAACTGAAGTACTACTTAAGGAGACAGGGTTGTTTCTGTGTATTTGGGGTAATAGCTGTAGTATTGTTTAAGGGAACATGGGTTGTTCCTGTGTGTTTGGGGTACCAGCAGTGGTATTTTTTAAGGGGACATGGGTTGTTCCAGTGTATTTGGGTACTAGTGTTGTAAACGCAAAGTGTTGTAGAGAGCTAGGGGCTCACTGCTACACTGATAGCTAGGTAGGAGGTAAATAAAGTTGGCTGTAAGTGCTTGTGTTTATATCCTACCTGTCTCTGTGACATACCTAGGGTTGATAAATTAAAGGGCTGCGTATTGTACTTTGGTAACTGGTACTGTGTACAGCTTAGCCGTACTGGGTTCTAGGGCAGAAAGACAGGACACATGGGGAGTGGTGCCGTGCAGTGCCTGTGGCATAGCAGGGAGATCTTCTGGAGACTACAGTGCTGCCCAACTTGTGTACACCTCTCTGGGTTGGTGAAGATGGTCTCTAGACTTGAGGCTGCATTGGTGGTGAGTCAGGGGGGGTCACTAGACTCAGGGCTGCATTGACTAAGAGTTATGTGAGACTTTCTCCCACCCAGGGACCACCAAGTCTGATGCCATTACCTCAAGGGTTGCCAGATAGGAGAAATGGATGGACTATGGTGTGCTTGTGAAGGGAAGGGGTGGTGGATGGAATCTGGAAGGTTGGAGGGGTTTTAAGCAAATTCTATAATGAAAATCAGTTCCACTGCAGAATTCCTTCACAGCTCTGATGGAGTTGGGCTGCCAAGTGGCTTCCATGGTAGTTGCCAGGCAGAAGGAGGGAGCCTCCCCAGTCAGAGGCCCCAAGATGAATGTAAGAGGACCCCAGAGAAGGAAGAAGCATGTTCTGGTGGGAGAAGATTCGATCATCAGGGGGATAGAGTTGGGAGTAGGAATGGGGCAGAGAGGGACATCAGGTGCCTACCAGTGTCATGACATGGAGAGATAGGAAACATATCCTACAGATTGCTAGGGCAATAGGAAGGGAGGAGGGGCTTGATGTTATTGTCCTCCTGGGGGCAAATGAACTGGCTAGGGATGGGGCAGGTACAGTGCAGGAGAAGTTTAGTGAGCTGGAAAGGAATCTTAAATAGGTAGCACACTCTGTACCTTTTTTGGAGGTGCTGCCTGTCTATGACAGGGGGACGGGGAAGGGAGGGAGCTGTACTGCAACACCCCTAACTCATGGTTGAGGGAATGGTGCAGATTGGAGAAGTAAAGCTGCACTGCAGACTGGGGGCCCACCTGAGAGGATAACAGCCAATACAGTGGTGATGGTCAGCAGTCATCCAGGAGGGGAACCAGAGTTACAAAGTTACATAGTAGATGTCGGCATAAAAAGACCCCTTGGTCCATCAAGTCTGCCCCAGATAGTAAGCTTAGTACCTGCTTTTCATCACAGATCCTGCCTGACCTGCAACCTTACTTCCTCCTGTCCCTGAATTCCAAGAGACCCCTGTTCCTATCTCATGAATGCTTAGATTACTCCATGGTTTTGGCTCCCACCATCTCCATCAGCAGTATGTTCCAGGCATCCATCACCCTTTCTGGGAAGAAGTGCTTCCTCACATTTCTTCCAAGTCTTCCCCTACGAACCTCATATCATGTCCCCTTGTCCTTGTGCATCTCCTTTTCTGTAGCATGCTGCCCTCCATTAACTTATTCATCCCCTTGAGGTACTTAAATGAGACAAGTTCTCAGTGGATGGTTTAAATGATACTTCAATGAGCATTTAAAGTAGCAGAGGGGGTTGGTGGAAGAAGGGGAGGCAGAAACTGCACCCCCCACCACAGGTTGAGATAATATGTAAAGGAATCTCGAGGTGTGAGAGTCCCACCACAGAGCAAACAGATCACAGTTGTAGAGGGTTAGCAAAGGAGCAAATGGTGAAAAAAGCAGCCAGAAAAAAGAGAAAGGAAGGTGGCTCAAAAGGAAAAAGGGGGAAGCTGCAAGCAGCGAGTCAACAAAATCGGAAAGGCCATACGTGCTAATGCTAGAAGTCTTGGAAATACTGTAAGATCCCAGACCTACAGGCCATCATGGCATAATCCAACCTAGATATTGTGGCTATTACCAAGTGTTTGTGCACTGTCAGCCATGACTGGGACATGGTCGTACCTGGCTACATGATGTTCAGAAAGGACAGGGTAGGAAGGCAAGGAGGGGGAGTGGTGCTTTATGTGAAGGAAAGCATAAAAGCAACAGAAATACAGGGAATTCAGGTGGAAGCAGAGATGCTGTGAGTCACCATCAAGTTTGGAAACAGAGACAATATTCAGACAGGTGTGATTTACAGGTTTCTGGTACAGGGGTGATGACTTAGAAAAGAAAATGCTAGAAGCAATTGTTGAAATGACTGAAAAGGGTGAGGTGTTGCTGGTGGCAGACTTCACTCTACCAGCTGTAGACTGAAACCTCCCTGCAGCAGCTTCTACTAGAAGCAGGGACATCCTGGACTCCCTGCAGGGGGGCATTCCTCAGGCAACAAGTCAGTGAGTCCGCGTGTGATTGGGCAATACTGGATCTGGTACATAGTAACAAGGACAGTGTTGCAGTTATCAGGGTGGAAAGCTAGACAAGTGACAAAATACAGTGTGGTTTAACATAAGAATAGCTGCAGAATCCAACCACACAATGGTGAGGGTTCTGGACTTCAGAAGGGCTGATTTTACTAAGATTGGTGAATGCCTCAGGAATGACCTTGCAGGAACAGAGGAACTGGACAGGGTGGAGTAAAGGTTGGCCAAAACAGAAGAGGAAATAGTGAAGGGAACAAAGCTCTGCATCAATCAGGTAGGCAAAAGTAAAAGAAAGAGGAGACCTCTGGCTGTCAAAACAGGTAGCAGTAAAGATAAAGGCTAAAAAGATAGCATTCAGAAGGTATAAGGACACCCAGAGAAAGGAGTACAGGAAGTTGTATCTGGTAAAACAGCAGGAGGCAGGCAAAGCAGTAAGGAGCACAGAGGCACAAACTGAGGAAAGAATAGCTTGGGGTTTCAAAAGAGGACGAGACATATTTCAGATATTTTAGTGAAAAAAGGAAGATAAATTGAGGGACTGTACGGTTAAAGAAGGAGGGAGTGACTTTACGGAGGGGGATCATGAAAAGGCAAACATCTTGAACAAATGTATCTGCTCAGTTTTCACAGTAGAAGGCAAGAGGGGAGGACCTCAGAAAGGTGCCAAGGAGCGTTGATGGGAGGGAAATGTCTACAAGTCCATTTTCTGAGGAGAAAGTCTGGGAAGTACTAACTAACCCGAAGGAGGACAGAATTGTGCTTCCAGATGGGGTACATCCAAGGGTGCTGAGAGAACTCAGGGAGATACTGACTGCACCTCTGACAGATATATTTAACATATTTAACAGGGGGCATGCTATGATGCTGGAAGGCGGTAAATTCAAGAGGGATGTGAGGAAGCACTTCTTCACAGAAAGCATGGTGGATACCTGAAACAGCCTTCTGGCAGGGGTAGTGGGGGGAAAAACAGTGGTGGGGTTCAAAATTGCCTGGGCCAGGCACAAGGGTGCTGTAGATGTATGGAAGGGAAGGAAAAAGATGGCACTGCAGATCAAGTAAAGGTCTGCAGCAACAAAAATAAGGTTAATGAAATATGAGCAGACTAGGTGGGTCCAGCAGCCCTTATCTGCCGTCACATTCTATATTTCTATGTTTCATACATTTAATATTACTATTAATACTATATTCCTTCTCCTGTATTGCTGATGATCATATTGAAATGGACCAGACACAGGACTGTTTTTGTGGCCTCCTCTCCCCTGACTTGAACCTGTTTAGCACCACCCTTTGCTATCCCCCTCAGCCAGCTACCCATTCATCTAACTAGATCCTTTGCAGCATCCAGACAGATCCTCTAACTTCATCAGCAACTTCATCAATAATCTTCTGGCTGGCACTGAGTCAAATGCCTTGCTGAAGTCAAAGTAGAAAAATTCCACAGCTTATCACTTTAACCTAATTCCCTGGATACTCAGTCAAAGAACACTCTCAGGTTAGCCTACCAAGAATTCTCTGCCATGACGCCATGCTAACCTGGAGCCTATTTCTCTACAGGTAGTCCACTAGGTCCTCTTTAACTAGTATCTCCATCCATTGACCAACAATGGAGGTAAGACTGATAGGCCTGTAATTTCCAACTTTCTTCTTGTCCCATCCTTTGAGGACTGGCACACCATCCTTAATCCTCCAGTCTGTCAGAATCACCCCATAGAAAAGTAGAATCTGATGGCAGATAAAGGCCACTTGGCCCTCTTAGTCTGCCCAATTTTTAACCTTCATTTTTTGCTGCGGACCCTACTTGGTCTACAGCATCATCTCCCCCAACCCTTTCCTTACCCCTGCAATTCCTTTGATCAGGGTGGGGTCTTAACAGCAATCTCTATAGGGGGAGCACCACCTCCCACTTCCTGCTGGTGATACCCCTTCCTATGCACCCTAGCATCCCACTAGCCCTTCCAACTGCCTTGTCACACTGCCCGGCCACCTTTAGGTCATCTGATATGATTACTCCAGGTCTCGTTCCTGCTTGATCTTTACCAGTATTACTCTGCCCACTTTGTACTCTGCTCCTGAGTTTCTATGGTACAAGTGCATTATTTTTCACTTTTTTGCATTAATGTCCAGTTGCCATACCTTTGACCACTTCTCCAGTCTTTTCAGATTCCTGCCCATCCATTCTACCCACCCAGAAGTGTCCGTTCCTTTGCAGATCTTAGTGTCATCTGCAAAACGTCAGATCTTCCCTCCCGGTTCCTCCGCTATGTCACTTATAAAGACATTGAAGAGGGCCTGTCCCAGCACTGATCCCTGAGGTACCCATGCTGGTCACCCTTTCTTCCATGGAGTGAACTCCATTTACCACTACCCTCTGTGTCCTATCCCCTAATCAGTTTCTTGCTCAGGCTACCACCTTAATACCCACCCCCAAGTTACCCAACTTGCTTGTAGGAGTGTGGGATAATAGATGGACACAACACAGTTCTTATAAGGTTAACACACTTTGTCTAATGTGATGTTTATTGCTTCATAAACAGTTCTTTAAGGCAGATGCAAAATAAATACTTCATAAAGAATGATAAACAGAAAATGAACACAGATGAAGTTCTTAGGATGTGGCACACTTCTCTTAGTTTCCACTCAGCAGTAGTATGGGACTCCTCTCAGCCCTCTACCTATACCAGCCAGCAGGAACTGACCTATCTCTCTCAGTCTCAGTCTAAAACTCATTTCAGAACTGAGTTAGAGCGTTTATCGGCTCTCTAGAAGTTAAGAAATGTCCACTCCCCTGTGATTGGCATCACACATAACATAAAATTAGCCACTAGGGCCACTATTTCTCCATAGAGAACAGTTCAGATGGCACTTGCAGGTTTGTTTACAACACTGGAAAAGGTCAGACCTGAGGTCAGAACATTTTATACTCCCAAACTCTCTAGCAGGAACATGCTGTCTGCTGCAAAAGATATCTTAGAAGGGGGCAGCTAACATCTTAAAGAAACAATCACAAACTTTTGTTGTTCTTATATCAAAACAGTCCTTTTTGTTTTGTTTTAGGTTAACATGCATGGAAAGCCAGTGTACTTAAATAGGACCCAATGGCTGCATCTCTCCTCAGCCAGAACTCAGTTTAATATCTTAGCAGTTTTATACATAATACTATGGGGCATTAGGGAAACTAAAGGGATACAGAAACATAAAAGGGGGTGTTCCATTAACCAAACATCTAAGCCATTTACTCTGGCAAATAACAGTTTATACATTCCAGTCCTGAGTGTATTGTTGCTCAGGGCATTTCATTACTGGTACCAGCACTTTTCCTTATAATCCCCACATGGGATCTTTTTATCAAAATGTTGCAGAGGTCACGTTCTTAACCACCCAATACATGGATCTTTAAAGAGGGAAAAAGGAAATTAAAGTTGGTGATAGCTAAGAGAAAGGGGGGGGGGTGCCTAAAGGTGGCCAGCCTTTTTGACTAGAAAATTCAGAGATAGAATAAAGGGAGAAATGAAAGAACTATTGCAATAGAAGTTTCAGTAAATGGGAAAAGATGGTCCATCACTGTGACAGGGATTTCCCCCTGCCATATTGCTAACTAGTCTCCTATGTGGTACGATGCCAAGAACCTTGCTGATATCCAGGTAGGAAATGCCTTCCACTCCTCCCTGATCCAAATACTTGGTCACACAGTCAAGGAAATCTATCAGATTTGCTTGACATGACCTTCCACCTGTGAAATCTTGCTACCATGGATACTATAATCCGTTGGGCACAAGATATTCTGCAATCCCTTCCTTTAGAAGTGTTTCCACTAATTTACCAACTACCAATATCAGGCCAAGTGGCCTATAATTACCTGCCTCTTCCTTGCTATCACTTTTGTGATGTGGGACTACCTCTGCCTTTCTTCAGTCCACCAGAACCACACTGGTATCTAGTGATCTGTTATACAGGGCTGTCAGAGGTGCAGCTAGTATCTTCCTGAGCTCTGTCAGCACCCTTGGATGTACCCCGTCTGTCCTCAGAGCTTTGTCCACCTTCAAGTTAGTGAGTACATTCTAGACATTATTCACAGAAAACAGACTAGTGTCCATTTCCCTCCCATTAAAAATCTCCTGGTGCCTCTTTGTGCCCCTCCCACTTCCACTGTGAACACTGAGCAGAAGTATTTGCTCAAGATATTTGTATTTTTCTTGATCCCCCTTTATTTAGTCCCCTTCCCTCTTTTAACTGTACAATCCCTCCCTTGTCTTCCTTTCTGTGCTAACATACCTAAAACATGTTCTGTCACCTTTAAATACTCCCTGAGCTATTCTTTCCTCAGTTTGTACCTTTGTGGGCCTTACTGCTTTACCTGCCTCCCTCTGTTTTCCCTGATACACTTGTCTATCCACCTCTCTCTGGGTCTGCTTTTGAATGCTATTTTTTTAGCTATTACCTTTTTTACTACCTCTTTTGAGAGCCATAGTGGTCTCTTCTTTCTTTTACTCTTGCTTATCTGCTGACACAGAGGTTTGTTGCCTTCACTATGCCCTCTTTTAGTTTGGTTCACTGTTCCTCCACCACCACCCCCTATCACCTCCCCCTGCCAAGTCATTCTTGACCCATTCACCCATCTTTGTAAAATCAGCCTTCCTGAAGTAATGAGCCCTGATTGTAGTGAGCTATTGAATAACCCTGCTAGGAGTTTAATTAGTTCCAATACCAGTTCTCAGAGCTCACTCCTGTATATCCCATCAGGCCCTGGAACCTTATCTATTTTCAGGACTACAAGCCCTTTTCTGATCCTTTCTCCCATAATTACCACCTGCCCCATTTCTGAGATCTCACTTGGAGCAATTTTTATGATGCTTTCAGGCAGAGGCCTGCTTTCGTCCACTGTGAACAGAGAGCAGAAGTGGTCCTTATGAATGGCTGCCTTCTGCTTCTCTACCTCTATTATCCTGTGCCCCTTCATCAGGCTAACAATTCCCCTTCTCAGCTATCTTTTTTCCCTTAATGTATCTAAAGAACTGCATCCCCCACCTTGACCCCATCTGCAGTACACAGTGGTTTCTCCTTTTATATCCTAGACTGCTTTCATGGCCTCTCTCATCTTTAACTGGCATTTGCTGTATACCCCTTCTCACTGTTTCTCCTTGTATTTAATGGAAGCCCCTTTCTGACCTTCTTTGAGAACCAGACTGGTATCTTATTCCTGTTACTCTTGGTTACTATTCTTAGGTGTGACTTAGTTGCCTTGAGAATGGCCCATTTAATTACTTCCCACCTCCCCCCCAATTTTGTCCACTTGCTCCAACTTATCCTTAACTAATTCCCTCATCTGCTTAATGTCTGCTCTTCCAAAATCCAGAACCAGTCATTTGCAAAGGTATACTGGTACCCAGGGCCAGTTTGACCATATCGTGTTGTAGTCAGTGGACCTCAGGGTATCCCAAACTCCACTCCACCTACCATTTCTGAGTTGGTGATCACCACATTGAAAATAACAGCCTGTTGGTTCCTTGACCAGCAATACCAGTAAGCAGTCCTACAATGTATCTTAGCAGGGCAATATTTTTGGTGCTCATAGCTGCTTGATTGCCCCAATCTACATCTGGTAGATTGAAAACCCTCAACACCAGTATCTCCCCCTTTGCATCCTTCTTCTAAATTTCTGCCCCTAGTTCCCCATCCTCTCATTCCCCTGCCTTGGGTGTCTGTAGACCACATCCATGCCTAGCTTCTTACTAGGTGTTGTCATGAGCTATATGGTACCTACAGTGATCCTGTCTCTCCCTCCCTTGATGAACCTCCCCTTGACTGACACTATGCCTTCCTTGACATAAAAGGCTATAGCACCTAGTTTTCCCTTACCCCTGTCTTGCCTACTCATGGTATACCCTGACACTACTGAGTCCAAGCTATTTTTCCTGATGTCCCACGTTTCTGTGATGGCTATGAGGTAATTTGCTACCGTTGCCTGGAGCGCACTGATTTTTTTCTTAGGCTTCTGGCATTTAGGCAGACTGCCTTCCAGAACATGCCTATTCCTCTCCCCTTTTTGTCAGCACCTCCTCTTTGTCCTCCCTTTCCCTCCTTAATTTCCTGCCCCTACCTTTTCTGTGTGCACCCATACCCTGACTCCTTTTCTTAATTTATTATGGACCCTTTCAGGATGCATCCATCCTATCTACCTACCTATATACCCCATTTCTGGGAGAGTCCTAGTAAGGTTCCCCTTTATGTTCTCCTTCCTCTGT
Source organism: Neoceratodus forsteri (assembly GCA_016271365.2). Classification (NCBI taxonomy): domain Eukaryota; kingdom Metazoa; phylum Chordata; order Ceratodontiformes; family Ceratodontidae; genus Neoceratodus; species Neoceratodus forsteri. The sequence goes on along the minus strand of CM057453.1, from coordinate 677,305,072 downwards.
AGTTCCCCCAGCCACCACCTCACCATAGCCAATTTAACTGGCCTACAATGTAGATATCAAACTTATTCCCCGGTGCACTAGGTCCATATATTGTTAGCTGATGGCTGCCAACCTTGAAGAGCATCCTGTCCTAGAAATCACACCACTCTTCCACATAATGGTACCCATCTGCTTGACATCATCCCTTCAGTCACCCATTAAACTCCTCAAACCCTTTCTTCCTCACTGTTCCTCTCTCCTTCTATTACATCACACAGATAGGACCTTGGAAAAGACCATAGTCCCTAAAGAATAGAGTCCCTACATGCTTACTTTCAGTAGCAAGCTGGAATGCTAATCCAGGCAATTCTTTCCTTTCTTGTGAAATGTAAGACAGCGCAATAATTTAGCAAAACTGCTCATAAAACTATTTTAATGAAATTGTGAATCTTTCCCACTTCCAGGCATAACATACTCCTCCAGTACATGTTTTTTAAAAGATACCCCTTCCACTAATGCCCCCCACTCTCACGCACACAGACTGTCTTTGGGGTTCCCAGCCCTTCCCCTTTCAGGTTTGTTGAAGAATATGTTGTCATATCTGTAGGTAAAAAGTCCAGATCATTTGTATTACCATTATTCTACCAGAATCAGTATAGAAAAAAATGCTATGATACAAGCAAGGCACTTCTCTGAGTAGCAGTGCCCTCTTATGGTCAAAACTATATATATATATATATATATATATATATATATATATTACATATGCAGTATATATATATATATATATATATATATATATATATATATATATATATTTATTCTGTATGTACAGTATGGTGTGTGTGTCTTCTTTAGCTTTTTGGGTACGGAAAAATGAAGTGTCACCCAAAGGACCTGCAGGATGACACACATACTATAATTCTGTAACCATACAATTAAAATATACCCTGAACCCTCCTGCAATGCTGAGCGAATTTATAAATTTACAACTCTGGTTCACCTTTGATTTGGACTCTCATTCTTCAGTTCATCTTTTAACACTTCGGCTAAAAACACTTTTCGTCCTTGGCATTGGGGTATTGAAGGTTATAAATAGGGGTAAACATCACCCTCCCCACCCATCAATCCCAACCTCTTCTACCTTCCCCTGGTCCTTTAGTCAGATTTTTCAGAAAAAAATTTCTGTAAGTGTAGTATATATGTATACTTACCACAGGAAGTACTCAGGTAGCCATGACTGTTGTAGTTCATGCCTGTCAGTATTGTAGTCCTACTGTGCAGTTCCTGTCATACTCAGTGGGGCATGGGGGGAGTAGTGTGTTCAATCTGAAAATAAAGATGACTGCAAGCAAGTTCTTCTGTGTCTGAGTCAATCTGCCTACATCAGATTATAACAGTGGCAATGAGGTGAGCGATGCCACGGGTGCCAGAGGAGGATAATTAAGCTGCTTCTTCCTCTGGGTAGAGCAAAAAGAATAGCAGCATTTGTTCTTTTTGCAGTGTCTGTGGCTGCTGTGCAATTAAAAAAAAACAACCTCACCATCCAAAATACAGGCAAAATCCAAAGCTATGGGGGCCTGACCCCACACCAGGCACTTGGGTTAAATCTCAGTACTGACACTGTAGTGCAGCATGAGGGAGGGGTTGCACTCCTGACATGCCATCTTTCGGATGAGACATTAAACTGAGGTCCCATCTGCCTGTTCTGGTGGTAGTTCAGGTGGATGTTAAAGATCCCATAGCACTTCTCAAAAAGAGTAGGGGAATTTTTTATTCATAAATCAAGAACAACATATACAGAAATGTATTACCCCATATAAATATAAAAAAGAAAAGAAAAGTCAAAACAAAAAGAAGTATTACATCACACATGGAAAAAGAACCTAAATTATACATACTAGATAGAAAAGAACCCCCTCCCAAAAGCATAAGGTGACTTTTAATTCAAACATTCATACAACAATATATCTAACATTAAAAACTTCATACTAGAACAAACATTAACCATAACAAATAAGAGATGCCCATACAACCATCATACTCCTATCCCATACCCCTACCCCCTATTTATGCATATTTAACAAAAAAGGATAACCCTTTCCACCACATATTCACTTTTTGTCTTGAGTGTGATTGACAATCATGTCTACAGATCTCTCTCAATCCTGCCACACACAAATTCGCTACCCCTTTAAATGAGATTTCCTTCTGTCGTAACAATAGTTGGCAATGACTCTGCCACATATAATACAATAAAAAGGCAAACAGTAATTGCAACGTTGGGAGGTGGTATTTGCCTCTAAATTCAGGCACGAACCCTAGTACCAAATTTATACAGGACAAAGATTTTAGCCACGGTAACTTCCACTCAGCTACTAAATAGGACCAGAGTCCCTCATCATATTTACATTCTAACAAAAAGTGTTCCTGAATCTCTTCAGAGCATCCACACCCCGGGTACAGGCACGTCCTTTCCTCAATAGCTTTATGCTTATGATTTGCCCTAACCCCCACTCGACCATACATCATAAGCCACTGAATATCCCACATTTTTTGTGGTATCCTAAAGTTGCTTAACATTCCAAGTACCAATTTTGTTTCTCCTGGGCTAACCCCTTTGAACTCAATGTCCCCTACACTAATTTCTTCAATAATTCTTCCATACATTCCTTTCCTGGAAATGCCCTGTATTTGAGCTCTTTTAATTTTCCATGTCACCATCTTCCTTAAAGTTATTTTAAAATATTCAGGTACCTCTCTAAGCTGAATCCCATCCAAGGATTCCCCTGACCAATCCCTTACCCAGTTTCCCAGGACATTTACCCCCCCCCCCACTTGCTACTTAAGTTTTGTTTTACAAATATTTTATACAAGTCCGAATACCAGAAAATCATATAAAAAAGATGACTGGGTTAACCATCCCCAAACCTCCATGCTTCCTGTCATTATATAATATTTCTCTTTTAATGGGGTCCAACCTGTTCCCCCATGTTAGTTGAAATAAACTTTTTAATATTCTAGCCTCAAATTCAACCGGCAGCAGAAATACTCCAGCCACATGTAGAAAGACCGGGATCAGGAATTGTTTTACCACATACACTCTTAACTTTAGACAGTTTCCATGATTTCCATCTGGCCACTCTTCCTTCTGCAATCTCCAATGCCTCATTCCAATTCTCCTTTCCCTTATCCCCCTCTCCAAAAAACATACCTAACAATTTCATTTTCTCATTAGTTATTGGTGTCCCTCCATCACCTAACAGAGGAGCCTTTGACATCTTCAACCACATTTGTTTACTTTCATTCAAATTTATTTTAGCCCCGGCTACCTCTGAGAATTCACCCAGGATTCTCATTAGTGTCCTAACTTCTTCCTCAGACTTTAAAAGGACTGTTATGTCATCAGCATAGGCTGTTACTTTTATCTCATCACCCACCTGTCCCTCTTTTATACCCCTAATATCTCTAGATTCTACTGTTTTCCTAACCAAGGGATCTATCACAAAAGTATATAATAATGGACTCAGGGGATACCCTTGTCTTACTCCTCTCTGAATCCAAATTTTCCTGCCCTTCCCCCCTACTTCAGTACAAATATCCACTTTCTTATATAACAATTTCACCCACTCCACAAATTCATCTGGAATTCCATATTTCTCCAACACTAGACTACTACTGATTGTTTTACTGTATGCTTTGAAATTTATCCTCTGCAACCAGTATGGGATTCTCCATGAAATTATTTAATTATTAATTTAAGTATTTGAGGGGATTGTGTTGGGATGGAGGGTTGTAGGTAGTTAGTTTATGAATGTTGGGTGTGTGGTTTTCTGTTATGGAAATAAATGAGTGTATGTTTGTTGGCTGTATAGAGAGTTAGGAGACTGACTGATTAATTGGGAATTATTTGTTTTGTGCGTGGGTAATTTATGTGAGATTTTAAGAGTTTAAGATGTGATAGATAGCAACAGGATGTGCCTGGGTACAAGTTTTTGCTGTATCACTTATTCAGCATCTCTGCTGCATGATCTCTGCCCCTTCTCTGACCACCCTTTGCCAGCTACAGCAATGAGGCACTGCAGGAAGGTTGGCATTGTAAAGGGGTAAGTGGACTAGTGGCAGAGTGCTAGTGATAAGGAGGGGGTAAGTTGCATTAGGGTGGTTGGGTCCAGGAGGCACCTTGGGGCAAAATGGGACTGTAAGAGAGGCCAGACATGTTTGGTTCCTATTCCCAGGGTTCCAATGAACAGAGTGGGCAGGTAGTCAATGGACTGACAGCTTCCACAGGTCCCCTTCGGGTGGAGCTATGCAATGCTAGGTTGATGAGAACTAAGACTGCATTTATTGCAGTTTGATTTCTTCAGTTGACCTGGCTTGCATCATGGAGACCTGGTTTGGGGATAATGCAAGTCCAGTTTTGGAGGCATCTATCCCACCAGGGTACTCTGTAATGCACTGCTAGAGGAGGGAATGCAGAGGTTGGGTGTTGCCATCTGTTTTAGATCTGACTTGAGCTTATCTGTGCACCCAGTGGGGTCTACTTCAACATTTGAATGCATGGCTGTGCATGAAGGTCCAGGTGCAGGTTGCAGGATCCTCCTCGTGTATCGCCCCCAAGGGGACAAGGGGGAATTTCTGCAGGATGTCACAGACTTCATAACTGACAGGGTGTTGGAGTCACCTAGATTGTTGATTCTGGGGGACTTCCATGCCTGGGTCGATGCTGAGCTGTCGCAATTTGGTCATGACTTCCCCCAGATAGTGACATCGCTGGGCCTCGCACAAGCTTTTGCTTCTGTGGCCCACTGCAGTGGCCACACCTTGGACATAGTATTCTCACTAGGGCTTGAGATCACTGATCTCAAGATTGATCCATTCTCTTGGTCGGATTACTGTAAGAGAGAGTTCTTGTTCAGGGGACTCCCCTGTTAGTCCTTCTCCTGTAAAAATGGTCTGCTACCATCCTTTGAGGGGATTGTCCTCAGAGGGACTGATGACAGTGGCAGATTTTTCTAGTGTGAGTGCTGCATGTGCAGCGGGGTTAGATGAGGCAGTGGCAGCATAAAATAATCCTGTCACCAAGGTGCTTGATGCCTTCTCATCGATCCATATATGACCCAAGTCTTCTCACTTGAGATCCCTGTTGCTTGATGGGGCTTTCAAGAAGATGAAGACCAAGGGTCAGAAGTTGGAGCACTGATGGAGGAGGACACAATCCCTGGATGACAACCTGGCTTTGAGAATTTACTACTGTGAATATTAAAGGGCAATCAACCGTAAGAAAGCAGAGTTCCTGTCCAGGGAAATTGTTGCAGGAAGGAACAGACCGGCTCTACTGTTTCAGACTGTAGACAGGCTACTTCATCCAGCTTGTCTTCATCCAAAAAGAGCAGCTTCAGCCACACAGTGTGAGGAATTTGCTCTGTTCTTTTCTGACAGAGTGTCCTCTATTAGGGCTGGGCTCCCTCCAGTGGGACAAGGGCAGCCCTGCAGTGTAGGGCCTTGTATATATAGAGGTGCTTCGATTGTCTGATATGAGTTTCATCCAGTAGGGGTGGCTAAGGTTATTGAAGTAATCTTGAAGCTGCAACCCACTTTTTGTGAACTGGACCCAGGCCCGATTCATCGTCTAGTGGGATGTTTTGAGTCCACTGATCCAGTGTTCACTGAGATTGTCTATTATTTGCTTTCAGAGGGGCTTTTCCCCGACACCTTGAAAGAGGCATTGGTGAGGCCCCTGCTGAAGAAACCACCTCTCAAACCCTGACATCTTGGCCAATTATCAACCTGCCTCCAGTCACCCATTCTTGAGGAAACTGATGGAGAAAGTGATGACTTTGAAGCTTGAGGCCCACCTGATGGTCTTTGACACCTACGAGCCACTCAGGTCTGGATTTAGGAGAAGGCATAGCACTGAATCAGTGATTGTCAAGGTGCAGAATGATCTCCTCAGGATGAGAGATGGGGGGAATGGTCAGTTCTCATTCTCCTGGATCTCTCTTCAGCATTTGATACCGTAGACCACATAGAGCTGCTGGATCATCTTACAGAGCTCTGTGGAGTCATTGGTAAGGTCATCAGCTGGTTTGAGTCCGTTCTGACAGGCAGGATGCAATGGGTAGTGAGGGGGAATTTCTTCTCCTGCCTGAAGCCCCTGATCTGTGGAGTTCATCAGGGTTCGATCTTGTCACCTACAGTATGTTGCTTGTGGTGTACATGCTGCCACTGGGTGCTACAGTCTGGGTTTTCACTGCTATGCAAATGATACCCAGCTGTATATGTCCTTTGCCCCCAGACATCTGATGCTGTGGATGTGCTAAATAGATGCCTATCTCAAATCCAGGACTGGAAGTCCTCTAACTGGCTAAGACTTAACCCTGACAAGATGAAGGTACTGGTGATTGAGCCTGGTCACTGTTGGGATGTGGTCACCACCAGATTGGGAACAGGGCTGTTTCTGGGTGCCACCTCACTGGTGGCTGCCACTAAGGTGAGAAATCTGGGTGTCATCCTTGACAACGGTTTGACACTTGATGCTCAGGTGTCTTCTGTTGTCTGGAGTGGTTTCTACCACTTATGGAATGTCACCTGGATGAAACCCTTAATCCCACCAGGTAGCCTGGTCTCACTGGTGCATGTCTTTGTCATATTAAGGCTCAATTACTGTAATGCTCTATACTTTGGGTCAGTGGAGGTAGCCTCTGTTGACCGCAGCTAGTGCAGAATGCAGTGGCCAAGTTGTTGACGGATCTTTTGAGGTCTGCTCATATAACCCCGGTCCTGCATGAACTGAACTGGCTGCCTGTCATACTGAGGATAGCCTTCAGGGTCAGCTTGCTCACTTATAAGGCCCTATACAGCTCAGGACCAGGCTATATGACTGACCTCCTGACCCCTGTCCACCCTGTGTGCTCACTCTTTTCCTCCATGGTGGCCCTCCTGATAGTTCCAGGGGCGAGGCTTAAAACATCAGGTGATCATGCCTTTGTGGTGGCATGAGCAGCCCTTTGGAACTCATTCCCATGCTCATTAAGGGCTGCTCCTTCAGTGGAGGATTTTAAGTGAGGCCGTAAGACACATCTATTCAGACAAGCATTTGATATCCACTGATTTTAAGGGTTTACAGTTTTATTATTTATGTGTTTTGTATTAGTTATCTGACTCTGATTTTAATTAAGGTTAATTGTATTTTTCATTTTGTTACACCTGTTTGTGAAGCACCCAGAGCCTCCAGGATTGGGTGCTCAAGAAATAAAATCTTACATATTCCTTGTAGATGGAAAGTGAAGTGAGAAATTCGCTCTACTGTTTAAGTCTGAACCTGCAAGGTTAGAAGATTTGTTCTTCTATCCAAGTCTGGGCTTTGAAGAGAGAGAGGATATGTCCCTGTCTTCGGCCTTGAGCCTGCAGTTGTGATGTCTGAAGCAGAGAGGCTGTGTCCTGCTAACCTCTGGTGGGAAACCCAGAGACTATGTCCCACTTGAGTGAGAGACACAGCTGCTAGCTGGCAGAGTGGCTGAAGCCATTTACAGCCAGATATTCTTGAAGTTCCAGAAAGAGAGTGACTGCCATCCGAGGTCAGTCTGGGGAATCAGCCAGGTGGTGTCATCTCTAGGCATTACCTGTTGTCTCCCCATGAGGATTTCTGCCTAGATGTTCGGGCTGAGGCATGTGGCCCTGGTACCCTTGTGATGACAATAAAAAGAAGTTAAGAAGCTGCCAGAGAAGCTGAGAGGTTTCCAGTCTGCTGAAATTGCAATAATCTGCTGCAGAAAAGACCCAAGCTGCAAGTAAGGCAGAGAGGAGGCCTCAGGTTGTAATGTGCCTGCTGCTCTTCTCAGCTTGTCAAGTGTCCAAGTAATTCCAACCACTTCAGAACATCATCAGCTGCACAAGCCAAGAGATTGGTCAGCAAACCATGAGTAATTCAGGATTTGCTCTGCATCTGGGGAACTGTACATAGTTTGTGCCAATTGTTGCCAAGTTTCAATAGCCAGCTATTGACACAATCCAAAAGGGATTGAATTTAATCTGTTAATAAAGTGCACCAATGCCAGCCAACCAGCTGCACCGATATCAGGCCTGCAACCAGACCCTGAGTAACCAGATAGGACTCTTAGAGGTTAAACTGGTATGAGTTGGGGGGTAATAATGTAAGAACAGGTGGGCTAAATGTAGATATCAAAAATGTTGCTTAACCTCTACATCCTTGTTTCCCCTTTTCCTAACCCTCCCCATGTAAATAAATTGTTGGTTAATCTTTTTACAAATGTCTTGTGAGCATATTATTGGTGAGCATATTATTAGCTAAAGTCAATAACTGCAAGTATAGTGAAATATGGTTTTGGTTTATGGTAATCCATGTGTGGGGTGACTACGAGGGAAGGTGGGTAGGTATAGCATCCCAGGAGGTTGTACCCTTTTAATATATGGCCCACTATATTTTACTGTGGGTGAACGTATTGCACTATGTATTTTCTATCTTGGGAAAGAAATCCCATGTTACACCAGAACAAGAACCCAGGCCCCTCAACTTTGTTACAAGGTACCCGGGTTACACATGTATCTAGGTCCCTCCAAACCATCATTACAGCCCTGAATCTGCACCAGCTACTAGTATTTTTACCAGACATAACCTCCATAGCTGAAATCATTCACATATTGATTGTATTTCTTCTTCACAGCCTCATTGAATAGTGTCTACTAATATATCTGTCGATCTTTTTAGTGTCCAAGGAATAACCAATCGCATCCAAAAATTCAGGTTCCCTAAGGCCCTCCCAAAACACAATTTTTCCAGTTCATTCTGAAATTTCCATTTTGAGAATTTTCTCTTTTCTCATTTTTGCTGACTGGATTATTATGCAGAAGACCCTGGATTTAGAACAGTCTTTGTTATACTTCCTGTTCACCTTTCTAAGGATCTATGATAATCATAATGGGCCCTATGCACTAATGGGGTGGAGTGGCTGCTAGCATGTATCTTGGGCGTGCAACCACTCCACACCCTACGTGCCACCGCACGAGATGCACTAAGGGGGAGTGTGCAGCACATACATGCCTGATCCCCCAGCCACACAAAGAGCAACACGCTGGGGGCAGGTGAGGGGCATACCAGCACTATGTGCCATGCACCAAGGCATGTAGTGCTGGCTGCTGGGGTGTGCAGAAGGTGCAGGTTATGCCAGGGAGAACCCTGCCATAAATCCCCTATGCACCCCATGCAACCATCAGGACTCCGCCCGGACAGGGCAGATTGCCCACCCATTCAGACTGCTGCCACCCACCCCTGTACATGTTGGTGAGGGACTCCTACCAGATGCCCACCACCCCACACACACACACACACACACCCACCCACACACCCACACAGGGGCACTAGACTACAGATGCTGCCCCCTCACCCCAAGGGCACTGCTGGCCACCCCCATCAAAGGTCACCGTTGCATCAGGTGGGAGCTGGATGTGGGGGTACATACCCCATCCCCATCCCAGTGCACCTCTCCAGTGCCACATTGGAGAGATGGCGGATTTGCCCTCCTCTCACCATCACAGCCACCAGCCGTTGCTCATCTACAGGTCTCGCTGCCAATGCTGCTCTGCTGTGGAAAGGATCCACTGAGCCACCCAGTCTGGGCATCCAATTGGATGCCCAGAAGGACTCCACAACCCCACCCCCAGCCACACTGCCGAGTCCCGCATGCCCGGGGGGGTCGGAGCCACAGACAGGTGGTTGGTGGTCATGACTGCCACTGGTGCACACCTGCATACAGGTGTGAAGCTTTGTCGGCAGGTAGCACGCCTCTGGCACATATTACCCCCCCATTGGTGCATAACGCCCAATGTTATTAGAAAAGCTAGAGTAAATACAAGGTCAGTTTTTTAAATCCTACAAACTAATTGAGATCCTGCTCTCCTGGAACCTTCTCAAATGGAAGAAACTATCTAAGGGACATATTAGTTTACTGTATAAGAAATTGCTGAAGGAATACTTACCGAATTGAGACTCCCATATATCGAAATAGGGGGATGTTTCCTGTTTAGAGTGTCAAGAGTTGGGACTCTGTTTGATTACACTCCTTTCTGAATTTCTGTGGTTGGGCCAGTCTTTAGGCATCAAGGAATACCCAGTTCTGTTGTCCTGCTGTTTTGGTCCTCCCACTGATTCAGATGTTCCATTGTCCTTTTCTGTGCTTGTGTCAGCTCCCTGCACTAGCAGCCGATCACTTCTCCCCATTGAAGTTCCTACTAAGCCTCATCTTATGTCCCCCCTAAATATTACAGAAGCACTCTGAACTGATATGACTCATGTAACATTGAGTGCTTACTTGCATTATTGCATTAATTGATTTTTACTTGTGTTATTTAGCTCTATTGTAAATATCTCTGTATGCATTGTACCTTTTGACCCAGAGCTAACCAGGTCCATCTTGTAAATGAGCTTGCTCAATGATGTTCACCTGAATAAATAAAGATTTTGATTAAATTAATTGATTGATTGAAATGGACGTGGACTCAGAGGACTGGCACCGCTGCTAGTAAATGGCACACATGGCTTCTCCAGACAGTAGATTGCAGTTGATTCATAAAAAAAATTGAAGTAGATGGTTTAGGACCCCTGTCTTTTTGTTTCAGATGGATGTGTCCAGTATGAATCTGTGTTGGAGGTGTCAGACAGGGGTGGGTCCCTCTTTCACATTTTGTGGGCCTGTTCTCTTTTAAAAAAATTGGTGGGCAGCTATTCTAGACCATGTGGAAGAGGTGCTACAGGTCTCTGTTCCAAGGTCCGAAAGTTTTTGGATTTTGGTGACCCAGGGCTATTAGATGTAAATGTTTGGACCTACAAGGGAGTTTTTTTTGTGGCAGCCCTTGAAGCAAAGAGATTGCTGCTTCAAAATTGGAGATCAACTATTGTACCTTCCACTCTGAAATGGCAGCAAGTGGTTTCTAAAGCTGCTTCTTACTATTGGGTTCTTTTAGTGAGAAGAAATGCCTTACCTCATTTCATGAAGACCTGGGATAAATGGATTACCACAGTGGGACTTTGACATGGAGATTTGCTGAGGACTGTTCCAGCTCCAACTATGATTAGACGTTAATATTTTAGTTGGGTATGCTGTAAGGTGGGATGTTTTGGGGGAAGGGGATCCAGCACTCTTTTGAAGTTTTTTTTTTTCTTTCTCTCTTTAACATGGGGGTTGTAAAGTTTTGATTATGCTGTTGGGAAGTTTCAGATGATGAGGAGTAGTAGTTCATGTCCCTGTTTCAATTCATCTTTTTTTTTGTGTGATGTATTCTGCTATGTCTTCTCTAAATGTTCTGGTTGTTTTGTTACGTTGGCTTTGTTTGCTATCTTTTAAGAAATAAAGCATTCATATACAAAAAAGAAAAGCTACAGTAAGAGGTACCTATCTTCCCTGCTTAACTACAGACTTGGCTGTTCTGTTTAGAATGAGAAATTCAGCCCAGTCCAAGGAAAAGGCCTCTGCAACCCCCTCAGAGAGTATCATCTCTAACAGTCTTTATAAGCTCGTACCTTATGTTATTGTACAACTAATTTGAATGTTACATGAATGTCATCCTTGTATGTATATCCTTCGATGATGCACTTACTGTTTTATCTCCTCACTTCCTTATTGTAGCACTTACCATTGTTGTTGATACCTGCTGTATTATCCCATCTTCCCTCCCCCCCCAGGACACATCTGAAAACAAGCAATTCTTGCTCAGTATGTTTTTCTGGTGAAACATTTCAAAAAATGAATAAAATAAATAAATCACTGCTACTTTGAAAAGCCAAGTAAACATATTTTCTGTCTAAATTTCCTCTGGATGCTTCAGACACTAGTAGGTTCTAGAGAGCCGTAAAAAATCTATTACAACATATTAAGAGTTCATTTTGCACTGTACTTCTAAATTATTTTTTGCTTCAGGTTATCTGCAGCTATCCCACTATTATTGTCAACATTCCAAAGAAATGTTTTACAGTGTCTAAGGTCTCTAAATAGCCCCACAACTGGTAACATTTGCCATACTAAACATCGAACCTGCTGTCATTTCAGGATCAAGTCTTTTCTCCAGTTAGGCCAATTCTGGTTCAGTCTGAAACACTGAAACATAGAATCTCATGGCAGATAAGGGCCACTTGGCCCACCTAATCTGCCCTTTTTTCCTAGCCTACATTCTCACAGCAGACCACACTTGACTTACAGCTCTTTCTCCCTTGGCCCCTTCCTTTCCACCATGATTCCCTTGTGCCTATTCCATGCATTTTGAATCCCACCACTGTTATTGCCCCTACCATGTCTACTGGAAGGCTGTTCTAGGAATCCGCTACTCTTTCTGTGAAGAAGTACTTTCTCATGTCTCTCCTGAATCTACCCCCTTCCAGTTTAATAGCATGTCCCCTTTTTCCTAAGCACCTTCTTTTCTGAAAATACTTTCCTCCTGTACCTTATTTACCCCCATGAGGCATTAAACAGTCTCTATCATATCCCCTTCCCTCATTTCTTTTGAGATGTACATATTGAGGTTCTTTAGTCTCTTCTCATAGGACGTTTGATACAGACCCTGCACTATTTTAGTTGCCCTCCAGTGAACCACCTGCACTCTGACTATGCCCTTCCAGAGATGTGGTCTCCAGAATTGGACACAGTACTCAAGGTGAGGCCTTACCAGTAATCTGTAGAGGGGCAACATCACTTCCTTCTTTCTGCTGGTGATATTTCCTATGCACCCCAGCATCCTGCTAGCCATCTCAACTGGCTTGTCACACTGCCTGACCAACTTTAGGTCATCCCATTTGATGACCCCCAGGTCTCTTTCCTACTTGATAGTTGTCAATAGCACTCCACCCATTTTGGACCCTGCCCCTCGGTTTTTGTGCCCCATGTGCATTATTTTGCACTTTTTCATACTGAAACCCAGTTGCCAACATAGAAACAAAAAATTTGTGGGCACATAAGGACAACTTGGTCTACCTACAGTAGTCTACTAATTTTTCCTGCCTTTAGTATCACGGCACATCCTATTTGATCTCCGGCCCATTCGACCACCAACCCATCACTTTCCCTAAGATTCCCTTATGCATAACCCATGCATGATTATACTCCATCATTGTTTTCACCCCTACCACCTCTGCTGGAAGACTGTTTCAGGAATCCATCGCTCTTTCTGTGAAGAAGTACTTCCTCACACCTCTCCTGAATCTACCCCCCTCCAGCTTCATATCATGCCCTCTTGTCCTTGAGCACCTTTTTTCTGAAAAATACTTCCCTCTTCCACCTTATTTACCCCTGTGAAGTATTTAAAGGTATCTATCATATCCTCCCTCCTGCTCTCTCCTCTCTTCCAAGGTGTACATATTTAGGTCTTTAGGTCTCTCCTTGTAGGGCTTCTGAAGCAGACCATGCACCATTTTGGTTGCCCTCCTCTGGATTGCCTCCACTCTATTTCCTTCTGAAGATGTGGTCTCCAGAAAGGGACATAGTACTCTAGGTAAGTCTTACTAGAGATGCATATAGAGGCAATACCACCTCCCTCTTTCTGCTGGTAATATCCCTCCCTATGGTACATATCCCACTAACCCTCACAGCTGCCTTGTCACACTGCCTGGCCAACACTTAGGTTATATGATATGATCACTCCTAGGTCTCTTTCCTGCTTGGCAGTCATCCGTCATCAGTACCACTCCTCTCATTTTGTACTCTGCCTCAGGTTTTCTGTGCCCCAGGTACAGTACTTTGCAATTTTTCACACCGAAACCCAGCAGCCATAACCTTGAACACTCCTCAAGTGTTCTCAGATCTCTGCTCAACCTTTCCACCCCACCTTCCCCTCTGAAGTGTCAACCATATTGCAGAATTTGATGTCATCTGCAAACAGGGAAACCTTCCATACCAGCTTCTCTTCAATGTCACTTTTAAAGACATTAAAGAAGACTAGTCCCAACACTGATCTCTGGGGCCCCCTGCTGGTCACCCTCCCTTCCTCTGAGTGAACTCCATCAACCACACCCTCTGTCGCCTATCCACTAACCTATTTCTCACCCAGTTTACCACCTTTGGACCCACACCTAAGCTACACAGCTTGCTAAATAGCCTCCAAGTGGAACAGTGTCTAAAAAGTGTTACTGAAATCTAGTTTGGCCATGTCCACTGCTCCACACTGATGTAATTCCTTAGACACCCAGTCAAAGAAGTTTATCAGATTAGTTTCACATGACCCCCCCCACCATCAACCCATGCTGCCTCGGGATTTATAGCACTTTGGATTCAAGATGTTCCACAGTCCTCCTTCAGCAGTGACTCCATAATTGCCAGCATCTTCCCTACTTCCACTTTTGTAAAGTGGGACTACATCTGCCCTCCTCTAGTCCTCAGGAACCACTCCTGTTTAAATGAGCTGTTAAACAGGACTGTCAGAGGTGTAGCCAGTACCTCTATTATAGTAGCTTCTTCAATACACTTGGATGCACCCCATCTAGCCCCATTGCTTTGTCCACTTTCAGATTAGCAAGTCCCTTCAGGACATTGTCCTCTGAAAACTCACTACTGTGCACCACTGTCCCTCCAATGTCCCTGTTACTTTTTGTGCCACCTCCTTTTCTTTCTTTGTGAACATTGATCAAAAGTATTTGTTCAGGATAACTGCCTTTGTATAGTACCCCCCTTCTGTTTTTAATCTTACAATCCCACCCGTGGTCTTCCACCTTTCATTTACATTTCTAAAACATGTCTTTTCCCCTTTCATCACCACCTGGGCTAGTCTCTTTTTAGTTTGCACCTTTGCCCTCTTTACTGTTCTCGCTGCTTTCCTGTTTCCCCTAGTACACCTCCTTATTCTTCACCCTCTGCATCTCCTTATATTTTCAAACTGCTACCCTATTAGATGTAACTCCTAGGCAGCGATATCTCTAGGGTCACTACCCCTGCCTGTACTTCAGATAACAGGATGAGGGGCCTGGTTCAAACTCAACAATTACCAGGGTTTCCCTGCCCTCAGCAACCACAATATGTTGGTGCCTCCACCCAGAGTAATATATATGTGGGGTTATCTACCTAGGCTGGTATAGCCCTCTTGGAAGCTATAACCACCAACAAGCCCACCTACTGACCACATACCTTGTAATGGGGAACAGCCCTTTACAGCAATTAACACACAGCTGGCAATAAACATCAACAATATATACACACCCCTTGCACTTACCACCAGGGTCTGGTCTTTGACAAACACCATGTAACCCTCTGTAGAGCAGTATTTAAAACAGGTATGCACCTTTAAATACGTTTCCCCCAGACACATTAACCTTAATCCAGACAATGAGATAGTCATGAGGCAGTGTAACAGTGAAACAAAACAATTGATTTAATTAAGGAGGATTTGAAGAAGGAAAGGGGCAGAGCTAGATGAATGACTATCATACTGGATTTAAACCAAGGTACTTTGCATGCATGCATTCAGCCTCACTATATAGTCTTGCAGCTTCTGGGTACCCAGACTGTTGGTGGCTAGCCTGAACATAGCCCGGGGTTGCAGCTATTGTTGGGGCCCTTGATGGAAAGAAAAGGCAGTTAAACATGCAATAACAAAGACCTTGGCTATCTGTATCCTTGGCCGGTAGGCCTAGTCCATTGTAACCCTGTAACACATCAAAGAAATCAATGGGTACCACAAAAGGCAGACATTCTGGAGGATGCAGTGTTGTCCCAACTGCAGGCACCTCTCTGGGTTGAGGGAGGAGGTTGCTCATCTCCAGGCTGAGTTGTCCAGGATTTGGGGATCCTCCTCTCCCACCCAGGGACCACCAGGACCACTGCCATTGCCTCAGAGGTTGCCAAGAAAGAGGAGTGGTTGGACCACAGTGGGCTCATGGAGGTTTAGGGTGGTGGAACAGAGGTGCATCCCTCCAGTTGTACCTCTCCACAATTCATATGTCATTCTGGCAAAGTGTGGTTCCTTTATGGAGGCACCCGCAGTGGAGACCAAGGAGGATGCTGGGACCCTCCCCAAAGGAGACCCACAGAAGGGTGGCATGGGACCCACAGGGGAAGGAAACAACTCCTGGTGGGGGACTCCATTGTTAGGAAGGTAGAACTTGGGGAGGAAGGGGAGAGGGAGTTAAGGTGCCTACCTGGCACCATGGCTTAGAGGGACAGGGAGTGAATCCTCAGGATCGCTGGAGCAGCTGCATGGGGGAGGGAGCTCAATGTCATTGTCCACCTAGGGACAAATGACCTGGCTGAGAAAGGGATCAGAGCAGGGCAGGAAGAGTTTTTGGAGTTGTGGAGGGGCCTCAGACAAGTAGCATGCATGGTAACCTGCTGTCTGTCTATGGCATGGGTGAGGCTAGGGTGCTCCACACCATGGGATTCAATCAGTGATTGAAAATCTGGTGCAGAGCTCAGGGATTTGGCTTCACTAGGGACTGGGGGTCCACCTGGAGTGATGCAGGCCTATACTGGCATGATGGTCTGCATCTGTCCAGGAAGGAAACCAGGATCCTAGGTGATAGGTTTAAATGTTTCATTGGCAAGCATTTAAACTAGCCAAGGGGGAGGCACTGGAAAGGAGCAGAGAAATCCTTACCCCCCAAAAAAATCAGGGTAGTAAGTGAGGTAAACACCAAGATAGAGATGTTGATAGGGAGAAGGGCAGGAGGAAATGGAGAAAATTACAAAGGCAATAAGGACAGGCATGGGGCAAAAAGGGGTAAGGCCATCAAGAAATGGAGAGTAATGAGTACCAATGCCCATAGTCTGGGAAACAAGCTCACTGAACTGGTGGCCTTGATGGAAGGGAGTTGCCTGGATATTGTAGCAGTCACAGAAACATGGTACACAGAGAACCATGACTGGGATGTTAACATACCAGGCGACACAACCTACAGAAGAGACAGGGAAGGGAGAAGAGGGGGAGGAGTAGCTCTCTATGTAAGGGAAGGGATAAAAGCAATGTAACAAAAGAGTAAACAGGAAGGGGAGGAAGCACTGTGGGTCACCTTAGAGACCAGAAATGGCACTACAATCTGCACAGGGTTATATACAGACCCCCATCTCAGGAGAATGAAATGGACAAGGATATGATAGAAGGCATCCTTAGGATGGCAGAGAAAGGACAGATACTGTTGATGGGAG
This sequence comes from Neoceratodus forsteri, assembly GCA_016271365.2. NCBI lineage: Eukaryota > Metazoa > Chordata > Ceratodontiformes > Ceratodontidae > Neoceratodus > Neoceratodus forsteri. The sequence continues at coordinate 677,287,955 of CM057453.1, read as the reverse complement.
ACCTGAATATGCCAGATGTTAACTGAGCACCTTTTGCAGCCACGGAACTAGAAGTGGGTAGCCATCTGGAACAAGTGACCACCAAATGGTGTGGTTCATGATAAACTCAGCTATAGAGTCAAGTCAAACAAAAGTGAGGGTACTGGACTTCAGGGGGGCTGACTTTGGCAAGATGGGAGAGTGCCTTAGAAAAGCACTAGCAAACAGGCTAGAAGGAGGGGTGGAGGAACAATGGGGAAACATCAAAACTGCCATCATAGAGGCAACAAGCCTTTGTGTGAAGCAAATAAACAAATCAAAATGAAAGAAAAAGCCACTATGGTTCTCAAAAGGAGTGGTAGGGAAGGTTAGGAAGAAAAAGATAGCATTTAGGAAGAATAAGGAAGTAGGACAGAGAACTATACCAGTTAAGGCAGAAGGAAGTAGGGAGGGAAGTCAGGATAGCAAAGGCCCAAACTGAGGTAAAAATAGCCAACCTGGTTAAGAAGTGTAATAAAACATTATATACATTCATCAGGGAGCATAGAAAGACAAAGGGAGGGCTAGTTGGGCTGAATAGAATGGATGGTGGGTGGGCAGAGATGGACAGTGAAAAAGTGGGAATACTGAACAAATACTTCTGCTCAGTATCCACAAAAGAGGGGAGGGGGGTGCCTAATCCAATTAACAGAAGCACTCTGGATAGGGGGTTTGATTCCAGTCCTTTCACAGAAGAAAGGGTTCTGAAATAACTCCTAAAACTGAACGTGGAAAAAGCAATGGGGCCTAATGGAATTCACCCAGAATTCTAAAAGAATTTAGGGGAGAACTAGTGACACCACTGACTACTCTTTTTAACAAATCTTGGGAAGATGGTGTGGTACCTGAGGACTGGAGGAAGGTAGATGTGATTCCCCCTCACAAACGTATGAGCAAGACAGAGGCAGGAAACTACAGACCTGTCAGCTTGAGCTCTGTGGTAGGGAAAGTGAGGGAATCACTTCTGAAGGAAAGAATTGTTGAGTACTTAGAGGCCAGTGGGGCACAGAACCCAAGGCAGCATGGGTTCACAGTGGGAAGGTCATTGCAGACAAATCTAATTGGTTAATTTGACTGGGTGACCAAAGTAGTAGACCAGGGAGGGGCTGTGGACATGGTCTACCTAAACTTTAGCAAGGCATTCATCACAGTCCCACACAAAAAATTAATAATCAAATTAACCAGCCTGGGAGTGGGTCCCAGGGTGGTAGCCTGGGTAAAACACTGGCTAGACAACAGGACACAGAAGGTAATTGTAAATGGAATCCACTCTGAAGAAAGGGGAGTTATTAGTGGGGTACTGCAGGGTTCAGTACTGAGTCCAGTCATTTTTAATGTCTTTATAAGTGACATTGCAGAGGGACTGGAAGGAAAAGTATGCCTCTTTGCAGATAACACAAAGGTCTGCAACAGGGTTGATACACAAGGAGGCATGGAAAGGATAAGAAGGGACTTGACAAGGTTGGAGGAATTGTCAGAAGTATGGCAGCTTGGATTCAATGCAAAGAAGTGCAAAATAATGCACCTGGGAAACAAAAACACAGGGGAGATTATACAATGGGGGGAGGTAGTAACAACAACAAAAATGGAAAGGGGGTTAATTATATCAGATGACCTTAAGGTTGACAAGCAATGTGAGAAGGCAGTAGGGAGGGCTGGGGGGATACTGGGATATATAGGGAGAGGCATCACCAGCAGAAAACAGGAAGTTGTTATCCCTCTGTACAGACAGTTGCTGAGACCACATCTGGAGTACTGTGTCCAGTTCTGGAGACCCCATCTCCACAAGGACATAGACAGGATGGAGGCAGTCCAATGGAGAGCAAATAAAATGGTGCAGGGTTTGCAAGAGAAGCCATATGAGGAGAGACTAAAGGAGCTTAATATGTATACCCTTAAGGAAAGGAGGGAGAGGGGGGACATGATAGAAACTTTTAAGTACCTCAGTGGAATCAACAAAGTCCAAGAGTGTAGTATCTTTCAGAAAAAGAGATGTGCAAGAACAAGGGGATACAATTTGAAGATAGAGGTGGGATGGCTCAGGGGTAATGTGAGGAAGTATTTTTTCACAGAGAGGGTGGTGGACACATGGGACAAACATCCTGAGCAGGTTGTGAGATCTAAAACTGTGGAAGAATTCAAGAATGCATGGGAAAGACAAGGCAATTCTTGTGGGGGATAGGAAGAAATAGGCTATTGGTTAACTAGGATCTGCAGCTTATCTGGTACGTAGGGAAATGGGCAGACTAGGTGGGCCAAGCAGTCCTTATCTGCCATCAAAGTCTATGTTTCTCTGTTTCTCTGAGAAACTGGCTGAAATTCAAACTGGCCCTCTTAAATATAGGGCTAAATCCTTAAGCTCCGATTGGTTGATCAAGCTGCCCAAAATAGTTTTAGTCTTCTCATTGACTGGATTTTGGGTGCCCAAACTTTGTCCCTGTTTATCTCCCACCAATCTTTAATACATCCCCAAGAGTCTCTAGCTGAAATCCCGGTTTGTGATTGTCTAGAAAGCTGAGAAGATGGTCGCTGCAATTAAAGATACTGTTCAGTTTATGCAGTCCCTGATGTTTAAAGTTCTAGTGCAGCCATAGACTATACTTTATTTAGTTTACACCCCCATAGTGATGTTGCCCTTTTTGTTCCCATTTAAATGAGCCCACTCATGTTTATTTTTGCCCAGTATATCTGCTGTCGCTGCCACCAAAATACCCCTAGGCAGCATGCTATGAATTTTCATTAGGGGCTTATGAATATTTATTAGCCTCTGAAAATGCCTTTGCTCAGACTTTATTTTTAAACAATATCTGAGGCTTTTCTTTAGCCTTCTTGAGGTCTCCGGTCCCCATTTATCTTAGGAGGGGCATGGGGACCACTGTAAAGTTCCTGACTGACCACTAAACTGGCAGTCAGAACATCAAATGCCCTACTTGTGCATGTTCGATCGCCCGCCCACTCAGAAAGTAGCAAAGAGTGGCAGCAAATCGTGACTTAAGTTTGGAGCCCAAACTGGGCTAAAATAATTTACAGGGCTGCACAGGCTGCAGTAGAGAGCAAACAGGACATCAGCAAGACAGCAGGAGGACAAAGGGGGCAATTAAGGCAAGAATCTGGGGGGGTTACATCTTTCCCCTGCCTGAAATGCTTGGCGTCTGTGCCAAGTCCTTAATAAACTAGGATCTTTGATAATACTTTTACTATATACACAATTTACAATGTTAGCCCTAACATATAACATGAGTATTTACACAGTACAGCATGCCATGACTTTAACTGGTACTTTTTCTTTAAAATACTTTACTAAGCATAATTACTGGCAATTTGTTATGACTTTTTACATGTAATTATACACTCTTTTGCACTGGTTAACCATAGGAACATTTGACCTTTTGCTTTAACCCTTTGATATTAAACCTTGTATTACCATAAACTAGACTTTTTTAACTGACCTCTTTCACTTTGTAATAGTGACCCCTAACATTCTTGGTGGAAAGCTTTATTAGTACCTTAGAGCAAACAGTGAACACTAGCTTGGGGAGGGAATTTGCTGTGTTATATACCCCTTTGTGAACCACATTCAAGGGCAGATCTACAGGCTTTCCTGGTAAATCATATGTAAGCTGGACCACAGGTTGTACAGCTCTCCCAGATTGTCTAGGCACAGAGGGCATTAACACTTGTCTTTCCACATTAGCATTCGGGTTAGCTACTCCCAGCTCATTGGCAACTAATAAGACGTCTGCTGAAAGGGGTACCTTTGCACTCTTTGCACTCTTTTGCTGTTCAGAGTTGGTTGCAGTACTTGCATTTGTAGTAGCACTTGGATCTGCTTGTTCTGTAGACTCTGGCTCATCAGCAAGAGATAGTTCAAAAACATTTGAGTCATTTAGCACACTGCTGACACTTTCAGAATTAGCAGTACTGGTAGACATGGGATCAAGATCACTAGGCCAAGTTATTTCAGCTTCAAACAAAGATGCACCATTGTGTTCCTTATTTTCTTGATCAGAACTAGCTATTTCAATTTCACAGTTCCACAAAGCACAAAGAATCAACTACCTCTGAAGTCACACCATGCACCTCATTTTCAGGCGGCGCAAGGGTAGTTGAAAGAGCTAAATTGCCAGACAGTTCTGAATATTCAGCATCATCTCCTATATTACAAGTCGGAATCCCCTGAAACAGTTAAACCAACTCAGAGGAAGGATTATACACAGGTCCATATTCACTGTCATCAGACTCAGAATCTATGTCATTATTAAGGGCATCATTACCTGTTGAAGGCCTGGCTGCGGAATGGCAGGAGGCTGGTCAAACTGTTTTTTTTCTGAGAGGCAGATCGGATAACAGACCCAGCTGGCGCAACACTTGGTGGTACTGTGTCTAGGATAATTTGGCCAATTGGAAGAAGATGATTCTGATGGATTGTTTTTACAGATCTGGGATCTCCTTCTGACCAGACATTATAAACTGGAAGGTCATCCAACTTGCTTATGACTATGTAGGGAGTGTGACTCCAGTGGTCAGCTATCTTGTGCTTTCCTTGCAGTCCCAAATTCCTCATTAGAACATGATCTCCAGGTTGTAGTTCTTGAGTTTTGACTCTTTTATCGTGCCTTGCTTTATTTGCTAGGTTTTTCTTGGCAGCCATGTGTGATCTAATTGGTAGGTATGATTGAGTTGTGCTTTGAGTTTATGCACATATCGTAAATAGTTGTCAGCCTGAATTCCATCTGGGGACACTCTTAAGCAAATATCTACAGGTAAGTGTGCTTCTCGACCAAACATTCACTTATAAAGTGAAAAACCTGTTGCATCATTGTGGGTGCAATTACAAGCATGCACCAAGGTACTTATTTGTTGGCTTCACCTGGGCTTGTCCTATGAGCAAAGAGTATCTAGCATGTCCAGTAACGTCTGATTAAACCTTTCAGGTTGTGGATCACCTTGTGGGTGATAGGGAGTGGTCATTGACTTTCTCACACCCCAAAGTGATAGCATTTCTTTAATTAAATGGCTTTCCAAGTCCTTTCTCTGATTAGAATGGCTCACCTATGGGGAACCATAGTGGATGAAAAACTTTTCAATGAGCACCTTGGCTACAGTGACTGCTTTCTGGTCCTATGTTGGATAGGCTTGTGCATAATGAGTGCAGTGGTCTTTTACAACAAGTACATTGCCAATGTTTTTGGAATTGGGCTTTAAACTTAAAAAGTCAATACATACAAGCTCCCTGGGTGCACTGGTGGTGATGTTAACCAAGGGTGCTACTCTCTGTGGCTGGGCCTTTCTCTGGAGGCATCTGCTGCAAGTTTCGATATACTGGTCCACATCCATATTCAGTTTGGGCCAGTAGTAATGGGCAGTAGCTAATTCGGGTATCCTCTCACTGCTCAAATGTCCCATCAGGTCATGAAGTGCTCTTAGGACCACACATTTAAGTTTGGAAGGCAACATCAGTTGCTGTTTAATAACTTTGCCTTTTTCATCAGTGATCTCTCTGTAGAGTAGTTTATCTTGCAGTTTAAGTCTAGACCCCCTCTCTGAACAGTAAAGCAGTTCTCTGATAATTGGACCATAGCTGAGAAACATCCTGTCTCTTGTTTATGGAATTTAGCACAAGCTTGATCACAGGATTGTAACACTTCCCTCTGAATGTCTGCTGGAGTGAGTTGAGGCAGGGCATTCAGATCCAAAGCCACAAAGTTGCAAAAAGCTACAGGAACACAAGTATCTGGAGGTCCCAAGCAATCAACTAGGCAGTTCACAGTGGCGGCAAATGGGTGTTTATCCCAGTCAAACATTTGGCACTGGACCCTTATGGATTGTTCTGACATTCTCACCCACTCAGGATTGGAAGAGGCCTTCTAGACAGAGCATCAGCATCAATGTGATTGAGGCCTGGATGGTACTCCACTGAATAATCATACGTTGAGAGAGCTGACAACCACCTGTGCTTGGTGGCATCTAACTTGGCTGAGGTTTTGATATATGTGAGTGGGTTATTGTCTGTTTTTACCAGTATGTAAGCATCAGATAAATACAGTACTCATGAAACTTGTCTACTATTGCCCATTTCAAAGCGAGAAATTCAAGTTTATGTACAAGATAGTTTTTCTCAGACATAACCAAGGTTCTACTGGCAAATGCCACTGTGTATAATCCTTCCTCATACTCATGATAACAAGCTGGGCATCTGTGGGTAATACATACGGTTTAGTTGGAACTGCATAGGCAAGTACTGTTGCATGTGTAAGCTGGTGAATGATGTTGTAGAATGTTGTGTCACAATCAAGAGTCCACCTGGCTCTGAATGGTTCATTAGCCTTGAAGTAGACTTTATCACCTACTTTTACAGCACCCCTTCTGTACTTTTGATTGGTAGGGGGGAATCCTTAGATCAGATTTAGCAGTGGGCAAATTACTTTTGTATAATCTTTAACAAACCACTGATAATACCCGCAGAAACCTAGGAACTTTTGAGAGTTCTTTATGGTTGTTAGGCCTTTGACAGGTAGTTAAGGCTTCTACTTTGTTTGGATCTGTTTGGATGCCTTCAGAAGATAAAATGTGGCCCATGTATTTTACAGACTGTTGAAAAAATGTCACTTATCAATGGATAATTTTAATCCAAATTATTCTAACAGGTCCAGGAACTTGAACAGATGAGGCTCATGCTCTTTGAATATTTTGCCAAATGCAGTAACATGGTCCAAATAAACTAGGCATTCTAGGTGGTTCATGTCTCCTACAGCTCACTCCATTAATCTTTGAAAGGTTGCTGGCTCTCCAAATGTGCCTTGTGATATGCGCAGGAATTCATAAACCCCAAGAGACAAATATAAACAGTTTTCTCTCAATCTTCTGGCACCATCATGATTTGGTAATATCCGCTTCTGAGATCTAAGATGGAAAACCACTGACTTCCATTGAGGCAATCAGTGGCATCCTGGATGCATGGTATCATATACTGATCCAGTATGATCCTTTTGTTAAGTGTCCTGTAATCCACGCACATTCTTATTCAGTCATTTTTCCTTTGAACAACCACAATGGGGAGGCATAAGGGCTGTGGGATTCCTGGATGATTCCAGCTGCTAACATCTCTTAGAGGTGGTGTAGAACATTGTCAGTGTCCACAGGTACCAATCTGTGGGACCTTTCTTGAAATGGCCTCTTGTCAAGGAGCCTAGTATGGTGCTCAGTGCCTGTGATGCATCTGAGGTCCCATTCCTTTAATGAAAATACTTTACTCCACTGTGCTAGCTTACAGCTGACTTTATCTTTCCACTCCTTGGGAATCGGGGATTCTCCAAAATCAAACTGGTCTGGAGTCATTTCACCATCCTCCTCTGTTTGGCACTTGCTTGGTAATGCAACAATATCTGTGCAATATACCTTAGCCAGGGTACAGTCCTGAGTGACTTCATTGTCTTGGTGAGTCACATTGCAGAGTTGCACTTCTACTCTGCTAGCATAGGCATAGGCTCTAACAGGTGGCACACTGGGTTTGACTAGGAGTCCATCCGGCAGCTTCCCCTCCTCTGGGTCATCCTGCATAAAAATTTTGTTTATTACATCTTTCTGCATCCACACTTCACTGCTGACATTGCATTGCGCATTGGGTGGCAAGAGAAAAGGCGCTGGATCCTTTTTCCACACAATTCCCACTGGCTTATCCTTGTTCATCTCTTTGGCCTGCATCTGCATTTCATATGCTCTCCGCAACACTGCATGAATGTGTAAAGCTCATCCAGTCTTTCAGGCTCGCCTTTCTTGACACATCTGGGCTAATCAGCCAAACGTGTGCATTAGTGCAGATCAAAGAAACCAAGGTAAGGGTAGGAGTTATTACTTCAACGCCATACGTGCAGTCCATCTAGGGGTTGTAGAGGGTGATCTGACAGATGCTGGTCATACCAATCTTTAAATATTATAGTGACTTGAGCTCCACTGTCCAATACAGCATGAGCCAGGATACCATCAATGCATACAGTGGTCTCCATCGAATAACCTACCAATTCAGACAAATCAGGTGAAGTACCCATATGGGCATTGACAGATAGTTTGCCCACAATGGCCTTGGATGAAGGCTTGCCAGAAGATCTGGGATGGTTTTGCTTGACTTGATTCAAAAGCTTAGTGTTTACCTTTCTCAAATCTTTGGGGAAACTGGCAGGTTCTCTTAGTATGACCACCCTCCCCACAGTGGTAGCAGAATATATCAGACCTAGAAAGAAGAGAGCGAGCAGTCTTTTTGAGTGGTTTACCACGGGTGTAAATCCTAAACTTAGGTTCTTCGGGTTGTCTATGAGGATGCTCATACCAACCAGGCCGCTACCAGGGTGTACTTTGATAAGGAGATCATGCCAAGTTACTTACTAAGGATCTTAACTCCCTCATTTCCTTCAACATATCATCTATAGCTTCCTCCTTCAGTACTGAAACACTGGCACTATTTACAGAGGATGGAGCCTCACAAGATGCCTCAGCAGCACTAGTTTGGGTGGTCTGGCCTTTTTCCCTCTCTACAACACTTTGACCACTTACTTTTAGCTCCTTCAACTCTTGGAGCAGCTTTTTAGCTGCTGGGAATCAGCAATGGTATCCTTACACTCCCTTACTCTTCTAAGTATTTTGTGGAGTTCAGGACCATCATTAGCTGACTCCCTGACAGTGGCAGGGGCCACAGTCACTATGGCGGGGCAGGGATCCTTGGAGTGTTCTTCCTCCTCAGCTTCCCTGAGTTCTTTTGTTAGCTCACAATAAGCAAGGGGATCATCCATCCTATCTTGGAACTTTAGTTGGAGAATTAGCAGTCTAGAGTATTTGGCAGATCTGGGTATATGAACCAGTCTCACATGGTTCAAATCACTGGCCAATATCCCACCTTTTCTGTGGGCTTTCTACAGGGCCCTTTCCAGCTGAATGACATAATCAGACAAACGTTCCGCTTTCCACTGTTTGGTGGATTTGAATTTCCACATTAGCTCTTCCCCAGATTTAGTACTACCAAAAACACATTATGGTGCAGACAAATACTCTAGGGCCAAAGCATCAGAGTTTGTGGACCTCAAAAATCTAATGGCTTCAAGTGCAGGACCCCTTAAACTTTGCATGAGCCTTTTCTGCTTTTCTGCTTCTGCACACTGCCACACTTGGACTGGGGAGATGCACAGTCCATTCAAGTCTCTAAATCATCCTCCACCTGGAGGGTGGGAATAGCACCAGAAAACACCCTCAACCTGTGGTAATAATCATGACTAATCTAGAGCACAGGCATAGGTGCCGGTACTGGTGTAGGCACAGGAATTGGTACTGGTGCTGCAATGGGGGCAGGTGCTGGGACTGGTGCAGCTGCCAGGGGAGTGGTACCCCATGAGGCTTAAATAACTTCTTTAAGTCCTTGAAGGTTTGGCCCTCATCCTGTAACAATTTAGCAAGCTTCTCCTCAAAACTCTCGGATAGGTGTGGGGGTTCTGGCTCTGAAGAACTCTCACTGTCCTTGGCTACCACCATTTAGGCTGCTGGGGACCCATCAATGGTAGTAGTTTTAGACACCTTCGTATTGTCTATGGGGTTACTACACCCCACTAGAACCATTAGTGTTTGGGCGGTCTGGTCAGCTTGTCAACCGACTACCACACCCTCCCCAAGACAGTCAATTTTTGAGATCACCCACGCAGTGGTGTCCTTACCAGTGCCCAGGGGTACAGCAAGTAAAAACAAAGCATTCTGGGGGTAAATTTCACTCCCCGTACACCAACTAATTAACTGATGCACAGCCATTCACTAGCGAGGGAGTCAGAATTGGTGCTAGTAAGACTGTCCATACTGGTGGCAGGCCCAGTAGCAGATCAAGGGGTGGCAATGGGTGCAGCTGTACCCAACCCCCATTGTAACTGACTTGCTTGCTGCTGCTGCATTTCACTTTGCTGAAGAAGTCTGATTTATTGATTGTACAAAAGTTTATATGCAAAACTATAGATTACATTTATATTTTCAGTCAAAAATGTAATGAAAAGAACAATTGCAGACAATATAAAGGATAAAAAAATTACAAAAATTGCACATCACTTATGAACACCATTTCAGCACACACACACACCCATTGTAAAATCCTAGATCCACCACTGGGTAGACCACAGGTAGTTGCCCATAAGAACAATGGGCTCCAGGTGGAGCCTAACTAAATTTTTGTGGTTTTGCCTAGCGGGGGTGCTAATCCTGGCAGTGCCTCCAAGATGTAACCCCTAGGTGGCACTATCTCTAGGGTTACTACCTATGCCTGTACTTCAGACAACAGGTTGAGAAGCCTAGGTTCAAACTTAACAATTACCAGGATTTCCCTGCCCTGGGTAACCACAATATTTTGGAAGCTCCACCCACAGTAATATATGTGGGGGTATCTACCTAACCTGTTATAGCCCTGTGAGAAGCTATGACCACTCACAAACTCACCTGCTGACCATGTACCTTGCAATGGGGAACAGCCCTTTACAGCAGTTAACGCACAGTTAGCAATAAGCATTAACAATATGCACACACCCCTTGCACTTACCACCAGGGACTGGTCTTCAGAAAACACTCTGGAACCCCCTGTAGAGCAATATTCAAAATAGGCATGCACTTTTAAATACATTTCCCCAGACACATTAACCTTAATCCAGGCAATGAGATATTCATGAGGCAATGTATCAAAATCAATCGATATATTAAGGGAGATTTGAAGAAGGAACGGGGCAGATCTAGATGAATGATTACTATACTGGATTTAAACCAGGGTACTTTGCATGCATGCATGCAGTCCCACTGTACAGTCTTGTAGCTGCTGGGTACCCAGACTGTTGGTGGCTAGCCTGAACATTGCCCGGGGTTGCAGCTGTTGTTGGGGCCCTTGATGGAAAGAAAAGGCAGTTAAACATGCAATAACAAAGACCTTGGCTATCTGTATCCTTGGCCAGTTGCCCTAGTCCATTATTATCCTGTAACACATGAAAGAAATCAGATGGTACCACAAAATGATTTAGAGAACTGTTGCAGGGAGCTGCCCTGAGTTTACTCACAACACCACTTGGTAGATGTAGGCCTGGCGATATGAGAACCTTTTGCAGAGCACTGACAAGCATGGGGAAGTTGGGCCTACATGACTCATCTCCACTTCATGGTCTTTCCCTCCAGGTGGCCACAACCTGCGATTCCTGGCTGCACAGGGGCTGGATCTCCAAGCTGGTCTCTCACTGAGAAAACAGTAACTGGTGTAGGAATAGACAGCTTGGGCCTGATTTGGTATGAGCCCAAGATTGGATAAACACTTTTGGCAAAGTTCAGTCTGTTTGCTGGTGAACGCCTCCAGCTGGCTAACAACTTAGCTGAACAAGGCAACTGGCTCCTGCTGGCAAACAGGCGCTCCAATTTGTAGGTCATGACCTACCTCAATTATTCAGCACATTTAATGGAAACAGCATTCGATTCTTTACTTTCAGCTTGGTTTTAGGCCGGTTCACAATTTACAACTGCTTTGCTTAGCAAACCTCTCAATCTGCAGGCAGGCAGTCACTGAAGATCAATCCCCTTGTGAACTGAAGACAGCTTGCAGGATGCAGACAGGCCCCTCCCTCAAAGACACACAGGTTCCTCCCTCTTCAGAGGTTCGAGCTGGAGACCCACAGATCTTCTCTGTTAGACTCACTGAGAGATTGGCTGAAACTGTCCCTCTTAAATATAAGGCAAAATCCTTAGGCTCCAAGTGGCCGTTCAAGCTGTCCAAAGCAGTTTTAGTCTTCTCATTGGCTGGATTTTGGGACCCCAAACTTTGTCCCTTTTTGTCTCCCACCATTCTTTAGTATATTCCCAAGAGTCTCTGGCAAAAATCCCAGTTTGTGATTGGCTACAAAGCTGACAAGCTGGTATCTGCACTTCAAGATACTGTTCAGTTTATGCAGTCCCAAAAGTTTAAAGTTCTTTTGCAGCCATGTAATATATTTTATTTAGTTTAAACCCCCACAGTAAAGTAACCCTTTGAGTTCTCTTTTAAATGATCCAACTTATCTTTATTTAAACCCAATATATCTGCCGTCACTGTCGCCAAAATACTGTCCCCCTAAGCGGCAGGCAGCACCTTATGAATATTCATATGGGGCCTATGAATATTTATTAGCCCCCGAAAATGCCTTTGCTCAAACTTTATTTTTAAACCATAACTGAGATTTTTCTTTACCCTTCTTGAGGTCTCTGGTCCCAGTTTATCTTAGGAGGGGTACAGTACCACTGTAGAGCTCCCTGATTGACTGATCGACCAGTGGTCAGAACATCAAAAGCACTTCTTGCACATGCGCAATCGCCCATCAGCTCGGAAAGTAGCAAAGAGTGGTAGCTAAACGTGACTTAAATTTTGAGCCCAAACTGGGCTAAAATAATTTACATGGCTGCATGGGCTGCAGAAGAGAACAAACAGGATGCCAGCAAACGAGTGGGAGGACAAAGGGGGCAATTAAGGTAAGCCCCCAAGGGGGGGTTACATTGCCTTTACCATTTCTAGCACCTCTTTTTCATTTTGCTTTTACTCATTTGCTTAATGCAGAGGTTTGTTGCCTTCCCTATGTCCCTTTTTAGCTTTTCCCACTGTTCCTCCACCCCACCCAGGTCATCTCCTCGCCAGGTGATCCCTGAGGCATTCACCCATCTTTTTAAACTCTTCCCTCCTGAAGTTCAGAACCCTCGCCCTTGTGTGGTTCAATTCTGCAGCTGTCCTTATATTGAACCACATTGTTTGGTGACTGCTGTTCCTCAGGTAACCTCCTACTGTGACATCTGCAACACTGTCCTTATTAGTGAATACCATGTCCAGTGTTGCCCCATCATGAGTGGGCTCACTAACAAGATGCCTGCGGAACTCCATCTTCAGAGAGTACAGGACGTATCACATCATATCATATCATATCATATCATATCATATCATATCATATCATATCACATCATATCTCGTATCATACTTTATTTATACAAAGCACAATTCTATTGCAGATCAAAACATGCGTACAAAGTAAAATCTATTAAAATAAATGAATAAAAATACATAGAATCAGCAGCTAAAATGAATTCACTACAGTAAAACATCAAGCTAATCAGAGTCAGAAAATGCCATACCAAAAAGATGTGTTTTGAGAGCAGATTTAAAGCTCTTGACAGCCAGGCACTCTCTAATCTGACGAGGTACAGAGTTCCACAGGGTAGGTGCCATAAAAGCAAATGAACGAGCCCCTGAGGTCTTAAGTCAGACCCTGGGAACCTCTAGCAATCCCTTGCCAGAGGAATGGAGTGAACAGAGGGGGAAGAAGGGGCAAAGAAGATCTTGCAAGTAATGCAGTCCCTGTCCATGTAGGGCATTATAGGTCAGTAACCCAACCTTGAAGGTGATCCACCAATGAACAGGCAGCCAGTGCAGGTCGCAGAGCACAGCCGTGACATGGTAAGATCTTGATAAACCAGTTAACAGCCTGGCCATTGCATTCTGCACCAGTTGCAATCGACAGATCTCAGCCCCCCTGTAGCTCTAGGTAAAAGGCATCCCTGCTTCTTGCTGAAGCTGTAACTGGGAGGTTCCAATCTACATTCCACAGATTGAAGTCCCCAACCAGCAGCACCCCTCCTTTTCTGTCTTCTTGCTAATAGCTTCCGACAGTAGTTTACCTAACTCCTACCACTGTGCCAGAGGTCTGAAGGTAACTCCAATGTGAATAGAGGCTCCATTCCCAATACCTAGGGTGACCCATAGTAGCTTTGCTCCCCTTATATTCACTGTATTTCTACTGATTTTATGCCTTCCCTCATATAAAGCACCACACCCCTCCTTTCCTTCCCACCCTCTCCTTCCTGAACAGAGTAGGCCTGGTATGGGCATGTCCCAGTTATGGTTTTCCATGCCTCATGACTCAGTAATGCCCACAATAGCCAGGTAAGCCCCTGTCTTTATGGTCTCTAGGTCCAGAATCTTATTTCCTAGGCTTCTAGCATTCACACACTTGGCCTTCCAGATTTTGTTACCATGCTGCTTGTTACCCCCCTTTCTATCCTTTTTGCCCCCTCTCCTTCCCCCCTCTCTTTGTAATGCTTCTGTTCCCATCCCATTACATTTCTACTGCCCTTCTTCCTTATTAATTTCCACCCTGGAGGATTAAATTCACCTAGGGTTCTCCCTACTTTCTACTTCAGCCTGGGGGGGGGCACAATTACTGTCTCCCTGATTTCTTCTGCCACTACCTTGGCTATTTTAAATGTTCATCAAAGTAACACCTAAACTGCCCACTGAGGACTGTGGTTCCCCTCCCAGATGGATGCATGCCATCACCCCTGTAAAGGCTCTTATCTCTCCAGGTGGATGCCCAAGCCTCAATGTAGCTGAATCCTTCCTCTTGGCACCATTCCCTCAGCCATGAGTTAAAGGTCTTTGTGGAGAGATCCTTCCCCTCCTCCCTGTCATAGACAGGCAGCTCCTCAGTGAAAGCCACTGAGCATGCTACCTGTCTAAGACCCCTCCCCAGCTCCTTATACTCCCCCTTCACTATCCGAGCCCCATCCCTTGCCTGGTCATTAGTTCCCAGGAGGACAATGACATCCAGCTCTGCCTCCCATCATGCTGCCCTAGTGATCATCTGGATCCAGTTCCCATCCCTCCGGGCATAGTACCAAGTAGGCAACTAACTTCCCTCTCCCCTTCCATTCCTATTCCCAAATCTATCCCCCTCACAATCGAGTCCCCAAACAGAAGTTGCTTCCTCCTCCTTTGGGATTCTTTTCCTCCCTCCTTGGTGTCTCCACTGTGGAGAACTTCCACATCGTCCCCAGTCACTACCACAGGTGGCTCTTATTGGCAGTCCCCACCTCACCAAAGCAGCAAAGAAATTTTGTAGTGGTAATGGTTGAGGAATGTGCCTCTTATCCACCACTCCCACCATTCTAGAGCCCACTGTATTCCAGTCATTTCTCCTCTGCTCTGGCATCCTCAGAGGTAATGTTGTTAGACTTGGTAGCCCTTGAGTGAGGAAAGAGGTCAGAAGAGCAAGGGAGTCTGGCAACATGGTAAACTGACCCAAAATAAAGACCTGAGCATTTGGTCTGGTTAAAAATGCATTTAATACCAATGCTAAAACAAAGTACAGACTAACAGCACCCACTACTGCCAACGGTTCACATCATACTGACACTTTACTAAGGCCTTGATAAAGCATCAGTATGATGTGAATTGTTGGCAGTAGCGGTGCCAGTTAGTCTGTACACATTGTTTTATACTGGTATTAAATGTAATTTTAACCAGATCTCAAAATGCCTGTGGCTTTTATTTTGGAGTCGGCCACCATGCTGCCGGACTCCCTTGCTCTTCCATTTAAGTATTATATCTAGGCATCAGTATTGTCTTCAGGTAGCCACCTCCTTGCTGCTCTGAGGAAAGAGGTCCCCGAATTCTCGCTAACTTGGCCTGAAGTCTTGTAGTCTTCCCCCTCAACCCAAAGAGGTGTACACAGGTGGGGCAGCAATGCAGTCTCCAGAAAATCTGTCTGCAAACTGACACCCCACAGCCACTGCACTGCACCACTCCTAGTATTCCCAGTTTCTATGCTCCACGTGTCACCTGGACATGCTTATGTACCCTTACCCCTGATATGGTGCTCCTTGCTTCCCCTTTTTTGTCTGCTGCTACTTGTGTTCCCCTGTATCTGGTGTACATCCCCATATACTGTTACAGGGTGTTGATAGGGTGTTGTCCTTATTCCCAGTTTAGACCTACATCTGACCTTCTGCCCTTCCCAGCAGTGAATGCAACAACAGGAGTGAACAGATGCCTTACCTTAGTTGAATGATGGAGTTCCCCGCTTCTCCTCTTCCTTCTGCTGATGCCTACACTTTACCTTCTGCCCTTTCCCAGCAGTTATTGCAACAACAGGAGTCAACAGGTGCATTACCTTTACTGGGAGAGTCCCCTGCTTCTCTGCTTCCTTTTGCTGATGCCTGTTGATGTCTAATATGCCAGTCTTACACCTGTTTCAATCCTTTGCTGTCCCACTCACTTGCTGCACATGTACGTTCTGGGCATGTTAGGAGGGAGTACTTTTATATTGCTCTTGTCAGATGGTCTAAATGCAGACAACTCCTTTACTTCTGCCAAATACCCCCCCACCCCAATTCACCAGTATTCTCCTGAGCCAGCTAACTGCAAGGATGAATTAATAGCTCACTTTCCCCAACTCAGATAAGCACACTAACTACTGTATTTTTGTTTTCACCATGACCAAAGGTCCCAATTTAACCTGCATTCCCTACATTTCTAATGAAGTATAGGTCTGTTTACCCCTAGTTAGAAATGTTCTAGCAAAAATGTTCTAGCCACCTCAGTCAGCTGTCTCCGTCCTCTGATAGCAATACCCACAACAACTCCTTGATTTTTGTGTAGTCAGCTACGTGGTATCAGTCTGCACTCTTGTTGTAGTTATGATGGACTCCCTCAAAAGTATTTACAACTCAGAACAGCAGCTACTGGCACCTCCCCTCACTCATGTCTCAGTTGTTCCCTTACGCCAGAGATCTTGTCCTCTGTATGAAAACATGAAACTGTGATACAGTTCCGTAAAGGAGGAGCCACTGATGCCCCTTGCAACTACAGGCCCCTTTCCCTTCTCCAGTCCTCGAAATCCAAACTCTTAGAAAAGCTGATCTGCAAACTGTTTTCCACCATTTATGAAAGGAATAATTTCACTATCTCTTTCCTGTCTTGTTTCCATCCTCCACACTTCTATTGCCTGTCTTCCATGGTTTCTTTTTTTTTTTTGTTTTGCCCTTTTTTCTTTTTTTTCGTTTGTACTTGAATATGATGCCTCCATTTCTGGCATAGCAAGATCTCCATGGACATGCCAAACGTGGTATCTAGTCTACCATAGTACACCTAATTCACCATGCAACATATTTCCCTATTTCAGTTAGTTGCATACCTACTAGTTTTTGGGTGGTTCTTTATACTGTTTGTAGATAGATGAATAGTTTATTGTTGACAAAATTGCCATTACAATATAAACAAACTATAAACACTTTATACAAAATATAGACATAACATGATACATGAACACATTTATTTATTTATTTAGTTTTTGCTGACCGGGAAGGAGGATGAGACAATTTTTTGCCTATTTACAGCCTCGTCCTGGGGGGGAGAGGAATACAGATGGATGGCAACTGAAATTTAACCAGATTTTTTAAGCTATTGGTGGTATTTTTAGTGAACTGGGGAAATTTTGGCCAGGACACTGGGGAAATTCCCCTACTTGCCAGTAGGGGGAACCTACAGCCATCTGTGACAGGATGGCCAGTGCAGAGGAGATGCTGGAGGAGATGGAAATGGAAGGTGCAGGGGAGCAGGCCTCCTCTCCTGTTATCACTACGCAAGAGGCCGTTGATGCTGTGCTGGCGGCTGCAGATTTTTCTGATGAAAATTAAGTTCATGATGAACTCTTACCTTCAGAGGAGTTGAGAGAGGAAGTGGAATGTGCTCCTATGTGTGCAGTGGTTCAGGTACACCAAGCTGAACAACAAGTTGCTGATTATAAGGAACACTTGCTTATGGAAAAAGCACAGCTCCTGAACAAAGTTCAAAAGTTGGAGCTGGAACTTGCTTTGTTGCTGTCTGTACTGCCTGTCAAAGTGGGCGGTGCTTCTGTCAAATTCCTGGTGAGCCAGCAAGGAGCTGATGTGCTGAATGCTGAAATGAGCAATGCCCTGCAGGCTAACGGTGATGTCTTGTCAAAAGATTCCAGGGAGACTGTCTCGAGCAGTGTAGAAGAGGAGCAGGCTGGCAGGGCCACCAGGGTAATTCCTGTGTGCCAAAAGCCTTCTCCACTGGCACAGGACAAGTAAAAGAAATGTCTTGGAGCAGGTCGCCGCTCACGGACGGTGCCTACAGAACCTGAAAATTGTCCTTTGATGCAAACTACACCGCAGGACACTACTTGTGTTTTTCCATCTGAGCAAACACTTCCAGGCTGGAGTAAGGCTCCTCAGACTTCTGAAAATTTACAACAGGCTTCTATTAATGTTAGGCCTGTGCCTGTAACTGAGACCCCAAGAAACAAGGACATTGGGGGCCTGAACTGGTCTCCCATCCACGCACTTGAGGATGCAGGATGGGAACGAACTGTGGATGGACTCTGGATGCTAGACCCGCAGGATCCTTCCTATAACCAATTGCTTGACAACTCTGTTTCACCAGTGGCCACCACCCCTACTACACCTGTGAGGTCCAATGCACCCCAGGGTAACTCTATTCCTTCTTCCATTGTAAATGTTTTATTACCTGATTTGCCTTCTAATAGTATCACAGTAATTGAGAATGTGCACAATGATGAGGAGGTTATTCTTAATAATGAGGGTCCAGTAAGGTTAGGTCCCTCTCCTGCAGTTATAGGAAACATTTTGGGGGGGATTGACTCAGCAGTTAAACTGTCTGGCTTATTTCAGAATGGGGGGATCCTGCCCTTCATCATAATGCAGTTAGACTACTGTATAAAGGAGGGTTGGATGTACCACCAGATACAGTTCATATTGCAAAAACATTGTTAAAAGGTTCCATGAAGTTTTTCACTTCAGAGATCTTTACCCTCATTAGCCTAGGCATGCACACTATGACATTAGTTTTAAGAATATCTCGACTTTGGATAGATTTTAGGCCCATATAATGCCTTCAAAAATAATACTGTATGGGTTCCTTTCCATGCCATCCCCCCTGACCAAACCTTTGGTTAAAAACATCATTGTCATGTTTAAGAATGAGGGGGTTAATATTGAGGACATTCTTTTCTGGCTTCGGCAACACTGTGAAGTTTTGGGTAAACCCACCCCCACCCTAGACAGTGAGCAGATCTGGGATGGTGGGTGGAGGGTACGTGTGAAGATTTACACCACTAACTCAGGGTCTGTCCGCCGCCCCAGCACGTTTTTCTTGGGCAGAGATAGAGGTTCAATTTTTTTATGCAGGTCAACCCAAGTCATATTTCAAGTGTGGCTCTTGGGCACACTAGAGCTCTACATGTGACACAGCCAAATGCAGCCATTGTTTAGAGTTTGGGCATAGCTCAGAGAAATGCCAGAATCTTTTTAAATGCAATTTGTGTGAGCACATTGTCCATGCATACAGCTGCTGTCCCTGGGCCTTGCACAACAGGGAAGATTGCCCCTCTCATGAAGGTATCATAAATATGGCACAACAGCAACAGGTCAAAAGGGTAGCAGAGCAAAGTTTGAGAGCTGGGATGGTATCATTGAGACAGGACTCCCCCTCAGTTACCCCAGCATCTGTGAATGTACAGGTTCTAGCCCCTTCTCAGGATGAAGCTGGCCCTTCGGAGAGAGTTCGGGAATTACATGCCCCCCCAATCATGCTCCCTCCTCTAGAAGACAGGGACAGGCCTCATGCAGATATGCCCCCCGTGGAAACTCTGTTTAAAATGGTTCCTCAGAAAAAATGGACCAGGCTAGGGAAGTTATTTCTAAGAAAGTGGG
Source organism: Neoceratodus forsteri (assembly GCA_016271365.2). Taxonomy (NCBI): domain Eukaryota; kingdom Metazoa; phylum Chordata; order Ceratodontiformes; family Ceratodontidae; genus Neoceratodus; species Neoceratodus forsteri. The sequence goes on along the minus strand of CM057453.1, from coordinate 677,268,392 downwards.
AGGCATGGAGATTTTGCATGATCCCCCTTTGGGGACTTGAAAGGTAACACATTTGCAGCCCTTTCTTCTGAAACCACAGATAGGGAATCTGAGGAGGAGGGAATAGATACTGAGGATGGAGGAGGGATAGACTCTATAGCAAAATGTACTAGACAGAGACAAAGATCTAAAACCCCTTAATATGGCCTGTAGGTGTGGTCTCCCCCCAAAAAAACTAACCTATGCAGTGGAGTAATTTTGGTGTCAAGGTTGGGGGGGACAACCTCACTGTTAACCAGCCTCAGATCATGAGCGCTGTGCTACCCACCAAAAAGTAAATCATCTATGGAAAAATACCATTATTTCTATCAACATACTTTTGAAAGCTAATACATGCAGGGAAAGCACTGAAGACACTGCGGGATACCATACACTGACGGGCACAACCTACTTCTCACCTCCTCAGTCAGCCACCAAATGGGAAGACATGGAGCATGCATGCAATGTACAGTACAGGTTGCATGTCCTTCCCCTGTATTGTACAGGGATGGTGGACTCTGTACTGTACAGGGTGCATGGTCCCTGTACAGTACACAGGCTGCACGCTGTCTGTACAATACATGGTCTGCACTCCCCTGTACATACAGGAGATGCATGAATGCCATGAAATGTACATTGAACATGTGCTCCATGTGTTCCCATTTGGTGGCCAACCGAGGTGGTGAGAGGTGGACTGTGCTGGTCACCATATGGTCTCCTGCCACACCCACCCTTTAGGTAAGGGTGGGTGGTCGCCAATTCAACCCATGTTTTAAACTCCCCTAGTACTGTCACTGGCTGGCTGCTCCTCCTTATTGTGCTTAAAGCAGCAGTTACTGCTGCTGTAAACATATTCAGGAAGGAGAAACAGCTACACCTACAATGGGCAGTTTTGTTTTGTTTGTAAAACTAAAAAATGAAATACAGCCACCTTTCAAGCCCTCCAACATTGTCCACACCACTTCATCCACAGTCCACCCACCTGCAGGGTTTGATTTTTTTTAAATTACTTTAACTCTGGTAACATAACAGAAGAAAACACTGGAGCTGCATGTTAGGCTAACCATATAACTGTCCGGCCCCTCTCCCACACCCACCCACCCACCTAGACAGCTAGCACAGCAGCCCCTACCCAAGTAGGCATAATCAGGCTCAGTCAGAGTTGGGTGGCACACAGGAGAGATGCTAGACAGCACAGTATTGACTAACTACAGACAGCAGACAGGACCAACACAGTACAACAGAGAAGAATACCAATAAACATAATGGCCCAGATCAAAGGAGATGTGCCCGGTGCAACTGAGTTGCGCTGGCACCCCATAGCCATATTCAAAAGGAGGCAATACTTCACACAATTCTGGATGTGCCACGGTGCAAAGATAATGTATGCGGTGCATTTGGAGGGTGTTTTTCCATGTATGAGCGACACATCTCAATATTCAGCCAAGATGTGCAGTGCAGTTGTCTGCATATCTCGGAGATGTGCCGCACAAAGTTAGGCATGGGAGAATCATGCCTAAGTCCAAGCCACCCACAGGCGGACTGCCGTACTGCACAGTGCAACACAGCAGCCACCAACCCGGTGGGCTACCCCCCCAATCCTCGATCATGGCACATATTGAAACCCATATTTCCTAGTAGTTCGGTGGCCCCCTTCCCAGAACACCATCCAATCATGAATTAATGTCCAAAATTGCCTGGTAGTCCAGTGATGCCCACCTCCCATTCCCGAACCCTGTCAGATTAATAAATACATTCCAGAATTCACCGGTAGTCTAGTGGCCCACTCCCATCCCTGATCACAAATTGAAAACCTATCCCCAGACTTTTCTGGTGGTCTGGTGGACCCCCCACCCAATAAGGAACTCACACCACACCCTACTCCCCCATCCCAGTATGACCATGAAATCAGTGGGCAGCACAACCCACCTGCATGCCTCCAAGGCTGCCTGCTGACTGTGCTGTCAGTGAACAACAGCATACTGTACAACTGTACACAAAGTTACACGAAGTTTGTGAGTTACACAAAGTTGTGAATGAAAGCTTACATTACACACTGCAGGCCCATTGGTTGACAGTGTCTACCAATTGGAGTACAGGTGTACAGTACACTGTCATTCACTGATAGCACAGTTGGCAGGCAGCCGTGGAGGCATGCGGGTGGGTTGTGCTGCCCTCTGGCTTCATGGCCATACTGGAACAGGGGGAGTGGGGTGGGTTGCAGGTTTCTCAGTGGGTGGGTGGGAGGGTCTGCTAGACCACCAGAGAAGTCTGGGTATATGTTTTCAATTTATGATCGGGATGGAGGGGGGCCATTAGACTATCAGGGAATTTTGGACAAAAATTCATGATCAGACAGGGTTCGGGGAAGGGAGGGGCCCCAGGGAATTTTGGATATTATTTCATGTTTGGATGGAGTTCGGGGAAGGGAGGGGATCATTAGACTACCAAAGAGATAGTGTGCTGTTTCAACGCATTCTGTCAGGTGCATCCCTGCCCGAGACATGCAAATAGGGCCATAATGGCTTGCAAAAGGCTCCATTTGTGCCTTGTATGCATAATGGCCCCATTTGCAAGTTTGGGTTTGAATATCTGGAATTTGTGCATGTTGTTTCTCCAAGATGCTCTGCACAATCCCAGTCCAGGTATTCAGACCTGACAGGTGGATGCACTGGCTCATGGTCAGTGGACCCCATTTGCGCCACACACATTTTTTGATATATTCAGATGGGATGTGCCATTGCGAATCTCATTTGAATATATCAATTTTGTGCTGCAGCGCAACTCAGTTGCACAGAGCAACTACTTGCACCCTTTCTGGGTGCAGTTTGAATATCCTGGCCTATAATAATTAAAACTAAACACTACCTACCCTTGCCATCTTGCACAGTAGAGCTTTGTTAGCTCAAGTTAAGATGTTAATTGTGCTGTTTCACTGTGCTGGTGGTCACTGGTAGAGCCAGTGGACCACTCCAATCCAGGTACACTACACTACAGGAAGAGAGAATGCCTCACAGATTGCAGCAGACTTCTTTTTCCAGGCACTCCCTGACCCTGAATGGCTCCAAATTAAATGGCCAATATAGTGTGTAGCCCCTGCCAGCTCAGAATCGCCCTGACTGTGCAGACTGGAATTCCCTCCCACCACCTACTCCATTTATTACAGCAGTTTTGTGCATAGCTTCCCCTGTGGCATGAGTATTGCTGTTGCTGCCCCCCCCAATCACTACTCATCCTCACCCATGACCCACCACTGCAGCACCACCAGTAACCAGAGTCCTACCAGTTAGTTGTTGCTTGCAGCCAATGCCTCTAATTAGTCCACTGTCCTCTCCTCTCAGTTCCAAACTTTTATAGCCTCCGAGTTCAGGCAGACAGTTCCACAGGCTCACTCAGTGCAACCCAATGCACTGACCGACTGACCCAAATTCAGTCACTCACAGCAGTCAGGGCCCGCTCCGCTGCACCACTAAATCCAATAAGGACTCCCTCCCAAGCCAACTGACTCCTGAGTCCCACATGAAGCATGCAACTTGAGGACTGGGCAAGCAAAGTGGCAGCAGACAGCTTCTAGATGAGGTGGGCAGATGCGGCAGTATTCAGAAAGGCAGACAAGAGGGAAGGGATGCACCAGATATGACAGCACCATGGTCTCAATGCCAGCAATGAGTTTCCTGCCTGCTCGTTCTTACTTCTCACTCACTAATGGTGGCAGTGCGTGTTTACGCTACTTCTGGGTAAGGTGACTGTGGTCCATCACTTTCTCCCTTCCTGCCACCACTCAGTCCTGCTCCTTGCAGTTTCAGTCAGGCCAGTTTGTGAAACTATGGCTCCCCCCCCCCGCCACTCTGTCTGTCACCCTCACCCACCTCTCTGTCTGTCATTCTCTCTCACAACTCTCACCAGTGCAACCCAATAACCCCCCCCGGCACAGCAGGCTCATGAGTCCCTCCTAGCCTGCAGCAGGCAGCAGCAGCAAGGTAAGGGTCTGAATGTTGGGGGTGACAAATGTGATCACCCGAATTGTTGGGGGGACTTGTGCCCTGTCCCCCCTTATAATTATACCTCTGAATCTATGGAACATTTATCTCTTACTACTATTAACATTAATAGTATTAAAGGGGAAAGGAAGTTGGCTGGAGCTATGCTCACGTTACAAGAGGGAGCCAGTGACATCACTTGTTTATTGGACACTAGGCTAAAGACTAATAGAGAAATACAGCGGGCCTCTTAGACATGGCCCCTTGGGCCATCCTTCTGGTCCACTGGGCTAGACACCTGTGATGGGGTGGGAATACTTCTATCCAACCCCCACGTACAGGTCTCTAGATGATAGATTTTCACCCTGGTAGAGCCCTGTTATTAGACATTTCCTACTTTTCAGAAAGACTTAGATTAATTGCAACGCACGCCCCTCAGTCCAAGGCCCTTAGAGCTACTTTATTTCAGGACATACAGCCATATCTTTATACTTCCAGGCTAGTAATCTGTTTGGGAGATTTTAATTGTGGCCTTCTCCAGTCAGACAGGGACCGCCAAACCACTAAATTGTTCTGTGATTCTATAGCTCTCCAACAGATCCTTTCCACTGCAGTCCTTAAAGATGCATATCACAGCTTACACCATTCTGGAGGCTTTACATACTTCAGAGGAACCATTAGGACCCGGATGGATTTTATTTTTTTTATCTAAAGTTTTTCACATGTTAGACATCATGTCACAAGCAAATTAATTTACTGACCATGTTGCATTAAAAGCTAAAATATCGTGGAGCGATGTACCATGCTGTAAGAAAAATAAATGGAGGTTAAATGAGACTGTCTTGCTAGATCCCAAAGTTCAAAAAATGTGGCAACGGGACTGGTCTGCCAGACTATCTGTAACTGAGTGCTATGATGACATGGCTGAATGGTGGGGGGACACAAAAACATGATGGAGAGGTATTTTCAAAAAAAAAATCCCGCTATGATAGCAATAACATCTATTCCCAATATCTATACTTACAGCAGCAGTTACAGCATTGGATATCCCTTGCGGAGTCATCATTCTGTGACTATGGCCATCATATACACAACATTAGAAAACTGATGATGGAAATTCAATACAACAGAGCTAAGCCTTTGAGGCAGGAAGCCCGGTTTGGGACTCAGCTTGCTAAAGGGGGTACAGATCCCTATAAAGAATGTAAAACCTGAATTGATGCAAGAATCATATAGGAACAGATCACACCTACAGGTAGTAAGGTCAACCACACCTCAGGGCATTCTAGATATGGTAGAAGCCCAAGTTACAAAACTTTCTGGGGGAAGACCTGCTTGTACAGATGCTACTAGTTAATTGAATACTTTACATTTATCCCAGGTCTCACATACAGACATCACAGAATTTACTCGAGCCATTACTGAGTCAGAAGTCCTCCAGGCAATAGGAAATTTAAAGACTGACTCAGCTCTGGGGTAAGATGGCCAGGAGGCAGACCTGTATAGGCAGTTCTGGAATGATTTGGCTCCAGCTCTGGCAATTCTATTCAGTCACATACTAACTGTCTCAAAATGTGCCCCCTCCATGCAAGAAGTAATTTTGGTGTTGATTCATAAGAAGGATCCCACCTCAGATATTAATAATTGGCGACCCCTTAGTCTTTTAAACACTAACCTTAAAGTACTGGCAAAAATTATTTTAGCTAGGCTCATTAAAGTGTCCACTTATTTGATTTGTCCAGAGCAAACTTGTGTGGTGCCAGGGAGACAACAATGTGATAATCCCATCATTTTGAAAGAACTTTTTTCAGAGGGGCTCTTGATGAAATACAAGGATGAGTGGTGGGTGTGGACCAAGAAAAGGCATTTGATAGGCTGTCCCATAATTTTTTTATTTACAGTATTAGAGGCTTTTGGAACACCACCAGAATTTGTGGCCTAGCTCAGGGCAATGTATAATAATGCTGCCCTTATTTCAAACGTGAATGGGTGGTATGGGAACCGAATCCTAGTTAATAGAGGGGTGCATCAAGGCTGTCCCCTTAGCCCCTCTTGTATGTTTTTGGTATAGATATCCTTATCAGATCTGTTGTCCAGACCCAGGAAGTAAAAGGTATTGTGATTACTGCTGGCACTCCTCCACTTAAAATTCTGGCTTGTGCAGATGACCTGGTACTTACCCTTGGTACAGACACTAATGAGGCTGCCTTACTTGATGTCCTGCACACCTTTTCACTATTATCAGGATCCAGAATTAATCTAGACAAAAGTCATGGGGTACCTTTGGGGGCTACACCTATTCCTGGCTCCGGGAATATCGGCGACATTAAGATTTCACATGAACCCATTAAAATCCATGGTACAGATTTTGAACTGCAGAATGCACAAACTGTAAATTGGGAAAATGGGCTTACCCAAGCTGATAGATTAGTTGCTGACTGGAGAGGCAAACAGATAGCCAAGAAAAAGGGAGTGAGCTTAATTAAATTTTTACTCATCCCTATTTTCTTGTATTTAAGTCACATATTCCCCCCACCACAGAGTGTTTTCACTCGATTATAAAGTGTTTTTTTTTCAAGCATTTTGGGGCTCTTGTTTGAATCCTATAAAGAGGGAATACACCTATCGGCCCATCCCAGATGGAGGAGTGGGTATGATTAACCCAATGACTTTTTTTTTTCAAGAATTTTTATGTGCTATAATTTGGGCCTGTCTCTTAGACTTGGATATAAATCATGGAAACCCTTGATAAGGTCATAGTTGGCCACAAATATCCCCCTTTGGGAATAAAACAAAACCTAGTTATTAGGTAGGGCTACAATTCTCCCTCTCTATGGTGCAGAATGTCTGAAATTGGTAGTGAAATGGGGCCTTAACCCAAACCACTTTTTAACCTTAGATAGGAAATTGATATACAATTCTATTTTGCTTTCTGAAAGTCAATCCCCAGTAGAATTCCCCTTATGTACTACAGGACAGAAACAGCAGGTGCTAAAACAGCTAGCAAAGCCCAGAATTCCTCTGTATGTGTGGGACTGTATGTGGTTATGGAACTATGGCAGGCTCAGTGTATGGGGGAACAATAAGCACATACAAATGACGGATAGGTATTGTCCCAGAGATTCCTGCCACAGTTACTTGAAACGGAGCACCACTTGTTTGTGGACTGTGCCTATGTTAGGCTGTTTTGGCCCTTGTTAGAGCAGGAATGGCAGGAACCCCTCTTTTCTCAATTGTCCTATTCAGATGTCATGTATGGGACTAATATAGGGCTGAAAGGGAAATATCACTCAGACACTGTGTATGTTGTACTCACCATAATCAGGTATTACATTTGGCAAGCATGGTGTGTGTGGGTTTTACAGCAAAAATGGGTCTCACAGGTAGAAATATTACCCAATATTAGGAAAGCATTGCAAAAGTTAGCTCAATTTGATATGGAGCATTTCTCAAAGCCAAGGGTGGCACATTTGTGGATTAATTGTGGGCGGTGGCTATGATTTGTATGTCATAGTACAGGATGTATATATTTTTCTTTTACTGTTTTGTTTTCGTTATATGACCATGTAAACTTTGTATATTGTAATTATGTTATTGATTGTACTATGCCTGTAATGAAGTTCATCTTCTCTAATAAAAATTCCCCTACTCTTTTCGAGAAGTGCCATGGGATCTTTAACATCCACCTGAAATATCACCAGAACAGGCAGATGGGACCTCGGTTTAATGTCTCATCTGAAAGATGGCACCTCAGGAGTGCAGCACCCCCCTCATGCTGCACTACAGTATCAGTATTAGGATTTAACCCAAGTACCTGGACTAGGGATAGAGCCCACAGCCTTCTGTTCTTCCAGCCTCAGAGGAGAGTGTGCAACCTGCTGAGCCACTGACAAATAACATTAATACATTAATAAAATCAGAACTCCAGACCCAAGAGGGGATGTCATTTCATAACTATGAAAGCACTGTTATACATCTAGCAGCCAATTGTTTCTTCCTGCGCGATGTCACTTGCAAGAGATACAGTGATAATTTCTCCATCATAGAGATTTCCTTTGAATTAAACAGCAGGTCTAAGATATATTGAGTGAGTAGTATCATCAAACCAATGATCTCTTCAAGAAATTTTTCCCTTAGATCAAAGTACCAGGAACATTTAAATACTACATGATGTAAATCCTCAGGCTCATTCATACCATAATTACAAAAGCCTGAGACTTGAGGATCATTAGAATATCTGGCCAAGAAAACGTTACTTGGAAAGGATTCAAATTTATATTATGTTATGATTCTTCTACAGTCAGGATTATATAAATTATTTAAATAAAACTTTAAACTGTGTTCTTTTGTATTATTGAGAAGCCAATTTGAACCCTTCAGATCACTGATTAATCGCAAATCATTTTCTTTAGTGTCAGTGACTACTGCATTTTTTTATAACTTTAAGATATGCCAAATTAACTGTAATCGTTCTATCCATCCAATATTTTTACTTTGTTAACTCATAGTATTCCAATAATAATGTGACAGCCAGTTAGTTTTTTTTATTCTCTGACCATGATTTTTTTTTCATTTAACACATTTGTCAATAAAACATGTTCTGATGAATTAGGGTTTAGCCAGAAAAATAGAATATACATATGAATCAGTTCTTTTACTGAGATTTGTCTCAACTGTGACGTGACTAAGGCATTAGGGGAACTATAGAGAAGGCCTAAAATCTGTTTATAGATCCTGCTTATAACTACATCCATTTTTCATGAATCTGCAAAACCCCAGGTTTCAGCAGAATATAAACTTCAGGGAATTAATTTAGAATGTATTGCTTTAATCATTGGTGCTACCCCATATCCACCATATCTAACATTAAACCTTTTCAATCCTAAGGCTGTTTTATTCTTTTTATCCACTATAAAAGCAGTGGCCTAGATATTCAAAAGGGTTGCATGGTGCAACAGTGTTACTGTCATAATACTATTATCTTCTAATGTGATATTCAAATGTGGATTGTGCCTGGCACAATCCAGATGCGCCGGAGATTAGTAATGTATGCAGCGAGGCAGGGGATGCCCACATACCGGCACATCCTGAAATTCAACCGATGTGTGCTGATTCCATGCATGCACAACCCCTACTTGTGCTGCACACTGGCAAGCCCCCCAAAAAAGGAACAACGGCTGCCACCCACAGGTGAGCTGCTGTATTGCAGGGCGCAACACAGCAGCTGCCACCTGTGGGTGGCCACCCAAGCTCCGGCTGCACCTCTGTGGTGGTGCCCCCCCATGCCCGATCATGGGCATCTGTTAAAAATAATAACGTACAATAGCCCAAATAGTCCAGTGGATCGCTGTCAGCCCGATCGCCGGCATTTGTAATAATAAAGAAAATCCAATATCCCTGGTGGTCCAGTGGATTGCTGTCAGCCCAATCACGGGCATTTGTAAAACAGAATAATGTCCAATATCCCTGGTGGTCCAGTGGACCACTCACAGACCGATCGCGGGCTTAAGTAAAAATAAATCGAATCCAATATCCCTGGTGGTCCAGTGGACCGCTTATGTGTCGTAGGCATTTGTATAAAATTATGTCCAATATCCCTGGTGATTCAGCGGACCCCCTCACCCACCACCCACACAGTCCCAACTGCCTCTCCCTGGTCAACAGCGGGTGGCAGCACCCCACTCGCCTGCTGCCACCCACCGACTGACAGTGGGGTAGGGCTGTACTCTCTCATTGGTCCATAGCGTGAGTCACTGGGCATGCAACCCGTGCTGTACTACACATTCCAGATATGTGAATGGATCCATTCACATATCTGGAATATGTCAGCTGTACTGCATGCCCATTGACTCACACCATGTATCAATGGGCATACAGCTCTACCTACGGTGTCAGTCAGTAAGTAGCGGGGTAGCAGGTGGTGGTTGCTGCCGCCCGCCGCTTTGACTGGGGGAGAGCGGGCAGTGGGGATCAGTGGATGGGTGGGGTCCGCTGACCACCAGGGATATTGACATAATTTTTATACACATGCCTCACCGATCGAGCTGACAGCAGTCCACTGGACCACCGGGGATATTGGACATTATTCTATTTTACAAATGCCCGTGATCGGGCTGACAGCGGTCCACTGGACCACCAGGGATATTGGACATTATTCTATTTTACAAATGCCTGAGATCGGGCTGCGAACGGTCCACTGTACCACCGGGGATATTGGATTCAATTTATTTTTACTTAAGCCCACAATTGGGCTGACAGCGGTCCACTGGACCACCAGGGATATTGGACATTATTCTATTTTAAAAATGCCCACGATCGGGCTGACAGCAGTCCACTGGACCACCAGGGATAAAGGACGCTATTTATATTTACTGAAGCCCACGATCAGGCTGTGGGGCACATTGCCGCGCTGTGCAGGGGGTGTCGGTCCCAGACGGCTGCTGCCTGGCAGGGTGCCAGGCGCTAGTCACCAGGGATTGGCACACCTGCATGCAAATGGGGCCATAAAGACATGCAAATGGCCCCATTTGCACCTTGCATACATTATGGCCCCATTTGCATGTGCACTTTTGAATAGCACGGTTGCTGCGCATAGTGCAATGGAACTTGCGTTAGCACATCCCCTGCTCCACTCTGGCCACTTGTACTGGTGCAGTGCCACTGCATCATGCACAGTGCAGGTGGCCAGGGTGTGATATTCAACAATGCTGTGCCATGGCGCAGCTCCATTGAATATCGCCCAGTCAACACCCCTGTGCAGCCAAGTTGTGCTGCACCCAGGCTTGTGCCACTGCCTGGCGCAGTTTGAATATCTGGGCCTGTATGTTTATTCCATCTCATATCTGACAAAAATGTTACCCCGAGATATGTGAAATCTGTAATGAAATCCAACAAAGAAACATCCAATAGGAGTCTTCTATATTTTTCCCTAGATCCCAATATCATTGCCTTAGTTTTCTGTGGATTGGGCAGTAGATTTAGCTTTTTACACAGGCTATTAAGTTTATCCAAACTTTTCTGTGGTCCTAATCTGGTCAATGAAAAAACTGCCAGATCATCCGCATAAGCCAACAATGGAATCGTTATCTGAGCCAGTTTTGGAGAATGATAGTCAGTACTCGACATATTAACTATTAATTTGTCAACATAAATATTAAACAAAGTAGGTGCCAATACACAACCTTGCCGGACACCACAAGCAGTGGGAATGTCTTTTGTTAACAAACCATTATTAGAATATTGAATTTTAGACTTCATATTAGAATATAAGCACATTATTAATATTATTAAGTTCAGGTCAATACCCAGATTATGCATCTGGATCCATAAAGTATTTCTAGCTATCGAATCAAAAGCAGATTTAAAATCTACAAACGCGACATACAGTTTTTGTTTCTTTATTACAAAATATTTTTCAGAAGATGTTTGAAAGATGAATATCTGAATTGTCATACCACAGCCTTTGGTAAAACCTGCTTGTAGATTAGTTAGCCTTGCATAATTTGTGATGCAGTCTAATAACCTATTCAATAATAGTTTGGCATAAACCTTCGCTAAAGTGTCAATTAAGCTGTTTGGACAATAGTTTTCTGGAAGAGTCCTGTCACCTTTTTTGAAAATAGGTAAGATGTGACTGCCTAACCAGGTTGCTGGTGTGTAACCATACATTATAGATTTATTGAAAAAATCCACTAAGTTTGACCACCAATCTATATCTTCTAAATAAAAATCAACCAGGTGCATTATTCTTTTTACAGCTTTTTAAAGCAACTGCCACTTCTGATGGAGTAAGCCAAATAAAATTATCATCTATTTCTGTAAGTATTAAGTTTAGAGATACGGGCCCAGACATTCAGAGCAGTTGCACATGGCACAACTGAGATGTGCTGGCACAAGTGCAGAATTGTGCCAATGAGTAGAGTAATATTCAGTGGGAGCCAGTGCACAGCACAAAATCCATTGCACCAATGCGAAACTATAATGTATGCATGCGCAAGTGTATGGGGCATTCCCATGAATATCCAGTGCAGTAGCATATTCAACCGTGAAACCAAGGTGCAAGTGTGGAGCAAATCAAAGTTGTTCTGAGCAGACTTGTTCCTATAAATACAGAGTGCAAACACACAGACAGCAGTTGCACCAGGGGCGAGAGGGGGAGATAGAGAGAGACAGACAGAGAGAGACAGACAAAAGTCCACACATAGTGGTACAGGGACAGAGAGGTGGCCTGGGAGAGGGAGAGAGGGGCAGGGAGAGAAAGAGAGAGAGATACACACACACACACATACACACACACACACAAACCGTGTACCAGGATGGCACACAACCAGCAGCCAACCACCCAGGAGGACAGTGGACAGCAAGAGCCATGGATAGTGTGTCCTTCTTGATGGATGCAGTAGTTAGGGGTGTGATGGGGCAGGAGGAACAGCGATGTGGCAGAGGAAGGGCCCATTGGCGGTATGCCTGACACAGGTGGTACCGTGCCTGCATCACCTTTGAGAACTACAGTGACATGGAGATAGTGGGCCAGTACCACCTGAATAGGGCCATTCTGAGGCAGCTCTGTGAGCTGTGCAGTGAGGAAATGCAGGCACCCACCAGACAGAGCCATGCCATGTCCATGGAGACAAAGATGACTACCGTCATGTGCCTGCTTGCCATGGACACCTTCCAAAGACCAACAGGGAACACCACAGGCATCACCCAGTCAGCCATGTCCAGCCTCCTCAGACAGTTCCTTGATGCTCAGCTGCCGCGTGTTTTGGAATTTATACATTTCCCCAGCACACAGGCAGAGTGTACAGCAACCATGCAGAAATTCCACAGGGTGGCTCACATGACTGGCACGATTGGGACCATTGACTGCACTCATGTGGACATCCACATGCCACCTGGTCCTGAGGGTGTGGCACATCTCAACAGGAAGGGAAGCCTGAGTGTCAACTGCCAGGTGGTGTGTGTTGCCACGGGGTGCATCACCAATGTCTGCACCACACATCCTGGGAGTGCACATGACGCATTCATCAGGCAAACCTGTGAATTGTGACATAGGTTTTAACATAGGAACATCCCCATGGGCCACCTTGTGGGTGGGTGAGTATGGCATGGGCAAGGAGCGATGGGAAGAGCAGACCTGAGGATGGGGTGGGCAAGGTGTGCATGGTGGCATGGGCACCAGGGACAGGCAAGGGTCACAGCACAGAATAGCAAAGGGCTACTCATGTCATTCTCCATACAGGTGACAGCGCATACCTGCTGTAGCCCTGGCTGCTCATCCCTACTGTGCCCATCGTCCCCAGCAGAGGAACGATACATTGAGGCACACACCAGCACATGCAACATCATTGAGCATGTCTTTGGCATCCTGAGGGTTCCATTGCCTAGACAGGTCAGGTGGTGCCCTAAAGTACAGCCCCTTGAATGCCTGTGGCCTATTCCTGGCCTGCTTCATACTGCACAGCATAGCCATTGACCGTGTGATAGCTGTTGAAGCTGATGAGGGTGACAGTAGTCTGGACGATACAGGAAATGGGTTGGGGAGTGGTGGACAGCCAACCCCTGGGCAGAGGAACCCTCATCTGCTGCAGCAGGCATGATGCCACTGCGACACCATTGCGCAGGAGCACTATGGTGCAGACAGGTAGGTGGTGCGGTACACATGCATGGGCCACACAAACAGGTACAGCACACATGCAGGGGCATGCATTGCACTGGGCACACACACAGAGGTGTGATGCAGGGGTAGGGGAGTCAGTGGCACACATCCACACACAGCAACACACACACACACACACACACACACACACACACACACACGCAAGCTGCTATGTGGCATGGATCAGATACATTGTACCGGTGTACAGGTGCAACTGGTGCTAGACTGCCCTCATCATGTCCACACCACATGGTCCAGAGGCTGGGCAAGCACACACACAAGCAGTGTGCAGCACGACACACAGGCACGACACCAGTGGTAAGGCACACACACACTGCCCATGTGTGCACAGGGCAGCAGCTGCAGACTGTGGTCAGGATGACCCACAGATCATGGCTGCTGCAGGGTACCATGGCCACCATGGCCATGGGGGCAGCTGCACCAGGGCCAATTGGCTGTGCCTCAGCCATGGGGGTGTACAACAGCCCACCAGTGGTGGAACTGCGGGACCATGGCCATGTCCTTATGGGGGTGCATAGGTGCCCAAACAGGCCAGCCCCGGGCATGTCTGGGATGCCTACATCAGAGCCTGGCATCTACTGTGTTGGGGTCACCCGATGCCGGGTCCATGGGGTGGACAGCGCACTGTAGGGGGGGTCACCTGTGCACGGTCATGCCCTGTGGCAGCCAGCAATGCAAAGCCATCCATGATCGCACTGGCAATGTGATCCAAGGATGCAGTCATGGCCTCCTGCATACATTGCATCCCCACCAGGATCTGCACAGTGCCCCTTTCCTGCTGCTCAGCCAACTGGTGCACCTCTGCATGCAGTGCATGCAACCCAGTAGCAAGCAGCACCTGTTGCTGAATGGATGCCTGCAGCAGCCGGGTGTGCTCAGCCAGATGGTCAGCATTCCGGGTCTCCTGGGTGGTATGCCATTCCTCTTGTGGTGACCAGCCATGCTGCACAACTCCCTATCTGGTGGACATTGCATGGTGGGGTCTGCCGGGGGAATAAGCACAGCAGGTGCACCAGTGGAGGACCCTGTGGCTGGCTGCCAGGTGGCACCCGCAGCCTGCTGCCATTGCCCGTCTGGCCACTGTATGTTGCTCTGCACCTACACAGCTGCACCACCACCATCACAGGGCACAGCCATGGCAGTGCACACCACTGCACCCACAGTGGTGGCAAGTAGCTGTTCTGCCACTGGCAGAAAGCTGGATGCAGTACCTATTTTCTGATGCCAGCAGGGGCAACACACCCACAGTCACCCATGCTGTCCAGGAGCTGTGAGTAGTTCTCATCGGAGTTGGACTCCACCCCGATCTGTGTCTGCACACACACAGGACACCAAGGCTGGCATCCTGGAGGATCAAATCCAGGGCCTCAACTGACCCTAGGTCCGGGACATCCACTTGCACTGTGGTGCTGAGCTGCAGCCTGTTGGGCCTCCGGATGCCCGTGGATGTAGAAAGCTGGTCATCTGGGGCTGTACCGGCAACCACAGGTGCTGCTGCTTCTGGCGCCCTATCCTCTGCATGGAAGTGTGCTGGTGATGCAAGAGGAAAATGGCATGTCAGTGATGCAATGCCCACATGTACCTCCCCACACACTGCTGCTGCATGTGTCTTGCAGCATGGCATGTATGTGGGTGCGCACACATGCACATGACATGCATGATGGCCGCATGCATGCCAGCATGCCCATGTACACATACTCTGGGCCACCAGCTGTGCGTGTCTGACATACATACCATGCAGTGATGGGCTGCCACCCATCTGGAAGCCTCCTCCAGGCACACCCTTCACCATGATGCAGTGCATGGTGGCTGCCGCCAACTCCTCGTGCGGCATCAGTGTGAGTACATCCACTGGCCCTCCTCCAGTGGCAGTACAGGATGCCTTGATGGCTGCTACCTTCTCCTTAATCGGCCGCTTGTCTGTACCAACCTTTTTGCTGCACTTCTACACCGACCACTGGTGGCTACTGTACTGGTTCACGTAGGTCACTACCTCCTCCCATGCACCAGCCCTGGCCTGTGGTGTGCCCATGGCACCACTCAACAGGGCATCCCTGCCCAGGTAGGCCTCAAATAGGGCATCAGTCTCAGCCTTTGTGAAGTTGGGCCTTTGCCCTCCTCATGTGCTGACATATTGTTTCCTGTGGACATGTACAACACAGTGTGTTAGTGGCTGCATCTCCCTGTTCTGTCCCACCCTGTAGTGCTGTCTGCTCCCAGTGTTCTGCAGCGGCATGCACCACTCGCCTATCAAGGTTGCAATAAAGATCTATGGCCTGTGCTGTTCCACGGTGCTTATAAGGCTCAACGCATGCAAATTAGGATACGCGCAACAGTAATGACATGCTAATGCACCTGCTGTGCTATGTATTGGCTGATGAGCTCATTTGCATGTGGTTTCTGAATATTGAGATATTGCGCTGTGCACAATGGGATTGCACTAGAGCATGTCGCAGTGCAATGCGCATGCACACATGCATGGTGTACAGGCCTGCAGTGTGCATGTGTGTCATGCTATCATGTTATAAACTGTGCACCATGCATGGATAGCTTGATGCAGTGGCATGGCACATGAGGCACATGGCCAGCTATGTGCATGGTGAGCATGGGGTACCGTATCCTATCTCGCACGTGTGCACTGCACAATGGTGGGTGACCTCAGACCTCTGTGACCCCACTTAGCCATGCCTAATCCATGCAGCTCTGGCACTGTGTGATGGAAGGGCACTGCGCATTCTCCCATGCATCGCACAGCAGGCGCATGTTGTGGACACGTGCTCCTCCTCCCGGCATTTTCACTGCCGAACCCGCTGCAGTAAAATGGTGCAGAGAAGAAACAGATGTGCCTCTAACTGGTCACAAGTAGAACTGGCCAACCTTGTGTCCTGTGTGGAGCCCCATGCCCCCCAGCTGTTTGGGCAGGTGTCCCTACAGCAGGCCAGGGGCACTGTGTGGCAGGGGATTGCTGCCAGCCTGGAGCACAGGACCAGGGTGCCCAGAACTGGTATGCAATGCAGGTACCACTATGGTGACCTCATCAGGTGGGATCTGGGCAGGCTGAGGAGGCTTCAGGCATGCACCAGGCATGGGGCTGTGCCAAAGCCAGGTACGTCATCCCTTTTTGTATGTCTTCCCTGGTGTTGTACTTTGGTGTTGGCTTGGCTGCACTTCATGTCCTGCAGAGGGGTACGCTGTCATCATGCATATCACGGAGTGGCATTGCCAGCTTCTGCTTGCACTGTGATGCAGCCGTGCAGGTGTGCGGGACATGTTAGGCAGGGGCACACCCTGTGCACAGGGGTCGGGGACAGATGCTGTGGTCAGTTACTGATGTGCACCTGTCTTCTTTCCATTCCCAGGACCAGAGGACCACAAGTAACCAGGGCTGTGGCAGTGCAGATGGGAGCAGTGCACCATGACCGCGGTTGACCAGCACCAGCAGGGCCACAGGGGGAAGGTAAGCACTGTCATGGTCCTTTGCACTGTACATTGGGTGGCAGAAGGAAGTGGGTGTGGGCATGGCCACCTGTGTCATGTGCCATGGCAGCTGTGTGTGTCATACTGTGGATGGTGCATGCCACTGTGGCACATCTATTGCACGTGTGTGCCGGCTGTTGGTGGGGTGGGCATGTGCCTGGCTGCTACCATTGTTGCTGTGGTGCTGCCAGTGCACTGTGCCATGTGACTGTCATTGTGCAATTGTGTGGCCATTGTGCAGTGGGGACCACCTCTGTGCAATGTCGTGGTGTGCTGAGTTGCTGGCTGGCGTTGGCCTACCCCCCTGCAGGTGGCCGGTATGGGCCTTCCAGGGTTGTGTGTTCCTGCTGCCCATTGTGCACTGTGGATGGGCATGATTCCTTGGCACATTGCACTGATCACCTGTCCTGTCCCTTGCTATAGGTGTCCAGTGGCCAGTGCGCAGACCCCCAAGGAGGATGCTGAGCCACCTAATGTGGGAGACACAACTAGTGGTGTCCTCAGTCTTGGAGCTGGTGGTGGCAAAGAGGGGCATGATGGCAGTGGAGAGGCAGGAGTGGCATAATGCCAGGGTGGCCAGATGGGGCCAGCATTGAGGATTCCCCAGTTTTCCCTTGTCTCCCCTGGTTAACCTTCCCCTACAGTCACCTCTCCCACTGTATGATTCTGTTCCATGTCCCCTTCCCTCGCTGTACCTACCCTTTCCCAGCCCCTGTTTCTGTATATAGTTTAGTTAAATATATATTTTTCTGACATACCTGCCTGTGTCTGTGTCTGCTTTACAGGTGGTATGAGGAGCCATGCTGCAGTGGCCCAGTGTCTGTCCATGTGGTGTACATGAGCTGGGGGGGCATGTTGTGCTTCCGTGGTTCACTGTTGTGTGCTGTGGTGTGTCCCAGCATGGTGGTGTCCATCCCCTGAGTTGGTAGCTTTGCCTTGGGCTGCCCATGGGGTGGCTGTCAGGGGTGTGTAGCAGGTGTGTGTGTGGTAGTGGCACATGGCCATGGTCATTGGTAGGGTACTGTCCACACACTGTATTGGAGTCCTCTGCTTGGTGTTGTGTGGCCTGTCCCATATGATCTGCCATGCTGCCTGCAACCCGGCACATTCAGTGCCTACTGTGTGGGCTTCCTGTGTGCCTGTGTGGTGTGTGTGTGCTTGGCTGCTTGGTTCCTGGGTGTGGTCTGCCATGGTCTGGGAGGAGGGCACAGCCAGCGGCCTACCAGGTGGGCTGCCTTGGTGGCCCTCCATTGGCCATTGGCACCTCCTGTCACCTGTTATCTGTGCCACTGTTGTGTTCAGGGGTCACATGTCTGGGTGTCTGTGTGTGCCCTGCTGTGTCCTGCTGGTGGTGGTCTCCTGTGTCCTGTCACTGTGCTTCCATGTCTCTGTCCCTGGGTCTGTTCTCTGTGCCCTGCCCCCCTCTGTTGCTGTGCTGCTCTGCTCCAGGGTTACACTGCAGCATCTCTGTTTGCTCCATGGCACACCTCTGCTTGTGCCATGGTGAAACTCTGTTTGTGCCATGACGCAACTCTGCCTTATTCAGCTGGGTGGAACTGGTGCAGTTCAACCTGTGCAACCTCTGAATATGGCTCCTGTTGTGCCATGGTGCATCAGATTTGCACTGCGTCAGACTTGCGCCAGCCTTTGGTGTATTTCTGAATATCTGGGCCATAATGTTTTTTGGTATTCTATTATCTAACAACTTCCTATTGTATATGTCATAATAGTACTTTATCCAGCAATCAGGATGCACATGAGTCAGTTTGAGTCTTGCACTGTAATGTACCATAAGATACCAATCTCCAGAAGGCCTGATCATCCTCTTTAATTGCCTCAAGCATCTTATCCCACTGTTCTGTCTGAAAAATCGATTTCTGTAGCTAATATGTTCCTTATAAGCTCTTCCAAGTTTGTTTAATTCCCTTAGGTTTTCTCTAGAGGGTTGCTTTTTAACTTTTCTATTTACCTTAGCAAGTTCTTTCTTTTTAGGCAAATATGTTTTATAAAATCAATTTTCATATTTAAGAGGAAGTTGTTTCACAGGATTATGATTTGATGTGATCTCATTATATTTGTTTAAAATAGAAGTCTATATGATTGCTGGATCTAATTCACCTTCCACTACCGGTATAAGCATGTTTTGAAAACAGGCTGCTAACTTAAGCTTGTCTTCTTAATTAAACTTATTCCATCTTATCTTTTTATTATTGATTATTTCTATATTTGGTTCTTGTATAGCTTGAGATTTGATGTCCATGTTTCTTACAGTAATTACTGAAAAGTGGTTACTGTCAGATCTCATCACAATCTTTAGATCAAAATAATTATGATAATCATAAGGCAAGATCAAAACATAATTAGAGATGTACCCCCATAGTTTATGGAAGATAACATCCCCTCATTATCTGAACAGGTTCTACCATTTAATATTATGAGATCCAGCTCAGTGAGCAATTTCTCCAGTCTATGTTATCTATCTATATTTATTTGAGCTATTGATACTTGTGGCTGTATATATAATTGGTTTTCTCTTTTCAAAAAATCTTTATCCAAATGGGATTTTAGAGGGAATTTTAGAGGGGGGTATCTGATGTTAAAATCACCTGTTATATATACTTCTGCATGTCTATTTTTTATGTAAAGAAGAAACCTCTACATAAATTTATCAAATACTGTAGTTCCCTGTCATAATTGAGTGACTTCTTTAGGGGATTATACACATTCACTATTATAACCAATGATTCAGTCAAGGCCACTAATACCATAATAAAATTACTCTATACCTTAGATTGAATACGTTTAATATTATTAGATACTTTTATAAGCATAATAAGGCCACCGGTCAATCTACCCTTCCTTGAATGCTTAATTGCTTGACTATGAAAAACCTGGTATCCATTAAAGAGACAGTAAACATTGCAGGGGTCACTCAAATTGTGAAAGCCCATGAAAAGATATTTCAAACGAGGCACTGGACTTCCTTGTAGGTATCAGGAGTCTTGAGATATGACTTTCTAATTAATCTGTAAATCAAAACATGGCAGCAGCCATTTTTCAACAGGTAGTGATGTCACTGAGGGGAAAGCTGCATGTTTTTAATTAAAACTTGCCCCTCACTAACATCAGTGTTGGTCTCATGATTCAATTAAATAGCTGCTGCCTTGTTTTGATTTACAGATAACTTAGGTATTCATAACTCAGGACTCCTGGCACCTACAGGTAAGCCCCATACCTCATCTGAAATATCTTTTTATAGGCTTTCATAATTTGAGTGACCCCTGCAGTGTTTACTGTCCCTTTAAGTTGAATAACATCATCCTGTTCCTTTCCATGCCACATCTCTTGTAAATTTATAATATCAAATTGTTAAATAAAAGTTACATAACCAGAATCAGCCAGCTTTGTAATACGGCTGGCAATATTCCAGGTTATAATCTTTAAGTCACCTGAATAATTCTTAATAAGTTCATCTGGTTCCATAATACACCCAGTATTCAACATTTTTGAGAAACCATTATCCCTGTCCATAGTTTTTTTTCATTTTGACTGCAGCTTACTAACAGTCAATTACAATCATCGGTTAAAAGTTGGAATCTGTTAGAAACCCCACATTGTATACAGTTGTTTGATTATCTTTTGTATCATCTTTAACACTAGTGTCCTCTTTATAATCCAACGTTTTACCTGTGAAGTATATTATCAGAATCCCTATGGAATCATGTTTATGTGCTACTTCCAAAAGTCTGGAGGGCATTTTGTTTATCAATGTAACATCAATCTGACTTCCATCTGAACCAGATTTGAACACTCTTACAAACTGACTATGTCATTTTCATAAAAGTTCAGCCCAAGGATATTACAAAACAGCTGGACAATCATAGTTTTCAACTTATTTTTATTTTCTCAGCCAGCATAAGCTAACCCAAAGATTGACAAAACCATCTCCATTGAATTAGTTACATTCTCATTGTGATACACTAAACCCTGAATATTATGATAATTGGACAGCTCAGAAGCCAATTCGTCAGTTGTTAATGGAGACCATTTTGTATTTTCCAGCAAATGATTTGTTAATACTGGATAATCCATATCTAGATCATAGTAGTATAATTGCTTTGAGTTTCTCCACACCTACTGGGCAACATGAGCAGTTTTGAAGAATATCAGTAAAACATCACTATCCCTGGCATATTCATAGGACCTAATCGTATCAACAGTGTCATCAGTAGCAATGTCCAACCCCAGAAATTAATTACAAAGAATGTTTACCAAAATTCTAAGGACTTCCCTATTTTCATTGGGGTCATAAGGTATTCCTGTCAGGGTTACAATTGCCTGAGCAGCAGTCAATAATCTAAAACTTGAAACGACTGTTTCTACATTATTAACCTGATGACGAAAGTTATTCTGTTGAGTTAAAGTAGCAGGAAGTTCCAAAGGGTTTTTATTCTCCTGACTGGCATCAATAATTAGTAGCTCCTGGTGCTTTTAAAAACCCTCTTTCATCCCTTTATCATGTACTATTGGTTTGGGTATATTTCCCTTAAAAGCATTGCCATTTACTTCTCCCTTTAATTCTCCCACTACAGATTTCTGATTTTTATTTTTAGTGGAAGCATTCTTGAGCTGATTACAAGGCTTTTCTTTTTTGAATCTAGGTTTTTATTAGACTTGATCTTTTTCTTTTTAATTGTTTTTTTTTGAGGGAATATGAGTTTCAGTATGGAGTTCTTCACCCCCATTAGTTGTTTTAGTATTACTGTCAATCTTTTCAATAGTATTAGCTTTTCCAAGTTCCACATAAGCATCCTTCGGGTTCAGACTTATCCTAACAAGGTCACTACTCACTATGGAGGGAGAACCAGGGAGCTTTTGATTCTGATTCTGATTTATTTTAGTAACAGCTAAGAGTTATTCCAATCTCATAGTATGTACTGCAACCTTAGTCAGTGATCTAATTTTTAATCGTTACATGTTGTTCCATTATGGCAACATTTGCTACATGTTTTTTTTTTTAAAACCTTAATCAGCTTCTCATCCATAAATAGAGAATTAGTAAGATGATAGACAACTTTCTGTTCATCTATACAAGATTGTGTTGCTAGGTCTTTTAGTCCACTTATTGTCTATTCCTGTTCTTCCACTATTTCTCCAACTGCATGATTTTGCATTATAAATGTATCTTTGTCAAGGCTCATGATTTTACTATGAGATGTAAACTCTGGAAGGCTGTTGTAAGATAGAGAGATAACTGAAAAATTTTGCATCATGCTAGAACTATTGCATTCCACAAAAGTGACCAAAAGTGACTTTTTTAGATGTTACATCCTGCAAAACAAGAGATACAAACTCACTCAGACTGCCATCACTAAATTAAGGGATCTATTAGACCTTAGGCTGCCAACAGAATGAGAACATATAGAAATTCTGGACTGATATATTAGTCCACAGCACAGCAAGGATGAATTGAATCTGTACTAAAATGATACTGAATCCCTGTCACTTCTTATTCCTTATTTCCTCTTTTAGCAAACTTTGCTGTATCTATCCCCGTAACCTGACAAGGAGTAGAGGTGAGCCTGGTATTGCTCTCATCCAATGGTACTTCAGCCCTTGTCAGGTGAGGGGTTATTAGAGTCTGAGCTCCCTTTCTGACTTCAGTTTTCATGTTTTGTTTTTAACTCTACCCACATTTTTTCCCCTGAATGAATTTCTTCCTGTTTACTTTTGTCAGTATTTTTATTACTAGTATTCTTCTCCCTTATACATTTGTTTAATTTTCCTTTTGTTTTATCAGTTTCATCAGGGAATCTGGAAAGATGGTAATAGACCCTTGTAATGCTGTTTTACTGATTCTCATTTTTAATATAAAAGTGTCCCAACTTTGTTAAAGTGTTGCTTATGTAAAATACTTTACAATAGCTAAGCTATATCATTTAGAAATAGCTAAAGATTAAAAACTTTACCAACATAATACCAAAACATAACAGATCACAAATACATATAACTCTATGACACTATAAAGCAATGTAAAATGAAAATTTCCAGTAAAACAGGCTCCAATAGTAGTGTAGGCCACTTGTCAGTATCTTTAGATAGTAGTTCTGATATAAGGTGCCTCTATAGTCCACACTTGCTTTCTCCTTGCACAAGTAACTAATGAACTTCAATAGGAATATAATACTCTTGAAGCTAAGTGCCTAAAAAGAAAAGTAAAAAGTGACACTCAATAACTTCCTCTAAAATAATTAATAAATAAACTTTCATACCTTAGAGGTACAGAATACAGTAGCTGCCAAGCAGTGTTTTCCAGACTAGCTACAATAATAATAACACTCTTTTTTGTGTCAAGTACAATTCAAAAAATACCAAAGCACTTTTACAAAACACATAAAGAACAAGAAATAATTAAAACCAGTTAAAATGACTGAATTCTACAAATTAATAATCAGGGTGGGCAAGAGAAAATTAAAAATGATTTAAGAGCAGATTTAAAGCTATCCACAGGGTCGAAGCCATGAAGGCAAATGCACATGCTCCAGATGTCTTCAAATGGACCCTGAGAATTTCCAGCAATCCCTCTTCAGCTGAGCAGAGTGGTTGGAGGGGGTGGTAGGGACAAAGGAGCTCTTGCAGATAACTCAGTCCCTGTCCATGTAGGGCTTTATAGGTTAGCAAGCCAATCTTGAAGGTGATCTGCCACTGAACTGGCAACCAGTGCAGTCCACGCAGCTCAGGTGTGACATGGCTAGATCGAGAAAGCCCAGTCAACAACCTGGCCTTATGGTTCTGCACCAACTGCAAGTGGTGGATATCAACCCCCGGAAGCCCTAGGTACAGGTACTTGGTATCCAAGTACAGTACCTTGTATCAAGGAGAATATATCTTACACAAACCCCTTATATAGTTTTAAGCTCATTTTTAAACTGATAAATAATGAGTAAATTCTTCATATACCTTCATCCTTAAACAATTTTTGTCCCGAATAATCAAACCCAGCCAGCAATGATCCAGGGATCCCCAAAATGCCTGTTCCAGATTTGTTATATTTTCTTTTCCAGAAAATATTGTAACCTTTCAGGGCGGGGCTCTCAGTCTGAGCAACACTGTTTTTATAAGAAGAAGGAGAAAAAAACTACTCAGTGTAAATGCAGAAAACGTAATTGATACTGTGGGCTAATTTCTAATAGTTAACAAGAAAGGATACTTCTTAATATATGTTTCCAAATGACCTCGGAACAAGTAACAAGTAAAATATAAAATTTGGGGCTTAGCCTTTGCTTTTTAGCCTTGGATTTGTTTTTAAAATAAAGATTGAACACAAGAAGCCAATTGCTCTAGATGCTTAAATATGTCCTGGTAGCTGTTATCTGTTTTTCACAGTTGTTACTTTAAAAGAATAAAAAAAGAAATTATCCAGACAGAATTTAAAACATCAAGGCAAAACTCACCTAAACTCAAGGTACTGCAGGCACACCATGCAATATAACCAAAACAGAGGACTTTCAAAACTCGCATCACCAAACATTATCCCTTTTCTAAGTCACTGTGTCTGAAAATGTGACTAGTCTTCTCAGCTCATAGAACATATTGCCCAAGTACCCAGAGTCAACTAGTGCTTATATAGTTCTCTAAGAGACAATCAGTTATAATATGCGATTAACCTATGTTCACCTAATTACAAATCCTTTAACTCCTTGAATTTGTGTGAGTTAATGAGCCTCAAGAGCTACCAGATAAAATGTATAGAAATTGATTTAATCTAGTCAGCTAGTCAGAAGTGAACTAAACAGACTAACTGGCTAAAGAGTTTTAATAGCACGAGCAGAATGTGCAAGACAGTCACTATGCACGAGGCAAGTAGTTAACCAAGAGGCAAAGTAATTAATTGAAAGTGATCAGTGCTCACCAGAAATGATCAGCTATTGTCAGCAATCAGGAGCAAAATAATCAGGGGCAGTGTGTATTAGTTAGCTTGCTAATGGTATTGCTACCAAGATTTTAAAGGCATACACGTTACCTGATGAACTTTGAACACAACAAGAAACTCCTACCTTCTCAAGATCCAAAGGCTTTTAAAAATATCAAAGTTCCTAAGTACCATAGTACCAAGGTGCATAAATCTCCTTATCCCTATAAAACAACAAAATAAAGCACTCCTGAGATTTGTTTAGAAAGCTGAAGACATCACTCACTCATATAATCTAAAGAGTCTGATCCAAAGAGTATTAAGTTTTAAAAGAAAAATCTACACTGTATTACCCTTGGTTTATACAAAAAGAAGAATATTATAGAATAAGAGCAGAGAGATCCCCACTCAAATTTTGGTTTTAGTTTTAGCTTTAGAATAGCAATACAACAAATTGGGGGTCAAAATAAATGTAGGAGTAAAAAAAAATGTAGGAGTCAAAATTCCTTTAGCAACAGTTTTTCTTGTTCTCCACTCTGCTTTAACTCCACTCTAACTATCCAATAAAGGCATATACAGAAGTGACCAGTTCCAGGATAGAACTTTATAGATTTTGTAGTCTCTTTTTTACTCCTTTAATCTGTACTTTTTTTTTATTTTATTTTTTATTGAAATCTAGGACTACAAATACCTTTGAGCAGGAACTGCTCGTTTACAAAGGTTCCAAGTCAAAGGAATGGGGGGTATACATGCATACAAAGGTCAACATAATAATACATAGTTACACAATAAAAAGAAGTAAGAGACTGAGGCATAGGAAATTCCAGTAATTCAAAATGTGCCAAATGTTAGGTAGCATAACATACCAGCCAAGGGCAATCTTAGAAATAAGCACCGCAGGTGAGAGGGAAGGGTGTGCAGGCAGGAAGGCCATTGTCGGAGGGTAGAGGGTGAGGGTAAGAGCTCTAAAAGGGAGGGAGGGAAGGGATAAAAGTCATGAAATGCCCAGGGGGGGAGAAAAGGGAGAGGGGGCAAGGGGGTATGCAGGTAGAAGGGGGCAAGGCGGGGAGAGGTAGCTGTCAAGACTGAAGTGGAGGGCAGTGAGCGGTGGGCCCCTGATTAGGCGAGGCAGTCACAACGACTAGGTGAAATGATATGATTTGGTGTTTTCAGCATTTTTCAACATTTTTCAGTACTCCTGGACTCCAAGGGACCAAATCTTTTGCTAAGATCAGCCCCAGTGTAACGTCTTCCACAAGGCATCCAGCTTCTTTGGCAGGATTTGAACAGCTCCTTCACCAAGGACTCCACTCACCACACAACACCTGGGGAAACAGAAGCACACAGGGCAGACTAGCAGACCAAGATAGCCACACAAGAAAGACTGGAAAGACCACTTGTAAAAGCACAGGCAATGGTGATTTATCTGTTATAGCTATATAAATAGCATTAAGCAGCTCCTGCTCCTGTGCCTACTCCACTGCCACATTGCATTCAGCAGCCTTCTTGGATCCTCTTCCACATGTGTTTTTTGTGGCTCAAGCACAGTACTTTTTGTAAAAAATGTTGGAATGAGTATTTTCCATGATTCTGTTCTTTTGATTAATGAATTCTTTCCATATTGATGCATTCTAGCAAAACATTCAGCCATTTTTTTATATCTTGGTGGTATACTGTCTTTCCACTGTAGTAAAATTGTTTACCTAGCTACCACTATTGCAAGTTATAGAAATAAATTGGGAATACATAATGGATTGCAGTGGAATAACACATTTATCTCCACTACTGAGTGGTAAGACCCATAACTCATGAGTGGTGAAGACACAAATTAGTCATAAAGGTCTTATCACTCATATGTGGAGATAAATGTGTTATTTTACTTCAGTCCATTATGTATTTGATCTATATCAAACAGTTTGTAATGCATTTGCCAGTGTGTTATCTTGTTTTAACTTAAAGTTGTCTTTCGTTCAATTGTAAGTTATTTATCTGGCCCATCATTTTCTGGGTTCTATTTTCAGATTCTAAAGGGAAATGACATGGTTTAAGTTAAATAAATTGTTTTCTAAGTGAAATAAATGGTGTTCTACATGAAAATAAATATTTATCCAAAAATAACATAATTAATGTACCCAATTTATTTACCACTGCTGTGGTATATTTACAAATCTTCATTTAAAGATACAATAGAAAAAATCCTTGGTCAATGGTATGTTGCTTTTAAGTATTTTGGAAAGAATATCTGTGATTGTACAGTATCCCAATAACGTTTTAGTGTCTTGTAAGTTTTTTACATACTGAACATTGATCCCTTTTCTGAATTGCAGCATGCACATAGTTCAGATATACATTTGGTCATAAAGTATTCAATATATACTTGGTGTAAAATAAAGCTGATGTATTATATTAAATTGAATGTTTCAAATTTCTGTTCATATAAACTCTGTCTGAGGTTTCAAATATGTTATCCTAGCTTTTCATATTATGTTATTCAGTTAATTATTCTGTCAAAAGCTCTTAAGTTGTGAAATGTTTGACCTAGTAGCTGATTTTCCATGTTTTTTTTTAACAAGTTCCTTTTTTTTGTAAAATAATTTGTGGCTGGGAGAGCAAACTTTTCTTGAAGAAGTTTAGAGGTCAGAATGTCATTGTCATGAAAGCATTCATCTATAGTATAATATCTCTTCTGTTTCCATATTTTAAAAATGTTATTCTTATATTACTGTGGGAATAGATCATTAAAATACAAGGGGGAGAAGTCTGCTGTCAGACTTTTCTTATATAGTGAATTTCTTTTTGTACCAGATCAATATGTCATAGATACAATACTGCATGACAAAACCGTACAATAGGAACAGAGCATGGAAGAACAGCTACAGGGTATACAATGCCACATGACACAAATAGTGAGGAGTGGTAGCGGTGACCCTGTAGCTGTTTCATGGAGAGCTCTGCTGCAGAGGGTAAGAGCTCTGCTGGAAGGGGTCCACTCAGCAGCTGCCATGGCTCTGGGAGTAGAACCATCAGTGCTGGAGGACAATGGAGCAGCTGTGGACTGGTATTCTATTCCCATTCCCAGATTAGATTTTTATTTTGTTTGTCATGTCTTTTTCCTGTCCCTAAGTTGCTCTCAGAGGAGGTTATTTTAATAGGGGGGCTTGGGGGTGCAGCCCCCCATAATGGGGGTGAAGGGGGCATAGACCCTGCAGACAAGTATTTTACTGTATTTATTTTTAGTCACTGTTTTGACAGCACAGTATAGTGACACGCGGTTTTTGTATGCAACAACATGACCCCATGCCATTTCTTTCTAATTTAACATAAAGAGCAGTGACTAAGTTAGCAGTTGGGCAGCATACAGTATTCTTCCATATAAGTGGAAGATTGGTCACTAATGTCTCTGCTTTTAAACCAGTCATAGGCTGATCTTTCTAAGCTGCCATGTGGTAGACTGTAAAGTTCAGAAGCCCTAAGCTTACCTCTTTCAATGCAGGGTATGTTGTTTCTTATCAGGCTCTAGGATGTTTTCCTTGCCATAGGAAGTTCCTGATTTTTTTTTTTGTTCAGATCTTGAAAAAAAAAAGTTATGTCTATTATTAAGGGAATTGCTTGGTATTGACACAATAATTTGGGGAGAATATTCATTTTCTAAGTTTTTATTTTACTCAACAATGTAAGTGATCCATTTATTTATTAATTATTGATATTAATGGAGGATAGTTCAGTTCTTTAATTGCATATACCAATTCATAAAGAGTTATTCCAAGATATTTTATTTCCTCTTTTATCTTAATTTTATCTAGCTGGGGAGTGGATGTGGTGTCAGAATTTAACAATAAAAATTTGGATTTTCCCCAGTTAATTTTATATCCTAAAATGTTACCAATTGAATCTATTTAATTAAACAAATGTTCACAATGGGGTCTATTAGCAAAAGCCTACATGCCACATATGTGCAACACATAGGCATGCATATGACTGAATGCCATGCAGTGAGGTCCAGCAGACCCCAACAGCATTCACTACAGGTGCACTAGCACCTTGCACACTGGATCCCCAGGCTGCCCATGCAGCTACATGACACAAATGGTCCAGGAGTGTAACAGGGGTGTGTGCTCACACTGTGTACCATTCTGTAAGCCATGGAGTGCAGGGCTGGGGAGGTGCAAGTCATGTGATTGTGACCCTGCCATAACTTTTATGTGCCACCCCAACAGATATCTGCCAAGCACAGCAGCAATTGGAACCCTTGCAGACTGCTGTCCCAACCCACTGGGCTTCCAGGGATGGTTAGGGGTAGCCATTTAGGTGTTCACCCATCTGTGTCTGTGCACCAGGGTCCCTGCCTTCCCAGGATCCCCTGCATGCATGCAGCAGGGAATCCACTTTGGACCCAGGACAGACATTCTATTGGATGCCTGCCTGCATTCTACACTCCAGTCCCATGCAACCATGGTCCACCACCATGTAGCTGCATGCAGGGGGGTGGGGGCATGTACAGATGACTAGCAATCATAAATACTGTCCAATGCATGCCCAACCCTGGATGCAGAGCTGAGCAACCTCTGTATGTGTGAATTATGTGTACATCCCTTACTTTTGTGAATTCAGTCCACTTTGATTTGGAATTTTGTAGGTACAGTGTATCAGTATGTCATCAGGATAAAAACAGATACTATATTGCAGATGATATATTGCTCTTCATTAGTTTGCATGCCTTTCTGTGTTTAACTGAACAAAAAAATTAAACACTTGGCTGCACAATAAAACAGCTAAAGCAAAGATTTGTTTGCACTTAAAATGGCTTTTATTAGCTCACATGGTGCATACTGGATACAAGTTAGAATATCTTGGGCACAATCCTCAGTGCTTGGGTCACCCTCATGACCTTCCTCTGGGGGATTCTGAGGATTGTGTTTCCTGTGACCTTGAATATCACTCTAATTTCTGTCACATGTGGGACTGTATGAAGTGTTAAGAGTTAAGTGTTCATCTTGTGCATTTTACATACATTATTTGTTATTAGAGAACAAGTTCAGATGCTGTTGCACTGTTTGCCAGCACAAAATAAGTTATTAAATAATTTACATGTATAACTGAGTTTGGTTAAGCCACCTAGTCTTTTCAAGATGCTATAGAATTAAACAAGTGCTTAAAGTCTTCCAAACTGAACTTCAACACATCACAATGACAAAATCATTATGAAGTGCTCTAAAAAAAAGTTTTTGTGTAGAAACACCTACCCATTAGCCACCTTTAATATATATTTCATAAGTTTTTTCTATTAATCACCAATCTGAATCCTAATTTCTGCATAGCTGAGTAAATATAAAGAAGTAGAGTATGCAATCGTCAAAAAAGTATTAAATAATCCTGTCAGAAACATTTATTATACAGCATTAGTAAATAATATACAAAATCACTATACATATTAAATGAATTTCAGAATTACTGAATGTACAAACAGTCCACAGTAATTTAATGAATGTCTTAAGATCCAATATATCACTCAGGCATTTGGGGCCACATATTCAAAACTTTGCCTGGTAGACAAAGTGATTGCAGCCTGTTTGATTGGAGTTTGCACCTGGACACAATATTCAAAGGGGGTTAAGGAATGCACTAAAAGTGTTACCATGTGTGTGAAAAAATAATGTAGGTGGTAGGCAAAGGGAGGGGCAGGGACATGAATCCCAGCTCAGCACAATATTCAGCACAGTAGCTCTTTGCAAAATGAATAGCGCAGGCTACCTTACACTGTGCAATTACCAATGAGAAGAAGCCCAACTTACCCTGAGCAACCCTAGTAGCTGGTGGAGTCACTGCAGCCAACAACCACATTGGTGGTTGTGGAGCAAGTAATATAAGTTCATATGACTTCTCAAATGCTAATTTTTAGCCAATCAGCATGTGAGACATAATTTGACAGGTGGGCATGATATAAAATGAACTGATCAAAATTGTCCCCTGGATTTACACCCTGCCCTGTCCTGGTGGTGGAAGTCCTACTTCAAACCCCAGAAGTGATTGATTTTCAAACCCAGAAGTGACGCAACAAGCCCTTTATTATGCCACTATGTCCCTCCTTCTCATACCCCATTCCTCTCCTCCTCCTCCTCATACCCTCCATGCCTTCCTCATGCACGGTCCCACAGGTTATTAGACTTTGGGACTGTTTAATTTTAGTCATTTGCCCCTGTTGGTCTGGATGTATAAGGACAGGCTGAAGTGTTGGTGCTTTTTACTATTTTTTTCTGGAAGGTTGTATTATGAGTGTGTCATTGTGCTGAAGCTTTCAGTCTCGGGGGAGGTTTGGTGGCTGTAGTTCTCTCAACAGAAAAAAGTCATTTGATGGTGTGCTGTAGGAAGACTTATCTTTTAAAACAAGGTTTTAAATATTTCACTGGAGAAGGGAGTCTTTATTCTTTCATGTATGAGATTGTTAAAGGCTTTAGGAAAAAAGTGATGTTTAAACTAAACAAGACATTGCAGTATGCTTTGCACTGACTACAATGAATGAAAGCCCTTGTGAACAAGCTTTGAGTCTCCTGGTGCTGCTTTGGTGGCTTCAGTGTGCTTTTCCTAATAAGTAAAGCTATCTGATGACGTAAGCACACATCTTTTAAAACAAAGCCTTTAGTCTATCAGGTATGAGATTGTTAAAATATTTGGAAAAATAGACATTTGCCATTAAAAAGAAAGGTATATGCTACATACCATATGAACTATACAGTGTTGTTTTATCATTAAATGCTTTTAAAACCGGCAGCTCTAGTGATTGTGTAGTCAAGAGCAACAATCAGTAAGCTGTTCTAAGTTGAAGAGAAAGCCTGTACGCAGCTTCTAATGCACTTTTATATTCTTTTGAGGGGGCTGGGTTACCAGTTGAAAGTTTATGGGACATGAGTTGAAAGTTCATAGGGTGCCTGCAGCATAAGGATCTACAATGATGGTTTGACAACTATTTTGTCGACCGACATCACAGCGACGGATTTATGTCAATTGCAAGTTGCAGTTGACATAAATCTGAAAGGAGATCAGGTTCCTCTTCCCCCAAACCTCCCATGTGGGGTGCTCTGCCCCTGCACCCCCGAACTTATAGATTATCAACTCCGAATCAGAGTTGATTCGGGGAGGGGGTGCAGGACCAGGTGACAGAGTGCTGGGGTCTCAGGCAGACTATTACAGTGAACTGTAGATGTTGTCAGCATTGACTTGTTCACTATAATAGTGTCATGATACAGAGGGCATACCCCCCCCCCCGGCAGCACTGGATAGCCACAAATGTGCAGTGATCTTGAGGATCTTTGTAAATCTAGCCCATTATATTATGGAACTCATGCAATGATTTCAACATGATCTAATGTAGCTGCACTAGCAGTCTGTGTGTTACAAGGCATAAAAAATATATTTCAAATATAGTTAAGACTTTTGCATGTACCCACCATATGATATGAATAAAATGTAATCATGCATTGCCATTTGTGGCCATAATAGAATTTATAATGGAAAAAAGACACATACACATATATACTTCATTTTACCAGTGACAAGAGGTTTGCTAGCTAACAGATGTGGGTGCTGATGAAAGAAGATGACTGATCATCAGCTTCAGAATATATATTTCAATTTAAAAAAGTGGGCAGTTTCATAGATGTGACTCAGCTGTATAAAGCTGCAATAAAGATTGATGAAGGTGTCATCAGGTAATATGTTGCAGAATGGCTTTTGAGGCAAGATCCTTACACTTTATTTAAGCCTTCAAGAGACAAATTCAAGAGAAAGCCTGTCATTGTTTCTGACATAGATAGGTAATGGCAAGCCAGTTTAATGGAAGGCCAATTTAGCGGATGTGAGTAAGTTGTAGGCTGATCAGGGTAAAGAATTTCTAAATGCCTCCTTAAAGGCATTATTAAAACAAAACAAAATAGACCATTTTGTGATAAATAATATTGTTAAGGCTAGCATTGTAAAAAGATTTAACAAAACCATAAAGACACAAATGTGACATTACTTTACAGCCCAGAATACATGGGAATATATTGAAGTGTTGCCAGACCGGGTGCACAGCTATAATAATAGCTATCACAGAAGCATTAAATGGAGGCCAAAGGAAGTTAACCCTTCCAATGTTGTGGCTGTATGGAAGGCCATCTACAACAATGCTGCTCTTGGCAAAAAACAAAATGATATCCTTCAGAAAGGTGATCACTTGGGAATATCTAAGCTGAAAGGGTTTTTGAAAAAGGACAAGAACAGGCATACTGTACACAGATGAGATATTTATTGTGACAGAGGCCTTAAAAACACAGAGACTGGCCTATAAAGACTATCAATTGGAAGTCAGAAAAGGAACCTTCTCTGCAGAGGAGTTGCAAAAAATTGAAATAGATGAGGACAGAGTGTATTGCACACATAAAATCCTGACAGAGAAAAAACATGGAAGAAAAGCATGGTATCTGGTAAAGTGTCAGGGTTGGCCTAATAAATTCAATAGCTGGCCTTCGGCAACACAGGTGCAGGACATTAGAAGCAGATAACATTTAGAATGATCAAAAAATGTTTTTATATTTCCTTGCCCAGCAATGCATCATCTGATGTTTTCCCCAATGATACCATATCCCTTTTCCAATACAGTTGCCACAAACACTTGAGCTACATAGTGAATGGGAAGTGGGGCTTGTGGAAATTCAGTGTCCCCATACTTGGGACTATAGCCTGCAAACAAAAACATGCTCACCATCCTGTATCAACCTTGAAAATGCAACCCCAGAACAGGCCCGCAAAACCATCCTTTACTGAGTTTGAAATTCCAAAAGGCTATTATCATAGTATTACAAGTATCATCAGTCAGATCAATAAAAGCATATTTCTAAGAAATTAACTGCCTGTGGTTTTGGAGCAACAACTCATTGGCAGAGAAATACTTGTTCAAAGTGACACCAAATCCATTCTGAATGTGCAAGGGGAATTACAGCACCTTTTGCATTTTAGCAGACTCGGTGTAAATATTGTAAAGACTATAGCAAGGAACCCTACAGATATTAAGGGGCGTTTTACACATTATGGGCATGATTCTAAAAGGGATATGCCTGGTGAACCTTGACTTGCACCTAAATAAATCGTGCAAGTAGTAAGTTACGCCAGGAGTTGTGACATTCAGTATTCTGCAAAGCAGCCTGTGACATGTCGCAGGTGGCTTGTGCCAAAGTGGACTTACGCCACCAGTTATGGCCTAAACCCTCTGTGACTTGGTCCTGGGGGTTATGGCAGAGTTGCACCCTATTCTGGAAGGGTAGCTATAAAGTCCCCAATGGTGCTATTCTACAGCCCCCCGGTGGACATCTGTCAATAAGTTACACCAGCAAACAGCTGGTGTGACTTGTGCCCATCGGGGATGTGTGCTGACAGCCCTGATCCATCAGTCTGTGCCACCCCCTGAGCCCCATCCCTGCCCCACCAGACAGCCTCACAGGGCTAGAGGAACTCCAACCACCACACACACCTACTGCAGGTGCCTCCATGGCTATAGGACCCCTCCCGGAGTCTACCAATACTGTGCAATGTAAAGCCACTCTGGGCCATTTCACCCCCGTCCTGATCCCCATAATGTATAATCACTAGCCATGCAGGGCTGATTGCACCCATCCAGCACCGATGCCAGTCACCTGCACATGGCACTTTCCTGTAAGTGCTGTATACAGATACACATCCAAATCAGCAATCCCTGGTAGGCCAGTGGCCCCCTACCCCCTCACCTGGCATTGCAAGACCACCCTGCACCCCTGACCCATCCCCAGCCAGCGACTGACACAGCCCACCTCTCACCACCATGGCCAGCTGCCGATTGAGCTTCATCTGAGCTCATTCTGTATACATGCGCTCAATGAATGAATGACAGTTCATTCATTCATTGAGCACATATATACAGTATGTACTCAGACAGGGCTCAGTCAGCGGCTAGCCATGGTGGTGAGAGATAGGCTGTGCCAGTCACTGGCTAAGGACTGGTTGGGGGTGAGGGATTGTCTGGCAATGCCAGGTGGGAGGGTGGAGGGCCACTAGCCTACCAGGGATAATGGTATCTGCATGGTGTTGCACAGATATGGGGGATAGGGATGGGGAGCATGTCCTAGCCCTGTGGGGCTTTTTACTAACTACTGAGGGTCAGGGGCATGGTCAAGCCCTGAGGGACATTTTGCACAGTTTGGGGGATGGGGGCATGTGCAAGCCCTTCGGGACCTTCTATTCATTATGGGGGGTAGCATGTGCAGGCCTTGGGAATTTAGGTCTGTCCTGGGGTAGGGGGCACTTGGACCTGTGACATCCAGGGTAGCAGCTTGCGACTAACCATTCAGGTATGCCCTCTGTTTGGCATACCTGTGGAATTATCAAAAGTAGCAGGACTTAGCTGCGGGGAACCTGCCCCTTCTAGAATTGGGTGCAGTGTCCTTGGCACAACTGCACCCCTCGCATGTCACAACTTGCTACATTCATAGGGGTGCTTCTAGAATTGGGCCCTATATATCTATGCTTACATTATTACACATGAAATGGTGGGTGATAGTCAAGTGCCTTTGCTGAGATGTCCCATATAGAGCAATCACAGAGTCTGTGCTGAACTTCAGTGAAGAGACCCTTTCTACCCAATTCACAGCATGGTTATTTTACAAAGATTCCCCAGGGAAACATGAAATCATGGACAGAGATGGTGACATTGGAGGATTTAATAAAAGAAGCTCTTTCAAGCATACCAGTAGAAAGGTGGAGCTTCTGGGCAACTTGCACACAGACTTGTTTTTCCAAAAGAAACTGATAATGAATGGTGTGACTATTTAAATTAAACTAACACATAACAGGAACAGCCTTTGGTTGTTGAGGGCAGATGCTGAGTCTCATAAGTTAAAAATCATGTCTGCATCACTATTTGTCAAAAGGGTAAAGGTGACCCCAGGTGATCTTGTGGGACACTCAGAAACCCTGTTGACCACCAATGCTAAATACTCTATAGACAGAGTAGGGATGGAAGTGTTCAGCATCCCTGCAGGAAATACATTCTGCAACCAAGATAATTTGTTTTTGGGCCAGTTACCAAAAATGCTGGTCATGGGATTTGTTGACGGTGCTTTTAGTGATTCCTACAATAAAACCCCCTTCAGCTTTAAACATTATAGCATTAGCTTTGTGGCTCTGTATCTGGATGGTGAACAGATTTCAGCTAAGCCTCTCCAGCCCGAGTTTAGAAATGGGAATGCAGTGATAGGATATTTTCATCTAATGCAGGTTGTCAATAAGCACATGAAAGACAGACCTTTCATTGCCAACTGTTAGGAAGTCACCCAAGGTTAGGGAAAGGGAAAGGGGAAATTGTTTAACCAGGAAAGGCACACTAAGCCAAAGCTTGTTTCCAGGTGCAGCCTGGGAGCACAAGGAAGTTAAGTGACTTGCTCAGGGTCACACAGTATGCAAGTGGAAGCAGTGGGATTCAAATCCAGGTCTGGTCTGCTGGATGTCACGAGATTTGCAGCTCAGAGCCTTAGACCACTGCGCTGTACTGCCAGGTTATACCCTGTTTGCCTTTTATCTGACCCCAGACCAAAAATGTGCTAGCCATTACCCCCTGATTAGAAACAGGAACCTCAGAGCAGAAATCAGATTAGCAGAAGCTCTTCCTCATACCATCAGTCTGATTGCCTGTGTTATTTTTGATAATGTCATTGAAATAAACCAGAGAAGAAATGTCATTTTTGATTATATGTGATAAGCAATAAAAAAGAACACAAAGCAGCTTGAAAAGATTTTAACAAATGACCCGTACATCCAAGACTGTTTTGTTGGTGTGTTTTCCTGTGATCTGCTGCCCGAAGAGATGCTGAGAAATCCACCCACAGTGCTAATCATCAATACTGACCCCCACGACCAACTAATCAAACACTGTTTATCTATTTACATTTCAGAGAATGGGTCAGGGGAGTTTTTTTAGTAGCTATGGATTTCATCTAGACAATTATACTTAAATGACTGAGAACTTTTTAAACAGGAATGCAGACTATTATATACCAAAACACACAGTTGCAAGATACCATCTCTACTACTTGTGGATTTCACTGCATCTTTTTCTTACATCACAGATGTAAATGATTTTCTTATGACCAAGTTCTAAAAATGTACTCTAATGACTTGTTCAAAAATGATGAAATGGTGACTAGTTTTGTGTGTCACTCTTTCAGACACTCAAACATGTCAGGGCAGGCACCCAGTGTATTTTAGAATGTTCAAACTTATTTGTCTTGTAATGTGTTTAAAATATGCAATAACTTGTAACTCAATACAAAATCTATATTTATAAAATCATATATAGCCCATTTTGATTTGTGTGTCTCATTGACAATTTTGTTAATGGGGGGCTCTGTGTTTGAAACTTTTGGAAAATGTAATTTCTTCAATAATGACACACTGTGTAAAAATGAAAGCATTTATAGTGAAACAAAACATGTACATAAAGTCAGCCCAGTGTTGCTGAGGGTTGACGCTGGATGCCACACCTCAGTCACACTGGCCACCCAAGTTCGGGAGTGAGCGTGGGATGCTAGGAGTTGGGGAGGGTTATGCAACTGGGTGGAGCAGCCACAAGGCAGCTCTTCTCTCTGGGGAGGGAACTGAGGGTTCTTCAGCTTATGGCTTCTTCCCGGTGGAGGCTAGATGGCAGTGCCAGGTCACAAGGGAACACTGGCATTAGGCCAGGTGGTCAGAAGGGTCTGTCAACGGAGCCATGGAGCATATGTGCACATCTATGTACATCTGCATTCTGGGGCCCTGGGGTAACAGGGAGAAAATCATGAAAAATACCATGCCTCCCCCCTTGCCAAGAAGGTGCAGGAGGAAAAGGGGAGCACCTGGCTACCCCTATGCAGTCTCTCTCTCTCTCTCTCTCTCAGGTGACATTGAACCTAACCCAAGCCCTCCTGATGGTGCCAGTCCTATGAACCAGTCATATTGGTTCACTAAAAAGGGGCTCAGGCTTGCACATATGAACATTAGAAACTTGTCAGTTAATTTTGCACAGCTTGATGCCTGGATGGCTCACAACTCCCCTGACATCCTAGGTCTATCTGAGACTTGAGTCAAACTGGTATGCATCTCCCACAGTGAAACCCCTACAGTGATATACATCGCTGCCGACAACAGTGACATGTCACTGTGGGAGTTGCACCAGTGACCCAGCAATACTTTTCCCCATCCTGCGCCCCCTCCCTGAACCAACTCTGACTCAGAGTTGGTATCCTTAGTAATGGGGGGGCCAGGGTAGAGACCTCCACATTGGGGGGTTTGGGGGCAAAACCCCCCAAAGAAAACACAGACCCTGCTGTGAGTGGCTCCCCACTGACTGCAAATCACAGTCAACAGGGAGCCTGGCGCTGCGATGCCGGTCGATGAGTTCATTGCTGACTTGGAATTTTAGAGCTGTTAAAACCCCAAAAACCTGATTCATTAAGTAAAATCAATGGATATAAATTCCTTAGATGTGACTGTCCAAATGCTAAAAAGGGTGGTGGAGTTTTGTTTTATACCAGTAAGGATCTTGATGTTATGGTCTCCCTGATTAATTCTACTTGTCTATGTGAAATGATTCACATAGTTATTACCCTTGGCCTCACTAAGAAGCGAAACGTTGTGTGTATCTATAACCCTCCTAAAAATGGGCTAACTGGCCTGACTAAGGTAATAGACTATCTTTCCTTGCTAAAAGGAAGACAAGAGCTCATTATTATGGGGGACCTCAAGCTGGACTGACTGGGCAAAAACTCTAATCTCTATGCTGCAGAGCTCAGCAGGTTACACCTGTCTCAGCTGGTCACCTCGCTTACCAAACAGTCTAGTAATAGCAGTCTTCAGTCTCTTCTAGACTGGGTTGCCTTCAACCAACCTGAATGGATCAGTGATGTTGGAATCTTACCGGACTCAATCAGTGACAATTCCCTGGTCTACTGTGTTTGGAAAGCCAGACCCCTAATCCCCTTCCCAGAGAAATTCTCTTCAGTGATTTCTCAAAAATGGATAAGACAACCCTTATCTCGGAGTTACAGAACATGGACTGAGCACCTCTATACAATATCTTCAATACAGAATGTGCTGTGCAATCCCTTCTTATCATGCTTTTGAACCTTCAAAATAAGTACATCCCAATAAAAAGGCACCATATCCATGCAACTGCTACCCACTGATTAAACTCTTCACTCCTGGCCTCTCTCAAACTGAGGGATAAGGCCGGGAGCAATGCTAAGCTAATCCATTCCCCATCAGACTGGACTGAGTACAGAAGACTCCAAAATCTATGTACGGTTTCTATCAAAACTGCAAATGGCAATTACCACCGTCAGCTTCTTAGTACTTCTGTCAGAGACTCTCATGGATTTTGGAGTCATGTTAACACCATGCTGGGAAAAACAGTGCAATGCCATCTCTGAAATGGTCATGGATGGTTGTAGTTGCAATAACCTGCTCACTGTCACCGATGCTCTTAACTCCAGATTCACTGACCTCTCCTCCTATACTGCACCTCCTGGGCCTTTACCTGAGTCTTCACAGAGGAACTTTAAACCTTTCAGACCACCTTTCAACCTTCTTCCAGTCTCTGAGACTGATATCCTAAGCTTACTTAAGTTCATCTAGCCTGCTGAGTTGGCCAGGGTGGATGGACTCCTACAGAAATTCCTAAAAAAACATTGCCCATTCTATAGTCTCTCCAGTGACTCAACTCTTCAACGTGTCCCTACTCACAGGACATGTTCCTTCCCTCTGGAAGACTGCTTGAGTAGTCCCTGTCCATAAGAAGGGGACACTACTAACTTGTATAACTACCGCCCTATTGCCATCCTCTCCACCCTCTCAAAAATCCTTGAGAAAATCTAGCTACCCAGGTCTCCGAGCACCTCCACTCTTTCAACTTCCTACCCCAGATCAATATGGCTTTCAGTGAGGGCACAGTACATCCACTGCCCTCATACAGGTTATGAATGACGTCAGACTTATGATGGACAATGGCTCTCTCACTGGGGCTACTTTTGTTGAGCTTACAAAAGCATTCAATTTAGTTGACCACCCGCTGCTCCTATCAAAGTTGTCATCTCTTGGCTTCTCCACCTCTGCTACCACCTGGTTCCAAAATTACCTTTTGGAGCATCAGTTATTTGTTCAGATCGGAGGTGCTAAGTCCTCCCTCACTTCTACCTGGATTGGAGTGCCCCAAGGTTTGATTATTGGCCCTCTCCTATTTACATCTTCATAAATGATCTCCCACCACTTACTGATCCTTGCTCAACCCTATTATATGCTGATGATCTGCTTCTTTACTCTTCCTCTCCAAACCTTTCAGACATCAAGCAGAATCTCAGTCATAACTTCAGTACCTTTCAGCTCTGGCTATTGGCAGAACAAGCTTGTCTGCATAAAAATAAAATGGTGACTATGCTCATTGGCTTGGTCTTGCACCCAACCTTTATGTATCAAAGTGCTAGATGGCTCTCCCCTCAACACTGTTACCTCCTTTAAATACCTAGGTGTCACCCTTGATCCCACCCTGGACTTTGACCGGCACCTGGCTACAGTCATCAAATCTGTTAATATATAAACAAAGAAACATAGAAGTTGACAGCAGATAAGGAACGAAAGGCCCATCCAGTCTGCTCATTTCTTTTTCTACCTTATTAATGTGGCATCAGCCTTTGCTCTGTCAATGGTCTATCTATTCATATCATCTGTAGTGTTCGCTTATGCCTATTAAAGCCCTGCACTGTATTCATATCCACCACTTCCTGAGGTAGGCTGTTCCATGCATCTGCCACCCTTTCTGTGAAAAAGAACTTCCTCACATTACCCCTTAATCAGCCTCCCTCTTATCTCATGCTGTGTCTTCTTGTCCTGCTATTTTTCTTATATTTAAATATGTTAGACTCTTTCACCTTGTTAATGCCCTTAAGGTGTTTGAATGTTTCAATCATATCACCTCTCTCCGTCCCTTTGCTCTGGGTATACATATTGAGCTCTGTTAATCTGTCCTCATATGTTTTCTGATGCAGTCTCTGCATCATTTTAGTTGCCCTTCTCTGGACTGCCTCAATTTGGTTAATGTTCTTGCGAAGGTGTGGCCTCCAGCACTGCATGCAGTACTCCAGATGGGGCCTAACCAGTGTCTAGTAAAGAGGGATTGTTACCTCCCTCTTCTGACTTGTGATACCCCTAGTAAAACACCCCAACATCCCCCTAGTCTTACCTACTGCTTTAGTGGTCTGCTTGGATGGTTTCAGGTCATCAGTGATTATGATGCCCAAGTCCCTTTCTTCCCTTGTGACTGCCAGCAACTTCCCTCCCAGCCTATAGGTGGCTTCAGGGTTTCTCTTCCCTATGTGCAGGATCTTGCACGTCTTTGCATTAAACCCCAGTTGCCGCTGTTCTGACCATTTTGCTAGTTTATCCAGATCTCTTCTCATTCTGCCCGTCCCATCTGGATCATCTACTCTTTTGCAGATCTTGGTGTCATCTGCAAACAGACAAACCTTACCCTCCAGTCCATCTGCAATGTCACTGATGAAGATATTGAAGAGGACTGGCCCCAGGACTGATCTCTGAGGTACCCCTCTTGTGACTTGCATCTCTTCTGACTGTATACCATTTACCACCACTCTCTGTTTTCTGTCTGTCAACCAGTTTGCCACCCAGTTGACCACTTCAATCAATCAATCAATCAAATCTTTATTTATTCAGGTGATCATCATTGAGCAAGGCTCATTTACAAGATGGAACTGCTAAGGTCAAGTTTCGAGTTGATACACAGCAATTACATCACACACTTATAAGACAGTTATACATACAGAAAAATGATGTTTATAACACAGTGATATACAGTGAATTCACATGTTGAAACTTGGTTAAGAGAAGGTTAAACTAATATCTACAATATGTACAGTACATATATATCCCAATGAGGGTCAGGACAGTCACACACATAATGAGTACAAGGATGGTGAAGGGAATATTGGGTGCCATAAACTGGGGTGTCTGACTGGAAGAAATATGTCATATATGATTGGAATATAGGTTTGTGGGATGACTATTCTATCTCTAGCGGTAGCAACTGCATTTCTCTGTGAAGAAGGCTGTACAGTGCTGCTTAAAGGATGTAAATGGAATGATAATGGACAGTTTTAGGGATTTTTGTAGGGTGTTCCATGCTATAGCTAGAGAATAGCTGATTGCTGCCCTCCCTAGTTTGGTGTTGACTTTGGGCAATTTGAGCAGGATGATATTGTTGCTTCTTAGGGCATAGGAGCTAGGAGTGGTCTGGTTGAAGCAGTCCAGGATATAGCTTGGGAGTTTTTTTGATAAAGCTCTGTAGATCCATAAAGCTGCATTTCTGTTCCTCCTGACATGAAAGGAAACCCATCCAACTGCGTCATAGAGAGAACAATGGTGGGTATTATATGGCAGGTCTGTAATGAACCTTATTGCTCTATGATATAAGGTATCCAGCTTTTGAAGGTAGGAGATGGGGCAGTGACTATAGAGCAAGTCTGCATAGTCACTGACTGATAGGAAGATGGCCTGGACTAACCTTATCTTTGAGTCTCTGTTAAGGAAGGGTTTTAATCTATAGAGGAGGCCAAGCCTTAGGCGAAGCTTTTTTAACAGTTGTTCTAGATGC
This sequence comes from Neoceratodus forsteri, assembly GCA_016271365.2. Lineage (NCBI taxonomy): Eukaryota > Metazoa > Chordata > Ceratodontiformes > Ceratodontidae > Neoceratodus > Neoceratodus forsteri. The sequence goes on along the minus strand of CM057453.1, from coordinate 677,225,625 downwards.
TGAGTGAAGTCAAGTCTGTTGTCAATCCACACACCTAGGTATTTGAAATTTTCAACATACTCCAGATTTTCTCAAGTATAGTGCATAGCTGGGGGAGATTGATTGAAGAGGATGTGTTGGTGGAGTTTTGAGTTGTGAACATCATTGCTTTAGTTTTCTTTGCATTTAGCAGAAGCTTTTTCTCGAGTAGCTGATATTGTAACAAGGAGAATTCTGTTTGTAGGATTTCATGAGCCACTGTGGGCGAAGGGTTGCTGACATACAGAACAGTGTCATCAGCAAAGAAGTGTCCTGAGGACTTGGTAAGGGTTGAATCAATTGTATTTATATAAATGGCAAAAAGGATAGGACCCAGAATACAGCCTTGGGGGACTCCTCTTGACAGTGGTCTTAAGGGGGATAGGTCACCTTCAGCTTTTACCTGCTGTGACCTACCGGAGAGGTAGCATCTGAACCACTTAAGGGAGGATGGATCTAGGCCAATGGAGTGTAGGGATGAAAGTAGCAGTTCATGGTCCACAGTATCGAATGCTTTGCTCAGGTCCAGGAATACTGCACAGACATTGCTCTTTTTATCCAATTCGGTTTGCCAGTCATTTGTGACCTTGGCTAATGCAGTGATAGTGCTATGTTTGGCCCTGAATCCAGATTGAGCTGGATTTAATAGGTTAGCATTGTCAAGATATTCCCTTAACTGAATACTCACTAATTTCTCCAGCATCTTGGATAACACTGGTAGAATGGAAATGGGCCTCTAGTTATTAAGATCCATAGGGTCCCCTGATTTTAGAAGGGGACCACTTGAGCTATCTTCCACAGCATGGAGATAGAGCCAGAGTTTAGGGAAGGTTAAAGAGGTGTGTTGGGGACTGCAGACGCTAGCGCCAATCTTTAGAAAGAGGTGGTCCAGAAGGTCTGCTCCTGCACTCTTTTTGGTATCCAGATGCCATAATAGATCCTCAACTTGTTTCAACAGTATAGGTTTGAAGCTAAAGGAAGAGTCAACTCTTTTATCACCAATATAGTGGGAGCTTAATTGGTCCCTTAGTAGGTTAGCTGGGGAGGTGTCAAAGGCAAGGCCAGTTGTTGTGAAGTGGTTGTTGAATGCATACAGTATTTCCATTTTGCCAGTAATAGGGCCATAGTTATTGTGTAGTTGAGTTGGAAGCGGGTTGTTAGCATCCTATCCCATCATACCCTTGATGGTGCCCCAAAACCTAGCAGGATTATGGTAGGAGGAGTCGAGTTCGGCCAGGTAGTAGGCAGCCTTTGCATCCCTAACTTTCCTGGTGCATTTATTCCTAGCTTTCCTAAAAATCATCCAGTCGTTTGTATTCTTAGTTTTTCTTGCTACTTTCCAGAGTTTGTCTCTCTCCAGCAGTGCAGCTTTGAGGTCAGCTGAAAACCCGTGACAGGATTTGTTTTTTATTCGGATACTAGAGATTGGGGCATGGGTGTTAAGGGCATTTATTATAATGCTATTTAGCACCTGCTGGGATTTTTCTACAGAATGTGCAAGATAGAACTTTTGCCAGTGTGGAGAGTACTTCTGACCCACTCCAAGCCTACCCAGCTTATTAATCAATCTTCTATGTGGAACAGTATCGAAAGCTTTGCTGAAGTCAAGGTAGGTGACATCAGCTGCTCCCCCTTGGTCCACCACTCTGGTTACCCAGTCAATGAAATCTATGAGATTAGTTTGACAGGACCTTCCTGTTGTAAACCCATGCTGTCTTGGATCCTGTGCTCCTATGGATTCCAGGTGTTGAACTATCCCTTTCTTAAGGAATGTCTCCAAACTCTTGCCCACTACTGAGGTAAGACTGACTTGTCTGTAGTTCACTGCCTCCTCCCTGCTACCACTCTTGTGGAGTGGGATCACATGAACCCTTCTTCAGTCTTCTGGGACCTCTCCTGTGCTCAGAGACTCACTAAACAGTTCTGATAATGGCTCTGCTAGTTCCACCCTTAGCTCATTTAGTATGCTGGGATGTATGCCATCAGATCCCATTGCCTTGTCCACCCTGAGCTTATCGAGCTCTTGTAGGACCCTTTCTTTTGTGAAGGGACTAGTGCATACCCTCCTTCCTCCCGTGTCCATGGTGCTGAGCTGTGGGCCCTGCCCTACCTTCTCTTCAGTAAATACTGAGCAAAAGTATCTATTTAGGATAGATGCTCTTACATGGTCCTCCTCCTCCTCATATGCCCCCTTATCTCCTTTGATCTTAACAATACCCCCTCTGGACTTCCCCCATTCACTAATGTATCTATGGAAAGTCGTGTCACCTTCTTTTACTGTTTGTGCTAGTGTTTCCTTGGTTTGGGCCTTTTTCTGTCTTACTGCCTTCTCTGCTTCCCTTATGGAAGTTTGGTATACTTCCCTATCTTCACCCAATGTGTTCCCTTATATTTCCTGAAGGCCAGTCTTTCGGCTCTGATCTTTTCTGCTACTGTTTTTGAGAACCAAAGTGGTTTCCTTCTTCTTTTGCACTTCCTTTTCTCTCTACCACAATGGGATGTTGCTTCAAGTACTGCATCCTTAATGCTTGCCCACTTTGCCTGTACCCCCCTCACTTGTATTTCTTTTTGCCAGGGCTAGTTTAACTCTGTTGGCCATCTTATCAAAGTCAGCTCCTCTGAAGTCCCATATTTTTGCCTTGGAATGGGATGATTTAGTTCTAGTGACCAAATTGAACCATACCACGTGATGGTCTCTAGCCTCCAGGTGACCTTCTACCTGGAGATCTGTGATGCTTTCCCTGTTAGTCAGTACTAGATATAGGATAGCCCTGTCTCTTGTTGGTTGCTGTACCAGTTGTTTGAGGCCTCCCCTACAGGGAATCCACCATGTGTCTAGTTCTGGCAGATGTTCCTGCTGGTATTGACCAATCTTTATCTGGCACGTTGAAGTCTCCCACTATCAGAACCTCCCCTTTAGCTGTCATGTTTTGCATATCTTCTAACAGTAATGTGTCTATTTCCCTCCCTGGACTGGAGGCCTGTACACAACCCCAGTTTGTATGGCTGTCCCATTTCCTGTTTCCAGGGTGAGCCACAGTTCTTCTGGCTCCTTATGTGTTTTCTGAATTTCTGTAGCTTTGATATTTTCATAGACCTACAGGGCCACTCCACCCTCATTTTGTGCACCTCAGTCTCTTCTGAACAGTACATAGCCAGGTACTGAAGTCTCCCAGGTGTGGTTACTGGTAAACCACATCTCATTAATTGCTACTATGTCCAGTTTAGCCTCTGTCATTATCGCCTGCAGGTCTGAGATCTTGTTTCCCAGACTGCGAGAATTTGTGTACATGATTTTCCATTGGCCAAATTTCGGTGTGTAAGTTGTTGGGGTAGGTCTGGCATTTCCCCTGTGTATCGGATATAGCCTTACATCTGCATTGAGGTTGGCCATTGCACAATGGATCCTGAGACCTAAACTGGCAAATGGGTTAATAGCCTTTCCAGCAACTACTGGAGGTCTCCTCCAAAAGTAGGATGTCTGCTACAGCAACATTTGCTGTTTTACCCTGTCACTACCTAAGCTTACTCACCAATGCTCACTATTCTCCAGCCTGGGATGGCTTACCCATCAGCTTTCCATCAGTTTACTTCCTCCTGCTTTATAAAGAATATAATCTCCACCCAGTCACCTCTGCCTACTTCAAGATCAGCTGACAAATCCCTGCTTGTCCAACCAAGATGTAAAACCAAAATGAATGAAAATGCCTTCTCGGTCTGTGCCTCTTAACTATGGAATTCCCTACCACTGAATCTAACTAACTCCCCTTCTCTACGCAGCTTCAAACAGGACCTTCATAAGGCTCTTTCAAGCTCTGAATCCTGCTCCTGTAGTGTGTTCACCCACTCCTTTACTGGTTCCTCCTAGCTGCCTACCAGCACTTACCTCTACTACTCTTAAATTCTGCCTGGGAAATCCTGCTACCCCCTCCCCTAACTCTTACCCACTTGATATTGATTTAAAGACTGTTAGTTAATTGCACGTGTATCCTGTTTCTGTACATATTGTTTCCTGTAGCTGTACTGTTATTGCTGAAGATTTTGTATAGCTGTACTGTGACTGATCTCTAGACTGTTTCTGTACTGATTTCTTATTCACCTGATTTTTCCTTGTATTTACTGTTGTCTACATGCCATATGTTATAACCTCCCAGGTTGTACCTGCAAATCGGCAGCCATGCTGCCTAGAGTGCCTACCCAGTCAACAAAATCTAAATAAATAAATAAAATGCTACATGTAAAAAACAAACAAACAAAAACAAAACATGCACATAAATGAGTCATACAGCAGAAGGTCGGAGTATGATAAGATACAAAATACACCAGAGGTAGGATTATGATAAGATAAAAAAATAAATTTTCTAAAAACATGATTCCATATTGAATATGATGGTTAATATAGGCATGTGTATTTACGCTCAACACATGTCTATAACTGAGGAATATAAAATTCATAATCATACATAGAGATAGCATTTACATTTCTGTGGAAAGCCATGTAGGTTTCTTAAGTATCATAGGTTTTTTGGGTGTCACCGTTGATGTGGTAACAGGAGGGTGCTCAGGGGCTGCTTTTGCAACAACTGCTTTAAGGCTTTCAGCATATTCCCTGCTTACTGAATTACCAAAGACAGATGCGGGGATATTAGCCTCAGCCATAGCCTTTAGGAAGACATTCCACCTCTTTGTCTTTTTTTTTGCATGTGTGGTTGTATCAACTCTTATTAAATTGACCAGATGATGCCCGGAAACAGGGCTACCTTTATAACTCAATTGACCTTTACTATTCCAAAATATAAAATCTTTGTTTTGTGCCATCTGATTTCATAATATCTGAACATTTTGTTTTAGACCTTTGAGGAACACTGTTCAAAATGTATTTTTCCATAGCACCTGTGAGAGAAAGAGTCTCAGCGTGGGCTGCTCAGAAACAGTCTCAGAGTTAGGCATGAATAAAGTCTTAGCCTGTCCACCTTGACATATCATAATGAGGTATTGCTGCAGAACAGTAAAGTACAGCTTGACTTTGTCATGATCTGATAACTGAGTCCTGGAAAGTAAAGTTCTCATTTCAGAATCCAAGTTGTAAGTTGCAACTTTTCTCATGTCCGCATCAGGATAGTTTGCTTTGATCTGGTCCAACTGCTGTTGAGGTACCAGATACATTTTCTGAGTAAAATCCATTATCTGTTACCCAGCAGTCCTGTGATGAGTGGTATGGCGATCCCCAATAACATCCCTATAAACCTACTGGTGTGGTTCACAATCTGATTTTATATTTTCAAAGATGCTTTCTTGTTGCTTAAACTTTTTATGACTCTTCCCCTTATTTGCAGGAAAGCTAGCTGTTTAATTGACAATAGAATATTACCCTTTAAGGTGCTTAAAGCCCCCTTTGGCAATAACCAATATTAAGCCATCAGATGCACAACACAAAATAGCTTTTCTTAAAAAGGGAAGTCCTTTTAGAAGTAGCTTTATTTAGAACTGGCAAGTTTCCCTGTAGCCTTTAAAATATAATTATAACACACTACTCTTTTCTGAGGGACTACTTTATAGCATCATGTATTTCAAGAACCAGAATGTGTTCTTTTCAAGACACATGCCATCGGCTAGTCAGGGGGAAGCAATCCACTGCACAGCCTATATTCATCTGGTGTATTGGCTCTTAACTCAACCAATAAATAGCCATAAGGTAGTCTAGTGGCATCTTCAAATGCTTCTAAAAAATTTAGTCTGTCTGGGATACATCTGCCTAGCCAGAGTCCTGATCTGCAGCTCGTCCCATGGATTTTTAAACAGAACCATATATTTGGTATCTAGTGTGATAGTTCTGTTTCAATTTGTTTCTTCTGCTTTGGCAAAACACATTCTGGACAATATAAAAGGCACTCAAATTAGTACTTGGTAAAAATACGCTCAGTCTTGTCATTTTGACAGGCAGATTCCATCAATTCATCAGTGACAATCAGATTAATCTTATATGGAGGCAACAGATCATCATCAGCTAATGATGCTGGTAGCCTTTTCACAGTTTTAATCTGTGCAAACTTTAACATCAGCTTGTTATTCAAAAGTTGCCAACAGCTATAAACCCATACAATATTTTCAGGAAGCATGATGGGATGGTGTCTGAATGTTCCAATAGTTTTTTTTCATGAAAAAGCTTTTACCAGAATTGGATGGTCCAACTAACAGGTGTGAAAAGGGATGTTGCAATCTAATATTTATTTCCTCAATCAGTATCTGTAAGGCAGTGCTTTAAAGTTAGATTGTAAAATTCGCTTGTCATAAACTACTCTCTGGGTCTTGGTCAGCATCCGTGTTTCAATGGACCACAGCTTTTTTGTTTCCAACTATCCTTGGTTGTCTCAGAATGATTTCTTTAGATGCCTGTGACCCTGAGTAATCACCAGATATTTCAAGCTCTCAAAATTAACATGTACACTGTTAGCTCAATAAAGGTAACATCTTTCACTTAAATGACAATTTGTCCTCCAGACTGATGGTACCTATATGTCTTGGGACCTGCAGACACAAGCTCTGTAATGTATTCATCTAAAGGAAGTTCACTAGTCAGTTCTCCTAAATAGTCACCTAGAGGCGGGCTCCATTCACCTGGTCTAGGCACAAAAATGACAGAGTCAGTGTCATGATACAGGCAATTGTCCTGTAACTTGCCTAGCAGTTTGTAGAATTCCAATCTGGTGTATACTGTAGTGAAACTAGCTATGAGTATGTTGATGTTATTAGAGTTTGTGTAGTGGTTTTTTGGTATATTTCCAACATAGACACATTGTTTTATCATTAATGAAACAGCATGTGTCAACGTCATACTGGCGGGGGGCACATGTACGGAAACAGTTCATCAAGGTCTGTTACTAAGCTTGTGGTTGGTAGGTTAGGTCTCTACCCAAATTTCAGCCAAAAAAGAGTTTAAAAACAGTTTAGATATCTGTCTCTTTGCAGGGTTAACAGCAATATCACCAGGATTCAAATGTACATTTTCTCTTTCAAAATACTGTAGTGATATAAGTACCTGATTATATCTGCTTCTCCCTTTACCCATATAAGAAAGACAGACGCATCTTGCTTTCCTTTCAAATACATCTTACTGTGTCCAACAAAAAGCTCTGTTGATGACTCCCTGAAAAGCCACAATTCATAAATGTCAACTATTTTGTACCCTTTTTCCACAGCCGTATTTAGTTCCATGGTACAGTAGGTGCCAGTCAGCACCCTCTGTTCATCATTGTGAGTGTTCCATGTCTGAATTGTGTCTTTAGTTTATGCACAACATAATGTAAACACAAGGTTTTCTTTCCAATCATGGATGGCAGCACTGGAAATAAAACAAATCTCTAGAGGTAGAACTTTTACTTTTGCCAAAGCAAAGTATTGACTGAGGCCAACAATGTTCTCCTAAATGATGACAGGCTGACCAACAAGATACAGTTTTGTGTTGTTCACCAAAGGGTAAGGATGAAAAAAAAATAATTATAGCACATTTACTCATCAGACTGCATCTTATAGTACAGACAGATGGCATCTGTCCGCTCCCCAGTGTCTTGATAGTATTGAGCGGTTGTGGTAGTTGCCTGTCACTCAAGAAATCATTCAGCCCCTGATCTGTAGTCAACATTTCTTTTCATCCATGCTCCCACAGTACTCTAACAACAAACCCCTTGTTTTCTAGAAAATGAAATTTATGCATGGTCTGACTGAATAACTGCCCAAAACTAGTGCCTGTCATGTGGTTTCTATCTTTCTCACAGTAACAAATGTTACAGCCATGAAAAAAGACACTCATTGAATTCAAAAGTAGTGGAGACACCACTCACTATAGCATAACCATTGAGAAAATAGGAAACTACTTTAAATTCTCCACCCTGTAGAGCACGCTGAATACATACAGTATGTTCTCTTTCTTGCTATGTACATTAACTACTGAATGGCAGGTGTGGAGTACCACTTTTGTTGCCCATAATAGTTATCAGGTGGCAGAATTCAGAGTCAGTTTTCTTTCAGAAACATGAGTCTCTACATGGCCATGCAGAGTTGATAGACAATGTTGTCGTGTACTGGAAGGGGTCAAAACAAGCCATTTTATACTCTGATGTGTCAGAACTTAATTGTTTTAAAACCTGTCTGGCTCTCATGTTTATCACCTGTTGCCAAAATTTATCAAAGGCTTCTTAAAGAATTTCAACAACTAACTGACATAGAAACACAGAAACATAGAAACATAGACTTTGATGGCAAATAAGGACTGCTTGGCCCACCCAGTCTGCCCATTTCCCTACCTATTGGATAAGCTGTAGATCCAAGTTAACCAACAGCCTACTTCTTCCTACCCCTACCAGAATTGCCTTATGTCTGTCCAATGCATTCTTGAATTCCCACACTGTTTTTGACCTCAGAAAGGTCATTCTATATGTCTACCACCCTCTCTGTGAAAAAATACTTCCTCGGGTTGCCCCGAGCCATCCCCCTTCTATATTCAAATTGTGTCCCCTTGTTCTTGCACATCTCTTTTTCAGAAATATGCAACCTGCTTGTACTTTGTTGATTTCCTTGAGGTACTTGAAAGTTTCTATCATGTCCCCTCCCCCTTTCCTCAAGGGTATACATATTAAGTTATTTTAATCTCCCTTCATATAGCTTCTGGTGCAGACACTGCACCATTTTAGTTGCCCTCCTCTGGACTGCCTCCATCCTGTCTATGTCTTTGTGGAGATGGGGCCTCCAGAATTGCATGTAGTACTCCAGATGGGGTCTCACCAACTGTCTGTACAGGGGGATAACAACTTCCTGTTTCTGCTGGTGATGCCTCTCCCTATGCATCCCAGTATCCTCCAGCCCTCCCTACTGCCTTCTCACATTGCTTGCTTGCCTTTAGGTCATCTGATATGACTACCCCAGATCTCTTTCCATTTTTGTTGCTGTTAGTACCCCCCATTGTGTACTCTTGCCCTGGGTTTTTGTTTCCCAGGTGCGTAACTTTGTACTTCTTTGCACTGAATCTAAGCTGTCATACATTTGACCATTCCTCCAACCTTGCCAAGTCCCTTCTCATCCTTTCTATCCCCCCATGTATCAACCCTATCAACCCTGTTGCAGATCTTTGTGTCATCTGCAAAGAGGCATACTTTTCCTTTCAGTGTCTCCACAATGTCACTTATAAAGACATTAAAAAGGACTGGTCCCAGAACTGAACCTTGCAGTACCATGCTAGTAACCCCCCTTTCTTTGGAGTGGACTCCATTTACTATTACCCTCTGTGTCCTGTTGTCTAGCCAATATTTTACCCAGGCTACCACCCTGGCACCCACTCCCAGGCTGGCTAACTTGTTTATTAATCTTTTATGTGGGACTGTGTCACATGCCTTGCTAAAGTGTAGGTAGGCCATGTCCACAGCTGCTCCCTGGTCTACTACTTTGGTCACCCAGTCAAAGAAATCTATTAGGTTCATCTGACATGACCTTCCCACTGTGAATCCATGCTGCCTTGGGTCCTGTGCCTGCTGGCCTCTAGGTACTCAACAATTCTTTCTTTCAGAAGTGATTGCATTATTTTCTCTACCACTGAGGTCAAAGCAACAGGTCTCTAATTTTCTGCCTCTGCTTTGCTCCCACTTTTGTGAAGGGGATCACAGTCACCCTCCTCCAATCTTCAGGTACCACACCATCCTCCCATGATTTGCTAAAAAGGTTAGTCAGTGGTGTCACTAGTTCTCCCCTTAGTTCTTTTAAAATTCTACAGTGAATCCAGTCAGGCCCCATTGCCTTGTCCACCTTCAGTTTTAGGAGTTCTTTCAGGGCCCTGTCTTCTGTGAATGGACTGGTATCGACCCCACTATCCAAAGTGCTTCTATTATGAACATACGAAATTTGCCAGCAGATAAAGGCCTAGAGGTCTATCAAGTCTGCTTGAATGTGCAGCTAGCACCCCTTATTCTGCAGCTGCCCCTCCCTTCCACCCTTCCCCTTCATTAACCCTCCCCCTTGTCCTGTCCCATCCTTGTTTGAAGCAGCCCACTGTTCTACTGCATACCACTTCAGCAGGTAACGCATTCCACCCAGCCACCACCCTCTCTGTAAAAAAGTGTCTCCTCATCTCCCTCCTGAACCTTCCTCGCTCCAGTCTCATATCATGGCCCCTGGTGGCCCTCCCCTCCCTTACTTTGAACAGCCCCTCTGTACCCATCTTGTTTATTCCTTTCATGTATTTAAAAGTTTCAATCATGTCACCCCTGTCTCTCCTCTCCTCCAGTGAGTACATGTTCAACTCCTTCAACCTCCTCTCGTATGATAAGTCCCCCAGCCCCTTGATCATCTTTGTTGCTCTGCGCTGCACCCCCTCCAGTAACTTAATGTCCCTCTTCTATTGATTGGATTAGCTACCTCCCCCTCCTCTTCTTTTGTGAATACTGAGCAGAAGTATTCGTTCAGTATCCCTGCTTTTTCACTATCACCCTCTGCCCACCCCTTCCCCTTTATTAAGCCTCACTATCTCTCCCTCGGTCTTTCTTTGCTCCCTAATGTACCGATAAAAGGTTTTATCCCCCTTCTTAACCAAGTTGGCTATCTTTTCCTCAGTTTGGGCCTTTACTATTCTGACTGCCTTCCCTGCTTCCTTCAGCTTTAACTGGTACAGTTCTCTGTCCTGCTCCTACTGTATTTCCTTATACTTCCTGAATGCTATCTTTTTCTCCCTAACCTTCCCAGCCATCTCTTTTGAGAACCAAAGTGTTTTTTTCCTTCATTTTGATTTGTTCATTTGCTTTGCACAAAGGCTTATTGCCTCTGTGATGGCAGTTTTGATTTTCCCTATTGTTCCTCTACCCCTCCTTCTTGCCCATTTGCTAGTGCTTTCTGATGCACTCTACCATTTTGCCAAAGCCAGCCCTCCTAAAGTCCAGTACCCTCGGTTTTGTATGGGTTGACTCTATAGCTGCGTTTATCATGAATCACACTGTTTTGTGGTCACTTGTTCCTAGATGGCTACCCACTTATAAATCTGAGATCCTCTCTCCATCCCTGTTTGAGAGTACTGGGTCTAAGATTGCTCCCTCCTGAGTGGATTCCAACATTAGCTGTCTGAGGCATGCCCCCTGTAGGGCATCGAGAATGACCCTGCTTTTGGATGTGGTTGCAGCAGAGGTGCCTGAGTTAACATCTGGCATATGCAGGTCCCTAGTCAACAATATCTCCCCTTTTTCTGCAAATAGTAATGAATCTCTTTTTTTTTTTCAGATCAAATTCTGTATGTTGGTTGGCTAGGTACCATCGCAAATCATCTTTCTCCCCCAGCATCATGTACACTATTCCATAACATTTTACATCAAGTAGGGGACCTACATAATTTGCATTGGCCTTGGTGTTAAAACAAAGTGGACAGTGGCCTTTAGTTATTTCATCTGCAAAGCTGAGGACCTCTGGGAGCTTAGATAAACAGGATGGCACGAAGCTAAGATAATTGATAAATCTAATGTGTAGTGCAGACACTGAGACACACAATTTCCCCCCTTGTGCTAGCAACTTGATAGCAATTATTTTCTTGACTAGCTGGCTAATGATAAAATATCTCCCATAGTCTTTGGCATTGTGGGCTATAAATGTGTGGTGCTTGAAGGATGTGTCAGTAATGTGCCTGGCAAAATCTTTTACACAGTCAGTACCTTCATAGAATTATAGAATAATAGAATCTTAGAAACTTGACAGCAGAAAAGGACCTCTTGGCCCATCTAGTCTGCCCCTTTTTCCCTCCCAGTATTCCTCCCTCCTCCTTCTGAAAGTTCCCATCCAACCGCCCTGTAACCCCATGTGCCTGTACCATGCTCTCTTGAAGCCTGACACTGTTTCAGACCCCACCACCTCCTCTGGAAGCTTGTTTCATTCCTCCACAATCCTCTCTGTGAAGAACCATTCTCTCATATTGCACTTGTAGTTTCCTTCCTGCAGTCTTAACCCATGTTCCCTCACTGTAGTGCCTTTCTTCCTGTGAAATAAATGCCCTGAGCACATTTTGTCTATTCCTCTGATGTATTTAAAGGTCTCTGTCATGTCCCCTCTCTCCCCCTTCTAGTCTCCAGTGTGAAGAGTTCCAGTTCCCTACATCTCTGTTCATACAGTTTGCCCTTCAACCCCTGTATCATCTTTGTCACTCTTTCCTGAACCTTTTCAATCATATCTATGTCTTTGCACAGGTATGGCCTCCAGAACTGGACTCCGTACTTGAGGTGCAGTCTTACCATGGCTTAGAATAGGGGCGTCAGGACCTCCATCCTTCTGATAGTGATTCCTCTGCCTATGCATGCCAGCATCCCATACTCTCTCCCCACTGCTCTGCTACAATGATTTTCCACCTTGAGGTTACTATTCACTATTAACCCCAGATCCCTCTCCTGCTCAGTAACCATGACTTCCTCCCAGTTCAAGTTTGTACCCTGCCTTTGGGTTTCTGTTCCCCAGGTGCATGACTGCACACTTTTCAATAATGAGTTTAAGTTGCCAGGTCTCTTCCCTCACCTCCAGTGCCTTCAGGTCTTGCCTCATGTCCTCAACACCCCTCCTCAACACCCCCTGCGAAGTCTACCCTATTGAAGATTTTCATATCATCTGCAAAAAGGGCCACCTGTCCTTCCAGCCCTACCATTACATCACTGATGTAGATACTGAAATGGAGCAGTCCAAGTGCTGACTCCTGGGGAACCACGTTCTTCACCCTCCCTGCCCCGGAGTTGACACCATTCACTACCACCCTCTGGCTTCTGTCCATCAACCAGTTTTCTACCCATCTAACTATTTTGGCCCCCATCCCATTCTTTCTAGCTTGCTGACTAGTCTTCTGTGGGGTACAGTGTTGAAAGCCTTGCTGAAGTCCAGGTAGACCATGTCTACTGCCCCCCAGTTGATTACCTGCATCACCCAGTCAAAGAACTCAATCAAACTGGTCTGGCATGCCTTCTTTTTTGAGAAGCCATGCTGTCTATCACCCATCAGCCAGTTTTCCTCCAGGTAGTCTGTTGCCCTCTCCCTGATGAGTGCCTTCATGATCTTCCCCACCACTGTGGTGAGGCTGACCAGGCAGTAGTTTTACCCCTACTCCCTTCTTCCCCCCTTGTATATCAGTACCATGGTTGCCTCCTTCTAGTCCACTGGCACCCTTGTGGAATCCAGAGATAGTTTGAGCAGCCTCACCAGTGGTGCAGCCAGTTCTTCTCTCAGTTCCCAGATCACTCTCGGATGCAGCCTGTCCAGTCCCATGGCCTTGTCCACCTTTAGAATGGCAAGTTACTCCTGTACCCTCTCTGCCCTGAAAGGACATGTGTTCACAACTGCATCCCCTCCTCCTTAACTCGGTCCCCCTGCCCTCCCCCTCTTTTGTAAATACCAAAAAAAGTACCTATTGAGTTCTTCTGCTGTTTCCCCATCCTCTTCCAATTGCTTTCTTCCCTCACCCCTGAGCCTTGCGATCCCCTGTCCAGACTTCCTCCTTTCTCCCAAATGTCTAAAGAATGTTTTGTCTCCTCTCTTGGCCTGTTTTGCTATTCTTTCCTTCTTGTTGGCCTTCAGCCTCCTTATTACTTTGCCTGCTAGCCTCCTCATTTCCCTATAAGCCTCCCTGTCCTCCACCTTTTGTCTTCTCTTGTATTCCCTGAAAGTTCCCCTCCTGCTCCCGACCACTTTCGCAACTTCCTAGTGAACCAGAGTGGTCTCCTGCATCTTGTACCCTTCCTAACATTCCTAATACACATATACATGGCCTCCCTCACCCAGTCTCTAATAGCTCGCCATAACTCTTCCACATAGTTCATCTTTTCTATACCTTCCATCTCCTTCCTCACTATCCTTCTCACCATGTCGAAATCTGCGCACCTGAAGTCCATCACCATTGTGTTTGTTCAGTGTGCCTCCCTCCCTCCCTCCCTGCTCTCATCTTGAACCTGATCTCTTGCCATCTAACTGCTATGCAAAAACATAATTTGAGATGTACATCCCAGGTTCTTTTCTGACCTCAGAATCAAGCACTATATATTTGTCAGATGTCTTCACTTCTGTAAGCGAAGACATTAAACACAGATGTTTGTCTGCCACCATAAAAACATCACATCTAGGACATTTGACTATTTTAGATGCATCATTTTCTTTATAAAAGGTAAAACATTCTTCACAGGTGACCATCCCTAAGGCTGCTTTTGCTATGTGTGTCTCCAGACATGTTAATGATCTACTGATTTTTTTTACTCTTTGAACATTTTACAATGCCAGTTTTCTGTTCAGTGAAGTTTGGATCAAGACACACACACTGCAAAAAATGGCACAGGAGTGATTATTTTGTGGCTAAATGGTATGTGATAATATTCACAAATGTATCCTGCCCCTGTGAATTTCTTCACATTTATGATCCACTAGTAATGATTGTCAGGCAATAATACAAACAGGGTTTTTGGAAAGCCCCCTGATCCTGTGCTGAATACCTTCCACTCTCCCTGGTTGTGGTATAACATTTTGATGGTGACTTCTAAGAATTGCTTAAATTGTGGCACATCAGTGAAACTGACAGGTGTTTGCACTGACAACCCTATGTTAGTGTGTAGCTTTTTAGCCTTCATAATCAACTGATCATCTGTGAATCTGTGGGGATTTAACAGCCCTATAATGCTACCTGCAAAGCGCATTGCATTATCTCTGTTGTTTAATCAGATAACACCTTTTTTCTCTACTATTTTATTGTACAAGACAGAACTCAGTGTACACCTACCCCTACACCACTACCCTCCTTATTACTGATTGTTGTAACATAAACTGTAAAGAACTATCAACGATCACTTCTGCATTGCTTTACAAGTTGTCAGGTATGTGGTCTAAGAATGTAGCGGTATTAAACGCTCCATGGTGCATTGTCTTTGAGAACAGTGGGTGATTTAAAGAGTCAGAATTAAAATGTAATTGAGCAAAATCATGGGCCCCAAACTGAGAGATAATGTGGTCTAAAAGTTGTTGAATGGCATCATGGATTGCATTAATAGCCCTGTGTAAATTATTTTGGCCTGTTACAATTTGCAAAGTGAAATCTCTCATGATGTTCAACAGCTCTAAATTTTGGAGCACATTTCATAATTCTGAATTCTTTCTAAAAACACAGGAGGAGGGCTCCAGGTTTTCTAACTGAATTTTGCTGACAATGGAGTTTGCCTCTTAAAAGGGGGCAGACCAAGTTGTCCTGATGGACCTCTCCCCCCTGGCAGTAAAATGGTATGGCTCAGAAAGGTGGGGGGGGTGCTCCAGGGACAATAGGCAGGTACAGGAAAGGGAGGAGCATAAGGAGGAACAGGATAGCCATAGGATGCAAGGAAAAATAAAAGGGGAAAGAAAGCCAGGGTACATAAGAGACTGCAAGGAGGTTTTCTGCCTCTTTCTACTGGAATAATTTTGTTGGCTTATCAACACAACCAGCACATCAGAATCAGCTATCAAGAACCAACTGAGGTAACAAGTGGAACATTATTTTACAAGGTAATTAAAAAAAGGAAATAACTTAAGGCAATGTATTTATTTATGAAGCAAGATCATGCAAGTGCAGGTTGTAGGACACAAGCAGGAGGCATGATTTGAGCAAGCTTAGTTTAAGACTAGAGATTTCAGGCCTGTGTGTTCCACGTGGTGTGAAAGAACCGCTATGGTTTAAAAGTGAGCTATCCTAGTATTGATTTTAGTTAAAGCATAAAGGAATGTGCATTTTGACTGCTGAGAAGCATTATGAAATGCTATGGTGAGAGTAGTGAGCTAGCCCACTAATTTTGAGCTGCAAAGCAAAAAGGATGAGTGTGCGACCATGGAGAGGCTTTATGAACCAAGGCTAAATGAGTTCAGAGTGTTTGTGCCATGGGGAGACTGTAGGAGAGATGCTGTATAAAGAGGAGGCCAGTCCTAAAGTGAGTTGACGGGTCACTCGTTTTGTTGAGAGCCACAATTGCGGCAGGCGCCTATATCTTTGTTTGGCAACATTTAGCTGTTTTAGCGGCTTAGATGAGGAGAGGAACACAGCTTTCTTGAAGCAGTAGAACATTGGTTTACAGCAATAGTTCTCAGACTTTGTCACAGTGAGCCTCCCCAAATCCATGGAAAAGATTTTGAGCCTTCCCCAAAAATTGAAATAATCTTGGGCCTCCCCAAAGAAAAATAACATACTGTACTTTGCGCAGTACACCATGAATAAACTGAAGCCCCTTTAAGTACTTGGCTCACATTCAGTTCTTTGTCTTATACTGATGTGGAACCTTTGAAAAAGAGCTCCTGTGATCAAAGGTGTTATCTGAATAACAAATGGAATAAACAAATATTATTATTCGGTTTATTGTAACCCCCCCAAAGGCCAACCTATGTACTCTGCTATTTTAATTATTGAACCATGGTTACCCCTTGTTGCAGTACCTTCATGGGTCCGACTGCTTTCTCTGTTTCCTCTCTATATGAAATAACCTTCCTACATACTTTGCCTCTTCCCCTCCTTCTCTGCTCCTAAGCAACTTCTCAGGGATTACTTTGCTCCTTCCTGCTATTGCTCTTGGTGCTTCTGTGCTCAACCCTTGTATTTGGGCTGGTCTGCCATCAGGCTACAAATTGATCAATTACCACCACTCATTATTAGTTTATTGTTCATATTTGTTTGCACTATTGTTCATTGTGTATTTCTTGATTGTTTAACAGTTACCCTTTGAAATGTATTCACTCCCTACCTATCCCTGGGTACACCTGAAATGAGCCATTCATTCACCTTCCCTTGTCACCTATTAGTAAATAAATACATTAAATTCACCTACTGTTGTCCTCTTTCAGTTTGCATCAACTCTTCACACAAAATATATAAAACTCAAAATTTAAATACAGTACTTTTTCAGACTTGCTTGAGCCTCCCTTGGAACAGGCTGGGGCCTCCCCAGGGAGGCTTGCCTCACCATTTGAGAACCCCTGGTTTACAGTCATCCTTCCACTCAGTGAAGGGAAGAGCGGCTCCTGAGTTGTGAAGTGGCTGGGGGCATGTGCGAGTAAAGTGCACGGAACCGACAATGTTTCTGGTTCAGAAACAAGCAATAATAATGGAAGTGTTTTGGCAACTGGGGAGGTGAGTTTGATTCAGGGATAGAGGAA
This sequence comes from Neoceratodus forsteri, assembly GCA_016271365.2. Classification (NCBI taxonomy): domain Eukaryota; kingdom Metazoa; phylum Chordata; order Ceratodontiformes; family Ceratodontidae; genus Neoceratodus; species Neoceratodus forsteri. The sequence goes on along the minus strand of CM057453.1, from coordinate 677,208,450 downwards.
GGCCCCAGGAAAGGGCCCAGGAAGGGTAGAGAGAAGCTGCCTGTGGATCAAGCGAGCAGTGGCATGTGACATCATACCTCGTGGTGGGGGGGCAATGGGAATCTCAGTGCCAGAGTGTTAGTGGTATAAGAAGGGCACTGCAGTGATAAACGGCATCTCACTGGGGGGTGGGGCTGCTATAAAATACCCGCAGGAGTCTTTCCTGTAAAAAAAATTTTGTTTTCTGCTAACGGAAGAGCTGGGGATGAGCGACTTAGCGCTTTAGGGGAATGCCATCATGGCGGACTGTTTGGAAATAGGCCCGATATACTGGGGGCATTGCAGGTGTGGTTTCTTGCTAAAAAAAGGCATTTTTGTGGTGCGGGTGGTGTCTGATGTTACACCGCACGGGAGGGTTTCTTCGCTGGCGTAGGAGCATCGTGAAGAGGACAGCACTTAATAGAGGGGCTCTTTTTTGGGCAAGATAAAAAGCATGCCCACGATTAAAAGCAGATATGTTTTTTTTTTTACAAACAGGCAAGGGCGGGGGGCCAGGTGTGAGGTGAGATTAATACAAACAGTGTTTTAGGTGGGTCACTGGTTTTCCTTGCCCTGAATTATGGCAAATTATGTGTGGTAAAGGTGATCTCTTGGGGGCAAAGTAAAGCATGCCCTCATTTAAAAACCAAAATGAGTGCTAGGGGCAGGCAAGGGCATCTAGCGGGAGATCATTACAATAGTTTCACTCGCTTTCCTGATTTACGGCGATTGATTTGGGAGCTACAAAGGGGGGTAATAGCCCAAGAGAGGCCCAGATTAGCTGCTTGAATAGACAAAGGGGAGGGGGGATAAAAAACAAGGAAGGAGTGTACAGAGCTACAACGTTTGTGCTATGAAAGTGCAGTGGTGAAATTCAAGGCAAAAAAAGGGGGGAATGACAAAGAAGGCTGGTATTCGGACAAGGAGTTCAGCCTCAGGGTACAGAGTGCACATGAACGCAGTTTTTTCAGGAGCAGAAAAGGGCAATACTTGGAAGCATGGGCATCTGAAGGAGGCCGTGTGTACACAGACTGTTTTAGAGATGATAACGACCGATTATTTGTTTCAGTTTCATTGCAGTAATTGTGGTAGCATGCCTGGAAAGAAGATGGCACCAAAGAACAGCAAGCCATCTAGAGCGGAGGCATACAAGGCGATAATGGAGTTGGCAGAAAAGGCCAACATGATGTGGCAATTAGTGGAAGGGGAGGAGCCAGGGAAGTCCAGGAAAAAATGAAAAGCGGAGAAGGGAAGAAGGGGCAATGGGAAAAGGCCAACAGGGAAGAGCTGGAGTCCAGCAAGGCTACATCAGCCTCTGCTGGAGGAGACCCCTCCCCGGGATACCAGCCCAGTACCACCCCCCTTGTAACCCTGAACTGATCATAATTCCTCCAGAGCCAGTAAGTTTACCCCCAGTGGAACCCAGGGTGGAATCCCAGTCCACAGCTGCCCTCGCGCCCCATCTGCAGATGGTCCAGCACAGGAAAAAGGGTAAATACAGCTCGCTGACAACAGGCCTCAAGGAACGGACAGTCCAACAGGTAGTGCATCAGGTTCTGTTGGTGAGATTATCAAGGAATATATTGGTCAAATTATTGTGACATTAGGAACAGGGGGGTTGGGGCAGATGGAGACGGCACTGGCAGAGATCAGGTCAGAAAATCTGCCCTGTGTTGGTGGCTAAATTTGCAAAGGTTACCTTCCTTTTCTCCTGTGACTTTATACTATTAACATTAATAGTAATAAAGAAAAACAACCTTGCCATATAGAGCAAGAAAAATTAAGCACATATAGGGACTCAATATGCTAACTCTATCACTTCCTTTTTTTTCTCTTCTTAGGCTTTGGCTTTTCCCCAACCCCTCCTTCCTGCACCCCTTCAGGTAGTGAAGATGTCACTGAAGAGATGTCATATTCCATCCCCTCATCTTCTGGCTCCTGCTCCCAAAGGACTGCATATGAATTAGTCAATGGGACTGGGCCTTACTCTGACTGAACATGTAGGGCTTCCCCCACGTGTCTCCCTGATTTAGAGCTGGTGATGCATTGGAAGGGGAGGTCTTGTGCTACCTCCAGTGGTGGCATAACATTACTATCTCTGATCCCTCAGGGCTTTGATGTGTCACTTGTTGCAGACAGTCCTGTATGGGTACTTCCTGTAGGAGAATCTCCCATGGAAAGGGAATGGGAGAGGAAGGTGGCTTATTCACCTTTTCAGTAACTAGTATCTCCCTAGTTCATCCTGTGCCATGACCTGTCCCTCTTGTACTTCTAGGGCCACTATGGGGACAGTCTGACCCTCAATTATGACCTCAGATCCTGGGACAGCTGCTTTGGGCCTAGCCTCTCTTTGTGGTCTAGGAGCTAGTGGGGTTGGACTTAGCATTAACAGTCTAATGCGCATCTGTTCCTTTTGAGCAGTAGCCGCATAGACATCCTGCTCCACTCTTACAGCTTGATCCAAGCTATTATGAGAGGCCCATGAACATGTTCAAAAGGTATGCCCATGTTCCTCAAATAAATTATATCTCATCGGCTGGAAACACTGATCCCTATGTGGCCCACTTCCCCACACAAACCACATTTTTGTTTTTCACACACATTACTTAAATGCCCCACCACTCCACATTTAAAACATGCTCTTGGCTGTCCTGGGTAGAAAATTACCCCTTTGTCCCAGCCCCCCAAAAAACAGTTTGGTAGATGTTTCATTTGGCCCTGCTCCATTTTTAACGTAACTTGGTATTTCCATCCACCTGTCCACAATTGCTCATTATCTAGGATTGGCTCCGGATAACCTTTTATAACACAATGTTGCTGCAACCAGTAGGTTATATCCGCAACATTGACCCCTTCATTTTGAAACATAATGGTTATTTTTTCTGTTAGGGGTTTCATTAAAAGTATAGCCAAAAAAGGCCTCCACAAGGAGGGTATGCTTCAACAACTGGTATTGCTTCCAGAACCTGTCCAGCCCTGCTGGATGTTTAAAGCTGATATCAAACTGGGAATCTCCTGATACATGTATCAAGGCATAAACCTCATAAGCATAGTACTTCATGCTGCCTTTCAATAATTCTCTGTCCACAAAGTACCTGTCAGGAACCTCAGACAATTCACCTCAGAATTTCAACTGGACAACATTCCACCTGGCTGCTGGCTCCTATGTATGTCAGACCTCATCAGGGAAGAGCTGCTCCTGAACTCTCTCATGCCACACACTACTTAGTTGATGTGGCACTACTTCTGGTTTCTCCAGTGCCTGAGAGGTCCCAGCCTCCCCTGGCTGCTGTACTAAGTGCTGGTCTTCACTTTCAGTAGGGGGAGAGGGTGAGGGGCCCATCTTCAATCAAAGGAGTATCTCCTTCCAGACCTCGGATCACATTAAGAACTTGATTCTGATCCCAAACATCTACCTTCTGTGTCTCATTAACAGGGGAAGTCTGTCCAGGTGTTATGAGGGATGTAGAAGGTTGCTCGGCCACAGAGGACCTATCAGGGCTTTGCATTATTAGTTTAGATAATGCTGCTCCTTCTTGTGATTTAGGGAGATTAGCATCCCACCCAAAACCTGTAAAGTTTCAGACCCAGCCTGCTCCCTCTAGAGCTGAGGTTACCCAGGCTGCTGGAGTTGCTGAGGGACTACCAATGGTTTCTGTAGTGGAATTATCTTCTCAGGAAGGAGAGTGATGTCCAGAATCAAAAAGCATAGCCCTCCTCTTCTTCTGCTTTTCATTCCCATCCTTCCCTGCTGCTTTCTGACCCCCTCCACCAGTTGTAACACCAATATTAAAGTGAACTTCTTTCACTGACAACCCCTCTCTGCCACTGCCATTATCCCCCACTGTACTGTTAGTGCTAATGTCAGGCATCACACCATTCTGTAACATTCCTTTTTCCAGCTGCTGATTAGATTGTACAACCTCCATGCTCCCATCTGAGACTGCCACCATAACATGATTTACCTGCATGCTCGGAGAGGTCGCACTGAATCCGGATGTATTGGCCACTCTGAAACATCTCGCTGCTGTAAAAGCTGATTTGTGAGATGTTCTCATAGGGAAAAAAGTTTATGTTCCTCTTCTTCTATTGATTTCCAAATCTCTACTACCAAAGCACTTGGTGGTACTACAGTAGGCCCCATCAGAGCCTCTTCCAGCCCTTCACTATACCAGACAGCATCCACAGTAGCAATCACCTCCTCTTGGTCTATCTATAAAAACAAACTTTTCTTCCACCGTAACATCCATGGTAAAAGCGCTGGTGTCTAATAAGGGGTAGGCCGTGGAGGAGACCTACTCCCCAGTCACCCAGATGTCCTGCTCCTGTGCTCTCTCACTCCTCTCTGATCACCAAAAACTCAGCCACAGTGCCCTCTAGTGAAAGAGCAGGGAAATGTCCCTGGTGCCCTGGCCAAATTTCCCCCCATTCACTAAAAATACCACCAACAGCTTAATCTGGTTCAAGGTCAGTTGGCATTCATCTGTTTCCCCCTTCCCCAGGTCATGCCTGAAAATAGGCAGAATTTATCTAGTGCACTTACCCGGTCAACAAAAACTAAATAAATAAAGTATACATTCATTAACTCATACTGTTAAATGTTGCTAGAGGCAACTCTGGATCTAAATTTTCATGCAGACCCTTTTGATTACACGAGCAGATTGCTTACAAACACTAGATAAACTAACCCCCTTTAACAAAATTCATTGAACTACAGAGTGATATAGATAGAACACAATCCAGGTTAGAATCCCACTCCCCCAAAAATAATAATATCATAAAATACGGGAAGGACTCATTCAGTTATAAGGGGGATCTTCAGAGGATCCTACAAGAATCATTGGTGTTTCAAGCAGGTATGAGCCAAAAGGGCAGGCAACATGGACTCACCTCTCAGAAGTAGACAGCCACCTTGCCTCACGGGAGGAGAATGTAATCTACCTAGAGATCACAGGCGCAGATCATGGAGTGATAAGGAGATGCCAAGAATAGAGCCGGTAGAAAAAGTATTAGGATTTACGGGCTCCTGGGAGTTGGGAGGTGGAGGAGAGACAGAGTTCCATTGGTGCACCGCAAGTATGCTCGAGGTTAGGCAGCCATCATGCTGGTGTCACTTTCCCCCATTCATGTGCGAGAGCCCTGAATTCTGCCAATGTATTGTGTTATTTTTTTCATTTGGGACAGCTCAGCACAAACCATAACACACAAGTACAAAAGCAATACAGGGATTTGGCATACTATCCTGTTTTTGACTCTACTTTCCTGTCACCACAAAAAGGGGCAGTAGCTCTGTGTTCTAAATGTCTGAAATGGATCTTTTAGTATAATTAAGCAATAGGGAATGGGGTATTTACCCACACTTTCTGTGTTGTGTCACAGGCCACACAAGGGTGACTTTATTCATTTAAAAGTCTTACCAGGAAAGAACTACTGAGATTGCAGCAGTTCATTACCAGATATCGGGTGGGGGTACATTGCAACTAATCATATGTAAATAAGTATGATCAATTTCACTAGTGGTGCTTCTGCACAGAAAATGCACAGTACAGTAAAGTGCAGAAGAACAATATGCAGTGTGCAATGATGCAATACTAAGGGGTGGGGAGAATGGCTGAAAACTGGGTGGGGGGTGTAGTAGTCTAAGGTGGAGGACAGCAGACAGAAGTGCAGAATTCAGTGTCTGGCATCCACAGGAGTGATTATTGAAATCATGGAGGTGAGATTACAAAGCATGAAGGGAGGCAGGACACAGTGGATCACAGTAGGGAGACAGCCCTAGAGTTTTGGGAAACAGAGGCAGATGGCAACTTGACCAGCAGATGATTTCATTGGTGGTAGAGCTAGAGCCAGAGAGTGAAAGCGGTAAGAGGCAGCTGGGGGGTGGGGGTTGAGGGAGGCAAGCCAGCATTTGTAGATAAAGGAGGCATGGTGAAGCAAGGTATCTGGCATCACGGGGGATGATGAGGGTAATCTTTATTGTACAGGGTCCTACCTCCTTGACTGCCAAGAGGTTGAGGTGAGGTGCTTTAGCAGTAGGGTGGCCACTGCAGCTATCCTGATGGCTGTGGTGGGGGGGACTTCTCCTTCCTTTGACTCTGAGGGGGGCTGACCTTGGTTCTTTCATGAGTAGGACAAAACATTGTAATAAAATGACAGTTTCATGCCCCCACCTGGGGTGGCAGTGCAACAGGGTACCAGTTGAACCCAACCCCCCCACAAAAAAAATGTGTTTATTTATTTTAAGCCTTTGATAACCGGGAAAGTGCACTGATCCTAGGGACCGTTTTCAGGCATGACCCGGGCCAACAAAATGGCACAACAAAATTTACATACAAGTACAATCACTGTACAAGCAGAGAGAATTGAATACAGCATAGTATAGAAATGAGTTAAGGGAAAATCATTCAATACATTTCAAATCCAACAGTGTTGCGAGAACAAGGAATACATTACAGATTTACACTAGGTAATCAGGGTAGGAAAAATGCGAGACAATGGGGGGAATAAACAATGCAAATACAAATGACCAGCTGAGACTGGAGGGGGGAAGATTCAGGAGAGAAGTTAGGAGACATTATTTCACTGAGAGGGTGGAGGATAAGTGGAATACTCTGCCTGAGGAGGTAGTAGCCTGTAGCACGGTAAACGATTTTAAGAGGGGATGGGACAAAGGGGAGATAATTATGAAAAGGGGAGGGGCGGGTGAGGCAGCTGCAAACTGAGGAGCTAGCTGCACAATCAAGCAGACTCGATAGATCATGAGGCCTGTATCTGCTGGCGTGTTTGTATGTGCTATAAAAGCAAAAGCATCCTTTCTCTGTGTATCCATTTGAAACTGCATTGATTCCTCAATATTGTGACCATGAAAAAAGACACGTCTTTCTTGATAGAAAGCTGCAGACTTCATTATTGCTTTTGTATGTGTGCAGTATAATACTTAGCTGTTTCAATTAAGCATAAATCCAGGCAACAGAAAGTTATACCTTCCTATCTATGCCCTTTTGCATTTAAATCAGTGAAACATGCAAAAACCTGCAGGAGGAAAAAGGTAAAGAATTAAAATTTTACTTTTAGCAATACATACATACTTTTCTTTTTTTTATTTCCATACGTACTTTTGGCTTTTTCCCTTTTAGTCCCACTCCCGCATGTCCCTGATGTGATGCAAGCATGTGGAAGTACGCGTACACATGCTTTGCATGATGCCCCCCACCCTACTGGTCACACTGTTGCCGCCTGCACCTATCACTGGATCTCCCTCCAGTGATGGTGGGACTACAGACGGGTGACCCCCCCCCCCTTCATGGGAGAGAAGAGCCTTCATTCAATCTTGCTCCCACCCTCCATGGCAGAACCCTGGCAACCCAAAGTTGTTTCCAAACCCGGGTCACCAGCACATTGTGAGGTAAGGCATCCAGCACCTCAGCCCTCAATGCCACTGGGCAGGCCCATACATACTTTTCTGAAGGTGCTTTTTCCTTTGTGTTATTGTTTTTGTTGACAAAGTGTATGTGAGGAGACAATAAAATGTTAATCTCTCTAATTACTAGGGTTCAACTCTGTTGCTGTAACATTTCTGCTGCCTTACTTTTTATTTATTTATTTATTTGAATATATCGGAATTACAATCCTTTGAGTCATAGACTCATTTCCAAAGGCTCTACATCATATAACGCAATACATGACACATAGCACTTTAATTCATAACATATAACACAGAAATATATGCAGTTTACAGAATGGTTCCACTATGATACCACAATACTTCTGTTAAAGATGAAACAATCACTTTTACAAACATGTCAGATTGCAGCATAGAATGACAGATGGAATGGATTTGATTTACAACATCACTTGATAAAGAAAATGACAGAGACTTATACAATCCCATTATGGCCCCCATCCCTCAGGTGTGACAGAAGCAGCAGCACTACAGCCCCCATCCTGCAGGTGTGATGGTGGCAGCAGCAGCCCTGTGACCCCATCCCACTGCAGGTGTGATGGCGACAGCAGCACTATGGACCCCATCTCTCAGGTGTGATGGCAACAGCAGCACCATGGCCCCTATCCTGCAGGTGTGATGGGGCAGCAGCAGCACTGTGGCCCCCATCTCTTAAGGGGGATGGGATCAGCAGTACTACAGCCATCATCCCTCTGGGGTGAAGGCAGCAGCAATACTACAGCCCTCATCCCTCAGGATGAACACAGCAGTGTTTGCCAACCATCAGCTGTAACTGCATCATTTTAGTCCCCAGCCCTTAGCACCAGTTGCCCACATTAATTTGTCAGAGCTCAGTTATGAATTAAGCAGAATCACCAGATGCCAAGGAGGATTTCCTTGGTGCAGTGCTATCTATCATTTGACTGCATGACAACTTCTTTGAGCAAAAAAAGTGACTCCCCCTAAAAATCCACAGATAAACAGTGGGACACCTGCTAATGGAGAGCCACACGTCACACAGAGTAAGATGACACCCATTGTCACTCACACTGTTCTGATTAGAGATGTGAGAAGCGGCTGAAATGCACTCTGAAAAATAATCTGCAGATTTTCACACCACTAAGCAGTCATCTCTACCGGCTCACCAACATGGCCAGCACCACACTAGTCTGGTCCCCAATAAAAACAGTCTGCTCCCTCATTCCTCATAGCCAACTCACCTTAACAGTGAGGTCCTGTGCACCACACACACACACACACACACACACACACACACATATGCACACACACACACACACACACACACACACTACATATATAAACATACTTCCCAAAGTGCAGTTCCCCATGTCTGGCACCCTCACCCCAAAATGCCATGGCCAGCTCCTTTGACATGCTTGCCCCCACCATCATGGTCAGCACATATGCCCAGTCCCTTCTACTGCCAAAATGGCAAGTTCTACACAAATACACCTGGCTTCTCTTACAGTAGCCACCATCCCCCACCAAGACACATACAGCCTGCTCCCCAAATCAACACACAGTCCACTTCACCCTCATTCCTCATTGCCAACTCGCCTAAACAGTCAGGTCCTGTGCACCATATCACACACACACACACACACACACACACACACACACACACAAACACACACACACACACACACACACATATACACATACATGTCCCCGCCATACCCTGTGCAGTACAGCACAAATATGTGTAGTCACCTAAGATCACACGGGCCCCCTGGACACACCAGCCATCTTGCAGTCTTTCAAACTGTTACACACACACACACACACACACACACACACACACACACACACACAAATATATATAAACATACTTCCCAAAGTGCAGCCAAGTAAGGCATGTTTTGGTGACATTTTGTAAGCCAAAAATAACCTTTAACCACCAGTTTAAGGCACCAACATGGTCAGGTCCCCATGTCTGGCACCCTCACCCCTCAATGCCATGGTCAGCTCCTGTGATGTGCCTTCCCCCAGCAACATGGTCAGCTCCCCACACATATGCCAGGTCCCTTCCACTGCCAACATGGCCAGTTCACCACACATACACCAGGCTTCTCCTACAATGGCCTCCATCCCACACCAGGACACACACAGCCTACTCCCCAAACCCACACACAGACCTCCCTGCCCTCCCCACATAAATACATACACACTCTTGCTCTCTCTCTGAAAGAATATGGCTAATGAGTTCCCATTCTCCAGTGAGTCCCCCTCCATCCAGGCATCCTGCTCCCCCAAAATGACCACAGCCATTGCAATAACATAAACAGCCCTTGAATCACAACACGGCCAGTCCCCCCCAGCCACCCCACACCCAAGTGAACACAGGACTGGCAACACTGCCAACCCTACCCCACACAAGTAAACACAGCTAACCCTGGAACCAACACTACCAGCACCCCTACCAATTCCAAGCAAACACTCTGATGGAGCCAGAACCTACATGGCCAGTCACCCCCCCCCCACCCAAGCAAACAGCCCTCCTCGTACCAACACTTCTGGCCCCCTTGCAATACCCAAATGAACACTGATGCCATTGGTACCAGCACAGCCAGTCTCCCATGCAAGAGAACACAGCCAGCCTTGGCACCAACACTGTGAGCCCCTACCCACCCAAGCAAACCCAGCCAGCTCACCTACCCACAGCCCCAATACAGGCTGCCCCTGAACTAGAAGGAAGCATATAATTATTATTTTTTTTTAATTCTTTGGTAACCAGGTAAGGCCTGCTAGACACAAGTGCCTGTTTTCTGGAGTGAGTTGGGAGCACTGGGGAGAGTTAGTGACTTGCTCAGTCACACAGTATGCAAGTGGAGGTTGTGGGAATCAAACCCAGGTCTGCTGGATGCACCAAGATCATTTATAGCTTGTTACTCTAACTTCTGGCTATACAGTGCCAGCCCACTATACAACTTATCCTCCCCTGTCTTATCCATATCACATATAGGCAGCTATTACCTTTCCTGGCTCTCTAATATTTAAAAAAAAAAATTACTCTTGTTCCCTTCAGATAGTGACAAGTTTAAATGTAGTAATGGAGATCAGCCAGGTAAATGCAGCCTTAATAGTAGTATGGAAACTTGACGGTGTTGAACTTGTCAGCAGTCAAACAACAGACACACTCGTATAACAGGCTTCTTGTTTCTCTTCTTTTTAGAAATAAACTGACTCAGACACTGACCAGCACAAGAGCCATTTCAAGATTGACTATAAATCTTTCAACTGTTTGAGACTGTGACAGAATATACATAAAACATACTTCTCCTTGCCGAAACTAATTAGCAGGGTTGCAAATAATGTTAGTTCAGTTTAACCCCTTCACATCTCACCTGAATTATATAGAAGTCAATGCAAATTAAATTCAAAAGTGTCTCTTTGTTAGGTGTGCAGGGTTAAATTAAAAAAAAAAAATGTCCACAACTGGAAAACCAGATGTCAGCCCTTAACAAGGTTCTTAAATGTGAACGTAAATTACTCCAGAGAGTCTATTTTTGGACGTTTTATACACTTTTCTGGATGTCAAATACGTTCCAAATGGACTTATCTGAAGCTCTGGCTCAAGATAATCATCTCCAGCATTTGTTCTGGGGTCTTCACTCCCGGTTTTAACCATTTGCAGCACAAGTTCTTTTATTGCACATATATCTCCCGTGAGGTATCATTGGTATGATATTTGAAAGTCCGAAACCATTGCCGGTATGTCTCTGGATTTATATCATGATGACACAATATTTTCTGGTGAACCACATCGTAATTGTCAACTTGATAACTGTTCATACAACTAACTGTATGTCAGGTGGGCCTTCTTAGTCAAGTGAGGCACCAGCCTGATGACCCATTGTCCCCTGGACCACCCACAAGCATATGTGACTCTTTTGAAGGTCAAAAGGAATGCTTCAATGTCATCACAGTCACTCAACTTAGTTAGTTTAATGTCCTTTGGGGAGTCCGTTGGAGCAGGATTACAGGATCCCAGTGCTTGGATGGCTTGCAATGTATCTGCCCACCTGGCCTTACTTCATTGGCGATCTCTCTCCTGTTGTCTGTCCATGTCTAGTTGCTTGGCACAAAACCATCACAGAAGTCCTTGCAGATCCTCTGGGGGTATGTCCTCTGGAAATTCTTCCTCCTTCTCTAGGAGCTCCATGACACCACCTCCTTCTGCTCCTTCCATCTTCATCTGGGTTGTCACCAGGGCAGTCTTGCATTTCACATCCTTGAGCCCCTCCAGAGGTACTTCACCATATTTCTCCACCATGGTTCAGGTGAAGACCCCTGTCTGCTTTTCGGTATCTTCTGGTTCCATCCAGTGTCCACCTTGGCATCGATGGATACCCTAGGAGGAGCACTTCTGGCTAAAGTACTCTCACCAAATCCCACTTTTGATACCACTATCAGAGATACATGGGAAATGGTGGACACAAGCACACATTCTATGCAGGTACTAGGCCAAAACAGCCAAGCAAATGTATTCAACAGCAAAAGTAAATACAACTTAAATGCAGTAAATGAAAAATAACAGTGGACTGGATACATCATAAAAAATACAAACAGCCAGTCAAACCCATATCACTCTAATAAGACAGTTAGAATGTCGGCAAGGTGGACAGCACCTTACTGCTCCACCACTTATATTGATCTGTCCATCAGTCAGAACCCTTTTTATAGGGAGAAAAGACCAGCTGACTGCTTACCCCCACCCCTTTATCTGATTACATTTATTTCATTTATTTCTTTTATTTCAATACATTTTTATCAGGTAACCTTATTATACCACTATACTCCTACCATAAATGCCCACATAGCCCCTAATCCCTCTTTAGTTTCATACTAAATGTTTACCTTGTTTGGCCTGAAGTAAGACCTGCAGATCGCTAATGGGTCTAACACAATAACTTCACCCAACTTCAACGGTTTTGCCTTAACAGCAATTGACAATGCGTGCATGCAGCCTTTTTCTCTTGGCAGCCCACTGCAGCTGCAGATTACTTATACAATTCCTAGCTGTGCATACCTAACATGTTCTCAGTACATGGGCCCCTTCTATTCAGCCTCTACCTTAATTCCCTACCTAAGGCATGCACCGGGAATATACTACTCTATGCAGATGATGCCATCCTCTACATTTACCACACTAGCCCTACCTCCCTAGAACTCTCCCTCCAGAATGCTTTCACTTTGGCTGAGTCATGGTTCACCAGGCACAAGCTCATACCGAACCAAAAAAAGTCCAAAGTCATGCTTTTTGCCCATCATCAAAACAGACTCAAACACTACCCTATCTGCGTCCACACCACCCTCTCACTTCCTCTTGAACAAGTCTATACCTTTAATTACCTTGGAGTTACCTTCAACCCTGCCCTAACCTTCCACGACCACATCCATCTCCTCTATAACTCCATCAACTCCCAGACTGGCCTCCTCTATTGCCATCGGAGCTGCCTCCCCTCTGAAGCCCTACAACTCGCCATCACATCCTCTGTACTGTCTATTATAGACTATGGCATTTTGATATATGGTGCTGCCAACAATACTGCCATCCAAAGAGTCAAGATTGCCCTGAACAAAGCCTGCCACCTAGCCCTAGGGTGCCCTAAATCTACCAGCACCTGCTCTCTCTACAGCCAAACTAACTGGCTTGACTTTGACAACAGATTACAATACCAAACCTGCCTCCTAGCAAAAAAGATTTCAATGGGACTAACTGCCCCCAGTCTCACCCTCTCCTACTACCAGCACCCACCACCAAGTCCACCCGTAACATGCTCAAACCAACCCTTCTTGTACAGCCACAAAATATCTCCCTTGACCAATGATCTTCTGCTACTGAGCCCCTACTTGGCTCAACTCCCTCCCCCCACACATAATCCTTGAACCTAAGACTGGCCAGTTTAAATCCCTGCTTTAGTCACACCTCCTCTCCTCCTTCTCCTGCAACTACCCCTAATCCTTCCCCTCCTGTAATCTGCCCTATCCCCCCAATAAAGAATCCTGTTGTGCCTAGTCCCTGCCTAATACCCCAATCCTGACAACCCCCATCTTGCTCCTTCCCACTTTGACAATGGACCCCATCCCACCTAATCTCAACTGCCTACTCCTATTAAGCCCCATGTCTCCCTGTATCTCAAAACTTAAGAACTATTCCATCGACTTTTATATTGTGTTGTAAATACCAAACTGTTCTCAATTGTATGTATACATATCTTGTATTCTTTTATCTCATGTTTTCCCTGTCCAATGATTTTTTTTGTATCCACTGTTATTTGTATGACTGTATGTTGTTTGATGATGTCTGTGACTCAAAGGATTGTAATTCTGATACCTTCAATAAATAAATAAATAAATATTTGAAATAGATCATATTCAATCAATTAGTATTAAATAAAATAAAAACTATTTTTCCTGCTTTTTTGGTTCTAGGAATTGTTTATAAATTTTCCACAATCTAAATATTATTTCTCCAAATAGTATTGTATCTTAGGCACAGTATCCCAGTTTAAAGACCCTGGGTTCCTTTTTAACCAAACTCTGGATTTCTCATTGCATGTTTACTCTCTGGTCACTAAATCCTACTAAAAACTATGGTGCTCTCTAGGATAATCAAATTCCTCTCTCAACAGATGAAGAAATAACTTGTTGAGCAAGGGATCCTGCCCATCCTTGATAATGGTGGCATCATTTTGCCACTGCCCCCCAAGACACAATTTCTCAAGCTAGACACCTTTTTTAACTCCTTGTGCCATTGAGTTTTTTGCTGTTGTCCTAGTATTCACCACTGTGTCTTTTTATAACCATCTACTGTCATGGTCTTTACTTCATTTCACTTGCTTTCAATATCTTGGCTTGTTTAGATTTAAAAATTGGATTGAGAATTGTCTGACGTACCTAAATATATTACTTATCCCTGCTGCAAATATTGACTACAAGCTGTGCACCTAGGGCAGTTCCTGGTTCCACATATAAAGATGTAAAAGAACTTGTAGTCAAAGTACTTTCCATTACAAGGCTTACTCACCTTTGTAATACTCCCCAAATGGAGTCTCCCCTCTACTAGCATCCTCTCTGCAAATGGATCTTCAGGTGACAGATTATATCTATCTGTCTCGGCACCTGGACCATTGCTGTTGTCTCTTATCACCTTTATATTATTAAGTGCATTATCTTCATGTGTTTTATCCTCATTTATATTTACTGCCTGGAATTTGTAGTATAATATATGTATGTCATAGACCCTCACATGTACCATGGTCTGTAATTTTGTATTAAATTGCATTATCCTGTTATTTCTCCTTGTTACCCTTCACTCAGGTCACAACTGTAAATGAGATTGCTGTGCATATCTGTATGCTTACCCGATAAAACCATTTCAAATATCTAAATATGAGTGTGTTAATTTGTATAATAAAATTATTGGCCAGGAAAGGCCCTTTGGGCTGAAACTCATTACCATGAGCAACCCAGGAGAGAATTTAGTACAGTGAGGTACGTGAGTTGTTCTGTATAGAAAAATAGAAGCACAGAAAGTTGCTGGTAGAAAAAGACCCCTAGAATTCTGTGGCTGCAGAATTTTATGCAAAACTTGCAACCTACTACAGAACATCAGCAGTGCCACAGAATTCACCATTTTTGGATATTCTTTATCAATATTTATTGTTTTTTTCCATAGCACCTGGTTCCCTACCCCTCCTTTTATATCTAAAACCTCTCTATGCTCAGCATGTGATCTCCCTGAATACATTTCGTGCTTCTTCGAATGGGCCAAGGGATCCTATGGCTTGAGACGCTTCTCCATACTTTGTTTCCAGATTCCTAGAATGAAAACAACCTATGGCTTAGCAGCAATCAATTTTTCACTCCCATCACTTTGGAATGCTATGCAAAGTTCATTAAAGCTTTCCTCACTTCCAAATATTTTCACATTCAAAGCTGTTTTAGATGTCTATGAACCCTTAGCCTCTGGTTCTGCCCTCAAAGTCTATGTTTCAGAATTGCACCCACCTCACACCCCTAGCAAGGGATATCCAGCACTTACTAGCCTATCTACCCTAATCTTGGTCTTCTCAGTCTATTCCCTACGACTAGTACACTTTCGCTCCCTTCTTTCACCTCTATTATTATCTTTCCCCTCTCCATACTTATTATCAATAAGGTACTAGCTTCTAATTAGTGGAGACAGCCTAGGATTGTCATCTCCTCTCATTTCTGTAAACTTGTCATGAGGTATAGTTGCATGTTAACTATGTTTGACCTGTATGTATAGGCCTATATTGACCTACACCGGCACAATGTTTTTGCATCTTTGGCTATCGCATCTGTAACTATGTATTGTATTGTTTTGTATTAATGCCCAGGACCACTTTGAAAATGAGCTTGCTCAATGATGTTTATGCCTGGTTATATAAAGTTGATTGATATGATGTTATCAATAACATCATATCGTACAGTACATTAGCTAATGACAGGGCTGCATTCTGCCACAGAAATGAACAGTTATTTATCTACCACTGCTTCCACTCCCTAAGGAAGTGACACAGTATATCAGGTACTATGATATTTGCTCAACCTGCACTACTGCCTACTACAATTTTTAGTCCTAAGTTATTACACTGGGGGCACCTTAAACAAATACCTGATGATAGCACAGACCTGTTAACTGAATACCTTACTTTGTAGACATGTATTTGTGCCTCTAAGAAATTGGGAAACTCTCTGAAATAAATAATTGGTAAAATTAATTAACCTGTCTTAAAAAAAAAAATATGCCCAGAAATGTGGAATAAAATGATATGTAGACCTGCTGAAAGAACAGACTTGTTAAATGAGAAATTGTGCTGTACACATTTTTGCCAGATTTACTATGAGCTGATAGACTTACCTAAAAGTTATGAAGAAATATTGTCTGCAGGGACAGCCACTTGGCCAGAGGGTAGCATTTTGTTTTCCCATGCCAGCCACTCATGTTTGGGGATGAGTTCAGGAAACTGGTTGGGCAGCATAGGGATAGGGGGCCCAGAGCTGTCACACCCCACCATTCCAAGCCTTGAAAGGTATTGAACAGTGTTCTGTCACATGGGTGACATCTTGTTATGGGCCATGGAGCCTTCCCTCACAAGGGGTTAACATGCATATTATGGCCTGACAGGGCGACGTAGTGCATCAAGAGAAATGGATTGGCATGGAAAATAGGTCCTGAAATACCTCCACTATTCTGCTCATTACATTTCCAAAGGGATCTGTACAAATGAGGATACAGTTTCACAATCACAAAAAGAAAATTGTTTTAACTACATCACAGATTGCATTGAAATACACATGTGGTACATAGTGGGGACTTCACTAGTGGCATAAACAGCATTAGTATAGATAAATCATTTATCACACAAGGTCCCCTTTGCACATTTCATTCATGCAATAGGATGGGTCCTTAAGTGGTTTTTGTAACTTATATTTTTAAATATTATTTCTAAAAGTCTGTAGGTTTATATTTTGAACTAGTGGCACTTGTGTTCTCCCTCATCCCTTTTGCATTGGCTATTGCCATGGAAATGGAGTCAGTTTGAAAAGCTGATGCTATGATATGGTAGTTCATTGGCGCCACAGAACTTGTGCAGAAATTACAAAACACTGTTGTGGAAGTTCTCCAGCAAATGGTAATTCTGCCACAGAACTTGGTCCCAAAGTGCCACAGCAAAATTGGGGCCTTGCTGATGGTCCATCAAGTCTGCCTGAGATCCCTACCTAGACATTACCACACTTGTTAGGATGCAAGTGACAGTTATGGAATTTTAGGATTGGATGTTATGGGATTCTCAGTCTTTACATTTACAGCTTTATGCCCTAACAATTAGGTTACACGATGTCTAAAACATATGTTTTGTTAAATGGACCTTTCAATTTTAATTAAAAAAAAAGAAAAATGAAAACACCCTTAATAAGGAAAAACAAATACACCAGCAGAATGTTGCACTTTAAAATTCTGAATCTGGTGGCACAAGACACATTTTAAGCAAATTAAATCCTAGAGCATTTATTTTAAAAACAACTGATCCAAACTGACTGCAAAACATTCCAAGATTTATATTAAAAAAGTAGCACATTAATATACCATAAGAACACCAACTAGTTGTCTTATGAATATAGTAACTCAATGAAAAGTCAGTACAAAAATTACAAGAAGTTTTTATATCTTTATTAGACCAACAACATGTATTACATAATTACAGTTTTTGTGATGCAGAATGAAATGCATAGTGTACATAGTTTATCACTCAAGGATGACATCTGAATGTTCTCTAGATTAGATGCAGTCCTGACATTTTAATAGAAATAGAAGTAACATTTGAGTTTACCTTACAGTTTGTAACTGTAACCAGTATATTGATTACCATGTATTAAGGCATTATGAATTGCATTTAGTGCATGGTTTTTAAAATTAATTATTAATAAAATGTTTACAGAAGATAAATATAAAGAAATCCTAAAATGTACAATTTATTTCATTATCATTTAATCACTGAAGTTTTCTAGTTAACATGGAGGAAAAATACAATTAAACAAACTTGATGTAACTTTAATTTGCTTACTTGAATACACTTAATTTCACACACGTACGCATAAACACACACACAAACACACACACACACCCCACATAATGATGCACAGTATGCACTCCTATCTGTAATATAGTGCATAGGGTGACCACAACAATCCTATTGAGTCTGCAGTTTCAAGGCTCCCATAATACTGTATTCATTCTTCACAGGCATGTTCAAGAAAGGTATTTGCCTTCTACTTTAATGTGGAAGCCCTAAAACTGATACATTGGTTAGTGATACCAGCCACCATTTGTGAATCCAGCTATGTAATGAAGTGGCACCCACTACCATGTTAATCCAGCAAACAGTTGCTGATTAACTATAAAATTAGCTTTAAAGTGGAGCAATTTACTTTTTTGGAAAAGTGCTACACCATTGAAAGAATTCTAGATCTGCCCCTCCTAACTACAGAAATTGCTTCAGAATTTTAGTTAATATAATTTATTTCCAATTCATTGATTCATATTATGTTTGTGATAACACTGAACTTATACAGAATTCTGAGAAAGGGTGGACTACCATTTAACTGCAAGTCTGCTAAAATGAGAAACTGTCTAGATTTGTCCCCCAACACGTACTATAATACTAAGCAGGACATGTAGTACTTGGGAGTCTTTACACATAGTAGCTCTGTCCCACAAAGTCAGTTATAAGAAAAAAAATAAGATACAGGGTAAAAGGAGGCTTTGAGCTGTTTACTAATTTTCTGGAGTAATCAGCATGTGACCCCTGAGGTTGCTGTCCAGTTACAGGCTATGATCCAGTGAATAAAGCTGTAGAAATATTGTACAAAACGTTGAACTTTTAAGCCCTCTTCAAATGAAAGTTGGTGTCAAACAATGGGTTATCATCCCTGTAGCCCCCAAATTTCTGAAGAAGACAGAGAGCAAATGTACATGTAACTTGTAGATGAAGTGGACCCCACAGAACACACAAATAATGCTGTAAGTTTAAGGCCATATAATAAATAGGTAAATGCAAAATACAGTTCAAATCAACATAGACTGCAGATAGTTGGAGAACATACCATATTTACTGGAATTCTACTTAAAAAAAAACTCATTCAGCTTGCTACAGATTCTTTTAATAGCTATTTTTTTAATTATATCAGCTAGGAGCAATATACATATAATACCATAAATCTTAAGTAATTCAATGAAGAAATACTTAGGGTTTATATTTCAGTCTCTTAACATAAAGTCTGTTTAAAGTGTATTACCAATATTTTAGAGAACTCCTAAGTGTTAGACATTCATTAGAAAACTTTAATTTCACTAACCTGATGATGGGTTCCCTCAATGAGCCCTGTAGAAAATAATGTTTGCATTGACTTTTTGAGGGTGCCTGGTTTGATGGCTGTCCTGGTAGCTGCCTCATGCATGCCAGCACCATGGCATTATCGGTGACATAATGCAGGGGAAGGAAGCCAGTTGGAGCCATTTGTAGAATTATGTGGAAGCTACTTTAGTCTCAGGCTCTCTCTATGTGCCACCCTCTCCCATGAGGACTTTAAAGCTTGGCCCCTTTGTGTTTGCAGTTGGTATATCCTGACCCCAATGTGCAATACTATTGCCACTGAGGGGCCAAACTTTGAAGATCCAGGGGAAAAGGTGGTCCATAGGGACTGGTGCCTACCAAAAGAGTCTGCCTCCACTTTTGTGGCTCACAAGTCTCACTGTGCCTATATGAGAGGCTAGAGATAGCAACACTTCCACTCTAGTCCTTGAATGGCTACTTTCACCTTCAGCAGTAGTAAATTGTAACAGGCTTTTAGTGCGTTGAAGACCTAAATTGCTCCCTGAGAACCTCTGTGTCTCTCAGGGCCCAAAACTTTGAAAATCCCTTGATGGCCTTGGGTAGTCAAATGACTTTTCACAGTCAATATATTGACTGTGCCCCTACCCCCAAAAGATTTGCCTCCCTCAAAAAATATTTATTTGAATTAAGCTGTTAACTTCTGATGACATACTGTATATGTCTTTCCATACCGTTTTTTCTAACATAAGCATCATTCCAGTTTGTCAAATTATATACCAACATTCTGTACATAATATTTTTGTACAGGCAATTTTAGAAAATATATGTGAAGTATAAATTAACACCGATCAGGAAACATCTGGCTTGGAAAAAAAAAACTTGTTGGTACTGTATCATGTTACACAATCCAATGAATACCATCACATCTCTTAATTCATTGACCAAACCTGGACCTGTTAAAGCCATGCCTTGACTAGACCATGCCAGTGCTTAGCTGACTGGTAGGGTTACAATCAGAACCACTTTATTGTCCCCAAAGCAGGTGGGATTCCTAGAAAATTCTACAGAACACATATACAAATCAAAATAAAATATATTGATTTTAAGGAAACAGCTACACATGCCCTCCCCAAAAGACAAAATGAGCAAAGACAGATATGTACATCAGATGTGTACTACATATTTGCTTTTAAGAAACATTCTGTTCATATCAATTTCATTTAACTTTAATATCATCTAGGTTTGTAACATAAGGCTAGCATATACTATCTAGGCACACCATGAGGAAACCTCGTATGGATATCCATTCATAAGTGTTGAATTGGAAACTGGATGGCCATATGGAAACAGGAGGACAATGCCTAACATGGTGAAGGATGACTAAAAAATGTAGGGCTGATAGGCTCCACCTAGAGAGGGTCTGGTGAGGGAAGGGGTGTGTCTGGCGTGACTGGGTTGCCCTATATTATCTGGCATGTGGAGATCCAAGGTTTATGGCTATGTATCATTACTGATCCTTTAAATAGTATCATATAAAGTAGCACTTATTCCACTGGTTATCTTAAAAACATCTGAATGTCAACAGCTGGTGGAATGCAGGCTCATAAAATTGAGCCCTTTGATTACATCCATTTTATTTATGCTTTACACAGCATAACTGAGATATTTACAGGTTATCCTATAGTATTTCAATACCTTTCACCCAGTGACAGGGCAAATCAATGTATTTGCTAATGTTCTTTTGCCCAACAGTTTACTTTTTGAAGAATTAAGTACTGAAGCACATAGTTTAGTAAATACATAGATACATAGACAGTGTCGGCAGATAAGGGCCTATGGCCCACCCAGTCTGTCCATTTACATTACATTTACAGTAATAACTATGTTGCTAGGTGTGCAATATGCTTCTTACAAGAACTTAAATACTATGAAAATTGCTTAACCTACTTTGTCTTTTGTAAATGCTATAATATGCCTATTTAGGGAAACACGTTTAAACATTTTTATTTCTGCAGGCAGTTTAAGAAGTACTCATGGGCAGGAGAACTTAATGAGGCAGCACACTCATGCCTGTATCAACTGCAATTTGAGGCCATGAACAGGTTAGTAATTTCAGCTCAGGGCACATTAATTTTTAGTGCTGTGTCTAGAAGCAGCAAGTTTCCAAACTCTAGTTTCACAAAGCAAGGACATCACTTCACACACTCCTCCCTCACTCATAAAGCAGTTCCACACCAGAGAAGGGGTAGTAAATTATGACTTGAGTGTGTGGACTGTCACAGTTGATGCCTGGAACTGTACTGGAAGTGCTGGGTTGCCTTTCAGGGGCTCATCCTCTAAAGCTGTGAAATAAGCCTTGGTAGCTAATGTAACACTGCCCTTTGCTAATAATGCTAGCAGAGGGCACAGTTTAAAAACAGGACCCCATGCCTCCAAAAGTTCACAAAATGTCATTCCTGCCCTGGCTTTGAAGGGTTCACCTCAGCTCCCATTCTAGCTTTGCTTGGCAGGTGGTCATGTTGCAGTTGTAGCTCCTAAGTATGGATTGCTGAAGTAGGTGGGAGAATATTGAGACTTTGAGGGGGAACATAATTGCATGAAAAGCATCTGAGTCTTCATACATGTGAAGTAGGAAGTCCTGCATATTTCTTTTCTGTCTGTTCATGCCTTCTCTTTTTGTACCTGTAAGGATTTAAACACAAATGAGGCTTCAGAGGAGTTCTAATACAAGAAGCAACAGGAATTTTAACTGCAAACAACAGTATAGAGGTAACGCAATAAGCTTAGGACAGTAATTAAAGCCCGGTTTTAAAATGCTGGATCTAGTCACTGTGTACTTTGTTAATAAATTGATAAGGAGATGAATCATCCTCTCTAGTACAAGACTGATGAATAAATAATTCATGAACAACTGGTTTATTGCTCCCCTATCAGGGACACTAATTGTCTTATTCTCAGAAAGAGGAATAACCTGTAACTGTCATTAACCCGAACAAGTTCTAATATTCAAAAGTGCTTGCAGTGCAAAATATAAGATCGATAGGTTAAATAATTTTGGAAGGGCAGGCAATCAGTGCACATGGGAACACAGATTATAAGATTCCAAATGTCCAAAGATTCCCTGTGTACAATGGGGAATTTTTCTGTTTCCTATTTACCAGTTAGTATGTGAGAATAACTGGAGCACACTGTTACAAAGCACTCAACTACAGAACCCTTGTAGTAGTCAACATCATAAAATTCAATTTCATGTACTTTTCATGACAGTGCACCCATTCTGTATAATTTCACATTTTTTCTAATTAGAATAGTGTTTAAAATGCACAATATTTGTTGAAATTGTGCATTTTAAAAATGCACAGTATGGGAAAAATTCACTTTATTTGTTTAAATTGTCAATTTTTAAAATCAAATTTTTAAAAATGTGCAATTTGGAAAAACTGTACCCTTTGGAAAAAAAGCATTGGTGAATTACACCAGATTTGGATGCTATTTCATTAAAATTATATGACTGCAAAAATGGCGCCTTCATGCTATTTTACTGACATAACAAAAATTTCACCCAGCACTTCAGTACACATTAGGCTTTATTTTCTGTCCAAACATTGGTGCTATGTAGTCACTGCAAACATCAAATGCCACCAAGAAGTTTGCAGCTCCATCAAGCTGTTCTTAACAGGGGGTACAACCCCTTCCTGTATGGTCTAGAAAGTGTTTGTCACTGTGTGGAAAAGGAAGAGACTGCTTTGTAAATTGCCTGCAAGCCCATTTACATACATGTTTATTTGTTTAATTTATTTGGGAAAATGTTTCACCAGGAAAGACAACATGAGCTGTAAACAGCTCATTTCCAGAAAGTGTCCTGGGTGGGGGAGGGTGGTACAAGAATTGGGAGAACAGGCAAACACATAACAATAACACACAATACAAGAACAATTACTAAAACAAAACTGTGTAGTACAATTACAGAGCAGAAATAACTCAGACCAAAAAGCCAGGGTAAACAAAACCATTTTCGGATATAGCGTATATTGCAACAACCCAAGAGAAGGTGATCCAGTAGGGTAAAGGTTAGAGGATGGATAACACATTTGAAGTGATAGAAGTACAGTAGTAGGCAGAGCACACAATTCGAAGTGCTATTGTATACCCAAGGGAGGGCAGTGATGAGACAAGTGGGGAAGTGGACAGGCAAGGGGGGGTGGAAGGTGGTGGTTGAGAGAGGGGGGGCAGCCAAGATGTAGCAGTTATTCAAATCCTGGTTACAGCCCCTTGTGACCCCACACCATCTGTAGAGCTATCACAGGTGGTAAGGGAGCTGAAGCACTGATACCCGAATATATGAGGGGGTGGAAGAGTCAGAATTCAGGAAACACCACATAAAGTTACAGAACTGTGGAGATCAGGGGCAAGAGAAGCGGGTGTAACACTGGAAAAGGCTGGGGGGGTGCCAGGACAGCAGGTCACTGGGCTAAAGACAATTGGAATGACATGCATCACAGAGGTAATGAGGAGTGGAGCGTATAGAGAAGGAGAAACATGTGGATGGGATGCCTGTTAGGAATTAGGCATATGTGACTGGCACTGTGCTGTGATTTACTATCACTATCAAAATGTTAATGTGTACAACCCCCATTTGCACACTGTAGCATCAGGAGTGCTATCTTTTCTTGTATTGTAACTGAGAACAGACTCCAAACACCTGTGCCATGATATCCTTATTGGCCATGCGCCTGTCAACTGGGCAGCGTGGCAAGGAGCTAGCATCTTTCAGCTTCATCAGCTATGCACTACTGACCTTAAAGTACCACCTTGCTCTTGTTTGAGGCTCTTTGGGATAAATTTCACCTTTCCCCATGAGATTACTGGCAGTAGCTTCAACTCTGCTCTGCCCTCCTCCCTCTGATTAAGGCCCCCTCCCCTTCCACTCCCTGAAGTACCTGTTTCTCAATGGCTTTCTCTTCCCAGAGGCAAAGCCAGCAAATTTTACACTCTCTTCTGGGTCTCTGGTCCAGATCCCACTTCTGGGTCTCTGGTCCAGATCCCACTTCTCATAAAGACAAGTGGGCTGCAGAGCAGAACATTTCCATCTCTCAGCAGGTGTGGGACGCTTGTTGGTTCCATGCCCACATGGCCTGCTGTGATCTCCGGGCTCAACTGATCCAGCTAAAAATTCTTCATCGATGGTACAGGATGCCCCAACAGCTGAACTCCCCTGGTATTTTTGCTCATGATAGGTGCTCTCACTGCAACCTCAGGAAGGCTCCCTTTCCCACCTCCTGTGGTTCTGTCCCCTTATACGTCCATTCTGGGATAAGATCCTCCAGTTTTGCAAGACCATTCTTCCTAGTTATGCCTGTCTTGATGCCCCCCTTCATTCTACTGGGCATTGTTCCCCTTAATATACCTCCTTCTGATCCCCACTTACAATGGGTCCTTGCTGAAGTCCTCATTTCCAAAAGGCTTCTCCTGCATAGATGGCACTCCCTTGATGTCCCCTCCTTTAAAAAGTGGCTCCTAGCTTTAGGTCAGCTTGCATCATAGGAGCATTGGTGGCCTGTCTCACTTAGCTCTTTCACAAATGTCAACTTATGAGGCTGTTTGGGCCCCCTACTTTGCATACTTGGAATCCCACTCCCTCCATCCCCCCATAATATTTTTCCTATCCTTCTTCCTATATTTCCATCAGTCAGCTTTTTATCCCCCCCAAGTTGTCCCTCCTTTGGCTTCCTCATGTCTCCCCAGTCATTTGTTCTTCTTCCTTATTTCACGCTGCCATGTGCCTGTTTCCAGACCTCCCTTTGTTTTTTTCTGTCCCCCTTAATTTTTGTGTACGGTTAGCCTGCTCACCTTCCTCCTTGATTTGACCAGCTTTTTTTGGGTGTTGTTATGGTTACTGTCTCTTTGCAGTTCACATGTTTAGTTTCTCTAGGTTGTTCATTTCCTTGCATATATATAGTGTTTATCAGTGTGTCCCTTGCTCCTTAATTCTCCTGTATTTGTACATTTTTGTTGTTTAATCTGTTTATTCCAATAAAAAGCTTAATGTTAAAACACCTGTGCCTTTGAACCAGGTTTCTGGATAGTGCAACATGGTAGTGGTGGGACTTGGTGATAGAGTTCTCTCAACCCAATTTTACTCCACTGCCCATTGCAACTAAAATAGGACCCATGATCTTGGGCATGTTTTGGACTAAATTCTAACATGCATCATGTCTGTATCTTCTTATGAGTACCAGATGTACCTTAGCTTCTTTGCAGTTACTAAATGTTTTTTTTTTACCAAACATTATTTGTTGGTGGCAGACCACACGCTTATAGTGTGAACATTTACATATTGAAATCCTGAGGGGATATGTATACTGCTTGTTAAAAAATGTCATAAAATGTGGCTATATGGCTAAGATCCCCATCCCCAATATGGATAACCCATTCCCCAGTGCATTTGCTCTGGGGATCTTTTGTAGTTCTCTTTTTTCTCTACTTTGGTCTGCCCATGACCCAAACAAATTAAATCCCCAATAGGCTGGCTCCCACTCCCTGAGCAGAGATACAGATATGGCACACTGAGGAGTCCAAATGAGGGTGAAACACATGTCTGTGTCTGCAGTTCTCAGCCTTTGCTGATTTTATTGTGAGGCCTTCTGGCACCATGCAATGTTGCCTAACACTGAGCCAGTCCAAATTAATTCATGTGCATTTGCATATGCTCCCCATGATGCTTTGCATTACTGTGGTATGTGCAATTTGTGTTTTCTTTAAAATTTGGCTGTATATCTAATATCCTCGGGGATAACCCAAGCCACAGTGCATTTTCTCCGGGGTTCTTATGTATACTATAGATTGGTTACAAGAGATGGGAAGTTTAGATGACTTAACTCACAAGTGATATTTTTTCATACCTGGCATAGAATCACAACATATTTTGTCACTATTACTACAGTTACCCGGGGGACAGAAGATGAATGTGATAGGCTATGGTCTTTTTGTTATGTTTCTATTTTCCTTTAATTATTAAATATAAGCAACCGATGTGTTCAACATAAAGACCAGTTTCAAATGGATTTTTACATGACATAACAAAATACAGTACATGAAAAATTACATTGAAAGTATAGTATTCCATGTTTGTGTACTAAACAGCATGAAAAGTGACGATCAGTCTTTTCTATGTGCTTAGCCACAGTACTGGTAGCTTCCATTGCATTCTTATGGCACTATTACTAAGTCTGACATTATATGAGATTTGTATTAGAGTTAAGTCTGACCTATGATACAAGGTCAGTACTGCTGTAATTTCTATATTTTTTAGGTTAGACTACACCTACCCCCCTTCCCATAATCCAGACAGCATCAGCTACCCAACCCCACAGCATATTGGGACAGGATGCAAAGGACTAGAACTTAAAGTAATCTGTTGGCTAGGAAGGACTAAAACCATTTATAGATTGTCCCAGTGAGTTCTCCATACCGTGGCATATTACCCATCAAAAGCTTATGATCCACTGTGTCTACTGCTGATGAGAGATGCAACAGAATCATTACATAGCATCCCCCTTTATCTCTCTCCAGAAGGTCAATAAGCACTATAACAATCACAGTTTCTGTGCTATGCTGGGGCCTAAAACCAGAGTGGAATGCTTCATAGATATTGTACCTATCGAGATGCACCCTGAGGTTCACCATCACTACCTTCTCAGTTACTTTCCCTAGAACCACTAGGATTGTGACAGGTTGGTGGCTTGCCAAACTGTCTGTGTTCAAAGTTGGTTTCTTGAGGAAAGATCTTATTAATGATCTTTTCAGGGCATCAGGAAGACAACCCTTCACATGGTGACACTTGACAATCCTGGTAAGAATCTGATAATGATCTCCCAACAGTTCGCCAACTGGTAGGTGGTACCAGAGTCTAAAACACAGTAAGTCAGGTGCAGCCCAGAGATCTCCTCAAGTGTTTCTTCATCCAACACTAGAAGAAACTTGATTTAAGCCCACAGAGGGCCCTGAGACATATCTGACTGAACTTGCTGAGATCCTAGCCCCAACAGACAACACTCTGTCCAAGAAAAAACATCCAAAATCCTCACACTTATTTATAGAAATTGCACCCCCACACTGCAGACAGGGTGGATATGGCAAGCTGTCTACAGTGTGAAAGGGATGGGCCATATTGTTCTTAATTTAAGCAATCACCTGTGATAGGAACACTGACTTTTCAGGGTGACTGCCCTCTCATACTTCTGATAATGGACCTTCAGAGCCAGCCTGTCATCCATACTGTGGGATTTCATCCAGGAATTCTCCAACCTCGACCCAGTTGCCTTCAACTAATGCAGCTCCTCATTATACCATAGTGAGCTATGTCATGAGGTCAGTGGGCAAACCCAGACCTGTGCAAGGATGTCTAGAACCTCTGTAATGGCCAAATTATAACCATTCAGGGCTGAGTCCATGCATGATTGCATGCTGCTTCCCTGCTTTAGATGTCCAGCTTTGCCAGAGGTAGAGATATTGTGAAGTTTTACTTAAAAGGTGAAATTGTTTCTAAGTTAGGGACTTCATTTTGAAAAATAGAGGCAAAGTTCCCCACTTCACCACCAACTTCACTCAGTGGAGTTTAAAAAGTATGCTTTCTTAAAGCATTTCCCATATACCCCCTAGGATATTACATACCCCCCAGCCTGCCATTTACAAACCTTTTCCCTACTACTCACCCTGTGGCAGTGATATTCCATTCAGCCCCCCTGACTCAGTGAAGTTAGTGCTAAATGCTATATAATGTGATTCTAGCCTCCATTCAAATCATCATATTGTTGAGTACCTAGAGGCCAGTGGTGTACAGGACTCAAGGCAGCATGGATTCACAGCAGGAAGGTACTCTCAGACAAATCTAATTGATTTCTTTGACTGGGTGACCAAAGTAGTAGACCAATGAGGGGCTGTGGACATGGCCTACCTAGACTTTAGCAAGGCATTTGACACAGTCCCACACAAAAGATTAATAAACAAATTAGCCAGCCTGGGAGTGGGTCACAGGGTGGTAGCCTGGGTAAAACACTGGCTGGACAACAGGACACAGTGGGTAATAGTAAATGGAGTCCACAGTGAAGAAAGGAGGGTTACTAGTGGGGTACCGCAGGGTTCAGTACTGGGGCCGGTCCTTTTTAATGTCTTTAAAGTGACATTGCAGAGGAACTGGAAGGGAAAACATGTCTCTTTGCAGATGACATAAAGATCTGCAACAGGGTTGATATGCAAAGTGGAGTGGAAAAGATGAAAAGGGACTTGGCAAGGTTGGAGAAATGGTCAAATGTATGGCAGCTTAGATTCAACGCAAATAAATGCAAAGTAATGCACCTGAGAATCAAAAACCCAGAGGAAGAGTACACAATGGGTGGTGAGATACTGTCAACACAAAAATGGAAAGGGACCTGGAGGTAGTCATATCAGATGACCTAAATGTGGGCCAGCAATGTGAGAAGGCAGTAAGGAGGGCTGGGGGAATACTGGGATGCATAGGGAGAGGCATCACCAGTAGAAAACAGGAAGTTGTTGGCCCTCTGTACAGACAGTTGGTAAGACCACATCTGGAGTACAAAGACATTGACAGGGTGGAGGCTGTCCAGAGGAGGGCAACCAAAATGGTGCAGGGTCTGCACCAGAAGACATACGAAGAAAGACTAAAGGAGCTTAAGATATATAGCCTCGAGGAAAGGAGGAAGGGGGGGACATGATAGAAACTTCCAAATACCTCAAGGGACTCAACAAAGTAAAAGACAGTAGCATCTTTCAGAAAAAGAGATGTGCAAGAACAAGGGGGTGCCATTTGAAGGTAGAGGGAGGACGGCTCAGAGGTAATGTGAGGAAGTATTTCTTCACAGATAGGGTTGTAGATGCATGGAACAGCCTTCCTGAGGAGCTTGTAGAGTCAAAAACATTGAAGGAATTCACGAAAGCATGGGACAGATATAAGGCAATTCTAGTGAGGGGTAGGAGGAAGTAGGCTGTTGGTTAACTAGGATCTGCAGCTTATCCATCAGGTAGGGAAATGGGCAGACTAGGAGGGCCAAGCGGTCCTTATCTGCCATCAAATTCTATGTTTCTATCATATGCAAAACTCCCTTCCCCCACCCACATGACAAATCTCTCACCTCCACCTCATCCCACCAGACTGTATTCTTTAATATGTGAAAATCCCCCCCAACCCCTTTTGAGGCCCCACCTACTTTTACCCCACACACCCCAAAAGTGAGTTGTACCTGTAAAAAAAAAAATCCTACATTGCAATGAGATCTCCTTCTCTTTCTGTGGTAATTATTTGAATGAATGAATGAATACATCAGTGGTAATAATAGCACACTTCATCACCAGTCCCACAAGCAAGACACCCCCAACTCACTTGGCACCCAACACACCTCACCCCATCTGGCACATGACCCAAAGTGGCACAAACACACTGGCAGCTCCAGACAGCAGCTTGTACAGTCCTGCCTCTCATCACCATGGCCAGCCACCATCTGAATGAATGGGAGCAAGCACTTATACTGTAGTAAAGTCATTTGATAGGAATCAGAAAGCTCCGTTATTTACTTATAAAACTGTTTAACCAACAAAAATATCATACCATCGGTGAATGAAGTAGATTGTGACTGAGACAGCTACTACAAACAGAAGTGTCATAGCAACAGTCAGCGCCACATATTCTTCACTCATGGGCTGCATGACAAGTTCAGTATGCATACATCGGTTCCCAGTGTAGCCTTTCTCACACCTAGAGAAAATGAACATATTGTCATATATACAGTAAATGGGAGATATGTAGAAATATGGAAACTGTTTACAGAGACTGGTTTAAGCAGCAGTATTTGTTAGGGAACAAAAAATCCATCATATTTTATTAACAGTAATGTATTTCTAGAATTCCCATATTTACCATCAGCATATTTTAAATCCACTTAGCCCTCTGACATTTTTAAAGCAGCTTTTGCTGCTAGTTTTGTAATTCATGACTCAAGTTAACAAACAGAACCACCCCTAGCCATTTTTAAAATCTGTTCCACTGAGCTGGCCTGGTGGCACTGGTGGAGCATTTTGCAGTCCCATATAGGTGACCCACCTACCCACCTTGGGTCAGTGGAGGTGTGGAGGGGGCAGCATCTGCATGCACCTAAGATAGAATGAGAGAAACATAGTCTACTGCTTGAATGCCTACTGTGGGGAGACTGGGACCTTGGCATTATGCTAACAGTGTGATGTTGGCCTCTTTCCCACAAGCCAGTGTGCAGTACAGCAACATACTTAAGTATTGGGAGTAAGAAAAACTTGCAAAACAAATCATGCCTCTGTCACTGTCCTGGTGCCTGTCCACACCTATCCCTCAGCATCAGCTCCAGACTCATTTCCTAGACTAATTCTTCATGACCTGGGCTCTGTCACACGGGGTAGACTCAAATGCTTTTGTTAGTGGCCAAGGGTCTGACATGGCAAGTTGTAAATGGCCCAGTAATTGACAGGCATAGCATGGCCAGGAGTGGCTCAATGAAGCCAGTGTCTAAACAAGGTAGAACACAGAAGAAAATGTTAATTTTAAAAAAGAAACCTTCAAACCCTGCCACAATTTAGGAAAAAATACAATGATGAAAAAATTAAGTTACTGATGTGCTTCTAGAAGTACATTATTATTAAAACACTGATTAAATATTTTACAAACTAGCAAATACTGATGCTTTAAGTAATAGAAAGCAAGCTTTGGTGGGTCGTGCCTGAAAATAGTCATTCATATGGCTAGTGTACTTCACCCGGTTAACAAAAACAAAATAAATAAATAAATAAGCTGATAACTGTGATAGAAAATATGTTGCAAAACAACCATTCAGGAAAGCAAAACATTAACACATTGGTTGCACACAATCAAGGCAAAGAAAGTTAACAAGTTTTGAAGATCAGAATTAAAATGAAGATAATTTATAAATATTGTGTAATGTTATCACAGCCATTGCCTTGATTAGTAGTCTGCCAGCAGCACATGGGTTGAAAGAGATATGGTTAAGCAAAATACCAGAAAGCTGTTGAATAACTGTTAGTCTGCAAATACAAAGCTACAACATGTAAAAATAGTAATTAGTCACTTTATATCACTATTTGTAGAACGTATTTGCCTAGGATAGCCCAACTGGGTGCAACACCACATATTCAGAGGAGTCCTGACTCAACTCATTTTACAGCTGGGTGGACTGAAGTTCAGGAAAAGAATGATTGCTTACCATAACAGTAGATCTTAGGGAGATTCTCCTCCATTGGGCCACACCTTTGGAACTGCTAGCCATCGCATCTGGACCACTTGGAAACTTTTACTAGCCAGGGTCCACCCACAATGATGTGCAACGTCAGTACATATAATAGCAGCCCTGTTGCTCCACAGATTCCCCCCAGAGATGAGCTCAGAGGGCATCTTGCCGTGATTAACCAGGAGACCAGACCAGTGACAGGCACACAAGGAGAGGCATGGGACTGGAAAATAGTACACATGAAGCATTTATGGACACCTCCAAACAAGGCAGTGGACACACCTGTCACCAAATAACTCAAATATGGGAAAGGGGGGTGGGTGTGCTGTGACCCAATGGAAGACAGTCTCTTAAACATCTACTTTTACAGTAAGTAACTGTTCTGTCTTCATCAAGGCTATCTCCACTATTGGGTCACATCTTTGGAATGATTCCCAAACAGTACAAAACACCCAGGGAGGATGGAAAAGTCTAAAATGGCATCAGGACAGAAGGCCCTTAAGTACTGTAAGACCAATGCCAGCATGTCCACAAAAGATAATGTGTAGACTATAGTGCTTAGTGAAAGTATGCGTAGTGCTCCATGTGCCAATAGCATTAATGTCAGCTGCATAAACATTCTGAAAGCAAGCATCAGAATTGTCCATACCATGTGTAGAGTGGCCACAAACAATACCAGAAAGTTTCTTGCTGTAGTTCCCATAATAAAAAGTAATACAGTTTGCCAGCCATTTGGGCAGGCACTGTTTAGTCACAGGGGTGCCATCTTTCCCAGGTAGAGATGGTCGAAATCCTCAAATTTCATTCCGTGAAATATTTCATGAAATTCACGCATTTTGCAAAATATTTCATGGGTGTGAAATGCGAAATTCCACCGTTTGTGGGCGAAATTCCACATTTCACTGGTGAAATTACAAATTTCACAGGCGACATTCCACATTTTGCACCCGTGAAATATTTCATGGATTGCGCAAATTTTCGCAAAATATTTTGTGCAATGAAATTTGCGATTTCTATGGAATTTCACCAGCAAAATTTAATTTCGCTGCATCTCTATTCCCAGGGATGAACAAAACAAAAACCTGAGTGGACTTTCTATAGTCCTCAGTACAATCAATATAAAAATGTAGTGTTCTGTGTACCTCATCAAGTGTATGGAGCAATGCCTCATACTTGTTACTGTAGTATGCTCTTGATAATACACAGGAAGGTGACTGGTCTGATTCAGTGTAAATCAGAGACCACCTTTAGTCAAAAAGAGGACTGACCTGTGAATGACACACGTCCTTGTAAAAAATCAAATAAAGAGGATCATGCATCAGATCCTGAAGCTCGGAAATTTTACAATCAGAAGTCATGGTGACCAAGACAGTGTTTTCCATGAAAGGAAACACATCTCACAGGTTGCAGCAGGCTCAAATGGAGCCAAAGTCAATTTCTCAAGAATTAATTCATGGTCCCATGGTGGAAATAGTTTACAATCAGGGGATGCACATGCCGAATTACCTTTAAAAACATACCAGACACCTCAGGTTGTGCCCCAATAACCCCATCAATAGGGGCATGGAAACCTAAACTGGCAGCCAAATGCACATTACTGGATAAATACTGGAGACTGGAATCAGATAATGACAGAGGGTAGTCCAGTACAGTATTCACATTCACACAATGCTTAAGTGGGTCCACTAAATGGGAAGCACACCATATGGAGAAGTGTTTCCACTTCAAAGAGTAGGTGTGTCTTGTTGAAGGCTTTCTATCCACAAGCAAGACATCAACTCTCTAGGGTGAAACCCAAAATGTGAATTAGCTATGACTCAGGGGTCAACCTTTACCTTTTTTTGCACTAGCCAGCAGGGCAAGTTGATTAAAAATTGCTCTAGCCTGCAGATGGTTGCACTAGCCCTTAATTATAATGGTAAATTTTGATCACTTATACAGGAAACAATGAAAGCAAAGCCAAGAAATACTCTGATTATTGCACATTTATCCTGCTCCCACATTGCTTCCAGCTCCCCAGCAGAAAAAAGCCTGCAATGCCATTACAGTGAGCTCCCCCCCATTGTTTTGTACCATAGCCTCCTCTCTTCCTCTTTCTGCCTCCTGCCCCACACCTAACAGAGAGAGGCTATCACAACAGCAAATGTTCAATCAAGCAGTCCTAGCTCTGCACACACAGTAGCTGGCATCATCATGCACCTCACCACACTGTCACCTCCACCCACAGGGCAATGAACAGAGTCAGGCAGAGAAAGACACTCTCAGCCCTCACCCTATAGTCAACTGGAGACATGCACTTTTGAAAGTTTTTGTACAGTCTCCAGTGAGCCAGGAACACATCTAAGATTTCTTTGGGGTGGGGCTAGACAAACCTAAGGGGCTTGGGAAATAGAAAACTGACATTTTTATTTGTAAAAGCATTGATTTTAATATACTCTACCCCAACAATAACATATTTTTCTTTAACATTGTCCTTTCATCAGCCCAGAGGGGAAACAGTACACAGGCATAATACTATACTATTTCTAATTCTGTATAGGATGATCTATGCACCCCAGGAATGCCTATTACAAGATTTCAAATTATGTAGGAATGCCTATTTCAAGATGTCAAATTATGTATTTTATCAAGGTTTATTTTTGTACCATATGTGATCCAAAGCTTTGTTTTTAGGCTGAAAGGACATGCTGAGTGGGATAAGGGTGGAACTGTATGGATGATGATGGCTGGCATGGTCCCCCAGCACTTGCCAGTAATGGCAGCTATGGATCTATGGATGGTCACTTCAGAGTCTGGTCTGCAGTGGTGTCAAGGGAAAGAACAGAGTTAAGAGATTTGGAGGGAAGTTATGGTGAGGCTAGGATAAAACCCACCACCTGCAGGGCCGATCCTGTACCTCTTTGCATTTTGTCACTGAAATGTTGGATTTAAACACTCAAAATTTAATGAAAAGAGGGACACTGGTCTTAATAATATTGGACAAATTGTTAGACATAGACACATTCAGAAAACTGGAACCTAGTGACTTAACAGCACTCTACCCTTGCTCACACCCTGAACACTAGCTGAAAGTCTTAACAGTGGAGTGATAATGACTCACATTGAGTCTTTTGCGGGCTCCCTCTCTTGAACTGCCAGATAATTGCAGTTGTTAATGAGCTGCTAATCACACCTGGCCATCTGGAACATTGAGAGAACATTAAGCATGAAGACTAGAGAATGCTAAAGTAGAGACATTTTTAACTTCACTAACAGCCATGAAAATCTGCACTAGTCAAGATGGGCTAGTAGAGAGTTAGCTACACTAGCCCTGGTCAATTTGCACTAGTGTTTGGGTTAGTAAAACAATGTTAAGATCTACCCCTGCTATGACTTAAGGAGCCAAGCAAGCAGGTACAGAGACCACAGGTCTGGATGGTTCAGAGTCCCCTGAATCTGGGACAGCAGACTGTGATGGAGGCAAAGCAGAACAGGAGGCTCCATGATCTGATGCTACAGAACTGGAAACTAAATCTGGTGAGGCCAGGGGACAGCCATCAGTATTAAGGTGGCATACTTCACCACAGCTTGAGCAGAACCCTGTGTATGAGAGGAATCAGAGAAAAAGCATAATATAACCTCCCTTTCCAGACAGGGACAACGTGTCTTCACAAAAAACTCCAGGATCTGGAGCAAGACAGCAGAAACTCAGTAGTTTTCCATTGTGGAGGGATGCAATAACATCCAACTCCCATTCAAGCACCAGGGACTGAGACCTGTTTAACCTGTCTGCCATTATGTTCCAGACACCTGGATGAAACACCGTAGACAGCTGAATGCTGTGAGATATGGAGCAGTACTGTATGCTGATTGCCTCCATGTACAGGGGATAAGAATGAGTGTTTATGTTGTGCATGACACTGATTTTGTTTGTATGAATCATCAAGGGACCCTCACCCGGGCTGAGATGCACTTGAAAAGCATGGAGACCAAGCAGAACAGCTCTCATCTCCAGAATATTGATGTGGAGATCACACTCCATATTGGTCCAGGACCCTTGGATCTGAAAGGGCCCAAGATGGGCACCCCAGCCAGACCCCGGGGTTTCTATTGTGAGGATTTGCATGATAGTCGAGGAAAAGAAAGGAATGCCCAGTAACAGTTTCTGGTTGCCCATCCACCGTACTAGAGTACAATGAAGAGTGGACATGACGAGGACCATTTGTTCCATCTCATCCATCAGCTGATCCCCTTGTACCCAAAGACTCTAATATGGTATGCGCATATAAAGTTGTGCAAAGAGAACCATAATGATGGCCACAACCTTCAGCCCCAGTACATGCAACATCATCCAAACTGATAAATAATGGCTGTGGTATGTCAACTGGGCCTGAGCAATAAGGGCCTCCACCCTGTCTGCAGTCAGGCAGGCACTGCCCACTGATGTATCCAGCACCACACCAATATATTGGTGGTGTTGACAAGGAGTGAGGATGGATTTCAGTGTATTTACTGGGACACC
Source organism: Neoceratodus forsteri (assembly GCA_016271365.2). Classification (NCBI taxonomy): domain Eukaryota; kingdom Metazoa; phylum Chordata; order Ceratodontiformes; family Ceratodontidae; genus Neoceratodus; species Neoceratodus forsteri. The sequence continues at coordinate 677,172,315 of CM057453.1, read as the reverse complement.
CCGTTCTTCAAACAACTGTCTCATTCTGGACAATGTGTACAGAATTGTTTCCCTGGATGGGGCCTTTAGGAGCCAGTCATCCAGATATGGGAAGATATAAAGCTCTTCCCTCCAGAGGGCTGTTCCCACAACCACTAAGCATTTGGTAAATACCTGCAGTGCCAAGGATAAGCCAAAGGACATACCTGGAGTTGATAATGGCTGCTCTCCAGCATGAAGCAGAGGTATTGCCTGTGACATTTGCAAATTTTGACATAAAAGTATGCATCCTTCATGTCCAGGGCACAGAGCCACTACCCCCTTTTGCATCAGGGGGATGAGAGCCTGAAGAGACAACATTCAAAACTTTTTGTAATTGATAAAAGGTTTAGGTCTTGCAGATCCAAAAACAGAATGCAGATCACACATCCATATGGGAACCAGGAAGTATCTGGAATGGAACCCTTTGTTTCTTTCTTGGGGAGGAATGAGTTTGAAAGCCCACTTGTGAATAAATGTATGAATCTCTGTAAGCAAAAGGGACAAGTGGCCTGGAGGATAATGACAAGAAGGCAGAGGATGTACTGGAGGGGGTAGACAGTAACTCCAGAGCATGCCCCTTTTCCACTTTTTCCTGGACCCACTCATCACTCATGCTCTCCCTCCACTTTTGAAGATGTTTTCACCCCAAAAGGTAGCAATGGGGGGGAGAGTGAGAGTCAGGAGTTAACAAGGCAGTGGGGTGAGGACTGGATGGATACCTTTGGGTGCTTTTGCATCAACACCAGTGGGGAGGGGACCAGGAAGGAACCTCCACCATGAGCAGAGGGCTGCTGACAGGTGGCATGACCATCACAGGCTGCAGGCTTACAAAATTAGCCCCTGCCATGCCTCTGGAGGGCTGAAGGATCATAGAAATGAGGGACCTTAAAGAAATCCTAAAGGTTTGAAATGCGCAGAGCATTTTCAGAGTCACCCCCTAACTGCCTGAAGACTCTGAAAGGGGTATTCAGCACAGCTTGCATATCAGTGGAAAACCCACCCAAAAAAAAAACAGGAATATCTCCAAAGGCAAACACCAGAGGCAGCAGCCCTAGCAGAGGCATCGAAAGCATCATATGCAGAGTGTAACATACTGTATGCTTACTGATATCTACACCAGCTGAAGCAGCTTTAAGCAAATCAGCCTTGGCAGGACAATCAGGTAGAGCCTGAATAGTAGAAATAGCCGATATCCACAGGATACTTTGTTATTTAATCATATAGGACTGGTAGTTAGCAGTTCTGAGGCCTAAAGATGCAGAGGCACAAGTTATTTTGCCTATAACTTTCAGTCTCCTGGATTCTTTATTGAGTTGAGGAGACCAACTCATTTGAGTGTACCATGGTTGCAGGTGTAGGTTGTAGGATCGTTCTCATTTACCATCCACCTGGGGATGAGAAGAGGTTCCTTCAGGAGGTAGCGAACTTCATCGTTGACATGGTATTTGAGTCATCCAAGTTGATGGTCCTGGGTGACATGAATGCCTGGGTCGATGATGAACTCTTGCGATTGGGACAGGACTTCCTCCAGCTGATGATATCACTGGGCTTTACACAGGTGGTTGCCTCTACTACCCATAAGTTCGGTCACTCTCTTGACTTGGTTTTCCTCCTGAGGATTGAAACCTCCGACTTGGTGGTGGAACTGGTTGGATAATCAGATCATCACACTGTGGGGTTCAGTTTTCATGCCCCTCCCATATAGGCCTGCCCCTGTGGAGATGGTCAGATACTTCCCTTTACAGGATTTGAGCCCCAGTGGTCTATCGGCACTGTTAGACCTATCGGTAATTCCTGAGGCAAGTGGGAGTCCAGAGAGCCTGGTTCAGGCCTATAACAAGGCCGTTACTATGGCTCTAGACTCCATCACTCCTGTCCATGTTTATCCTCTCTCTCTTCACCCTCGGTCCCCATGGTTTGACAGGACCTTGAGGGAGTTGTGGCAACTTGGACAAAGGTTAGAGTGTCACTGGCAGAAATCCGCCCTGATTGCTGACCACCTTAGATTGAACATTATCAAGTTTATCAATCAGCAGTCACCCGTAAGAAGGCAGAGTTCCTGTCCAAGGAGGTTGCTGCAGTTCAGAATCGACTGGCTCAGCTCTTTCAAACTGTGGACAGGTTGTGCAACCCAACCTGTCTTCAGGTTTGAAGAGCCTTTTCACAGATTGAGTGTGATGAGCTCGCTCGGTTCTTCATGGATAAGGTGGCCAGCATCAGGGCGAAGATCCAACCTGCACACTCTATGGGTGCTGACAGTGATCGGTGTATGGTCACTTCCCCTTGGTTTACCTGGAGTTCTTTCGACCGGCTGAAAACAGTTGATGTTGTGTGGATTGCCCAGGGCATGCACCCCATGTGCTGTAGTTTGGATCCAGACCAACCTTCCCTGATAATGGATTGTTGTGACATCATTGTCCCGGTCCTTGCAAAGACAGTTTGGTGCTCCTTAGAGTCTGGAGAGATTCCTAGCTCCCTGAAGGAGGTGGTGGTGACACCTTTCCTGAAGAAAGCTGCTCTGGACCCAAGCTGCTTTGTAAACTACAGATCGATCTCAAACCTTCCCTTTGTTGGGAAGGTAACTGAGAAAGTTGTGGCACTGCAACTGGAGAACCATCTGACAATCCATGAGATCTATGAACCTGTCCAGTCCAGTTTTTGCAAGAGGCATAGTACTGAAACAGCTGTGGTTCGGGTGCTCAATGATCTCCTCATGATGAGAGATCAGAAGTGCCATTCTGTCTCGGTACATCTTGATCTCTCTTCAGCTTTTGACACCATGGACCATGGGGTGCTTCTCAAGCACCTGAGGTTCATCTGTGACCTGTCTGGTACAGTTCTCAGATGATTTAAGTCCTTCCTCACTGGAAGAACTCAGAGGGTGGTGTCAGGGATTTTTTCCTCTGATCCATTCTCTCTGCCATGTGGGGTCCCTCAGGGCTCGTTGTTGTCCCCCATGCTGTTCACGGTGTACATACTGCCCCTCGGAGACATTGTAAGATGGTATGGGCTAAGGTTTCACTGCTATGCTGATGATACCCAGCTCTACCTGTCTTTTGCACCCAACCAGGATAGTGCGTGTTTGGTATTTAACAACTGCCTCGCTGAAATCCAGGACTAGATGAGCTCCAGCTGCTTGAAGTTGAACTCTGGAAAGAGTGAGGTGATGGTAGTGGATCCTGGCTGCCGGACAGAAGGGTTGAGGGTTGGTCAACCCACCGGACTTTGTCTAGGGGGTATCTTGCTTCCTTCCTCTGAATGAGTGCAAGACTAGGGGTGATTCTTGATGATAGGCTGACACTGCGTTCGCAGGTGTCGGCAGTAGTCAAGTCCTCTTTTTACCTTCTGAGGAACATCACCAGGGTTAAGCACCTTGTTACATTCGGCGACCTTCCAACATTGATCCACACCTTTGTGACCTCATGCCTTGACTACTGCAACTCCCTTTATCTAGGGCTTCTGGGGGTTGATATCCGCCACTTGCAGCTAGTGCAAAATGCTGTGGCCCGGTTGTAGACGGGGACTCATCGTACGAGTCACATCATGCCAGTGATGTGTGCACTGCACTGGCTGCCTATTCAGTGGCAGATCACCTTCAAGGTTGGGCTTTTGACCTATAAGGCCCTGCACAGACTAGCCCTGGACTATCTGCAAGAGCTCCTTTGCCCCCACTGCCCTGGGCGACTACTCTGCTCAGCTGACGCGGGGTTGCTAGAGATTCCTAGGGTGAACCTTAAGTCATCTGGGGCCTGTGTGTTTATGTATGTGGCCCCAGCCCTGTGGAATTCTCTACCACATCAGATACGTGAGTGCACAGCTGTGGAGGGCTTTAAGAAGGCCCTGAAGACACATCAATGGCAGAATGCCTACCCAGAATGATCATTTTAGCTTTATTATTCATCTTGTTATCTGGTTATATTGTTATGTATTTTATCACTTTTATATGTTTACTTATTGTCCAGCGCCTTAGTGCTTGAAAGGCACTTTACAAATAAAATTAGTATTATTTATCAGGAGGCAGGGAGTTTATGTGTCTATGGCCTCTAGAATGATCAAGCGCCACCATGATAACCACAGAATTTGTTTCAGGGTGAGAAGCATTATAAGGCTTAGTAGAAAGAGTAGGGAACTGCTTGTTATCCTTTCTGGGCAATGCAGGCAAGGTACTAGGCATATGCAAGCAGAAAAGGTAGCATCCTGTAAAGCAGGATATACAGGACGAATGACTATGGAGGGAGCAGTAGGCACCTCTAAAAACTCAATCAAGTTTCTCTTAATGGAATCCTCCTTAGCTTCAAATCTCATAACATCCTGGATTTGTCTGGGCAAAGTCTGAAGAAAGGCCTCTTCAGGAGGAGACCTGGGGATGTATACCAGAGAGTCCTCATGGAATGAGGAGCAGGTAGAACTGGAAGGTAAACCCCCCTCATAGGGCTCATGTTTCCTGCCTTCATCCTCCAAATCCTCCTCCATATTAAGGAAATCAGGATTGTATCCTTCTTCTTCATCTGGAATGATGACAGGAGTAAAAGTCAGAACTGGGACATAGACAGGATGGAGGCAGTCCAGAGGAGGGCAACTAAAATGGTTCAGGGTCTGCAACAGAAGCCATATAAAGGGAGACTAAAAGTGCTTAATATGTATACCCTTGAGGAAAGGAGGAAGGGGGGGACATGAGAGAAACTTTCAAGTACCTCAAGGGAATCAACAAAATCCAAGACGGGAGCATCTTTCAGAAAAAGAGACGTTGAAGAACAAGGGGGCACAATTTGAAGATAGATGGGGGATGGCTCAGGGGCAACATGAGGAAGTATTTTTTCATGGAGAGGGTGGTGGACACATGGAACCACCTTGCTGAGGAGGTCATAAGGTCAAAAACAGTGGGGGAATTCAAGAATGCATGGGACAGACATAAGGCAAGTATAGTGAGGGGTAGGAGGAAGTAGGCTGTTGGTTAACTAGAATCTGCAGCTTTTGCAATACTTAGGGAAATTGGCAGACTAGAAGGATCAAGTGGTCTTTATCTGCCATCAAAGTCTATGTTTCTATGTTTCTGTGGTGAAGGAGGCAGCAGCTGCAATAGAGGAATAACAGGAGTGCTTTTTAATCCCATAGAGGCTGATGATGCCAGTGGGGGAGACACTAGTGACAAAACAGACACTAGAGTCAGTGAGAGTGATAGAAACAGTCGGGAAACAGTTCAGAGAATGATGCCAGCACTACCTGGGAGTTAACGGCACCCTGTGAAGAGCATGGGACTACCAATATCAATGGGCTAGAACCCAACGACACAAGCTTCATAGCATCCATAGTAGGTACGGCAGTGCCAGAGCAAGACCCTGACCTTGGTCTTTCATTGGTTTGGGGAGCTGTAGTGATCACTGTCATAACAGACAATGGTGAGGACGTACCCTCCTTCAGTGGACTGAACATCAATAACCATTTTTTGTCTTTGCCCTTCGTCCTCGATGACCACCTTGCAGATAGCATCATTGAACACAGGGCAGTTTCCTTCCCTGGAGGCTGTTGAGCAAAAGGAAGTAACTGGCTTAGAGCCCACAGCCTTGGAAGTAGCTTCAATGGCCTTAATGATGATGAAGGTTTCAAGAGCCTTTTTGCTGCATCTGCTTGTGGCCTGGTTGAACTTCTGGCAGATCTTCCAGGCCCTGACATTGTAGGACAGACCTAAACAGCAAACCTAAACCATGTGGGTGTCATCTTTGAAGATCTGGTAATTGCAGGTACAAAACCTAAATTAAAGCTCTTTTGACAGCAACATGGTTTCTGAGAGGGCCTAACGCCGACAGCTTACAGTTCCAAACGTGTGGCCCATTGGAGGGAATATCCTTGCTGAAGAACTGTAGTGACATGCTGAAGACCATAAAGTGAGTGAGTGAGTGAGTGAGTGAGTCAGTAAGTCAGTCAATCAATCAATATTTTATTTATATAGCACTCATCTCCATTCGGACTCTGGGTGCTGCACAATAAGAACAATTCAACACATTAAAATACAACAAACAAATTTAAAATAACAATAAAATAATTAACAAGAACTTAGACCTCTTTTCTACTTAAAATGCTGACCACTATAACATAAAATTCAGTTAAAAGCCTGAACAAATAAATATGATTTGAGGCCCTTCTTAAAGACTTCTATTGGGGGGGGGGGGGCTCCCTTAGATAACCAGGCAAAGAGTTCCACAGGGTAGGCACGGCCACTGCAAATGCTGTCTCCAGAGTGCCACAGTCTAACCCTGGGAACCGCAAGAAGGCCATCCCCAGCAGAACAGAGGGCTTGGGCCAGATGGTAAGGCACAAGGAGCTCTTGCAGATAGGTCGGGCCCCTCTCATGCAGGGTCTTATAGGTCAAGACCCCTATCTTGAAGACAACTCTCCACTGAACCAACAACCAGTGCAGTTCGTGGAGCGCCAGGGTGATATGCTCACCACTTTTCACCCCCATCAATAATCTCCCTGCCATGTTCTACATCAGCTGCAGTCTGTGGAGATTGCCTCCAGATAATCCTAGGCACAGGGCATTGCAGTAGTCCAACCTGGAAGTGGCGAAAGCATGCACTAGTGTGGGCAGGTCCTCAGGTGGGATCAGGGCTCAAATTCGGGAAATATTACTGAGATGATAGAACTTGCTTCTCACCACGGCCAACACCTGAGCATCAAGTGTCAGGCCACCATCCAGGAATACTCCCAAGTTCTTCACCTGTCTAGAGGGGGCTACGGGCACACCCCCAGTACAAGGTTGGGGGGTAATGCTCCACATCCCCCTCTGCCCTAAAGACCTGGCTCCACCACCAGTACCTCAGTCTTGTCTGGGTTAAGCTTAAGCCAATTGTGAGTCATCCACATCTGAATCTCCTCAGCCCAGCTGTTAAATACAGAGTTTGACATCAGGCTATTAGGTGCACAGGAAAGGTACAGCTGGGTATCATTTGCATAGCAGTGAAACCCCAGCCCGTACCTCCTGATAATGTCCCCCAGAGGCAGCATATACACCGTGAACAACAGGGGCAACAAGACCGAACCCTGCAGAACACCACAGCACAGAGGCTTCGGATTTGATGAGAAAATTCCCATGGTCACCCTCTGCACTCTGTCTGTGAGGTATGATCTGAACCAGTTGATGACATTTCCAGACAGGCCACACCAGAACTGCAGGCAGTCAAGTAGCACCTCAGGATCCACAGTGTCAAACGCCGCAGAGAGGACTAGAAGGACCAAGATGGTATGGTCCCTTCTATCCCTTGCCATCAGGAGGTCATTAATCACCCTCACCAGGGCCGTCTCTGTACCATGCCCAGCTCAGAATCCAGACTGGAACAGCTTACTGACGGAGGAGGCAGAAAGACATCTCTCCAGCTCAACAGCTGAACTGAGTGAGTGAGTGAGTGAGTGAGTGAGTCCAGGATGGGAACCTAGATTTTCTGCTTCGCATGCCTAGTCTCTTAATTCTAACAACTCGGCTACACTGCCTTCCTTTAATGAAAATATAACAACATATTTACAGAACAATGTACTAGTTTAACAAAATAGTAAAGATATGCATCATGATCAACTCTTTCTTGTGAAAAATAGCAGTCTTAGAATAAGTAATATAGTTAATGGACGTTATTCTGCATAATTACCACTTTGATTGCATATATTTTTAGTTATATGCTTGGGATGGAGTAGATCTGCCCTTTGTCCTCCCTGTATCTTTTCTGCACCCAGAGGAGTTTGTTGGGGGCTCTGAGGGAACTGAACCCATTGAGAAATGTTTTTCCCAGAGAGGCCCCTTTAAAGAGCAACTCTCTATTTTAATAAAAAGCTCAACACTCGATTTACACCAGTTATGTTTTAACTTTATTGTTGTTTAGGTTTTTTTTTTAGTTTCCCCTTGAAGCTAATGCAGAATTATTTCAGTGTCTTTCAAAATGTGTCTGACTCTCCCATGCTGTTTGCGACATCACAGTCTGTTGTCATGGTTGAGCACTATGATGTCATAAACAAAGGCACTGTGAGGTTAACAGGGGAGAGGCAAATGTGTTTAAATGTTTTCTATATAGACTTTTTTAGATGGACTACCAAGGTGTCTTGGAAAGGAACATTGAAAATTAAAACACAAAAACATATTCTGTAGCCTATCGTAACATCGGAATCATCTTATTTATGAAAAAAGATGCGGAAGTGCAGAGTTGCTCTTTAAGTACTTGGCCCAGTTTGTAGGTATTGTGTCAAAGGTTACAAGAAGCTGTTGGTGCTGCTCAAGGGAAGCCAGCCTTTAATTTTAGCCAGAAACAACAGTTTAAGAGGAGTGCCTCAGCTCAGAAAAGTGAGTCTTGGAACTTGCTGTGGAGCAGGTGGTCTGAGTTGATGTGAGCTCTAAAATGAAGGCAGCCTAAATTCAGAGTGGGAACACTTAAGACTGTGGGGAAGCCTGAGTGCAGTGTGTGGAATGCTGCAGAGGGCACTAAAACAGGAAAGAGAGTTACGAGGGCTGTTGTTTGGAGCCTGATTAAAAAAAAGCTCCCAGGAAAAGTATACTGACTAAAATAGAGTTAAGAGAACAACTGTCTGAGGCTTGATGACAAAGCTACCTGGAAAAGAATGAAGCTGAAGAAAAGCTGGGTGTATATTGAACTGTGACTTCAATGAAAGCCACTGATAATTTGAACTCTTATAAACTGTCTGACTCAGGTCTGTCATTCTGTGTTTCCAGTCAGCCTTATTTATTTAGTTTTTGTTGATCGGGAAAGTACACTAGACAAATTCTGCCTATTTTCGGGAACGACCTGGGGCAGGGGGATGCAGATGAATGGCAACCGACCTTGAACCAGATTAAGCATTGGTGGTATTTTTAGTGACTGGGGGGGCAGAATTTGGCCAGGGCTCCGAGGAAATTTCCCCACTCATTGGTAGGGGGAGCCCTTGTTGGTCTGCTGTCCAAGATGGCTGATGTCCAAGGTGGTAGTGCAGGAGGGAGCACTGCACCGCCTGAGATTGTTTCTCCTACGATTGTTTTGGATTCAGACTTGGTTACAGTTTCTCCTATGGGACTAACAGTAATTGACAACAGCATTGAAGAAGCTAAAAGGCTGCAATTTGCAGAAAAAGAGGCTACTACTTTAAACAGTTTGCCAGAGGACCAGCAAAAGGTCTTATACCAGATACCTCACCCCAGTATTGGACACCCAGGACACTACTACTGTCACCGAAACTTATTTGTGTCAGGTATATTCTGCACACAAGGACTTCTTAATCAGCCTGATGCAGGCAGATTTGCAGTTTTCTTCACTACCTTTTGAGCCTACTCGCCCTACAGCAGCCACTTCAGTTTCTACAACTGGCACTGAAGTAGCTTCAGATTCTGAAATGGAGGCTCCTCCCTCCTTACATCTCAGGAACAGCCACTGCACCGCTGAGGACATAGAGTGCATTTGGTCATCTGCAGCAGCGCTCTGTGCTGCCAAATGGCGACAAACATTGGAAGGAACTCCCTGGACTTCCCCAAGGGCTGATTGAGCCCAAGAGATCATTGCAGAGGCGCAAAGTGGATCTAAATCACCAAAACACACATCTTCAGCCACTCCGACAATCTCAGAGCCAGCTTTTCTCCCTGACAACACTGCCAGCATACCGGATGTCTCCCGGGCAATGCCTGACGTCACTGACACCTCTATGGACCCCAACACTGCTCGACGTGACTCCACTTCTTCTTCTTCTTCTACTTCGGAGCATATTCTGGCTACTATACCTGAACCACTCAGCTCACAGCCTGCAGGTGAGACCACAAACTCATCCTCCTTTAAACTGAGTGATTTAGTCACTAACCTGGGAGAGCCTGCACAGCAGAGGAATGCTGTGTGCCTGAAATTTGTGGGGGATCATGCCACAGCCCCTGACAGATGAACTATGCTTCATAGTATGTTGCGGGACTCTTTGGGGAAAGGGGCAACTGAATTATTTGCTTTCATTCATGTGCATGGGGAATATGTGTATGATTTAAGCTTCAAGAATGTGTACCCTCTAGAAAAATTTTGGAAAAATATGAGCATGTGAAACATCTGTCACTCTGGACGCCCTTTATGGTCATCCCTCTCATGAAACCAACTGTAAAAATTATTACTGTATTGTTTTGTAGTGAGCAGGTGAGCATAGCGGACATTCAGTACTGGCTACAGCATTGCTGCGATATACTAGAGGCCCCTCTACCTATACTGGACGAGGACCTAGTATGGACTGCGGGATGGAAGGTAAAAGTGCAACTTAAAAACACAGATAAAGGAATTTCTCATTTGCCTGGTAGCTTTTATATAGGCAGGGACCAAGGTTTATGTTTTTATCCTGGACAGCCCCGGACCTGTCACAAGTGCGGGACCTGAACTCATCTTAGTAGTACTTACGACAAGCCTAGATTCACTTTGTGTTTACCCTATGGACATGTTAGTTTGGGATGCCCAAACCCCCTATATTGTAGCCTGTGCGATGAGCCTGGGCATTCCGATGACCAGTGCCCTGGGCAGATCATAATAGGTTAGACCACCCTCCCCAAGATCAGATAGCTCACTTAACGGGCTCACAGACTCAGGCCTCATGCCATAGAGATGCCCATTTCCCAACTGCTCCTACCCTGATAGCAGAACCACCTCTCCCACAAGGGCCTGAACCCATTTCTGGACAGGGGGCCACTTCCCAGTCCTCTGACATGCCCATAGAAATAATACCCTCTTCTGAAACTGCACCTTCCGGTACTCAGGTTGATATGCCCCACCCCAAGGACTCGGAACAATTTGTGGTAGTTCCTCCCCTCCAAATGGGGTAAGGTCAAAAGAAAAGCTGAGACCTTCACTCCCAAGAGAACAATCATTACAAGAAACAAATTTCAAGCCTTAGCCAAAAGATGGCAAAGGGGGGGACACGGAAGGTGAAGACGGAGATTCAGATTCCTTTCTAGCGTCTTCCTCCCGTGTGGATTTTTCTTCTGACTCTCAACTCGCCCTTCCCTTTTGGCAGATGGAGGCAGGGCCCAGTCTAAAGTTATTTGACATTAGCTCCTCTAGACTTGTACTGTTCTTTCTGAGATACATCACCATCTAGGACTCCACTGCTTTACATTTAATGTGTGCAGCGTTAAATCCTATAAAAAACACATTTCTACGATACAGTATCTAACTGACCTATGCCATGACATCTATTTTCTTCAGGACACCCAGTTGAAGTCCCCTCATGAGATTTCCCAAATTAAGGAACGTTGGCATCATGGCTACTCCTTTTGGTCCTATGGAGAGGATAGGTGTGATGGCATTGGCATTTTATTTACAAATTTTCAGTTCCACATTTCCCAGTTAGTGGATATAATACTGGGCCATGCCATGCTAGTAGATTGTACATACCAGCAATATAAACTCTGGCTCATTAACACATACGCCCTCCAAAGTATTGCCTCTAGAACAGACTTATTTAATAAAATACACTCATACCTATATTCTAACTGGCAAATCTACCTAGGAGGGATTTCAATTGTGGCCTTACCCTCTCAGATCAGGGTGGCTCCACTCAAAAATGTTTTGCTGATTCTACTGCCTTGAATAAAATTATTCAGACAGCGGCCCTCATAGATGTGTACTGTGCAGTACACAGTCTAGGAGCAAAAACCTACCATAGAGGCCTATACGCTACAAGAATTGATTTTCTCTTTGTCTCACAGAACATCTTGGTCACACAGGCAAACACCATACCTTGTGAGACCTCAGGCCATTTAGGGATCTCCTTGGTTTACTCCACCTCAGGGAAATATTTCCCTGGTAATCCTTATTCTAGGCAGAAATTAAATAGTTCCTTACTGACCGACCCTGCCATCTCGATGCACTATATGGACTTTCTAAATGCCAGGCTATCAGTATTGGACACATATCATTCCCCTTTACAATGGTGGGAAAACACAAAGAGGGACATCAAGAATGTTTTCTTACATACAGGGAGGAAAAGAACCCTAAACTCTTATCTCAGATATCTCAATGTCAGACAAAGACTGCAACATGTCATTTCCTTTTCCTTCAAAACCCAGACAGACTGTTCCCAAATGATAAAGTCTATAAAGGAAGAAATGGAACAGTTTCAAGATACAGTAGTAGCCACAGACATTGCCAGCTATTTTCAGATATTTCACAAAATTTCTAATGAGTTTCTCTCTGCTACCCCTACTGTGGAAATGCAGAAAGCAGAAGATTTCTCTAGAAATATCACAGGAATTTCGGGAAATAGCTGGCAATGTCTATGGTTACTACTGTAACAGGGCTCAGTCCTTAAAAATGGAGGCCCAACATGGGACACAAGGTTCTAGATCCTCCTTAGATGTGTATAAAAGTTGCACAAAGTGACCACAACCCATATAGAGACATTATTAGATCCTGTTTCCCCTGTCCCCATGACTCCCTGCTGGACATAAAATGGATTAGCTGGCAACAATGTTTGGCACTACAACTCCTACAGACAGTGTCACTAACTTCCTCTCAGGTACCTCTATTCCATCCCCCTCCCAAGACGTATTTCATCACCTGCTTAAACCTATAACTTTAGAGGAAACCCAGCAAGCCACTAAACGTTTAAAGAAACACACTTCCCCTGGGTCAGATGGTCTTACTGCTGAATTGTAGATACAGTTTATAACATTTTTTGCCACTTTCCTGATGCTAGTATATAACACTATTATAAACACCAATTCCACTCCCAAAGGTTTTTCAGTTGCAATAATGATTTTATTATTCAAAAGAGGGAATAGAGCCGACATACGAAATTGGAGACCACTTAGCCTACTTAATGTAGACATTAAAATATTTGCTTCAACTTTACTCAGCAGGCTGCTCCCAGTTGCTGCCCAGGTTATTTCCAAAGTACAAACTTGTGCCCTCCCCAGTAGATCTATCTTCTCTAACTTTACCTTTATTTGAGACATTGTCTCAGGTAATACCCCCTCTACACCCACCCTGTTAATCTCATTGGATCAGGAAAAGGCCTTCAACTGGGTCAACCATGCTTAGTTGTTTCAGGTTCTTGTACATTATCATGTCCCCCAGAAATTCATCTCTTGGCTCAGGCTGTTATACAACACTGCCTGGATACAACCACACATAAATGACTCCCCATGGCCCCTCCCCCTTTCTTGGTCTTAGAGGAATGTGGCAGGGCTGCCCATTAAGTCCCCTTTTATACACCTTCCAGTTGAACCCTTTACTACAACACGTATTGGCACACCCATCCCTACCTAGAATTCCTTCCTCCGCCGGGCGGCCTCTTCCACCAGTATGTGCGTACACTGATGATTTGTGCATTTGCACTACCCCCTCTCTTCAGGAGGCAGTACATTTCATTATCTGTAATGCTTTTGAGGCAGCCTCAGGTTCCAAAATAAACATAGTGAAAAGCTCAGCACTCGTGGTGCCCCTTTTGGCCTGTGTTGGCTTACAGTCGCACACAGCAGATATTCTCTTGGCAACCACCCCTATAAAAATCCTTGGACTGCACTACGGTACCTCCGATGATGCCAGTTATAACTGGAATTTTATATTAAACAGAGCAGCACATTTGATTTCCTTTTGGAAAGGTCACAGTATTTGCAAAATGTAAAAGAGTGTTTCTCTTAAAGACATTGATACTTATCCTTTTTTTTACACTTGGCATCTGTGTTCCTGGTTCCATTCTCTTTAGAAGCACGTGTTAACTACATCTTTTTCCAAGGCTTCTGGGGCAGTCGTTTGAACCCCATAAAAAGATCATATACAGTACAAGTCACATTAAACTGTTCTTCCACTGAGTTGTTGTAGCATTTCTGACTGAGTTGTATAAGTGTTGCTGGATCCAGCATAAAGCCCTGCACAAACTGTTTCTTAAGAGTTAAAAGTCAGTTTTACATTGCATTCTGACTGGACTACAGATGCATTCCAACTGAATTGCAAAAAATTTTTACAAATATTGCTCTTGAGCTGTTTAAGCATTCAAGAACAATGCAATATGAGTTGCCAATGCACTGCCAACCATAAAAAACAATGCTAAACCAACTCATTGGTGAAACAGTTTAATGCGATTTGTACTGTACATACCTGGACTATTGTCATGGAGGAGTAAGGATGTTAAACTCAATAGTAATTTTTCATAGCTTATTCCTAAAAATTACGGCACCCCACTTATTCCAAGACCCACCCCCTTTTGCGCATTCTATCATACATTCCCTTACCACTCAGATATGTCAAATCTGGCAGCAGTACCCACATGAAATTCCCAGGAACTTCAGAAAGCTAGGCATCCCGAGTTTTTTCTTCCCCCCTTTTTTAAAAATCTGGCAATGGAAGCTCTCTCCTACTAATATACTGACTCAAACCAAAAGACAGATTTACAACTCCATCTTAGACACTTACTTCTCTGATCCACCACAGATATTGTCAACACAAGGCCCCCCTCTGGAACTAGATACACTCTTCTCTCAATTAACAGACCCCAGGATCCCTAAACAATTGTGGCATATCCACTGGCTGGCCTGCCATGGAAGGTTAGGAGTTAGGAACAATATGAAACATAAATCAGTAGAGGAGTGAATACGTCCCTGGGACTCCTGCACAGCGGTGTTGGAGACTATGCACCACTTTTTCATAGAATGTCCTATAGCCAAGTTGTTTGGACTCTCCTTCTTCATAAGTGGAAGGAGAAGGCACTTCAAAACATATCACATGACATTTTGGTTTATGGAATATAGCCCCAGGACTAAAGAAATATCATTCTGGTACCTTACATTTAATTTTTGCATCTTGACGTTATTATTTATGGCAGGCCAGATGTGCTTTTCTCTGACAACAGAAACATTTTTCAGCAACAACAATGAGAAAAAGTAGTTGACTCCTTCGGTATTTCATAAATATTGGAATCATTGTTAATGGATTTCTAACTGCATTACCTTGATGACATTTTCTCAATTTGTAGTTGTTTTTGACAGTATTAGATTGCTCCATTTGATGTGAGACAGATTTTCCTTTTTTTCTCTTCCTTTTTGCTCTTTAGTTGTTTTTCCTTTTTTCTTTTTGTAAACCATAATTAGTGCAGTCTAAAGTTGCAGATATACTCTTGTTTATGGAATGTAATGTACTATTTGTCTTTTACATAGAAACATAGAAACTGATGACAGATAAGGACCGCAAGGCCCATCCAGTCTGCCCATTTCTTTTTCTACCTTATGAATGTGCCATTGGCCTTTGCTCTGTCAATGGCCTATCTATTCATACTCATCTGTATTGCTCCCTTATACCTATCCCATGCTTTTTGAAGCCCTGCACTGTATTCATATCCACCACTTTCTGAGGTAGGCTGTTCCATGCATCCGCCACCCTTTCTGTGAAAAAGAACTTCCTCACATTACCCCTTAATCAGCCTCCCTCTATTCTCATGATGGGGCCTAACCAGTGTCTTATAAAGAGGGATTATTACCCCCCTCTTATGACTTGTGATACTCCTACTAATACACCCCAACATCTCACTAGCCTTACCTACTGCTTTAGTGGTCTGTTTGGATGATTACAGGTCATCTGTGATGATGATGCCCAAGTCTCTTTCTTCACTTGTGACAGCCAGCAACTCCCCTCCCAGCTTATAGGTGGCTTCAGGGTTTCTTTTCCCTATGTGCATGATCTTGCACTTCTTTGCATTAAACCCCAGTTGCCGCTATTCCGACCATTTGGCCAGTTTATCCAGATCTCTTTTCATTCTGCCCACCCCATCTGGATCATCTACTCTGTTGCAGATCTTGGTGTCATCTGCAAACAGACAAACCTAACTCTCTAGTCCATCTGCAATGCCACTGATGAAGATATTGAAGAGGACTGGCCCCAGGACTGATCCCTGAGGTACCCCGCTTGTGACTTGCATCTCTTCTGACTGTGTACCGTTTACCACCACTCTCTGTTTTCTGCCCATCAAACAGTTTGTCACTCAGTTAACCAACTTCTGACCCACCCCAAGCCTACCCAGCTTATTAATCAATCTTCTATGTGGAACAGTATCGAAAGCTTTGCTGAAGTCAAGGTAGGTGACATCAACTGCTCCCCCTTGGTCCACCACTCTGGTTACCCAGTCAAAGAAATCTATGAGATTAGTTTGACATGACCTTCCTGTTGTAAACCCATGCTGTCTTGGATCCTGTGCAGTTATGGATTCCAGGTGTTGCACTATCCTTTCCTTAAGGAGTGCCTCTATAATCTTGTCCACTACTGAGGTAAGACTGACTGGTCTGTAGTTCCCTGCCTCCTCCCTGCTACCACTCTTGTGGAGCGGGATCACATGAACCCTTCTCTAGTCTTCCAGGATCTCTCCTGTGCTCAGAGACTCACTAAACAGTTCTGATAATGGTTCTGCTATTTCCACCCTTAACTTTTTTAGTACCCCGGGATGTATGCCATCAGGTCCCATTGCCTTGTCCACCCTGAGCTTAGTGAGCTCTTGTAGGACCCTTTCTTTTGTGAAGGGACTCGTGCACACCTCCCTCCCCCCTGTGTCCATAGTGCTGAGCTGTGGGCCCTGCCCTACCTTCTCTTCAATAAATACTGAACAGAAGTATATTTTTAGGACAGATGCTTTTACATGGTCCTCCTCCTCCTCACATGCCCCCTTATCCCCTCTGATCTTAGTAATACCCCCTCTAGATTATCTCCTTTCACTAATGTATCTATAGAAAGTCTTGTCACCTTCTTTTACTGTTCATGCTAGTGTTTCCTCAGTTTGGGCCTTTGCCTGCCTTACTGCCTTCTCTGCTTCCCTTAGGGAAGTTTGGTATGCCTCCTTATCTTCATCCCACTGCGTTCCCTTATATTTTCTGAAGGCCAGCCTTTTGGCTCTGACCTTTTCTGCTACTGTTTATAAGAACCAAAGTGGTTTCCTTCTTTTTTGCACTTCCTTTTCTCTCTAACACAATGGGATGTTGCTTCAAGTATTGAATCCTTAATGCTTGCCCACTTTGCCTGTACCCCCTCACCTGTACTTCTTTTTTCCAGGGCTAGCTTAAGTCTGTTGGTGATTTTATCAAAGTCAGCACCTCTGAAGTCCCATATTTTTGCCTTGGAATGGGATGATTTAGTTCTAGTGGCCAAACTGAACCATGCCATGTGATGGTCACTGGCCTCAGGTGACCTTCTACCTGGAGATCTGTGATTCTTTCCCCGTTAGTCAATGTTAGATCTAGGATTGCCCTAGTTTCCCTACCCTAGTTTCCCTACTCTTTTTCAAGAAGTGCCATGGGATCTTTAACATCCACCTGAACAGGCAGATGGGACCTCGGTTTAACGTCTCATCTGAAAGACAGCACCTCAGGAGTGCAACACCACCCTCATGTTGCACTACAGTGTCAGTATTGGGATATTAACCCAAGTGCCTGGTATAGGAATAGTACACACAGCCTTTTGATCTCCCAGCCTCAGAGGTGAGTGTGCTACCTGCTGAGCCACTACCTAGTTGCCTCAGGCCAGGTTACCCTGCTACGATGCTAAATGCTAAATTGGAAACTTAAGTATACTTACTATACTTGGAAAGAGTTTTCCAAAGCAGTACTGAATTTCATTTAAATAATGTCCTTATGGAATACTTCAGCCAACAAAACCTTAGTAATAACATTTTTAAGAGGCTAAAAAAGTGAACATCTTTTTCCTCTTTCTGTCTCTTCATTATAAATCCCACTGTCTCCATGGTAACCCCCTTAGTCTGGCTGTGATGACAGGTGAGCAGCTTACTTCACAGCCTACACAAATGCCCTCCTGGATTGGCAAGCAAGATGAAAGCAAAATTGATGGGTGTCCTCCATCCTCCCTCCCTCTGACCCCAGGAGGCAAGTGTCCCCTCTTTGCAATGTTCCTGGTCTCTCCAGCCAGATCTACAGGTTTCTATTTACATACACAGTAAACATAACATCACACTGTATGGAAAGCTTTATTTATTTATTTGTCTTATTCACTAGCATATTCTAGCCAAATGACAAGAAACATCAACTCCTAGACTGTACAGTCTTGCAGCCATACTCTTTCAAGCAGCTTTTCCTTACCGACAGTGGTGTTCCTCTAATTCCACAAAAAATATGCACGTTCCATGGAAACAGAACCTCTCCATGTCTTGGCTACAGTTTTGTACTCTGACTTCGGCCACACGTGGAGTCTCAGCTGAGTCTGCTAAAGGAAGTTTTACAATCTTATTACATTCTTTGAGAGCTACAGTACATTAACTGAATCTTAGTGGCTTACCAAAAATCAACTGGGACAGTATTAAAGTAAGAACACATACTGTTTTAAAAACACCAATATGTTACGGCAGAACTTATTCTTCTGTCATGGTTTCTGCCTTTATACTTAATTCATCTAAATTAAACTTTTGTCAATGTGTTCATCAGGATATCCAACTATGATTTTTTTTCATTAACTTGGTAAAGATTTGCTTGTAGAAGGGATGATCAAAGGAGGTGTTTTCAAAGTACAGTAGACTAAAGAACAAGAACAGCAGCAGAAAAGTTATTGGACTGGACTTTTCTATAAACACTCCTAGAATTTGGTAAAGAATCCAACTCCAATATTTTGCTGTCTTGCTTTTCATCAAAATCTAGAAATACAAGAGGCAACTATGTTGAACATCAACATCAATTATATCAGATAGGCTTTGTTCCAATTCATTCCTTCATGCTTTGGTGTATGCCCCATATTATAAGCACAGATACTGAATTGAAATTGCCTTGAGTCAAAGAAGATAATGTCATTTCATGGAGAGCAGGCAAATCATCTACTGAAAGAAGGCCTAACCCTACCACCAGTTGTTGCAAAAAACATGGTCAGATATTTCCAGGAATTTCATGATATTTCTAAAGAGGTTCTCTCTCAGGTGGGGAATTTCTCTAGAGATGCCACCGGAATGTCACAGGAAATACTGTACATGACTATGTTGTTTGTTGCAACTGTAATTGACTGACAGAGGACTGAAAGGAGCACACTCTCATCTAGTTTTTGAAGCATACTTGCAGGATGCTCTTAGAGCTGCATAATATTTTAGATGGGCATTCTAAAGAGCTGTAAAAGAAGAATCTCCTAAAAAAATACAGTTGATATATTATTTTTTATTTATTTATTTCAAAAAAGTTTTACCAGGAAAGACATACTGACGGGGTATCAGCTCATTTCCAGATGGATCATGGAGAGGGGAAGAGAAGAGAAGAGAAGAGAAGAGAAGAGATATGTACAGTAATAGTACAGTGATATGGAAAAAAGTAAAACTATATTTACAAAGTACAAGAAACACTTCAGAATAAAAGTTGCCATACTGTAACAAAAATAGTACAGTAAATTATGAAACCGCCAAAAGGGCAAAAACTGGGAGCAACTAACTAAAAGTCATACAGACTGTTTTCTTTGCATTGAGAGATAACTGATTTTTTCAGAACCAGTTCTGGATGCTGTTAAAATCCTGTTAGAGCTGGTTCATGAGATCAGAGACAAGAGAGAGAGAGAGAGAGAGAGAGAGGAGCCAAATGAAAAGAGAACCATACTGTCTGCTTACATATAAATGGATACAGAGGAACAGGCAGTGAGGAGGTCATTTAGAAAAATGAAGAAAAGAACTGAGCCAAGAAAAGATCTCTGGGGGATACCTGAGCTAATTGGGAGTGTGGGGAGAGGAAGTCTCCAATACAGACAGCTTGTGACCTGCCTTCAAGGTAGGAGTGGAACCACTCAGCTGAAGAGGCAGAGAATCCAGCAGCCTGAAGCTTGTCTATGGAATGGGATGGGCAACAGTGTTGAATGCTTTGGCTAAATTGACAAAAATGATGGGGATGACAATGCTCTGATCCATGCCAGTGAGAATGGTATCAGTGAGCAGGAGAATAGAGGTGAGGTGGAGTGGAACTTGTGAAACCCAGACTGGAAAGGAGTGAAGAAGCAGGCTGAGATAAGAGAAGGAGAGAGTTAGGAGAGAAGAAGATATTCCTGGAGTTTAACCAATGCTGGGAAATGAGAGATAGGTCAGACACTACTAGAAGAAGAGAGGTCACCTCTTTTAGGAAGTGGGATGACAGTAGTCAACTTCCAAGATATAGGGACATAGGAAAAGGAGAGCAAGATGTTGAGGAGGTAGGTTATAGGGAGGGCAATGGCATAAGCAGAGAGACACAGGAGTGTGGGGTCAAAACCATCAGGGCTCCCACCCTTAAGAGAGTTTAGAGCCAAGAGGACCATAAGAGTAGCAGTAAGGGTGGTGGGTGAGAAAGCAAAAAGGGATAAGGGAAGTAGAAGGAGGAGCAGAGAAGGAGAGTGAGAGGGTAGAGAAGGACAGAGAGCGCGGTGGAGATATTCTAGGTTAAGGTGTTTGAATGTTTCGATTGTATCACCTCTCTCCCTCCTTTGCTCTAGGGTAGACATATTGAGCTCCAGTAATCTGTCCTCATATGTTTTCTGATTGCAGTCCCAGCACCATTTTGGTTGTCCTTCTCTGGACTGCCTCAAATTGGTTAATGTCCTTGTGAAGGTGTGGCCTCCAGGAAGACAGGAATGACTGGGCACAGGAGGTAAAAATGGAATTGAAAGATGAGTCAACTGCAGTGTGATCAGAGATAGGAGTATCACCCATCTTGAGAACAACACATGGTCATAATGCCGACAACAAAAACAGCGTGGCAAATAATGCCGTAAGCATAATGCCAGCCACCAAAATAACGTCTGCAAATACACCGATCTTAACAAAAAGTGCTACCCAGAGAAAATAATGGCTTTTTATTTGTGTGGGGCTCAATCTCTCTAATGAACTCAGGGGGTGGAACTTGAGGATAAGGAGAAACTTGGGAGGAGAATTTTTCTGTGCAAAAAAAAAAAAGGAAACAATATAAGGACACAGGGAACCAAACTCTGGTCCCCAGATCTCCACTAGTCCACGTGCTTGTGCCTTAGGAACTCCACCATGGGAGCGGCTGGACCAGATACAGTACGTGATACTTCTTCAGCCCTTTCTCCACTCCGCAGTGAATGACAGGGGTAGCAGTACTTCTCTACCACTCTTATACCCCTGTCACTCTGAATGCTTTAGTTCTTTACACAGTGCGGTTCTTGCAGCGCTGTCCTTGAAGTGGCATATTGACCCAGTACCTTGAGAATAGGGTGGAGGCACTGGGTCAGAGGAGGAAAAAGAGTATGAGTTACCATCCAGAACATAAAGGGGTGATAAGGTTGTTCTGAAGTGTGGATGCAAAATGTTCAGATTTTGCAAGCCTAGTGGCCTTAATACAGGCATTACAAAGGGACCGATAAATTGTAAGGTCAGATACTTCATCAAAGTACAATAAAATGATATCCAATGTAGCTTTCTGTGGAGTTTTTTTCTGGTCTTTAAGTCTCCACAATCATAATGATATTTAATATTTTTGTGTAGTTTTTTTTTTGTTTGCAAAACATTCATTATGTATCTTTGTAAGACATGGCTTTCGACAAGAAATACTAAAACAGTACAGTACCTTGAGAGTGACATTCATTGGCATCTTCCCCGGGCCCACATAATGGTGCTTCTGTTGCACTAAAGGCAATGCTCATGAAATTAAACACTAGTGGGGGAAACAAAATGAAAAGGTATTAGACAGCTTAAGTGGATTTTACTAAACTGTAAGATGTATTTCATTTCATTTCCAGTGAGTATCCTACAAAGGTTGCTGCTACAGTCTTGAGTGATGTATCTTTGTGTCTCTGCATATCACTTGTCAGAAGAGAAGCACTAGAACTTATGATCACAAGTGGCTTAAAATAGGCATACTGCTTGCTAGGGTTTAATTGTTAGGGCAGTTTTGTTTACAAACATTTTAAAGTATTACCATTTCAATTTTTAAGTATAGATGTTTGATACATGCTTAAACAGCTAAATATTTTTCTGTGATTAGGAGAGGAAGTATGTTGCTTTCTTCACTTAGGATAGAACTGGAACTGGAACAAGCAGTCATATGATTTCATAGCTTATTTCACCACTCCCCAATAACATCCATGAACACTATGCTTTGCAAACTCCATCTTTCTCAGTTATTCTGTTGTTTTTTCAGCAATTGTGTTGTCAAATTCTTTGTGTACTACATCTATTTTTTTTCAGTGTTCATCAACATAAACAGGTTCGATTCATTTTGCTTTTTTTAACAAGAAACTGCATGTAATAACTGATTATGTATTGTTTGTTATTAAAAAGCTGTATGTGATTTCCCATTATAATCAATTGATTATCACATATGCAATCACATATGCAAATGAGCCTGCACTGCCATGAGACGACACATTCATTCTCTTGCCACAAACAGTCTGAATGGACAGAAGGCTAACTTTAACATTAACTACTTTCCACAATCCCTAGTTAGGGAATTAAAGTAAGACAACTGAAATCAGGTGAGTTACCTTGAATGTAGCACTCCAGTCTCTCTCTTTCAGCCAACAACCACATTGTAGTCTGTGGGTAATTTGTGTGTGTGCAATGCTTTAATAAACCCCTCAAACTTTGCTCTCAGGCTTTTTGTAGCATCACATGTCTTGGTTCTGTATAACATTCTCATTACACACACCACCCCATGCATTATTCTATATGTGATCACTGAGATTCAAAGAAGATCTACTGCTTATTTGAGAGTTTTCTAATTTTATGACAACTGATGCTTGTGAAAAGCTATTGCTGGACCCTTACTGGAATAATGAAATCAGTGAAGGGGCTGGCCCAGTGGCTCGGTGCTAGAAAACTGTGTTGCACCTTGCATGAGACCCAGGTTTCAAATTAGCTCTCGATATCTTGCTCACTGGGTCAGCAGAGGGTGGCACATCCCTAAGCTGGAGTATTTACTATCTGGTAAGGGAGGGCTGAGCTGCATTTGCATCCCAGTGGCAACTAAGTCCAAACAAATAGTGGGATCTGCTGGGGTCTTGGAGGACATCACTGTTTAACTGTATGGAAGTTGCCAGTGGAGGGAACTAATAAACAGTGCATCCTGTAGAGCTCTTCTAGAAAATGATTTTCCTGTGTAAACAGTCAGAGCAAGTTTGCAGTGACAGTGTGGGATATCTGCAGAGAACTTGTAGGGATCTAAACCTCCCAGACTTGGACTGGACCATTCCAGATGTGGCTTCGGCTAGAAGCAGGGGGATTCTAGAGGCACTTGGTTAAGGAACCAACTAGGGGAAACAACCTGCTGGACATGGTCTTAACGAATGGGGAGATTGTAGAGGAAGTTGAGGTGGGTGACATGCTAGGGAACAGTGACCACAGGATGGTCAGATTCAAGGTGAGTGCTGGGAGGAAGGGGCAACAAACCAACACAATGGTGCTAGACTTCAGGGTGCAGACTTTGACAAGCTGAGATGGAACATGAGGGAGGGAAGGTAGGCATGGAGCTGAAAAACAATGTGGAGGAGTTATGGAAGTGATTAGGGACTGGGTGAGCAAGGCCATGCAAATGTGTATTAGGAGGGTTAGGAATGGTACAAGATGCTGGAGACAATCTGGTTCACTATGGAAGTGGGTAGAGTGGTCAGAGGTAGGAGGAGAGCTTTCAGGGGATATAAGAGAACATAGAAGGAAGAGGACAGGGAAGCTTATAGGGGATAAGGAGGCTAGTGAGGAAGGTAAGAAAGAGGACAAAGGCCAGCACTTAGGAAAATATAGCTAAACGGGCAAGGAGAGGAGACAAAACATTCTTTAGATATGTGGGAGAAAGAAGGAAGACTGGACAGGGGATCACAAGGCTGAGAGGCAAGGGAGGGAGGGAAGCCATTGGAAAAGGACTGGAATAAAGCAGAGGAACTAAATAGGTACTTTTGCTTAGTATTTATGAAGGAGGGGGAAGGCAGGGGCCAGAGTTAAGGAGGAGGGGAGGGGGCACAGGGGTGGATCTGAGTCCTTTCAGTGTAGAGAGGGTTAGGGAGGAACTAGAAAGGTTGAAGGTGGATAAGGCCATGGGACCAGATGGGTTGCATCTGAGAGTGATCCAGGAACTGAAAGAGGAGTTGGCTGCTCCGCTGGTGAGGCTGTTCAACCTCTCTCTGTACTCTGGCAGGGTGCCAGAGGACTGGAGGAGGGTAACCGTGGTACTGATACACAAGAGGGGAATC
Source organism: Neoceratodus forsteri (assembly GCA_016271365.2). Taxonomy (NCBI): domain Eukaryota; kingdom Metazoa; phylum Chordata; order Ceratodontiformes; family Ceratodontidae; genus Neoceratodus; species Neoceratodus forsteri. Next base: position 677,148,169 of record CM057453.1, on the reverse strand, counting down.
AGGAAGTTCAAGGAACACTACCGCTTGGTCAGCCTCACTGCAGTGGTGGGGAAGGTCATGGAGGCACTCATTAGGGAGAGGGTGGCAGATTATCTGGAAGAGAATGGTCAGCTGGATGACAGACAACATGGGTTTACAAAAGGGAAGTCATGCTAGTCCAGTTTAATTGTGTTATTTGACTAGGTGATGCAGGTAATTGACTGGAGAGGGGGTGGTGGACACCGGCCTGGCCTTTCTGGATTTCAGCAAGGCCTTCGACACCGTAGCCCACAGAAGTCTAGTCAACAAGCTGGAAAGTATGGGTTTGGGGGACAAAACAGCTGGGTGGGTAGGAAACTGTTTGGCGGACAGAAGCCAGAGAGTGGTAGTGAATGGGGTGCACTCCAGAATAGGGCAGGTAATGAGCAGGGTACCACAGGGGTCAGTGCTGGGATCCCTCCTTTTCAATATCTACATCAGTGATATAGCAGAGGGCTGAAGGGTTGGGTGTCCCTCTTTGCAGATGATATGAAAATCTACAGTACAGTAGACTCTGCATGCGGTGTTGAAGACCTGAGAGTACTGGAAGGGTGGGCAAAAACCTAGCAACTACAATTCAATATCAAAAAGTGTGAGGTCATGCACATGGGGCACAGGAATCCAAGGGCAGTATACAGCCTCGGGGAGAGGAAGTCAGAGTTACAGAGCAGGAGAGGAATTTGGGCATAATAGTGTCTAGCAACCTCAAGGTGGGTAATTTGTGTAGCAGGTTGGTGGGAAGAGAGTATGGGATACAGGTGTGTATAGGTAGGGGAATCACTAGCAGAAGGAGGGAGGTCCTGATGCCCCCATACCAAACCATGGTGAGACCACACCTCAGTATGGAGTCCAGTTTTGGAGGCCATACCAGTGTAAAGACATAGATATGATTGAAAGGGTTCAGAGAAGAGCAACCAAGATGATACGGGGTATGAAGGACAAACGATAAGAAAAGAGATGTAGAGAACTGGGTCTATACATATTGAAGACTAGAAGGGAGAGAGGTGACATGATAGAGACCTTTAAATATGTCAAATGGATAAACAAAGCCTCCACAGGGAGTCTATTTCACAGGAAGGAAGGTACAGAAACTAGGGGACATGGCTTGAAACTGCAGGGGGGATCAACAGAGGGAAAGTGAGGGGATGGTTCTTCACTGAGAGGGTGATGGAAGCATGGAACAGGCTTCCAGAGGAGGTGGTGGGGACCAAAACAGTGTAGGTTTCACGAGAGCATGGGATAGGCCCATGGGGTTGCACAGCATTGGGATGGGTGCTTTCAGTGGGAGGAGGGAGGAATAACGGGGGGGATAATGGCAGACTGGATGGGCCAAGGGGTCCTTTTCTGCTGACAAGTTCTATGATTCTATGATTATTTTATGATGTTTGCAGAATACATCTTCAGAATTTGTCCTCAGCCCCCCTCCCAATTTAGAATACTACAGAGGAGATTCTTGCATGGCAGAATTGGTGCCAAAACATGGACAAATATGACTGGTCGGGGAAGCAGTGAGAATGCAGGTGATAAGAATTTAATGATGCATCCCATAATGTTGTCTGAGGTGAAATATTTATCAAAGAACAATGGAAGAGTATTGTAGGATGCTATCCAGAATGGCTTTAAGTCTAATTTCTTGGTAGCCTGTCTGATATCTATCATTTATTATTTTTTTATTTTACTTAATTCAAGGCATGTAAGGCTCAATGCAGCAATAATTTGTGCTGCTAAATTTTTCAGTTCAACAGGCATCTTGGTACTTGACTGTCCTTGGTTTCTTGGCAATTGCACTTTTTTGGGTAAGGAGTTGAGGGAGTATTTTAATATGAAATAGTACTGCAGTGTATAATACGAAAGATTGTGGTGGTAGCATTCATATGGAATATTGTGACTTTGGGGCTTGGTTTGATGTTTTCCTTTTTTTTTTTGCTATTATTTTTATCTCTTTCTCTGTGCAGCCCCCCCCAATCTGGAGGTCACTCCCAGCCCCATCCCCCAGTGTCCACCAGCCGGTGCTGGTACTTACATCCAAGGCTTGCCCCCCTAAGCGGGGTTCCCCAATCCCCGGCGGAGACCGGATCCAGTGTGGCCAGCACCAGGGCTAGTCGGGAGTGGGGCCTGCAAAGCAACCTTCTTCATCCTGCCACACTGCTCTTTTTCCTGTTTTCAGACCCCTTGCGGGTGCATGGCATGCAATGATGCCTACGACGGAGTCACACACACGCCCATGCGCACCCGCATCAGCCATCTGCCGCACTCCCACCCCATGCTGTTGTGGCTTCATGTTGCGGAGCCTTAGCCTCTGCTAGGGGTCAGGCATGCACCAGCCGCTGGTCTGCCCCTCTCCCCAGAGATGGAGAGCAGTCCGTCAGATGCTTGATCCATCTCCTCTGCCGACGCACAGTGGCCCATGCTCATTCCCAAACACGGGTCACCGGGCAGGTGCAAGGTGTGGTGTCCAGTGCCTTAACCCTCAGTGCCACCAGCCCAGCCTAAGGGTTGATGTTTTTCACTGTACATTAGGTCAGATATGTGAAAAGGTAAAATATAGATGGTAAGATAAAATAAAACTATAAAAATTCACATATGTGAGTAGCTATGATGCCAAGTTTGGAATTAATAATTTTCAATTACACATAACTGCAAAGTATGGTACACCTTGGGAAATGATTTAATGCTACAGTAAGTCATATTAATGTGTGTGTAGCATCTGAAGACTCTTCAGTTGCCATTGTGAAGGCAGCTTTCATTTGCACAATATACATGGTTCATTGTTTTTAATTTTATGTAAATGAAAAATGTTTGGGTATATAAAGAGTCATTTCAACTGAAAAAAATACCATGAAGGTTAATCAAAGGATTGTAAGTGATCTACCATCCTTTACTATTACAGCTTCCCACCAAAAAAAGGCTTCCTCCAAACAAATGTGGAAAAGTGTAAGTGGTACATCTAGGGTTCAGATACACAACTCATACTTTTGCACATTTGTTTGGCACAGGTTGACTACATTTTTGTACTAGAATAAAGGCTTTGGAATTTGTAACTTTGAAGTATCTTTGGTGCAACTTTAAAGCATATTTGGCATTATCATCCATATTACCTATACATTGCAAAAAACTTCGTTAATGCACTAGTTAGGGTTCAACTGACAAAAGCAGGGAAATGCGGAATTAGGATTTCCAACTAAAACACACCACCCCCACCCTGCAAGCTGCAACAGGAAAAACCATTACGGTTTGACCTCTCCTGCATCTTCGCAAATCACGTGTGGGGTGTGCCTCAGGGTTGTCAACCCTAACGCTCACCGTATAACCCTGCTTTATTATTGTTTTATCATGCCTTAAAGGTATAATTATGTATGCTTTACTTGTTTATATGTTTTTATGTATGGCGCCCAGAGCTTCCAGGAATAGGCGCCAAAGAAATAAAGTTTGTCTTGCCTTGCCTTTTTCATAATAATGAAGAAAGCATGTGATAAAGGATCCCTTCCTACGAAAAAAGAATCCAGAAGAAACTAAGTCCAAAATCTGTTTTTTGAATGAAGGGATCCTTTTCAGTATGACCAAAAAAAGCTCACGAAAAAGGGCCTCTTCATATGAAAAAGAGTCAGAAAAATAATCTTAAAAAAAAGTCCAAATTCTTTTTTCGTATGTGGCCATTTTTTTTTTTGGAATATGAACAAAAAAAAAACATACATAAAAGGATCCCTTCATATGAAAAAAGAATTAGGATGTAGTTTTTTTCTGATTCTTGTTTCTTATGAAGGGATCCTTTTTTTTTTATATGAAAAAGCATCCCTTAATATGAAAAAAGAATTGGAAAAAAGCTAGGTCCCAATTCTTTTTTCATACAAAGGGATCCTTTTTGGTTTGGCCAGATTCTTTTTCTGTATGGTCATGTGAAAAAAGCAGAAGTGAGTCACAAAAAAGGATGTAAAAATGTAAATAAATACTCATTTGGGGGTCATTTTTCTAACAGTTAACAGCAGAATCCACCTAATGGGGTTCCGATGACCAAAATATGTGTGTTGATGTCTTTGCAGGATATAATTTTTGTGGGTTTTGAAATTATTATTTTTGAACAAAAACAAAATGGCAGCCATGAGAAAAGGATTTTTTCCTCTCAGAAAAGGATTGGCCCCATACGAAAAAGGATCTTTTTCCATATTGACTAAATTATTATTCCAAGCAGCTATCCAAAAGACTGTACTGATCATGCTCTGAACAGAATTTATGTCATTTAATAACTTTGGAATAGATTAATATTTGTTTACCAAACCAGTGAAAGGCACATCAGTGAGCCAAACCCTTTCAACTCCAAAAATTTCACACCAAAATTCCAAAGTGTCTGGGTTAAGGTGTTGACAAAAATACAGAAAAAACTGAGATTTTTTATGTTTTTTGCTATGCATTTCTCAGAATCCTCACATCACACCACAACAAAACATGACTCATCAAGACATCTACACCGTGAGACTGTGCATGCAAACTTTCTTGCAAATCTGTTTAACGGTTGTGAACATATTAAACTGAAAAATTTGAGGTTTAACATAGAAACCCCTGCTCAACCCTAACTATAGAAGTGCTACTGTGCAACTATGATAGGGAGTGAGTGCTGAAACCTTTTTGTGGAAAGCTCTACATGTATGTGTTTATTGCATCTCCTTTTAGCCTTGTAATAGCAGAGCCATTTTTCTTTCATTCTTTGCCATTCATTTATCTTGTTAAGCAATCAGCTAAATAATGAACAATTATTCAGAAGAGCATATTTATTTTACTACTGAATCCATAAGAGTAATGACAACGTGATGATGGCGTAATGAGTTATTTAAATGTAGCCCATTATTGTGCCATTCAAAACATAGAAACATAGAAGTTGATGGCAGATAAGGACCGCAAGGCCCATCCAGTCTGCCCATTTCTTTTTCTTCCTTATAAATGTGCCATCGGCCTTTGCTCTGTCGGTGGCCTATCTATTCATAGTCATTTGTATTGCTCCCTTATGCCCATCCCATGCCTGTTTGAAGCCCTGCACTGTATTCATAGCCACCACTTCTTGTGGTAAGCCATTCCATGCATCCACCACCCTTTCTGTGAAAAAGAATTTCCTCCATTCCCCTTAATTGGCCCCCCTCTAATCTCATGCTGTGTCCTCTTGTCCTGCTATTTTTCTTATATTTAAACATGTTAGACTCTTTCACCTTGTTTATGCCCTTAAGGTGTTTGAATGCCTCGATCATATCACCTCTCTCCCTCCTTTGCTCAAGGTATACATATTGAGCTCTGTTAATCTGTCCTCATATGTCTTCTGATGCAGTCCCTGCACCATTTTGGTTGCCCTTCTCTGGACTGCCTCAATTTGGTTAATGTCCTTGTGAAGGTGTGGCCTCCAATACTGCACGCAGTACTCCAGATGGGGCCTAACCAGTGTCTTGTACAGAGGGATTATTACCTCCCTCTTATGACTTGTGATACCCTTACTAATACACCCTAACACCCCCCTAGCCTTACCTACTGCTTTAGAGGTCTGCTTGGATGATTTTAGGTCATCAGTGATGATGATGCCCAGTCTCTTTCTTCCTTTGTGACTGCTAGCAACTCCTCCCACCCTATAGGTGGCTTCAGGGTTCTCTTCCCTATGTGCATGATTTTGCACTTCTTTGCATTAAATCCCAGTTGCCACTCTACTGGCCATTCTGCTAGTTTATCCAGATCTCTTCTCATTCTGCCCACCCCATCTGGATCATCTACTCTGTTGCAGATCTTGGTGTCATCTGCAAACAGACAAGCCTTACCCTTTAGTCCATCTGCAAGGTCACTAATGAAGATGTTGAAGAGAGGACTGGCCCAGGACTGATCCAAGGTACCCACTTGTGACTTGCATCTCTTCTGACTGTATACCATTTACCACCACTCTCTGTTTTCTGCCCATCAACCAGTTTGCCACCCAGTTGACCAACTTCTGACCCACCCGAGCCTACCCAGCTTATTTATCAATCTTCTATGTGGAACAGTGTCAAAAGCTTTGCTGAAGTCAAGGTAGGTGACATCAACTGCTCCCCTTGGTCCACCACTCTGGTTACCCAGTCAAAGAAATCTATGAGATTAGTTTGACAGGACCTTCCTTTGTAAACCCATGCTGTCTTGGATCCTGTGCCCTATGGATTCCAGGTGTTGCACTATCCTTTCCTTAAGGAGTGCCTCCATAATCTTGCCCACTACTGAGGTAAGACTGACCGGTCTGTAGTTCCCGCCTCCTCCTGCTACCACTCTTGTGGAGCGGGATCACATGAGCCCTTCTCCAGTCTTCTGGGACCTCTCCTGTGCTCAGAGACTCACTAAACAATTCTGCTAATGGCTCTGCTAGTTCCTCCTTTAGCTCCTTAAGTACCCTGGGATGTATGCCATCAGGTCCCATTGCCTTATCCACCCTGAGCTTAGCAAGCTCTTGTAGGACCCCTTTCTTTTGTGAAGGGGTAGTGCTCACCTCCTCCCCTCTGTGTCCATGATGCTGAGCTGTGGGCCCTGCCTACCTTCTCTTCAGTAAATACTGAGCAAAGTATCTATTTAGGATAGATGCCTTTACAGGGTCCTCCTCCTCACATGCTCCCTTTTCTCCATTAAACTTAGCAATACCCCTCTGGACTTTCTCCTTTCACTAATGTATCTATAGAAAGTCTTGTCACCTTCTTTTACTGTTAGTGCTAGTGTTTCCTCAGTCTGGGACTTTGCCTGCTTACTGCCTTACCTGCTTCCCTTAGGGCAGTTTGGTATGCCTCCCTATCTTCATCCGCTGTGTTCCTTATATTTCCTGAAGGCCAGCCTTTTGGCTCTGACCTTTTCTGCTACTGTATTTGAGAACCAAAGTGGTTTCTTCTTCTTTTGCACTTCCTTTTCTGTCTAACACAATGGGATGTTGCTTCAAGTATTGCATCATTAATGCTTGCCCACTTTGCCTGTACCCCCTCACCTGTGTTTCTTTTTGCCAGGGCTAGCTTAACTCTGTTGGCCATCTTATCAAAGTCAGCTCCTCTGAAGTCCCATATTTTTGCCTTGGAATGGGATGATTTAGATGTAGTAGCCAAATTGAACCATACCATGTGATGGTCACTGGCCCCAGGTGACCTTCTACCTGGAGATCTGTGATCCCTTCTTTGTTAGTCAGTACTAGATCTAGGATAGCCCTGTCTCTTGTGGGTTGCTGTACCAGTTGTTTGAGGCCCTCCCCCTGCAGGGAATCCACTATGAGTCTAGTTCTGGCAGATGTTCCTGCTGGTATTGACCAATCTGGATGAACTGGGCGCGAAAGATGGCGGCCACGCTGGGCTAGCCACGTTGTACTGTTCTGCGCTGCTCTGCTTTATTTTATCGCATCTGCCGCTCTGTAAATTGTGTAGCGGAATATTTTACAACCGGTTGGTTTTTGGATTGTCGACGATCCGTTCTTCCGTTTGGCTTAGCTTGTTTGTTCTGTGTGCGGGCGGGGAACTACGCGACCACCTGTTATGCACTGACCTGATTGCAGGTTGCAGGGGGTCGGCTCAGTCATCCGGGTGTTAGACCGGGGGCTGAAATCTTTTGACAAATTCCGACAACTCAGAGGTCTGTGGCTCGGACTGTGGCTGGATTGTGATTGGGAACCTGGTGTTCAGTAGAGGCTTCTTTTTCTCCTGGATGTTCAGTAGAGGCTTCCTTTTTTCCTGGATGTTGGTGTCTGCAGGACTTGGAGTCGTGGAAGAGCACTCGCCCAGGATATTGGCGGGGTAAAGCTGTGGTTTTGGTCCAGGGACGTTTTTTTTTCTTGGACCAGGAGAGAGGCTGTCATTATTACCTCCACATAACCTGAGGTTAGCTCCCTGGTCAGACAGGGGCTGGTTTGTTCTGCCTCCGGGGTGGTGGGGCTTGCTTTACTCCCTGGGTGGGGCAGGGGGCCATCGGAGGGTGGTCCTGCCTTCCTCATTTCAGCGAGGATCAGGGGAGCTGCAGCTGGAGTGGTTAATATTTGTGGAGGTGAGGTCATTTTACAAATCTATTACAAGCTGATTTGTCCCTCACGTCCTCAGCTACCAGGAACTTGGAACTTGAGATCGAGTTTGGGAAGCAGGAGCTAGATTTGGTGAAGTATTTTATTTATTTTAGTGAACTGTTGTGTTTGGTACTGGGAGACTGCAGAAGATGACTGTGAAGCCTAACTGTTCCGAGTATTATTTTGGGTACATAAGTCTCGTGAGGAGGAGCCTGATGTACATTGAGGACATATGGTGTGGTGAGAGCACAAAGTGTGACTTTAAGATCAAAAGGACTTTGAACATTTTGGTTAATTTTCCCTAATCAGTCTGCACTATTTCTGTACTAAATAAATGTATGGTTATATAAATTTTAGAGATATAGGGTAAATCTTTTAGTAGTTTTAGGTGGTGTGCTCCTCTCCCTGCAGTGGTGAGAGTACTGTGGGGAGGGGTAGAATTAGAATTATAATAGATTTTGAAAATTTTACAGCACTAGAATTGTTAGATCTTGTGTTTTATTGTGATTATTGTTTTATTTTAGTGTAGTGCACAAAATGTGCTAGAGTAATTGTAAGGTGGCCGGGTATTATTCCCCCTCTATGCTTAGGGACCTCCGTCCTTTCTCCTGTCCCCCGTTGTCAGCTGAAGTTTATAGGAAGTGTAGGGCTTTGGGGATTGTGAGAAGGAGACGGAGGGCCCATGCTGAAGGGAATGAAGAAAAGATGGGCGGATTGGGATTGTAGGGTCAAGGAGGCACCCTGGGGTGAAATGGGCGCGGGAGAGAGGGCCTTCCTGTCTTGTGCCCATACCCAAGAGGCCTGGATTGGACCAGCAGGTAGGCGGTCACTATCGGAGGTTTGTCCTACTCGGCGGTGTTATGCAATGCCAGGTCTATTAAAAACAAGGCTATTATAGCTGATCTTGTTGAGTCATCTGACCTGGCATGCATCACGAACCTGGCTGGATGAAAATGCTGGGCTGTATTAGCGCGTAATTCCGGCTGGGTACTCGTTGATACACCGCCACCGAAACCCAGGATCGTGAGGTGTTGCCATGTGTTATAAGTCAGAACTGGGTCTGGTGGAGTGCCATCGGGGTCACCAGATCGCTGAGTACATTGTGGGCGAGGGTGTGGGGTGCAGGATACTTCTCGTATACCATCCACCAGGTGACGAGAATGTTTTTCTGCAGGAAGTCGTAGACTTCATTGTCGACCTAACATTGGGGTCCCCCAGATGGTTGGTTCTGGGGGACTTCAATGCCTGGGTCGACGATGAATTCTCTCAGTTTGGTCAAGATTTCCTCCAGTTGATGATATCACTGGGCTTCACAGAGGTGGTTTCCTCCTTGACCCATGTGGGTGGACACTCATTGGACCTGGTGTTCCTTCTGGGGATGGGGATATCCGACTTGGTGGTGGAACCGGTTTGGATGGTCAGACCATCACTCCATTAGATTCAGTTTGGAGGCCACCCTATTAGGTCTGCCCCACGGAGATGGTTCGATACACGCCCTTTGAGGCGTATCCCCAGAAGGACCTGATGGCGGTGTTGGACCTATCAAGCCTACCGATAGATTGCATGGATCCAGGTGATCTGCTACATGCCTATAATGAAGGCGGTAACAGGGCCCTGGATTCTATTGCACCAGTTAGGTGTTAGTCCTCTTACTCCTCGCCCCAGGTCTCCTTGGTTTGATGAGACCATGGGGAATTGAGGAGAGTTGGGCGAGCTGGAGGCGTTGCGAAAGTCGGTTGTGATGATGACAAGCTTAGTTTGATGGACCATTATTTAGTCTATCAATCTGCAATCTCTCATAAAAGGCAGAATTCCTGTCCAGAGATAGCGGCTGCACAGAATAGACCGGCTCAGCTCTTTCGGACTGTGGACAGACTGTGCAATCCAGTTTGTCTTCAGCCCAGAAAACCTTATCTCAAGAATGGTGTGAGAGCTTGCTCTCTTCTTTGCAGATAAGGTTGCCAAAATCAGATTGGACATTAGCTCTTTCCTCCTAATGGGAGCAGCGGTGGTGAGTCAGGAGATGTCAAACACCCAGTTGGAATGGTCTGACTTCAGCCTTCCCATAACCGAGGATGTTGTGATGATCATTCGAGCACTGCAACCGACCTGCTGTGATTTGGACCCTGGTCCCCAGCGCCTCTTAGTGGGTTGCGTGGATAAGATTAGCCTAGTCTAGCTTGATCGTATGGAAGTCTTTGGAGAGGGGGATTTTTCCAGATCCCCTCAAAGAGGCTATAATTAAGCCCCTTTTAAAGAAACCCTCCTTAGACCCATACTGTCTAGCAAATTACAGGCCAGTCTCTAACTTACCCTTTGTGGGTAAAGTTATTGAGAAAGTGGTCGCAGTGCAGTTGGAGGATCATCTGACCAACAACAATATCTACGATTTGTTCCAGTCTGGATTTAGGAAAAGGCATAGTACTGAGACAGCGCTCGTACGAGTACTAAATGACCTCCTAATGGCAAGAGATCGTAGGACCCGATCCATCTTGGTACTACTTGATCTCTCTGCAGCGTTTGACACCGTTGACCATGGTGTGCTATTGGAGCACCTGCGGTTAGTCTGTGGACTGTCTGAGTACGGTCCTCAGATGGTTTCAATCTTACCTTCGGGTGGGACTCAGAGAGTGGTGTCGGGAGTTTTTCCTCAGCATCATTCTCCCTGCCCTGTGGGTGCACCGCAGGAGCTCCATTTCTTACCATGTTGTTTCGGTGTATATGCTACCATTGGGGAGTGATTATTAAACGGTACAGTTTGGGTTTTCACTGCTATGCAGATGATACCCAGCTGTATATGTCTTTTGTGCCCGGTCAGGGCTGCCTTGTCGGTATTTACTAACTGCCTTGAAGAAATCCAAGAATGGATGAATGGGAGTTGGCTGAGGTTGAACCCGGAGAAAACTGAGGTGTTGGTTGTGGATATAGGTCGCTGTGGAGCGGGTCTGCCAGAGGATCACCCTCAGGCCTATGGCTTGAGGTGTCCAGCTGGCGACCTCAGACCAGGTGCGAAATCTTGGCGTAGTACTTGATGACCATTTGACACTTAAATCCCAGGTGTCAGCAGTTATAAAGACTTCCTTTTTTCATCTGAGGAATATTGCCAGGGAGAAGCACTTGGTTCCTCCAGAGGACCTTCCAACATTGATCCACGCCTTTGTTACCTCCCGGCTTGACTACTGTAACTCCCTATACCTAGGGCTATCGGGGGTTGAACTTCGCCATTTGCAGCTGGTGCAGAATACGGCAGCCAGGCTGTTGACTGGAGTCTCTAGATCCAGTCACATAATGCCTGTGCTCCGCAGACTGCACTGGCTTCCAGTGTTTTGGCGAATTACCTTCAAGGTCGGTTTGCTGACCTATAAAGCCCTACATGATCTGGGACCTGCCTACCTGAAAGAGCTCCTGCGCCCCTATAGTCCCTCTCACCCCCTCCGATCCACTGACGAGGGATTGCTAGAGATTCCCAGGGTACGTTTGAAAACATCTGGTGCTAGATCGTTTAGTTTTATGGCACCTACCCTGTGGAACTCTCTACCTCGTCAGGTGCGAGATTGCTCGACCGTCCTTAGTTTTAAAGGAGCGCTGAAAACCCACCTTTTTAATATAGATTTTAAGGATTCTTGTTAATCTGATTTATTATATTTATTGTTATATTTATTTGTACAGGCGCTTTGATTTAAGAAGAGCGCCTTTTAAAAATAAAGTTGAATTGAATTGAATTGAATCTGTATCCGGCATGTTGAAGTCTCCCATTATCAGAACCTCCCCTTTAGCTGTCATGTTTTGTATATCTTCTAACAGTAATGTGTCTATGTCCTCCCTCTGGTCTGGGGGCCTGTAGACAACCCCAGTTCTGATGGCTGTCCCATTTCCTGTTTCCAGGGTGACCCACAGTTCTTCTGGCTCCTTATGTGTATTCTGAATTTCTGTAGCTTTGATATTTTCATTAACATACAGGGCCACTCCTCCCCCCCTTTTTGCACCTCGGTCTCTTCTGAACAATACATAGCCAGGTACTGAAGTCTCCCAAGTGTGGTTACTGGTAAACCACGTCTCACTAATTGCTACTATGTCCAGTTTAGCCTCTGACATTATTGCCTGCAGGTCTGGGATCTTATTTCCCAGGCTGTGAGCATTTATTGTACATGATTTTCCATTGGCCAGATTTTGGTGTGTTAGTTGTTGGGTGAAGTTTGGCATTACCCCTGTGCGTCGTATGGGGAGACAAACCTTTTTTCTTACCTGGTGATGCAAATGAACGGCAAACATGCTGAATTCCTGTTTGACCACTAGCTAAGGGGGGAGGGGTGTTCTTCCCATTCGATGTATGGGGTGCTGCACCCCTCTCCCCATTTACTAGTTTAAATATTCTGCAAAGATGTCAAACTTCTGCCCCAATGCACTGACTCCCTCTTTAGTCAGATGCAGTCCATCAAATTTAAAGAACTTTCGCTCCCAGAACTGTTGCCAGTTCCCTACAAATCTGTGTCCTTTTTCCTGGCACCAGCCCTTGAGCCACGTGTTTAGCTCCCCTATCTCCCCTTCTCTGACCTTCTGTCCATCTGCTCTCCTCTCCCAGACTGGCAGGATCTCAGAGAAGGAGATGCCGTATGAAATAGATGATAGTTTGTCACCCAGCCTAGTCAGGTGTTCCTTGGTCTCCACAACTGACCGGCTGGTGAGATCATTAGTCCCTATGTGTACTAGGACATCAATGTTTTCTCCTGCTTTGTGAACAATTTTAGCAATGCGGTCAGTGTCTCTCCATGCTGATGTACCTGGGAGACATCTGACCATCACCCTTGGCTGGAGATGGGTATCAACTCCCCGAATCATGGAGTCTCCTATGATCAGAAGTTTTTTGGATTTACTTTGTGCTTGTTTTGTTTTGGTTCCTGATTTGGGTGAATTTTGTTGTGCTAGCTCCTGTGCCACAGTGTCCTGCTCTGCAGTGTCTTCTGCCTCTTTATTTGATTTCAGAGATAGAGGCAGATACCTGTTTATAGTGTTTATATGGTTTTTGGAGGTAATGTGTTGGAGAGCAGAGAGTGATGGGGCACCTGATTTGCTCCTCCTAACCACCTGCCAACCTCCTGGACCAACTACCCTCTCTTGATCGAGGTTTTTCTGTTGGATGCTGGGGAAATGGTGGTGGTTCTTATAATGTATTTCCTCTTCAATATGAAATTTGAGGCATGCAATCTCTGCCCATGCTGCTCGAGCTGAGCCCTAAGATCTCCAAAGGCCCAGCATGTAGGACAGTGTCCTAAATCCTGTAAGACTGTCCTTCTGAAAATTGTTCCACAGTACCTGCAGTTAATGAAATCCATTCCAAATAAGTTGCTGGGTTTGTAACCTAGTCAGAGTAATTAGAAGGAAAAAAAAGGAAAAAAATGCAAGTAATGGTTTAATTGTGCTTTGTTTAACTTGTTATAACAAGTTAAATTACTAGTGCCCCTGTAAATGAGATCACCTTGTGGAGGCCCCACTGATCCGCCCCTTCCTGCTCTGCCACAGGAAATGTCACAACTGTGGTACCCTATAAAAGGAGTGTAGCGTGGGGTGGTTGGGGATGGGGGTGGGTGGCTGGATGTTAAATGGAACAGTTATATGCATAAGATTAAAAAAAAAATGTTCTGGCAGAAGAGTTCATAAGAACATAACAAGCCCAAGTGAATGAACACACTTGGATAGAAGAGTCTGCTGAGGTTCCCCATATAACTCGGGTCTTCATCTCTAATTGGCATTGTGTGGCAGACAATGATTTAGGATGCCCTCATGTTGTCTTTTCCATGACAGTCATATGTTCTGATATGCTTTAACCATCATTTTGATGAATTAATGATCTAGCTTTGTTGTACTCTGACAGTGACATTACAGAATGTTCCCATCTCCTAAGCAGCTACTGCTGTTTCTTTTCATACTTCTGAGACATGCCATGCTAGTCATCTGAATCAACTGGAAGTTTATAATGTGTCATAGAATGTTCAGGCAGTTTACAGTGAGCAACAGCTGCTGAGTAGAGAGAAATTTAAGAACTATAGTGACAAGAAATATATTAAATGCATCATTAATTTAACAAAATTGGCAGAATGTATCAGAGTATAGGATAGGTACTAAAATAAAACCAGGAGGACATTTAAAGGTATAAAAACAGTTTCATGTCATCTTTTAGGCATGCAATGCTGAGACACTGAGCAAACAGGAGTTGGCTAGAGATGATTGCCTAGCACTGGCTTGTTTGGTAGTATTGTGGCATGTCATTAAAGAGCAGCTGCCAAGTTCCAACCCCCCAAACATATGTCATAGCCTACATGTCTTGGAGTGTCCTGGTAAAAAAATTCCTGCATATCGCTGCCCTGTTTTAAAAATATATCACTCGTAATTTTAGCCCCCTAAGAAAATATTGAAAACACAGCTATTTCCCGAACATGCCGACATCCCCCCCTCCACATGTTTGGTCCCATCAGCAAATGAACAGCATGCGTGCGTACTCCACAGACATCAATGGAGATGATATTTATTGACATATTATTATCATTTAAAATTAAAATTATAACAAATGAAAGCAACTATTTCACTAACATGGACCATGTTAGTCAAGAGGTTGCTTTGATTTGTTATAATTGTAATTTAAATAATAATATCTATAAAATAGTCTCCATTGATGTCTATGAGACCCACACACATATATTCATTCTGTTTATCATCAAATATTATTGTGCGTGGGGACGGTTAAGCACATTGGGGAAGAGGTTGCATTTTTTATATTTTCTTAGGGGGCTAAAGTTACGAGTGATATATTTTTAAAACAAGGCAGCAATATGTACTGTAGGAATTTTTGTACCAGGACACTCTGGACCAGGTAGGCTATAACATATGTATAGGGGGCAGAAACAATGCCTCAAGGAAGCTGCTCTTTAAGGTGTTAGTGTAAATGAGTAAAGTTATTACAGACACAGGGTAGCCAAAGGCGGACAACAGAGAAATTTACAACGAGGTACACAATGTCCAACAAACAAAGACTAAGGATTTACTTGTGAAACAAACATAAAAAACTCACACAGCGTAACACACAACAAAATTAGAGCTGCAAGTATGGTTCTACCAAAGGAATCAAACACTTTGAACTTTAGGTTCATCCTGAATTCACTGCATGTGGACAGGTGCCTGCTCCACAATGTCTCTTACAGTAGAGCAGAAACCTGGCAATGTGCAGGGAATTAAAAAGCAGGATTTCTGAGACATGCAGACAAACTGACAACAACTACAAGGTACCATGAGCACTGCCATTAAGCAGGTTTGGAAGTCTCTAAATAAACCTCAGACCAGCACATCTCTGCAAGAAGTGATACATACTATAATTGCCACACAATATTAACAACTCACTTTGGGTGTACTTTAAGAAAAATATAGAATCTAATAAAACATTTGAATCAGAATTTAGGAGTCAAGTCTTCCTCATCGCCCTACTCCTAGCATTTGGATACTACAGAGCAGCAGACTCCTCTGACCTGTACACATTACATTCCCACACTTATGGAAACAGGGCATCCAGGCACAAACCCTGCACAGCATGTGCATGGTAGTGTAATGCAGTATTCCAGGGTAACTGGGTTGTCATTCACCCAAAAACTAATTTTCATTAAATGCAATTATTTGTTATAGTACTACGGAGGATATTTATGTATGATGAGAACATTTCAGGAAGACTGTCATACTATATAATATGGGCCAGATGCCAACAAATCAGTTAACCATCTTCATGGCCATTTAAGTAGCTTAATTAATACCAAAGACACTTTAGTCTTAAATAAGAGGATATCACCACAGTTTCTGTTACAAAAGTACAAGCACAGATCTTAGAAAAAAGTCTACCCTATCTCTAATGCAATGGCTTACAATGGTCAAAGTAGTGGACAGTACAGTATATGTTCAAGCCACCTGTGCCCAGTGGTAAATCTGCAACAGGATGGAGGAAGTATTGGTGAATTGTTTTGAGCTTGTTGTCAGTTAAGGGCTACATGACTATGACCCTTTGATCCTCCTGCCTGAGAGTTCAGTTTGCCAGCTACTGAGTCACTGATACAGATTCTGAGTCTCTGCAATATACTCCTTTACTTTTATGATAATATAAGGTTTCAAGCATCTGTCAATTTGCTAAGTGAATAACACCATGAAAAAAGGTCGTTATTTAATTCTGAATGTTCATTTTCTTGGAAATAGCCTTCTTACCAAAATGTGGCCACACCTGCGTATAACACATTTGTCTTGAAAGCATTCTGTAGTCAATTATGACATGTAGTTTAAGGGTTCGGTTACGCCCATCTTCCAGTACATCAAGTCTGAAAAATGCAGCATTTGTAAAAGAGGTGGCATCTAAAAATATACTAGTTCATAAAAGAGATACATGCCTGCCTTAAATATATGTGTGTGTGGCAGTGCTCACATTTTTTTCAACTAGCACTTTAAACACTTCAAAGGCTAATGGTGATCCACAATTTCCGATTCTTTGACAATCTTTGACATCCCACCACTTTGATGTGGCCATCAGCTGACGTATTAGAGTGATTAAATTATCACTCCCATAAAGCTGACATTAGTATTTGCTATACAGTATGTGCCTCAGGCATTACAAGAAAAAGTACAAAAGCTATGCATTGTAGTTAGCAAATAAGAATGTGTCTGGTCGTGTGTGTATGGAGTAAAGGGAGTGTGTCTTTATCATTCCTTGGTAATCCCTTTTCATTATACAGTTCCACTAAGTAGGATGTTTCATTAGGTCCATGATGATGGCATTTATATACTTTTTTAGCACACCATGCCTATTTACACTATTGCCATGCTATGCTTTCCCTCGAGGAGAATCAAAAAGATTTTCTTGCAACACTTTCTCAATGCCATGGTAGAGAATGGTAAGAAAAGTGTTAAGAAACTTTTAGGCAGCTTTACATATATAAACTTTACAAAACTAGAGTGAGAATGAAATACAGTGCTGTCACATTTCCTTCTAGAATGATGCTTACAAGAAATATATGTTACATTTACACATACATGCACACCATGCAAACAGGTGCATGCACACGTGCACACACACACACACGCACGCACGCACATGTTTCTGTTAATCCAGGGCTTTTGAAGTGTAAGGGATTTAGCAAGGCAAGAAGAGGGCTAGAAAAACAAATGCGTAACTTTTTGTGGAATCACAGATAAGAAGGCAGGAAACATGCCTGCATTTAGCTTAGGAGCTAACAATATGTGGGATGGAGATACTGAAGAGTCAAAATCTCTTGGTGACAACTGACAATGCAGTTATATAGCTGTTCATAACACTTTAAAGAAAAGGAAACCCAATATGAAGAAAGGCATCTTACAGCCCCATTTCTGTCCACATTGACGTGTTTGTGCTTGCACATTTCATCAGTTTCTGGACTGTAAACATGCTGCATGGCATTTTACAATAACACAGCACTTTACAGCACAAGCCTTTAGTTGAGTATGTGTGTCTGTTAGTGTTTGTGAGTGCCTGGCTTGTCTCTTTAATGTGCATAGCATTCATTGATAACTTGAAATCTGTGTTTAAAAGAGTTTTACCTGTAAATGACTGATCTTTCAAACAAACCAGATGTAGCTCCTCTGCAAATAGATTTTAGGGAAAAGAAAGAGGATTTTCTAAAGCCTGTTGCCAGAGCCCCCTGTTTAGGCAGAGGAAAAAGGCAGGGGCAAAATCCACTTTTGAAAAAAATAAGCTTCAGAAATTTTCCCATGACCAGAGAAAATTCCCATGTGGACTAAAGGAATCTGAGAAGTAACACTTCTTTATTTATTTTACCAAGCAATAAACTGGATCCAAACTGACGACATACAGTGTTTAGCATACACCTGGGAAAAGGGAATTGGGTGCAGTGTGGCATGTACGGTTAAGGCCAATGGCATGCTGCATTCTGCTTTTTGCCATCACCCAACAGATTATGGCGTGTTGTGGCATGATGCCATTGATGAAAGAGATCTTTTGCTTTCCTTTTGTTCTGCTAATTGATTGCTGCGTTGGGTATGACAATATAACAATGCACATCACAATTCATTTGAAACAATCACTTAACATGCAAGCAGATTGTAATCTCACTTATGTGTTTGTATAGTTTTATATTTACACAAATGAATGCTTTCAGTAATCTTTGTATACTCAAAGGTAGGTGATTTACCTACATGAGCACAAAATAAGAAACCTGATCATTCTCCAGTCTCTGTTTGGCAATATTTCTTCTGGTACAGTGTTGTGATGAATCTCTTAGAGTACTAGGCCACCATTTTCAAAAGGTTAGTGCATTGCTAAATATGTTTGCAATGCACTAACTGGGTTTAGCATGCTTGGATTGGGTGGGGCCATACTGAGCATAGTGCAAAGTGGACAGTGTCCATACACCGACTATATCATGACTGCATGCATACAAATGAGGGAGCCTTGTTGCATACAAAGCACAGTGGTATATTATGAGCTTTTGGATGCATTAAAAGGACATTGTTACACTGCTTTTTTAATGATTCTAAAACCCTACTCTTATCAAAACACACAGTGGCATGTGATCACCCTGCATCCCCCTGATAATCAATTAATGTGAGTTCACTTTTTTCTCTTGAGACTAGCAGTCCCTACCCCCTCAATTACAATCCCCTTGTCAGTTGTAGTAATTCCTGGCAGTCTAGTGGTTCCCCACCACACCCCAATTACCATACCAATGTCAGCTGCTCTAACCCCTGGTAACCTAGTGGTCCCCACACACCTCATCACCCTTGTAATCCCTGGCAGTCCACTAGTTTTCCCCCACTCCCACAATTGCCTTCCTGATATCAGTTTCTTTAGTGGTCCGCCCACTCCCATCACCATCCCAATGTCAGTTCACTTAGTTCCTTACAGTCAAGTGGTCCCACCACTCCCTATTTACAATCCCACCACCCCCTATTTACTATTCCAAAGTCAGTTCACATATCCCTTGGCAGTCTAGGGCTACCCTGCTTGATCACTGTCAAAACCTTATACTCTGGTCCACCCTCTCAGCACAAAGAATCCCCCCATTGGTCTCCACCTCACCCTTTCCAATAACGAATATTTAATATGCTGCACAGTCTATAGATAGTGACTGGTATAGCCAGTCTGCACACCATCTTGGCCGACTGCTATCTGAGTGACAGGAAACAGGCATGTACTGCAGAAACACCTGAAACAGTTGCCAACAGTAGTGTCATCAAAGTGAATTACATAGGAACCAAAGGTCCAGGGAGCCTGACACTGTAACAACAGTGATGATGGGGGACAGGGCAGGGTTGACAATAAGACTGATGATGATGAGGATGTTAGTAGGCCCAGAAGCAATGCAGAGAATGGTGGCAGAAACCATAGCATGTTAGCATGTTTAAACATAGGATGACCAGTTTGGCAGACAGTTGTCTAAGGGATTGCCAAAGTAGTTGACACTCAGGAAACCCCAAGCTGCCTTTTGCCGAATGGTAGGAGTGGTGGCAACAAGAGGAAGGTGAGCTATTACAAGAACAATGAAACTGTGCAAGTGAAAAGCCAGCAACAAGAATGTCAATTGCAAAGCTAGCTACATTCCCCAGAGTAACACACAGAAGAGCCAATAAACTAGCAGGAATTGCTGCTAAGTAAAGCCAGATGCTGACCTGTAACCAAACAGATGTGAGGTGGCATAAGAGTTGGAGTTAGAGACTCCAGTCAACCAAAATGTCACTAGGACAATCAGAGCAGTATAAATGGGGTCAGCAGTGAGCAACAGTCTCTGGATAACAGTAGAGAAACAGTTGTCAAAACTGCAGCAGAAACAAAGGTGAGGTAAAACCAGGTGATAACCAGAAGGCAAAAAGTTATGTGCTAGAATGAGGACCTAAGCACAGAGCCAGCAAATGACTTTGGTACCATAAGAACAGCTTGAGTGGCAAGAGCCAATGATGAGCATGGCTAAGGTAAAGAAAGCAGGAGTCCCCTAGAGCAAAACAGAGAAGGCAGCCCAAAACTGCAGCAGAATCATGACCAAGGCAAAGTTAGGTGATGACTTGCAAGCAGATAACTACAGGACAGCATTTAGACCCAAGCACAGAGTCAGCAACTGACCGTGTTATCATAATGGCAGTTGGAATGAATAGAGCAGATGACGAGAATATCAATGGCAAAGGAGGCAACAGTCTCTGGAGTTAAACAGACAATATAATCAAAAGCTGAAGCACTAATGTACTGTAGATGAAGAAGATCCAGGTGATCTGAAGCAGTGGTGTTAGCTGGTTTACCTATCGCGTGGCGACACCTACTTTGCTGACATCCCAGACAGTGACAGACACAATGCCGAGTGTTGGCATCGTACTGTCGGAGATATCGGTGTGTCCCCCTATGTGGGGGGCTTTGTCCCCACACTCCACAGTTTCTAAATATACAACTCCGAGTCAGAGTTGTCTCGGGGAGGGGGCGAAACACCAGGAGATGCAATGACAATGTCAGCGGGGGCCATCACAGTGACTCGACGCTTTCAGTCTAATCCTGTTACTGTGATGGTCTTCACTGTGGCGGTGTCACTCTACAGTCAGTACACCGTGTTGGCGCCACTACATGGCCTGCCTGACTAGAGTCACAGGGTTTTATCCTCAAAGAGGGCTTCAATCAGTGAAGGCTGCAGCAAACAGCAGCTTGCACCAAAGCCCAGTGTGCCAGGGACCCTGCACCAGATTTTGGTACAGGAGGTGCCCCAGCACCTAAGTCTTGAAACCTACGGCAACCACACATGTGCGCCAAACACACGGCACACCAGAGGGCTTTGCCACAGGCTCACTGTGGCTGGGACAAGAGCTGCCCCAGTCCACCAACACTGGCATCACCCAAACAGGCTGTATTCCCCATAGCCCCGGTGGTCTAAGGTCCCCCTTCTTGAACCCTGATCTTACGGTATTGAATAAATAGATATAACACCCACTTCTCTGGTGGTATAGTGGCTCCCCCTCCCCAAACTTCAATCTAGCGGTATTGCATTAACCAATCAATCAATTAACTTTATTTTTAAAAAGCGCTATTCACATAGATCATAGCGCCTGTACAATTAAAAATCAGGATAAAATTGATAACTTATTAAAATGACAGAGAGCAACAATTCATTCAAATTCAGGGAAGGCAAGATTAAACAAATATGTTTTTAATGCAGTTTTAAAGCTCTCCATGATCAGGCACTCCCTCATCCGATGAGGTAGAGAGTTCCACAGGGTAGGGGCCAGAAATGCAAATGCCCAGTCCCCAGACATCTTCATGTGAACCCTGGGAACCTCTAGCAATCCCTCATCGGTGGAGCAGAGTGGTCACAGGTGGCAGTAGGAATGAAGAAGCACTTGCAGGTAACATGGTCCCTGTCCATGTAGGGTTTTACAGGTCAGCAAACCCTGGTAGCACTAGGTACAGGGAGTTACAGTAGTCAAGGTGAAAGGTCACAAAGGCATGAACCAGTGCTGGAAGGTCATCAGGCGGAACCAAGTGCTTAATCTGGGTGACATTCCTTAGATGGTAAAAAGAGGTTTTGATGATGGCCGATACCTAAGAATGAAGCATCAGCCCCTTGTCAAAAATAATGCCCAGATTCCACACCCATTCAGAGGTCATCAGCTGGCCACACCCGAGCTGAAGCCCAGAGGGTCAACCAGCCCATGACATCCTCAACCCAATGACCCAGGTCCATGACCAAAACCTCAGTCTTTTTTGGGTTCAACCTTAGCATTCATCCATTCTTGGATCTTTGAGAGGCAGTTATTAAACACCGAGACTGCTCCATCCTGCTCAGGCATATAGGACATGTATAGCTGAGTGACATCTGCATAGCAGTAAAAACTCTGCCCATAGCACCTTACAATGTCTCCCAACAGCAGCATCTACACTGTGAACAACATGGGTGAGAACAGACCCCACATAGCAGGCAGAATGTGTCAGAGGAATAAATCCCCAACACTATCCTCTGAGACCTGCCAGTGAGGAATGAATGGGACCATCTGAGAACTGTGCCAGACAGTCCACAGATTACCTGCAAGCACTTCAGTAACACACCATGGTCCACAGTGTCAAACGCTGTGGAGAGATCAAGAAGCACCAAGATGGAACATCTCTTCCAATCTCTCACTATCAGGAGATCACTGAGTACCCAAACAAGGGCAGCCTCGGTACTATGCCTCTTCCAAAATCCTGACTGGAGAGGATCATAGATGTCATGGTTGGTAAGACGATTCTTCAGCTGCAGCATGACCACCTTCTCAATAACCTTACCTGCAAAAGGAAGGTTAGACACAGGTCTGTAGTTAATGGGACAGTCCTAGTCAAGAGAGGATTTCTTAAGGAAGTGTGTCACCACAGCCTCCTTCAGAGATTCAGGGAACTCACCTGTCTCTAATAACCACCAGACTATCTTCATTAGGACCAGGCCAATGACCTCAACACACCCCACTAGTAGGCGAGTTGGGCTCGAGTCTAAACTACAGCAGGCCGGCCGAACGCTCTGGACAATCTGCATGACATCCACAATCTCTACCCAGTTGAAGTCAGACCAACAAGACAGAGGAACTCTGATCTCCCACCGACAACCACCACACACTTCTCCTGTGAAAATGCTCTACAAGCCTGCAGACAGGCTGGATTGCACAGTCCATCCACAGTTCAAAACAGCAGAGCTGGTCTGTTCTGTGCAGCAGCAATCTCCCTGGATAGGAACTCTTGCCTTCTTACGGGAGATAGCAGATTGATAGTCCTGGTAATGGGCCATCAATCTAAGCTTGTCCACATCAAGGCCCAATTTCCACCAGTGACATTCCATCTTTGCCCCTCTTTCAACACCCACTTCCCTGTGAGTAGGCATTACCCTCCCCACCTGCTGGTGGTGTCCACTACCCGTCTCCCCCAACCCGGCTCAGAGCTGCGATCCAGCACACCACCACCTCATCAGCTGGCCACACCAACTGCCATTGAGAGTACTGTAATGTGTACATGTTTATACATTACAATACTCTCAATGACAGTTCAGTCCAGTGGCCAGCCAGAGAGGTGTGAGATGGGCTATGCTGGTCGCCGGCTCCAAGCCGGGTTTGGTGGGGAGCAGGGTGGTAGACACTACCAGCTGGGGTGGAGAGGGTGGGGAGGCACTATATCACCAGGGAAGTGGGTGTTATATCTGTTAATGCAATACCACAGGATCGGGGTTCGGGGAGCGGGGTCGCTAATCCCACAGGACAGAGGTACTGCTTAATTCATGCAGGATGGCAATGTGGGGTTGGCAGACAGCAGCACATTGCCCCATTCAGGACAACACTCCCAGTGGGGAGGTCTCTAAGTACCCATAGACCAGCCCTGACTGGTCTTAGGGTACTTGGAAATTCTCCTGCAGGGAGTGTTCTGAGAATACCATTCTTGGGTATATGGCAGTCTGTGCCTGCCACATTTCCCCTTACACCAGGTCGCAGACCATTTTTGGGTGCACAGGTGACACAAGCCCTGTTTGGGGCAGATAGCCTGCATTTGACACAGGCTGCCTTTGAGAATAGCTCCGAGGGCTGTGTCGGGTGCAAGGTGCCACTTGTGCCATGTATGCTTGGCACAGGCACCTTGCACCATCACCAGGGCTTTAAGAATCGGGCCCACAGAATCTGTGAAAAAAAAAAGGTTGGAACCACTGGTTAGCATTACAAAAGTTTAATGCAACACATTTATTCACAAAACACAGAGTCACATGTCCCTGACTGGTTTCACATACTGTTTTGTCACTCTGCTGTCCTACAGCTTTTCACAGCCACATTTGCATTGCATTTTTTGTTTTTGTTTCACCAATCTTTATGTGAGTAAACTTTTGTAATGCTAACTGGTGGTCACAATTCTTTTCTGTTTATAGATGCAGGTAATGCCCAGCATACATGGAAACATGGGCCAGCATCAGGATCCAAGCACAGAACCAGCAACCAACCGTGGCATCATAATGCAGTTAGAGCATCTGAAGCTGGTGATGAGTATGTCAAAGTAAAACAGAGAACAGAGCCAATGGCTGAAGCAAAAATGTTAATTAGGCAGATTCAGGTGGTGCTCCACAAGCAAGGAAGCATGGGCCAGCATCGGGACCTGAGCACAGAATCAACAACTGACCAGGGTCATCATAATGACAGCTGGAGGCAATGATGAGAATGTCACTGACAAAGATGGCAGCAGTCTCTGGAGTAGACCAAAGAACAGAGCCAAACACTGTAGCAGGAGCATCAACAAGGTAGAATCAGGTAATAAACAGCAAGCAGAGAACTATGGACCAGAATAAGGAATGAAGCCCAGTGCCAGTGACTGAATGTGGTGTCACAAAGATGGTTAGAGTGGCAACAGAGGTTGAGGACATGGCCAAAACTTACCCACAAGAGGAACCTGATGGTATATTACTGGGACCCAGAGAGAGAACAGCACTAACTTTGTTTTATTTGGCAGCCAGCCAGCTGAGCAGTAGAGAAGCTGGAAAAGAACTCTGAGGTAGCAGAACCACTCCTGAAGAGGGAGACCAATGAGGGAGAAGCTGGAAACCAAGTGCATCAGAACAGCCTTGCACACAAGTGGCCCAGGGTGTCATGGTTTAGCACAACAAATGAGCTGAAAAGAAAAGTAGCAAGCAGTGTCAGAGTTGAGACAAATTAGCAATGGCTTCATTGCCTACAGTGAGAAAAGCAAGTGCTACATAATTGTAGAAAAGCATTGAAAAAAGGAAGAAAAATTCAGGTCTTTGCTCCAATGTGAAATAAATAGTAGGATAAATAAACACTAAGAAGGCATGGGGCAACTCACTCGTGTGGGGTGCATAAGGGCAAGTGACAGCCCTCCCAGACAAACATCGAAGGAACCCCAGAGCAAGACCCAGTAAGTGTGGGGTCACGAGGGCTGGGCGAAGCAGCTCTCCCAGACAAACATCGAAGAACCCCGGAGCAAGATCCAGTAAGGTACGGCTTGAATTCAGCAGTCTCTCAGCACCAGCAGGAGCAATTAGTGAGACGGAAGCATTTTGGTGCCAATATTTGAATTCTGCAAAACGGACTTCACCCTTAACAAAAAAGTAAAAATAAATAAATTGTTGGCGCAGGCAAACAGATAGTTTTTCATTGCTGTATTTTTACTACTAGCTTCTGTGCCTGGACCAGCTCGTAAATGTTCTTTAAGTAAAGCTCCTGAAACAGTGTATTTAATTAGAAGTGTAAAAATCATTAGGACCGACTGTTCTGTATTAATGTAGTTAATGTAATTTTCTCACTGCTGTTTTAACTCTAACATTCTCTCACTGCTGCCTTTATTTCTACCAACTGTGCCAGCAGCACCTTAATATTACTTAACTTAGAGTGAAGCAATCAGTAGATCCTAAACAGTCCTAGGCTCAGTTTTTAAATATATCCAGTACCTTAATTCTTGCTCCTCCTCCTCCTCTTCAGTGCATTGTATAAATTCTTCCCTCTCTCCTCTCCTCTCCTCTCCTCTCCTCTCCTCTCTCAGCAGTGTGGGGTTGCGAGGGCTAGGCGAAGCAGCTCTCCCCAGACAAACATCGAAGGAACCCCCTGGAGCAAGACCCAATAAGGTACGGCTTGAATTCAGCAGTCTCTCAGCGCCAGCAGTAGCAATTGGTGAGAGTGCTGCCCCACCGGCGCTCTGCGCCAGCTACCCCACCACCACCACCACCACCACCCCTTGGTGGGCATTGAGCTTTATAGCGAGTCTCATGTGACTCTCCACAACCTATCAGACCACTCTTCTATTTGCAGCTTATCCTGCTTCAACCTCTAGAGGCCACTACACATCCTGCCTGTTCCACTCAATTGACAAAATACTACCTTTTCGTATGTCGATTTTTTTACCTGCTGATTCCACTAGTCTCCTTCCCCCATCTATCTACCCTCAACGACAACCAAACACCCCTCCCATCCCCCACTGCATATCTCCCCAGACCCCCTGTTCTGCCAACTACTTTCAACAGCTGCCCCATGACCACTTGCACAACTGGGTCATTAGTGCATCCATTCTGCCCCCCTCCTTTCACCCGGGGCAAATGGCTTTTCATTTCCCATCCCCATGCAGCACCCTGGCTACCTCTCATGTACCCACTGCCTTCCTCAGACCCAAATCCTTCTGGCATAAATCCAAACAAATTATTATACTACTACTCCTGTTGGCAGAGGATATTGAAGCCAACCCTGGACCCACCCCTCCCAACACCTCCGCTCCGCTTTCTCTCCCCAGAGGCCTCAGGCTCCTGCACCTCAGCTCCTGCAATATCCTAAACAAACTAACCATGCTGCAACCCATTGTCCTATCTCTACATCCAGACGTCCTGATCATCTCAGAGACCTGGCTAAAGCCCCATCATGCGGACACTGAGTTATCCATCCCTGGCTACTCAATCATTAGGCACGACCGCCAAGGCGAAAAGACAGGAGGGGCATTGCTATGTTTATCTCCACCAGGGTACAGTTCACCTTAGTGAAAATTCCCACTCTCCCAACACAAATTGACTCTCTTCTACTCAAACTCTCCCTCCCGTACTCCACCCCAGTGTTTATAGCTGGCTCCTACTGTGCCCCTGGCAACCCTCTGCCCAACATCCTTGGCCACCTGGATGCACTAAAGACCTCAGCATAGGCAGGCGAGCTCCATACCCTAGGCAACTTCAACTACAACTGGCTCACCAAAGACAATGCCAAGCTACGCACCAAAATAAACACCCTGAACCTCACCCAACTAATCGAACACTCCACCCATCTAAATCATAAAATGCAAAATCACTCTGTCTTGGACTGGGCCCTATCCTCACACCCTCATAGGATTCTAAGAACTGGCCTACTCCCTGATTTCCTAAGTGACCACCACATGACCTACATGGTCAGGAAAGTACACAGGCCCACTGCACCCCGCCCCCCGGACACTGCTCACAAGGTCATATAATTCTCTTGATCTAGCATCTCTCCTGCAAGACCTTACACATGTAGACTTGTCCTTCATACCAAAGGCAATTTCCACCGATTCTGCACTCAAAACCTTCAAGGCCAGATTCCTCAAGGTGTAGGAATCCCATGCTCCCCTAAGGAAAAAAAGGGTCAGAGGCACCCACCTTCCCTGGGTCTCCACAGCTATCATTAATCTATGCCACTCCAGGGACCAGGCATGGAAAAATCACAAGAAAGCGGGTACCCAATCATCTCTCCAATGTTTCCGGGCCCTCTGCAACACTTGCACTAAACTTATACGTCAAGCCAAAAAGAATTACTTCTTTTCAGCGTTCAACTCTAACCTTAACCACCCAACAAACTTCTGGAAAGCAATCAAATCCCTCCTCTCCCCCCCCAGTCCAACCTCTGTCTCCTACCCTAATCATCCAGGGTACTACCGTCACTGACCCCGGTGAAGTCGCCTCTGCTTTCAATGCCTACTTCTCCAGCTGTGCAGACTCTCTACTTTCAGCTCTCCAGCAACTACCCACCCCTAGTACCCCGAAACTGGTACCCACCTGTCAGCCTTCCAGCTTCTCTTTCCACCCGATCTCATCGGCCGAAGTACTCAAATTATTATGGGCCCTTAACCCTAACAAAGGTCGATGTCCCTCGGCCCCGGATGTCAAAATGTTATATTTGTCTGCCCCTGCCATAGCCACCCCATTGGCTGACCTTTTCAACCTCTCCTTCTCACTAGCCAAATTACCTGCCACCTGGAAGCAGTCAACCGTCATTCCCCTCCCCAAAGATGGTGACCCCTCCTCACCGGGAAACTATTGCCCCATCTCCCTCCCTCCTCCCTATTCTGGCCAAACTGCAGGAACATCTTGTTCTTGCCCAGCTCTCCTCCTATCTAGATGCATCCTCCTTCTTCATCCCCTTCCAATCAGGCTTTCACAAATCGCACTCAACTATCACCTCCCTACTGAGGCTCACCAATGATATACACACCGGCATGGATAAAGGGCACATCACCTCAGCCATTTTTATCGACTTGGCCAAGGCCCTTGACACTGTATCCCACTCACTGCTTCTATCTAAGCTAAAAGATGCCAGTCTCTCTGGCCCGGCCTCCAGCTGGTTCCATGCTTACCTGGTAGGCAGGTACCAATCTGTTACAATCGGTGCTCACATCTCTAGCCCCCTGCCAGTCACTGCCGGAGTCCCCCAAGTCTCCATCCTGGGTCCGTTACTCTTCTCTGTATTCCTAAATGATCTCCCTTCTGCCTGCCTACAGTCCTCCATCCACATGTACGCAGATGACACAGTTCTGTATGCCACAGGCCCCTCCACTAGGGAAGTGGCCAACATTCTTCAACAGGATTTCAATGCAGTCCAGCACTGGTTCCGCGTCAACCAACTGTTCCTAAACCCCAAGAAAACCATTTCACTAACCTTCGGTTCACAGGCACGACTCGCCCGTCAAACCGATTGCCCCTCTTTGAAAACCCTGGACAGGACCCCCCTGGAAGAGTGTACCTCCTTCAAATACCTAGGTGTGTGGCTTGACAACCACCTAGATTTCTCTTCCCACATAGATTCCATCCACAAGAAACTGCTACCTAAACTCGGCACCCTTTACCGCAACAAGGGTAGTATCCCTGTTCTGGCCTGGAAGGAAATTGTTTGTAAGATGATTCTCCCATTACTCAACTATGGCGATATAGTCTATGGCTCTGCTCCCTCCTCCTCCCTAGCCAGCCTGGACACACTCTTCCACTCCTTCTGCCGCTTCATTCTGGACCATCCACACACGACTCACCACTGTGTCTTATACAGCACCCTAGCCTTGCCCTCACTCCAGGCACTTAGACAGATTCACTGTGCTAGGACTGCAGCCAAATTCTGGCCCCAGTCCCTTCCCCCCACCTCGCTGATGCCCTCTCAAAACAACCTTCACCTGCCTACTCCCTCAGAAGCACGGAGTCCAGGCTCCACCATGTCCCTTTCAAGAGCACAACCAAAGGTCAAGCTGCTTTCAAGTACCACTTTCCCAAGCTCTGGAATGCACTGCCAGCTAACATTAGACATTCCACCAACTCCCACCACCTCAACCTACTCCTCAGTGCCCACTTCTCCTCCAGCTGTACTTGCTTTAGCTAGTATCCCCTACTGTCCAGAGCCCACTAATGTGGGATATGTGCATCTCGCAAGCTTAGACTAAGTGCTGGCTACCTGTGCCATCTTTGTTTACCAGGCAGTTTTTGTAACTTTGTGCTTTCTCCTGTATTTATGTATTACTTGTGTCTCTCTGTATATTATGTCTGACCCGATTTCACTTGATTTTAACGTAATTGTATCTGTTCAGGACAAGTCCCCCAGGATGCATCTGGAATCGAGCCTCCCCGCTCAGTATGTTTTCCTGGTTAAACTCTTAAATAAATAAATATAGGGGTTGCCAACATACATCAAAGTGAGTGACCCCACCTAGGCAGAAGTTTTAAAGTGGTGCTGGTGCCAATGGCTTACAGTTCCAAAGCTGTTGCTCTATTGAAGGAGATGAGCACAAACAAGATCTATTAATTTACTGTTAAGCCATAGAACAGTACTTCTGCTCAGCCTTCCTTTTGTTATTGAAACGTGCTTTAAAGATGTTAAGACAAGCTATGATTAAAGATGGAATTTGTTTCATTTATATATGAAGTTTTATATAATTGAGACCAATTAGCATGGCCCACATCAAGTATGAATTTGCTACACATTCAGTTTGTTAAAAATTAAAATATTCACTTATGCTTACTGGTATTTATGTTTCGGTGCATGATGTCTACTGGACTATGTTCCTATACGCTTTCTTGAAGTACACCAATCTCAACCATTAATTCAGGTTTGCTTATAAGTATCCAACCAGATTTTACTCTCCTTTGTAACCCATTCCTGTTGTAATATTAACCAATTTATGTATTTTATACACAGTGCATTTCATTGTGTTTTGCATAGAATTGTCAGCCCAGTTCAAATTAAAATCTCCTGCAATGATATGTACTTTACCATATTTGTCTGCCTTTTTATGAAAATGTCTTTCTGGTCAATAACATTGAAACTTAAACAGAAAAGATCAAGATCTGGTTTAGTGTGGTTTGAGAATACTACAGTGTGTGTGTATATATATATATATATATATATATATATATATATATATATACATATATATTATATATATATATATATATATATATATATATATATATATATATATATATACATATATATATATGAACAATTATGTCTTTGAATATAGGTCTCCAGATTAAAGAACCACAAAGCACTTGAAGCAATTAAATAGAAAAAAAGATGGCTTACAGGTATAGCAAAGTGCAAGGAACCAGTGAAACAGACAGAGACAAAGTTAGAACAAATGCAGAAATGTTATTAAAGGGGGAACAAAAGGACACTCTGCAGGACTTATCTCTAACACCTGAAAAAAGTGAAGAAAATGGCGAAGATGGTGAATGCAAACATGACAAATGGGGCCTGATGAAATGCATCAAAATAACTGAAGGAGAAACTCAGGAACTAGCCATATAACTGGCAGTTATATAATGAGGCCATCAGAACTGCATACGTGCTTGACCAATGGAGTGTGGTGCATATTGTGCCAATACTGAACAAAATGCTCCATGGCAGAACAGCAGAAGTCAATAAGCTTGATGTCAGCGCTAGAAAAGCTTTTGGAAACTATCACGGAAATAAAATTGAACATTTACAAAACCAATTTGAACTCAGTCGTCCAGCACAGAGTCGGTAAGGAGAAATTGTTACACACAAACCTCATTGCATTTTTGAAGCATGACACCAAAGAACTAGATATGGAAAATACTGTGGATGTTGAATGTCTCGATTTCAGAAAACATTTCATACTGTATCACACAGGAAGCTTCAGTAGTTCATTAAGTTAACTAGAAAACATAATGCAGGTATAACTGGGTGTGTGATGAAATGCATTAAAAAATTTGGTTGCAGAGTAGGAATATAAAATCATAACAAATGGTAACCAATCAGCATTCAGAATGAAAACAAGTGACCATATGGTTTCACAGGGAGTCTGTTCTGGGACCAACAGCACACTTTTCAATATATTACGTTTGGTAACCCCAGCAGGATCATTACATTTTTACTAATGACAACAAGATGGGAAGAGTAGTGACAGCACAACTAGAGCTAGATGAAACAAAAAAAAAATTGGCACTGGTTTATAAAATAGGCATCAAAGTACAGTCACAGTTGGACTTCAGTTTTGAGAAATAGAATGTGATGCATCTAAGAAGAAAGAGCATAAATGCAAAATATTACCTGATGGCATATAAAGTAGATCACTGGAACCAAACAGGAAAAAAATACCCAACAACAACTTTAAATGGGAACAGCAGTGTGTGGCAACAGATGGCAAAGCAAACAAAATCATGACATGAACTAGGAGAAACACCGAAAGTAAATCAACAGACATTATGAAGTCCGTATAAAAAAATCTTTGATCAGTCCCATTTGGAGCACAGTGTGCAGTTCTGGACCCCACATCGAAGGATGCATATTGAAACAGTGGAAAGCAACCAGGACTACTAATAGCGTGGAAATCTGACTGTGAGAACAGAGACTATTTTCCCTGGAGAAAAGAAAAGAAGACACAGTGGTAACATGATTACAGTATTCAAGTAACTAAAAAGGGATAACACCATTGACCTGGTGCAGATCTTCAAGATGCAAAACAATGAAAGAACAAAAGGACAATCAATGTCACTGAGGGGAGGAAGGTTCATTTAAATTTTCACAAAAGGACTAGTGAATACTTGGAATAGACAGCCAGGGCATGTGGTCTCAGCTGATACCCTACTACCCTTCAAGCACAGACTCAACTATACTTTTGAAGAAAATGGGATGAATGGGTATTCACATTAAAATGGGGGAATGAAAAAATCTGATGGATCCATTATCTTCTTTCCCCATAAAAATGTACATACAGTAAAGCCTGTCAGGATGCAATGAAAAATACTGCAGAATTCTACATAGCTATTGCAAGAAACAGTGTAGATTCAATGGCAGGTAATCCTTTAGTCAGACTCCACTCTACATATGTATCCTTATCAAATGGCAACTGTGCAGCTCAATTCTTAATCTTTTGGGATCCTAGGAACCATGGTGTGGCCAGAAGAATCAGAATCTGGTGATGTACAGAGAAACAAAAATCAACTTGACAGTGACTTCTAGCCACAGGAAAAAGAAAGAATGCAAATTTCTTCCATAAGCAATACAATATAATAATAATAAGCTTTCCCCTGTATTATGCACTATATTCTTGTAAATACTGGCATTTCAGTAGATTTGGGAGCCCTGACCTTGTAATGTGATTTACATTTGTAAAATAGTCAAATGCTGATAGATACTGTATGCAAAATTGATGCTGTCTAGGAAAACAAACAGGAAGTGGTATGATAACACCACATATGCATTAGGCATTGCTCAGCAATGATTGCACCATGGCTCATGTTTTGCTAAACAGAACTTGCTGTCTACTGGGTGGAACCCAGCTACCCAGTGTTTATGGTGTTTGACAATGTCTTAAACACTAACCATTCCACAGACACGGGATTATGTCATATGCATGCCTGGCTTGATGTGTATTACTATAAAATGCATACAGTACTTGCTATCTAAATAGGTAATGTTTTAACTACTGTAATTGGCCAAAATATGTCAGCTTCAGTTTTTGTAAAGGTTAATTTTTAAAAAGAGATGGGCAAAATAGCATCTGACACTCCCTGTATATTGCTGGATAGTGAGGTTTCCACAAGAGTGAATCATCAGGTTAGTTCATAGATAGCTATCTATTTGGAGTCTATATGATTTTTGGGCAATGATGCAAATAGTGACTACCTGGTTTACTATCCTGATTATGTGTTGTGGACATTAAGTATATAGAGAATAAAGTATGGGTCTTGGTGTGTAACGAGAATTTACACACACCCGAGGGATTTATGCGTAGCATCAAACCCCAAAGGTGTGTGTAAATTCAAGTTTTCACACACCCAGACCCATATTTTTTTTATATAATTGTTGGATTTCTCTTTTTCCCCTCAGCAATTATATAAAATAAAAAAGGCTGCTGTGCTGCCGCAGTCCGATCACGTCATGGCGCACAGTCAGCTTTCACTTTTATTTTAAACATTTGTCCAACTATTGTGAGGGAGGTCAAGCCAGTAAAAATGAGGAACATCAAAAGTTTAGTTGAAATTTTACTTACTGCCAAGTGTCCGTGGCAGTTTCATTACATGTTGGGTCTGCGCTTGTGAAGGAGATGGCGATCGAGAATTGAGGAGCGCGAGGAGGCGCATGCGCAGGGTGGGGGAAACTGTGCACATGTTTGCCGTTATAAATGCTCCTTTATAATGGCAAATTATGCCACGGTTTCGCTATGGGAAAAAGAGGAATCCATTAATTATACAGTAGTTACCCAGATTTCCCATTTGTATGTATTGGATAGTTTGATGGACTATCAACCATTTTATTCAGTCCTTTTCAAATGGATTGGGAATTGAGTAAATAGAGATAAGTAGTAACAGCAGAAATAGTAGTAGTAGTAGTAGTACTAGTAGTAGTAGAAAGCTATGTTTTTCCAATGGCTAAAACTGTTGGGACCAAACAAAGAAGCAGTATTTTCAAAGCTGTCCTGCTACAAATGTGTAAATACATTTTCAAGGACACCAAATAATTTACAGTGGATAGATTCTGCCATTATCTAGTAAATTAAATTCTAATCAGATAATTACTACTTGCTCATCTCTTTTTTAAAGTGAAGAAGCAAGCATTTGCCATTACTCAGTATGTGAAATTTACTAATGTGATATACAGTTACCTATTTTACTACTGCATTTGGTCGAACTTAATAAATTGCTAAGCAGTCTCTGTACTGAATGATCTGGGTTTGCAAAATGCATTTCCAAGATTCTGTATACAGTTTTTGTTGTCCCTGTTGTACTGTGTAGCACCTGACAGTTTCTGTTTTTGCATATTTATTTAATGAATTGGTTATATCTAAATATGCAAAGAGTTGGTATTTGCCACTGACATTCTTTTATTCACTGCACCACACTGTAGTGGTGCAACATACTGTAGGCCTCTCTTATAATCTCTTCCAGACATTAGCCCCGGCAACATGGGAGCCCTAAATCAAAGAATCCTTATTAATGCAATGACTGGATATAGTCATGTGACAACCTGCCAAAGCTACTACCATGTAAATTTCAAAACATACCTTCCCAGTTAAACAAAGGCATTCATTTGGAATTTATGGCTCTCAGCATTCCACAATTAGCATGTAAAAACACATTGTACAGTGTATATTCACATTCAGGCACACCTGGAAACAGCCACAATCCCCCCTCACTGAGCATGTTGGGAGAGGGGACAATAATCACACAGTTAAATGCATTATGGGTACCTTTTATTTCTGAAACATGATCAGGTAGTTAGGAAACTGGTGTTATATAATCTTTTAAGCTTTCACAGCAAGCCATGCTCAATGACGAAAATATCATAAGATTCTGATGTAGAAGGCAGATTATCAGCCACTCAAAATAATTTTTTGGCCTCAATTCCTGGTGCACCATAGGGCAAAAGACAGCTACACCAACTACATTTAAATTTACAGTAGATAATGGTGATAATATGGAATGATATTCAGGTCAGAATATCAGAAAAAAGAAAAAGAGAATACTAGATGAGCAAGCATGCACAAACAGCCTGTGCTGCCACAGAGGTTTCTCATTTCATCAGACTTCAAGAGTAAAAGTTGAGATGTCTGACTTATTTTCTTTTTAAGAATTACAGCTCCCACTCCCCAAAAAAGCAAGTGACAGAAGCGAAAGCAGGGCCATCTGGAAATTTGCACTGAAATGGTTGTTTAACAGTCATGTGGCTCAGCAGGTAGCTCAATTGCCTCTGAGGCCAGGAGATCAGAAGGCTGTGGGTTCTATCTCCACACCAGGCACTTGGGATAAATCCCAATACTGACACTGTAGTACAGCATGAGGGGGGTGCTGCACTCCTGAGGTGCCATCTTTCGGATGAGACATTAAACCGAGGTCCCATCTGCTTGTTCTGGTGGTAGTTAAGGAGGCTGTTAAAGATCCCATGGCACTTCTTGAAAAGAGTAAAGGAATTTCCCTAGTGCCCTGGCTAAATTTCTCCCCATTCACTAAAAATACCACCAACAGCTTAATCTGGTTCAAGGTCAGTTGGCAATCCTCTGTATCCCCCTCCTCCGGGTCATGCCTTAAAATAGGCAGGATTTGTCGAGTGCACTTACCTGGTCAACAAAAAATAAATAAATAAATGATTTAAAACCAACACATTTACAAAAAATAGACTATGAAAAGCTAACACAGAGCTTATCTGTGTATTTTTGTGTTTATCCTGTGGTAAGTTTGTGTTCATTGTTCCTCTCCCAAACCTTGTGGCTTGGCAGCTTCGCTTTTATTTTAAACCTTGTGTGCATGGTGGTTCTCAGTGCAGGTGCCTCACAGATCTCTGATCAACTAATCTGCTGTTGTACCACAGAAGGGTACAATGACCTTTGAGCTGTGGTTTAATGCTGTTTCACCTCAGAGAAAGATAGGACTGCCCTCTACTCCTGTAAGAGAAACAGAGACTCCAGGAGGGATCTATTCCATAGGCTACATCAATACCAATCCAGAAATGGAATAAATGGACCCTACTCACATGAGAAATATTTTTTTCCATAGGTAATTTTTATGTTTTTTTCATTTTCTTGCATCCCCAATGTAACGCTCACACGTGGAGGCATGTGCACATCACACCGTATGGGATGCCCCACCCTACTTATCGCTCCATTGCCACCTGCACCAGTCACCAGACCTCCATCCGGTGATGGCGGGACTACAGACAGGTGACCCACCCACCGAGAGCGGAGAACCAATGCTCAATCCTGCTCCCACCCTCTCCCCCATGCTGGCACCTTGACAACCAGGGGTCAAGCCTGAACCTGGGTCACCAGTGTAGCATGAGGTAAGGTGTCCAGCGCCTCAGCTCTCAGCACCACCGAGCTGGTATATGAGAAATAGTTTTAACATTCTTATTGTAAAGGAAAATCCTAAACACAGGCTGTACATGCCAGTGTTTCATGATTACTGGTCAGTTCCTTAGGGCAGCCTAAATTAAAATTTGAACTTATTCATTTTCTACTGAAACATCCAACATAACACATAAATAAAATACATTAGCATATTTTTGATTTGTGATCTACCTGATAAATTTATATACTAGTCCATGTGCAATTCATCATTCTTGACATGGATATGAGAACATCAATTGTAATCCATCCCCATTTCTTTTAATTTGCATACACATATTTTCTCTCATAAGGAATTTTGCTATTTTTTTATATTTATTATCTGCCACAGTTCATAATAAGAGTTTCTCATTTATATTTAACAGCATCAAGTTACTCATCACTTAAAAAAAAAACACTGACCTTGTCTGTGTCTCTAACTCATTTTATAATAAAGCACAATCTGTGTAAATACCATTTACTAAAATGCATACATATACTGTAATTAACAGCAACTAATGCTTTATACTATAAAAACAATCAGAACTATATCTTTAGATAGGTTTTTATCATTAACAGTTTTTACAGTGACTTATATTCAATTTACAACTGCTCAAAGAAATGCACATTCCACTTTACATTGATATTTATAAATCTGCACTCTTATGGCTGTGACCAGTGTGGTATTTTATTTGCTAATATATTACTGCTTTAGGAATCCTTTCCCTTAATCATTTCAAACTCTCCACATATTTATATACAAGATAGACTAATGTGTATTCCCTGTCTCTATTTACAGCACAGTGTTTAACATCACCTACTGTATGTTCTTATTTGTGAACATGTGAATATCATTGTATTCACAAGGTTGCTGACTCATCTGTTAGCACCCTTTGCAAACTGTGTGAGAGTCCTTTCGGCACCATGCAATTCTGCTTAAAGTTGGACCAGCATAACATTCTGTGGTGATTTGCATATGCAGCCCATGATGCTTTGCATTGTGGGGGCATGTGTGATTTTGTATTTTCAGTGTTCTTAGCCTCTTAGATTATTTATATATTTATTTTATTTCATTTTTGTTGACCAGGAAAGGAGGACTAGACTATTCTGCCTATTTTTCAGCCTCATCCCAGGGAAGGAGGGATATAGATGGATGCCAACTGACATTGAACCAGATTATTTTTTTTCCTTCCTCCTTTCCCTAGCCTGCCACCCTGACCCATCAGGGGAGACAACTGACATCCCACTGCCTTCCACCCTACCCAGATGGATCCCAGATGCCCATGGAGCCATGGTTGTACCCCCCCTGGGTGGGGACCGGATGCTCCATAACATATGTTTTGTTGGTCCTGGGTCCATCGGGTGGGCGGAGGCACATCATGGGCACGTCACTGTTCCCCATCTTCCTGGTGGTGGAAGGCTCAGTTTCCCATTTTCACCCTCTCCGTACAGTGTGCAACCTCCCTGACATCATGGTGCTGAGCACCGATGTCCATGCTGTACCACGGCCAGCCATATGTTGAAGGGGATGCAGTACTCCGAGCCTCTGCTTAGAGTCAGGCAAGTGTGCAGGGCATTAGCCTGTTCCCTCCCCAGATAAGTCAAGCTGTCATAGGACACTCAAGCCTATCGCCCCACTGCTGACCCACCAGTGACCCAAGTCCACTCCTGAAAATGGGTCACCGGTGTGTTGTGAGGTGTAGCATCCAGCACCTCAACCCTCAGCACCACTGGGCCAGCCTGGTGGTATTTTTTTAGCGAGTGGGGGAAATTTAGCCAGGACACCAGGAAAATTCCCCTACTATGTTTTGAGAAGTGTCATGGAATCTTTAACATCCACCTGAGCAACAACCAGAACAGACAAACTGGACCTCAGTTTAAGGTCTCATCAACAAGACAGCACCTCAGGAGTGCAGCACCACCACCACCCTTTCATGCTGCACTACAGTGTCAGTATTGGATTTTAACCCAGGTGCCTGGTGGTTGGATAGAACCCACAGCCTTCTGATCTCCCAGCCTCAGAGGCAAATGTTCAGCTAGCTTAACCATGTTACTGCCGTATTCATATACATGCTACTGAAAACCAAGGTAACCCAAATACTGTAAACATTCCTTATACAAATCACTAACAATAGTAGCTTAAAAACATATTTATTTTCAGATGTCCATCTTTAACAATCAGCCCCACTGCTAGTGAATCTCTTCCTTTGTTTTAGGCTTCAAATCTAGTAAAGTCAAACTTTCTTTATATAAACCACTTATAATTTTATATTCATTGCAAAAACTTTGTTAATGCACCAGTTAGGGTTAAAGTGATAAAAGTAGGGAAATGTGGTGTTAGGGTTCCCAGCTATAACACCCTACCCCAACACTGCAGGCAGCAATAGGAAAAAACAATACAGTTTTACCTCTCCTGAATCTTCCCAAATCAGGAGTAAGGTGTACCTTGGGGTTGCCAGCCCTAACACTCAACCCATTCCATCAGTAAATAAGCTGACATGTGTAGAGTATATGAGTATGGGATAAGCATTATGGTTGGCAACCCAAAAGTACACCCTACACCTGATTTGCGATGCTCACTCCATTCTCATTTACTCTACACATCTCAGCTTATTTACTTATGGAATAGGGTGAGTGTTAGGGTTGAAAACCCCAATGTACACCACACACCTGATTTGCAAAGGCCCAGGAAAAGTGAAACCATAATGTTTTTTCCTGTTACTGCCTGCAGGATGAAGGTAGGGTGTTAGGGTTGAGAACCCTAACACCACATTTCCTGACTTTTGTCACTTTAACCCTAACTGGTACATTAACAAAGTTTTTTTTGCAATGAATTTCCTTACTTTTTGAGACAGTATAATCATATCCTCATTCACGCAGATCCCAAACATATCCAGGGGCTCTGTGCCCTGTGCTTCCATCCCTCCATAGATGCATACATCCATGTTGGTGTGGAACTGCAGGGCCCCATTTCTGCCAAAAGGCAATTTATTTGCTTGGGTGTATGGCTTGTTAAACTTCAAATGTTATCCTATGGGGAATTCTGATTTGCAATTTTCATATTTTTTTATATGGTCTCTAATTTTTTTGGGGGGTATTAAGTATTATTCTTGTAGTACTCATTACGAACATTGTTTTGATATGTAAATTGTCCCTGAACTGCAAATATTAAGGGAGTTACAGCATGTTGAAGTGTGGCAGGAAAAAAAAGTCCAAATTATTTTTTGTATGAAGGGATCCTTTTTCGAATGAATGAAAAAGCCACATGAAAAAGGAATCCTTCATCTGAAAAATCAATCAAGGAGAAAAACTATATCCAAAATCTTTTTCTGTATGAAGGCAATCCTTTTTCATATGAACAAAAAAAAATACGAAAAAGGATCCCTTCATACGAAAAAAGAATTTAGATTTAGTTTTCTTTTCCCCGATTCTTTTTTTCTTATGAAGGGATCCTTTTTCATATGTTTTTCTTTGTTCATACAAAAAAGGATGCCTTCATATGAAAAAAGAATTAGAAAAAAAATATTAGGTCCAAATTCTTTTTTCATATGAAGGGATCCTTTTTCATTATGGCTGAATTCCTTTTTTCATATGTCCATCTGAAAAAAGGAATCAAGCAATAAAAAAGGATTTTAAAATATATAAAAAGGCATTTCTGGGTCATGTTTTGAAAAACTAAGTACATAATCCACCTAACAGGCTCTCAATTAGCAAGATACATGTGTTGGCGTGTGTGTGCAGGATGTCATTTTTGTGGGTTTCAAACTTTTTTTTTAGGTAGCACACTCACCTCTGTGGCCGGAAGATCAGAAGGTGGTGGGTTCTAGCCCCACACTAACAACATGGGATAAATCCCAATACTGACACTGTAATGCATCAAGAGGGGGGTGCTGCACTCCTGAGGTGCCATCTTAAGGATGAGATGTTAAACCGAAGTCCCATCTGCCTGTTCTGTTATTTGTTCAGGTGGACTTGAAAGACCCCATGGCACTTCTCGATAAGACTAGAATTTCCCCGGTGTCCTGGCCAAATTCCCTACATTCACTAAAAATACCAACAGCTTAATCTGGTTCTGTAAGTCAGAGTTTACATCTGTACAAATATTTCCCCTTCCCTTGGCCCCGGGTCACACCTGGAAGTGAGCTGCGGCTCAGTGTGCCTCTCCCAGTCATAAACTTTCAAATAAATAAAGTACTGCTGACATCTCTTTCTTGCAGTGATGTTTGTTCCTTTTCATTACCAAAGAATCCCAGAATTGGGATACTGTGTTTCTTCTCTTTGAAATGATGAGTGACTGGTGATCTCTTGTCACCTGTCCTACTGCATTCTTGCACTCTGCCATGCACTGCTGCAGCTGTCTGGAGGTTTTTTCTACATAAAGGAAGTCACAATGGCACTTCAATACATAGATAGCTGGTTGTTGCTTTTTTTTTATAATTGGGTATCATTTATTAAATAACTGGTTAAGTTTTTAAAATTATAAAATTGTTGATTTTCACTTTTTGATTCCTGTACTCTGTTTTTTTAGCCTCTTTTTCAAGTCCTCAGCAAAAGCTATGTAATCCTCATTTCTTGAAGGGATTATCATGATTCATTGAAACTGTACATACAGAATATTAGCACTGAGGTTTGGATGGTAGAAGCTTGAGTTATATAATAATATATTTATGTCTACAGTTTTTCTGAATAACGTAATGAGGTAAAAAAAATAATTATGTTATGGCCCCCAGGAACCCCATTTGTCTAGGGATACCTGGTGGTATTCTTGTCCAGAGAGCACCTGGGCCTTACATCAGAGAACCCACATCTGCATCAAACACTTTACCACCATGGGCCAGGGACACTGGAATAGGGGCAGCATGAACCAGTACAACAAGGCACCAATAAACATAAGACCACAGACAAAGTGATTGTCCATACTGGGAGCTGGGATCAATCTGGATTTATTTATTGACTCCCGGGTAGTACACAATTCTAAGGGCATTCCCTTCTCACTCATTTAATTCTCATTCCTATGGCACTGTAAAAGCTGCCTCACACTGTACACTTTAATCCAGATGGGGCTCTGGTTACCACCCCAACATTCCAGCATAGATTCCCTGAATCCTCTGAAATCTCATTCTGCCAATTATACTCCTGATCTAAAGTGCATAAATATGTCATATAGTCTATGGATCTAGTCCAAATACATTTACATTTTTCACAACAATCTCTAACTGAGGAGGTAGTTTAGCATAGTGGTTAAGGACACTGAGCTGTAAACCTGGAGACCTGGATTTGAATCCCATCAGCCTCCACTTGCATACTGTGTGGCCCTGAGCAAGTCGCTCAACTTCCTTGTGCTCCCATGCCACACCTGAAAACAAGCTCTGGCTTAGTGTGCCTTTTCTGGTTAAACAATTTCCCCTCGCCCCTTCCCCTAACCTCCCTATGTGGTCTCTGAAGCCCTAGCACTCCCAATGCCATTTATGTGTAGCATGCTTCCAGGTAGGGTGAGTACTATCCCTTGGACAATTCTATGCCTGCACATGTCTCTTTATGCCTATATATGATAATATTGAGTTAAAGCATTATCAGCATTATGACAGTACTACAAAAATTAATACAGTGCTCCCTTGTTATTGTGAACCCTGATATAACAAAATCACTCTAATAGGCATATTAATGCCTTGCTATAGTAAACATCAAGCAACATTGTACAAATCAACTAGCTCCTGAGATGTCCACTATGGAGAGGGACCACTGTAGTTGGTTCAGCCATACCTGTCTCCCTCCAACAGTGTTCTGATAGTTCTTATTGCCCAAAGATTCAGACTCACATGCCTGTCCCCTCACATGGGAACTTACTGACCCCAACTCTAGCCAGACCCCACCTCCTCCTGATATCTCTTCATCTGGCTACCTGCCAGGGGAAAATGTACAAAACTGCCTAAGTTCTTACTGCTTTTCTTGATCATTTCAACTGCAAGGCTTACTTATATATTGTATTTCCAACATAAACTGTTCTGTTTAAAACTTGAGCCCTCTTTGATTACTTCTAGTCAGGGTGGATTTGCAAAGATCATAACTGACCACTCATGAGTGGTGGCCCTCAACTTCTCCATGTAGTGCCATTCGGGCTCTTTTTCAAACAGGGGTCCTTGAGGCTCTTCAAGGAGACCAATCCTTCTGGCACCTGTGGGTGAAACTCTGGAAACTTCAACAGGGACCAGTGCCACCCAGACCCAGGGACCCAGCCCCCATCATTAGGCCCACAGGCTCCTGCCTTGGTCACAGCCAGAGTCAGGACTTCTTCTCTGTGGTTCCTTCACTCTCCAAGAACCCCAGACCCTGCTGCTTGCCTTCCCCCCTTATAGAGCTTCAGAGCAGGACACGTCCATGAATATTTATGACAGACTGCATCTAAATGGGC
This sequence comes from Neoceratodus forsteri, assembly GCA_016271365.2. NCBI lineage: Eukaryota > Metazoa > Chordata > Ceratodontiformes > Ceratodontidae > Neoceratodus > Neoceratodus forsteri. The sequence continues at coordinate 677,105,614 of CM057453.1, read as the reverse complement.
CAGAATATCCTATACACAAACATCCTGTCATTCTATCTCCAAGCAAGCAATGCACCCCTCTAGAGGAAAACCCTCATGGTCAAATTTAACCCTGTGAGAGTCCCCTAGTAACTGGCCTGAAATTAAGTGAAGAAAGAGGCTTGTTACACTTACAAAAGGAAGAATATTGCAGCGATTGCTTGAAAGCTAAGCTACTAGATCAAAAATATATTCAAATGAGCAAAACACTTACAGATGGTAAATAAATACATTGTTGCAATAAATATGAGCTATAAAATGCAAAAGCAATACAAAACATACTATGCATGGCTTGCACCATTATTCACAAATGTGATATGACATTTGTGTATAATGAGGGGTTCTAGTCAACATAAACTACATACAAATTAACTGCTGCAGTTAACACCTCCCCTGCATGTTTTCACTGCTGGCCACTTCAATTAAAATATAAACAACCTTGTTACAATTCTAATTTCCCTGACAACAAGCAAGCAGAGTCCATTTATTTCAAAACATATCTGGTTGATTCACCAGTTCTGCTTCCCCTATTTGTAAACTACAGCCTGTGCTGTGTAAGTTCACCCTGATCCAGTTCCACCTGTTGAGTGAAACAATGTTCATCTCTCAGTGAACTAAACTAAAACAGATCAGGATTAACAGTACAGGCTGCAAAAGCAAGTGGGGTGGACAAAGGTGCATATAGGTGAGGGGGACAGGAGGGTACTGTAGTGGTGGAGGAAAATGCCAGAAGGTGGAGAAGGGCAAACCTGGATTGGACACAGATAAGTGGGGAACCCATAGACAGAAAAGGGACTGAAGATAGCATGCTCCTAATATTAGGGGACTCCATAATTGGAGGTATCAAATGGGGCAAGGGATGGGGGTTGAGTGTATGCCGGGCATGACAGCGATCAAAGCCAAGCAGTTTGTATACACTTTAACCAAGAAAAATGGGGGGGGGCCCCCATATCATGGTGCACCTGGGCACAAATGATCTGGGGGGGAACAGTATACTAGAAGTACAAGCTAGGTTCAAGGAGTTGGCAAGAATCTGTAAAGAAGAGGGGAACACAGTCTCTTTTTCTGATGTCCTGCCAGGTCCAAAAGCTATCAATGATGAAACAAGAAAAATTGGGATTTTAACTTGTGGCTGAGGAGGTGGTGTAAAAGAAATTGGTTCAGTCTGGTAGGAGAATGGGGATGGACATGGGATGACACAGAACTCTATGCACCAGACAGGCTGCATCTGAGCAAGGAGGGCAATAGGATCCTGAATGGGGGGCCGCAGGGAATAGCCCAGCTAGCATCCCCCACAGAATGGGGCAGGTGGGGCAGTAAGAGATGACAGTGGGAGAGGGAGTATGTGGTGGAAGAGATTATCCACTAATGCCAGTAGCTTGGGGAATACAATGATTGACTTAGAGGCAATAATGGAAGATGAGGGCTTAGATATTGTGGCATAACTGAGACCTGGTGGTCAGAGCATCAAACTTGGGAGGTACTTATCCTGGGATACAGACTTTTTAGAATGGATAGGTTTGGAAGAAGGGGGGAGGGGTTGTACTATATATAAAGGAGGACATTAGAGCAACGGAAGGGCAAGAGGAGCAAGGAGAGGTGGAGGTCCTGCGGGTCACACTGAAAAAATAATCTGGAGTATTATCAAGACTGGGTGTAATTTACAGGCCTCCTATGCAGGGGGAGGAAGGGGATAGGCAGCTGTTGCAGGTGGTTCAATGGATGGCACTCAAGGGAGAGCCCCTAAAAGTGGGAGACCTAAACCTCCCAGATGTGGATTGGGAGGTCTCATCAGCAGCATCAGCCAGGAGCAGAGAGATCCTCAATGCACTCCAGGATGATTTCCTGCAACAGTTGGTTAGGGAGCACACCACGGGGGATAACATACTGGACATGGTCCTCACCAATGAGGAAAGTGTGGAAGAGGTTGTTGTGGGAGAAGCCTAGGTACGAGCATTCACAATACAGTAAAATCCAGGGTAAGGATGGGGAGGGAAACAAATCGGACCAACACAAGGGCTCTGGATTTCAGGCAGATGGACTTTGACAGAATGAGGGAAATATTCAGGGAGGAAAGGGAAGGGAAAGAGGAAATAGAGGAAGTGGAGGATTTACAGAAATCTATAAAGGGGGGCTACTGAAAGACACTGAAATCTGCATAATGAAGATATGGAAGGACAAAAAAGAAAGAGGCCACTCTCGTTTACCAGGGAGGTGATAGGGGCTATTAGTGAAAGAAAAAAGGCATTCAGAACTTATAAGAGAACCCAGAGGAGGTAGGGCAGGGAGATGTACAGGGGGAAGCTGAGGTTGGTTGGGCAGATCATTAGGAGGTCAAAAGCAGATACAGAAGCGAGAATTGCTAAGCAGGCCAAAAGGGGAGATAAAACCTTTTTTAGGTGTGTGGGAGAAAAAAGAAAAGTGAGGCAGGGGATAGTACGAGTGAACGAGTGGGGGAAGGGGAGAGACAAAGGGAGGAGAGAATTGGAGAAGGCAGAGGTGCTTAATAGCTACTTCTGCTCAGTCTTTATGATGGAGAAAGAGGGAAGGAGACCTACGTTAAGAGGGAGGGGAGAGGAAGACAAATTGGGGGGATACCAGCCTGTTCAGTGAGGACAGAGTAAGGGAGGAAGTAGGAAGGTTCAAGGTGGACAAGACAATGGGGGCCAGATGGCTGGCATCCTAGGGTACTCAGGGAAAAAAGGGAAGAGTTGGAAACACTGCTAACAAGGCTGTTTAACTTGCCTCTGGATTCAGGGTGGGTACCAGGAGAGTGGAAGAGGGTGGACTTGGTACCAATACATAAGAGGGGCAGCAGAGAAGAGGCGGAGAATTATCACCTGGTCAGCCTCACCTTGGTGGTGGGTAAGGTAATGGAGGTACTGATAAAGGAAAGGGTGGTAAAGTACCTGGTAGACACTGGATTGCAGGATGAAACACAGAATGGCTTTACAAGTCGGAGGTCATGACAGATGAACCTAATGCAGTTTTTCGACTGGGTGACAAAGATGGTCGATCGGGGGGGGAGTGGAAGTGGCCTATCTGGACTTCAGAAAGGCTTTCAACATGGTCCCCCACAGAAGGCAGGTAAGTAATCTGGAAAGCTTAGGGGTGGGATGGAATATAACTGAGTGGAAAACTGGTTGAGGGACAGAAGTCAGTGGGTGGTGGTAGTGAATGGGGTGCATTCCAGGGAGAAGAGGGTGATAAGCGGGGTGCCCCAGGGGTCATTGCTGGGACCCATTCTTTTTAATATCTACATCAGCGACATAGCAGAGGGACTAGAAGGGAGAGTGTGCCTATTTGCAGACGATATAAAGATCTACAATGGGGTGGACATCCCAGGAGGGGTGGAGGCCATTAGGAAGGACCTGAAGATTCTAGAAAGGTGGCTAGAAACATGACAGCTGAGATTTAATGCCAAAAAGTGTACAGTCATGCACATGGGGCAAAGAAACCTGCAAGCCATTTACACACTGGGGGGGGGATAAAGCCAACTGAGCAGGACAGGAATATGGGAATAATAATTTGGAGCAACTTTAAGGTAGGTAACCAATGGAGCAAGGCAGTGGGCAAGGCAAATAGTATGCTGGCGTGCACAGGGAGAGGCATAACAAGCAGAAGGGGGGAGGTACTGATGTCTCTCTATAAAATAATAGTGAGGCCTCGCCTGGAGTAGGGGGTCCAGTTTTGGAGACCTCACCTGTGCAAGGACATAGACGGGATTGAAAGGGTTCAGAGAAGGGCAACCAAGATGGTGCATGGTATGAAGGGGAAGCCCTATGAGGTGAGGTTGAGGGAACTGGATCTGTACCCATTGGAGTCTAGAAGGGAGAGGTGGAACATGATAGAAGCATTTAAATACATGAAGCGAATTAATAAGGTGAGGGAGGGAAGCTTATTCACAAGGAAGGAAATGGGCCAAAACTGGAGGTCGTAGTCTAAGTATAGAAAGAGAAAGAGTTAAGGGCAATGTGAGGAGGCATTACTTCATGGAGAGGGTGGTAGAATCCTGAAAGAGACTACCAGAAGAAGTGGTGGGGAAGAATCTGTGGAAGGATTCAAGAAAGCATGGGACCAACATAAAGGATTCACCAAGGGGCAGAGTGGGATGTCCCTTTACAAAAGTGACGAGTGAAGGGGGGTAATGGGGCAGACTTGATCAGCCACAGATGTCCTTATCTGCTGCAACATTTCTATGATTCTATGATGAGAATAGCAGACTCTACCTGATAAGTTTAGAAATAAAGTTAATCCATGTTGTTTGTTGATAGGGGAATTACAAACAGAATGAGGGTGTTACAAATTAAAATGAAGCAGGCCATAGTATAAATGGGGATGGGGTGGGGTGGAAGCATGACAAAGTAAAAAAAAAACTCCCATTAATTATAAAAAAAGAATTATTACTGTTCATAATAACTGGTGACCCCCTATAATGATTGGATTTCAACTCCCGATAAAACACCATAATAACCCATTGAATTCTGGAATAACTCAATAATGGGTCATTATGGCATTTTCCTCCTTGCACTCTCACTTCACTGAAATGTGAAAGAAAGAAGACTGTAATTGTGTGAGTACAGTGGCTGCTCAGGAATAAGCTCACTTATACAAATACAGCTTACAGTTTTTTTTCTCTGTTGAAATCTTGCACCAGTTATTATAAAAAATAATACCTGTGCAAAGTTTGTTTTATGAGGATTTTTTCACACATCCTCAGTGTGTGAAAAATCTTCATAAAACACACCAGCACAGGCATTATTCTCTCTCTATATACCTCAGTATGTGATACATATATAAACCAGTCGGGCCTCACTCTTCTGGTTGATATGACATCAAAGACCCCAGGTGTGTAAACAAATGAGTTATACACTACTCCCCATACATTAATACATATGTAATATTAGTGAGGGGTTCTAAACACTTTTACAAGCAATGTGACTGAAAGTGGAGATACGTATGATAGTCTCCAGTACACCAAGATACCTTTTTACCATTATTTTTTAGGGTTTTAGTAAATAGTATTTGTTATATAAATAGTCCCTACCTGGGAGTAATATGAGCACTAAACAATTATGGCCTTGTAAAAGTTGAATGTTTTCATCATATCCTATAATTATTCAGTGCTGCTGAACACATTCATTCATTTCCTTTCAGTGTGAATAAAAATTGTATGAGTAGTACTAAGCACCTCCAATAAAAAAAGAGGGATTATTAGATGCCATACCTATTAAATCTGTGGCTTCTCATGTGAAGCCTGGGTACCAGTTAATATTACTTGTACTCCCACTGATCAGTTACAAGTCTGCGAAATTCGGTATTTTATACAAGTATAATAGTAGTAGGGGATACATTCTGGTGATGTCCCTAGAAATTTTGGGAAGGCATTTTTCTCCCCAAAAGGTTATATTATCATACTGCATAAAAAAGCAACAAGACTGTACATGGAATGTTTTTGAGTATCACACACTGTGTCTTAATTTTACCGATACATAGCCAGTGTTGTAGTCACTTTCATTGAGAAAAAAAAATACATCAAATCTGAAGACCTTAGAAAATAGCACTTTGGAGGAATCTGACCTGTTGAAAAATGGTAATGAAGCACAGAGGTGATAACTAAGAAGTTCGGATAGACTGCATGTGGAGAGCCTTTGATACAAGGGGGTAATTTTTAGGAGGAAATGGAAGGAATGTCAGTTTATTAGCTTGGTTTATGTATGACAGTAATGAGTTCTGATGATACAGTATCTTCATGCAGAACATCAAAGATACTTCCAGAATAAGCTGAGTCATGCGTGGCTGAAAAAGAGTTTGAAGACAAGGTACAATTACTGTAAAAGTGTTAATTAAAGACCTAGTTGTTTTAACAATAGTTTTACAGAGCAAATTGCTCATGAGAATAGGTGCTGAACCTGTTTAACTCATTGAACTACCAGTCTTAAAACAGCTTGCTCAGAATGATTTGTGTCTATAATGTTAGGTATCCCACTAATCAATCGCTTCTGAGACACAGCTGAGATGTCTATGTGGTTACCGAGGTGTTCATATGTTCCCTGAATAGAGGCAGCAGGATTGTACAACATGGTACGAATGGCCTTTCGTATCTGCACAACTTCATTATGTACAGACTCTGGTAATCTAAGATGTCTAAAACATACAAAGAACAAAACTGTTAAAAATATATATTTTTTGAATTTTAATGCTTGTGAAAATTGCTAGAGAATCACACCTGGCTATTTAAATAATTGGTTTGTCTATATAAAAACAGGTGAATCATGGGATGCTGCAATGCAAGCTTCTAAACACTGCTCTGTCAGAGTGCCTCAACCCTTAAAACATTAAAGGGTATGCACAGATAAGAACAGAGTCCATCCAGTCTGCCCTTCCCTGAATGAATAAGTTTCCTTTCAGTGTGAATAAAAATTGTATGAGTAGTACTAAGCACCTCCAATAAAAAAAGAGGGATTATTAGATACCATACCTATTAAATCTGTGGCTTCTCATGTGAAGCCTGGGTACCAGTTAATATTACTTGTAGTCCCACTTTCTGTTACATGGACATCTGTCCACTAAACAACTGAACTGAACTCAACCACAACTAATTTCAAAGAGGTTAATAAACAGCAATCAGAACAGAACAGCGTCTGGTGAAGTTTAGAGCTGATGACCAAGAGGTGAAAGACTTTCAAGTGTTTTAATACCGGTCTACATTTTCTATAGGTTTATGTTTTTAAACCCTTTTTAATTTTTATGTTTTTTGTTGAGTATGTCATGCTTTTTAAGTACCTGATTGACAAGTGATTGATGAGAATGCAGTATAGCACAGTGATTTAAGGCTCTGAGCTACAAACCTAGAGACCTGGGTTTGAATCCCACAGCCCTTACTTACATACTGTGTGACCCTAAGCAAGTCACTTAACTTCTTTGTGCTCCCAGGTCGCACCTGTAAACATGCTTTCAGCTTAGTATGTCTCTCCTGGTAAAACTAGCAGTACTGGAGTCTTATAGAAGCCCTGATGTCTCCAAGAAAACTTTAAAAAACTCAATGTTTAGATATATTTCATCTGCTATTTCAGTGTTTTCTATTTACAGGTGCCCTTTTTATTGCTATGCACATTAAAATGAAAACAGGATCACTGTCCACTGTACTTCATCTGCTCTGATTGCGTGTCTACAATGGACATTACAATCCTCTGTTTGTGACAACAGATTGCAAAGTCACGTGCAAAGGATTGTGATGCCAAGTGGAGACAAGTAGTCAATGAAAATGAAGCTTAGGGACCAAGAATCTGTTCTCATGGTAATGTGCACCATAATTAGGAAAAATAAAAGAAAACTGAATACAGAGAATATGCAAGCTGCAAACGGAAATGTTTGTAATGAAACTATTTTTGAATTGTTTACAAATGATGTCAGAGGCTCTTTAATGATTTAATTTTTAGTTTTTACCTTACCCACTGGGTGCCTTCTTTTTGACCTTCCTCAATTTAGCCAGCTCCCCATCTGCAAGTCTTACAATTCTGGTTATCAACTCCATTACAGTGCTGCCCATTCTACTGGATCCCACATAGAATGTTCTACTCCCCCATTGTGGGCCCCATGGACTAATGTTCCTGAATTTTCTAAAATTCACAGTTGCAGTGAGGAGTTGATTCTGTCAAATGAACTTGATTGAGCTCTTTGATTGGGTCACCAAGGAAGTGGATCAGGGGGTGGATGGGTGGATGTTGTGTATCTAGATTTCATGAAGGCACTTGACTCCGTGCCACACATGAGACTCCTGTACAAGTTGACATGCCTGGGTCTGGGGCAGATGGTGGTTCAGTGAGGGAGAAACTGGCTGGAGGGCAGGAAACAGAGTCATTGTAAACATGGTGGCAACAGGAGAGGGCATGGTCACCAGTGGGGTCCCTCAGGGGTCTGTATTGGGGCCACTACTGTTCAATCTATTCATAGGGGACATTACGGAGGGTCTTGAAGAGGAAGTATGTCTGTTTGTGGATGATATTAAGGCCTGCAATAGGGTGGACAGTCAGGAAGGTGTAGAAAAAATGCGTTGAGATCTAAGGAGACTAGCGGCATGATCAAAAGAGTGGTTGCTTTCATTTAACATGGACTAGTGTAAGATCATGCGTCTTGGCTACAAAAATTGGAGGGTGGGATACTCTAAGGGGGGCCAAGACCTGGTAGTAACAGAACGGGAAAGAGATCTAGGCATGCCTATATCAAAAGACCTGAAGGTGGCAAAGCAATGTGAAAGAGCAGTGGCTAGAGGCAGCAGAATGCTAGGCTGCATCGGGAGAGGGATTACTAGTACGGGAAGGGAGGTCATAGTACCCTTATACACCCATCTGGTTAGGCCGCATCTGTAATATGGGGTGCAGTACTAGAAGCCATATCTCAGAAAGGATCTGGGGAGGCTGGAGTGAGTTCAGAGGAGGGCAACAAAGATGGTAAAGGGGCTCAGCAACTAATCCTATGAGGAAAGGCTAAGGGAATTGAACATGTATTCCCTGGAACAGAGAAGGGAAAGGGGGGGGCATGATTGAGACCTTCAAGTACCTTAAAGGTATAAAGCAAGTGCCAGTGGAGAGCATCTTCCAGCTGAAAGGAAATCAGAGGACTAAGAGGCATGGACTGCAGATTGTGGGGGGACAGTTCAACGGGAACATTAGGAAGTACTACTTCACTGAGAGGGTGGTGGATAATTGGAATATGGTCCCTGAGGAATTGGTTGGAGAAACAACAGTGGAAGGGTTCAAAGGAGCATAGGACAGACACAATGGACTGTTGAGGGTGGGTGGGAGGGGTGGGGAGACAAATCCTAGCAGATAACTAGGCAAGTGGGCAGACTAGGTAGGCCTGGTGGTCCTTTTCTGCCATCACATTTCTATGTATCTATGACTTAACAGATGGAAATGGTGGTGTAGGATGAAAGCAAGGCACCATGCACCAAATGGGATGGTTCTTCTTTGTTTATAGCCTACCCACATCACCATTTTTATGCTAATCCACAGCATTTTGGGGGGAAAGCAGGATGATACATGGTCACCCATGATGTTCAACACAACCAAGTTCTCCACAGGAGCTGCTCAAGTGCTAAGAAGACATCCATCCTCCCCCTGGAGTTGGTAAATACTACCTCTAAAGTGTCCAACAGACTACTGCAGCCCAAAGCAGTGGAACAAGTCTATGGTGTGAACCTGGGCAACCCACATGAAAGGGCAGAGTGCACAGACAGTGCCACTGGGCTGGGCATCAGGACTCTAAGGTCTTTATGCAGTTGTATAAGGGATAGACTGGCTAGCTGCCATCATTTCCCATGTATCTGCAAAGGTCATTAAGGGTGTTACGGAAATGGAAAAGACTGTCATGCGAATAGACTGTGGTGCAATTCATCGAAGCATGTTGACTCTTGCAAGCCTGGCTGTAGGCCATAACACCTTACCTGGGTTAGACAAATTGCACAGGCATAGGTGGCATGACTGGTATCTGGGTAGAAGGAATGCTGAGATGGATGCCATGGGGAGAATTGGCTATTCATGGATCAAGGTACGGGCGAGGAACTCCTGGATTGCCAAGGAGCAAAACACCAGGTGGAGGATGCTGAGCTTGTCTTGACTACCATGGAACAGGAAACCTGCTAGATACAGTAAATGCTGCATTGAGCATGGTGACATATGCCAAGTGTGTGTGTAACAGTGTCACCCTGTACTGCAGAGAGGTTGCATGCCAATTCTGTCTATTTGTATCACACCATGGTTGCAGAGGAGTTCCCTGCTGTGGCTTGTGCCCATTGTTGCATATTGCAGGTTCATGGAGCGGCACAAAGTGTCCATTTGACACTGTACCAAACAGCAGCCAAGTACTGGGCCCAGGACTTAAGTTAATTACAGGCGTACATTTATAAGTTTGCTTGTTTCTTTCTTTCCACGCCATTCATTCTTCTAATGTGCTTTGTCTGTTTCTTCTATGAAAACAATGGTGTGGCTTGTGGTTATCAACCCTAATGCTCACCCCATTGTATACATTCATGAAACATGCACACCTGTCTCCATCACATCTTAGCTTTTCTGTTACTGCAATGGGGTGAGTGTTTGGGTTGTAAACCCCAAGGAAGACTAAGCCCCTCATTCGCTTCAGAGGTGGGGCAGGTGTTTTAGGGTGGAAACCCTAATGTCATATTTCCCTATATTTGTTGCTTTGTCTTCAACCCTAACTGATGCATTAGTTGTTTTTGCAATGATTATATATGTTAGCAATAACCTATGATAGGGTATGGGGTTATAAGCATTTAATCCATGCCTGGGGTGCATTGTGAGGCCTGAGGCCGCAGGCCAAGTATCCTCACAGTGCCCCAGGCGTGGGTTAAATGCCTATAGCCCCATACCCAGGAGTGGGTCATTGTGCTTATAACATGGGTTACGCTGACCACAGGGCACAACCCCCCAAAAAGGTGTGTTCCCACTGTTTCAATGCAACAGAGCTACTGTATCTTGCCACCTTGAGAAATAGTCTTAAACAAAAAATGCATACTGTGTTGTTGTTATGCACATAAAAATGTCATAGCCTCCCTACTGACATGATCTGTGACATTTTTTTTGCATAACAATGTGGGATACTGTGCCTGCAACATTGGATGCCACCTCCCCCCGTCACTGTTTTTCTTTCCCAGGGACGATCTCGCAGACCGTGCAGTCCTTACTCACTTAGGAAAAGGGGCAATATACAGTGTCTGTACTACTTGCACAACTTGCCAATGGACGAGTCAACAACAGAACACTATGTCACCCACTCTGCTATACATCAAAGAAGCCATACATGCTCGATCACAGCCCCATCTGGCCTGCACTTCTCTCTCTCTCAAGCCCATGCCATGGTCTGTCACTCTCTCTCTCTCTACTGTCGCTCAGTCACCCTGGAAGCAACATGCAATGTAAATTACAAATTTAAGGTCCCACTTGGATATCTGACATGATGCATCACTGACAATTTGAGAGACTGCAGGAATGCTGAGCTAAAAAAAATCACGGTGTGTCTTTACTGCCACTGTCTCTGCCTCTCTTGCAAACAGGACGAGCAAGGCTCTGAATGCTGATGCGCTGCAGCAGCAATTGGCAGCAACTTCGGTGGACACCGAGGTACAGCATAACACACCAGGACACTTGTCAGCACAATTACCTGCACCAAGTAATGTCCCCGATAAGTTGCTTCAGGTACGTCCCGTTCACTAGCCGGGCTCCCTGGGCACAACACAAAAGTGAAGGTCTGACTGCGGTTGGTCACAGACAGAGCGGGCAATGCACAAATGTAATGGATGTGGCACAGGCATATGGGGTGGGACTGTGACCAAATGTAATGGATGCGGAAGTCAAGGTCACAGATAGAGAACTGTTCTTTGTATGATCTGGTCCCTGTCCATCTGTCACACTGCTCGCAGCAATGTATGGCTCAACTTTGTTGTATCACCTCTGCCCCCCGCTGCCACCACCACCACCATGCACATCTCTCCCCGGGTGAGCTATTGACAATCCTAGGTGAGTGGCCTGGAGGTCTCTCTCTCCCCTGCTGAGTTGCTTCTTTTGTGTCAGACCTTGTTGGGGGGGGTTGTAGATGCAAGCACTGAGGAGGTATGTGCAGCGCTTACAGTGCGACTCTCTCTCTCTCTCTCTCTCTCTCTCTCTTTCTCTCTCCAGAGAATACTGTGGTGCTGCAAGAGTGGGTATCACATGGCCAACCTCAAACAAAGAAGCCACAAAAACTGGGTGACATGTGGCTGTCTCTCTCTCTCAGGAGCGCATTGTGCTACTTGCACTGTGAGGGGTTGGGGGGTGAACTAGCACATACAAAACTGCAGTTACAAGCACTTCATTTTGGAATCGGGTAGAGCTGGCAGTACTGCTTCATGACAGGACATAGTGAACTACAGGGATATTGGGTACAGCTCTGACACTCAGCCATTTAGTTACCGCTGCTTCTCTCTCTTGCTTAGGTGTACTTTTTAATGGCTGCCTGTCAGTGCTGAATTCTCCACAGATAATAAGACCTGCTTTGCCCAGGGATCTTGCTGACTGGCCATCTCACCTCAACTGTGGATTAAACAGTGAATTTAATCCACAATCAGATGATGCTTTTTGGCCAATGATGTTCCTGCCTTTTGTCAACCTATGTTTTTATATATAAATATATATATATATATATATATATGCAAAAAACTTTGTTAATGCATCAGTTAGCATTAAAGTGACAAAAGTAGGGAAATATAGCATTAGGGTTTCCAACCCTAACACTGCATTCCCCATCCTGCACAGACTGACAGGTGGGGAAGGGAAGAGCGCTGTCTTGGGCACCATGAACCCTAATGCTCACCCCATTCATCTATGCTATAGCCATGTCACATTATTTTGAAATGGAATGGAGTGAGCATTAGGGGTAACAACACCTAAGACAGCCCCCTCCACCTCCTCCGCCTGTGGGTCTGTGCAAGGTGGTGAATGGGGTGTTAGGGTTGGAATCCCTAATGCCACATTTCCCTACTTTTGTTACTTTAACCCTAACTGATGCATTAACAACATTTTTTGCAATTTATTTCCTTACTTTTTGAGATAGTATAATAGTATGTTTATTTTACTGTGGGAGTGCAGTTTCCCATCCCTCCATAGATGTGTATATGTATCTACCTGTTGAAGCAAAGAGACCTCCGGCCCCTGCGCTTTCAGTCATAGCACAAAAGTCAACAAATCACCACAGCCATGTTATTACGCCACCTCATGTTCCCTGTACAGAAAATGTTGCAATCCCCAGCAAAATGTAACTTCGCACAAGCACAATGCCAATCCACAGGACAGGTATAAAAATATACATTTTGGACAGGACTTGAAAAATGACAGCTGTGATATACAGTACATGAGGTGGTATAAAAAGAAGGTTATGTTGAAAATGTGGGCTCTAAATATTTAAAATTACCGAAGTTATGAGCAGGCATAGCAAAATTGTGACAAATAGTCATAGCTGTGCCATCTTAAATAATTTTGACCCCAAATTTTCAACATAGCCTTCTTATAAGTTCATAGGTTCATAGGATTGGTTCAGTCTCATAAGCTGTGAGAGCCATATAAAGGACCTACCACCATTTAGTGGTCAAACTCCAATTTTTTATCTCCCATGTCCTCATACAGTTGGTGTTTGAATGCTGCTATACTACTGGCTCCCACCACTTCTACTGGAAGTCCATTCCAGACATTCACCACCCTCTGATTAAACCACCTTCCTCTCCTGTTGGTCTTGTACCTATTACCTTTCAGTTGTTTATTATTTACCCTTGTACCCATTCTAAGACCTTCTTTCCAATTTAGCCCTGCGGCCTCACTTAGCATACCATCACTCAATGACCTATAAACATAGCAATGGTCCCTCCCCTTATTTTCCTGTATGCCATTGAGTATAGACCCAAGTGCTCCAGCCTAGTGCTATACTTCTCCTTGCTTACCAACCCTACTCTCTTGGTGAACCTTCGTTGTACCTGCTCCACCCTTTTGCTCCCACCTATACTTTGTACTGAGCTGAAGGGCACTCTATATTCTAAAACAGGTCTCACCAGGGATCTCTACAGGGGCACAAGGACCCCTTTCTTCCTACTACTGATGTTATGTAGCAGGTTACCCACAATCGTGTTAGCCTGATTGACACAAACCATATTGTGTTTGCCAAAGCTTAATTTGTTTGAGATGACTACCCTCAAGTCATTCTCACTATCAGTAACTGCAAGTACCTGCTTATTCAATTTGTATTGAGCTCTGACATTATTCTGCCTGAAGTGCATGACTTTACGCTTTTCAATATTAAATGCTAGTTTATATTCTGCTGCCCAGTCCTCCAAATGGCATAACTGCTCTTGAAATCTCTTTATAGCCCTGTCATTGTTCACTATTGCCCCAATTTTTGAGTCATCTGCATACTTACAGATCCAGACTCTCTCAGCTACTTGCATACTAGAAATTAAGACATTGAACAGCCTTGGCCCCAGCACAGACCCTTGGGGGACCCCACTAGTAATCTCTGCCTTCGTAGACAGGTAGCCTCTAACTTGGACCTGCTGGAATCTATTTTGTAACCATGCTGCTACCTATTTGATAATTTAATATTCAATCCCTAATTGCTGGAGGGTCCTGAGCAAAATATTGTGTGGGACTGAATCAAAGGCCTTCCTATAATCCAGATACACAACATCAACCGGCAAACCAGCATCCAGTGCTAGCCTTACTGGTTCAAAGAAATGCAGCAAGTTAGTGGTGCATGATCCCCCACAAAGCCATGTTATGAAACATCCACGAGATGCAGAGCACTCAGACTGTTCTCCAATAGTTTGTTTATAAAGCTCTCCATCACCTTGCCTATAACAGATGTTATGCTTATTGGGTGATAATTCTCAACCTTTGTCTTATCCCTGGACTTAAATATCGGTGTTATGTGAACCACCTTCCAGTCTTCCAAGACCACACCCTCTCTCAGAGATTTATTAAAGAGAGCTGCTAATGGGATTGATATTTCTTCAGCTAATTCTATCAAAAAAGCAGGATGATAACCATCTGGTCTCCCTGATTTATGTTTTTTATAATTTCTTTAATTTATCCTTAACCTGTTCAGCTGTTATGGTTGGAATCTCTGTTATCAGCCCTGTAGTGGCCACTCCAGTGAAGCAACCACTACCATCTTTAAGATATACACCCTGGAAGTATTTACCAAACATGTTTGCCATGCCCTGCTCTTCATTGACTTGTTTTTCCTCGTCCTTTAGGGTAGTAATCTGATGTTTATGTTTCCTTAAACTTCCTATATAATTATAGAACTCCTTTCCATTATTTCCTTTTTTTTGTTGCCAGGTCTAATTCTGCCATAGCCTTCTCTCTTTGAATTCCAGTTTCACATCTTTTTACCAGGGACCTATAGGTAGCCAATCTTCCAGGGGTCGGATTTCTCTTGTATTTCTTGTAGGCCTTGTTTTTCTTACTTATTACCCTATGAAGTATATAGGACAACCATTTAGGCACTCTACCTTTCCTGTTATATTTTTTTGTAAGTGGAACATAATTGTGTATACATAACTGCAGAACATCATCAATTTGTTCCCAGGTTTGAGCCATGGATTTCCCGTCTAACTCAGCCCAATTGTATGTTCCCATTATCTGCTTGATCTTAGTGTAATCAGCTTTGTTGTGATTCCTAATGGTTGATTTTCTCAGGATACTTTGGAATCTTCCACTAGGAGTGCCCGAACCATATTATGCTCACTACTGCCCAATGGCTCAATCACATTAACATCTCTCATTGCCCCTTCCATATTACACAGTATTAAATCCAAGAGATTATCATTTCTTATGTTCTCATTCACAACCTGAGTTAAACAGTTTGCTTCACATATTTCCAAGAACCTTTCCTTGGTATTCCCTTCTCCAAGCAGGGATTCCCAACATATCTGGGGAAAATTAAAGTCACCCATTATGATAGTATTATCTGTTAACCTTCCACTATCAAATAGGTCCAGAAAATCTTTGTTTTCCTGTTCACTCAAGCTAGGTGATCTGTAACATACCCCCAGCCTAATACATATTTACCCCAATCCAAAATGAGAGCCATAATTGTTCAACCTGGTTCCACTCTGTTTTCTTTAAATAGATAATTTTTGCCTTTAAATGGGAAGCGATATAAACCCCTACTCCCCCACCCTTTTTTCCTGCTCTCGGTTTATGAAAAAATCATAACCATCAATTTCATCCAAACAATCATCCTCCCTAAGTCAGGTCTCTGTCAACCCACAGATATCTATGTTATCTCTCTGCATGATGAACTGAAGTTCATCTATCTTTGGTTTAACACTTCTAGCATTAACAAGTAGTAATTTTATTCCCTTCTTCTTGATAACAGTAGTGCCACTTGGCTGACTTGATTTTCTCACTTGACCTGTTTGCACCTGCCTCTTTGCCCCCCCAAGTTCAGTTTAAATGGGCATCTATATATTTTCTAAAGGCCATCCCTAACTCCTTACTCCCTCTCCTACTAAGGTGTCATCCATCTTGACCGAAATAAAGTGTGTTTAAAATCAAACACCTCCCAGGAATTAATGCACTCAATGTTGTTAATGAAACACCACCTCCTCATCTAGTTATTTACCCTTTTTATTTTCTGATTTATCCCACTTCCTGCCTTTGGGATTGGTAAGATCTCTGAAAAAAAGCATTGTCCCATTTATTTTCTGGATTGTTTTTTTCTATGCTCATAAACTGCAGGTACACCTGGCCCTCCCTGGTTCTGTACACATCATTTGTACCAGCATGGATTATAATTAAGGGGGTACCAGAACCTTCTTTAACTATTTATGGGATCATAGTATCTATGTCAGACAAGGTTGTACCTGGCAGATAGGAACTTGTCACAATGTCTTTCAAGCCTTTCACTGTATAGGCGTCTGTATACCTGACAATAGAGTCACCAATAACATGAACCCTACTCCTTTCTAAGTGCTCTCCCACTTCCATGTCAGTGGTCTGGCAATTATCTACAAGGTTTACTTCTTGGGCATTGTCATAATCCAGTGTCCCATCTAGTGGATTTTCCCCTTGGTTAGCTACCATAGTGGTCTGACAGTCATTTAGGGATGCGGGTTCCTGATTGTTACCATGATCTGGCAACCCTTCTACAAAATTACACCGAGTCTGCTGCTATACTACATTGTTCTTGACCCCACTATATCAGACCCCACAGAGCTGGGGTTACACTGCTGTGCTGTTTGTACAACTTCTAATTGGGCATCTTCATTTTCAGCAAGCTTTGATAAAGGCTCATCAGTATTATTAACTGATGACTGAAAGGTCATGGCCCTCCTCCCCTTCTTTATGGTTCTTGAACCGGATTGTAACTCCCAATTACTGTCAGTTTCTGAGATGTTTGTTTCTTTTGTGTGCCCCTACATTACTTAGCTTGCTCCCATCTAAACATTCAGTTATACCTTCTGGTGGTTTATAGCATTTTAACTGTAGCTCCAGGCATACAATTTTAACTTTCAGGTCTTTTATTTCCCTACATTTCTGACATATGTAGGCTGTTAGGCCCATACTTTCCCCCATGCAAAATATTTTACAGTTCTGCCACTTAACTCTAAGTAGCTCAGACTTCAGGGCCACAATAGGACCCTCCATGTGTGCAATGATTTTGAATAGCACTTACCCTACTTAGCTCCTGAATTCACTGTAATGTTTCACTTGTTGTTTAAACTTTTTACATTCTTCTTGTGTATTATTTTGTGTATATCGTCCCTCCACTACTTGCATTCAGCAGTCCCCATGTGAACACACGTAAATACGCACCGAGACACGCAGGTCTCGGTGCACGTCTCCACGTACAATGCCACGCACTCGAGCTTGCAACGCACGCTCCTGCTTGCAGCTATATGTGCAGTGACCCAGAAGTGCAAGTGGGGGTGGTAGTCACACACAGAACCAAACTGCCTGTTTAACTCTTAAAATTGCATCCTGGCTACCTAAAATAGAGCTTACGCTCCAGTATTCTAGCCCACTAAATGCCCCAGCTAAAATCACAGGCTCTTTTCTGAGTTGTAGTTTGTTTCTCTCTGCACAGAACTACACACCCCAGACTACCGCCTGTTGGGGTTTGTCTTACACTATGATCACTGAGCAGAGCTTACAATTAGCAATTTCCAGTATCCAGCATCCACCAAGGCTGCCTCCTCCTGTCCATCGGCTTTTGGCTGACACACAGGCTCAAAGGCAGTTTCAAAGTCTTATGTCCTCACCGCATGTACCCAGTACAGAAAATTTTCAAATCCCCACCAAAACATAACTCTGCACAACTGCTATGCCATTCTGCACCACAGGTGTTAAAACACATTTTGGCCAGGGATTTGAAAAAATGACAGCTATGACATACATGATGTGGGGTACTAAGAAGACTATGTTGAAAATATGAGGTGGAAATACTGAAAATGTCCAATGTTACGAGCGTGAATAGTGAGATTACAATGAATGCCCATAATGCAGCCATTTTTGAAATTTTGACCCCAAACTTTCAACATAGCCTTCTTATGACCCCGCCTCATGAACAATATGACTGTCATTACACAAATTCCACCAGAAAGGTGATTTCACCAACTGGCTGCAAAATCACCATTCTGGCAAGAGTTGCCTAACAACAGTCATAGTTTTCATGAGGTGGGGTCCCCAGACAGCCATGTTGAAAATTTGGGGCCAAAATTCAAAAAAACGGTGGAGTTAAGGCTGAAAGTTGAAACTCCCCCACTGAAATACACTGAAGCACATTTACCTTAGTTCATATTGTGGCCACCGGTTCCAGCAGCAAGACATGTCTTCAATTGGCAGAGCGGGTCTCAAACCTGGGACCTCCTTAGGTAAGTGGTGGTCTTTGGGGACATCATGGGGGTGTGAGAGGTGGGTGCATAGTGGGGTCAGGTGGGGTTTGGGTGACATTGGAAATGGACTTTTTTTTCACCAGCTTACAAATGAGCAAAAAATATTGAGGGATTTTTTTCCTTTTCAGGGACATACATAAAGAAGAGGACCTCCACTGCCACCAATGATGGTGGGGACATAGGAGGGTGGGGAGCTACGATTGGACATCAGAGGAAAAGGACTGGTATTTTTGTGACCCCCTTCCAAAAAAAAGTAGCAGGTGGGAATACAAAAAAATCTATAAAAAAATAATTAAATAAATTAAACAAAAATATATCAGGTGGGGGATGCCACAGGACACAAGGGATTTTCCCCATGGGGGTCATATCTTACAAAATTTGAAAAACAACCACAAAAAAATTAAAATGATAGCAGAAAAACAGGAGGAATTTATTTAAACAAATGGTGATCGAGGGTGGGTGCCATTAGGCTCCAGGGCTTCTAAGGGGATGACAAAGAAATCCATGCACTTTTCTGGACCAGATTGTCCTGCAACACTTTCCTTTCTGGACAAGAGATGGACAAGACTTGGTTTGCTGGCCAAGGCACCTAGCTTCACCTGAGCTCTTTCCTTCTAAGACTGCTTGAAAGGCAGAGTAGAGAAACTTACCAGAGCAAGGGAGAAGGATTAAGACTTAGTTTGGCTAAGCAGATTTACTGTGTGGTGGTGTTTTTATTTTTTACTCACAGGGATTGCTACTGTTTGTTGCTAACATTTCATTGCTTTATTTTTCTCTGATTCAAATTGTTGTTGCTGGTATACCTTCTTCTACAAGGTGTGCCTACAGGTGTGTGCTAACAGATTACTGCTGTAATCTTCTGATTCAAATTGTCTTTTGCAAGGTATATCTTCTGTTACTGCTTTATTTTCTCTGGAGCAAAGTGTTTCTTACAGGGTATATCTTCTCTGAAATTATTACAGGTGGTGCTTACAGGTTTTACAGTTTTATCTAACATTAGGATAAGTTAGGGTTACTGCATTTGTTGTTGACTGATTGTTTCTGCTCTTACCTCCTTGTTCTTTTGTCCGTGGTTCTTCTTTTTAGGCAGGGAAGGCCCAGCCACTCACTCCCATCCCCAACCACCCCACGCTACACTCCTTTTATAGGGTACCACAGTTGTGACATATCCTGTGGCAGAGCAGGAAGGGGCGGATCAGTGGGGCCTCCACAAGGTGATATCATTTACAGGGGCACTAGTAATTTAACTTGTTATAACAAGTTAAACAAAGCACAATTAAACCATTACTTGCATTTTTTTCCTTTTTTTTTTTCCTTCTAATCACTCTGACTAGGTTACAAACCCAGCAACTTATTTGGAATGGATTTCATTAACTGCAGGTACTGTGGAACAATTTTCAGAAGGACAGTCTTACAGGATTTAGGACACTGTCCCACATGCTGGGCCTTGGAGATCTTTAGGCTCAGCTCCGGGCAGCATGGGCAGAGATTGCACACCTCAAATTTCATATTGAAGAGGAAATACATTATAAGAACCACCCGCCATTTCCCCAGCATCCAACAGAAAACCTTGACCGCAGGGTAGTTGGTCCAGGTGGTTGGCAGGTGGTTAGGAGGAGCAAATCAGGTGCCCCATCACCTCTCTGCTCTCCAACACATTACCTCCAAAAACCGTATAAACACTACAAACAGGTATCTGCCTCTATCTCTGAAATCAAATAAAGAGGCAGAAGACACTGCAGAGCAGGACACTGAGGCACAGGAGCTAGCACAACAAAACTCACCCAAATCAGGAACCAAAACTAAACAAGCACAAAGGAAATCAAAAACTTCTGATCATAGGAGACTCCATGATTCGGGAGTTGATACCCATCTCCAGCCAGGGTGATGGTCAGATGTCTCCAGTACATCAGCATGGAGACACTGACCGCATTACTAAAATTGTTCACAAGGCAGGAGAAAACATTGATGTCCTAGTACACATAGGGACTATCGATCTCGCCAGCCGGTCAGTTGTGAGACCAAGGAACACCTGACTAGGCTGGGTGACAAACTATCATCTATTTCGTTCTGGCATCTCCTTCTCTGAGATCCTGCCAGTCTGGGAGAGGGAGCAGATGGACGGAAGGTCAGAGAAGGGGAGATAGGGAGCTAAACACGTGGCTCAAGGACTGGTGCCAGGAAAAAGGACACAGATTTGTAGGGAACTGGCAACAGTTCTGGGAGCAAAGTTCTTTAAATTTGATGGACTGCATCTGACTAAAGAGGAGTCAGTGCATTGGGGCAGAAGTTTGATGTCTTTGCAGAATATTTAAACTAGCAAATGGGGAGGGTGCAGCACCCCATCGTCCGAATGGGAAGAACACCCCTCCCCTCAGCTAGTGGTCAAACAAGAATTCAGCAATGTTTGCCGCTCATTTGCATCACCAGGTAAGAAAAAAGGTTTGTCTCCCCACACGATGCACGGGGTAATGCCAAACTTCACCCAACAACTAACACACCAAAATCTGGCCAATGGAAAATCATGTACACAATGCTCACAGCCTGGGAAATAAGATCCCAGACCTGCAGGCAATAATGTCAGAGGCTAAACTGGACATAGCAGCAATTAGAGGACGTGGTTTACCAGTAACCACACTTGGGAGACTTCAGTACCTGGCTATGTATTGTTCAGAAGAGACCGAGGTGCAAAAGGGGGAGGTGGCCCTGTATGTTATATGAAAATATCAAAGCTACAGAAATTCAGAATACACATAAGGAGCCAGAAGAACTGTGGGTCACCCTGGAAACAGGAAATGGGACAGCCATAAGAACTGGGGTTGTCTACAGACCCCAGACCAGAGGAGGACATAGATACATTACTGTTAGAAGATATACAAAACATGACAGCTAAAGGGGAGGTTCTGATAATGGGAGACTTCAACATGCCAGATACAGATTGGTCAATACCAGCAGGAACATCTGCCAGAACTAGACTCATAGTGGATTCCTGCAGGGGAGGGCCTCAAACAACTGGTACAGCAACCCACAAGAGACAGGGCTATCCTAGATCTAGTACTGACTAACAAAGAAGGGATCACAGATCTCCAGGTAGAAGGTCACCTGGGGCCAGTGACCATCACATGGTATGGTTCAGTTGGCTACTACATCTAAATCATCCCATTCCAAGGCAAAATATGGGACTTCAGAGGAGCTGACTTTGATAAGATGGCCTACAGAGTTAAGCTAGCCCTGGCAAAAAGAAACACAGGTGAGGGGTACAGGCAAAGTGGGCAAGCATTAAGGATGCAATACCTGAAGCAACATCCCATTGTGTTAGACAGAAAGGAAGTGCAAAAGAAGAAGGAAACCACTTTGGTTCTCAAATACAGTAGCAGAAAAGGTCAGAGCCAAAAGGCTGGCCTTCAGGAAATATAAAGGAACACAGCGGGATGAAGATAGGGAGGCATACCAAACTGCCCTAAGGGAAGCAGGTAAGGCAGTAAGGCAGGCAAGTCCCAAACTGAGGAAACACTAGTACGAACAGTAAAGAAGGTGACAAGACTTTCTAGATACATTAGTGAAAGGAGAAAGTCCAGAGGGGGTATTGCTAAGCTTAATGGAGAAAAGGGAGCATGTGAGGAGGAGGACCTGTAAAGGCATCTATCCTAAATAGATACTTTTGCTCAGTATTTACTGAAGAGAAGGTAGGACAGGGCCCACAGCTCAGCATCATGGACACGGGGAGGGAGGTGAGCACTACTCCCTTCACAAAAGAAAGGGTCCTACAAGAGCTTGCTAAGCTCAGGGTGGATAAGGCAATGGGACCTGATGGCATACATCCCAGGGTGCTAGGAGCTAAAGGAGGAACTAGCAGAGCCATTAGCAGAATTGTTTAGTGAGTCTCTGAGCACAGGAGAGGTCCCAGAAGACTGGAGAAGGGCTCATGTGATCCCGCTCCACAAGAGTGGTAGCAGGGAGGAGGCGGGAACTTCAGACCGGTCAGTCTTACCTCAGTAGTGGGCAAGATTATGAGGCACTCCTTAAGGAAAGGATAGTGCAACACCTGGAATCCATAGAGGGCACAGGATCCAAGACAGCATGGGTTTACAAAGGAAGGTCCTGTCAAACTAATCTCATAGATTTCTTTGACTGGGTAACCAGAGTGGTGGACCAAGGGGAGCAGTTGATGTCGCCTACCTTGACTTCAGCAAAGCTTTTGACACTGTTCCACAGAAGATTGATAAATAAGCTGGGTAGGCTCGGGTGGGTCAGAAGTTGGTCAACTGGGTGGCAAACTGGTTGACGGGCAGAAAACAGAGAGTGGTGGTAAATGGTATACAGTCAGAAGAGATGCAAGTCACAAGTGGGGTACCTCAGGGATCAGTCCTGGGGCCAGTCCTCTTCAACATCTTCATTAGTGACCTTGCAGATGGACTAGAGGGTAAGGCTTGTCTGTTTGCAGATGACACCAAGATCTGCAACAGAGTAGATGATCCAGATGGGGTGGGCAGAATGAGAAGAGATCGGATAAACTAGCAGAATGGTCAGAAGAGTGGCAACTGGGATTTAATGCAAAGAAGTGCAAAATCATGCACATAGGGAAGAGAAACCCTAAGCCACCTATAGGCTGGGAGGGAGTTGCTAGCAGTCACAAAGGAAGAAAGAGACTTGGGCATCATCATCACTGATGACCTAAAATCATCCAAGCAGACCCTCTAAAGCAGTAGGTAAGGCTAGGGGGTGTTAGGTGTATTAGTAGGTATCACAAGTCGTAAGAGGGAGGTAATAACCTCTGTACAAGACACTGGTTAGGCCCCATCTGGAGTACTGCATGCAGTATTGGAGGCCACACCTTCACAAGGACATTAACCAAATTGAGGCAGTCCAGAGAAGGGCAACCAAATGGTGCAGGGACTGCATCAGAAGACATATGAGGACAGATTAACGGAGCTCAATATGTATACTCTTGAGCAAAGGAGGGAGAGAGGTGATATGATCGAGGCATTCAAACACCTTAAGGGCATAAACAAGGTGAAAGAGTCTAACATGTTTAAATATAAGAAAATAGCAGGACAAGAGGACACAGCATGAGATTAGAGGAGGCTGATTAAGGGGAATGTGAGGAAATTCTTTTCACAGAAAAGGTGGTGGATGCATGGAATGGCTTACACAAGAAGTGGTGGCTATGAATACAGTGCAGGGCTTCAAACAGGCATGGGATAGGCATAAGGGAGCAATACAAATGACTATGAATAGATAGGTCACTGACAGAGCAAAGGCCGAAGGCACATTTATAAGGTAGAAAAAGAAATGGGCAGACTGGATGGGCCTTGCGGTCCTTATCTGCCGTCAACTTCTATGTTTCTATGTTTCTATGTAAAAATAAATCCTTTTTTACCATCCCATTTCCTTATTTGCTAGCCTTTTCCATCACTGGTGAACAAGGAAATAGGCTGGCAAACAATAATTCTTGGTGTGGCCTTCTGGTCATGAAATTTTCATGGCCAGATGGCCAGAAGAGAGTCATTTTTTGCCAGAACAATTCCTTATAAGCCATTCCTTTTTCTTCATGCAAACAAGGAAATTGGCTGGCAAACAAGGATCCCTGGTCTAGCTATCTGGTCATTAAAATTTCATGACCAGATGGCTAGACTCGGAATCCTAGTTTGCCAGCTGATTTCCTTGTTTGCCAGTGAAGAAAAAGGAATGGTGAACAAGGAATTTAGCAAGTGGTGAAAAATGATTTAAATAATGAACAAAAAATGTTTCCGGGGGCATACAGACATTGAAAACCACACAGCACTGCTCATCAACTCCTGATGAGCAGAAATCACACTTTAACATGTGAAAGAGACATCTCTGGACAGAGTTATGACAGTTAATTTTGGGCAAAGCCCAAAAACAAGATTGTGACTCAAAAAAAAAGATGTTTTTTTGGTGACCAAAGCACACTCCAATGCCTGTTGGTCAGTGGAGGATGGGTGTGGGGTATGCTGGTGGGGTTGGATGGGGGATGTTAAGGGCTCAACCCTAATGTCTTATTCCCTTACTTTTGTCACTTTAACCCTAACTGATGCAATAACAAAGTTTTTTGCAATTAATTTCCTCGCTTTTTGAGATAGTATAATAGTATCTTTATTTTACCCATCCCTCCACAGATGCACATACAGTATGTATCTAGCTGTGGAAACACAGGTGTCTCTGGCCCCTACGCGTCCACACATTAAGTTATGAGCAGGCATAGCAAAATTACAACAAATAGTCATAACTGTGCTATCTTAAATAATGTTCACCCCGATTGTTCAACATAACCTTCTTATCACCTCACCACATGTACACAGTACAGAAAACTTTCAAATCCCTGTTGAAATGTGATTCTGTGCAACTGTAATGCTGTTTTGCACCACAGGTGTGGAAAAACATTTTTTACACGATTTCAAAAATTACAGCTGTATTATTCATGAGGTAGTGTGAAAAAAATTGTAATGTTGAAAATCTAGAGTGAAAATATGAAAAATTGGCAAACTTGCAAGCATGTGTAGAAACTATGCAAGGCAAGCTTGTGATGCGGTGATATTTTGGAATGTTTTCGCTGAATCTTCAAAATGGGCTTTTTGGGATCTCTACTCATGAACAGTGGCACTACGATTTTGTTAATCCATCCCAAAAATTGATGTCGCACAGCTACCATGCCATTCTGCACCACAGGAGCGAAAACACATTTTGGGAAGGATGTGAAAATGACAGCAGTACTGTTCATAAGGCAATATGAAAAAATGGCAATGTTGAAAATCTGGAGTGACAATATTAAAAATAAGGCGAAGTTACGAGTACATAGAAACTGCACAATGCAAGCTCGTAACACAGTCATTTGTTGGAATTGTTTCACCAAATTTGTAACATGGGCTTTTGGGACCCCACCTCATGAACAGTGGCACTGTAGTTTTGTTAATTGGCCCAGAAAGTTGATTCTGCGCAGCAACCACAAAATCACCTTTTGAGATGGAGTAACAAAATGATAGTGCCAGTCTTCATGAGGCGGGGTTCCAAGAACCCCATGTTGAAAATTTGGGGCCAACATTCCTAAAAATGGCTGAGATATCAACATAAATTGAAACCCCTACCAACTGCCCTTGTACGGCGCTTACCTTGATTCTTCAATTTGCGGTTCAGCTTTGAAGACTATAGACATATCCCAGTCCTCAGAAGATGACTGCGCCTGACCTCCGGATGTAAGTATAGAGTAAGGGGTGTGCAGGGAGGTTGGTGCACAGAGGAAGGGGAGGGTGGCAGTAGGGACAACGAGGGACCATTTTCTTTTTTTCAGGTGAAAAAAGAAAAAGATGTCGGGGACAGTTTTCTTCATTTAACAGGTTTTTCTTTTTTTTAAAAAAGCACATTTGGGCACACTAGGATGGGCTTCCAGTGTGCCACATTAGTTGGGAGAATACATGCTGACATGGGGATTGGGCACCCTGATGCCAGCAATTGATGTGTATGGGCTTGGGGGAGCATCTGACACCAGGAGTGGGCAGCATCCCCAGTGTTTGAAACAGAAATAAAATATAAAAAAATTATTTTGGCACACTGGGGTGGGCTTCCAGTGTGCTATAGTAGTGGAGGGGGGATACATGCCAACACAGATATTGGGCACCCCAATGTCAGTGGACCATAGAGGGGCAGTTTGATGCAGGATTCTGTATTGAAAATTGCAATACAAGATTCTTCATAGAAAAAAAGACACGGGGGGACTGTTTTCTTTTTCTCAGCTATATAAAATGAAATGGGAGGCATCACAACATTTTGTTTTCTCCCTTTGCTAAGCGAGAAAACAAAATGGTGGCTGACAAAGATGGATTTTTTCTCGCGAAGAGGGATTTTGCAAGATTTCTGAATCGCTCTTCGCAGTCCCTCTTTGCCAGCTGTTCATGACCAGGAATTCTTGATCGAAACTGTGCATCTATCCCAAAGACTGAACTGAGCATGCTTAGAACCCAAAAATTCAAAATGTAATAACTTTGGAAAGGATTAATATTTTTTCACCAGACTAATGCTGGATTGTTTTTTAGGATAGCCTTTTTCACCTGGAAAATTACAGGCCAAAATACCAAACTGTGTGGCACAGTGCAATGAGGAAAAAACAGGAAAAATTGGCAAAAATTAGTGAAAAATGCATTTTAGATGATTTGCTGCACGAAATCCACAGATCCGATCAAAACTAAACTTGCCAAATCAAGAGATTTACCACCCAACACCATTTATTTCATATTTTGTGCACTTACATTGAACAGTTGCAAAGTTATTAATGTGCAAATTATGGGGTTTAACATTAAAGTGCTTGCTCAACCCTAACAATAGGAGCACTACCATACCCCTATTATATATCTATATATATATTAAATGCATTTGTTAAAACAGGTAAAGTCTGCTTACTGGAATCGTTTCAAACTGTAACTTTCTTAAACTGACACACATTTCAAAAAAATGAAACACTGATCAATTCTATGAATTGAAAACTGCTAATATTAAGCTTTACTTTCTAACTGGTCAGCGTTTCATTTTCTTTTAGGTCTAAATATGCAACTAAGCCTCATGTAATTCATTAATGCTTTGAAATATGTTTTTGTTAATGTAAAATGTTCAAGAAGAGTTAGCTGGCATGTAAAATACTATATGCCCTCCCACAGCTTCTGTTTGGTAACTGTCAAACAAGCACATACAGACAGACAGACAGACAGACACACACACACACACACACACTCACACACACTTAAAAACATTTGTGCTTTTAGAAAAAAAAAGCTAATGATGTTATAAAACATATGATGTAATGGTCCGACTACAAAAATGAGGACTTTCATTACTCTATTGTGAGTGCTGGACCCAGACTTTCACTCTTGTGATCAGTTCCATATTTTTTTTAAATCAGGACTCTTTCTCTGCCCTTCCCTCATATCTTACATAAACTAAACTTTAAAAATATTTGACACGTTTCAACTGATGCAAAAATGTTGTTGCTACTTCATTCCATTCCTTTTGGCCAGATTCCTCGCACACCAAAAGATTTTGTTTCAGTGACTGATTTCCTAGCAACATAATGGCTGCAAAAATTAAAAAAGATTCTGATGAAGTGAAATAAGATGGCTACTAGGTTTATCATTAACAGACCCACGCATACATTCATATAGGTCATGGCAGAGTCAAGGAAATGATAGTCAGTGATTATAAATCAGTAAATATGTAAAACGCCTTTCATAAAATACAGCAGGTTTATGACAGTGTGGAATGCAACAAACCTATCAAAACTGTTATGTACTCACTGATTGTGTGTTGGAAAAAAGAGGATGTTGTAACTAGAGTAATAACTCTAACATGACAACATCTTGCTGTGAGAATGAAATAGTGTGACCTCCTGGGAATTGAACACAGGTCCCCGGAATACTTCCTCATGCTCTAACCACAGGGCTACAGGTTCACATGACTGGACCTGGCATTCCCAGACACACTTCCTTTCTCTGGGATTGCATATCCAGCAACTAGAAATAATAAGGCGGCAGTTAGATGTTTCTGGTGCACTATTAGCTACTGCTAAGCAATTTAAATCACAAATTGTAGTGACCTACAGTACCTGGAACTGACCTCACACCCACAGAATATCATCTCAGTTCTCTAACCACTAGTTCAGTGGTTAGAGCACCATGATGGTATTCCAGGGGCCTGGTTTCAAGTCCTAGTAGGTCACATTATTTCTTTCTCATCACAATTTGTGATTTGAATTACTTGGCAGTGGATAATACTACACCAGAAACATCTAATTGTCATCTTGATTATTCCTAGTTGCAGGATATGCACTACCAGAGAAAGGAAGTGTTTTGAGGAACCCTAGGTCAAACCATACGAGTCTGTAGCTCAGTGCATAGAGTACCAAGTTAATGTTCTGGGGGCCTGGGTCCAGTTCCCAGTAGGTCACATTATTTCTTTCTCAATACAATCTCTGATTTAAAATACTTAGCAGTGGCTAATACTGCGAGTGGCCCCCACTTTGCCCAACACCCCGACGGCGAAACATGGAAAATGACCACTACAGTGACAGTCGCTGTGGTCCCTTTTCCATGTTCGCTTTCCCAGTGTGCCCTCTCCAGACCAACTCCGACCTGGGTTGAGAATCCCTGAAGTCTGGGGGTGCAGGCAGCAAGCCCCTGCATGGGGGTGGGGGTGCAGCCCCCCACAGAAAACACTGGGGGCTTGGGCGGCACAATACCTGCATCGGTATTGTGCCATCACTGTGCAGGTGGTCTAAAGATTTACTGTCGACCAAATGTGGTGCTTCCAATACTGCACCACAAATATTTAATTGTTACTATGACAACATCTTGTTGTGCTACTGATCTGTATTTCTGTCTAAATCATAACCACAATGTTGCATACTGTATGTATGTATGCACGCACCATCTTAAATAAAGAATAATGGCTATACGACTGTGTGTTATGGATATTGTTTTACACACCTCAGGTGTGTGATGATCCGTAAACCTTGAGAGTGAAGCTTGACATGTCTATGAGGTCATCACATGCTGAGGGTGTGTAAAAAAATCCATAACATCACAGTCCCATAGCCTTTATTTTTTTATAATTACTGGTGCAGGGAGTCAATGTTACAGAAAGTTACTGAAGCAGCTGCAGTTCTGCTGTAATCCCTGCTGCCTCTTATTTAGCCCTTCTGCTACACACACACACACACACACACACACACTCCTTTTCCAGTATGTTTTTTTTTTTTGACTTACAGTGTAGAATCGCAATCCTAGGCAGTCTTCCATGGCTCCATTCCCACTCACACTAACTCCCGAAGCCGATGAACAGCAGGATCAACCAGATACAAGTTTTTGAAATGTAAAGGTAGGATCAATCAGATAAATATAAAAAAAATAAAAATAATAATAATGAGAATGCAAGATTTGAGAGTCTCGTACCAGTTACTCGTCGCTAAGTGACAAATGGAGCCGCCATGTTTGCGGAAATGTTCAGTCCGCCCACACACAAATTAAGAGCCAATGAGGTAGTGCGACAAGTAGAACGGACAGGACTGTTAAAGCAAAATGCTGTAATAACCAGTTTTCCGGTTATTACAGCATTTGAAAGGTGCCTGTTAACCATGTGATAAAGGGGGTCACCAGTAATTATACTGAAATTATGTTCCTTTTGTGCCAGCATTCTTTTATTGGTAATAGGTTGCGATTAAATTCAAATCAGGTTGAGAATCAACACATGAGTTTCCGAAATACCATGGCTTCTTACAACCACACTTCATAAAACAAAATGGTCATAATAACTGTACACAGCACTAAAAGCAACAATTCACTGGCAGTCTGAGGCTTCTATGGTAGCCAGCACCATCAGTAATGATATCACAAGTTATGATATTCAACGAGGTGATATTATTTTCATTAGCTTTATGTTACCCAGTGTATGGAAAGTGGTATCAACATTCGATATGGACTGATGTGGACCTGATGACATTGGCTATTACTGTAAATGTTTTCGGATAATATACCACAAAACCATTGATTAGAGCAGCAAAAAGGTATAAAAGAGGAACTGTGGAGCACAAGGGCATATGAAATTACAAGTTAAAGTCCATCAGCTTAAGCTCACACACTGCAAAAAGGCACTGCATAGCTTTAGTACAAAAAATTAAAAGTTATTGTATTTGATCACCATATTAAAACTTTGCAACATAGATGCAGTGGAATAAAAGTACCTCAAAAGAGGTACTTTTTATACCACTGCATCTATGCTGCTAATTTTTAATATGGTGACCTAATAAAATAACTTTTGATATTTTGTACTAAAGCTATGTTGTGCTTTTTTTTTTGTGGTATGTGAGTTTGGGCTGATAGAATTTAACAAAACCATTGATACCCATCTATATTTCAGAACTGTAGAGCAATACATAGGAAGTAGTGTGCAATGAGATTTAGGTTCTTTTATTAATAAACACCTGAAGTGTGTGATACCACTTAAACCACAACAGCTAAGTTTAAGTAGTTTAAACAGGTCTCAGACATGGAGTGTGCATAAAAAAAAAACAAGTTGGCATTCTTACCTATGTTTTATTTTTTATGACGGCTGGTTTTAAAACTCGACAGAAATTAGGTTGAATCGCATTGCTCTTTGGCTTGTTCAGTTAAACCAGAACTGCAAGCACATACAGGAGAAAGCAAAAGTGTCTTTTCATTGATAGGCTGCAGCTGTTTATTGCTCCATTATAGACATTTGTGTGTAAAGGGGAATTATGTTCCATAGCAGTAATTCCGGTTGTGTGTAGGCCATATCCATGGGCGGTCAGCAAACAGAATGGACTGTATTCTCTTGCCAGCTGGGGCACGTTGTATCAATCTGAGAGAAGTCCTATGACACTCCCCTTCCCAGAATCCCTCAGTCCAACTTTCTATCCAAACCAAAAGAATTTATTTAGTTTTTGTTGACCGAGAAAGGAGGACTGGGTAGTTCTACCTATTTTTAGCCTTGTCCCAGGGAAGGGGTGATACAGATGGAAACCAACTGGAACTGAACCAGATTAAGCTGTCAGGAGTATTTTGTTGTAGTGAATGGGTGACATTTGGCCAATACACCAGGAAAATTTCCCTTCTCTTTTCAAGAAGTGCCATGGGGTCTTTAACAGTCACCCGAATGACCATCAGAACTGGTACATGGGACATCTCATCTAAAAGACGGCACCTCAGGAGTGCAGCCCCTCCCCCAAAAGATGTACTACAGTATCAGTATTGGGATTCAGCCCAAGTTCTTGGTGTGGGGATGGAATCCACAGCCTTCTGATCTTTCAGCTTAGATGTGAGTGTGCAACCTGCTGATAAATGCAATGACACAACAGAACCAAATATTTAACTGCAGCCATATAAACAACACCCATCAGAGGAACAATATACAGCATGGACCAGAAGAACAATGGACGTAAAACACTGGATGTAAAGCACAGAAACTTGGCCAGGACTGACTGCCCATGGATGGAGCCTACACACATATGGAATTACTCATCAGTAACAATATTCCATATTAAATAAGGGCAGTCAGCAAATAGTATGGATCCTAATAAGCAGTATCTCAATGGAAGGTATCAGTGCTATATTAACAGTCTTGGCTCATGTCTGCTAAAAGCAGCATCAGTGCAGCTGAAGACATCTGGACTGTAGTGCTTAAGGAAGGTGTACCAAAGTCTAATTTGCAGCCCTATATATAGGGAGGCAGAAGCATGCTCATCCTAAGAGGCTGCCATTGATTTAGAAAAGTGGACCCACATTCTTACATGGGCAGCCAAACCTCAGAGCAAATAAGCTAACTGTATGGACTGACAGTTCCAAATAACCACTGTTTATTTGGTTGGGGCAGCCCTTAAGTCCTAGAGTCAGGCTACACCAAGAGTCTGTACAATTCATAGAAAGGTTTGGCACAAATAAGGTAAATCTTTAGGGACTTCCTAACATCTAATGAGTACAGCGATTGCTCCTTGGGAATTGCCCATTGGGGAATGAAGAGGGCAAGGCAATCTCTTGGCTTCTGTGGAAATCCCATGTGACTTTCGGAAAGAAGAAGGGCACAGTTTGGATACCTGTACACCTTTTCTCTGTGGAACGACAAGGTAAGGCTCCTGGTGCAACAGGGCTTGGCACTCGTTCATATGGTGAGGTGAACAGGCTTCCACCAAGCCACATTGACAATGAAGTTGTCAAAGTGTGCCACAGTGACATGCACAATGTTAACAGGTGAAATTTCAACTGTCAGACATTGGCTGTTTTTTTGGGGGGGATTTGACCCAGAACCCCTCAATTTCTATATAGCAAAGTCTCAGTTAGAGTTGACTCAGAAGGGAGGGGGGCAAAACAGTGAAATTTCACTATTGGGACCATTACAGCAACAATTTTGAATTCCAGTGAAATTGTCGCTGTAATGGCTTTCGCTGTCGAAATTTCGCTGTTCTGATGCTATACATGGTCACTGGGAAAAGAACCTTCAAGGATAGGTACCAAAACAACACCCCATGAAAAGGATCAAATCGGAAAGACAAAAGAACTTCAAGGAGCACATATATTCCAAAGCATCAGGGTATGCCTAGGTCTTGGGCATGTATCTATGACAGACTTTTAGGAATGCATGTCTGAGTAGTGCCCTAGGAATTGAAACTCCACATTTTCCATTATGGATAAAAATGCCGCAACTTTGACCCTAAGGGATCTCACTGATAAGCCCCATGTGTAGGGTTTAGGCAAAGAATTCCAAGACACTGGACAGAGATGTGGCCCGGGTTTGATATCAGCTGGTGTGCACCAGCATCTGAAGACATCTCAAATTCTTCTGCAGGCTTTAGGGAAGGAGGTCTTTCTGCATTGCTGCAAGGTTTGGATGACCCATGCTGAGTGTCCTGTCTTATCAAATAGTTTGTGTCAAGGATCTAGGCTGATAGTTGAAACTTGCCTGGGTCAAGATGAAACATGGGGTCTTGATATCAAAACTATAGTCTGCTCACGACAGGAATGGGGTCTTTAACTCCCAGATGAGCCAGGTCTAAGTGCCAGGACTGGCAAGTCTGATGAGGAGAGATGAGGATCAGAGATGCTTGTGCTTCCGTTACAGAAAAATGGCCTGGTCATGACAGAGTAATGTCCATTTGCATGCTCTAGCAACTGATTTGTTAACAATTTAGTTTGTTTCCTCTGTCCAGAACTAACTCAGACCAATAGATTTATGGATCCCAAAACTGATGTTGTAAAACAATCTAAAAAACAGACATGCAGAGAAAAGGAGAAGAAAGAGAAAAAGCAAAAAGACCTGAGCTTTTCACCAGATGCTGAACAACTTCTTGGCTTCTTTGTTATACTTTCTCCCAAAGCTAATGGCAGTCAGAGCAGGCTAACTTGACTAGCAGCTACATGCCAGTCACTGGGACTGTCAGAGATACTATGAAAGGGAAGAGTGAGAAAATAATTCCTGAGTTACTGGCATCCTCTTTAACCACTGCAACCACTGCAAACCCCACAATGTCTGGCAAAGCTCTAGACATTGTAACATCGACAGAGATTTGGCCTTCAACTGCACCTGAGACCAGCAGCAGAGGCCACAGATGGAAGCCAGTACTTGTGGTTTCACAACCAGTTAGTCAAGATTCTGCATAAGCAAAATAAACAACCTCGAAGCCCATACAAGTGCCCTCTAGGAACTTAATAAAATCATTTGATGAAGTAAAGAAGTGTTCTCAGATTTGCAAAAGCTAATTTAAAAGGTGAATAGCACATCTAGACACAGTACCAAGGCAACTGGAAGCTGCTGCAGTGAATACCTTATGCTTGGCACACACAAAAATTAAAAAAATTAACTCCACAGGAGGTGGCAGTGCATGTTGAATCCTTACAATGGCCATTACTGAATTAGCTGGTGAATCCCACATGCATAGCCTGCACAAAGATGTCCAGCATACAAAATGTGTATTTGCAGCTCACCAAGATGACCACTGGTGTTATATGCCAGAAGCCCTGACCAAGATGGTGTGTGATTCAAATGTGCAGCATAGACCAGCATGCTAGAACCCAATCAGCTCATGCTTTTACTGTGGCAAGAATATACATTCTCATATTTTGTCAAAAAGCTATCTCTTCCTACAAGTAATGACCCTGATCCTACTGGCAGCCAGAAGTGTAGGAAGAACAGCCCTTAGTAGGCACCACAAAGGAGGTTGGATCCAAAATGACAAATACCAGTCATCACAACTCAGAGGTTCCTTCCTTCCTTCAAGACCTGAGTTGGACAGCAGAAAAAGTCTCTGAAAATTAATTCTGCATACTTTTGTGAACAAAACAGTCCTTCCTCCAAACAATGGCCCTGATCCTACCTGCAGAGAAGAGTGTGGGCAGAGCAGACCTTCCCAGACACCTTGAGGTAGTAGGGAGAAAAGATGACCCATACCAGACACTGCAGCTGAAGGGCTCCTTCAAACATACAAATCCCAGAACTGGCTAGCAGAAAATCCCTAAAAGTCGTCCTCAGAGGTGTTATGGGATAGTGCTCCAGCATTAAAGATGGAAAAACTACATCAAAAATAAGTATTTAGTTGCAAAATAATAAGAGAAAAATCCCTGCTAGGCTGGAAAGTCTGCCAGCTAGGCCAGGTTTTGAAATCTGAAGGATTCTGGGAAGGGGCATGTCATAAGATTATCAGACTGATACACCTTGTCCCAGCTGGCAGGAGAAACCAGCCCATACTATTTGCTCACTGCCCACAGGAGGTGACACAACAGAGAATTACTACCCACTTTTCAGATTGTATGATTCTTAATCAGTAATTGTGTTCCAATTCATTGCTGTGTTTTCATGACTAGTTAGTATATGAAGTACACAGCCAAAGCTAGTCATGCTGACTTGCATTTGTTTCAGTACACATGAGAAGTTTTGAGACTGTTGACTTTTTCTAACCAGAAATGGCAGAAAAATAGCATGCTGGTGGCACTGGGAATGCATGAGGTATAGTACAAGCTTCCCTTTCAGAATGTTCCATTGATGTCTTACTTGTTCTAGCTTGTGACTGTACCCTTAGTATTTCATTTTTGACAGCACTCTGCAAAATGCATCTATATTTCAATGTTTGATTCCACTGAGCTGTTTGTTGAGGTCAAATTCTTTCATTTGGGTCTGTGCACAATGCGCGGCTGGGTACATACTATAGGCACATACCCAGCTCACACCCTTGAACAGGCATGCAACACATGCCATGCGCACTAACCCAGTCTGCCCATCCATTGCTCTACCATACAAACATGTGTATAGGACCACTGTTGAGACAGGGGGGCATAAGGATGGCAGATCAGAGGGCACCAGCAAACATCCACTCAGATGCCTGTCTTACCAGCTGTCTGAATTCCCTGATACACACAGAACAGGGGTTTGTGGGTAATAATGTGCCCTATACCAATGGCATCCCCTAGCCCTTGCTGCATGTTACTGGGCTGGAGGCTGCAGGATATGGGTTGCTGCATGTCCTATCGAGCCACAATCCATTAGCTGGATGGGGTACATAGTGGCTACAGGATGGTACCTGCTGCCATAGCCTGCACCCCATCCACTGGAACTGTGCAATGTTATGCACAGCACACTGTAGAGCCTTGTCCCCAAAGCCCTCCCCCCCCCAGCATACAGGTGCTCAGTACTATCTCCAGCACATAAGGGACAGGTACCCTTTTCATCCATGCCGCTGGGGTCTGACTGGACACCCTCTCTGCAACTTTGAAATGTAGAGATGCAGTGCACAGGTATAAGGCATAGGGCCCAGTAAACCTAATAGAGATATTGTCACTTCAGCTGGCCAAAAGTATCTCACTCTCCATCAGATGCCATATTGATTGTTCATCAAACAAAATAAATATCTAATGGAAGTATGTCAATAGAACACAAAAATTAGTATGCTAAGCACTGTCAGCATATTCCATGTAGCTTAGTTGGCATATGCAGATTCATATTTGGAATTTTCAGAATTATTATTCCACTCATGAAGCATGCAGAACACTAATCGGAATTTAAACTTCATGTACTGATAGACTGTCTAACCATTAATTGACCACCGATTTTCAGATCTATAACGTATCCTGCAAATTAGGTTCTGGAGTCATATTAAGAGTTTTATGGGTAAAGGTGTTAACCAAACAGTGTCTGACATGATATTGGAAGGCACAAGTTGTAACAATGCTGTGACTGTCACAAATGTGTTTAAATCTTGCTTCTCTGACCTGACCAAATACACTAAGATTTCTTGTGGTGCCATTCACCAACACTCCCTGGTAGAGCAAACAGCATCCCCTCATTTCTACCTTGGGGCTGTCACTCACAGTGAGGTTTTAAGCCATGAGTAGGTCAGTGACAGGGCTGGGGGGGGTGTAGTACCAGGGAATGGAGGTGCAGATCAAAAAAATGGGAAAGTACATAAAATAAATGAGAGCGAGAGAGAGAGAGAGAGAGAGAGAGAGAGATGGTTCAACACAAGAAAGTCAATTGCTTTCTCAGGATTGCATGCAGAATAAGTGAGCTTTCAGGGTCATGCACTAGGCAGGGCTTTCCATTTAGGGTTCAGTGGACATGGATGCACTGTGGAACATTGCCCTCAAAGGCATCCCCCACCCACCCCTACATGCAGGTGCTCAGCGCTTTGTGCAGCTGGGATCTCCAGCATGTAAGGGACAGGTATCTTTTTCGTCCATGCCTCTGAGGTCTGATTGGAGACCCTCTCTGCAACTTGGAACTGTCAAGATGCAGTGCACAGGTATAGAGCATAGTGCCCAATAAACCTTAACAGAGGTACTGTTTCTTCCACTGGCCAAACATATTTGACTCTCCATCAGATGCCACATTGATTGTTCATCAAAACAAAATAAATGTCTAATGGAAGTATGTTGGTAGTATTCTAAATAATACAACAACAAAATTACTATGCTAAGCACTATCAACATATTCCATGTAGCTTAGCTGGCATATGCAGATTTATATTCAGAATTTTCAGAATAATTATTACACTCATGACACATGTAGAACACTAATCAGAATTTAAAATGCATGTACTGATGGACTGTCTCACCATTAAGTGACCTCCGATTTTCAGATCTATGATGTATCCTGCAAATTAAGTTCTGGAGTCGTATTAAGAGTTGTATGGGTAAAGGTGTTAACCAAGCAGTGTCTGACATGATGTTGGATGGCACAAATTGTAACAACGTTGTGATTATCCCAAATGTGTTTAAATCTTATTTCTTTGACCTGACCAAGTACACTAAGATGTCTTGAGGTGCCATTGACCAACACTCCCTGGTAGAGCAATCAGCTTCCCTACTTCCTACCTCAGGGCTGCCACTTGCAATGAGGTTTTAAGCCATTAGGTCAGTGATGGGGCTGGGGGAGGGATGTGGTGCCAGGGACTGGAGATGCAGAACAAAAAATGGGAAAGTACATAAAATAAATGAGAGCAAGAGAGAGCGGGAGAGAGAGAGAAAGAGAGAGAGAGAGATGGTTCAACACAAGGTCACTTGATTTCTCAGGATTGTACACAGGTTAAGTGACTTCTCAGGGTCACACAGTAGGCAGAACTTTTCATTTTGGGTGCAGCAGCCATGGATGCAGATGCATATGTGCACTTAGGCATTGCCTACATGTGTAGTACAGACACACCTGTACTTGATTTGCTGACTGTCACCCATTTTGCTGCTGTTGGATGTGCTTTGAGCAGATTGCATCCAAAGTTGGGGACAAGCAACCTCATTTATGCTGAAAGTGACCCTACTATGGCTGCACAGCAGGCCACACTGATGCTGTTTAGTAAATGTCCCATGGTGGCAGGCATAGAACGTATCAATTTTCAGATGCAAATCCTGTGTCCAAAGGTGAAGGCAGCAGAAGACTGCATCCAAAGCCAGTTTTCAGAAGTCCTGCCCAGTAATTGGCAGTGGCGAAATGTAATCCTTGATCTCTAGTTTCATAACTCTGTGCTCTAACTACAGTACAAAGTATTGCTTGTGTTGGACCATATGGATGTTTTATTGCTTAAATAATGGAGGCTAAATAGCTCCCGAGGAGCAACTCCATCATTAAGTTATGAAAATCTCTCTCACAGCTGGATTATCATATCACAAAGGGTACTCTTTTGGTATATTTATATGAGTGTGTTTTAAAACAGCAGATCAACAAAAAAGACCAAGAAGGACCAAGCTGTATTCCAGCCCCTTTATTGCCTCTACTCAGTCATGGTATTTTTAGGGTTTTAGGGTGTTTAATATGCTATATTCACCATGTCAGTGGGCAATAAAAATGGCACAGACCTCAGAGTCACAAAATTTCTAGACCACTCATGCATGCTTCTAATAGAAAGTAATTTTTCATTAAGACTGTTGTATATACTGTTTTCCATTCTGGAAGGGTGTAGTTGGTGATAGATAGATAGCTAGATAGATAGATAGACAGACAGTCAGACATATAGATAGATAGATAAATAGTTTATTAAGCGCTCATTTCCACAGACTCTGGGCGCTGTACAAACAACAATAAAATAAACAAGTTAATAAAACCAACCAAAGTTCAATTACACCAGTTCCAACACTTCCATTCAGCAGTTAGTCATAAAACACCAGCTGGAACAAATATGTTTTGAGGCCCTTCTTAAAGGATCCCACAGAGGGAGCCCTCATCAAATTTTCTGGCAAAGAGTTCCACAAGGTGGCATGGCAACTCAAAACACCCTATATCCGGAGCACCACGACCTCACCCTGGGAACCTCAAAGAGGGCTCCCACGGCAGAATGAAGTGCCCGGAAGGGGCGATAGGGGACAAGGAGATCTTGCAGATAGACAGGCTCCCCCTTGTGTAGGGATTTGTAGGTCAGGAGCCCTGCCTTAAAGACAATCCTGCACCTGACCGGCAGCCAGTGCAGTTCATGGAGGACAGGAGTAATATGCTTGGATCTTCTTTCTACCATCAACAATCTTGCCACTGTATTCTGCACCAGCTGCAGTCTGCAGAGGTTGCCTCCAGATATCCCTAGGTTCAGGGCATTACAGTAGTCCAATCTGGAGGTGACAAAGGCATGTACTAGTGTGGGCAGGTCATCAGGGGGAATCAGGGATCAAATTTGGGTGATATTCCATAGATGATTAAAACCACTCCTGATGACTGACGACACCTGGACATCCATGGTCAGTCCATCATCCAGGATCACATCCAAATCCCTCACCTGTCTGGAGGGGACAAGAGGAACACCTCCTAGCATTAGGTCAGAGAGTATTCCCACACCCCCTTCTGCCCTCGATGACCTGGATCCACCACCGATACCTCAGTCTTGTCTGGGTTTAGCTTGAGCCATCCATGACTGGATCTCCTTGAGGCAGTTGTTAAACACAGCAACTGAAACCTGGTTCTCTGGTGCGCAGGACAGATACAACTGGATATCGTCTGCATAACAGTGAAAACCCAGTCCATATCACCTGATGATGTCCCCCAGTGGTAGCATGTATGCTGTGAACAATCAGCGAGGCAAGACCAAACCTTGTGGAACTCCACAGCACAGAGGATTCAGGGCAGATGAGGCAAGCCCCATCATTACCCTTTGCACTCTGCCTGTTAGGTATGACCTGAACAAGCAGATGACCTTGCCAGACAGCCCACAACAGAATCGCAAGTGGTCAAGCAGCACCTCATGATTCACGGTATCAAATGACATGGAGAGGTCTAGGAGAAATAAAATGGTATGGTCTCTCCTATCCCTTGCCATCAGGAGGTCATGCAACACCCTTACCAGTGTGGTCTCTATGCTATGCCTCACCCGGAAACCAGAATGAAATGGCTTGTAGGAAGAGGAAGAGATGAGGCATCTCTCAAGCTGAATGGCCACCACTTTTTCAATAACCTTCCTTAAAAATGGGAGATTCAACACCAGCCTATAGTTGTTGAGACAATCCGGGTCCAGAGAAGGCTTTTCCAAAAGGGGTCTAACCAAGACCTCTTTCAAAGCATGTGGAAAGATCCCACTCTTCAAGGAACTCCAGACAATCTTTGCAACCACAGGTCCCAACAGGTCCAAACATCCAACCAAAGGCCAGGTTGGTCCTGTGTCAAGAACACATTAGTTAGGTCGCAGCTTACAGAGTATCCCCACCCCCTCCTCCAACCCCAACTAGCTCAAACTCCTCCCAGACAGGAGAAGTGTCTCTACACCTCTCAGACAGACCACCAATGCCCTTTTGAGAGACACTCAAGGAGACCTCAGCCCTGATGGAGGACACCTTGTCAGCGAAGAACAGAACCAGCTTCTCACACCTAGCAACTGAACCCACTCCCCACACACGTAGACATTCAGGGTGTAACAACCTATCCACCATGCAGAAGAGCTAAGCTGGTCTACTCCTCACCACAGCAAACTCGCTTGACAGAAATTCCGCCTTCTTCCGAGAGATTGCCCCCTGATAGTCAACATAATGTGACTTCAGGGCCAATCTGTCCCCCTCCAGTCGAAAGCTCCTCCAGCGCCTCTCTAACCTCCACCCTTTTGTCTTTAAATCACACAGGTCTTCATCAAACCACAAAGGTCTGCAGTATGTAGACAAAGGGTGGACATGAATGACTGCAATGGAGTCAAAAGTGGAAGAGACAGCTGTATTATAGTCCGTCACCGCCTCCTCCATCCCCACTGCACAAGCCCCGCTCATTCTCGAAAGGTCCAGCACCGCTGCCATTAGCTCTTACCTATCTGGGCCAATTACCCTATACTGTAGTGTGGCCTAAGGACTGGTTCTTTCCCCAACATTGTTCTGTGTGTATTTGCTGCTTCTAGGTGAGATCATATTGTAGTTTGAGTTTTCATTGCCATGCAGGTAATAATCAACTGTACCTCTTTTTTGCTCAGGACAATAGCCTTCCTGCAGTTACTCTGCAATGATGCCTGGAGGAGATAAGATTATGGACGTGCTTCAGTTAGTTGACACTGAACCATAGTAAGTCTGAGGTGTTTGCAGGTGCCAGCCCACAGTGGTAATCTCAGGCTTCCAACTCATGGCAGTGTTCAGCTTGAGGTGGTAAGGGAGGTCCATAGTCAGGGTATTGTACTTGACAAGTACCTAACACTTCAATACCAGATGTCTGTAACCATGAGGTGAACGTTTTACCATCTCAGGAATATTTCCAGTTGTGCTGTCTACTTAACCCTGAAAATCTGATGATGTTGGAGCAGGCCTTTGTGGTGTATAAGGTGGATTACTGTAATGTGCTCCACAGCTGGTCCAGACTGTGGCAGCAAGGCTTTTAGCATCCACTCAGTGATCAGATTATATTTGCAAGCTTTTGACTCCCCAACCCCCTCCCACAGACCTGGTAAAACTATGCCACATCAGGGTGTACTTAGAGATCCTCCCGCTCTCTTTATGTCAGCAGGAGGTAGGGCGTTTACAGTATATACTCCTGTACTGCAGAATGATCTGCCAATGGAGGCTTGATGCTCCCCTTTAGGTCATCTAGGTTATGCTCAGACTCTGGAGACAAGAGTTCCAGGACTTACATTTGCTTGAGTTTTGCACTAAATTATCTACTGCTCTTTATCTTGTACTGTATATTACTATGTCATATTGGTTTACTATTATTTACATGTTTTTGTGCAGCTATATGTATCTTATTGTTAACTGCTCTGGGTCCTATGAGGGTGTTTTGTAAAATAAAACACTACTACTATATAAAGCATACAGTATAATAAGGACTCTGACCGTGTAGGCTGCTATTTATCTTTTTTGATTCAGATCATGTTAATAAACATATGAACCCCTTTATACTTTTCATTATCACATGACACCTTGTAAAAACATTACTGAAGATAAACTGTTCAACAGTTACACACCCCACACCAAATTAGTTTGCTGTTACTACATGTAATGTTCTGCTGATTCAAAGACCTTTTGAGCATCCGCTTAACTGCTGAATTGCTACACAATATACACACATAAGAATGAAATCACCTCTACAAAAGGCCGACACCCGAGCAATATATGGCAAGCCCAGTAATTAGCATTCCACGTTAGGGAAAAAAATAAAACCATAGGATAATGGAATCATGTTTACGCTTTGTGTCTATCACTATGCACACCACAGCTATGGATACAAAGTCTTGTGAAACACAATTTCCTTTCTTAGGTACTGTACATGCTTTTGTACAGCAACTGCTGTGGGTTCAAATGAAGCAGTCTTTTGTATGTCTTTAGAAAGGCAGGATACAGCTATGGTAACCAATAACTGGACTGAAAGCTATATACGATATGTGTAATCACAATACCAAATGGTCTATATTTACAAACATTATCTTCAGTGTTAACACCACTTTACTTTGCAGTTACTAACCTGATTTAGTAATCTCCCATGCTGTTCCACGGCTACTGGCACAGACATTTTTGAATTTGGGTAGGACGGGCAAAGAAAAGGGAATAGTAGCACTGCCTTAAGTTCATGAACAGCCTATATTCACAGACATTTATTTATTTAGATTTTGTTGAAAGGAATTGGAGGGCTAGACAGTACTGGATATTTTCAGCCTCATCTGGGGGGGGGAGTACAAATGCACACTATCTTAAATTGAACTAGATTCAGCTGTTTTTACACGCTGTTTTTATATGCATTTTTTAACACACCAACATTACCCCCACTGTTAATGCCACTTTACTTTGCCTTATCTAATTTGACTCATCAATGGGCCAATGAACAAACTGGAAGACTCCATCAATTTGCCACCGAGCAACATGGGAGATTGCCGAATTGGGTTAGTTAAGGTAAAGCAGGCAGTGTTAACTCTAGATGTAATATCTGTGAATATAGGCATTTGTTTCTTAACTAATGGTACATAAGTACTTTTTTCAAATACTTGGTGTTCATCATTCTGTACCAAAACCGAGGAAGAAAAAAACTCTTGCCCTCCCCTGATGGCCCAGGCAAAGCCCATGGCCATCTCTGCTCTGCAACCAGTCATCTCACCCTTCTGCCCCTCCTGTCTACCCACAGAGCATGTTTCTTTTTTCTTAACCAAAATAATGTCAGAATCCTGACAAGATGCTAGGAGCTGACAACTTCTTATTGTAGTTCCCCCTCCCTAGACTGAACCACTCTAAGCCCCCAGGGGCCATTTATAACACATGGGTGGGTGCTGTCCTAGCATCATCAATAATGTGAACTGCTCCTCCCTTCTGTACTTGCTTGCATGCCAATAGGATTGCGTATCAAACTATGCCACAGCAGGCTGTGGGTTATGGATGGTTGAATAATAGGCTAGCTAAATTATGACTACTTTTTCAACCCCAAATCATGAGAGGTGGGTTTACTAAATGGGAGCAACGGCCCCTCCACAAGTTGTTTACTGCTCTTATGTAACACTATAAAGGGTATTTTACATTTTAGGTGCCAACAAACATAGCTCATTAGGTGACAACAATGGTAGCTTGTAGCACATATTATAGTCATGTGTATGTTATTCTTACTTACTAAAGACTGGTGTTATATTAAGTCTGAGTGCTATGGTTTTGCTGATGTCAGTGATAGGACTGGTGTAGGGTTGCAGACACCCAATCTAAATTAGTGCCAGTGGGAACTCGTGTATAGGTCTGAATGCAGCCAGTGCAGGAAGCACTTAGACTACAGTTTCCCTCAGGAAACTTGTTTTTTAGAGAGCTCCATACCATCTGTGTAGGTATGCTAATCTGGTATTCTAATAGTGAGTGGGGGATCTGCACTGAGTTAGAGTTAGAGCTCATATACAGAACTGGGGCACTGATAAAACAATGGGTGAGGCTGATAAATCTACACGCTTATACACAGCAAAGTAATACAGGACAGGATATTTAACTGCAGCTTGAGTAAGGAAGTGAAAAATGAAGCTATCTGCCAGAAAACTAGAGACACAAGTTATGAGTAGTGGTGTACGAAGATGACAAAATTCATAAATTTGCCACAATTCTCAGTATAGGAAAAACATTGTGAATTTAATAACTTCACTGGCAAAGTGGGGTCCACAGGTGAAGTTTGCTATGTACTATGGAACTGGAGGTAATATAGTACTGAAAGGAGCTGTTGGCCATGTGGAGGCTGTGTTGAGTGCAACGTTCTGAAACAAGAGTTGGAGAGAAGTCTGTCCTTGTTTGTCTGAGCAAAAAAATCCTCATAAGTAAATCCAAAAAGTGAGTATTTTCAAACCAAATCATTCACACAAAGATCAAGAGGACCTGGTGTAGCTAGATTACTGTTGTTTATTTCTGGTTTTACTGATTTATTTTGTTTAAGACAGTGGTTTTGTTTTGTCTAGTGAAGCATTGCTGTGTGGGGGAGGGAAGGTGTTTCAGCCAGCACGGCAGTCCATCAGGATCAATGACTTTGAGCATTTTTTTCTGTGAGCACTAGACTGTGGTGCAGTAGATATCTCACATTTGTTTTCCTCAGCCTTTCTTGTCAATTGCTTTTTTGTCTGTAGTCTATGAGTTCTCACTTTATTTCTGTGGTACAGTCTTGTGTGGCTAAATGAAGTATCATGTTAGTCTCTTATTATATAGTAATTATGAGTGAAGATAAGAATAGTGGAGACAATAAGACATGTAGCATATCTTGAATACAGGAGTGTAAAGACTGATTTAGAGATAAGGCCTGGGGACAGAGGGTGCACCACCACTACCGAGTTCTGGCATACCCACAACGATGCTTTCTTGGTTTTGGAGCAACACCTCCATAATTTCTTTCATGGCAACAAATTGCCAAGAGAGCTCCTCTATCTACCTGCACAGCTGTGCCACTTCCATA
The DNA here is from genome assembly GCA_016271365.2 of Neoceratodus forsteri. Taxonomy (NCBI): domain Eukaryota; kingdom Metazoa; phylum Chordata; order Ceratodontiformes; family Ceratodontidae; genus Neoceratodus; species Neoceratodus forsteri. Next base: position 677,060,814 of record CM057453.1, on the reverse strand, counting down.
CCGTGGTATGGAGGAAGAGGATTTGAGGCCGGTCTCTCAGGTGTCTCCCCCCCAAGCACTCAAGTCCACCTGCAGTTCTCTTTCCTATTCCCCCCTATCCCCTCTGGGACCTGTCCACTGCATGACAACCTGCCACATTGTCTGCTTTTGTACTACCTACCCTCCTTCATGGAAGGAGCACTAGAGGTGCCACCTCCTCCATCACTCTTAGCTGTTTCCTCTTCACATGCTCCCCCCCCCTTGTGGTGCCTCACCTTAAGATGGGTTTACTTCCTACCTGTTCTTAAATGGCTGTCCCATTTTTCCATGCTGAACAACAGTGTGACACAATGTGCATGCCACCACACTGTTATCAGGAGGGTCAATTACAAAAAAGTCTCAAACAAGGGACTTTTGCTGCTGATGAGGCAAGGATTCAGACTGTCCTGGGTGGGACTCCTCCTCACGGGGCACAGGTGTTGTACAACCACAGGAAGAGCAGAGGGGCAGGTGCTACAGCAGGTGCTGGACATACCAGAAAAGGATAAAATGCTGATGGTGGTGCTGCACTGTGGGGGGGGGGCAGGTTCCACTTCCTGTGTTCCTAGTCAAAAAGATGGCCTCTTCACATGAACGGGATGGCATTTTTCCCATCCATAAACTACTGTCTGTTCTCCTTGCTGTGACTGGTCCCAGTCCTCCCAGTCTCCTCCTAGCTGGTCCTACTCATTTTGAGTTTGAGAAAATGAGGAAAAGCAAGAAAAATAGAACAAACAAAAGTGGGGATTGTAAAGGAAAATACTCAAAAACAACAACTAAATAATCAACACAAACTGATAGCTAAACAGATGTCAAGAAAAGCAAAAAAACCTGTAAAAGTTTGTTAGACTTTAAAAATCCTCTCAAAGCAGCAGACCTGACCTCCTTCACTAACTCACTCAGGGCCAGATATTCAAAACTCTGTGCCTGGCGCCAATCCATAGTGCTGGAATAGCGCTGGATTTGCACCAGGCTGCAATATTCAAAATCCCAATTAGCACCAGCGCTGTGTGGTAGCGCTGACACTAAAAGATAATAATATGCAGGGGTGAGGTTAGAGTAGCCCCTGGGAATGCCGGCAGCGGGGCATATTCAAACATACAGCGCTGTGCTACAGGCATTAGCATGACCTGTAGCGCAGTGCTAAATACCACAAACAGAAAGCTGGCGGTAATGCAGAGGTGCCCCCCATTGCGATTCCCGACCCCCGTAGCAACGCTACAGCAACAGTAACCCTGGTAGTCTAGTGGTCCCCCCCAAACCCCCAGCATGATTCTTGATCCTGGTAGCTGCTCGAATAAATATATTCCCTGGTAGTCTAGCGGTCCCCCTCAATCCCCAGTATGATTCCCAATCCTGGCATCCACTCAAATATATTCCCTGGTAGTCTAGCGGTCCCCCCTCACCCCAGCATGATTTCCGATCCGTAGCCGCTTGTATAAATATATTCCCTGGTAGTCTAGTGATCCCCCACCCCCAGCATGATTCCTGACCCCGGGTAGCTGCCTCTAGTGTCCCCCCAGCATGAGTCCCAACCATAAATCATGGAATGCCTTGTAGTTAGTGTCCCCCACCCGGCAGTGATGGCCCTGCTCCTCCCAAAAACCTGTAGCTCATTCATTCCTCAGTCGGTGGCCGGCCGTGGTGGTGAGAGGAGGGCTGAGCTGGTCGCCGGCTCCATTCGTGGGTGGTTTTTGGGAGGAGCAGGGGCCGTCACTGCCAGGTGGGGGGACACTGGACTATCAGGGCATTCCGTGATTTGGGGTCGGGACTCATGCTGGGGGGGATGGACTGCTAGAACAGCTACTGGGATCAGGAATCATGCTGGGGAGTTGAGAGGGGACCGCTAGACTACCAGGGAATATATTTATTCGAGCGGCTACCGAGATTGAGAATCATGCTGGGGGTGGGGGACCACTAGACTACCAGGAATACTGTTGCTGTAGCACTGCTACGGGGTCTGGAATGTGATGGGGGGGCACTAGACTACCAGGGATACTATTTATGTAGGGCTGCTATGGGGGTCCAGAATCATGCTGTGGGGGGGGGGAGGACCCTGTTTCCTTTAGACTAGCAGTTGTGTTAATCACTGTGGCAGTTTGCAGCTATGTCACGCTATATGGTGAGCTTTATATCATGGCTGCCAATGATTGAAGCACCAGCTCTCTTGGATTGGATCGCGGCAGTTTTGTGGACTTATTGACAGTGTCTGTAACGCTGCTATGGGGGTTGGAAATCAGGAGGGGGGCTGACTTCCAGTGCACGTTTGGACTCAGGCAGTACATATATATATATATATATATCATTATCATACTTACACATATATATAAATATATATATATATATATATATGTATATATATATCTATATGTTGATGGATATATATCTATATACTGTTCTGGACTACTTGCAATGCTGCTGGGGTGAGGTGTATGCACCGCTCCTGCCTGCCAGCACCCATATAATGCAGCATCCAGCCTGTATTTCCATTCTGAACAACAGGGGATGCTGTGGGCATGCCTTGCCCTGCAACATCCAGCCTGTACTTCCATTCTGACCAAAAGGTGGAGCTATGTGCTTCATGCAGTAGCACTGGGCAAACTGCATGGTAATGTATGCTAAGCAGCACCTGATAGGATGCAAATATACCTGTTTGCCCACAGATTACCTAAGTAAGCTCATTTGCATGGGAGCTTTGAATATAGCTCCAGTTTGCCCTGGGCTAATGTGTTAGTACTGTGCAATCAGGTTAGCCCTGGGACGACCTCACTTCAGCATAGCAGAGCTCTGAAGTGTGTGGCTTACATTGTTGTTTGCCGTCATACCTCTCAACTGACACTGATTTTCAAACGTCCCTGATTTTACCTTAAAGTTTTACTCTGTCCCTCCTAAACATTGTGTTTCTGTGACCAAACAGTGGGGGTTGTAAGCATACAATAATGTCAAACATTAATGTTAGTGACGTGTTCTTCCTTAGAAAATGCATTTTACACTACACCACTTATTCTACCAGCTTCCTGAGTGGATACCACCAATTTTTAAGGTGTGTCCCTGATTTTAAACCTTTGTCCTTGTTTGTTTTAAGCCTTGACCCTGATTTATGTGGCAGGAGGTTGATAGGTGTGTTTGAAGTAGCTGTGAGACATCTCTGTGAAAGCACACACAATGTTCTCCACCTGCAACACTGACTTGCTACAGAGTCTAATGAGCTGCCGTTGCAATTTGCACTTCCCTGTTGCTATATTCAGTGCTGTCTTATTCCTGGGCTATTTTTGCCCTGCACTCCCAGACTGGTTTGCCCAGCTTCCTTAGACTGCTATATTCAGCAGGATTAGCACCGGGCTATTTCCTTTTCAATATAGCTTGCTTTGTGCTCCGGGCTAAGTTTGCCCACCGGGCAGTGCTAATTTAGCCCCAAGGCAAAGTTTCGAATATCTGGCCCTCAGACTGCAAAACAAAACTAAGGCTCAATCTGTACATTGAGAAGTAGCATGTGACCTGCAGGAGCTGTTTCCATGTGACTTACAGGCACTTTTTTATGAGGAGCCTTGATTTGGGCAAACTTCACCAAGATGCACCCCCAAAGGCAAAGTTGCAAGCAGAGTTGCTAGGCAAACCTGCAAAAGGCAAATTTCCTAGTAAATGGCAAAAATTCACAAATTGGTCTGTGAAGGTGAAGCTGGTGACCTCGCTGGAAATTTGCCTACAAATTAAAACTTTGCAACATCTCTAGCTACAAAGGAAATATCAACCAGGAACTAGACAGAGAACAAAAGTCTGAGCAAGTAAGGATAACATTAATATAACTCACCTTTCATTTTCTTTAACTAAATGTCTGTACTTTTTATTAGTTTAACAATTCAGTAGTTTAAAAAGGTAAAAAAAATGCTACGACAAGAAGAACTACTTTACAAGTGGATGTGCATGTGTCAGTTTCTTCAGGTTTTCAGCAGTAAAAAATATTTTTTTCTTTATTTTATCGGCATATTTCCATTTTATAAGTGCAATAAGCCACTCCAGGACAAGGGTTTGTGCTGAATTAATGCACACCCCAGCAGTGTAAGGCACTTAGCCACTGACCTTGTACCTTGCTACGTATCCGAAGAGTGCATTAATTCAGCATACTTCCATGCCCTGACATGGCCTATTGCCAACACAAGGCATTTCGCACCACTACCTGACTCAATCTCTGTTGCAAAACATAATTATTCTGGCAGTCCACTGGTGGTAGTGGTGTTAGTAGTCTTTATTTTCACTAGCACCCTTCCCTGGAGGCTCAGGGTGCCATTGCAAACATAGGGGGCAATGCACTACTGCAGGAATCATGCATACCTGGCCCTCGCAGCTTTGCACCTGCTTACATGGTATGCACAACCACATGTCTTCACAGGGTGCCTGTCTGTGGCTCTGCCCAGCCAGCATGCTGCTGCTCATCAGATCAAAGGATGCAGGTGGGCATCCAGTTGCATATCCATCCTGGGTCCTAAGGTAGATCCCTTACTCCCTGAGAGAAAGGGATTCTGGGTAAATGCAGGGCTGCCTTTTTTTATAAAATACAGGTGAGTGCCTGAATGGATGCCCCAGCCCGCTCTGTCAGCCAAGTGGACTGGAGCAGCACAGTGGGGGTATTCCCTGTCCCACCGCAGCTGGCAAGTGTCATTGGGGAAGGCGTACAAAATATACAGCAAGGTTCCCACTGCTGTATCCTGCACCTCTCCCCGGCACTCCACACCTTCATGAATGGCATGGAGTGTGGGCATGCCCCTAGGCACAACACTGGACTGGCAGCACATGTAATTGCACAATCATCCAGGGGTATCAAGAGTGCATGGGGCACACTCCCCTTCTGTGAATGCCACTGGGTATCCGCTGGACCCCTGGTTCATGGCATTTTGTCCTAGGGTTCTCCATGCACCACAGATCCATTGCGTATAGGCAATCTGTCCCTTAATGCATAGGGGCCATAGTACAGTAGGACAAATACTGAAACATTTGAAGAGAATTATAAATAAACTTCATATATAACTATGATAAGTTATCACAAAACCCTTCTTAGGTTAATAAATAACTAATAGCAGACTGGATGGTGGCACAAGCAAGGAAAACTAGTCCCTGATTGCCTTTGCAAACGGAAGGGTTTTCACACCCCTCTTAAAGGAGAACTGTACTGAACCTGTATGTCATTTTTCCCAATACAAGCTATTTTTTAAGTACTGGTTAAAATTCTGTAAATGTTCAATCTATACAGGCCTTTTAGTAACCTTAGTGGATGTTTCTATTTTACAATCTGGTGGTAAGTACCATTACCATTTTAGAACTGTACTGTATGATGTAGTTTATGTCCCTCTCAACCACAGAGTTATATAACAGAACATGGATACATTGTGCCAACACAAGAAGAATAAAACAGAGACATAAACTACATCATTTAGTTCTAAAATGGTTCTTACCAGCAGCATGTAGATCAACACACCCACTGGGATAACTAAAAAGCCTTCTAGCTAGAACAATAACAGAACATGAACCATTATTTGAGAAACAGCTTCTGTTGGGAAAAATGTCCTATAGATTCAGTGCAGTTCTCCTTTAAAGGCCTTCATGGGGGGGAGGGCTCCTTAAGGGTTTTTAGGAGACAGTTCCAAAGGACTGGGTCTGCCACTTCAAAGGCCCGGTCCTCCAAGGTTTTTAACCTTGCCCTGGGAACTACCAGGAGGGCCTATTATCCCACTTCTGCCATGATCCCAGCTGTGAAATGAAATTACCCTAGCAGTCCAGCGGTATGCTCATCCCACTCCAGTCCATGTCATCAAACTAAATAACTCAGGTAGTTCATGCCCCTGATTCTCTGATCTTCAATGTGAAGTGAAAGTACTCTGGTAGTCCTCTGGTACAACCTTTCCACCATAATTCCCATTGTTAAACGATGGTCCTCTTCCCAGCCCACATAGCACCCACCCCCCTTCCAACACCTGTCTCACCCTAAACAACTCATGGGCATGGTGGGCCACACAGTGGATGCTGACTGGCACAGACCCTTCTCTCACCACCTCAGCCAGCTGCCATCAGAATGACTGGGACCAAACATGAATGTATGGTAGAAACACAGTACATGCATGTGCTGATGGTGCCTGGCTGAGGAGGTAACAGGAGTGTCTGTATCAGTTGGCATCCACAACTGTTGGCTTTTAATGGTGCTGGAAGGGGGTGGAATATGATGGGTACTGAGTAAGCTGATGAGGCTAGGGAGGAGTATGTCATTTTATAGCAGGAATCAAGGCAGGAAGGGGTGCCATGGGACTACAGTGGTACTTTATCTTTACAATGGGTTCAGGCTTAGAGAAGGTACTAGTAGACTACAAAGGCAATGTCTTTTCACAGCAGTGATTGTGGTGGGAGGTGGTGCCAAAGGACCACCAGGGCATTTTCTTTTCAGAACAGGGATTAGGGTGGAACCACTGGTCAACCAGGGTAATTTCATTCCACAATGGGGACTGGGGTGGATGGGGGTTACTACTAGATTACCAATGATTTATACATTAGTGTGCAGAGACTACATGAGGGTGGGGGGAATGGCATAAGTTCTGCACAATGCTTCTGTGCACACACATGCAAGGAGACATTACACCAAGCTGCTAATGGCCACATAATGGCATGAAAATGGCTCCTTTAGCAACTTGCATGCCATATAGGGTGATTAGCATGCAGGTCTCTAAATATGACACACAGGAGCAAAGGCACAAATCCATTTGGGACACACTATCCTACTTTGCTCCTAGGTGTCTGTTGCCAGGAGGGAGCAGTGGTGCACTGCACATATGCACTTTGCATGGCACTATCATATCCTTTTTGTACAAGCAGCAGGCTCCAGACAGAATTTCCTGCATAGTGAATCTGCATAGTGAATCATAGTGAATAGTGCATCTACCTGATGACCACAGGCTGTTTAAAGCATGGCACTAGGCTCTGTGGGTCACAGACAGCTGTGTTCGAGTATGGTGTCCTCATCCTCTGCTGCATGTTTATTGCAAGGTTAGGGTGTTCAGCTAGTGTAACTGGAAACTTACAATGTTGTTTTTTTTTTTTCAAAAACAAAAAAAGTATACTTACTAAAAATGTCTATAACATTGACACAAAATGAAACCTAGGCAATGAAGTATCAAGGTTCAGCTCTTCAGGTGTATCGGTTATCTTACTTTGCATTCTTGGTGTGCTGTTTACTATAAAGCGATTGTGTTTCCCAATGGAATTAAACTTGTGTTGGAAAAAAATAATACTTAACAAAAAGCAAACTGGGCTCTGGAGATGCCTCTTGGCTAATTAAGAGCATCCCACTATAATTTCGTAGGGTTCTAGAACAACTCAGCTTTGCTTCTCGGTTCTCAAACCCTAAGAAGTCACGAGTAAACACTCTAGATTAGACAAGCAACATCTCTTGAGGCTCATTTACTGATGTTAAAAAAGCAAGTCAAATATATGATATTTGTGTGACAGAAATCCCTTTTGTTGGGACTTTTCAGTACCTTTGGTTCTTTGAGGCTAATTTCCTATCCAGCTGAACAACAGGGCACCAGCATGCATGTCCAATACACGACAGGGAATCCCAGATGGGAATGTCTTTATCTCACTATCAGCCACATATCATTCTACTCATACTCTGTTTCTTCATAACCCCTGCAGCCAGCATAACTTCCTGGTAGTGTTTTACCTACCAGGAAGATGTGCTGACAGCTGGGACCAGGCAATTTTTTTTTGGGGCACTTGCCAGTGGCAGCAAAAAAGTCCTCCAGGAACAGGAGATGCCACTGTGTATTGCAACACTGATAAAGCCCCACTGACGCAAAGTGTTGCCACTGCAAGCTGTAGTGCATGTGTTTGTAAGCTGTAATTTATGTGTTTGTAAGGGGAGTTGTGTGTGTGCTCACACAAGTATTTGTGTGAGTGTATATGTTAATAGATGTACTGTAATTCAGACCTTGGCACCACCCAGTGCTATTGGCACTTTGATTTATTTTACTGAGAAAAAACTAAAAACAACAGCATAATGAACACTTTTATAGTATATTGCTAGCTTCTGTTCTCTATAAAAATCAGGCTGCTCATAATCCTTGCTGTGTTCATTCCAAACCATTGTGTGTATTCCAAAGTGCTGTTGTGCACATTCTGGACAGTTGTTCAGCTCAGTTCAAAGGCTATAACATTTTAAATTCCCTATTCACACCACACCCAGCTGCTTACTAACCACCCAGTGCCAAAACTTGTACATTTCAGCTTGTAAAAGTCTGTAAATTTCATGTTGATCATTGAACAAAATAATGAAATGGCAAGTTGTTGTTTTTTTGTTGTTAGTTTTACCTTGGGGGAAGCTTATGTGACTCCTGTGGAAAAAAAAATAGACTTTATAAAATACGGGCAACCACACACAACTTAGCATGTGTTTCCTTCTCATGGTTGAGACGACAACATAGACCTCTTGACCTTCATCTTGAGGTTCACAACCCGTCAATGGAAACTCAGCCTTGTTGTGTATGGTTGTCCATATGTTATTCTCTATATAATAACTGGTTAGTGTTTTTTTCCTATAGGGAAACCTGGTTATAATTCGCCATTATAACCTGCAGGTTATAATGGTGGACACATGCTGGGTTTCTCTTAGTCCATGCATCTGCCAGCCACCACTCTTCTTTTCCTCTCCACCTTTCCTTAGTGCTGGACACTTCACCACCACTGGCACGCGGCAGTAAGTTAACATAAAAAAACATTAACTGAGCTCTTTCTGGTATCAAACCTCAGCTTTTTAAAAGAAATGAAAAAAAAGTGAAAACTTTCATTTCACCAGCCGTGGACTGTGCTGAAACCTGATTGGACCGTGGCTGCACAGGGATGTGTTTTTATTTCATATAATTACTGAGGTAACCCCCACAGCAATTATATAAAATAAAACATGGAGTAGTGTGATTAACTTGAGATTTTACACTAACCCTCAGTGCTGGGTGCTTAAATAAACCTCTCAAGCTTTGCTGTCAAGGTTTATGTAGCATGCAACACCTCAGGTGTCTGTAAAATCTCATTAAAAACACCACCCCATGTATCAAGTCAATATGTTTTGTTTCCAGTTGCCATCAGAGGCAAGATGCTGGTATAGAAACATAGAATTTGACGGCAGATAAGGACCGCTTGGCCCACCCAGTCTGCTCATTTCCCTACCTGATGGATAAGCTGCAGATTCTAGTTAATCAACAGCTTACTTCCTCCTACCCCCACCCCACTAGAATTGCCTTATGTCTGTCCCATGCATTCTTGAATTCTCCCATTGTTCCTGACTCCACAACCTCCTCAGGAAGGCTGTTCCATACGTCCAAAACCCTCTCTGTGAAAAAATACTTTCTAACATTACCTCTGAGCTGCCCCCCTCTATCTTCAAATTGTGCCCCCTTGTTCTTGCACATCTCTTTTTCTGAAAGATACTACCCTCTTGTACTTTAAGTCCCTTGAGATACTTGAAAGTTTCTATCACGTATGCAACACAATGATTTCCATGTGTTAATCGCATTGTAGACAGCCACTCAGAAGGTTGCTCCTTCAAGTACAGTTTTAAAAGTAAGCAATTACACATGACAGGCTGTGCACTTATTAAAGTAATTACTGCATGCCCTCCCCACTCCATGGGTTACAGGAATGAGGCCATCAGCCAAGTTCCCTTTGATCATGGGGTGGGAGGGGAGTGCAACAATTACTCAATAACCACAAGCCTTGAAGTGTGTTATTGCATTTATAAAATGGCATCAAAATAAAGAAACATAAAAACTGAATACAACTGTAAATTAAGAATAAATAAATCTTCATCATTGGTAAAAAGGTTCTTACATCAAATAGTTGGGTTTGTCCCATCAAAGAGGTCAAATCAGCTTGCAGGCTAGTCAATCATGTTGTTAGTTGAATTTTTGTTTTTGTTTTTCCCAGCTGTCACAATATCTGAGACAGCCCAGAAAATAAGCTCCAAGCCTTGCAAGGCACTTTCCAGACCTATGCAGTTATTGGTCAATGACCGCACAGGTCTGGACAGCTATTGACTAATCAGATCACTGGATTTTTTTCCCATTTTATAATTGTAGTAAATCATTAAAAAATGACAATGTTGGACTTCAAGCAATATACGTACTATGAAGTACACCTGCTGCCTTCCATAAATGCTGGGTTGTTCTGCCACTACTGTACCTTACAGAGTGAAAAGCTCAACCTCCTGTTAAATCCTACAGCTACAGTACTTCTAGTGTAAGCATAGTGGTGTGTCTACTTAACTAGCAGCCATGGTTCTAGCTTCAGTAAAATGTCTTACACAAAAATACATTCACTGCTGTGGATACATTTTTATCAGTCAACAGAAAGAAATATCCAACTTGCTTGCTTTCAAAACAATGAATTAAAATATATAAAACTGCATATTACTACATAGAAACATAGATTTTGCTGGAAGATAAGGACCACTTGGCCCACCTAGGCTGCTAATTTCCCCTGCCTATAGTATCACCACAGATCTTACTTGATCTCCGTCCCATTCACCCACCCACCCATTCCCTTTCCCTAAAATTCCCTTATGTCTATTCCATGCAATATTGAACTCCACCACTGTTTTCACCCCCCACCCTCTCCCCTGGAAGACTGTTTGAGGAATCCACCACTCTCTGAGTGAAGTACTTCCTCAGATCTCTCCTGGATCTACCCCCTCCAGCTTCTTAGTGTGCCCCCTTGTCCTTGAGCACCTTATTTTTTTCTGAAAAAAATACTTCCTTCCTCTTCCATATTCACCCCAGTGAGGCATTTAAGGTCTCTATCATACCCCCCTTCTCCCTCCTCTCTTCCAGGGTGTACATATTGAAGTACATATTGAGGTCCTTTAGTCCCTCCTGGTAGGGCCTTTGATGCAGACACTGTGGCATTTTAGTTGCCCTCCTCTGGACTGCCTCCACTGTGTCTATGTTCTTTCGGAGATGTGGTCTCCAGGACTGGACACGGTACAGGATGTACTAGTTTTACTTCGGGTTGTGACTGGCCGGTTTTTACACACATCCATGGAAGTCAATGCTCGCTATCTCAGAATAAGCCTCATACTAATACATTTAAATCGATGTCCTCCTACTCTTTATTTCTTTAATCATATTCCTAAAATCAGTTACCCTGTATTTTCATGGGACTTTTTTGTACCCTTCGTCTCCCTCTTTGGGACGTTCTTTTACAAGCACCCACTCTGAGCTTTAAAGGCAAGAGCTATGCATTTTACCTCTGCCAGGTATGGCCTGGCTTAAATCTTTCTGGCACAGACTCAAAAGCAGGCTTTGAAGTGCACCTAGAAATCAGTAGGCTGTGCCTGAGGTGGCAGTTGGACTTACCTAACAAAGTCAAAAAAAAGCCAGCGCTGCAGTTCTGCAAGCTGCTGCTGCCGCTTTGCTGCTTCATGACAGGCAAATTGATCAGGTCCGAACCGAACCGAGCTGCTACTGCCAGCGTCTGCAGGTATTTCTCAGCTGCCTCGTGATTTGTGCTTAGCTAGCGGGGCCGCTATTTTACCGGGTTGTCCCAGAGCTGAGTCTCCGGTCCGGCTGTTCTGAACCGAAGCCGAACTGTTCGGGTCTTTCTTCCTACAGCGCTGTGTCTTTCTGTGCCGTGCCGGGCTGTTCGGCTCAAGTTTCCTGGCAGGCTGTACCCTACTGGACTGTCCGGGTCTGGTTTTCTGCCGTGGCGGGCCAAACCCTCTTGTCCCGTTCGGAGTGCCTGACTGCAATCCCCGGCTTCTCCGACTCGCTGCTGCTGGTATCTGTCAAGCAGGAATGTGGAAATGAATAATTCAGCAGGTTGCCTTCGCAGTAGCTCCAGTCCGGACCTGAAGTCGTGGAATGTGAGCAATTACTTGTTGAGCCTGATTTGTGGAGCGTCAGTCAAGTGCCAACAACCATTTATTGCAGTGTGCGGTTTTGTCTTCCTTCCTTCCTTGTTTTATATACAGCAGTGTGAATGAAGTGACCGAGGTATAGAAATCGGTTACAAAATACGACCACTCCTTCCTTCACTGTGTGCCAATTAAGAGGTGGGGAAGTTCAGTTATTGTATGCGCTGCCAATCTGATTTTTTGGTACAATCTGGATTATATACTGTTTCCTGTTGTGGAGTCTGGATGATATAAGGTTTTGTGTTTCACTGTTTCACAACTTTTTTGCTTTAATTTTTGACTTGGGCTTGTCTGTTAATCTCAGAGAGTACAGTCCTTGCTGAAAGTGGTGGAGCAAAGCTTATACTGTAACTGTGACTTTGCTATATGGCCAGTTTGAGGGCTTAGAGTGAGACACTCTTATTCTGTGAAGAGTGTCTCCTGTGCAGCTGCCCTTGAAAGGGGTATGTTTCAGGCAGATTTAAAAAAAAAATAATACATTATTCCCCAGTCTCAGTCAATTATATAGAGGATAATGTATGGTCAGCTATCATTAACAAGTGTGTGTAGCCACCAAGAGGTTGCCAAGGTGACCGTTTAAACCTCGAGAGTGACACTCGAGAGGATTTGGTCATCTTGGCAACCTCATAGTGGCTACACACACTCTTTGTTAATGATAGTCAACCATACATTATCTTATATAGCATATATTTTTTTTCATAGATTCATAGAAGTGTGACGGCAGAAAAGGACCAAACTAGGCCCACCAAGTCTGCCCATTTGCCCAGTTATCCGCTTGGACCTGTGCCCCCCCCCCTTAACACTCCCATGTGGTTGTCCCATGCTCTTTTGAATCCCTCCACTCTGGCCCACATAAGGAATGAAAAATGAGAGGAAGGATCCTTACTTTACAATTTTTTTAGTCACTGCCGCTCTCCCCCGGGCTCAGCTTTCACTGCCGCAGTCGGTTGAGGAAGTCCTGAGGTTAGCATATCCTGCATGTGCAAATGTGTTCTATGTTGTTGCACCATCAATGTGACATACCCACATTGGTATAACAACATTGTGATGTCACATCGAGGGTACAACACTGTGAAATGATGGATTTTAAGGAGTAATAATGTTCTACCATACATTATATAGAGAATATTGCCTGGGTAACTGTGTGCAACCAGCCTGTGCTGCCACCAAGGGGTTCTGATTCCGTTAGACCTGGAGAGGGAAGCTCGAGAGGTCCCATGGAATCAGAACCCCGAGGTGGCAGCTCTGGCTTGTTGGGCATAGTTGCCCTGCCAGTATTTTTTATAGTGTATAGTGACCTCTTATTCAAACAGCATAACATTTAAAAAAAAAACAACCTTGAAATGATTCCAAGAGACAGTATCAAGTTTTAAGCATTTTTATCAATAGTTTTGGAAAGGGATAAACAGTTGCATAAATGGAAAAACAATCAATTAAAACACTTTGTTGGATGTGATGGAATCTACAGTTTTCTTTTTTTGTCTTTCAAATGAAAAGTCTTATCCGATCCTTAGAGAGTGTGGCTCAGACCATGGAAATCATAGGGGCTGTAGGTGAATTTTATGCGCTCCTCAGCCACTTTCAAGAAAACTGCCATCACCATCCTGTCAGACAATTTACTGCTATGAGCACACAGCAGTTTTCCCATTACTTGAACTGCTGTCTCTCGCGCTCTGAAAAACAGACAAGTTGTTGTGCCTCAGTATGGTATTACTGGGTTCTATGAACTTTGAACTGTGGTACAATAGCATTTTGACTGCAATGGATTTCTATGTGTAACAAGGGGTCACTACACACTATATATTAATATTGTCACTGACACCACTCTTACCAGATTCATAGTAACATAGTGATTTACAGGCAAGAGGAGGCAGAAGCCTATAGTGTTTGTCCACCTTAATTAATGGTTATAGCCACTAAATCATCTTCTAATAAATATTCATCCAGTCTACTTTTAAAGATGTTAATGATTTTACTTTCAGTCATAGCTTTTGGCAGGCTGTTCCAGATGTTCACCATGCACTCTATAAAGTCTTCTGTTTGAAAATAACTACATTCCAATTGTTTGTTATGCCCCCGTTTCCTTTCCTTTCCTTTTAGTTTTATTTAATTTTAGGTACATGTATTTTCTTATCTCTACACAGAGTGGCTCCTTTCTCCATGGGAGTCTGCTGGAGGATGGCCCGAAATACCCCAGAATGCAATAATGAGTGATGCACTCAAGCTAACTCGAGAGATGTAGTCCTTTGAGCTTGCAAGAAGGCTGACTACATAAGGTACTGGCTGTGAGTGAACAGGATTTGGAATAAGTGTATTCTACCAGAATTGTTAAAAAAGATAACACAGCATTTATGGGGTCTGACAAAATAGCATCTATCTGCAAAACATTACCCAGATGTGTACTGTGAGCAAAAAAAGCAGAAACTAGAATATCAGAAGTGACGTTCATGCAATCATTTCTGGAACATTTGGAATCTGTCAAGTGGATAACCAACGAAAGAGATTTGTTGATATTTCCTAGAGAAGTGAAGGCAGCCTGGAAATTTTATTGAACATTGTATGTTAGAGATTGTCCTATAAATCTCACTTAGGTCTCCTCTTAATCTCCTTATATCCAAGATGAGCAATTTCAAGCTGTTTAACTTCTCCTCATGTGTCATGTCATCTAACCCTTTTATTATCTTGGTTGTTATTCTCTGTATCCTTTCCATTTTTGATACCTCGCCTTTGTTTTGTGGTGCCCCAATATGAACTCAGTACTCCTCCTTAGGTCTAACCAGTGATCTATATAATGGCAGAATCAGTTCCCTGTTCTGGCTAATACATTCAATCTCATGTACATCCTTAAGGTATCAGAATCACTTACCTTAGGTTCGCAGGTCTCATAACATACATTATAAAGCAAGGGAGCACTCCTGGCTAACTGGAGGGCTCCTTTTCTCTGTGTGTGAGACACTTATTCTGCGAATAGTGTCTCACATGCAGCTGCCCCAGGAACAGGCACATTCGAGGCAGGTTTTAGAAAAAAATAATATATTACGGATCAATTTTGATCCATAATATATTAATACTGCCACCAAAACCACTCTTACAGTTGTAAAAGTGGTCTCACCTACGTCATTATGTTATCAGAACCACTCACCTTAGGTTCATGGTTCTCATACCCTAAGAATGTACATGAGACCACTCTTACAACCATAAGAGTGATCTTAGCAGCAGCATGAACATACAACAGATGGTAAACCAAGCATTAAGGTTGTGTTTCTTTAGAGGGGTTCCGATTCTCATAATGTCAGGGACCAGTCATTAGCTGGCTATACTGTACACTGCTGTACCAATGGTTGGTCATGTTTATTTTGTATAGCCCATACCTTTCAACTGCAATTGTACTATGTAGTTTACACCCAAATGTACTTTTGCTCCTTGAAGGTATTTATTGACTTGGCTGACAGGTAAAGGAGGGCTAGACAATGCTATCTATTTTTCCTTGTCTAGCCTCATGGGAGGAAGGGGATACAGATGGAAACCAATTGAAACTGAACCAGATTAAGCTGTTGGTGGTATTTTTAGTGACTGGGGGAAATCTGGCCAAGAAGTGCCTTGGGATCTTTAATGTCTACCTAGACAACCACCAGAATAGCTAGACAGGAACTTGGATTAATGTCTCATCCAAAGGGATGCCACTCCCTGGCAGTAGAGCATCCCTGTAGGACTGCTCTTGGAGTGAGTGAAAACAACAAAACCAGGCACTCACCACCTCAAATGTAAAGACACAACTCCATATACTGTAACTTTCTGGTGTAAAAGTGAAAAAGCATTATTGGTGCCACAGATAACCTGACACATTTCAGAAACAAACAACCTATTCTTTGTCAATGGTTAGAAACATCTTGTAAACTCCCACTTTAAATACTTGTGCACACTCATGACCTCATACAGTGTCACATACAAGGGTGTCACATGAGCAGCTGACATACGATGATAGACATACAATAAGTTATGATATGAAGAAAGCATACATTGATCTTAAACACATTCCATTAGTGTGATGCAGTACTGGAGATTATAGGTGCTAAAATTACATTAGAAGTCAAATTAATAAATACAGATATGTAAACACACACACACACACACACACACATATATATATATATATATATATATACACACACATACATATAAATACAACCTATCACAACATAATCCTAACAAAGAAAATGAAGTCATTTCATACTATTGTACTACTTAAGATAACTATTTGCCTTTATCTGATTTCAATAGACATTACCATAAGAAAAAGCATAATTCAGTGTAAATAGCAGTGCATCAAGTGCAGAAAGAATACCTATAATTAGTACATTAATACAGGATAATCGAGAACAACTAATGATGTCAAAATGGCTTCAAGAAAAACTTGAGCAATGACGGCAGTTAATGAGCAGCCATGGTGGGATTCCTACCCAAAAAATCTGGTATGAAACAGGATCTGTCACCTATTCAACCAGCTGCATCTGCCAAGCTCTGAAGGAACAAAAAAATGGGTTAGAGGGAGAAAGGACAGAAAAGATTATTATTGTACACAACCCTGAAAAAGAATGTTATTAAAGTTTTAACATTTCAAGTATAGGTGCCAAATTGTAAGGTGCATTTAGACCTGGATATTTTGCAGCATTTAAACTGCAAATCCAAAACGCTTCTCTTTTAAGCACTAAATTATCGAACACCCCTCCTTTAGGATTTGTGCTCACCTTATTTATCTCCCTGAAGGAAAATTTGTGATTTTCTGAATCCTCAATGTGTTGTACTGTTGCATAGCTCAAATTACCATTTTCTATGGTTCTGCAGTGTTCACCAACTCAGATGTTTTAAATTCTGGATGGTCTTGCCTACATAGAAAGTCCTGCAGGTGAATTATGCCAGCTAGATCACCCCTGTGCTATTAAATGTGTACTCCTTATCTCAAAGGTACTTTCAGAGTAGAGGTTCTTGAAAGCATCTCCCAGTGCCAGCATTTATGGTATGAGCCCAATCCCTGTGTGGGACAAGAACCCACAACTTCTAGCCCAGAGGCAGATGTGCTAGCAAGTGAGCAACGCTGATGGTCCACATAATGTTAATGCAATTCTGAACATGCAAACTATTAAAATAATTTGGTAGAAAAATACCTCAAGCACTATTACTAATTATACAACAGGAGTCTCTTGTAAGCCATTCAGAACACAGGAAAACTGGCATTTAATACCCCCAAAACTACTACTACTACCACATTTTGAACACTCCCACAATAGTTTATCAACAACGTGAGGTGTGGGTGGTCCAGAAGAGGTTCAAGGATGTGGAGAAGCTCTGCAGTGGGCTAGGAAGATCAGTAACCTTCTCAGAAGTACTACTGGTACCAAGGGCTAGTGCTGCAAGAGAGAGAAAAAAATTGAGGAATTTAATGTCTGGCCTGGGGGGGGGGTGCAGGAGGGGATATAGGCTAAATGGAGGTTGGAGGAGTACCTGGGGAAAAAAAGCCTTTCATGCACCAGACAGGCTGTATCCTAATAAAGTGGGCACTAGGATGCTGAAAGCCAGATTTAAGGAATATATGGGTAAGGATCTGAATTTAAACATATAGCAGGTGCAGCAGGGGTCCCAATACCCTTAGTTACCTGGTGAGGCTAGATGGCTTCACCCCAGTCAGACCAGTAAGGAAAGGATTCAGATGAGAGGCAGAGGGATGGGAGTAGGCATGTGGGACTGGGAGCAGGGGAGCCAGGCAGATTGGAAGGAAGGGGGACTCAAGTCATGGTGGAAGGTAGTGTCTCTGAATGCAAGGAGCCTGGGGAACAAAATGGTTGAGTTGCAGTCCCTGATGGCTGAGGGAGAGATGGACATGGCAGCCATCACAGAGACATGGGGCATGCCAAATCATAACTGGGACCTCATCATCCCCACGTATAAGCTATATAGGAGGGACGGGGGTAAGAAGAGGAGGGGGAGTAGTTCTTTACATGAGGGAAGGGATAACCTATATAAGGGAGGAGGAGGTGGATGGAAGCACTGAGGTTCTGTGAGTACAGGTACAACCCACCAAAGGCAGAATGCTTGAGATATGAGTGGTGTACTGGCCACCTGACCAGGCTGTGGAATTAGACATGGAATTGCAGTCCACAATCGTGGAGATGGCCAGCATGGGGATGTAGTGGTTCTGGGGGACTTCAGTCTGCTTGGGGTGGATTGGAAAATCCCAGCTACCACCTTTACCAAAACTCAAATGCTGCTGGATGCATTCCAGAGTGAGTTCCTAACACAATGTGTCCTGGAGCCCACCAGGGAGAAGACCATATTGAACTTTGCACCTGTCCAAGAAGTAAATGTGGAGGCATTGTTTGCAGGAAGCAAACACCACACTCTGTGGTTCTACCTAGCTATGGCAAGGAGGCAAATAAGACAAAAGCAAGGGTTCTAGACCTCAGAAATGCAGGCTACAGTAAGAGGGGAGAGATTCTGGGAGAGCACCTTGCTGGGATCAGGAAGGAAGGAAGTGGAGGTGGGCCAGAAATGTGCCATAATCAAGGAGGGGCTCTTGACAGCCACTAATGCATGACAAACACAAGGGCAAAAAATCTAAAGCCAAAAAGCTTCCGGTATGATATGGAGGTGGCATGATATGGAGGTAGCCCAGGTGGTAAAAGGTAGGAAGTAAGCCTTCATGAAGTACATGCACACCCAGAAAGATAAGGACAGAGAGGAGTACTGTACCAAAGCAAGGGAGGCTGGTAGAGCAGTCTGATTGGCCAAGGCCGCAAGACAGCTGCAGCTGACAGAGGGGGTGAAAAACTGGGGAGGCTTTTTTCCAGTATATCAGGAAGAAGAGGGATATGATGGATGGTGTAGTCAGGTTGAGAAATGTGTGTGGGGGGGGGGAGTGGGTGGAGGGAAGTGAAGAGAAAGCACACATGCTTAACAAGCAGTATGTTTTAAAATATACGTAAAGCATATTCTGAATTTTGTCCATTAACATATTTTCATAGTGGTTTCCAAATATATGCATTATATCTCAAATTGGCCAATTTGCAATATTTCAGATATATTTGAAGCATATATCTTTTAGAAACATGTTGCATATTATTTTTATATATTTTGCAGATTTATCTTGTTATTGTTCTGTGTCTTTTTTCCGTTCAAGTGAAGCACATTTTGAAATTATTCATTTAATATTTTAAATCTGTTGTTTGGAAACATATTGAATATATGTTGAAGACATGTTATTCCAGGGATGAGATACTGATGAAATCTTTTTTACATATTTGCATGATACTGAAAATTGTGTTAAATTATAATATGCGTTGATAGATGTAAGTTATGTTTAATACATATTTTGTATATATCTGTAATGTAGTGCATGTGTTCTTGCTGTTAATATTTTGCATAGATGTATGCTACAAAAAAGTTGTCGAAATGTTCTCTAAGGGGATATGTAATATATACTTAATATACATTATTTATATATGTGTACTTTTTATTTGTTCATGTTGTTTATATTTTGCATGAATGTATATATTGCCTTAAATATTTCCTACATTTATCTAAGGTACTGTTTGCATATATTTAGCAAATCTATCTCATTTTTCTAATAAATGTTGAATACATATAATGTGTTTGTGAAACATATATGTTCAGTATTACTTATGTATATTTTAACACAATATTATATGTAATAATTATATACGTGTAATATGTGTGCTATGTATTCCATATAAAATTCACATATATTTGCACCATATTTTTAAATATATACCAAATGGAAATTACATGTATACTCGGACCCAGATATTCAGAAATGTGCCAACACCCAGTGCAATTTAATGCAGTGCAAATCTGATGTGCCATGGTGCAATAGGAGCCATATTCAGAGGTTGCGCAGGCCATACTGCGCCAGTGCAACCCAGCTAAATATGGCAGAGTTGCGCCATGGAGCAAAAATTGATGCTCCAGTGCAACTGTGGAAGCAGAGCAGCAGAGCAACAGAGGGGGGCATGGCACAGAGAACAGACCCAGGGACAGAGCCATGGAAGCACAGTGATGGGCCACAGGAGGTCTCCACCAGCATGACACAGCAGGGCACACACAGGCACCCAGACACTTGACCCAAGAACACAACAGAAGCACAGTTAGCAGGAAACAAGGTGCCAATGGCCAGTGGATGGCCACCAAGGGAGCCCCCCCAGGCTGCTGGCCATGCCCCCCTCCCAGACCACAACAGACCACACCCAGGACCATGCAGCTAAGCACACACATGCCATACAGGCACACAGGAAGCCCACACAGTAGGCACTGAATGTGCTGGTTGGCAGGTAGCATGGCAGACCGCATGGGGCAGGTCACACAATTCCAAGCAGGGGCCCCAGCACAGCATGCAGGCAGTACCTGACCAATGACCATGGCCGTGTGCCAACACCACACACAGAACTGCCACACATCACTGACAGCTGGCCCATGGGCCCCCTAAGGCACAGCCACTGACCCAGGGGATGGACACCACCACCACAGTGGGTCACACCACAGCACACAGCAGTGAACCATGGAAGCAGAACAGGTGCCCATCTCATGCACACCACTCGGACAGACACTGGGCCACTGCAGCATGGTTCCTCATGCCACCTGCAAAGCAGACACAGACACAGGCAGGGAAGTCAAATAAATATATATATTCTGAAAAACAACTATGTACAAGAACCAGGGGCTGAGAATGGGTAGGTATAGTGAGGGAAGGGGACAGGGAACAGGGACTGTACAGTAGGAGGAGGGACTGTAGGGGGAGGAACATCGGGGGAAACAGGGGAAGACATGATCCACACTAACAGTGGCCCTGTCTGGCCACCCTTGTGATCAGACTCTGCCAGTGATCTGCCACCAGCATCTGTCTCATCTGTATGACCGCTTCAAGGGTCATTGAAGCCACAAGGAGCACCTGGTGCAGCAGTCTTGTTATCATGGACTGTGGCAGTTGTCACCGCTGGACACCTATAACAAGGGACAGGACAGATGTTCAGTGCAATGTCCCAAGGAACCATGCCCACCCACAGTGTGCAATGGGCAGTGGGAACACACACCCTGGAGGGCACACAGTGGCCACCCACAGGGGGGTGGGTCAATGCCAGTCAGCAACTCGGCGCACCATGACATTGCACAGAGGTGATCCCTGCCGCACAATAGCCACTTGACTGTGCAATGACAGTCACATGGCACAGTGCACTGGCTGCACCACAGCAACAACAGTGGCAGCCAGGCGCATGCCCACCCACCAACAGCTGGCACACATGTCCAATGGATGCACCACAGTGCCATGCACCACACACAATGTGACACACACAGCTGCCATGGCACATGGCACAGGTGGCCATGCCCACACCCACTCCCCCTGCCACCCCCATATACAGTGTGAAGGACCATGACAGTGCCTATCTGCCCTCTGTGGCCCAGCTGGTGCCGGTTCTGCTCCATCCAATGCAGCCTGCTGTGCTACTGCAGCCTGGCCCTCCAATGGTCCTCAGGTCCTGGGAATGGAAAGAAGACATGTGCACATCAAGAACTGACCACAGCAGCTGCTCCTCACCACCATCACTATGCATAGGGTGTGCCCCTGCTCAATACACCCCCCAAGGCTGCGTCACAATGCAAATGGAAGCTGGCAATGCCAACCCGTGATGTGCATGATGACAGTGTACCCCTCTGAAGGGCATGGCAGGTAGCCAAGCCAACACCACAGTACAGCACCAGGGCAGACATGCAACATGGGATTACTTACCTGGCTGTGTCACAGCCCCTCACCTGGCATGTGCCTTTAGCCTCCTCAGGTGCACTGGGTCCTGCTGCATGAGGTCCCCATAGTGGTGGTAACATTGTTCGCCTGTCCTGGGCAACCCCATCCTGTGCTCCAAGCCGTTGGCTATGTCCTGCCACACAGTGCCCCTGGCTCCACACAGGCCAGTAAGTTGGCCAACTCAACCTGGGACCAGTTCTGGGCCCTTCTGCATCTTGCCTGTGCCATGGTCTACACAACGCATTCAGTGATGAAACTGGCAGCAGGAGACGGACGTGTCCACATCATGTGCCCACCTCACAAAGTGCATGCCCATTGCACAGTGCCAGAGATGCATGGACTGGGCGTGGCTATTTGGGGTCACAAGGTCAGAGGTCTGACCGAGGGGTCAGGGGTCACCCAGCATTGTGCACGTGCACGATATGGCACACCACCCCTTGCACGGCCATGCACGTAGCTGGCCCATGCACAACATGCACAATGCCACTGCATCGCCCTGTCCACGCATGGTGCATGATTGACACCATGATGCCATGACATGCATGCACACTGCAGGCCTGCACACCACGCATGCATGCACATTGCACTGTCGTGACTTGCTCCAGCAAGGTCCCATTGTGCATGGCGCAATATCGTGATATTCAGACACCACACACAAATGAGCTCATCAGCTAATGCGTGGTGCAGTGGGTGCATTAGCAAGTCATTACTGTTGTGCCCAACCTCATTTGCATGTGTTGTGCCTTATAAGTGCCGTGGTACAACACAGGCCATGGACCGGTATTGCAACCTTGATAGGTAAGTTGTGCATGCCACTGCAGTCCACTGGAAACTAACAGCTCTGTGTGGTGGGATGGACCAGGGAGATGCTGCCACTGTCACACTGTGTTGTCCATGTTTATAGGCAGCAACATGTCGGCACATGAGGAGAGTGAGGATCAGGGGCCTGCACAGAAGTACAGGCACAACTTCACAAAGACCGAGACTGATGTTCTGTTTGAGGCCTACCTGGTCTGTTTGAGGCCTACCTGGACAGGGAGCCTCTGTTGAGTGGTGCCACAGGCACACCACAGGCCAGGGCTGGTGCATGGGAGGAGGTGGCAACCTATGTGAACCAGCATGGCAGCCATTAGTGGTCAGTACAGGAGTGCTGAAATAAGGTGGGAATGGACAAGCGGCACATTCAGGAGAAAGGTGGTAGCCATCTGGGCATCCCGTACCACCACCGGAGGAGGGCCTGGGATGCACCCACACTAACGTCGCAGGAGAAGTTGGTGACAGCCACCATGTGCCACACCATGGTGGAGGGTGTGCCTGGAGGAGGATTCCAGATGGGTGGCAGCCCATCACTGCATGGTAAGTATGTGGCACGGAGGGTGCATACATGGGCATGCTGGCATGCATGCTGCCGGCATGCATGTCATGTGCATGTGTGTGCACCCATGTACATGCCATGCTGCAAGATACATGCAGCAGCAGTGTATGGGGGGGCACATGTGGGCATTGCATCACTGACATGCCTTTTTCTCTTGCAGCATCAGCACACCTCCATGTAGATGATGGGGCACTGGCAGCAGCAGCAACTGTGGATGCTGATACGGCCCCAGAGGAACAGCTGTCCACCTCCACCAGCATCCGGGGGCCTGACAGGCTGCAGCTCAGCACCATGGTGCAGGCAGATGTCCTGGACCTGGGGTCAGATGGGGCCCTGGATGTGTTCCTGCACAATGCCAGCCTTGGTGTCCTATGTGCAGAGACACAAATTGGGGTGGGGTCTGACTCCAATGATGACATCACACTGATCCTGGATACCATGGGCGACGTTGTGGGTGAGATGCCCCTGCTGGCATCTGACACAGGCACCATGCCCAGTGCTCTGCCAGTGGCAGAACAGCTGTCTGCCACCACTGCGGGTGAAGTGGTGTGCGCTGCCATGGTTGTGCCCTGTGGTGGTGGTGCAGCCACGCAGGCACTGGGTGGTGTACAGCGGCTGAATGGACAACAGCAGTAGGCTGTGGGTGCCACTGGGCAGCCAGACACAGGGTCTGCCACCGATGTGCCTGCTGTGCCCATTCCCCCTGCAGACCCCACTGTGCAGTGTCCACCAGAGAGGGGGGCTGTGCAGTGTGGTTGGTCACCACAAGAGGATTGGCATCTCACCCAGGAGCCCCAGGACACTGACTGACTGGCTGGCTGAACACACCCATCTGCTGCGGGCATCCATTCAGCAACAGGTGCTGCTTGCCACTGGGGTGCATGCGAGGTGCGCCAGATAGCTGAGCAGCAGGAAAGGGGCACTGTGCAGATGGGATGCAGCACATGCAGGAGGCCACAACTGCATCCTTGGATCATATTTCCACTGCGATCACAGATGACTTTGTGTTGCTGGCTGCCACAGGGCATGGTCATGCACAGGTGACCCCCCCACAGTACGCTGTCCACCCCATGAACCTGGCATTGGGTGACCCCAACACAGTCGATGCCAGGCTTTGATGTAGACATCCCAGGCATGTCTGGGGCTGGCCTGTTTTGGCTTATGCACACCACCACATAGACAGAGTCATGGTCCCACGGTTCAACCCTTGGGGGGCTATTGCAACCCCTCATGGCTGATGCACAGTCTGTGGCTACTGATCAGCCCCAGTGTGGCTGCCCCTGTGGCCGTGGTGGCCATGGTGCCATGCAGCAGCCTTGATGTGTGGGCCGCCCTGACCACAGTCTGCAGCTGTTGCCCTGTGCACACATGGGCAGTGTGTGTGCACCTACCACTGGTGTAGTGCCTCACGCTGCCTGTGTGCATACTTGCCTGCCTGCTGGACCATGTGGCATGGGCATGATGAGGGCAGTCTAGCACCAGTTGCACCTGTGCACAAGTGCAATGCATCTGATCCATGCCACATACCAATGCCTGGGTGTGTGGGTGCATATGTGTGTGTGTGTGTGTGTTTGTGTGTGTGTGTGTGTGTGTGTGTGTGTGTTTCTGACCCCCATCCCTGCATCATGCCTCTGTGTGTGCATGCCCATTGCCATGCATACCCATGCATGTGTGCTGTACCTTTTTGTGTGGCCCATGCAT
The DNA here is from genome assembly GCA_016271365.2 of Neoceratodus forsteri. NCBI lineage: Eukaryota > Metazoa > Chordata > Ceratodontiformes > Ceratodontidae > Neoceratodus > Neoceratodus forsteri. Next base: position 677,035,965 of record CM057453.1, on the reverse strand, counting down.
GTGTACCGCACCACTTACCTGTGTGCACCATAGAGCTCCAGTGCAATGGTGTCCCACTGGTGTCATGCCTACTGGAGCAGCTAGGGATCCCTCCACCCAGGGGGTGGCCATCCACCACACTCCAACCCATTGCCCCCATCATCCTCACTACTGTTGCCCTCATCTGCCTCGACAGTTATCCCATGGTCAATGGCCATGTTGTGCAGTATGCTGCAGGCCAGGAATAAGCCACAGGCTTTTGAGGGACTGTGCTGTAGGGCATCACCTGACCTGTCTAGGCAATGGAACAGTGCTTTCAGCATGCCAAAGACATGCTCGATGAAGTTGCACATGCTGGTGTGTGCCTCATTGTACCATTCCTCTGCTGGGGATGACAGACGCTGGTAGGGGGTCAGCAGCCAGGGCCTTAGTGGATATGCACTGTCACCTGTGTAGACTGACATGGTTAGCCTTCTGCTATTCTATGCTGCATCCCTTGCCAGTCCCTAGTGCCCATGCCACCATGCACACCTTGCCCACCCCATCCCCAGGTCTGCTCTGCGCATCACCCCTTGCCCATGCCATACTCACCCACTAGGTGACCCATGGGAATATCCCCACATTCAAACCTGTGGCACAACACAGAGCTATGCCAGATGAACGCGTCACGTGCACTCCCAGGATGTGTGGTACAGACATTGTTGATGCTCCACTTTGCATTGCACACCACCTGGCAGTTGACACTCAGGCTCCCCTTCTGGTTGATGTACGCCATGCCCTCAGGGCATGGTGACATGCGGCTGTCCATGTGGGTACAGTCAATGGCCCCAATCATGCCAGGCATATGTGCCACCCAGTGGAAGTCCTGCATGGTTGCTGTACGCTCCACCTGTGTGCTGGGGAAATGGATGAATTCTGAAGCATGTGGCAGCAGAGCACTTAGAAACTGTATGAGGAGGCAGGACGTGGCCGACTGGGTGATGCCTGTGGTGTCCCCTGTTGATCTCTGGAAGGTGCCTGTGGCAAGCAGACACATGATGGTGGTCACTGTCATCTCCACAGACATAGTGTGGCTCCATCGGGTGGTTGCCCACATCGCCTCACTGCACAACTTGCAGAGCTGCCTCAGAATGGCCCTATTCAAGTGTTACCAGCCCCAATCTCAGTGCTACTGTATTTCTCAAAGGTGATGCGGGCACGGTACCACCTGTGTCAGGCATACCGCCGACTGGCCCTTCCTCGGCCACATTGCTGTTCCTCCTGCCCCCTCACACCCCTCATTACTGCCTCCATCATGAAGGGCGCAATGTCCATGGCCCTTGCTGTCCACTGTCCCCCTGGGTGGTTGGCTGCTGGCTGTGTGCCACCCTAGTGCACTGCTTGTCTGTGTGTGCATGTGTCTCTCTCTCTCTCTCTCTCTCTCTCTCTCCCCTCTCCATCTTCAACACCACCTCTGTCCCTCTCCCTCTGTGTGTGGGCTTAGGTCTGTCTGTGTGTGTGTGTGTGTGTGTTTGTGTGTGTCTCTCTCTGTCTGTCTCTCTCAGTCACTCCCTCTCACTCACACTCCTGGCGCAAGTGCTGTCTGTGTGTTTGCACCCTGTATTTATAGGAACAAGTCTGCTCGGAGCAACCTTGATTTGTTCCACACTTGCGCCATGGATTCACAGTTGAATATGCCACTGCGCTGGATATTCATGGGAACACCCCCTGCTCTTGCGCCTGCATACATTATAGTTGCGAATTGGTGCAATGGATTTTGCACTGCGCACTAGCTGCTGTTGAATATGGCTACTTGGCGCAATACCACACTTGCGCCGATGCAACCCAGTTGTGCCATGCACAACTGCTCTGAATATCTGGGCTTTAGAATACATTTTTAATATATTTTATCATTCATCTCCAATTCTGTGACTTGTAAAATGTATTTTCCTTATGGTTACATGCATTAGTAAACTTCAGAATGTGTATTAATGTTGTCATAACTGTAGAACAAGTAAAGCAAAAATTATGTAACTGTTAGAGACATCACTGCATGCATTAACATAGTTATTAATGTACACCACGTTGATTGCTAAATTGTCTAAATATTACAAATGCCATTAAAACTCAAGAAAATAACAGATTTTTTTTTTATTTAGAACTTTGTTTATATAGAAAAGTTCAACAACCTAAACACCACAGGCAATCATTACAAAGGGATACATTGATTTACTTAACTTACACATTAATGAAATGTTCAACAATGATGCTAAAGAATGTCATCATTCAAAATACAGTAGGTTCTAACAATGAGCTTTTAAAGCAGCAGTACCAGTTAATCAGGAAGTGGCCACTTTTTTTTTCTTGTTGTTTTAGCCTTGTAGACTTAAAATTCCAATTTCTGACTGTGTAACTTTTATGTGAACATTTGCATATTTTAATTAAATAAAATGTAATTCTACTCTGGATCTATAGTAATTCTCCAGCAGACATGTCTGAACATCCAGTTACGTCCGTTTACTGCTGATTAGCACACTCCTGACTCAGTGTTGAGGGGGTGCGTCAGTATTGTGTTATCTGTCACTTTGTAGTACTATCTGCGGCTGTGATTTTTTTTCTGACTGCTTACCATGTCAACCCCTGCCCCCCCTCCCCCACATGTATTGGCATGGAATGACTCTCCTGATTCCCTAAACTTTGTCATTTGAAATGGCCTCAGCCTTCACTGCGTTATATCCACCCCACCCTAGTTTCTGTATGTATGCTAAACACTTTGTCCCCTCCCTGCCTGACACCATGAAATTCATAAATTTATCCCCTCACCCCACCACCCTCTTTCTATGTTATTATACCATGTGCAGTGCTCCCTAAATTGCAAGTATGCGTGTAGAAGCAAGCTGTGTTTCAGTTGTTCAGTCCCTCCTCTTCTTCCTATGCTGTGTGTTCATTCCCAGGGATGGTCTTGTCGTGTTTATCATGCTTCTCTGTATCTCCATATGATCTGAAGACTCTGCATATGTCATGAGCCCCCCATTTCTGTTTGTGTATTAAACACACTGTCATCTCCCTACCAGACACCATAAAATTCTTTAATATAGTCCCCCACCTGACCACCCTCCTCACACCCCACTCAGCTAAAAAAACAACTATACTGTTCCTTGTTGGGTGATCAACACAGCCCTCCTTCCACCTTGTTCAGCTGTCATGTATCCAGTGAATGTGAATGGAGCTGCACACGCTCCTATATAAATCTGCTGATCAGGTAATGTGCATTGTTCCATTTACATTCATTAGATACATGGCAGCTGGCTGAGGTAAGTAAGGGCTATCGGTCACCCCCTGATGGACAGTATCTGTTTTTTTGGTTGAGTGGGGGTTGGAGGAGGGTGGTAGGGCAGAGGGATACAGTAAACAGTTTCATGGTGTCCGATAGAGAGAAGACAGCATGTTTAGAACACATACAGAAATGGGAGTGGGTATCTGGGGACAGAAAAGCAGAGCATACAGGTCATATGGCAATATACTGAGTAGCATTATAAGTGCATTAAAACTGATCACTGTGAATGGGCACACAGCACAGAATTAGGTAGCACAGAACAACAGTGGGTGATGGGTGGATTAAGCATTAAGACAACTTTAGTCTTTTTTTTTAACTTAGCCTCCAGAAATGTTGGTGAAGTCATGAAACTTCATTCACAACTATATACGTGGTGTGAAGTTACCTAAAAAAATCACTGCATCTCCAGTGTCAAATTTAGGGCTGCCATGGAAAGAAAACAGCATGGGAGTTTGCAGTCTAACAAATTCTAGCACCTTAAAAGGGCATGATGCAATGATTGTAACGTGTTAAAACAAGGCATAGTTAAACAAAAGTTGGATTCTCGTCCTTGCACTTTGCTCTGATTGCATGCAATTTCTGGTTTATTACAGTACCTGTCTGTCCTTTTGTAGACCCTGGATATTTCACCAGTGTAGCATCAGAAAGCAAGCATTTTTCAATGCTGAATGTTGTCTTGCTGGCATTGGCATTGGTAGTGCAGCAGTTAGAGAGATGCATAATAGGAATGGCAGTGAAGTATTTAACTGATGCCAAACCCCACCCCCACCCTGCAGAGACTGACAGGCATTGGGGTGTGTCTTTGGGTCATCAGCCATAACGCTCATGTCATTTTACCTCACCCTACCCTGCAGACACTGACAAGTGTTGCGGTGTGCCTTGGGGTCTTTGGGTCTTACTCTCACCCCATTCTATAAGGAAATATGCTGAGATGGGTGCAGTATAGGAGAATGGGATGAACTTTGGAGCTGAAGACTCCAAGGCACACCTCAATGCCTGTCACTGGCTGCAGGGTGGGGGGGGGGAATGGTGAGAGCATTACAGCCGACGATCCCAAGTCACACCCCTGACACTTGTCAGTCTCTACAGGGTGGGGCGTTATGGTTGGAAACCCTAATGTTGTGGGTGTTTGTTGGTATTTTCACTCCAAATTTTCAACATGGGCTTCTTGTGACCCCACCTCATGAAGAGTGGCACTATCAGTTCGTTAGCCAAAAGGTGGTTTTGCACAGGTGCGAAAACATATTTCGGCCAGGATGTGAAAATTGACAGCTATATTGTTCGTAAGGAGGTGTGAAAAAATGGCAATGTTGAAAATCTGGAGTGAAAATATAAAAAATTCTTGAAGTTACAAGCGTGCATGGAAACTGGGCAATGCACGCTTATGTTAATCCCAAACTGAAATAAATAAATAAATAAAATGCAGTCATTTTTTGGAATTTTTTCACCAAATTTGCAACATGAGCTTTTTGGGATCCCAGCTTGTGAACAGTGGCACTGTCGTTTTGTTAATCGGTCCTATAAGGTGATTTGTGCAGTTACTGTGAAATCACCTTTTGGGACTGAGTAATGTCATGAGATGACAGTGCATGTGTTCATGAGGTCGGGTCCCAAGAACCCCATGTTGAAAATCTGGTACCAACATTTCCAAAAATGGCTGAGATATCCACCTAATTTGAAACCCCCATTACCTGCCATTATAAAGCTTACCACATTTTGTCGGCTTTTAAAGAGTTCAGATGTGTTCCTGCTCCACAGAAGATGGCAGCGCTGGTCCTCTGGAGGTAAGTATGGGGTAAAGGGGTGCAGGGAGGTGGCGTGCACAGAGGGTGGGTGCAGGTTTGGGGAGGGGTGCAGCAGGACGACAAGGGACCGTTTTTTTTCACAGGTAAAAATATAGAAACTGGACTCCGGGGGACTGTTTTCTTTATTTACAGGTAAAAAAATTATTTCAGGCATGCTGGGGTGGGCTCCCAGTGTGCCACAAGTTTAGGGGGGCATGATGCTGATGGGGATTGGGCAGCCCCATCAGCAAAGAAAATGTGTGTGTGTGTGTGTGTGTATGTGTGTGTGTGGGGAACATGATGCTGACAGGGATTGGGCCACCCCGTCGGCAAACAAATTGAACTGAGGGGGACATGCCGGCATGGGGGATTGGGCATCCCTGATGTTGGCTGTGTGGGGATTGTGTGGCAGGTGGCAAGAGCCACCATATTTATTGGAATGTTTCACCAGGAAAGGCACATAATGGAGCCTTGTCATCTGACACTCCAATGAGGAAACTGCACCTCATTGGAGCTACACATTTCTTTTAACTCTGTGGCTCTCTCTGAAACTGCTGTCATCACCAACATGCTCGCTAATTGAAGGTTGAGGTATGCACCCACTAAAGTGTTCCCTGCATTCACCACAACAGTGACTCACCTCTGAATGTGTTGCTACTGCAAGATATTGCTTGCCCTTGCATGCAAGACAAGATAAAAAAAGAAAGGGGATGGTTTATTTTTTTATTGCATTACTAACTCTCACACAAGAGAGCATCTGGTCATGTCTGTTGCCATACCCCCAGTTTGTAGCTGCCAGTCAACATTACCCTGCTCACTGAATGTTCCTTAAAATTTCGTCATGACTGGTAGTGTGAGCCAATAGTGCCTCAGATTCCACACCTACCCTGCTGCTGTTTGTCCTATCTGGCAATCCCACATTCTTGCTTTATTGGAATCTCCTTTGACTAGCCTCTTTAAGTACACTGCCGTTCATTTGCCTGCATTGTGTATATGCGAGCACCAATGCTGTGCAATCAATACTCTTCCCACATTGTAGCATGGCTGTCCAAATTATGTTTCCACTCTACAGTCATATAATTTGACCAGCTACCTTGGACATGGTGATGTAGTTACTATTAATCTCATAGAACTGTACTACTGTTAAACCTCGTAGTGGTTGCACTGGTAGGTTGGTTCATTAGTGTTGGTTCGTCAGGCAACAACCTTGCTTGAAATGACATAAACATGATGCGCTATAAATTGTCACTGTAAACAGCTGCAGTGGAAGGCTGGAGTCTGTGGTCCAATGACAACCCTTTCAACCAATTTCCTCAGTGCAACTCAAAATAAATGTCTTAATTCACACTAGGCCACATATTCAGAGACAGTTAGATGTGGGCACATAATGGTGCATCGCACAAATAAGTTGGGCTTGCCAGCTCTGGCACGGTATGCAAACGGAATGCGTGATCGGAACAGACTGCACAATCTATTTGAATATTGGATCCTGGTTGTGTGGCACACAGCAGGGCTCACCATATGCCATGCAGCACAACCAGGGTGTGGGGCTGAATACCTCTCATAGGAAAACTGCACAGCACACACTGGTATGTGCCGTGGCCCCTATGGTTGATATTCAGCCCAAATATGCAGATGAGTCCATTGGGTATGCACGGTGCAGTGGGGCCATTTGCATGCTCATTATGGGCTCATCTGCATGGGTACTGCACCACTGCGCAAAATTCATCTCTAAGTCCTGGCTTGGTACACTCCCTCCCTATCTAAACTCCCTAATCTCCCCCCAACCCACTCCCTCTCGACTTCTAAGATCCCATGACCGCAGAACTCTGACTGTGCCCTGGAGATCCACCTCTAGTGGGCAGACCTTCTTCTCCTATTGTCTCCCTAAACTTTGGAATGCGCTTCCTACACAAATCCGATCCTCTACCTCGATTGGCTCCTTAAACCAAACTCTACATAACTTCCTGTCTGTAACTTGCACTTGCCCCTAGCTCCCCCCTTTTCTTGTCTCACCCCCTGTCTGTTGCCTATCTGCCTAGCTTCAACCCAATTTGATACCCTTATAGTCTTGGAGCCTATCCTGGCTCCAGTTGTGTATAGCTGCTTCTTATCCCCTCTCTATCTCTCTCTCTCTCTCTCTCTCTCTCTCCCCCCTCTCTATATTGGTTTATCTACTTAGCCTACTGACCTAGCCCTGGGTCCTGACTCACCTCTCTGCCACTTTGCTACCTCTCCATCACATGTTTGCTCTGTGCCATTCTTAATTTGAAGTGTGTAAGGCCTTAGGTCCCCTTTGCTGCTACTCTACTTCTCATTCTGTCTCATCTCTAGTGACAGCCTCAGGATCTTAATCTACTCTACCCTGCAGTTATTTACTTTCTTGCTATTATATTGTTCACTTACAACCTATGTATTTTTTTTTATGCCATTGTATAATTGTGTGCATACTCATTGATACTATGTAACTCCCATCACCCTTTCCCCCAGGTCATACAGGGAGATGAGCAACTTGTTGTTCAGTGTACCTTACCAGGTGAAACTTTTCAAGAAATAAAAATAAATAAAATTCATCACTGTCTGGTGCACCAGAACAGCCCTTCCATGCTGCAATCACTGTAAAACTGACAAATCACCCACTGAGCTCTGTAACCCTGGTAGTCTTAGTGGTTCCCCCCAGCCCAGTGGCAGAGCTAGAGGGGGGGGCTGGGTTGGCGGTTGCCCCTCTTGGCTGTCTCAGTGTGAGTAGTGGTGCCCTGCCACCAACTTTATTCACTGTTCAGTGCCCATTGTGGAGCCTGTGATTGACTGAATGCCCCCCCCCAGCTCCCAAACGTTCCTAAACCTGGCTCCGCCATTGCCCCAGACCCAATCACTATTAAAAATAAACTACTCCCTGACCCCCACACACAGACCTGCTGGGTAAAAATAATTGATAATACAGTTTATTAGCCTTATCCCTTACATGTTGAGTTTTGTTAGGGTTTTACCTAATCATACTGTTAAAAGTAGTCTCTTACGTAATAGACACACCTTGAAGCACTATGAAGATATCAAACCATACGTTACAAAAAACACCATAGGTTACATTAATGATCTGATATGCAGCATATACTTTTCCTAAGTTGTAAATCACTACTGTATATGAGGAACCTGCAGAGGCATGCAAACTCTTGGAAAGTCAAGAAATTAACCCAAAAACTTCTCTTTGCCATGGGCTGTAATTTTGTGTAGTTTGTGCCTGGCAAAGTACACACCTTCATCCATCAAAGACAAGGCATATTGGCATTTTGCTGCTGAAAGTCAAGACCCATGACCACTAGAGGTCTTGGAACCCACTGGGCAGACTTGATGGACCCCGGTCTCCTTTTGCTACCTTTTTTCTATGTTTCTAAACTGACAGCAAATGGTCAATATGCATAGTATTCACTGGCTGAAGTTTCACTTTGCCCCCAGATATGCAAAGTATTTTTAATTTTTTTTTAAGTTGAAAATGTTATTGGTTTGATAACAAAACAAGACAACACAGAATTGAAACAAAACAGCATTGTGGGGTAATAGCCAGGCATAAGAAAACAAATGGATACAGTCATCAAGAATCTTAATATTCCCTTGCAGAACAGCACTGGGGTACTAGAATCAAGTGATTTAATTATGAAAGAGTACCAGAGAAAATATAAAACTGGACATTAGCGAATAAGTCTATAACAATTGGAAAACATATATTGGTACTAAACAAGGTAGTAACTAATATATCTGTTACCATGGGGCAAGGGGGCCTGGCTATATGCTCCACCACCAAGAGAACCTAACGCTAACTATCTACACAAATTAGACAACCTCAAGGGGAAGCTGCATAGTCAGTATTGCTGGTGGGACTAAACACTCATGGGGGACATATAATTTATTAGAACCCAGGGTAGGAATGACCCATGTCACTGTTTATTATAGCAGTAACCAGAATTCAGAATCTAGGAAAGGCTGCCAACGTCTAAGTATTTGTCAAGGGAACCACAGCAAAACTGGACATCCTCTCATAGGATGCCACCTGGCTAATGGATAACAGCAGTCCCTGAAAGGACAGACACTGAGCAGTTCACCATCTCAGCAATACTAATCTTTTAGCCGCTGCCCCTACCTTTGTAGCCCATTGTGCATCAGGGCCATTGTTTGGAGTCCTTTCTGGCATGCAACCTACAAGAAGGAGAGATGCATCTATTGCCACCTCTGGCGTTACTTGCTGGTACATCCTGAGGACTGTATCCCAGAAAGGTCATATCACTGGACACACCCACAGGATGTGATATCGTTGGGCATCGGTCTGACCACATCTCCAACAGTTGTCATTGGAAAGGAGGCCCAGCTGTTTAAGTTTAGATGGAGTGTGGTACCACCTCAACAATGTTTTGTTCATGAGCAGCCTAGTTCTGCAGTCCTGACAGACTTGATGAATTCTTGCCCAACGATTGGTCCATTGTGATTCAGAGATGGGTATGCCCATCTCTAACTCCCACATGGTTTTGGCTGAGATGGTGGAGTAGGTGAGAGCATCCCTAAGAGCTTTGTAAATCCTACTAGCATGCCCTTTTTGGAGTTTCTTCCAGGCTAGTATTTGGAGGATATTCTGTGATTAGGCTTGGATGAGGTATTGGTATGGTCATATGGTTGACAGCATCCTGGATCTGTAAATACCGCCAGAAATGAAAGGGTCCCAAAGGAGTCAATGGAACTGGTGCCAGGTAGCTAAAAAACCTGTATCATTCTGATACACTGGGCTTCCCACAGATGCCAGTGAATCGTGGTTTTATGGCAATGTCCTGATTGCTCCACAAGGGAGTTACTGCCCAAGGGGTAGGTGAGGCACACAGGTTTCTGTGGACCTTTTTCCAGTATTGCACTGACAGCACTATAAGAGGTGGAAGAGAGCAATGGGTATGGTTAGAGGAGTATAGTAAGACTGCTGGTGAGGAGGAACCAATATGTATGGATTCCAGTTGCTTCTTGGTTGGGGATGAAGCCCAGTGGGGCATGAGCCATTGACCCATTTGAGCCAGTATGAAGGCCACGTGATACCCCAAGAATCATAGCAATCCCCATCCCACTCTGCTCCAGTGTTGATGTAGCTTCTCCCTGACGAAATGGGGAAGGTGTTCTTCCCATAAGAAATGGCCCAAAAAGGCGGTGACTTTTTGAAACCATTTTGAGGGAATCTGGACTGGAAGTTGTGCCAGGAGGTACAGCAACTGAGGAGCAATCATTTGTTTTATGGAATCAATTTTCCCTGCTAGGGATAGATGTAAAGCCTTCCATCACTCTAGGTCCAGCCTTAAGGAATTCAACAGAGTCACAAAATTAATATTAATTAGTTTCAAGAGATCCTGGTGTAGTTTAACCCCAAGACAGGTAATACCATCTGGGGCCCATTTAAGTCCTAGTGATGTAAAGGCCTTCTCTGGACAAAGTTTATTCAGTGGCAGAACCTCTGTCTTGGGCTGATTATCCTGGAGGCCTGATACCTCTGTGAAGGTAGAAAGGATAGCTAGACTGGAGTGAATGGCCTGGGGAGTGCAGGCCGTGGTAATGAGGAAGTCATCTGCATATGAAAAGGTTTTAAAGGTTTTAATGTCCACTTGTATGCCTGGTATTTCCTTTGCCTCTCAAAGGGCAAGTGCCAGTGGTTCAATGGCAAGGACAAATAAAATGAGGTAAGTGGACATCCATGTCTCATCCCATTTTGGAACTCAAAGGCAAGTGGTTTAAGCCAATTACTAAGAATGGAGACCTTAGGGAGTGAATAAAATAGACCCAGGACCTAAAGGCAGGAACAATGCCTATTTTCCCCATCATGGTCATCAGATAAGGCCATTCCACAGATTTGAAGGCCTTCTCGAAGTCCACCGCTAGAGCTGCCATTGGTGATCAACTGGATTGGGCCCAATGTATAAGGGAGATCAACATCCTGTGATGGACAGTGGTCAAGGCCCAAACAACCCTTAATGAATCCAGCCTGCACTGGATGTATAAGGCCAGGGAGAGTCTCTTCAAGCCCTTTTACCAAGATGTTAGCTAGGATATTGGCATCCGGAATGATGAGAGAGACTGGGCGGTAGCTGCCGAGTGCAGTGGGGTCCTTGTTTTTTTTAGGCAGCACTGTAATCAATGCCTCCTGCATTGTAGGTGGAAAGACCCCTTTTGAAAGAGAGTCCTGGAATACATGTAGGAGATAGTCTGAGATGTCTGCTCCTACTGATTGATAGAAATCAATAGGGAAGTAAGTCTCCTCTGGGATCTTTATGGGGTTCATGGTCTTGATGACATGTTTGATCTCAGCCTCCAGTGTTGGACTGTATAGGGGAGATGCCACCAGTGGGGGGGGGTGAAGCTGAGGGATGAGAAGTGCAGATAAGAAGGCCTCTATTGTCACCATGCTTGGGAGCGAAGGGGAGGGATGCAGATGCTTGTAGAATTTGACCATGATTTTATTGATAATCTTTTGTGAGCAAATCAGTGTACCAGCCTCATCTTTCAAAGCTGTGATAGTTCTAGCTGCCTGTTTGCTCTTGAGTCTGTACACCAAGAGCTTACTGGATTCCCCCCCTTCACAGTATAAGTGACGTAGCCTTCTCAGAGCCAGCTCAGTCTTCCTTGTGAGGTGGGCACTGAGCTGGACTCAGGTGCTGTTTAACTGGCAAGTAAAGGAGGCGGAGGAGCACCAGTGCTGTAGGACTTGCATTCAGACTCTAATGTGGTTACTTGCCATTCTAAGGTGGCTTGTTCCACTTCTTTACTTCTGCACCTTTCTGAGGCATAGATAATAATCCTACCCTGAATTATAACTTTAAATGGCTCCCACAGAGTAGAGTCTGATACCTCCCTGTTATTATTGGTCTGCCAGTATTCTAGGAATTTATTTTTTAACCATTGAACAAACTGTTGATCTTTGAGCAACAAGGTGTCCAGACACCAGCAGGAGAGCCGTGGGCCTCAGGGCCCCAGTGTAGTCTCATTTCAAATGGAGCATAGTCTGAGATTACAATAGAGTATGACTGGGCCTTAGATACCAGTTCATAAATTGAGTGTGACATCAGTCGCAGGTCTATCCTACTAGAGGAGCCATGTGTGGCAGAGAAACACATACAGTCTCTTACTCCCAGATGCTGGGTGTGCCAGGTATCCAGCAGAGAGCATTCAGAGATAAGTCTGAGGACCCACTGTACCACTTGCCTATGCAGTTCTATACACTCTTGCTTCTGTCCATTGAGGGGTTGAGGGTGAGGTTAAAGTCACCCCCTATTAGAACTGGGAGATGATTTGTGTTAAAGTTAGTTAGGTATTGAGTGAGGTCATGGAAGAACCCTGGGTCATCTTGATTAGGTGCACTGTCCTTGGTGTGCCTGGAGTGCCATATCCCTGCATGGTTTTCTTGACCTCTACACTTGGGTAAGAGTGGTGTCCTATATCATTTGCTATATTCATACTCTTAAACAATTATTGTATATAAAATTCCTTTGCGTCATGGCTTGTCCTAATGCTCATTTCTCTATGTGATGTACTTTTCCATTATTGTGTTATTGCCTCTACTATTGTATTCATGCTTCTCAGATTACTGTCTGTGCATCCCTTCTTTGTTACACCTTCACATTCTGTATTTTTACCTTTGTAACCTCTATGGTTGTACCTGAAAATAGAAATTTTCTGCCTAGTGTACTTACTCGGTAAACAAAAGCTAAATAAATAAATAATAAATAAACATTGAGCAGAATTAAAAACCTATCCAGGGTTACCACCTCGGCCATTATTCAACTGCCATGTTTATCCCCTCAAGATCAAGACATTAACCATCCCAGATCTTTGTGGAACAGGACTGACCCCCCCCGAGATATTGCCTCACTGTGTAGTTCCTCCCCGACCCAACCCTGTTTAAGCTTCCTGGCCTCTTCAGCAGCTAGCTTTATTTCTTGTAGGAACGCAACCTGGAGTCTGAATTTTTTTTAAGTATAACAAAACATTTTTCTATTTAATCAGTGAATTCTGGCCTTGAACATTCCAAGAGATAAATCTACTTTCCATTGTTGAGCAGGACAGTTACATGGCAGAGGGATAAAGACCAGCTGATTAGACCTGCAGAGACCTCAGCCGTACCTATGCTCACCCCACACTGTGAAGGTCTTCCCACCCTGCATCTGACAAAAACTCCCCAAAACCCATGGTTGCCTGTGAAAAAAAATAAAAAAACAACCATAAAGATGCAACATGAACAGTAACAAACATCTTCCAAAACTGTAATAACCACAATAAAACAACCAAAACATCCCCCCATACAGTGACCAGCCGTCACCTTCAGCATCAGCCAAAAGATGTCCCACATCCCTGCAACTGTCACTGGGGGAGGGATTGAGAAGAGACCAGCATAGCTGTCAACTCTTGCTAGGCTCTGTCATCCCCTGAGGAGGAGAAGAATCCAAGCTTCACTCCTAGCCCCTATACGTCCGTGGAGCTGGAGGGGAAAAGAATTGCCACAGAGATGGCAGTATACCTCCCACAATCCAAACCAGACCAAGTCCCAAAAATCTGTACAGAAGTAAGGAGGATCTTTTTACCAGAAAGCAGTTGTAGAGCCCATAGAAGCCCTAGATAGCTAATGACAAGAACACTTTAAAGAGGAGATTAGTTTCAGGTTGGGCCCATTACTATAGATCTGTCACTCATCTAATGTGGCTGTCCCTCAAGATCCCAAGATGAGGGCTCCTTTGACCCTCTGGGGGCGATGAGCTGTGGGAGAGACCAATGAATGGGAGGTCCCCCATTCCAAGGGCCAAAGGATGCCTGATCCACTTCTGAACTGTGAGTGGGTCACAGACTCATCCCTGCAGAGGCAAGAAAGGGGATGGGGGGAGGTTCCATCTAGGTCCAAGCTACAGAGAAGCTGAGGAACTTCAGGACAGTCCTTTAATAAAAGCCATTTGCATTGAAATGGAGTGCTAAAACCCAAATGAGAGTCTCCAACTCTCCACTCCACAACAAAAGACAGTGGCTCTCTGCTGCAATAATATGAGTGAGCCTCTATTGGGGCTGCAGAAATTCATGCAGTATATCAGCACCTTCAGTATGACACATAGTGCCCACACCCCCCAGTGCTCCAAGTTCAGGCATAATGCACCACATTACAGTTTATACAAGCAAAATCTCTGACTCAGTGAGCCATGTCTGATGGAACACAGCTTTCACTTTTTAGGGCCAAACAATTTAGGCAGAACACAGAAGACATCAACAGAGCAACAGCATAGTGCTGACTAGCCAAAGAACCATACCCCTTTAAATTCAAACAGGGTTAGTGACCTCTGCAGCCTGATAGGGTAAAGAAAATAGTAGCCCACCCTCCCTGCATTGTAAGGCAAGGACAATTGTACTATATAGTCAAAAATGAAAGTATGGGATGGGACCACGACAAAATCACCTCTGTGGTGTCAACCTCCCGAAATTCAGCCAATACTGCTCACAGCTTCACAGGAAGGGTATGTAGGCCTGAGCATGCTTGTACTCTGTCAGCACTAGAGGATTCACCCATTGGGGGAGTTGACAGGGCCACTCACTCAGCCAAGATTTGGCAGCACACTGAAAGGCTCCAGCAGCCATGGAAGGTGAGGCCGTGTCAGTGGGGAATCTCAACAAAGGGGGAAGTCATCAGGTAGGTCCCAAAGGGCTGCAAATCTATTCTCCCCAGTTGGTGGACCAGCTGACCCTGATGATGTGCAGAAGTCTCTGCTGCAGTTATGGCTCCATGATCGAAGCTTAGGAGATCTGTTCTTGTGTCTCCCCTCCTCTGGGTGCTTCTTCCTGTTATGTCACCAGCTCTTCAGGGCAGGTATCCACGGGTCAGGGTCCACAGATGGGAGCGACTGGGGTAGAGCCTTCAGAGTCGAGGGGATCTAAGCTGAATCAACAGGTGCAGAAGTGTCCATAGTGGATGGTTGGCTCCCTGTTTTGTCAGGCTGGAGGTTGAATTGAGTTTCCCCCAGTTGAGCTTAGGAGCATGTGAGGCAAAAAATCCTCCAGCCACTTCTTGAGTGTTGAAAGAGTAGTAAGCACCATTAATGGTAACCCGTAAGGTGGCAGGATAATGGAGAGCATATCCCAGGCCCAGTTCAGTGTAGGCTCTCCATGTAGTCGTGAAGGTCCGCTGCCATTTGGACAACTCTTGAGAATAGTCTGCAAAAATCTGAATGTGATGCCCTTTCTACACCATATGTTGCTGGTACCTGGCCACCAGAATAATTTCTTCATGATTTCTGAAGCAAAGGAAGCCAGGCCAGGAGGGGTTGCAGTTGAGCTCCCTGTGCAGGCTTATGAGCCAGTGTATGGTGGTCCTGATCATTCTCAATGGGGCCTTCCCAGGAATGGATTTCTGGGAGCGCTTTTTGTAAGAAAGTAAACATGTTGGGGCCATTTCAGCCTTCAGAGAACCCCACAAACTGAGAATTGTTTCTGTAGTTGCAGTTTTCTAGATCCTCCACTCTTTGCCAAAGCAGTTTGATGATGCAGTCTTGCTCTTGCAAATAAGAGTTCAGTCTCTGGTTGCTGTCTTCATTGTCTGCAATACACTGCTCATTCACTTTGGTGCAGTACAAGATGGATGTAATTTCAGCAGCCATCAGGCAAGCTACTGGATCCAGCTAGAGTGCAGAGCAGCAAGCTCCATAACATCTCAGCACTTCAGTCTGCTGCAGGGAAATTTTAAAAGCCACTTTCTTTCATTATTTCTGTTTCACTGGTGTGTAGGGGGCTCGCAGGAGCTGGCAACCAATGAGAATGAGCCAGATGTGAGGCTTCAGCTCTCAAAAGCCTGCGCCACTTGTCAGAATGCCAGATCATAAGGCAAACTACTTGAGCCAGCTAGAGTGCAGAGCAGCAAGCTCCATAACATCTGAACACTTCAGTCTGCTGCAAGGACATTTTAAAAGCCACTTTCTTTCATTATTTCTGTTTCACTGGTGTGGAGGAGGCTTGCAGGAGCCAGCAACCAATGAGAGTGGGTCAGAGATGGGGCTTCAGCTTGTAAAACCCTACGATGCTCACCAAGCGTGAGTGTGGTGTGAGCTTGAGTGCATTGAAATCCAAGATTAGCACTTGCTTTCACTCCAGTAAGCTCCTCTTTTATAATATTTTATTTGTTGTAAAGTTTAGGTTTTATAGTAAGCTTTTAAGAACTTGCTGGAGTGTTGATGCAAATACTATCTTTGATATAGGGTACCTCAACCATACTGAAAGTTTAACTCTTGTTTTGCACATTAGGGGAAGTGGGTAATATATGAAGTAAAGATTTTATATTTTTACCCTTCCACGTAGTTCTGTATTGGGGGAGAGGGTAATATATGATGTAAACTTTCTTACCCTCCCATGTATTTTGAGTACTTTGAATAATTTCTGATAAATTTAGATATTTTCTACTGCCACAGTAATTGAATAAATTATTTGATCTCAGAAAACCATTATACTTAAATTACTATTACTGATTGATTAAAAACAATGAAACTTAAGCCATTTGGTGCTTTGGGCTTGCATGTTGGAATCATTAGTATTCTGCAATTAACTGTACCAGTAGATTTGAATCCTCATTCATTAGGAACTCAGTTAATTGGGAATCCTGTGGTACATGCCGAAACAAAATGGGAAAATACAAAAACCAGAAGAAACTTGTTTGCAAAGATCAGAGAAGTTCTTATGATTAGACTGGTTAAAATCAAGTCTATGAAATATATTCATGAAAATAAAATATTATGGGCATCTCTGATCTTATGTGGAGATATTGAGCTAAATCCAGGACCTGTGAGCCAAACCTTAAAAATAGTTTATGATATTGCTAGGAGCATCATTCAAAAAGTAAATTTACTGAATTCTTGGGTACAGACAGATATATTTGATGACATTGTTTTAACAGAGACATGGTTAAATAAGTTGATTTATTCTAAGGAAGTAGAACTTAATGAATACTGTAATTACAGGTTGGACAGAACTACACTTGGGGAAGGGGGTATTATTATATATAAAAGATTCCTTGGAACCATTTAAACTATTATTCTCAAGCCACTTTTGGAGGGATTGAATATGTTTTAGTACTAATTCAGGAACTAGATCTGGTTATAGGAGCTGTATACTTCCCCTCAAAGCAAAGGTTGCTTTATTTGAACCTTTTGTTCAAGAAGTTGTTAAATATATACAAAACAAAAAATTAATTCTGGTTGGGGAATTCAGTGCTGCATGGGGGTCAAAGGGGAAAAAGATGGAGGAGTCTGTTCAGTCCTCATACTTAAAACAAATAATTACCATACCCACAAGAAAAGGGAAATAATTTATCCCAGGTAACATTTTGGACCTAAGTTTTATGACACCAGATATAGAAGTAGAAGAAACGGAAGTGAGTCCCCCTAATCTAGGTGACCATACTGTTATTATGTGCAAAATAAGATTATACAAAGGCAAACGAAAAGGAACTATACCAACTCAGGAAATGATGAAGAGAAGTTATAAAAACTAAAGCCCACAAGCTTTACAAACTAAACTACATAATTTATGATTACATAGATCAGCTCTCATTCCAGATATAGATTTAGCCGTAGAAGATTTCACAACTTCGTTTTTAAGAGCATGCAATGAATGTGCCCCTTTTAGGAAAATTAAAACAAAATCACAACATCTCCCAAGGCTGACTGACTCAATAAAAAAGTTGTTGCAGGAGAAAGATAGACTGACTATGTAAAACAGCAAATAACACATTAGATCAAATTGTTTGGGAAAAGTTTAAAAAAATGAAGAACATAGCTAAGCAAGAAATTGGGACACTAAAAGGGCTATATTATAAACTGAAAATAAAAAAAACACCAAGGAACCAAAGCTCTATTGGAAATTAATAAAGGGTCTGGTTAATCCAGGCAAGGGCATTAATGGTATACATCTTGTAGAAAATGGGGAAAGAGTTGCACAGGAAGGGGCTGCTGAAATATTAAATAACTACTTCATAAATCTACCGGATATAGAAAAAGGACCCAATAATACTCAAACCAGTAAAAATAAAATCCCCAGGGATTATGAAGAAAACAACAAAACCCCGGGTTTCAGATTCAAAATCATTAAAAAAGGGGCTGCTTTCCATGCAAGCAATAAACTTGAAAACAATAACACAAGAGGGCTTGATAATATAGAAGTCCATTTCCTAAAGGATTCTGCAAATTTGATAGCACAACCTTTCACAGACCTATTTAATTTGAACTTAATTCAGGGAGTTTTCCCGACTAAGTGGAAACAGGCTAAAATCATCCATATTTTTAAGGGAGGTGATCCATCACAACCAACAAATTACAGGCCTATTGCTTTGTTGTCTATCATTTCTAAGCTAATGGAGTACCTTGTGCACTCTCAATATATGGAATACTTAGAGAAGTATAATAAGCCAACTCCAGTACAATTAGGATTTTGAAAGGGGCAGTCCACAGAGGCTGCACTCACAGACTTTTTTGACCAACTTATCACCCCATTGGAGGGTCGATCCATGGGTGTGGTCTTCCTGGATATGTCCAAAGCTTTTGATCTTGCAGATCACAACATATTGATAGATTGCCTTGGGGACATGGGGTAATGCAAGAACCTTTGAGATGGTTTAGGTCATACTTAGAAGATCATTCTCAACTGGTTTCAGTAGAGGGACTAAACTCAACCCTAGCTTCAATAGCAACAGGCATGCCCCAAGGATCGATTTTCGGTCCCTTAATGTTTTTGGTATACATGAATAATTTCCCAGATCTAGTTCAGCACACTAATATAATACTACACATGGATGATACTGTAATAGTGGTAGAGGGAATAAATAAACAGGAGGTTGAAACTAAACTTCAGGTGGACTTTGATGAAATTCAACAGTGGTTCAGGTCCAAATTGCTACTTATGAATTTAAAGAAAACACAATTCATGTTATTTAATTCCAGTAGGGGGAATGTAAAAAATCAAACAGAACCTTTTGAAATCAGGGCCAGTGATGGTCAGATTCTGACCCAGGCATCAACATATAAGTACTTGGGTATAGAATTTGACGAATCTTTAAACTCTGAATTCCATATAGACAATTTAAGAAATAAGACAGGCAAGAAACTGGGGGCCATGCGACGAGCTTCACATTGCCTGACAAAAAAAGATTGGCTGTTAGCTGTCAATCTACTGCTTGTCCCACTGTTGGATTAAAGGAGTCATATATTAAAAAAGTATACACAATTTATTTTACATAAATTGGATGTAACTTACCACAAAACAGCAAGATTTGTATTAAAAAGTGACATAAACACTCACCATTGTGTTTTGCATTAAAGTCTGGCCTGGAATTCACTTTGACATAAAAGAGAAAGAGCATGGGTTAGTTTTCTATACAAAATTTTTAAACTAGAAAAACCTTTGAGACTCATAAAATCCCTAGAGTGGAAAAATCAATTTTTTTGTTTGTGATATAATAGCAAAACCTTACAGGTTCCAAAGGTCAAAAACAAATTTGGAGAGATGACATTTAAGTATCAGTCAGTGATTACTTAGAATAATCTTCCACATAACTTGAGGAACATGGATTTGACTATATATTCTTTTAGAAATTAATCAAAACAAGATTTCTTACATGTTTGTGGTTATTACTAGGAGCTCCTTATGTCTAGTTACAATACATGTCTCTGTTGTGTGTTTGTCTGAAACTCATCATATATTTGCTGTTACTTGATGTTTTATTATGTTTTAAACATTTTGAGTAACTTGGTATAGTAACAACAACAGGACCACCTTGAAAATAGGGCTTTTTTGGCCCTATGGTGTATTTGTTTGTCAGATATATTGCCTGCATAAATAAAGATGTTTTACTACTGTTTCTACTACTGTATTTTGTGCAGCACTCTCTAACACAGTGATTTGAGCCATGAGTTATGTGAACATACATTTGATTTCTTGTAGGCTTGTGTCAGCTGCTTAGGGAGCCAGATATACCATCTCGAGGATGTGCCAACAAGGGATGCCCGGATCTTGAGGCAGCAGCACCAATGAATCAGTTCCACTGCACCACCTGCAAATTTCAGCTCACAAAGGCAGTTGCCAACACTGGTAAGTACCCAGCAATCCAATAATGCTATGTAGGCTTCAGCAAGGGCAAGGATGGCATGGATATAGCAGGGTAAAGATCAAGGTAGACAGAGCTGGCAGATCAGGCAGCCATTCCCATCAATGGCAAGCCACTCTCCTCCCAAAGTGTTTTTAATGGAAAAAAAAACAAATCCTTTTTGCATGAAGAACCCACCAACCACTTACCGTGGCAGTTGGTTCACAAACTCTCCCAGCCTTGACCCTTTATAAACCTTGTGAAGTTGTGCTGACATATAATTTTCTGACTTCAAAGCACCTTTGGCAACAAAGTTTAAATTATCTGCATCAGTAACCAACACCCTGGAGCATGTTATGTTATTCATATTTTTGATCTTGAGAGTGTTAAACCAAAGTTGTTCTTCTGAATAACTGCATGTATTTGCCTTTTGATGCTCTCCATCTTGGGCATGCTTATTCTTCCCATCTCTCAGACTGCAGGATATTCAGTCTTCTATATTGAGACAACTAAAAATGATGGATTGGACAAAGCTTGTTCCTGTTTGTGCTGTGCAAACAGCTGCCCATGCAGTAACAGGGCACATTGCTCCACTTCCTGGGAATACTTCCACCTGCTGAAATAATAAACAGAATAATGAGTGCATGTCTGGAACACACACAATTCACAAATACTACAAAAGTATGACCACACTTTGACTAGTCTAACTCTTTTTAAATTGAAGAAGGGCTTTGCTATTCTCAAATCTTGTGTCTGAAACACTGATGTCATGGGACTGGCTAGCTGAATTGTGAGAAGTGTGAAAACTGGAACCACATTATTAAACTCTAACTAAGGGTGATCATGTCAGTACTCTTGTCACAGGTCTGAGAATACACACTCAGACTATATTGTTTGCTTATTCTACCTGAACCTCTATTCTTTACACACACTGGGTGTGTGATACTGTATAAACCTCAGGAGCAAAGCTACTGTGGTTTATCCAAGCATGCCACACTGAGGGTGTGTAAGCACAAAAAAAAAATACAGTTTTCCACCAGTCACCATGTTTCATTTGTGACAATTGCTGGTTCATGCCTGTAATTTAAAAATGCATCAGGGTCAACAATACAACTTTTGTAATGGATCAAAGTGGTCGGTGTGCCATTTCTCGAGTATACATTGCTCACACCTGCTTGAAGCCATAACCTCTGCTGTGAGACCACAAATTTAAAACAGGGACATGTTTACATTACTTCACATTAAGCTGCATATTATTTAATGTGTGTTCACTATATAATTTCATATACTTTTTAACCAAAGCAGTTGAATTAAGAGCTTTGATGAAGCAGTCATTACAGTAAAACATCAACTGGTATGTGTGCATGCATGCCACTTGTGTGCATACAAGCGTTCTTCCTAGTAGTTACCCTGGTTGTGAGGGCACCTGAAATGCTAATGGGATGAAGTAAAGGACTGTATGCTGTAATTACTGCTACCATCACCAATGTTTGTTATGAAGTTTGAGAGCATGCAAATTAAAAATATAAGACACAGAGGTAAGCTATGTCAGTGACTGTTTTTGCTGCTGGATACCCATGTGGGGAATTTGTGCTGTGAGTGCCAGTCCACTGGTGCTTACACCAAAATTGTTTTACATATCTAATTCATTGTACCAGGTCACTATGTCGCTGCAATAACAGTGCAGTATTAACCTCACTTTCAGAACAGCGACTACATTCTGTTCAGGACCCTTTACAGATTTTGTTTCCCTTCTAGGTTATTTTCATGGTTGCAGATCCTTTATTCTGCTCCTACCACTAATGTTTTCTGTAATGGAATCCTCTCCTCTAACTTCCCCTTAGTGGCAGGAACCAGACAAGGATGCCCCCTTATCTCCCCGCTATTTAACCTATACTTAGAGCCCCTTATAGTCTCCATACAGAAATCCCTGGGGATACAAGGAATCAGACTAGGCACCACAATGGAAAAAATAGTGGTATATGCAGACGATATCCTGCTACATATCACCCAAATTAAACCCTCTATACAAAATCTTGTACAGTTAATACAAGAGTGTGGCTCACTCTCTAATTACAACTTTAACAAAGAAAAAAACTCTGTTTTCCCACTTACCTCCAAAGTTCTCAAATAGGACGTCTTACAGTTGGGTCTTGATTGGCCTCCTAAATCCATAAAATATTTAGGTCTACACCTCTCAACCGGTGATAATCAGTTGCATAAGTTGAATCTTGAAGCACCATTTAAAATAGTGCAGCAAGATTTAAAACGTTGGTGAGATTTTGCCCTAACCCTATGGGGGTGTGTGAATATCATTAGGATGACTGTCCTCCCACACCTTTTATCCATAAACCTTTTAAATCTCTGGATTCCCAAAGCTTGGCTTAAATCAGTCCATTTGTGTTTTTCTAATTTTCTCTGGAAAGGTAAGCCCCCAAGACAAGCTTTCCACAAATTGGCCACTCCCAAAACTCTAGGAGGACTAAAACTCCTGCACTTTGGTTTATATCACTGGGCCAGTCACCTTAGCATATATCTTCAATGGGATGATCCATCTGATCCCCTGGAGCTGTCAAAATACACCCCCTCATGGCTTAGGATAGAAAAATAATTAATGGATCCTGTGGGGATAAATACAGAAGCCCTACTTTTATTGAAACTTAAAAAATTACATCCTACCCTCCTTTATAACCCGGTAGGACATTTGGTCCACACACACTCCCAACTATGTACCTCCCTGAAGTATGACAGTACATATGATCTTTTCCAACCTGTCTTTCAAAATCCTAACTTTCGGCTGGGTGGGAAATTAATTCCCCTCAATTGGATCCCACAAATGCAGCATTGTGTGGTAAGAGATTTCTGTAGTCAAACCCATGACTGGCTGACCACACCCGAATGCTTAGTTAAATTTGGTTTGGCACATAAATGGGTTTTTCAAATCTATCAGATTCACCATATGCTTATATCCTACTATAGAAATAAGGCTACCCCAGACAACCTTGGTGATTGGGTCCCTGCTGGAAGAACTCTGGCTTTAGCTCCACATGCTGTCTGCTCACTGTATGCCATTCTTTATCCTTTGGTTTTCCCAAAAGTGGACTGCATTCCCAACTACTGGAACAACTTATACCCTAAATCCTCCTCTAGATGGCCTAAAATCTGGGAAACCTGTTATAAATACATTACGCAGGACAGACTACGATTAATGCAGTTGCAATTCCTCAATGATATGTATCTGAACCCCTATAAAATGCATAAAATGGGAAGGGCTGAGACCCCAATATGTAATAGATGCAATGATGGCACGGGTACCTTGTTCCACTTGTTCTGGGAATGTACCAAGATTTCTCCTTTGTGGGATCTCACTAAAGCCAAAGTAGACCCCCTACTTGGCTTACAGGAATATTTCAATCTGGAGGTATGCCTGCTAGGGGATTTTACAGGCTTCCCATCAATGGTTAGAAATTATCATATCATGACGATTGCCTTGTCAGTCAAGAAGGTGGTGCTAAGACATTGGGAGGACTCTGTCCAACCCTCGTATGTATTATGGTTACAAGAGCTCCTTCACAACTTAAGGACTGAGAAAATGATGGCTAGCCTTTCCAACTACTTGGGATCCTACAGAAAGAAATGGAAAGTTTACATGTCTTGTACACCCTATAATGTAAGAGCTATATTTACAACCAGCTAGACCTAATATGTTTTTGTTATCATGTATTCCTTTTTGTCATTATTCTTATTGGTGCCAGTGGGGTTGGGGGTTGAGAGGTAGATGAGGGAGGGGGGTTGGGGGATGTTTACTTCTGTATTCTCTCAATGTATAACAATTGTGACATATATGTGTTCAGAAAATCAATAAACTTTTAATTAAAAAAAAAAAAAGAACAGCGACTACATTGACAGCGACCGGGGTAGAATAGCATTAGGGAATTACTGCTACCCCAGTCCTGTCTGCTGGAAAGAGGGAGGGATCAAGTTGCCATGTGTGTGGTGCCTGGTTAAGTCTCTGCTGTGGTGGAGTGGCTAGGGCACCAGTACATGGCAGCTTTGGAGACCTGGGACCATAGTTCAGTTCCTCCCAGGTCTCATGGTGTTGCAGCTCTTTTTTTGTAAAAAAAGAATATTTCCTCCTCCAGAGTTTCTCCCCATACCCAAGGTCCACACCCCCTTGGAGTTAGTTATTTTATGTCCAGGGGGTGTTGGCGGCTAAGCTCCTCACATAACACAAAAAGTCCCATTGTTTTCAATGGGGTGCGCTCTTTTTTCTATGGTCGGTGTTTTAATTGGCCTTATTTTGCTGGACAGCATTTTGCCTGTGACATTTATTGCCGTGTTGTTTTTGTTTTCAGTGGTATGACCCCATGCCCCTGTTCCTCATGTACTGAGCATCCCACAGTGGATTGTGACTGTTTTTATAAAAAATGAAAGTGCATCATTGACTGTTCTCTTTTCTTTGTGCAGTTGAATTAAGTTCATTACATTTTCTCTGCAAGGTACCTTTTGTTTTGTGAGGTTTTTTGGGAAGTTGTGCATCTTTACAAGAACACTTTGGTGAACTTAATGTTGTGGAAACTGAACACTTTGTGCTTTGTGTAGGTTTTTATGTATTTCTGGAATTTCTACCAAACCAGACAACATGTTTAATTATATAATGGTACGTATGTAGCATGCTATACCATTAACAGATTATGTTATCCTTTGTTTTTATTATCCTTATTCTCTCAAGTTATTATGTTTTACTGTCACCTAACTACCTAGGACACTTACTTGGAAATGAACTGTATACTGTAATTACTTGTTCTCCTTGCTATGTATACTGTAATTTCTTTTCCTCTTCCATATTATGTATGCTGTTTCTTTTACTTGTACTTTCCTGGGTTGTTCCTGAAAATAGGCATATACTGTCTAGTGTACTTACCCGGTTACCAAAAATATATAAATATGTAATTTTAGTAAAGCATACATTGATGTAGCATTACCACAACAAAGCCCTTGTTCTAGATTATCAGTTACATATATCTATAAAGTCATTATACAGTGCTATTGAAAACTTTTAAACCAATTAAGAACTACCCACATAACTGAAATAATTTCATTTTACATGGGGATGTTCAATATTTTACTTATTCATCACTTGTTATGCAGCTTATCTATGTAAATTTGAACTTTTACTGGATGTCTGATGTTGTCAAGCAAATATAGGTATGTGCATACCACTGATTAAAATAACTTTGAGTTTTTTTGTTCTAGGCACTTCCATATATATGGTAAGTCCGTCATATGAAGATTCAGAGTCTTGTTTCTTGTATGCGTCACACAGAGCATACTGTATGTGTTAAATAAAGTAGTCTAGTGGCACAATATGAACATACAAAACTGCCAGCAGATAAAGGCCACATGGACTATCAAGTCTGCTCGAGTGTACAGCTAGCTGTCCCTTTACACTGCAGCTACCCCTCCCACCCCTACCAGAATATCGGTAACCCTTCCCCTCACTTTGTCCCTCCCCCTCTTAAAGTTGCCCACCGACTTACATGAAATCACCTCCTCAGGCAGCATGTTCCACCTAGACATCACCTTTTTTGTGACAAAGTGCCTCCTCATTTCTCTCCTGAATCTTCCCCCTCCAGCCTTAGTCCATGCCCCCTTGTGTCCCCCCCATAACTTGAAAATTCCCTCTGTACCACATTTGTTTACACCCTTTATATATTTAAAAATCTCTATTATAATCTCCCATCCCTCCTCTCCTCTGGGGAATACATGTTCAGTTCCCTCAGCCTCTACTTGTAGGGTCTGTCTTCCATACCCAGAATCATCCTTGTTGCTCTGTGCTGTACACCCTCCAGTAACTTAACATCCTTCCTTAGGTATGGGCATCAATACTTCACACAGCACTCCAGGTGCAGCCTCACCAAACACCTGTACAGTGGCAGGATCACCTCCCCTCTCCTGGAGGAGATACCTGTCTCAGTACACTCCAGCATCTCATTGGCTTTAGCTGCTGCTTTCCTGATCTGTGCCGAGTGAATCATTTGCCCTGTTATTATCATCCCAAGATCTTTCTCCTCCTCAGTAGTGGTAATCTGTATCCCTCCCAACTAATAACACCTCTTTGGGTTCCGTGCTCCCAAGTGCATGACTTTGCACTTCTTCACATTGAACGCCAGCTACCATGTGTCTGACCAGTCCTCAAGTTGAGTCAGATCATCCTGCAACCCCTGCCACCCTACTTCATCATTCACCACTGCCGCAATCTTAGTGTCATCAGAAAAAAGGCTAATCTTGTTCTTAATGCCATGATAGATGTCGGTTATGAAAATGCCAAACAACACCTGGCCTAGTACCGAGCCCTGTGGTACTCTGTTTGTCACAGCCCTTGGAAATGAGAATTCCCCTCCCACCACCACCCTCTGCTGCCTCCCATGCAACCAGTTCCTGATCCAATTCATCATCTTTGTCCCTGCTCCCTGGTATTCCACCTTGTTGCTCAGCATATCCCATATGGCACTGAATTGAAGGCCTTGTTCAAATCCAGATACAGGACATCCACCGCGTGGCCCTTGTAAAGTGCCCTAGTCACCCAGTCATAATAGTTAACAATGTTGATCTGGCAAGATCTTCCAGAGACAAACCCATGTTGCTTTCTGTCCTGGAGACAGTTACTTTCCAGAAAGGTTACCAACCTTTCTTTAAGGATAGTCTCCATTAACTTCCCCACAATGGATGTAAAGCTTATTGCTCTGTAGTTACTTGGCACATCCTTAGATCCACTTTTGTGGAGAGGCACTTTGTGAGCCATCCTCCAGTCCTGAGGCACACATCCTGTTCCCAGAGAGGTATTGAACATGTCAGCTAATGGCTCTACTAGGATCTCTGCCAACTCCTTCAGTACCCTGGGGTATATACCATCTGGGCCAGGTGCCTTATCCCTTATCCACCTTCAGTGCCCTTCACCCTTCCAGTACCCTGCCTGCTAAGATTTCCCCATCTATCATCTCTGCCCCCCCATTTGCCTACCCTTCATAATACCCCCTGAGGCTGTGACCCATCCTTGTCCTTAGTAAATACAGAACAGAAGTAATCATTGAGTGTTTCTGCCTGATCCACCCACTTCTCCACCCACCCCATCCTTCCTAATCCTTACAATTTGATCCTCACAATTCCTTCCTTCCCTTATGACCTGAAGAATTCCTTTTCCCCTTCCTTGATGCCTTGAGCCAGTCTAAGCTCCCTTGACACCTTGGCTGCCCTGACTGCTCTGGTCACCTCTCTTGATTTCTTCAGGTACTCCTTTTTATCTTCTCCCCAATTGGATCCCTTGACTCTTCTGAATGCTGCCCTTTTCACCCTCACCTTATCCAGCACCTCCCTACTTAACCAAATTAGTTTTTTTGAACCTAGCTTTTTTGCTCTGTGTCCTAGTACAAGAGCTAGTGGCCTCTGATAGCACTAGCTTGATGACTTCTCATCTCTGATTAGCATCCATGTGTCGATGGATTCTGGCTAGGTGCCTGGCCACTATTTCCCCCGTCCAACCAAAATCAGCTCGCCTGAAGTCCAGTACCCTGGTCTCTGTTCTCACAGCCTCTCTGCCCATGGTAAGTGTGAACCACACTGCATGCTGGTCACTCCCTGCAGTGGATCCTCCACCCCCAGCTTTCTGACAAACTCCCCACTGGTCAGTGCTAGGTCCAGAATATTGTACAACCTGGTTGGCTCGTTTACCATCTATACCAGAAAGCTGCCTGGAATGTCTCCAGGAGGGCCTGCTCCTTAATGCTCAAAGTGGCTGGTGTGTTCCAATCTGCCCCTGGCAGATTGAAGTTCCCCCATCACAATTTTCCCCTTCCCACTGACCCTCCTTATCTGCTCTGCTAATCCTCTGTCTGAGATGATGACTGGTACACCACCTCCATCCTTAATGTCCTGTTCCTCTAATCCTTGAACTGTAGCCATAATGCCTACGTTCTACCCTCCAACCCTTCCTCCCTGGCACATCTTATCCCTTCCCCTCCATAAATAGCTACCCCCCTTCCCCTTATCCCTATCTCTGTGGTATAACCTGTACCCCAGGATCACCAGGTCCCAGTCCTGGTATTGGGTGGCCCAGGTTTCAGTGACGGCAATTACGTCCACCTCCCCCTCTGACATCAGGGCCTACAGTTCTGCTGCTTTGTTCCCCAGGCTCCTTGTATTTAAGAAGACTACCCTCCAATCTGTGTTCTTCCCTTCCTCCTTCTGGACCCTATTCTCAGCTACTCTGTTTGAGCACTTCCCTACTCCTTTTCTACTGGTATGGGGGGTAAGCCCGTTCAGCTCCTCAGTCTGGAGACTTTGATTCCCCACTTGCCTCCCTCCACACCTAGTTTAAATCCAACCTGGTTGCTATGTATTCCCCCAGTTTCTGCATTAAGACCTCAGAGCCCTCACTGCTCAAGTGTAACCTGTCCTTGGCATACAGGGAGTTGCTATCCCATGTTCTATCTCAGCCCCCACCAGCCTATATCCTTTGGTCCGACACCAGGCCCCCAGACAGATGTTGAACTCCTCTAATCTCAGCTTCTTTGCAGTACTTGCTCTGGTACTGGGAGAACTTCTGAGGAAGCCACCAAACTCCCTGCCTCCTCACACAGCTTCCCAAGCTCCACGAACCTCTCCAGCACCTCCCTGACTGTATTACCCTCCAAGTCATTCATGCCCAAGTGCACCATGTTATGAGGTTTCTCCCTCCCCCTTTTTGCATATTTAAGAATAAACTGTCCCACCCTCCCTGCTGTCATTCCTGGCATACACTCCACCCAGATGAGACTATGCCTCTCACCCTTACTCCATCTCATCCCTTTTATTATTGAGTCTTCTAGCACTAGGACCCCCACCCACTCTCTTCTGCTTCAGCCTCCTGCTCTTCCCATTATCCTAGCCCTTGTTCTGAACCTTTATCCCAACCTACATATCCTTGAAATCTCCTGTGTCACCAGCTTCCTCCTTTGCCCCAACTCCCATCCTTTCTCCGTCTCCTCTCTGTCCTATCTGTGACCCATCATCCACTCCCACTGATGCAGACCCTGTATCTGCACCATCACTCCTCCCACCACTACAACCTTGCTGTCCCTCCCTCACCTTAGCTTCTGTCCCCCTGTCCAGTCCCCTGGCCCCTGCCCCCTTATTCCTCCCCATCAAAGCCATGTCCTTTCCAGCTGCCCTGCTACTGTTCTTTCAGTTGCTAGTAGTCTCTTTTCCTCCGTCCCTGTCTATGAGCCCCTTCCCCTCTATATCCTCCAATGTAGCCAGCACCAAGAACCTATTGCTTGACCACAGTATCCTGTTTGAGCTTCCCCAGGCACCCTGTTGAGAGACTGCCATTTACTTCCTGCACTTGGGTCATTCCTGCTCCTGTTCCTCATCTTCCTCCACTCCCCTGCATCAGCACCCATCAGCAAGGCCCCTACTTTTCTGCGGCACAGTGGAACCAAGTTCTGCGGCAAGACTACCATTTGCCACAGAACTTCTACGGCGGTGGTTTGTAATTTCTGCGGAAGTTCTGCGGCACTAACAAACTACCACATCACAGTGACAGCTTGTCATCCTGACTTCACTTTCATGACAGTAGTTATAGCAATCAGGATGGTGGAAAGCACAGTAACACTAGTTCAAAAAATAACAGAATTATAAAAATAATTTTATGCCTAAAAAAGCAAAACAAATGTCTCTCCCTTAAGATCCTAGCCTGTTAAATAAGTGACATATGCAGAGGGGATCTTATGTGATAAATAAGGTATTTCTGTATGCATGCTATCTATCCCACTAATGAGGTTTCCACTGTCTATCACTTATATATTTGTATGTGCTTTCAACGCCACTGATGAGGTTCTCACTGTGTATCACTTATATATTTATATGCAATCTGTAACATACATACAAATGTGTGTGTGTGTGTGGTGAGAGAGACAGAGATACTGTGTGTGTGTGTGTATATATAAATATATATATATATATATTTTAATTTCCATTAATTTGCATCCTCATTCATACAGGTCCCATTAGAAATGGAATAGAGACGCTATTGCAAAACTCATTTTTGATGTCAACCTGCTTTCCCTGACACACTGCATAACACCATCAGGCCATGACATGCATGTGAACCGACTGTGAGATAGAACTCTCCAGACCAGCACAATGTGTCCACCATGTGACAGAACACTGCACCATATATTCCCAGGCTCCGAGCAATGATGTGTTCCATCAATCCTTGTGCTGCCCAGCCAGCTCCCAGAGCTAATCTCTGAACCTGAGTTGCCAGCACGGAAACACAGCATGCTACCCTCTGGCCCAACAGCTGTCCCTGCACACAACATTTCTCCATAACTTTTAGGTGATTCTATCAACCAATGACAATATGTAATCAATAACCCTGGCAAAAATGCGTACAGTGCAATTATTTATTTAACAGGTCTATTCTTTCAACAGGTCTATACATTATTATATTCCACTTTTCTGGACATAATTACTTTATTTTTCTTAAAAATGATAGTTAAATTCATTTTACCAGTTATTCATTTCAGATGGCATCGCTATACCTTAAAGGCACAAATAGGTTTGTGCAAAGTGAGGTATGGGCTTAACAGGTCTGTGCTATTGACAAGGTTTTGTTTAAGTTGGCCCTAGTGCAATATTGTAAGACTGAAAATTGTACTAGGCTGTAGTGCAGGTTGAGCAAATATCACCATGCCTGATGTGCTGTGCCACCATCTCTGGCAGTGGGAGCTATGGTAGATAAGTGACTGTTCATTTCTGTTGCAGCCTTTTCATTAGCTAATGTATGATGTTATAGCAATGATAACATCACATTCTGAGCATATGGGGGTTTAGGATATAAAAAGAGGGGAAGGGAACCAGAATCTATGGAAAAACAGAAATGTTAATAAAAAATCAACAAGAAGAGTGAATTCTGCGGCACTGCAGAAGTTCTGCAGTAGATTGCAAGTTCTGCACAAAATTCTGCGGCCGCAGAATTCTAGGGCCCTTGCCCATCAGTTCCTGAGGTAGCAATTTTGGTCCATTCACCCCTCCTCCTTCCTCCTTCCTCCTCCTTGGTCTGGGTTGCCTGCTGTCCTCTCTGGCACTCCAATGTGCCCTAGGTCCCGAGTTGTTCCAACAATTCAACCCCATCCTCCTCTTTATCTCTGTTCTTATCCAACTAATCTCCTCCCTAAGCTGCTGAAGTTGTCTGCACACCAGGCACCCTTCCGCCTTCCAAGCAACCCCTAAAAAGATAGCTGCCCCACAGTTGTTGAAGCCAACTACCCTCCCCATGCCCCTTCCATAATCACGCCCAGACATCCAGCTGTCCCCTGCGGTCCCCGCTGTGTACTGCCTGCCCCATTCCCTGGCACCCTCCCGCAATCTAGGACTATACATCTTATCCACCCCCCAGTGATATGCCAATGTATCTATGTTTCCGTTTCATTTTAGGTTTTTTTTTTTGCTTTGCTTTGTTTAACTTATCTTGTCCTCAACTTGCGTTGGTCGAGTATGTTCCCGACAATCTCTAGGCTGCCCTCAGTTGTGCCTTTCACCAATCACAGCCCAGCACCCCCATATGAAAGTGGAGGAGCTTGGGTGGGAGAGATGGGGAGGATGGGTTGGGCCTATCTGTCTCTCAAAAGAGTCAATAAGTCCTGTACTGCACACCCTGCAGTACTCAGACCCCATAGCTTTGCTCCTGAGCCCATTCCAGGACAGATTGTAAAAAGATGCCTGTGCCCTCCGAACTACTGCACACAGTAAATAATTAAACCCTCAATGTGCACAATAGATTAAAGCCGCTTCCAATTGTACTACACAGCACCTCCCTCAAAGACAATAACAAAATACCTAAATTCACTTCCCTCTGTGCATTCCCCTTCTGCTTCCTCTCTGGACCTCTCCCAACTGCAGTAGGACCCCTCAGCACTCTGGACCTTGCCAGGTTCCTGTAGCACCCCTCATCAGATTGGAAACCTGGCAGTCTTGTTCAGCCACTGGAATAGTTCCAGCTCTCCAATTCAGATGATACAATCTCCTTTAAAGACCCCCAAGTCACTCAGATGGCGTTCCACAACCCCCTCCATCACTCATGGCTCCACTCCATCTGTCTTGGAAAGGGGACAAGGTCACAGGTTCTATAGGCCCTGTCACCCCTTTGTCTGAACTTTGTGGGCTTTCCCCTTCCCCTAATTGGCCCAAACCACCCCCTCTGGACTCTTGAGAGAGTCAGTCAGCCCCCCCCCCATACTGTGCACCGCACCCTGCAGTACTCAGACCTCACAGCTTTGCTCCTGAGCCCACTCCAGGACAGATCATAAAAAGCAGCCTGTGCCCTCTGAATTACTGCACACAGAAAATAGTTAAACCCCCAAAGTGCACAATAGATCAAGGCTGCTTCCACTTACACTGTACAGCACCTACCTCAAAGACAACAACAAAATACAGTTAAATTCACTTCTCTCTGTGCATTCCCCTTCTGCTTCCTCTCAGGACCTCTCCCAGCTGCAGTAGAACCCCTCGGCACTCCAGACCTCGCCCGGTTCCTGCAGCACCTCTCGTTGGATGGGAAACCTGGCAATCTTGTTCAGTGACCAGACTAGTCCCCACTCTCCATTTCAAATGATACGACCACCTTTAAACATCCCCAAGCCACTCAGATGGCATTCCACACCCCCCTCACTCATGGCTCTGCTCCCTCTCACTCTAGATTTCTGCTGCTTCAACCCCCTTTCAGTGTCCCCAAACACACATATTTCTGGTGAAGACAAATAACTACCAATTTCCTCCACAGCCAACAGGCATGTTACACAAGTAAGTTCAGTATCATACCGTTTTCTATAATGATACAGTAGCTGTGTGACAGTCCATTTTAAATAACATGATTTTTATAAGAATGCCTTGCAAGTGCTGTGTTGTCATATTTTGGTGTATGTTGATACCGCTTGTGTGCAGCAGATGGTTCACAGTCATGAAAGTTTCAGTTGCTGTAGGCATTTGTCCATGTAACTAACAGTGATGTATTTTAATTTATGTGCTGTAACAGTCAGGTAGTGATCCTGCACAACTGACAGAGATGGTTATGGTATTCATTAGGGCTGTGCAGGGGCCAAATATTATCCCCAGAATACCATGAATAGTAGGACTCCCAAATATTTTGAAGCCCTTCCTGAATGTGGGAACATTCATATTTGAGAAAGAATATTTGGCCAGCTGCAAAATAAAAAAATAAAATTAAAATGCCCCTCCACCTCCCTCCTAGCTCCCACAAAAACAGTAAAATGTAACCCCATCCACCATCTTCCATCAGCAGTCAAATCCCCCCACCCCCAGTACTCACTGTGATGTAGACAGCCATGTTCTGAGTGCTGCATCATTTCTTTTTAATAAAATGTATTACTGAATGTCTCCTACTGAAAATCAAGTGTCCTTAGAATAACCTCACCCCCCCCCCGGTTTCAGCTGAAGGACAGATGCAAGCTAAGAGAAATGCTGACAGCATGTGTATCACACACACACTCAGTTTTTAGATGCAATGTGTTACATAGAAGACCAGGAGCTAATTACAGAGTTGTTTAAGTTAACTTTTTAACAGGGAAATCATAAAAAAGGTTTATGATGCTGAAGGAAGAAAAGCAGGTTGTGATGTATTAGTGCGGTTGTAAATGCTTATATGAAGCCTGTGTGAGGAGGGTGCAGCATGGCTCAAAGAGATGTTATTTGACACACATGAGTTATGCTGAGTATTGCAAAATGTAATACTTTGAAAATACATCTTATGGTTGTATAAGATATATATTTATTAAATATAATCTGACAGAGGAGGAGCTAGCTGACCTCACCAAAAAAAGGGGGTTGGCCAATACAGTTGTTTAAGGAATAATTCTGTTTTACAGTCACATATTCTGACTGGACTGTGACCACAAAACATCTTGGGGAGCACTTCAGCAAGTATTTAGAGACAAAGTACTGAAGTAGGAATTTGCACTGTTTAAACCTTGTTTCTTTTTAAAAGATTTGTATGTCTTTTGATATAAGAGTTCTGTATTTTGTGTTTCACATATTTTTAACTATTTTGGTAAAATTATTTTTAGAACTTACTTGGTCTGTCTTTGACTTCTTTATATTTTGTAAGAAAAGTCTATGGTTATAACAGACAATAGACATAAGCTTGAATGGTGGTATCAAACTGGAAAGAGAAGCATTTTAAATCTGAGGTCTTTATTAAAGTTTTAAAGGGTTTATCTCTGTATACCTGGTTGGGTGCCCATAGGTAAAGATTTCTGGCCCCCCAAAGACAGATATTTTTGTGCCTGTGCATTGGGTATGCTAACAAGAGGTTAACAGTTTGAATCCCTCCAGAACTGAGACCAAAGGTTGATCCAAACTCACAAAAACAAACAAGAGGGTTACCTTGTCTGTTACACTGTTCACAAGCCTGCACTCGGAGGTTGGCAGTTTGGGAGTAGAGGGCCTGACATGCTGAGTGGGTTTGTGACAGATTGGTTCGCAGCGGTGGCATAATTTTGGTATCACAAGCTTTATTGTTCTGTGTCAGCTGAGACCGTAATCTCTCTTACAAAGAAAGGAAAATGACAAGAGTTTAATTTTAAAAAGGAAACAGAACTATATATCACTTGACGTACAGTTGAGTTCCTACCCATTTTATTTGTTTTCTCTAAAGTGCAGTCAGAGTAGCCATAGTCAGGGAAGAAGAAGATGGCTTCCGACTACAGCAAGCACACTGTAGATTACTTGAAGCAGTGGTGTGGGGACAGGGGAGTCCCGTTCGAGGTGACAGAAAAAAGCAGAACCTCATAGAGGCCCTGATGGTAGCAGATACCCAGAGCAGCAAGTCACCAACTGTGACTGAAAAGGACCAGACCTTGAGACTGGCAGAACTAGCTGCCAGTGCTGTGTCCAGGTCTGCTGAGGAGGACAGCACGGCCACTGTCAGTGAAGGACCACTGCAGCAGGGTATGGTCACCAGCATCCTGAATCCAGAGGCACTCAAACTGCAAATTGAGTTGCGCAGGATGGAACTAGAGGCAGACTGAGAACGCAGAGAGGCAGACCATGAGGCACAGCGAGAACGCAAAGAGGCAGACCGTGAGGCAGAGCGAGAATGCAGAGAGGCAGACCATGAGGCAGAGTGACAACAGAGGGAGGCAGACCGTGAGAAGCATGAGTGCCAGCGAGCTGCAGAAGAGAAGGCAGAGCAAGAACATAGAGATGCAGAAGAGAAGGCAGAGTGAGAACACAGAGAGGCAGACTGAGAGGCAGAGTGAGAATGCTGAGCTGCAGAGGAGAAGAGAGAAGAGCACCGGTGGCAACACGAACTGGAGAAGATACGACTCTGATCAGCAGCACCAGAACAGGTAAGTGACTTGGGTTTAACTGGGACTGAAGGACTGGGTTACCAACTGAACTCCAAATTAATAGCTGAGTTTAAGGAAGGGGAAGATATGGATGCTTTTTTAAATTCTTTTGAAAAAGTTTGTATTCAGGCTAAAATTCCTAGAGAGTCATGGAGCTTCCAGATATCTCCGCTACTTACCGGGAAAGCTCGGGATGCATTGGGTCAAATGGACAGTGAAGACAGCAATGATAACAGAAAGCTAAAAGGTGCACTGTTAAAAAAGTTTGAATTAACAGCTGAAACATACAGAGCTAAATTCCGTAAGTGCAGGAGAAGCCCTGATATGAGCTAAGAGGAGCTAGCCATGAAACAATGTCAGTTTTTAAAACACTGGTGGGAAGGAATTGAGGCAAATTCTGTTGATAAAATTGAAAATGTGATTTTATTACAACAGTTTTATTGGGCATGCCCATCAAAGCAAAAAATCTGGCTGGAGGACCGAGATCCAAAAAGAGTGCAAGAGGCTGCTGAACTCTTGGACCACTATGCCAAGAGTAGACCTGCTCTGAGAGTGAATGGGGCAGGCGTGGCAATGCAGAAAGGGAAAAGCGTGCCTTCAGGGCAGCTAAAACCCTCACTGCCTCCACCTAAACCAGTTAGCCCCAGGTTTCAGAGAAAACATTTCTCTGGGAAAAGAAATGCCTGTTGGTTGTGTAAGAAAACTGGGCATATTGCCAGACAGTGCCCCAAAAAGGTGAGCCATAATACACAACAGGGTGCTAGAAAAGTGGGTTGTTTGTGTGTCCCAGAGAGCATGCCAGTGAACATGAGGGAACACATGCACCCAGTCATAGTAAATGGGGTACAAACGCAGGGGTTAAGGGACACAGGGGCATCCCTGACATTAGTAAAGGGGGATCTGGTACAGCCTGGTCAGCTTATACCCAATAAATACGTAACTGTACAAGCATTTACTGGTGAAGAGAAAACATTGCCACTCGTTAGTGTTCTCCTGGACTGGGGTGAAACAGGGAGAATTGTGTAACAGGTGGCTGTAGCCAACACATTAGCAATGGATGTGATTTTGTAACAATCTCCAGCAGGGGATGGTATGTGTCATTACCCGTAGTCAAGTGGCAAGGGAAAAGAGTAGTTCCCTGAACCCCACAGAAACCAGTATGGAAACTACTGAGAGGCTGGTTCCCCAGCTTGTGTCTCCAGATGGGGAGACTGATAAAAAGGGGGTAGAAATTTCCCCAGTAGCAAGTAACCACACAGCTACAGATGGTTACTTTGTAGAGGGAGGGGTGACCCATTGTCAGAGGGTTGGGATTGACACTGATCCTGAGGGCCCTGCGCTAGTGCTGGGGACCGTAGTTTAGCAATGGAAGGGGACCCGTCCCATGCCTTGGGACTGTGTGAGGGGTTTGCAGCTGCTCAAAGGAGTGACCCTAGTTTAGAGAAGCTGAGGGCTTGGGCAGACTCAGAGGACACACAGGAAAGTGACGGCAGACATAAGGTTTATTGGGATAATGGACTTATGTATATACAGGCCGTACAGACAGATGGATGGATGATAGGCAGGCAGCTTGTCGTTCCCCAGGGGTATCATGAGCAGTTGCTCAAAATTGCACATGATATTCCCTTGTCTGGTCATCTGGGAACTGTGTGCACTACACAGCGGTTAGCTCAGAATTTCTACTGGCCTAACTTCACCCAGCAGGTAAAGGAGTATTGCAGGTCTTGTCACCGGTGCCAAGAAATAGGAAAAGCGGGCAAGAAAACCCAAGCCTCCCTGATCCCCTTGCCGATAGTGGAGGAGCCATTCCAGAGGGTGGGAATGGATATTGTGGGGCATTTAAATACCTCCAGCTCCTCAGGGAAAAGATTCATCCTGACTGTGGTGGATTATGCCACCTGGTACCCAGAGGCAGCCACCCTATCCTCACTGAGGACAGACAAATTGGCAGATGCCTTACTTGGGATTTTTCTCCCATGTTGGGTTTCTACAGCAGGTAATCAGCGATCGAGGGGGTTCCTTCATGTCAGACCTGATGAAATGTTTATGGGAGAAGTGTGGGGTGGTGCAGAGATGCACGACACCATATCACCCACAAGTCAATGGGCTTGTGGAACGATTCAATAGTGCCCTAAAGTCAATGCTCTGAGTGTTTGTGGAACAGCATGGGGGGACTGGGAGAAATACCTTCCCCACCTGTTGTTTGCATAAAAGGAGGTGCCCCAAGAGTCAACAGGATTCCCCCCCTTTGAACTCTTATATGGACGCCGGGTATGTGGGCCCCTAGACTTGATCTGGGAGGACTGGGAAGGCAAGCACACCACCCAGGGAACTCCCATTGTGGATTATGTCCTTATGTTTAGGGAAAGGCTGAAGGAGCTTATGGGGATGGCCCAGAGCAACCTAGCAGCTGCCCAATAGAAACAAAAAGTATGGTACGACTGCAGAGCCAGAACTCGCTTGTACATGGTGGGTCAGGAAGTCATGTTCCTTATTCCGGTCCGGAAATACAAGCTGCAAGCTGAGTGGGCGGGACCATACAAAGTGGTTAGGAAGGTAAATGATGTGATCTACATTGTGGAGTTACCTGACCATAGACAGGCAGAAAGGATGTACCATGTCAGCATGATGAAGCCATATGCAAATAGGTCTGACATGGTGTTTGCAGTGTAGTCATGGGGAGGGGACGGATGAAGGAGAACCCCTTCTGGATTTGCTGGAAGGAAGTAAGTGGGAGTCCTTTGTGGAGGCAGTAAAATTGTCTCCCCAGCTGGCCCCGGACCAGATCCAGAAAGTGAGAGAGGCTTTGGCAGACTTTGCCCCCTTGTTTAGCGTCAAGCCTGGACTAACCCCATTAGCAACACATGATGTGGAGACAGGGACACAGAAGCCCATACAGCGGACAGCATATCGGGAGTCAGAGGCAGTCCAAAAGGACATTAGGAGGGAAGTGGAGGAGATGCTGGATTTAGGGGTAATCCAGAGATCCCACCTCCCTGGACCTCACCCATAGTCCTTGTGCCCAAGCCAGATGGCTCAACTCATTTCTGTGTGGACTACTGTGGACTGAATGCAGTCATAAAGTCTGATGCCCACCTGATGCCCTGGATGGATGAACTCCTGGACAAGTTGGGAGGGGTGACCTACCTTATGACTATTGACCTGACCAAGGGGTATTGGCAGGTAGAACTGACAGACAGAGCTAGGGAAAGGTAGGCCTTCATCACTCTGATAGGCTTATTTGAGTTCAAAGTAATGACTTTCGGAAGGAAGAATGCCCCGGCCACTTTCCAAAGGTTGGTGAACCAGGTGTTAAATGATGCTGAGGAGTATGCCATGGCGTACCTGGATGACATTGCCATCTTTAGTATCAGCTGGGAGGAACACCTAACCCACCTTAGGGAAGTGCTGGGCAGGATACAGAGGGCCGGGCTCACTATCAAAGCTGAGAAGTGCCAGGTGGCCATGGGGCAAGTGGCATACCTCAGGCATGTGGTAGGCTGGGGACAGCTCCATCCTAACCAGATAAAGATAGAGGTGATCCAGGTGTGGCCCAGACCAGAAACCCAGAAGCAGGTTGGGAGCTTTCTAGGGACAGCAGGGTACTACAGGAAATGTGCACCCAATTGCAGTGCCCTGGCTGGTCCCCATCTGACCTGACAAAGAAAAAAATGCCAAAGAAAATTACCTTGGGCCCAGCCTGTGAGGAAGCCTTTACCAGACTGAAGGAGGCACTGTGCAGTGCTCCTGTTTTGACAAGTCCTGACTATAGCAAAACCTTTATAGTTCAGACAGATGCCTCAGACGTGGGTATTGGGGCAGTACTGAGACAGATGTCTAGCCAAGGGACAGATCACCCAGTAGTGTACCTGAGCCAGAAGCTACTCCCCAGGGAGCAAGTATGCTCTACGGTGGAAAAAGAATGTCTTGCCATAGTGTGGGCCTTAATGAAATTAGCGCCATGCTTGTATGGGCAGCATTTTGTATTGCAAACTGACCACAACCCCCTGGTTTGGCTGATGCAGATGGGGAAGAACAATGGGAGACTGCTAAGATGGAGTCTTGCTTTACAAGGGTATGATCTAAAAATTGTACATAGGACTGGAGCGAATAATCAAAACTCAGATGGACTGTCTAT
The DNA here is from genome assembly GCA_016271365.2 of Neoceratodus forsteri. Taxonomy (NCBI): domain Eukaryota; kingdom Metazoa; phylum Chordata; order Ceratodontiformes; family Ceratodontidae; genus Neoceratodus; species Neoceratodus forsteri. The sequence continues at coordinate 676,996,220 of CM057453.1, read as the reverse complement.
GGTCTATGAGGAGTGAAATGATTTGGGAAGCTCATCACAGGTAGGGGATAGATCCCCCAAATTCAGTCTAGGTGGGGAGGAGTGTGATGTAGACAGCCATGTTCTGAGTGCTGTAACATTTCTTTTTAATAAAATGTATTACTGAATGTCTCCTGCTGAAAATCAAGTGCCCTTAGGATAACCTCACTCACCCCCCCACCCCGGTTTCAGCTGAAGAACAGATGCAAGCTAAGAGAAATGCTGACAGCATGTGTATCACACACACTCAGTTTTTAGATGCAATGTGTTACATAGCAGACCAGGAGCTAATTACAGAGTTGTTTAAGTTAACTTTGTTAACAAGGAAATCATAAAAAAGGTTTATGATGTTGAAGGAAGAAAAGCTGGTTGTGATGTATTAGTGCGAGGTTGTAAATGCTCATATGAAGCTTGTGTGAGGAGGGTGCAGCATGGATCAAAGAGATGTCATTTGACACACATGAGTTATGCTGAGGATTGCAGAATGTAATACTTTGAAAATACATCCTGTGGTTGTATAAGATATATATTTATTAAATATAATCTGACAGAGGAGGAGCTAGCTGACCTCACCAAAAAGGGGGGTTGGCCAATACAGTTGTTTAAGGAATAATTCTGTTTTACAGTCACACATTCTGACCTGGACTGTGACCACGAAACATCTTGGGGAGCACTTAAGCAAGTATTTAGAGACAAAGTACTGAAGTAGGAATTTGCACTGTTTAAACCTTGTTTCTTTTTAAAAGATTTGTATGTCTTTTGATATAAGAGTTCTGTATTTTGTGTTTCACATATTTTTAATTATTTTAGTAAAATTATTTTTAGAACTTACTTGGTCTGTCTTTGACTTCTTTTTATTTTGTATGAAAAGTCCATGGTTATAACAGACACTAGACATAAGCTTGAATGGTGGTATCAAACTGGAAAGAGAAGCATTTTAAATCTGAGGTCTTTATTAAAGTTTTAAAGGGTTCATCCTTGGTTGGGTGCTCGTAGGCAAAGATATCTGGCCCCCTGAAGACAGATTTTTTTTTATTATTATTTTTTTTTGCCAATTATTTTACCAGGTGAGACACACTAAGCTGAAAGCTTGTTTGCAGGTGCAACCTGGGAGCATGAGGAAGTTAAGTGACTTGCTCAGGGTCACACAGTATGCAAGTAGGGGCTGTGGGATTCAAACCCAGGTCTCCAGATTTGCAGCTCAGAGCCTTAAACCACTGCGCCATACAGCCTCCTATATCCTCCTATCAAATATATCTGAGCCTGTGCATTGGATATGCTAACAAGAGGTTAATAGTTTGAATCCCTCCAGAACTGAGACCAAAGGTTGATCCGAACTCACAAAAACAGACAAGAGGGTTACTTTGTCTGTTACACTGTTCACAAGACTGCGCTCAGAGGTTGGCAGTTTAGGAGTAGAGGGCCTGACCTGCTGAGTGGGTTTGTGACACTCACAATGTGTTATATTTAATTACAAAATGTTAAATAAATCCTTTAATGGATGACTGGCACAACCTACCCACCTCTGCGGCTAGTTGCCATCTATCTTATCATATAGCTTGTTTTATTTAACAAAAATCATTTATGTGCCCCCACCCTCTCACCCTGGTAGCATCCTACTCCCACCTTGTACCCCCCCAGCACCCAGTTCTTTATAGGCAAAGGTGACTGGCACAAACCATCCCCTCTCCATGGCCAGCTGTCTCTTAGTAATGAAATGTGTAATGCTCACACTCTTTCTGTATAGTAAAACCAGTCAGCTGGTTTTACAATACAGAGAGAGTGTAAGCACCAGTGTTTTCATTCATGAGTGAAAGGTAGCAAGACATGGGGGTAGATCTGTGCTGGTCACCTTCTCCTATCAAGAATTGGGGGCTGGAGGGGTGAAAGGTGGGAGTAGGATGCTACCAGGGTGGGCGGACATAACTGATTATTTTTTTTACAAAATGAACACCAGTGCTTTCATTCATGAGAGGTGGCTAGCAGTGGATGAGGGCAGGTTTGTCCCAGTCAACTTCTCCTATAAAGACTTGGGTGCTGGGGGATGGGAGTAGGGTGCTGCCAAGGTGGGAGAGTGGGGGAAATGTAACTGATTTTTTTTAACAAAACAAGCTATACCAAAAGAAAGATGGCGGTTGGCTGTGGAGTTGGGCGGGTTATGCCAGTTGTCCATCGAGGGATTTATTTAACATTTTATAATTGAATATAACAAATTGTGGGTGCTGGGGTGGAAGAGGGTGGAATAGGACTGCTGATAGAGTTTAGGGAGACGGAGTTACACTTTACTGTTTTTTGGAGCTGGGAAAGAGGAGATGGGGCTTTTTTCAAAAAAATTTTAATGGGATCTGAATATGAATACCCAAATATTTAGCTGCAGAATACGACCATTTTGGCCAAATATTCAGAAAAGGTTATTTGCACAGTCCTAGTATGCATAACATGGTTTTACCATGCCACAGCGACAGTGGCTATTGAGACATCCCTGACAGCGACAGCCATATTAAAAGACAAAGAACCTCTGTGCGTAAACACTGAGGCAAGGGTTACCCCAAAGGGCATTTGGCTGGGAAGCCAAGTTTCAAGAAAATACAAAGTCACACATGCCCCCACAATGCAAAGCATCATGGGCTGCATATGCAAATCACCACAGAATGTTATGCTGGTCCAACTTTAAGCAGAATTGCATGGTGCCGAAAGGCCTCTCACACAGTTTGCAAAGGGTGCTAACAGAAGACATAGACACGTGTTACAGCCATATTGCTGAGTGCTGGCAATGCAGTGTTGGGAATGCCTCCTGTTTCCATCAGGGGGCTGTGCCACTCCCAACCCCCCCATGTGGGGAGCTCCGTCCCCACACACCCCGATCTCTAGGATTCCAACTCTGAGTTGGACCGAAGGGGGGGGGAACACCCTGTGAGGCAATCCCCTGGCCATGCGGAGACCATCACAGTGACAGGCAGATTTTGGCCGAATCCTGTCACTGTGGTGGTCTTCACCATCAGGGTTTCGATGTGGTGACGGTATACCACAGAACACCACTGTGCGCTTGTTAAAGCTCATTTTTTGAAAATGTTCAATAGCATTGCACAAGTTGTCTTTTAGCACTTCCAAAACCAAATCTAATATGCCTGTGAACAATGTTGTCACAGAAACATAGACAATGACAGAAGAAGAAGACCACTGGTCCATCCAGTCTACACATAAACCCTAACAAAGCTAGGACCTATTATCCATACAAGGTTCTAAGCCACACTATCCACCCCCATGCTCTCAGTCCTACTGCTACCAGCCTGTGCAATAACTAAACCCTTCACTCTATCCCAGCCATGTTTGAAACCATTAGTAGTTTTGGTACCCACCTCATCAGCTGGCAGATTGTTCCATGGCTCCACCACCCTTTCTGTAAAATAAAACATTCTCACTTCCCTCTTGAAACTTCCCCCATCAGTTTCCACTTGTGCCCCAGTGTTCCTGATCCACTACTTATGCTAAATAGTTCCTTGCAGTTTGCCTTTTTAATTCATATCAGAAACTTGAAGTCTCTATCATTTCTCAACTGTCTTGTCTGGCCTCCATGGAGTACATGATCAGTGCCTTGAACTGATCCTTGTAAGATCTGGCTTGTGGCCTTGAATCATTTTTGTCACCCTATGTTGCACTGTCCTCAGCATGTCCTTATCTTTTCTAATGTGAGGACTCCAGAATTGAGCACAATACTCCAGGTGGGGCCTCAGCAGTGATCTATAGAGAAGTAGTAATACCTCCTTTCTTCTTCTGTCAGTATCCCTTCTTTTACAACCCAGCATCAAGTTTGCTTTACTGTAAGTAGTCCTTGCTAAACTGGTTTGATTGTTTTAGAGAGTAACTAATGAGGACCCTTAGCTCTCTTTCCTCAGATGTCATGCCCAGCTTTACTTCAGTCCAGTACTCTGTCCTGTTTTTTTTCCCTATATGCATCACCTTGCACTTTTTGGCATTGAATTTCAGCTCCAAATGGAAGAGAACCATCTGTGTAGACTCCACTGCTGCTGGACCTGATGCAAGCCTGCTAGCTGCACATTCAAACAGACTTGATTGACCTCTAGGCCTTTATCTGCTGGCAAAATGCATATGTTCATAAGCCTAGTTGTGACTGTGATTATTGTTGGTGCTAGTTAGGAACCAGGTGTATAGCTAGAAAAGTGCATGCTACTTGTTATGGGTTCCTACAAAGAGAAAAGGCAGCTCTACCCTTCCCCCCTCCAAAAAGTAAGAGAGGAGGGAAAACTGCCTGCAAGCAGGGAGGTTTTTGCTACCCATCCCCCATGGCAGGAAGAAGAAAGGGGCAGAGAAAGGCAGAACTGGTGAGAGAGAGAAAGAGTTTGGGAGAGAGAGAGAGAGGGAGAGAGGGCATGGTGGAGGAGCAGGAGGAGAGGGAATCCCAGACCCCCCAAAAGGAAACCAGAGGGCTATTTGGGTGGTTTTGCCTGGCAAAGACTCTGGGGCTGCATCCCTCTCCACCTCCTCTCTCCTCCCTTTCAAGCATAAGGAACAGGAAGGAGCCAGACAGCCACTGGGGCTATGCAGGAGGGCCCCTCAGGTTTGTTGCTCAAAAGTACTGTAGCAGACTGTTTGGCCTGAAGGTACTACGACCTCCAGTCTGGGGCATCTGGGAGGCTGCTGCATCCGGGACAGATCTTCCTGCCAGGAGAGAAGCCCGGGAGACTAGAAAGGCACCAGGGGGAGTTGAACTGCTGTGCCCCCCATTGCAAAGATCAGAGGAACTGAGGAGAGAAGGACGAACAGGCCTGCCTGGTGAAAGCCATATACAAAGGCCTTCAGGTGAAGCTGGAAAGGCCAGGCAGGTGAAGCACTATGCCACCCATTTCGTGGGAGATGACGTGCTGTGGACTGCAGGGGTCGTTGCCCTCTCTGGGCACTGTGAGTACCCCGAGCTGCAGCTCAGGGCAGACCATTGTTTTCTTTGCCAGGAGGGACAGGAGGGAACCATCCTCTACACCAGTTTATCTTTGTTTTTCTTGGAATTTGTGCGAGAGCATAAGGGCCCGAACAGTAAACAGCAGGCCTGCAGACTAAGGGACCATGAGGTACCCACTAACTGTGACTGGTCTGGGTGCACCCAGGGAAAATGGGGGGAGTGGGGATAAGTCAATGTTTGGTAACCAGGAGGTTTTGGAGGAGTAGCCCCCACCTCCTTTGTATTAGCTTGTAGTAATAAACTGGATATTTATTGTTCATCTGTTTCACCTGCTGTGTGTGTAGAACCATTGTTGGGAGTGATTGTGGGTCTGGGGGTTCATCACAGGCAGTCGTTAGAGGGAAGACCATTACTTATCCTGGGGAAATGTTCTAACCTGTTCTACCCACAGGAGGTGATGCAGAGGCCCAAGGTGGAGGCACTAAGGCACCACAGAAACTACTGGTAAGGATTCAGGCCCTGCCCCTTTGGGGAGGAACTGCTGAGCCCCGGTCCCTCCAGAGCAGCCAAGGTGAGTGGGATTATCAGTGGGGTGTTACAAGTGGAGGCACCGCTGAGATTCATTCACTGACTTGATGACCCTGTGACTGCCCAGACACGATTGTGGTTGACTTCCCTACCCCACATTCAGTTGTACCCCTTTAGTATTCCTTGACTTCTGTAGTTTGGTGTTAGTTTGTACTGGGACCAGGGAGATGGCATTCCAGGACGTAGAGGACTTGTGCAACTTTGAGGGGCTAGACTCCCATAAGATGCTACTTATCCATAACGTGGCCATGGGGCAATGGAAGAAGGACATATTAGACTTTTTAGATGGGCCTTGCCCAACTGTGGGGGGGTGGAAGGTCCAGAGGGTGATGACTGACTGAGTCTGGGGCTGGAGAGATATCACTCTAGAGGCTGGAAAGGAGTTGGGGTCCATGGAGGTGCCCCCGAGGTCACCCCAAGGGGGTCCAGAGAGACCTGGACCCTATTAAAGAAAGGCTCACCCAGTGGCCTGCCCCTCGGCGAGCCAGGCCCCTTGGGTCCCCCACCCAAGGAACAAGAGGGTTTCGTAACTCATCTGGGGAAGTGGCTCAAGGAGGAGGGGAAGACCCTGCATGATATCCAGTCTCTGCTCCCTGGTGGGGGAATGCCTCTGATAGGGCTGCCAGGTAGCTTGATCCCCAACCTGGGGGTAGCCTGCAAGCAGTATAGTAGGTTGCACACTTTCTCGGGTGCTCTCCCCGTGCCCATGGGGGAAGATGATTTCCACTCCTGCAGCAGCCAGGATGCCCAGATGATCCAGGTCTGGGGGTGCCCAGAGAAGGAGAAGTGCAAGCGGGTCTTGGAAAGCCTCAGGGGTATGGTGCTAGACATGATCTGGTCTGTCCGGGCCAGCCAGCCCCACTGCACACCCCAGGACTATTTGGACATTCTGCGGAGCACCTTTGTGGTGGTCAAAAAGAGATAGGCAGTGCTGGGCCAGCTGTGGGGCACCACTCAGAAAGTGGGTGAGAAACTGTCCCAGCACATTACCTGAGTCGAGACTGTGGTGCACAGACTGGTGGATGCAGGGCACGACCCTCATGTTGGGGTGGTGCAGATGCGGTTCGAACAGATACAGAGGGGAGCATTGCATTCCCTCCTGACTGTGGTTGCCCTCGGTCTGCGAGCTCAAAAGAGTGACCCCCCCTCTTTCAAGTAGCTACTGGATGAGGTCAAGGAGGAGGAGGCGCAGCAGGAAGTGTTAGCCCGGCAGGGGGCACTCGCCACCACCAGTGCCACACTACAGCCCAAGGAGTCATCCCAGACTGAATTGGTCAGGTCACCAGACCTGGGGGTGGCATTGCTGGAGGTCCAGGGCATGAAGGACCTGGTATGGGCAATGAAGCTGGCCATGGAGTCCCTCTCTCTCCCAGCCAGGGAGGCACCTGACACTTGGCAGCCACCCCCGAGCTATATGACTCCCTGGTCCAGTTCTTGAGGGTCCCTAAGGCCCCAGGATGGGTGGATTTGCTTTAGATGTGGGCAGGATGGCCATACCAGGTGGGGTTGCTGCAGGGAGGTGAACCCCCAGCTGGTAGCTGAGTGCCTAGACCAGGATAAACTCCAAAGGGGGCCGGTAAGGAAGCAACTCTCACCCCCCTAGATGGCCTTGCTCCACCCTCTGGACTGACCCCCATATACCTACCAACCGGTACGAGCCAAGGGGCCTAATCAGCCATCGGGCTAACACTGAGGTTCTGGTGGAAGGGGTGGCCTGCTCAACACGGTTGGACAGTGGATCCCAGGTCATCATCATCCACCGGCCCTTTTATAACCAGCATCTCACCCACCTCCCCCTTTGACCTCTGTCAGAATTGTCCCTGTGGGGTATCGGCAGCATGGATTACCCTTATGATGGATAGTGTGTGGTTATTATCTCCTTCCTGACCAAAGGCAGGAAAGCCCTGCCCTCCATAGAGGGCCCTAGCGTTGGTCTGTCCAGAGCCAAAGAGCATGTCGGACACCCCGATGCTTATTGGAACCAATGCCAACATGTTTGAGCATTTGACCCAGATGTGTCATGACTTGAGTGACATAGCTGAGCTCACAAGCCCATTAGTTACTGCTGCCATGAAGTGGTTGGGGCATGAAGTGACCAGTGATCCCACAGGGGTCGACAGAGGTGGGATCAGGGTGGTTCGGCAATTGGAAGGGGGGAGACTGAATCTCCCCCCAGGGGCTGAGTGCCGGGTGATAGGAATTTCCCAGTTTGACCGATCTCCCTTGTGGGAGGCACTCATGCTTGACGCCCCTCCCCCAGGCAGTCTGTCAACTGGGCTCTTAGTCCAGGGGGGGCTACTGCCCACCCCGGCCTATCCCCAGGCCTTGTGTGTTATGGTTAGGGTCCAGAATGAGTCAAGAAAACTGGTGACCATCCAGAGGGGTTGTGTGTTGGTGTCCATCTTTCGGTGTGATGGGGCTGTGTCTGTCGCCCCCCCGGTGAAGATCCCAAGGAAGAGATAGACCCATCCTTGTTTGATTTTGGAAGCTCACCAATCTCTGATGCCTATAAACAGAGTCTAAGCCAGAAGTTGGCAAAAGCGCCAGTGGGTCTTCTCTTTGCATGCGTGGGACATGTGATGTGTCACTGGGGAAGAGCACCACATCTAGCTGAGGGATGACCACCCATTCAGAGAGCAGTCACAAAGGTTAGCTCCAGGGATGTGGAGGATGTGAGGAAACACCTAGTGGAGTTGCTGGGTGCTGGAGTCATCACTGAGTCCCGCAGCCTGTATGCTTCCCCCATTGTGGTGGCTAGAAAAAAGAGCGGAGCGGTGAGAATGTGCATCGACTACCACTCACTAAACAAACAAACTATCCCAGACCAGTACACAGTGCCCAGAGTGGAGGATGCACTGGATAGCCTGTCTGGGAGCAAGTGACTTTCCATGCTGGACCTTCGGAATGGGTACAACCAGATACCCATGGCTGAAGAGGACAAGGAAAAGACCGCTTTCATATGCCCACTTGGATTCTACCAGTTCAGGCATATGCCCCAAGGCATATCTGGGGCCCCAACCACCTTCCAACATTTGATGGAAAGGACTGTGGGAGACATGAACCTGCTGGAGGTCATAGTCTATCTGGATGACCTTATCATTTTGGGTTTGACCCTGGAAGAACACAATGCTCGATTGATGAAGGTCCTGGACTGACTGGAGGAGTTTGACTTGAAGGTCTCCATCGACAAATGCCAGTTCTGCCAGCCACAGGTTAAGTATGTTGGGCACATAGTCTCTGAAAAGGGGGTACAGACTGACCTGGCTAAAGTAGAGGCCCTCAAATCATGGCCACGGCCCACCCACTTGTGCACCCTGCAGTCTTTCTTGGGGTTTTGCAGGTATTATCTGTGATTCATGAAGGATTACTCCCTGGTAATGCATCCCCAGAATGACCTGATGCAGGGTTATCCACCAGTGAACAGGAGAAAGAGTCAGGCTCCCCGCCAGGACTACCTGCACATTGGGGAACATTTTGGGTCCCGTTGGATATCAGAGTGTGAGGAGGCTTTCTGGGAGATCATCCAGCAATTGGGGGAGGCTCTGGTCCTTGCTTTCACAGACCCATGTAAGCCCTACATCCCGCATATGGGGGTGGACCTGTACCAGGAGTATCCCAAGGGGTTCTGCCCTGTGGCATTCACTAGCCGGAGCCTGACCTCCTCTGGGAAGAACTACCTGGTGCATAAACTGGAGTTCTTGGCTCTAAAGTAGACAGTCATGGAGAAGTTCCATGAATACCTGTATGGGGCACCGTTCACTGTGAGCAGACAACAACCCTCTGACCTATGTCACCACCACAGCTAAGTTGGACACTGCGAGGCATCAGTGGTTGTCGGCCCTCTCCACGTATAACTTCAGCCTGGAATATCAGAGTGAGTGGGCCAATGTGGACGCGGACATTCTGTCTCGCCGTCCACACCCTGACACCCTAGACCCCCAGTCCAGGTCGAGCCGGCTTTGGTGCAAGTGCTCTGCTCCCAGAGTGGGCCCCATGGCAACACCACCGATTTTCCCACATGGAGTATAGAGGTGCTGGGAGCTCCCCCTGAAGCAATCCCTCCGGCTTATCAGAATTTCATTGGCCTGAACCTTTCATACTTACCATAGCCTAGTAAGGCCAATTTTCAGTGGGAGCAAAGGTGGACCCTGGTATCCGAGATCAGCTTTGGGCCCTCTCCGAGGGGGTGTCACCCCAGCTGGTGTGGATTGTCACAAACCCACTCAGCAGGTCAGCCCTCTACTCCCAAAGTGCCAACCTCCGAGCGCAGTCTTGTGAACAGTTTAACAGAAACAGGGTAACCCTCCTGTCTGTTTTGTGGGTTTGAATCAACCTTTAATCTCAGTTCTGGAGGGATTCAAACTGTGAACCCCTTGCTAGCGTACCAAATGCACAGGCTCAGATAATTCTGTCTTTGGGGGGGCCAGATATCTTTGCCTATGGGCACCTAACCAGGTGTACAAAATGAACCTTTAAAAACTCTAATAAACACCTCAGATTACTCTTACCTTTTTCCAGTTTGGTATCACCATTCAAGCTTAAGCACAGTGTCTGCTTTAACCATATATACTTCACTTGTTAAAGAAAAGAAATTCAAAGACAGACCAAGCAGGCTCTATAAATAGAGTTTTACTAAACTAGATAAAAAATTTGTAAAACATAAAATACAGAACTATATATCACAAGAACCATACAATCTTTTAAAAGAAAACGGTTTTAACAGTACAATTCCTACTACAGTACTTAGATTTGTCTCTCTCTCTAAATACCTGCTTAAAGTGTTCAAAGATGTTTCTTTGTCAGAGAGTAGATAAAAGTGGCTGAAGGAAAACAGAATACTCTTTAAAAAACTGTGTTTGCCAACCTCTTTGTGTGAGGTCACCTAGCTCCTCATCTGTTTATTAAAAATCATACACCCAGGAGGTTTTATCATTTTAGAAGGAAAGTTAATTACGGTTACATCAGTAGAAACTCCTTTCCCCATGTGACTTCCCCAATCAAGTCTGCAAATTTCCTTTCATCTATGAGCAGTATCCCCTCTCACACAGACATCAAAGCATTTATGATTTTGCACCAGTTTGCTAAACCTGGTTTTCCTCCTTGAAACATCATAAAAGGGATACTGACTTCCCTCTTAGCAGTTAAAGCTATATTTAACTTAAAAAAACAGAAGATTCTTGATTAAGGCCTGTTCTAGCCTGTAATTAGCTTCTGACCTACCAGGTAACACCTTGTATTTAAAACCTGTGTGTGTGTGTGTGTGTGTGTGTGTGTGTGATCTCACATGCTGTCTCAGCATCTCTCATGACAGACAGTCCATAACACATTTTTATATTACACAAAATCATAGTGTACTCAGAACTGGCTGTCCATGTGTCAAAATCCTCCCCACCTAGACTGAATTTGGGGGGTCTGTCCTCGGCATGGGATGAGCTTCCCAAATCAGTTCACTCCTCATACTCGCGAGACAGACCATCTGAGTTCTGTTTTCTGGCTCCAGCTCTATGTACAGCTGCCATATCACACCCTTGTAAAGCAAGACTCCATCTTAGCAATCTACCATTGTTCTTTCCCATCTGCGTCAGCCAAACCAGGGGGTTGTGGTCAGTCTGCACCACAAAATGCTGCCCATATAAGTATGGCTTTAATTTCTTTAGGGCCCACACTATGGCAAGACATTCTTTTTCCTCAGTGGAGTATGCCTGCTTGCTGGGAAGTAAATTCCTACTCAGGTAGACTACTGGGTGATCCGTCCCTTGGCTGGATGTCTGACTCAGTACTGCCCCAATACCCATGTCTGAGGCGTCAATCTGAACTATAAAGGGTTTGCTATAGTCAGGACTTGTCAAAACATGAGCACTGCACAGTGTCTCCTTCAATCTGGTAAAGGCTTCTTCACAGGCTGGGCCCCAGGTAATTTTCTTGGGCATCCTTTTCTTTGTCAGGTCAGATAGGGGAGCAGCCAGGGCACTGTAATTAGGTGCACATTTCCTGTAGTACCCTGCTGTCAGCCTGACATCAGTGGTGGGCAAGGTGATGGAGAGCATTGTCAAGGAGAGGCTGGGGGGGACCTGGAAAAGTCAGGGTGCCTGGACGATAGACAGCATGGATTCATTCTGGGGAAATTCTGCCAAACAAACCTTGTGGAGTTCTATGACTGGGTGATGAGTGCCTTGGACCTGGGTAGACAAGTGGACGTCCTCTTTCTAGACTTCATCAAGGCATTTGACTCTGTTCCTCACATAGGCCTGTTGGATAAGTTGGGAGAAATGGGGTTGGGGAACCAGATGATCAGATGGATAGGCAATTGGCTCCAGGACCAGACCTAGAGGGTCATAGTTGGCAGGATAGTCTCATGCCCAAGGAGGGTCATCAGTGGGGTCCCACAGGGGCCAGTCCTTGGGGCCCTCCTGTTCAACACCTATGTCTCTGACATAAGGACAGGTATCAGGAGTGAGATGAGTCTCTTTGTGGATGACTCAAAACTGGGGGCGGTGGTGGATGGGGAGGAGGGGAGGGTGGCCCTACAGGGGGACCTGGAGGCTCTGGAAAGATAGTCTAGAAAGTGGAAGCTAAGGTTCAATGCAGGGAAATGCAAGGTACTGCGCCTGGGGGCCAGAAACCCAGGTCAAGTGTACACCCTGGGGGGGAAATGCTACAAGTCTTGATGGCTGAGAGGGACCTGGGGGTGGTGGTGGATGTCAAGATGAACAACTCAGAGACTTGTAGGAGGGCAGCAGCCAAGGCCAACAGGATGCTGGGATGCATCGCTAGGGGGATCACCTCCAGAAGGAGGGAAGTGATACTCCCTCTGTATAACTGCTTGGTGAGGCCGCACCTCGAGTACTGCATGCAGTTTCGGAGGCCACACTTAAAGAGGGACATTAAACTCCTGGAGAGGGTCCAGAGGAGGGTGAGCAAAATGATTTGGGGCTTGGGGGACAGGACCTAAGAGGAGGGGCTCGAAGAGCTAAATATGTACACATTGGAAGAGAGAAGGGACCGGGGGGACATGATAGAGGTCTTCAGGTACATGAAGGGGGTAAATAGGGAAGGAACTGAGTCAGGGTGCTTTGAAGGAAGGAGGAGGGGGCAACTAGAGGGCAGGGTTGGAAGCCAGAGGGGGAAGATTCATGGGAAAAAGGAGGAGGTGCTACTTCACTGAGAGGTTGGTGGAGCCATGGATTGTGCTGCCTAGGGGGCTGATGGAGGCAGAGACAGTGGAGAGGTTCATGAGGGGATGGGACAGGTACAGGGGAAGGGTTCTGGAAGCAAAATCCAATGCAGCGAGAATATCCGGAACTGGGAAGGGAGAAGCCAGAGAAGGCGAGGAGGGCAGCAAGGTCAGCTCCCAAGGTGGGGGATGACCAAACGAGCAGATGCCTATTCTGCTGGCATTTTAGTATGTTAGCATGTTAGTATGCTGTCCCTAGAAAACTCCTGACCTGCTTCTGTTTTTCTGGTGTGGGCCATGCCTGGATTACCTCTATTTTTATTTGGTTAGGACGGAGCTGTCCTCGGCCTACCACATGCCCAAGGTATGCCATTTTTTCCCATGGCCACCTGGCACTTCCCAGCTTTGACAGTGAGCCCAACCCTCTGTATCCTGCCCAGCACTTCCCTGAGGTGGGAGAGGTGTTCCTCCCAGCTGGTACAAAAGATTTCAATGTCATCCAGGTATGCCACGACGTACTACTCAGCGCCATTTAACACCTGGTTCACCAACCTTTGGAAAGTGGTTGGGGCGTTCTTCATTCCTAAAGGCATTACTTTAAATTCAAATAAGCCTATTGGAGTGATGAAGGCTGACCTCTCCCTAGCTCTGTCCATCAACTCTACCTACCAATACCCCTTGGTCAGGTCAATCATTGTAAGGTAGGTCACCCCCTCCCAACTTGTCCAGGAGTTTGTCTGTCCAGGGCATCGGGTGGGCATCTGAATTCATGACTGCATTCAGTCCACGATAGTCCACACAGAAATGATTACAGCCATCTGGCTTGGGCACAAGGACTATGGGTGAGGCCCAGAGGCTGTGGGATCTCTGGATTACCCCTAAATCCAGCATCTCCTCCACTTCCCTCCTAATATCCATTTGGACAGCCTCTGACACCCAATATGCTGTCCGCTGTATGGGCGTATGTGTCCCTGTCTCCACATCGTGCATCGCTAAGGGGGTTAGTCCATGCTTGGTGCTAAACAATGGGGCAAAGTCTGCTCAAACCTCCCTTACTTTCTGGATCTGGTCTGGGGCTAGCTGGGGAGACAATTGTACTGCCTCCACAGAGGACTGCCGCTTACTTTCTTCCAGCAAATCCAGAAGGGGGTCTCCTTCATTCCTTCCCCTCCCCAGGACTACACACTGCAAACAACATGCCAGCCATATTTGCATATGGCTTCATCATGCTGACATGGTACATCCTTTCTGTCTGTCTTCAGTCAGGTAACTCCACAATGTGGTTCACGTCATTTACCTTCCTAACCACTTTGTATGGTCCTGCCCACTCAGCCTGCAGCTTGTCTTTCCAGACCGGAATAAGGACCATGACTTCCTGACCCACCATGTATGAGCGAGCTCTGGCTCTGCGGTCGTACCACAATTTTTGTTTCTATTGAGCAGCTGCCAGGTTGTTCTGGGCTGTCCCTATAAGCTCCTTCAGCATTTCCCTAAACCTAAGGATGTAATCCACAATGGGAGTTCCCTGGGTGGCATGCTTGCCTTCCCAGTCCTCCCGGATCAAGTCTAGGGGTCCACGTACCCAGCATCCATATAAGAGTTCAAAGAGGGAAAATCCTGTCGACTCTTGGGGCATCTCTCTGTATGCAAACAACAGGGGGGAAAAGTATTTCTCTCAGTCCCTCCCATGCTGCTCAGCAAACGCCCGGAGCATTGATTTTAGGGTACCATTGAATCATTCCACAAGCCCATTGGCTTGTGGGTGATATGGTGTCGTGCATCTCTGCACCACCCCACACTTCTCCCATAAATATTTCATCAGGTCCGACATGAAGGAACACCCTCGATCGGTGATAACCTGCAGCGGAAACCCAACACTGGAGAAAATCCCAAGTAAGGTATCTGTCACTTTGTCTGTCCTCAATGAGGATAGGGCAACTGCCTCTGGGTACTGGGTGGCATAATCCACCACAGTCAGGATGAATCTCTTCCCTGAGGAGCTGGGGGTATTTAAAGGCCACACAATATCCATTCCCACTCTCTGGAATGGCTCCTCCACTATAGGCAAGGGAATCAGGGTGGCTTGGGTTTTCTTGCCCGCCTTCTGTATTTCTTGACACTGGTGACAAGACCTGCAATACTCCTTCACCTGCTGGGTGAAGTTAGGCCAATAGAAATTCTGGGCCAACCGTTGCATAGTGCACATGATTCCCAGATGACCAGACAAAGGAATATCATGTGCAATCTTGAGTAACTGCTCACGATACCCCTGGGGAACGACAAGCTGCCTGCTTAGCACCCCTCCCTCTGTCTGTACTGCCTGAGTATACATAAGTCCATTTTCCCAATAAACCTTTTGTCTGCAGTCACCTCCCTCTGTGCCATCCAAGTCTGCCAAAGCCCTCAGCTTCTCTAAACTAGGGTCACTTTTCTGAGCAGCTGCAAACCCTTCACACATTCCCAAGGCATGGGACACATCCCCTTCAGTCACTATACTAGGGTCCCTAGCACTAGCGTCAGGGCACTCAGGATCACTGTCAATCCCAGCCATCTGACAATGGGTCACCCTTCCTCCTCGGAGTAACCCTCTGTAGCTGTGTGGTTACCTGCTACTGGGGAAATTTCTACCCCCTTTTCATTAGTCTCCCCATCTGGAGACACAGGCTGGAGAACCAGCCTCTCAGCAATTTCCACAATAGCTTCTGTGGGGTTCAGGGAACTACTATTTTCCCTTGCCACTTGGCTACGGGTAACTGCACATACCATCTCCTGTTTGAGATTGTTGCCCAGGAGCACAACCACTGCTAAGGTTTTGTCTACAGCGACCTGTTGCACAGTTCCCCCTGTTTCACCACAGTCTAGGAGAACACTAGCGAGGGGTAATGTTTTCGCTTTGCCAGTAAAGTCCTGTACAGTGACGTATTTATTGGGTATAAGCTGACTAGGCTGTACTAGATCCCCCTTTACCAAGGTCAAGGATGCCCCTGTGTCCCTTAACCTTTGTGTCTGTACACCATTCACCAAGACTGGGTGCATGTGTTCCCTCATTTTCACTGGCATGCTCACAGGGACACACAAACAACCCACTTCTTTTCTAGTACTATTCTGCGAATTATTGTTCATTCTTTTAGGACACTGTCTGGCAATATGCCCAGTTTTGTTGCATAACCAACATTCACTTCTCTTTTCAGAAAAATCTTTTCTCTGAAGCCTGGGGCTAACTGGTTTTGGTGGAGGCAGTGAGGGTTTTAGCTGCTCTGAAGGCACACTTTTCTCTTTCTGTGCTGCAATGCCTACCCCATTTACTCTCAGAGCAAGTCTGCTCTTGGCATAGTGGTCCAAGAGTTCAGCAGCCTCTTGCACTGTTTTTGGATCTCGGTCCTCCAGCCAGGTTTTTAGCTCTGCTGGACATGCCCAATAAAACTGTTCTAGCAAAATCACATTTTCAATTTTATCAACAGAGTTTGCCTCAATTCCTTCCCACCGTTTCAAAAACTGACGTTGTTTTGTGGCTAGCTCCTCGTAGCTCATATCAGGGCTTCTCCTGAGCTTACGTAATTTAGCTCTGTATGATTCAGCAGTTAATTCAAATTTCTTTAACAGTGCAGCTCTAAGTTTGCTGTAATCATCACTGTCCTCATTGTCCATTTGACCCAATGCATCCTGAGCTTTCCCGGTAAGTAGCGGGGCTGGCTGGAAGCTCCAGGACTCTAGGAATTTTAGCCTGAATGCAAACTTTTTCAAAAGAATTTAAAAAGGCATCCATATCCTCCCCCTCTTTAAATTTGGCTATTAATTTGGAATTCAGTTTGTAACCCAGTCCTGTAGTCCCAGTTAAACCCAAGCCACTAAGCTGCTCTGGTGCCACTGGTTGGAGTCATAGCTTCTCCAGTTCATGTTGCCTCTGGTGCTCCTACTCCTCATAGTCTGCATCTCTGCGTTCTTGCTCTCTCTTCTCCTCTGCAGCTTACTGGTGCTCATGCTCCTCACGGTCTGCCTCCCGCTGTTCCCGCTGTTCCCGCTCTGCCTCTTTTCTCTCTTCTCCTGGAACTCCAGCTCCATCCTGTGCAACTCAATTTGCAGCCTGAGTACTTCTGGATCCAGGATACTGGTGACCTTTCCCTGCTGCTGTGGCCCTTCACTGGCACTGGCCCTGTTTCCCTTCTCATTGGATCTGGACACTGAACTGGCCGCTAGCCCTGCCACACTCAAGGTTTGGTCCTTTTCAGTCATGGTCTGTGCCTCACTGCTCTTGGTATCTGCTACCATCAGGGCATCTATGAGGTTCTGCTTGCTGGCTTTCACCTTGAACAGGACTCCTCTGTCCCTGCACAACTGCTTTAAGTAGTCTACAGTGTGCCTGCTGTAGTTGGAAGTCATCTTCTCTAACTACTGCTACTCTGACTTGCACTTTAGGAAAAAAAATAAAACAGGGAGGAACTTGACTGTATGCCAAGTGATATAGTTCTGTCTCCTTTTAAAATAAAACTCTTCCTTTTTCTTTCTTTGCAAGTGAGCTGACGGTCTCAAGCTGACACACTGAACAATAAAAGTTTGTAGTACCAAAATGTTATCCACACCATTGCCTACCAATCTGTCACAAAACCACTCAGCAGGTCAGCTCTCTACTCCCAAAGTGCCAACCTCTGAGTGCAGTCTTGTGAACAGTTAACAGAAACAGGGTAACCCTCCTGTCTGTTTTGTGGGTTCAAATCAACCTTTGGTCTCAGTTCTGGAGGGATTCAAACTGTGAATCTCTTGCTAGCATACCCAATGCACAGGCTCAGATAATTCTATCTTTGGGGGGGCCACATATCTTTGCCTATGAGCACCTAACCAGGTGTACAAAATGAACCCTTAAAAACTCTAATAAACACCTCAGATTACTCTTACCTTTTTCCAGTTTGGTATCGCCATTCAGGCTTATGCACAGTGTTTGCTTTAACCATATATACTTCACTTGTTAAAGAAAAGAAATTCAAAGACAGACCAAGTAGGCTCTAAAAATAGAGTTTTACTAAAATAGATAAAAATATGTAAAATATAAAATACAGAACTATGTATCATAAGAACCATACAATTTCTTAAAAGAACAAGGTTTTAACAGTGCAATTCCTACTACAGTACTTAGATTTGTCTCTCTCTCTAAATACCTGCTTAAAGTGCTCAAAGATGTTACTTTGTCAGAGAGTAGATAAAAGTGTCTGAAGGAAAACAGAATACTCTTTAAAAACTATATTTGCCAACCCCTTTGTGTGATATCACCTAGCTCCTCCTCTGTTTATTAAAAATCATACACCCAGAAGATTTTATTATTTTAGAAGGAAAGTTAATTAAGGTTACATCAGCAGAAACTCCTTTCCCCATGTGACTTCCCCAATCAAGTCTGTAAATTTCCTTTCATCTATGAGCAGTATCCCCTCTTACACAGACATCAAAGCATTTATGATTTTGCACCAGTGTGAGAAACCTGGTTTTCCTCTTCAAAACATCATAAAAGGGATACTGATTTTCCTCTTAGCAGTTAAAGCTATATTTAACTTAGAAAAACAGGAGATTCTTGATTAAGGCCTAGTCTAGTCTATAATTAGCTTATGGCCTTCCAGGTAAAACTTTGTATCTAAAACCTGTGTGTGTGTGTGTGTGTGTGTGTGTGTGTGTGTGTGTGCGTGTGTGATGTCACATGCTGTCTCAGCATTTCTCATGAGAGACAGTCCAAAACACATTTTTATATTGCAAAAAATCACAGTGTACTCAAAACTGGCTGTCCACATGTCACACGGAGCACCCACCCCGAGGCTCGGGGGCTGGTTAAGGAGTGGGACAAGTTGGTGCTGCGGGATGGGATGGTAATGCGGACAGTGCAGGAACGAGACTCCTCGGGCCATTTGAGACAGTAGCTGGTGTTGCCCGGGGTCTACTGGGAAGTGGTCCTCAAGTCACTGCAAGATGATATGGGGCTTCTAGGCTATGACCGCACCTTGGATGCCTGCCAGGCTAGGTTCTATTGGCCGCAGATAAAGGCAGACATGGAGGGCTACTGCAAGCACTGCTTGCGGTGCATTCACCGGAAGACCTCGCCCCGATGAGCTGCACCCTTGGTCAACATCCAAACTAGTGGGTTCCTGGAGTTGGGGTGCATGAACTTCCTGTCCTTGGAGCCAGACCAGAAGAATGCGGCCATCATACTAGTCATCATGGACCACTACACCTGGTATGTTCAGACTTTCCCCACCAGGGACCAAAAGGCGATCACCATCGTTAAGGTCCTGCAGCAGTATGTCCAACACTACAGTCTCCCTAAACAGGTCCATTCCGACCATGGCTGGGATTTCAAGAGCCATTTGGTGAGGGAGTTTCTGGCATGTTATGGCATACAGAAATCCCACACCACCCCTTATCACCCCCAAGGGGACCTCCAGCCTGAGCGGTTCAACCGAATGCTGCTAAACATGTTGGGCAACTTGGACCCCATCGACAAGGCTAATTGGAGTCAGCAGGTGGAACAACTGGTGCACGCCTACAACTACATGAAGAACGATGCCACCCAGCGCTCCCCCTTCTACCTCATGTTTGGTCACGAGGCCTGGCTGCCAGTGGAACTCTGTTTCGGGGTATCCGCTGATGGGACCTCACATAACTCGTACCTGGAGTACACCAGTGACCTATGGGAACAGCTCTGTGTGGCATACAAACTCACATCCGAGGCAGTGGCTCAGAGCTGTCAGGAGAATAAGAGGAGGTATGATGCCAGAGTGCACAGCCAGGACTTGAAAGTGGGGGACAGGGTCTTGCTGCGAAACCTTGGGTTCCAGTGTAAGCACAAGATCCAGGACCAGTGGGCCCCATATGGTTATCTAGTGATGGAAAAACTGACTGACCTGCTGATACACTGTATTAAGCAGGAGCATGGCCAGGGGCTCGAGAAAGTGGTACATTAAAATCACCTGCTCCCAATAAGGGAGATCATGCCTACCCCAGCCTCGGAGTCCAACCCACCAATGGCAAGGTGCCCCATTACCAGAGGGACATGTAAGCAGCAGGGATGGTTTTTTTCTCCCACCCTGGGAGATTCCGCTGTGGGCTCTGCTTCAGACACCCGACAGTCCTCCATGGGTCCCCGGGACTCCTCCAGTGAGGTGAACGTGGGGGGAGAGGAGGGGGACTCCTTTTGTCTGCAGTGGGAATGGGGCCTGATGGCTCCCTCCCTGCTGGGAAGGTTCCTGCGGGACCCCCACCCCTCCACCAGTTCCAGCCTCTTGGAACCCCTGACCTGCCTGGACCCCAAGGCCCCGCCCTTTGTCCCTGAGGCCCAGCCCCCTATCCCAGCATCCAGGCCACACCTGAAGTGGGTTTTGGGGAGGCAAGGGGGCCCCCCCTGCATGCCTGCCTCAGCGAGATACTGAGTCGCCTGCCATTACAGACTCTGCCCAGGTTCTGGACCAAATCCCTGACAGTGTAGAAGTAAAGGGATTGCCCAAAGGGGGATGATGGACCTTGGCCTTACTAGACTGACCATGCCCCCGTGCCAGTCCCAGTGCCAGTCGATGCCTTGCCCCACAGATCTGGCCAGCTCCCCCGGCCTGCCTTGAAGCTCACGTATGAATCCCTTGGTAAGCCTGCAAATCTACCCCTTGATGTTCTCCTCTGGCATGTGTTGCCAGTTTTCCATCCTCTGGTGTGTTGCTCTGGGGGGGGTAGTGGAGGCATGTATGTGCCCACCCCCTCTTACCCGCATATATTTTGCTACCACGATCTGACCTATCTGAGCTCATTTGGGGATCCGATGGTTGCTGGTACTAGTTAGGGACCATGGGTAACGTCCCTAAAGTGCCTATTGTTGGTCATGGGTTTCCCAGAGGGGCTTGTCAGGATGCCAGTTTCCTGCCAGGGGAGTGTGTAAGCTCCCCAGCCCAGTGCTTATGTAAGGTGGGCGGGGGGCTCCTGCTGTCCTGGGGGTACTCACGCCTGGTCCATTGGTGTGGCTGGACCTGATGCAAGCCTAGCTGTGACAGTGATTATTGTTGGTGCTACTTAGGAACCAGGTGTCTAGCTAGAAAAGTGCACGCTACTTGTTATGGGTTCCTACAAAGAGAGAAGGCAGCTCTACCCCTCCCCCCTCCAAAAAGCATGAGAGGAGGAAGACTGCCTGCAGGCAGGGAGGTTTTGGCTACCACTCTCCCACAGCAGGAAGAAGAAGGGTGGAGAAAGGCAGAGCTGGTGAGAGAGAGAGAGAGAGAGAGAAAGAGTTTGGGAGAGACAGAGGGAGAAACATAGAAACAGAATTTGATGGCAGATAAGGACCGCTTGGCCTACCTTATCTGCCCATTTCCCTACCTAATGGATAAACTGCAGATCCTAGTTAACCAACAGCCTACTTCCTCCTACCCCCACTAGAATTGCCTTATGTCTGTCCCACGCATTCTTGAATTCCCCCAGTTTTTGACTCTATGACTTCCTCAGGAAGGCAGTTCCGTGCATCTACAAACCTCTCTGTGAAGAAATACTTCCTCTCATTACCTCTGAGGTGTCCCCTCTCTATCTTCAAATTGTGCCCTCTTGTTCTTGCACATCTCTTTTTCTGAAAGATGCTACCCTCTTGGACGTTGTTGATTCCATTGAGGTATTTTAAAGTTTATATTATGTCCTCCTCTCCCTCCTTACCTCAAG
The DNA here is from genome assembly GCA_016271365.2 of Neoceratodus forsteri. Classification (NCBI taxonomy): domain Eukaryota; kingdom Metazoa; phylum Chordata; order Ceratodontiformes; family Ceratodontidae; genus Neoceratodus; species Neoceratodus forsteri. The sequence goes on along the minus strand of CM057453.1, from coordinate 676,974,852 downwards.
GCTATACATCTTAAGTTCCTTTAGTCTTTCTTCATATGTCTTCTGGTGCAGACCCTGCACCATTTTGGTTGTCCTTCTCTGGACAGCCTCCACCCTGTCAATGTCTTTGTGGAGATGGGGTCTCCAGAACTGTACACAGTACTCCAGATGTGGTCTTACCAACTGTTTGTACAGAGGGCCAACAACTTCCTGTTTTCTACTGGTGATGCCTTTCCCTATGCATCCCAGTATCCCCCCAGCCCTCCTTACTGCCTTCTCACATTGCTGGCCCACCTTTTGGTCATCTGATATGACTACCCCAGGTCCCTTTCCATTTTTGTTGTTGTCAGTATATCACCCCCCTCCATTGTGTACCCTTACCCTAGGTTTTTGTTTCCCAGGTGCATTACTTTGCACTTCTTTGCATTGAATCTAAGTTGCCATTCATTTGACCATTCCTCCAAACTTGCCAAGTCCATTTTCATCCTTTCCACCCCACCTTGCATATCAACCCTGTTGCAGATCTTTGTGTCATCTACAAAGAGACATACCTTCCCCTCCAGACCCTCTGCAATGTCACTTATAAAGACATTAAAAAGGACCTGCCCCAGTACTGAACCCTGCGGTACCCCACTAGTAACCCTCCTTTCTTCACTGTGTACTCCATTTACTATTACCCACTGTGTCCTATTGTCCAGCCAGTGTTTTACCCAGGCTACCACCCTAGGACCCACTCCCAGGCTGGCTAATTTGTTTATTAATCTTTTGTGCAGGACTGTGTCAAATGCCTTGCTAAAGTCTAGGTAGGCCATGTCCACAGCCCCTCCCTGGTCTACTACTTTGGTTACCCAGTCGAAAAAATCAATTAGATTTGTTTGACATGACCTTCCTGCTGTGAATCCATGCTGCCTTGGGTTCTGTGCCCCACTGGCCTCTAGGTACTCAACAATTCTTTTCTTCAGAAGTGATTCCATCATTTTCCCTACCACTGAGGTCAAACTGACAGATCTGTAGTTTCCTGCCTCTGTCTTGCTCCCATTTTTGTGAAGGAGAATCACAACCACCTAGCTCCAGTCCTCAGGTACCACACCATCCTCCCATGATTTATTCAAAAGGGTACTCAGTGGTGTTATTAGTTCTTCCCTAAGTTCTTTTAGAATTCTGGGGTGAATCCCATCAGGCCCCATTGCTTTATCCACCTTCAGTTTTAAGGGTTCTTTCAGAACCCTTTCTTCTGTGAAAGGACTAATATCAACCCCCCCATCCAGAGTGCTTCTATTGACTGGATTAGGTCTCTCCCCCTGCTTTTCTATTGTGAATACTGAGCAGGGTGGAGGAGCAGGAGGAGAGGGAATCCCAGGCCCTCCAAAAGGAAACCAGAGGGCTGTTTGGATGATTTTGCCTGGCAAAGACTCTGGGGCTGCATCCCTCTCCATCCCCTCTCTCCCCCCTTTCAAGCATAAGGAACAGGAAGGAGCCAGACAGCCACTGGGGCTGTGCAGGAGGGCCCCTCAGGTTGGTTACTCAAAAGTACTGGAGTAGACTGTTTGGCCTGAAGGTACTGCGACCTCCAGCATGGGGTGTCTGGGAAGCTGCTGCATCAGGGACAGAGCTTCCTGCCAGGGGAGGAGCCAGGGAGACTAGAACAGCACCAGGGGAAGTTGAACTGCTGTGCCCCCCCCATTGCAAAGCTCAGAGGAACCGAGGAGAGAAGGACGAACAGGCCTGCTTGGTGAAAGCCACATACAAAGGCCTGCGAGTGAAGCTGGAAAGGCCAGGCAGGCAAAGAACTATGCCACCCATTTCATGGGAGATGACGTGCTGTGGACTGCAGGGGTCGTTGCCTTCTCTGGGCACCGTGAGTACCCCGAGCTGCAGCTCAGGGGAGACCATTGTTTTCTTTGCCAGGAGGAACAGGAGGGAACTATCCTCTACACCAGTTTATCTTTGTTTTTCTTGGAATTTGTGCGAGAGCGTAAGGGCCCGAACAGTAAACAGCAGGCCTGCAGACTAAGGGACCGTGAGGTACCCACTAATTGTGACTGGTCTGGGTGCACTCAGGGAAAAGGGGGGAAGTGGGGATAAGTGAATGTTTGGTAACCAGGAGGTTTGGAGGAGTAGCCTCCACCTCATTTGTATTAGCTTGTAGTAATAAACTGGATATTTATTGTTCATCTGTTTCACCTGCTGTGTGTGTGTAGAACCATTGTGGAGAGTGATTTTGGGTCTGGGGTTCATCACAGGCAGTCGTTAGAAGGAAGACCATTACTTATCCTGGGGAAATGTTCTAACCTGTTCTACCCACAGGAGGCAATGCAGGGGCCCCAGGTGGAGGCACTAAGGCACCACTGAAACTATTGGTATGGACACAGGCCCAGCCCCTTGGGGAGGTGCTGCTGAGCTCCAGTCCCTCCAGGGCAACCCAGGTGAGTGGGATTATCAGAGGGGGAGGTGTTACATGTGTAATAAGGTGATATGGGCTCAAAACTTCACTGCAGTTTAAATGATTACAAAATTTAAATTAATTTACAATTCTCATGAATTGTGGGGGGGCAGGAGGACAACTCAGTAAATAAATGTCACTTCTGGCTTTGCATATCAGTATCAACACTATAAACATTGATGAACAACAAACTGACACATATCTGCATGCTGGAAATTAATATAGAAAAAAATAATCTAAAACATTTTTTTTACACCATACTCAATCTGTATGCAAAATATAAAATTACCAATATGTCAGTGGTAACACAGGGATACCCGATGCTGACATGTTTATACTCTAGTACCAAGGTTAGTGGATATACACTGATTTTGAAAGTATTTTCAGTATGGGAAACAAACTATCTCTTCGTGTAACCCAAACCTGTCATGTAGAACCCCAAACTGTTCAGCCCAAAAGGCCTCTCTCATGAGTAGTTTGCACTCCCTGTCTCCACCGCTCTGTGGTGGCTTGACCCATTCTATGCCAAAAAAACTTAGAGTAGGTATCTGGTGTTATGCTGCCAAAAAGTCTCCAGCTAAACTAGACTAACTATGCTTTCTACAGATCATGAATTTATGCTCCGAAACATGGAGACAAAGTTCTCTCTTTGGCCAATATATAACTTATTGCACTGACATTTAATGATATAAATTACAAATGTAGTACTGCAGGTTATCCTTTGTTTAGTAATGACTTGTTCAGATTTGTAAAAGTTATTGATTGCCAGAAGCTTTTGTGTATCACTACACTGGGCACCATACCCACAAGGGTAGTTTTTCACTGACAGAGGACCAAATGAGAAACCAATCTGTTTCTTTTGTTGTAACCAAATTGGAATGTACCAGCTTATCTTTCAAGGCCTGACTTAGAAACCACAAGGTGAGGCTTGTAAGAGCTCTCTGTTCAATATCCACACATTTCAATACATGCCAAGTCCAGCGGATGATACTCAATGTGCCAAATGCCAAGTTATAAGGTGTGGTGAAACCTGCACTATGAACAGTTGCAGTTCTCAGGAATTCTGATTGAAGTAGAACCTGCATGCATGTGACAGACACTCTCTCTTTGGCCTGTGCCACTATGTCACTTCTGGCTTTGCATATCAGTATCAACACTATAAACATTGATGAACAACAAACTGACACATATCTGCATGCTGGAAATTAATATAGAAAAAAATAATCTAAAACATTTTTTTACACCATACTCAATCTGTATGCAAAATATAAAATTACCAAAATGTCAGTGGTAACACAGGGATCCCCGATGCTGACATGTTTATATTCTAGTACCAAGGTTAGTGGATATACACTGATTTTGAAAGTATTTTCAGTATGGGAAACAAACTATCTCTTCGTGTAACCCAAACCTGTCATGTAGAACCCCAAACTGTTCAGCCCAAAAGGCCTCTCTCATGAGTAGTTTGCACTCCCTGTCTCCACCTCTCTGTGGTGGCTTGACCCATTCTATGCCAAAAAACTTAGGGTAGGTATCTGGTGTTATGCTGCCAAAAGTCTCCAGCTAAACTAGACTAACTATGCTTTCTACAGATCATGAATTTATGCTCGAAACATGGAGACAAAGTTCTCTCTTGCAATATATAACTTATTGCACTGACATTTAATGATATAAATTACAAATGTAGTACTGCAGGTTATCCTTTGTTTAGTAATGACTTGTTCAGATTTGTAAAAGTTATTGATTGCCAGAAGCTTTTGTGTATCACTACACTGGGCACCATACCCACAAGGGTAGTTTTTCACTGACAGAGGACCAAATGAGAAACCAATCTGTTTCTTTTGTTGTAACCAAATTGGAATGTACCAGCTTATCTTTCAAGGCCTGACTTAGAAACCACAAGGTGAGGCTTGTAAGAGCTCTCTGTTCCCTATCCACACATTTCAATACATGCCAAGTCCAGCGGATGATACTCAATGTGCCAAATGCCAAGTTAAAAGGTGTGGTGAAACCTGCACTATGAACAGTTGCAGTTCTCAGGAATTCTGATTGAAGTAGAACCTGCTTGCATGTGACAGACACTCTCTCTTTGGCCTGTGCCACTAACTCTTTTTCATAGCTTCTCTTGATAAATCTTTCTGACAAGTTTTCTGCTGCCAAACAAAATGTTTCCGTTGTTGAACAGTTATGGTTAATCTGTAGGCATTGACCATATGGAATATTTTTCAGTAAGCTTTGTGGGTGTGCACTGTTTCTTTTCAAAAATGTATTTTTATCTGTGGGCTTTCTATAAATGCAACTGGAAAGAACATCACCATCTTTAAAAATGTATATGTTTAAATGCAGGGATGGAGGTCTGAAACTGTAAAGTAAACTGTATGCTGGAATCAGTCTCATTCAAGTAACTATGGAATTCAGTTAGCTCACTCTCAGTACCTATCCCTAAAAAGTTAATAAGTTAACATGTGTATAACAGTATCATGTCCCTGAAGACATTCTTAGAATTGCTAATGAAATCAGTTTCAATTGAAACACAAATTAATTCTTAAACTGATGGGGCCATTGGGGAGTCTAGGGACCCCATTGCGGTACCTCTAATCTGTAAATAAAAATTTTTACCAAATCAAAAGTAATTCCTTGTGAGCCCCAAATTGGCTAGTTCAAGCAAAAAGTTGGTGATAGTTTTTTTCATCAGTATTTCTTATGTTTAGAATGTTTCCTAGAACCTCTAAACCTCTGGTTTATGGGATTGAGGTATACAAATCTACCACATTCATAGTTACTAGCAACTCATAGTTAAAGCTGACATTTTGTGCATTTAATTCCTTCAGTAAGGTCAGAACATCCTTGGTGTTATGTAAATAGGATAGCATTTCAAGAACATTCTCTAAGAAAGTGGCCAGGGTAGCACAAGATGGGTACCAGGGAAAACTCCAGCTCAGAGACTATGGGTCTGCCAGGAGGGCCTCTGGTCTTGTTCACCTTCAGGAGACAATAAAAAAACAGGGGAAATGGCCTTTTTTGGATTATATCTCAATCCCACAAACCAGAGGCTCTATTCAGTCTGATAAAAGGATCACCTAATACACATATAGTAGCTGATCACCTTTGTTGACAACATTTTCATATGAGAATATCATTTTATTATGAATTTTAAACATTTTACAACCTGCAACATTGACACTTTTGAAATAAAATGATACTTTATGCCCAGGTCCATCTTGCAAATGAGCTTCTGCTCGACGATGAATGCCTGGTTAAATAAAGACTTGATTGAATGATTGATTGATTGATTATGCCTCCTGACCAACTTGATAAAAACACTGAGAAACCAAACTGACCAAATGGGAAAATGTGAGTTGTGTAGCTATATACCATCTACCCTGCAGCTGGATCAGCACCTGTTGTCCCTGTATGAGCCTTCCCTATTCAACTTGCCACTCTTCCTGCAGCTGAACCCCAACCTCAGCCCCCAGACCAGCCAATGACCCCTGGATTATCATCATTCCTGCACTGGACCTGTGCCTTAGCCCCCAACATACTTCCACTACCCTGTTGACCACCATCTCCACAGCCAAACTACCACCAACAAACACAAAGCAGTCACATCTATCAATCTGAACAGTCTCCATGCTGGAAGACTAGCTGCCTGGGCCATGAAGAAGTCTATACTACTAAGCTGATCATCCTCCATGCATCCAGCCTGCCACCACCCCAAACCCTGGACCATTTTTCTACACCCAACTGAGCACAATCCCTGCACCAGGACCACCACACCAGCCCTGGGACCATGCACCCCTACACAGCTGACTTCAATTTCATTATCAATTAGTTATAGTGTCAGTGCCCCCCCCCCCAAAGCTGCTTGAAGCCTGTAATTCATTTCAATTAATTCAGTTTTCTTACTTTGTTTTCATTCCATCATTGTAACACTTTAAAAGGGTTCTTGGTCTCATCATTCAGCCAAATAATGATTAGCCTGACCACCGACTGCACGGTGACCCTCTCTTCTGTCAGGAATCTACACAGATAAGTCTTAGGATTAGTCCAAAGATTCTTCTGCTAACCTCCCCCTGTAAAACACTGTACCCAAGGGCCATATCTGCAAAGCTCTGGACATCCAATCTATCATGCTTAGTGAAGGTGTGAACAGAGGACACCATTGCCACTTTGCACAATTCCAACACAGCAATCTCTCCTCTCTCTACTCAGTACATCACAAGAGCCCTGGTAGAGTGTACCACTACCCAAGTGGGGGAACTCATTATCCAATTGTATTAACTCCCCATTACCAGCATGAAGTGGTACAGAAAAAGAGCAAAAAAATTATAAACGTAAAAAAAAGGAAGACATTGTGGGCCTCATATATAAAGATTAGAATGGCCACTAATAAGTTAGCAGCCCTGCTAAGTTGGGTATGCACCAACATTCTGGGTGGGGCCATATTCAGAGGCCCACAAAGCACTACCCAAACACAGCAGCATGATCACCGTAATCAAACCACAGCACCAATGCAAATGAGTCCCTCATGCATGATGATGCAGTGGTATATCCAAAGGTTTGCAGCAGTGCTAAACTGCCTCCAGAGTTGCACTGTTTATCTCTGCTGAAAACACCATCTTATCGCAGGGCTAGGGCCATACCCCTATCCCCTGAAGGCAGGGCAGCTGTACTGCAGCCAACCATGCCAGGTTGTCTAGTGTTCCCCCTCCCCCTGTTCACTAGAAATTCACTGGCATCAAGTGGAAACAGAAACAAAGCAAGAACAGGCTCATGGCGTAGAGACTGGGTGCAGCTCCGGGAGTTGTCAAACTCCAAACTGAAAACTAAGCAAAAAATGCAGCTGAACTCCAGTTTTAAAACTACTCAGTCCTTCAAGTAAAAGTCTACAGATTGTTTTCCAAAAGTGGCAGGTGTTTATTTAATAAGT